>OX422218.1:23796643-26196643 GCA_949130495.1 Sambucus nigra | reverse complement strand
CTTTTCATGATCTAAAGGATAAGTAGACTTCAGCACCAGTGCTCATTTTTCCTATGGGAGAAGTGGAGTACTTTGTTTTTATTGATACATCGTTGTAGGGACTTGGGAGAGTTCTACAGCATTAGGAGAATGCTATAGCTTTTGCATCTCACAAGCTTAAGACCCGTGAGAAGAACTAACCCATGCATGACTTTGAGTTAGTAACAAATGTTTTACCTTGAGGATTTATAGACATTATCTACTAAGGGACAATTCCATTTTTCACAGACCATAACCCAATGTAATATCTTTTTATGTAAAGGAGTTTAACATGAGACAACACAAGTGGCTTGAATTTGTGAAGGATTAACTGATTGACATTAAATATTATTCAAGAAAGACAAACGTGGTGGTAGACGCTTTGAGCCATAAGCCTATGGGGCAGTTGTCCGAAGTTGAAAAGTGGAGTGTAATGAGCTTCGTCAAGAGGACAAGGTCATCGTTGATTATATAGCACTAATGACAATCACATTCGATATCATATTAAGGGTTGTGAAGGAACGAGCAGGAGATCCTTCTTATCAGGAAAAGGTGCGTCTTTTTTTAACAGACGGGGTGGAGTCATACTCAGTTAGTTTCAAGGGTGGCATACGCTTCAATAGGACATTGATTGTTAAAGATGATAAGGACTAATAGCGCGAACTTATGGAGAAGTATCACTGGCCACGATTCTCTATTTATCCAGGAGGAGAGAAAATGTACCAAGATATGAGGAGTCAGTATTGTTGGGTTAGTATGAAACAAAACGTAGCAGAATTTGTCTCCTGGTGCACCACTTACAAGGTGATGAAGATTGATCATCGGAGTCCAGTCGAGGTTTTTTAGCCGTTGGAGATTCTGGAATGAAAGTGGGACAATACATTAATGGATTTTACCACTGGATTACTGACATCACAGAGAGATCATGAATCCATCTGGATTATTATGGACCGTTTGACTAAGGTATCTCAATTTTTACCTATTCAGTTTAACCACGTGACAACACCGTATGTCGAATTTTTCATTACATAGATATTGATAGTGTATAGAGTATCGTGCAACATTATTTGAGACCGGGACAAAACCTTTGTGTCCTATTTCTGGTAGAGTTTTCAGGAGTCATTGGGGATAAAATTAAGGTTGAGCATGACATATCACCTGTATGTTGATGAACTGATGGAGATGGTTAATCAGATGCTGGAGGATATCTTAAGGATATCTATTTCATATTTTAAGGGTAGTTGGGCGAAGTACCTATTGTCTTACATATAATAGCTTGTACCAGATTCCTATTGGCATGGAACCTTTTGAGGCCTTATACGAGAGACTTTGTCATTCACCCTCGTGTTAGTTACAAGTTAAGGAATAATAAGTTTCTCGGGAAAAATGTGATTCAGTATTTGTTTTCGAAGATGGAGCTAATCAAGAGTCATATTCGAGTATCTTAGGACAGTCAGAAGATCTATGATAATGTGAAACGTAGAAATTTGGAGTTTCACATGGGTGATGGTGTGTTATTAAAAGTATCTCCCATAAAAGGAGTGATGCGGCTCGGGAAGAAGGGATAGCTAATAGCTCATTAAGAGAATAAGGTCGGTTGTGTATATGATTGCCTTACCAAAGAACTTACAGCAGATTCACGATGTGTTCCACATGTCGTTGTTGAGGAGGTATCCCAAGGATTATTTGTCTTATCGTCATATAGTATTATAGGGACTTCCATCCAAACATTACTTACAAGGAGTGACATTTTGCCATTTTTTTATTGTGCTGAGGGAAAGCTTTGGTCAAAGGTAATACCAATAGTACATGTACATTTGAGGCATAACAATGCCACCGAATTCATTTGGGAGCATTAGGATGACATATGGGAAAAGTATCCAGACCTCTTCATGGAAGGTATGTTAAAATTTCGGAGACGAAAAAATTCCATTATTATGGTGGGGGTGTAATACATTGTGTTTTTGACAGTATTTTATTCTAAGTGTGCTTTGAATTATTAAATTTAGTTTGTAAATTAAATTATTAATTAGTGAGTTTAGGATTACGCTACCCAACCTAAATAGTTTACCAAGTAAGTATTAAGTTTTCAAGTTCTTAGTATAATTTAGATATCACTATTTATCTTATCTACTAATGGACACACAGTACAATAAATTACACAGACACACACCCATACCCCCCGCCCCACACACACACACACATATATATATATATATATGGAAGATTCTCGAACAAAAAAGGCAGATTCTCCGACGGAAAAACACCCTAATAAATAGGGGATCTCTTAGGGAAGAAATGGCGGATTCTCCGACAAAACCCCTCTACTAGAGCTAAGAGGGGTTTTGTCAGAGGACACTTAAGCCCTCAAGCACCCCAAAACAAGCAGGGGGAAAGATTCAGAGTTCGGAAAGGATCTCCTCGCTAAACATATGGGGGAGGACCCCTCAGTCGCCTGGTGGATGTCCCCTCAATCGTCGGGGGCTCACAGCATGTTACAGGGGCTCACAACAAATCACAGCGCGGCCAGAAGCAAGAAACAAAAAGACTCTGGAAATTACGAGGGCTAGCTATGATTCATCTTGAGCAAGATAGAGAAAGAATGTCGGGGAAATCCAATTTCGGTAAATTAACCAGAAGAATGTAAACAATAAGAGATCTAAGGAAACATACAGGAGTGAAAAGGGCAAACTACAGGAGGGGAATCAAATAAGTAAATCGGGATATATATATATATACCGCCCTAATCATATGTATGAATAAGGCATACCTTGGTGGAGACCTACAATGTGTGCATACCATGCTTCGAGTTCTGCTACATCACAAACTAAGTAAAGGACTTCTGGTTTGGAATCGCCCTCGAACCATCAATTTATGATTCACAATATTTGAAGGTGATCATAGTTCTAAGCCTTTGGGCAATGCACACACCTAGCGCACCAATGATCGGTCACACTATCATACACACAAGTAGTGATCAATCCCCAAATTCTATGCTCTAATGCACAAGTCAAAAATCCTCCCAATGGGCTCATCAAGATAAGATTGTCCACGACGCGGAGCCTCCCGTGATAGCAGGTAGCAAAGGTATGTTTACACACACAATAAGTCTCACAATAGGTATTCACACAACCTATATATATATATCATCAGTATAGGTATACATATAACCTATAATATATCCCGGACGTAGTATATAACTCTCGAATATCCTACCTAGTATTGATTTACCAATATACTTCTCATCGTATATTTCTGAGTGTTTACCACAACTCGAAGGCTCCCAATTACCTATTAAATTATTTCAGTAGTCATAACATCCCTCTACTACTGGTCCAGACTAAGGTTAACTCATGCTCTCCGTGACCCGTACTAATTTGTGTTAATTCATTAAATACCAAAATACACCCAATAATCCCCAGCCTTATTTCTCCTCAATTGGGGTTACCTCCACCCAACTCTATAATTATTGAAATTATAATCTCCTGCATTAACATTTAAAAATGTTTCAAAAGTCACCCCAAAATTTATTCAAAAGTTCTAGGATTAAATAAGGGAAGTTCTTCAAATTCTAAAAAATCGAATCGATTTGCCCAATGGCCAAATCGATTCGCCCTTGGGCCGAATCGATTCAAAATTGTACATTTCGCCTCCTTCGTTCTACTGTTATGTTTTTTACCATTTTCAATTATCAAAACCTTCATGATACGTTCCTAAACTCCCAACCAAGCCTACTAGACCCTATAAAAACATTTATAAATGTTTTCTAACGTACTCAAAACATTAAATCAACAAGGGGAGTCACGAATTAATCCTTCCCTTTAATTCCAAAAACCTAGATTGTTCTTTTCATTTTAGAACATGAGTAGAAAACCCATATTAGTCTTTTATCACCATCACATACATTCTGATTTCGTTTTCTATTCACATAGGGATCCAATCTACATGCAAATCCTACCAAAGATCGTGAATTAGGTTTACAATTTAAGCCATAATCATTTATTCATGCAAATTCTCCAATCCGACACTAACATGGATAGTATGTACACACAAATTTTGCAAGATAAACACTTATCTGGAGTCTGTAGGTCTAAATTATGCAAAAAAATGGTGGAGTTGTCTTCTCCACCTTTCGATATAAAATTTGGTGGTGGTGGTGGTGGTGGTGGTGGTGGTGGAGGTACAAAAATGGTGTGGAAAGCCCTGGGAACCTTCACCTTCCTCATCTATAGCCTCTCTTAGATTTTGTAACTACTAACCCTAACCCCCTTAACACATATGCTGATATCAAGATAGTAAATTTGTAGGTCCCTTTTCTCTAAAAATCCAAAACACCAAAATACCCCTCTGGGGTGCCTATTTAGCCTAAAAAAATCCTTGGGACCCAATCCAAACCCCCAAGTACACATTGGCGTACTCGAAATGACCATTTGGATGACCCATAAATAAATCACATTTTTTTCATAAATTTAAGTCCCAAGACATCTTACATGCGTGTCCCGACTAAATTACTATAACTGTTGTATTTCTCACTCATGACAATCATTGTATATTTTTGCCACTTTATTACTCATTAACTAAGTAATACTTAATATAATTCTTACAAATAAATATCAACCCTTGTCTCGCTAATAAATATATATTTTTAATCTGGATTAATTTCCTATTAATTTCCCATTTTAATTTAATTAACCCTAATATAAAATCATTAAAAATATGGGGTGTTACATACTTTTCCCCTAATAACGGAATTTCATCCCGAAATTTGAAAAAATACCTAGTATAATTAACTCTGGATATTTTTCGTGCATCTCATCCTCGCGCTCCAAAGTAGACTCATCGGCGTTATGATGCCCATTGAACATGTCCAAGTGAAACAACCTTCGACCTCAGCCTCCTCTTACTATGGTTTACGATAGCAACTGGCCTCTCCTCGTATAAAATATCGGGTTGTAAATCAATTTCCTCCAAAGAAATATGAGTGTGAGCTAACTCTTCCCGGAGATATTGCCTCAGTGAAGAAATTTGGAATATATTGTGAATCTCATGCAAATAATCCGACAATCCGAGTCAATATAAAAGTGGCTCAATTCGTTCGATGATAGGAAATGGCCCCACATATCTCGGTGTCAGCTTCCTTTTCTTCTCAAATCTCATTATCCCCTTTATAGGAGATACACGTAGTAATACATAGTCCCCCACATTAAACTCATAGAAGAACCGCTTGGCATCTGCATAACTCTTTTGTCTATCCTAAGCTATTCGTATATGACTCCGAATTAGCTCAATCTTGGCCAAAATATCCTAAATAAACTTTGGTTCGATAAGCTTGTTGCCCCCCACCTATAACCAACAATCGGTAAAACGACAAGGTCTACCATACAATGCCTCAAATGGGGTCATGCCAATAGTAAATTTATAGGAGTTATTATACAAAAACTCTACCAGTGGAAGATACTGCTCCCAACCTCCGCTAAAATCAAGGTTACACATTCACAACATATCTTCTAACATCTGCTTCATCCTCTCTGTTTTCCCATCCGTATGAGAGTGATAAGCCGTTCTTAATCGAAACTCGATACCCATGGACTTCTAAAAACTCTCCCAAAAATGAGAAACGAAGATCTTGTCCCTTTCGAACACAATATCAAGTGGCACCCCATGTAATCTCACTATCTGAGCAATGAAAATCTGGGCATACTATCCCGTGGTATAATTCTTCCAAACAGGTTGGAAATGGGACACCTTAGTCAACCTATCCACTATCACCTAAATGGAATCGTGACCCTCTGAGATATAGGCCACCTAGTGATGAAATCCATGGAAATGCTCTCTCATTTCCACATTGGTATCTCTAATGGATACAGAACCCCTGCTGGTTTCTAATGGTCTACCTTCACCAACTGACAAGTGGTACACCTCGAGACAGACTCTGTAATGCCTCTCTTTATTCCACTCCACCAATATTTCCGTCTTAAATCTTGGTACATCTTATCCCCTCCAAGATGTTCTATAAATCTTGATATGTGCCACTCTGTCATCATCGCGTGTCACAAGTGCTCACCCTTTGGGACAATCAATCTCTTATTAAAGTGTAAGCCTACCTCTAAAATCATGGAATAAGGCTCGACTCCCTCGGCTATAAGCTGCCGAATCCAATCATGACAAAACGAATCCCCTGTTTGGGGCTATATTGGCCTCATGATAATCAGGGGGTATTAGCCACATCCCCCACTAGCCTATGGATCAACGTGTCTGTCACCACGTTAACCTTCCTCGGATGATAATGGATGTGGAGCTGATAATGGATGTGGAGGTGATAATTCATCACAAATTCCAGCCACCTATGATGATGCATATTTAGCTCTCTTTGAGTGAATAAATACTATAGTGACTTATGATCTGTGGATATATGAAACCTCTCCCCAGCAGGTAATGACTCCAAATCCGTAGCATAAATATGATTGCCACTAACTCCAAGTCGAGGGTGGGGTAATTCCTCTCGTGAGGCTTAAGCTCATGGGAAGCATAAACTATAGCCTGCTCCTCCTACTGTAGAACACCCCCAAGTCCCTGTAGGGACGTGTCAGTAAAAATAAGATATTCCACTCCTATCTTGGGTAGTTCGAGTACGGGTACTGAAGTCAACTAGTTCTTCAGCTCATCGAAAGCCAACTGACAAGCATCAACCCGAATAAACTGTACCCCTTTGCGAGTCAAGTTGGTTAATGGCCACACAATCTTAAAAAAACCTAAATAAATCATTGGTATTACCCGTCTAACCCCAAGAAACTGTGCACCTCCATCGGTGCCGTAGGCAATCCCCACTTCCTCACTCCTGACACCTTACTCGGATCCATTGATATCCCCACATCAGATAAAATATAACCCAAGAATTATACCACACGCAGCCAAAATCCGTATTTCTGAAACTTAGTGTACAACTGATGCTCTCCCAATATCTGAAAAACCCTATCCAGATGCTCTGCATGCTCTTCCTCGGTCCGAGTATAAATCAGGATGTCATTAATAAAGATAATAATGAACTGATCCAAGAACTCTATTAACACCCGATTCATCAAGTCCATAAATACGGTTGGCATGTTAGTTATCCCAAATGTCATATCCCAAAACTCATAAGTCTTATACCTCGTTAGAAAGGCAGTCTTAGATACATATTATTCCCGGATGTGCAATTGGTGGTACCCTGATCTCATATCAATCTTAGACAACTAGGGGGTTCTTCACAACTGGTATAATAAATCATCGATTCGTGGAAATGGGTATTTATTTTGTATCATATCTTTATTTAACTCTCGGTAATCCACACATATGCATAGAGATCAATCTCTCTTTTTCACAAACTACATTGGGGCACCCCAAGGAGAAGTTCTCCTACAGATAAAACCCTATCCCAAAATCTGCTCAATCTGATCTCGTAGCTCCCTCATCTTAATAGGAGCCATAAGATAAGGTGCACGAGCTACCGACCGAGCGTATGGTGTTAAATCAATGGCAAACTCTATCTTTTGGCTAGGTGGAAATCCCTGTATATCTTAAAATACATCAATGAACTCATAGATAACCAAAATTTCATCTAGGGAGATCGATAACCCCTTAGAGGTCTCTTCCTCTATATAGTATAAATGAGTGGACGATCCTCCTTAAGGATGGGTCATCACCACTAATAACATCTCCTAGCCCATAATCGCAAACATTATGCTCATATTGTAACAATCAATCATGGATTTATACGCTGCTAGCCAATCCATGCCAAGAATAGCATAATACTCTAACATATTTAACATGAGCATATCGGCAGGCAAAATAGGTCTCCTAGTGTATATACTCATGCCCCTGTAAAAAAAGGAAATAAGTGTCCCACTACCCAATGGTGAGTCTATGCACTTGACTGTACTATTGGCTGTGTCTAACCCTACGGCTTGTGCAAATCTAGGGGATATAAATGAGTATGAAACCCCAGTGTCAAATAAGATACGCCCCTAATTCCCATATATAAAAAATGTACCCTCAACTGCGGGTGGCTCCTATGAAACTCCAGCCTGAAAAAAGTTGTACACGTGTCCATACAGTAACTGCCCCTATTGTGGTGGGGCTATTGGGATGACTAGTACGGCAGGCAATGCTGGTGCTAGTGCTAGAAAGGCGGCATGAAAAATAGGTCTCTGGGGATCCTGGTGAGTGCCTTACTTCTACGGAACCCTTCCCTTATCAGGGCAATCCTGCTACTTATGGCTATTCTTGCCACATATGAAACATCTACGAGTGAAATTTCCTCCTAGTTGGCCCTGCTGGCCGCTACCACCTCTCCCTTGGCCCTATTAAAAATGCTACTGGACCTGCTAGCCTTACTGACCCGGTTGGCCATGCCAGAATCCACTCTTCCCCTACATGAACTCTCCTAATCGAAACTTCATAATAGCATCCCCTTGTTGGGAGCCCTGCTCACCCTGTCTCGTTAGAGTCAATGGTTCCCCACTGGCACTTCACGTGGAAGCAGTTATCCTAACAATGCATCATAACATCTGTATACGTCTTTAGAGCTCAACAAATGATGTCAAATTCTCAACTTGAGACCATCAATCAAGATTTGTACCCTCTTCTCCTCTGTGCTCACCTCCTAAAGTAAAAAATTTAACAATCGAGTAAAGTTCATATCATATTCAGCCACTACTCTTCCTTCCTACGAGATGTCTAATAACTTTCGCCTCATCTCTGTCTAAATGGCAGATGGGAAGTACTTGCGATCGAACCGCTCCCAAAACTCCTGAATAGGCAAGCTATCCTTCTCTTGTGTGGTGGTAACAAACTCCAACAACTGCAAGGCTACCCTCACTAGCTTAAAAGTATCTAATATTTATCTCTGTATAGAAGTGCATTCATACATCTGTAAATGTCATTGGATTTCTTTCTTCCATTAACAAGCAGCAACGACATTTGAGGTTCCCTAAAACTCGGGAGGATAAGCCTTCTGAAAGGTATATTTGACTCGATACCAAGAAGAAGAAAATGAACGTGTCTAGTCTGGAATCACAGCTTGTGACTGAGGTGTCACCTGTGGTTCCTACTGTGCAAATGTGGTCAAAGATGCATTAATCGCCCGTCCAATAATGGCGGAGACCTCAGCGGTAGTCATAGTCCCATGTTCCCTAGATGGCTACAACTCGAGTTTTGCATCTTTGGTGGATCATGGTGCACGTATGGGAGGCGTCTAAAATGAAATAGAATTTCCATTAGTCCACAGTTGAATATATCTTAAAATAACTAAACACATAAATGTGTAATTATGAATCCAACAATCCTAATAGTAGTTCTCTATATCAAAGAAAGCTACGCTAGAAACGTGACAGGACCGTACAGATCCTAAGGACAATAGAACCAGATGCTCTGATATTTATAATTATATACACCCCATTATATCAACCCCCTAACCTCTCCTTAGGTCGATAGAACCTCCCCTCATCACTACAAACCTAAGTTATACCCCGATACTGACCTAGAGGCCATCGAGCACTCCCGGGTTCCATTTGACCAAAAGTCAAACTCTTTAGCTCGAACAAGGCTGAATGAATCTTTAAGGGTCACCCCCTTTCCAACAGTCCGCCCCGTGCACGATTATGACTTACAATATGGGCGAACGATCTGTTTCCCCCCTAAACTTGATCAGGAGGTCACCGAACGCTCCCAGGATCCGTTTGTCAAAAGTCAACTCTTCAGCTCAATCGAGACTGAATGAATCTTCGAAGGGCACCAAAAACCCATTCCAACGGTCCACCCCATGCGTGATTCTGACTTATGGTATGGACAAACGATCCGTTTTCCTCCGAAAGGTCACCGAAAGCTTCCAGTATCCGGTTGACCAAATTTAACTTCCCAAATCGAGTTAAACTTTTTCGAATGTCGAAGTACATCTCCTAAACTTTCCAATGGTCCATCCCGTGTGAGATTCTAACTTACCATGCGGACGAACGATCCGTTTGCGTTCGACGATTCCCCGTCTAAAGGACCGATGAGGACTTTCGAGCCTTATTTGACCCAAAGTCAACTCTCGGACCCGGGAGCAGTACAAAGGAATTTCGAAGGTATCTAAATTAACTTTAGAACGGTTTACCCCATGCACGATTCAGATCAACAATTAATGCTCTATGACCGATTTTCCGAAGGAACTTGAAAAAGACAGTCAAACGGTAGGTTCCACACCCTGCCTATCGGCAGTGTGCCCAAACACACCTGCCGATTGGCAGGACCAGGGATATGCCGATCGGCAATGACCTGGGACTATAAAAATAAGGGCATGGCCTCATTGCAAAAGGGCCAAGATTTGAAACCTATCACTCTCAACAAGCTCAAAAAAACCCTCTCGAAGTCAGCGTGATTTCCACATCCAAATCCCTTTCCAACCTTCACTTTTCATCATCCTTTTCATCAAACTTGGTGAATTAAGTACCCTCCATCATCATTCAAGTGCAAGGGCTACTCTCCAAGATCCAAGAATAAAGTTTAAGATCTTCAAGAAGGTCCAACTTTCTCAACTCTCTCTCTAAATTCTCCTAAATTCGCATTAATTTATTTTATTACTTAGAACTTTTTTATTCTCTCATCTCACATATCCTAATATACTTTTTATTTAGTATTATTGCACATCTCTTATTTTCATATAAATAAAACCCAAAAAATAAGAAAAAGAGGGTTTGCTCATAAATTTCAAACGGGAATTCTCGCACTTTTCTCACACTTCTCTCATAACTAAAACACTTTTTACACACACACACAAGAGAAGTCCCTGATTGGATTTATGGGATAAACCCCACCCCTCGTTTTGCATACAAACTACGTGGATTTTGATGCATCTATAGGCTACGTAGGCATCTCGGGGTAAAACCCAGGACTCGAGTCCTATTCCTACTTTTCTCCCATTTTCTATTTTTCTATATTCTTTAAACTTAACTCTTTTAGATTCTATATATTTACATATACATATATTTGTTCTTAGTGTTGTATTATTGCACATGCTTTATCATTCCATCATAATGATCAACGCGAGGATAATCACATAAATCCTATTTTCTAATATTACTTTTAGAACATTCCTATGGATGACTCGCTTTATCTCTTCCATGATACAAGTCGATGATTCCTATCTCCACCACATATACACATGCACACATATCATGGGGAAATAAAGGAAAATAACAATAACCTATGAGAGACCGTAAGGGCGGAATGGGTGCCTAACACCTTGCCATTTCGTAACTTAGCCTTCGAACCCTTTTTGAATCATTTTTGGTTTCGTATGTATCAGTATGTCTTTGGATGCTGTCCTTCGGGATGTCTCCCTTTTTCTTTTGTCTGTTTTGAGTAAAATAGACTAGGGACTCCTTCTCTCTACATTTTTCACCTCATCACTGACGCCAACCAAAGCGCGCAACCAAGATTCTCTCGAGAAGAAGAAGACCCCCCCTTCTTTCATCTCTCTCCCGTCGCGAGGGGATGGCCACAATAGTCCTGAGTTATCATTCCATTATTAAATTAAACATGAATCATTAATGGTTTCACTCTTAGCATCACTGTAGAAACACAATTATATTACTAATACCCTAACGGTCCGGTGTCAAAATTTTAAACTTTTTATTAACATGCAATAATTTAAACTAAGAAACCACATTCACCATTCTAGTAAAGAACACAATAAATTATGAAACAACTAAATAGATAAATGTGTCTAGAATAAACATTCCAACCTGAAATCCACATAGAATAATGCATAATAAAAACTAAATCCAACAACTGCAAATAAAATGGGAATACAGTAGCTCTGAAATAACCACTAACTAATGATGGGCGACATGTCTGACTGAAATAACTGAATGATGAAAATGATCTGATAAAAGTGGAAGCGTCTGCTACCAAGGTCTTGCAACATCCACAATAGCTGCATCACGTCAAATAAGAAAGGACTCTTAAGCATGGTGTCCCTGTGGTTAGGCACCTAAAAGGTTTTTACAAAAATGGATTTGAAACGGGTCAGAACCCAAGGACATTTCAAAAATATTTGCAAGTATTTAAAATTCAGAAAGAGAAAATATTGTATACAGTTAACTTAACGTGCCCTCGCTTGACATCGTCACCTCTCAACTATTGTTCATGCCTAACGTATTCTCCTAAACCAACCTAGTTATGCTACCCTGCCTAACTAGTTTGACAAAGTATTAAGTTTCCACATACTTATGTTATTTTTTATATCATTATTTATCTTATCTACTAATTCACACAAGGTAGAATAAATTACACACACACACACGAGGGTGGTATATATATATATATATATATATATATATATATATATATGTACCACCCTCGTCATATATATGAATAATGCTTCCCTGGGTGTGGAGACTTAAGATGCACGCGTACCCTACTATTGACTCCTGGTACATCACATACTAAGTAAAGTACTTTTAGGTAGGAATCACTCTCGAACCATACGTTTACGATTCACGCAATTTGGAGGCGAGCACAGTTCTAAGACCTTGGGATACACACACACCTAACGCACCCAAATGACCGGTCACATTATCTTACACACAAGTAGTGCTCAATCCCTAAGTTTTATGTTCTGAGAAACAAGTCAAAAATCCCTCCCAATGGGCTCATCGAGATAAGACTGTCCACGACGTAGAACCTCCCGTGATAGTAGGCGGCGTAGGTAGGTTCACACACATAATAAGTTACACAATCGGTATTCACACACATATATATATATATATATATATATATATATATATATATATATATATATATCATCATCATCATCGTCGTCAGTATTGGTATACACATAAACTATAATATATCCGGTACGTAGTATATAACTCTCGAATATCTTATGTAGTATCAATTTACCATTATACTTCTCATTGTATACTCCCGAGTGTTTCAGCAGTCATAACATCTCTCTACTACTGGTCTAGACTAAGGTTCACTAATGTTCTCCGTGACTCGTACTAATTCATGTGAATTCATTAAATATCCAAAATACACCCAATGAACCCTAGACTTAATTCTCCTCAATTGGGGTTACCCTAACCCTACTGTATGTTTACTAAAATTACAATCTCCTTCACTAACATTTAAAAATGTTCCAAAAGTCTTCCCTAACTTTATTCACAAGTTCTAGGCTTAAATAAAGGAAATTTTCCAAATTCTGGCAAACCGAATCAGTTCGCCCTTGGGCCGAATCGATTCGAAATTGCAGAGTTCATCTCCTTCATTCTACTGTTATGTTTTTCACCATTTTCAATTATCAAAACCTTCATGATACGTTCCCAAACTCGCAACCAAGCCTACTAGACCCTATAGTGACATTTATAACTGATTTCTAACATACTCAAAACATTAAATCATCACGGGGAGCCCTGAATTAATCCTTCACTTCAATTCCAAAACCCTAGATTATTCTTTTCATCGAAGAACATCAACAGAAATCCCATATTTGTCTTTTACTACCCTTACATACATTTTGATTTCGTTTTATATTCACATAGGGATTCAATCTACATGAAAATCCTACCCAATATCATGAATTAAGTTTCCAATTTAAGTCATAATCATTTATTCATGCAAATTATCCAATCCTACACTAACATGGATAGTATATACACTCAGATTTTCCGAGATAAACACTTACATGGAGTCTGTCTATCTGAATTATGCATAAAAGTGGTGGATTAATCTTCTCCTCCTTTCGATCTAAACTCCGGTGGTTGTGGTGGTGGTGCAAAAATGGTGTTGAAAACCTTGGGAACCTTCACCTTCCTCCTCTAATGGCCCCTATTAGATTTTGTAACTACGAACCCTAATTCACTTAACACATGTGTTGATATAAATATAGTAAATTCGTAAGTCCCTTTTCTCTAAAAAACCAAAAGACCAAAATACCCCTCCAGGGTGCTGGTATGGCCTAAAAATGCCCCGGAACCCAATCGAAACCCCCCAGTACACTTTTCAGATTATTTCAACCCTTCAAGACACTTTGGCGCACTTGAAATGACCATTTAGAAGACCCGTAAATAAATCACACTTTATTTTATAAATTTAAGTCTCGACACGTCTGACACACGCGTCCCGACTAAATTACCGTAACTATCATATTTCTCACTCACGATAATCATAATACATTCTTGCCAATTTATTATTCATTAAATAGGTAATAATCAATATAATTCTCACAAATAAATATTAACCATTGTCTCGCTAATTAATATTTATTTTTAATATGGATTAATTTCCTATTAATTTTCCATTTTAATTTAATTAATCTTACTATAAAATCATAAAAAATACGGGGTGTTATAATAGTGCATGTTGAAATGAAGATTTGATCATTAAAAATGAAGCAATAATTTGTAGGTTTTATAAAACAACGCGTGCACCCCATGACTAGGCCACGAATTGATCCATGCCACGGACGTGTGACTTAAAACCACGTTCGCGGGTGTAAGATCTGCAGACGACTCATATTTGGCCCTAAATGCGACCCACATGCCTGGTCCCAATGCGACGAGCGTTGATTAAAAAACTTAAATTACTCATAAGATGTAAAATCCATTATTCCTACTTGCTTCCCAAGTCAATCGCTTTTATATTAATGCCCTTAAGTCCTTATTCAAATTACAAAAGAGTCTAAATCCACATTATTATCTTCTAATAATTACCGAATTAACCCTCTACTTTTATAAATTAAAATTTAGCCTAAAACTTTCCATCAATTTATCAATTGAACTATAAAATTATAAATAAGTTCCATTTAACTTATTTTCTCAACGTGAATTCAAATTTTTATATTCTAATTCATTAAGTATTTATTACTTAAATAATCTTTTAAAATGTCGAATTATTACAATAAAAATAACCATAAATTGCAAATTATCTTATGTATAGAATATAATGATATTATCTCAAGATGGTACTATTAAATACACACAAGTGTAACTGTATAATCTTATGAAATTATGAATCGTTTCTTATAGCCAATACAACTTATGACATAATATTCTACTGCATCCTCACATATAGTGTCAGGTTTGTCCAAAAATTATTCACAATATTTATTCTTCAATGAACTAATGATCTAATCTTTTTTATCGAAGTTGAACTTTACACACTAGTAATCTACTATGTATGATGAAATACACGATATATTAATATGAATGCCTACTAAAAAATCTCCAAAATGGCTTTAAATATATGAGTTCAATAATAATGAAGTGACACAACTCAAGATCGGTTAGTGTGATATGTAGCATAAATCATAGACAAGAAGCACATGAAATCTCTCATTGCTTGTGCTCGTATCCAAATGATTATATGATTTTTAAACATGGTACAATGGTTTTTCCTTACTCGCCCCATTCATTTCTAAAATTCATTTAGATATTATGATTTTTCAAATGTGAAAATATCATAATAGAAATTAGATAATACTATATGACCTAGCTTGTATTAAAAATATAGTAGTTTTTCGATCGATGTATAATTTTTTACGCTAATTGGTTCAAATTTACATATATCTTGTAAACTATTATACTATAAAATATTGATGAATAATGTAATTTCTCTTGTGACTCGTCGCACATCTACAAAGTACAAGGTTTACTCAATTAAGTTTTCAAAATTTGCCTATTATTTAAATTAAATTAGTTTTTAAATCTTTTTAAAAACAATTATTTAAAAATAACTCTATTTTGTTACTGAAATAGGATTTATTATAAAGTATGTTATACCTATTTATGACATCACGTGTCGACAATGACACATACATACATCATATGTTTGACCCATGTAATACAAGTCACTTCGTTTTCCATTTTAAATATATTTTCTAGTAATTTATAAAATAATTCCTAAAACCATATAATATTTTTTAAAGACTATATGAAAACAATAATGAGCATCGTAGGATTAACTTTACAGACTTCTCAACATAAGTTTTCGTATATATATACAGAAAGTCTCCTGTAAGGACTCCTTATGGTACAGACCCCGGTACATACCATTTTTTTAAATAGTAAAAAAATGATTTTTTTGATGAAACTTCATGGATATGAACTCCACATTGAGAAGATCATATCCAATTTTTTTTGTCAAAAAATTCAATAAAAAAAGCCATTGATATTAGGTGATATCTAAAAAAATGGTATAAATATGCATTTTCAATCGTTGAAATATTGGGTCGGCGCCAACTACCTTATTGTTTGAATTTTTTTATTAAACTTCATGGATATTATATTCTCACTATCAAGATCATATCCATGAAGTTTCAATAAAAAAATTCAATCAAAAAGTGGGTGATATGATCGCCAACATTTCAACGGTCTAAAATGCATATTTACAGAATTTTTTTACATACCACCTTATCTCAACGGTTTGTTTCTTGAATTTTTTTATGAAAAAAATTGGAGATGATCTTCTCAACATGGAAATCATATCCATGAAGTTTCATAAAAAAATCATTTTTTTACTATTTAAAAAAAATGGTATGTACCGGGGTCTGCACCACAAGGAGTTCGTACATGAGAGGGCATCTCTCTCTCTCTCTCTCTATATATATATATATATATATATATATATATATATATATATGTGTGTGTGTGTGTGTGTGTGTGTGTGTGTGTGTGTGTTGTTACACCCCGCCTAATTAAATACCGGGTGATCAGTCCTTTATTAAATTAAAAAACCAGGTGATTGGTTGGTTCACTCTAAGCATCGCTGTCATAAAATAATATTTCTAATTTGAACACCCTAAATTATTAAGCTAAGTGTCAAAACCATTTAAAACCTCATTTTTCCTTTATTAAATACCAAAAAAAAACTTTTTAATACCCAACAGTTAAGAATTACATAAATACCAAGCATGACAATTTACACACAAGAGTTAAACAATCTATATAATCCCAACCAAGTATAAGATCCATAAATGAAATCATTCTGACAAGAGTTAACTCCCGAGGAGTACTGAATGCTGGAAATATCACAAATCTCTGACAAATCCAACTAGAATAGGAAATCGGGCGACACATGCCCTAACTATGAAGATCTAAAGTAGGAACTGATTCAATGACAAAGTCGTCTAAAACAAGGGCCTGCAACTCCCACATAAGCTGCAGCACATCCAATCCAAAGAACCTAAGCATGACGCCCCTGTGGATGGGCACCTGTAATACATATATATATATACAAAAGAGAAAGAAATGACAGAAAACGGGTCAGAGCCCGAGTGTCAAACAATTTTAAAAATAGTTTAGCACGTATTTAAAATGCTTACCGGCTAATATCACAACCATGTTAGTATGCGACACTCTCTTGAAAATTCTCACCTCTCATCTAGTGTGCACGACTACCGTACTAATAAATTTCATTAGTTTCCCTATCTTATTCTCCAATAGGTTTTATCATGTGAAAAGCGAGGTTATGATATTTACTTTAGGAAATCATTATCTTCCATTTTCTTACATTACTTAGAACCATTCATTATCGTTACAAAATTCATGAACACTTGTTATAAAGTTGAAGCATTTATTCATTACTTAACTACTTATACCCATAGTGTAAAGTTTCCATATATAAGCATATATATATATATATATATATATATATATATATATATATATATATATATATATATATATATATATATATATATATATATATATATATATACTATCGGCACCCCACATAAATCAATGGTGTTGGCATACTCTGCTATCAAATTCCCGTATCACTCACACTAAGGGAAATACTAGTTTGGAATCACTCTCGAACAGTATTAACACAATACACATACAAATGGAGGCGAAGCATAGTTCCAAGTCACTAAGAGGTCAGCACATACCCTCACGTCTCTTAGGACCATCTGACTATCGATTGGATAACCTGTACCAAGGATTCCTATGTTTTAGGGTACAAGTTAATATCCCCCATAAAGGTCAAATCGAGATAAGACTGTCCCAATGCGTAAACCTCTGTGATATCAAGTAGCCTGGTTATGATTTTTACACAGATACATAATTTATGCACAATCACATAGTCATATATATAAATATTCACATTTTCCAAATTAGGTTCGCCCACCACCCATAATTATTATTATCCGTTCTCAACACAAATTTTACTTAATTATATCTCATAACGGATTCGTCTCTTTTATTCTCATTTATTATTTACTTCATACTTACTTATTATCTCTCGAAGTATTCTCTCTCACTAAGTATAAATATCAGTAGGTATGCCCTCACTTACCTTCTAGTCCAAATCTTTCATGAGTCTCAATCTTTTAGTAAATGTACGCACAATTTTCATTGTATGAATAACTCTCCGTTAACCCAAAATTTCATCTCATATTAATTTCACTCAACGGAGTCTACTTAGACCCTATTGGTTATCTTCATAACCCATTATACTCTATCAATGATGATCAAGGGTTCCTATGAATTTTAACCGGACTAAACAAGAAAAGGGGGAAAATATGCAGTTTTCCAGGAGGGGTCGATCGATCGATCGATGATCTTGGTCGATCGATCGATCAGGCAGTTCTTCCCCAGTTTGCTGGAAATTTCAACCTACGGGTTCAATCATTATAACCCCTCCAAACCTCTATAATTTCATCCCAAACTCCCATCAAAGTAATCCAAGTGTATAAGCAATGTACATACACAATTTCTAACGTAACAACATCAATAAATCCTCAACGAATCAATCAAAAAGGGATTTAATCTCAAATCTCTTTATAAAACCAAATTTTGCATGAATAATCACCACCCTCTATTTTAATCAAGATTTTTTTCCCAAATAACATAGTAAATTCATGGGTAATCCTCTACATATGATCAAGATTTTAGACTACATGGGTTCTCCCTACAACACATATAAATTCTCTTTCAAAATATATAATTTTTCCATTAAAACGTATGATTTCCATTCCTAGACTAACATGGAAGGTATATTAACTTGGAATTTAGAAAAATAGATACTTGCCTCGGATTGAAGAGTCTGATTTGTTAACGAAAAATATATGTTTGCGTTCCTCGTCGTGTGATCTACGTTTTGGTGGTGGTGACGATGAAATCGGGTGAGTTCTAGGCCTTGGATTGCTTGAAGACTCTTCACCTTCTTCCCAAATCTCTTCAGCTTCTTCTCTAATCACTTCACCTTCTTCTCTAATGGTTGGCTTAGGCTTTGTGTTTGTTAACCCCAAGAGATAACTCTAAATAGCTAATAAATACTAAGAAAATTCGTTGGTTTAATTATCCAAAAATACAAAATGTGTAAAATACCCTCCTAGGATGTCAATTAGGCTTAAAAACGCCTCGAGACCAAAATTAAACCCCCGGGTAGACTTTTATGACTATCTCGACCCTTCTGAACACTTTGGCGCACTCAAAATGACTATATGAATGACTTATAATCTATTCACTTTAATAATAATTATTTAATCCTTACATGACACAGGCGTGTCCCAAATTAAATTTTCATAATTGTCATTTTATTCACTCGTGACAATTTTAATAAAATCAATCTCATATATAACTTTACATATTTAGTAATATTCAACAAATTTCCAATAATTACTAACTCACATGATGCTTGTAAATATAAAAAAAATCCTAATTAATATTAAATTAATACCTCAAATTAAATTGGATAAATCCCTAATTTTAAAAGCCATAGAAATATGGGGTATTACATACTTCCCCCCTAATAAAAGAATTTCGTCCTGAAATTCAGAAAAATAAAGCGTAACTGGTAAGAACAACTCCGGTTATTAATCTAACATCTCATATAATTTCCGTCATACCACCCATACAGTACATTACCGAATACCCCCACTAATGTTATACTCTAAGTCTTACCATTTAGTTTAAATTATCTTGAGTTAAACTTTACCCAATCCGTACTATACCATCCTCATGAAAAAATTATGGGGAGTAATGATCCTAAGTCATCAAACAACTAAATCTGGAAGTCACAACTTCTACTTTCATTAACCTCAAGAATACTTACTGTGACACAAACATGGAAAATAGTACAATCAAATCATCCAGGGCACCCATACACCCAATGTGTGTACATTCCATCATAAGGTCTAAATGAATGTGATTCCTCTGTAAGGTTACCCTTAATTAACTTACTACTTAGTCTATAATCCGTATTTCTATGATTTCGACATTCTCATTTGGCGATTTCATTTGCCTCAAATCATGCTACAACTCATAACTCTCTGATTAATATATATATATATATATACATAGATATGGGCAAAGGTTATAAACTCATATTCTAAAGACCTAACTTACTTCGACTCCCAACGTTCTTTAGTTTCATGCGTGGGGTGTCTCGCATAGCGAAATCCAAACAATGACCCCCCCCCCGATACACTACTACCTAAAATAGTTGGTCATCAAAACTCCTCAGGTCCTTAGTCAATAGTATATAACATCCCAAAAAGTTTTATCTATTTATATAAAAGTCTACTTATTAACTCTCTTGTCAAAGACAATATATTGGCTATAACGATCATTCTTAGTCTCATATACAACAAGTCAATCCATGTCGATAATCACATCCTACTCGGACATGTCTATAACAAGTAAATCCCTGATACAATTAAACTCACATTTTGATATATACAAGAAACTAATAGGCATCCCACTACCCATCGGTGAGTCTGCATAAATAATAGTGCCAATGGCCAAGTTTAGTAACCCTATGGTCCACGCAATTCTAATAGCTACATTTGAATGTGAGGTCCTAATAACAATCACTATGCGCCCCATAATTCCATAGATAGCAAATGTACCCTCATTCTCGGGCGGGGGTTGTTGACTCCCACTATTATAACTTTGCTCCGATGAGTCAAGAAAAATTTTACCCCAAATTTTTAGTTTTAGTTAACCACACTCCTCTATATGTCCAAGCCTTTGAATATATTGCCTTCGTTGGGTAATACACCCAATTCCCGCATTTCTAGAACTTCTACTGATGACTCTCCTTAATTTTTTATTTGACCATCTCCCAAGCGTACTACGTTGGGTGAGTCTAATTTGGCATCACCTTCGACTATAGCAGCACTTGGAATTTGTAGGCTGCATCATAACCGTCTCTATAGTCCTGGCCTCTCGTGCCTTACTAGGGGTGACCTCGACTATGGTCATCATCCTCGAACATACTTCATAACCTCCTAAGTACAACCTCCGTTATCCATCTAATGTCCCTCATCTGCCATACTTCTTGTACGAACACGTCCGAACGCAAATAAGATTCACTATTATATACATTATAATAGGAGAACTGAATCTTACCACATAAATCAATAATCCTAATCATAGGGCTCTATATCAAACAAAGTAACGCTCAGTTGAAAGTATAGTAAGCCGTACAGACCCTAAAGGACACTAGAACTTGATGCTCTGATACCGCCTGTAACACCTCGCCTAATTAAATACCGGATGATCAGTCATTTATTAAATTAAAAACCATGTGAACGGTTGGTTCATTCTCAGCATCATTGTCGTAAAATAATATTTCCATTTTGAACACCCTAAATAATTAAGCTAAGTGTCAAAACCATTTAAAACCTCATTTTTCCTTTATTAAATACCAAAAAAAAACCCTTTTTGATACCCAACAGTTAATAATTACAAAAATACTAAGGATGGCAATTTACATACAAGAGTTAAACCATCTATATAATTACAACCAAGTATAAGAACCATAAATGAAATCATTCTAACAAAAGTTAACTCCTGAGGAGTACTGAATGCTGGAAATATCACAAATCTCTGACAAATCCAACTGGAAGAGGAAATCGGGCGACACATGCCCTAACTATGAAGATCTAAAGTAGGAACTGATTCAATGATGAAGTCGTCTAAATCAAGGACATGAAACTCCCACATAAGCTGCAGCACGTCCAATCCAAAGAACCTAAGCATAACGCCCCTGTGGCTGGGCAGCTGTAATACATACATATATATACAAAAGAGAAAGAAATAAGAGAAAACGGGTCAGAGCCTGAGTGTAAAACAATTTTAAAAATAGTTTAGAAAGTATTTAAAATGCTTATCGGCTAATATCACAACCATGTTAGTATGCAACACTCTCTTGAAAATTCTCACCTCCCATCTAGTGTTCACGACTATCGTACTAACAAATTTCATTAATTTCCCTATCTTATTCTCCAATAGGTTTTATCATGTGAAAATCGAGGTTATGATATTTACTTTAGGAAATCATTATCTTCCATTTTCTTACATTACTTAGAACCACTCATTATCGTTACAAAATTCACGAACACTTGATATAAAGTTGAAGCATTTATTCATTACTTAACAACTTATACCCACAGTGTAAAGTTTCCATATATAAGAATATATATATATATATATATATATATATATATATATATATATATATATATATATATATATATATATATATATATATATATATATATATATATATATATATATATATATATACTATCGGCACCCCACATAAATCTATTGTGCTGGCATACTCTGCTATCAAGTCCCCGTATCATTCACACTAAGGGAAATACTAGTTCGGAAACACTCTCGAACTGTATTAACACAATACACATACAAATGGAGGCGAATCATAGTTCCAAGTCACTAAGAGGTCAGCACATACCCTCACGTCTGTTAGGACCGTCTGATTATCAATCGGATAGCCTTTACCAAGGATTCCTATGTTCTAGGGTACAAGTCAATATCCCCCATAAAGGTCCAATGGAGATAAGACTGTTCCAACGCGGAAACCTCCGTGATAGCAAGTAGCCCGGGTATAATTTTTACACAGATACATAGTGTATGCACAATCACACAGTCATATATATAATATATATAAATATTCACATTTTCCAAATTAAGTTCGCCCACAACCCATAATTATTATTATTCGTTCTCAACACAAATTTTACTCAATTATTTCTCATAACAGATTCGTCTCTTTTATTCTCATTTAGTATTTACTTCATACTTACTTCTTATCTCTCGAAGTATTCTCTCTCACTAAGTATAAATATCAATAGGAATAACCTCACTTACCTTCTATTCTAAATCTTTCATGAGTCTCAATCTTTTAGTAAACGTACGCACAATTTTCAATGTATGAATAACTCCCCGTTAACCCAAAATTTCATCTCATATTAATTTCACTCAACGGAGTCTACTTAGAACGTATTCATCATCTTCATAACCCATTATACTATATCAATTATGATCAAGGGTTCCTACGCATTTTAACCAGACTAAACAAAAAAAATGGGGAAAATATGCAGTTTTCCAGGAGGGGTCGATCGATCGATCAAGCAGTTCTTGCCTAGTTTGCTGCAAATTTCAACCTATGGGTTCAATCTTTCTAACCCCTCCAAACCTCTATAATTTCATCCCAAACTCCCATCAAAGTAATCCAAGTGTATAAGCAATGTACATAAACAAGTTCTAACGTAACGACATCAATAAATCCTCAACGAATCAATCAAAAAGTGGTTTAATCTCAAATCTCTTTATAAAACCAAATTTTGCATGAATTATCACCACCATGTATTTTAATCAAGATTTTATTCCCAAATATCATAATAAATTCATGGGTAATCCTCTACATATGATCAAGATTCTAGACTACATGGGTTCTCCCTAGAACCCATATAAATTCTCTTCCAAAATATATAATTTTTCCATTAAAACATATGATTTTCATTCCTAGCCTAACATGGAAGGTATATTAACATGGAATTTAGCAAGATAGATACTTTCCTTGGATTCAAGGGTCTGATTTGTTGATGAAAAATATATGGTTGCGTTCCTCATTGTGCGATCTACGTTTTGGTGTTGGTGGCGATGAAATCGGGTGAGTTCTAGGCCTTGGATTACTTGAATACTCTTCACCTTCTTCTCAAATCTCTTCACCTTCTTTTCTAATCACTTCACCTTCTTCTCTAATGGTTGGCTTAGGCTTTGTGTTTGTTAACCCCAAGAGACAACTCTAAACGGCTAATAAATACTAAGAAAATTCGTGGGTTTAATTACCCTAAAATACAAAATATCTAAAATACCCTCCTGGGATGTCAATTAGGCCTAAAAACGCCCGAGACCCAAATAAAACTCCCGGGTACACTTTTTTGACTATCTCGACCCTTTCGGACACTTTGGAGCACTCAAAATGACTATACGGATGACTTATAATCTATTCACTTTAATAATAATACTTTAGTCCTGACACGACACAGGTGCATCCCGAATTAAATTTCCATGATTGTCATTTTATTCACTCGTGACAATTTTAATAAAATCAATCTCATATATTACTTTACTCATTTAGTAATATTCAACAAATTTTCAATAATTACTAACTCACATCATGCTAGTAAATATACAAAAATCCGGATTAATATTAAATCAATACCTCAAATTAAATTGAATAAATCCCCAATTTTAAAAGCCATAAAAATACAGGGTATTACATGTGTGTGTGTGTGTGTGTTTGTGTGTGTGTGTCAGTGGCGGATTCAGGATTTGGAGTGAAGTGGGGCGAAATCTTTTGATGAAGCCTGTGGGCTTGGGGGCGAGAGCCCACGAGGCGATTTTTTTAAAAATATATTTTTTTGCAATATTTAACCCTATAATTATTGAGGTATTAATTAACTAATTTTGGATTCCTAAATTTTTTCGTTTCGGATATGGTTTAACCTCAGCTTCGGATACGGTTGGTGTGTTGTCTTCTCTTTTCCGTTTAAAAATTTTCTCCATGACTTCCTATATTTACAACAAATTTTATTTAATTTTAGACTAAAAGCATACATTATAAATTTAATTTCAGACTAATAGATTCTATGGATTTTAATTTTAATATCCATTATAAATTTAAACACACATTATAAATAGACACATAAATATAATATGCACATATTATTTTTTTGCTAAACAAACATATATAAACAAACAAAATATACAAAAAATATAAACAAACACATATAAACATAATATACCTCTGTCTAGGCTAGAATTCAGTAGTTGCGAGCAACGTAGAGGGAGGGAGCGAGCAGCCTGGAGCATTTTTACCCTCATCTTTGAAAATAATTAGAAGTAATCTCCAAGTTTGATTTTTTACCAAAACATAAAGTTGAACTGAGGCAGCCATCCCGCTTCGACCTGGGGTGGATCCGCCCCTAGTGTGTGTGTGGGTGGATAGGTGTGTGTTTGTGTGGGTGGGTGGGTAGGTGTATTAAGCCACATTCAAATTAGAATAACCATCCATTCTTTACTTAAAAAAATAGTAAATTTTATAAAGTATTAAAAAGGTGGTGCTTTACGTTAAAATAGTTATGTTTGAAGACAATTCAAAATATTAATTTTTATATATCATCACATCCAGGCAAGGACATGTATATATCGTGCCCGTCCCATGTTATATGTGTCACTGTATTGACCCTTTCGAATATATTTTTTAGTAATTATGACATAATTCTCTCTCTCTCTCTCACACACACACACAAATATATATTTATGTGTGTGTGTGTGTGTGTGTGTGTGTGAAATTTATATTAGAATTATAAAAAATGATGCATAATGTAGACACGTCTTACATGAGTTCTACCTAGAAAATACCTTAATTATACACTAAGACTAGGTTCCAACATCGTGCGATGCGCAAGCGAACTGTAGTTCTTGTAATAAAATGTTTTATAAACAAAGTTAAAATAATATTAAATATGCCACTCTAAGTAAATTTTGTAAATTTCATAGTTGCAAAAAAAGAACCACATGTTCACCAACTCTACCAAATTTATAAATTTATAACAAATGCTTTGATCATTATTAATGCTGAATATATGATATGAATTTCTGAACAACGTGTTTGATTTAGTTAGCAACAATTTAGAGTTGACTTATTCCTCAGTTGTTAACTAGAAAATAGGATTAATAGTTTTCACCTTTTATTTAGGAATTAATTTCTAGTTTATTTGGTATGTTGTTCTTTTTATCGTCTGTAAATAAAGGGTGTAATGAGTGGTTCGATTAAGTAAAAATTCCATAGAATCTAATTTGTTTTTAATTGATATAATACAATTGTAGCTTCTCTCTCTCTCTCTCTCTCTCTGTGTGTGTGTGTGTGTGTGTGTGTATATATATATATATATATATATATATATATATATATATATATATATATATATATATATATATTCGTACTATGTTTTATGATGTTTTCTCCCTTTTGTCTACTACTATTTCCAACAACAAAAACACATACATTTTAAAAATCCATTTCTCTTCGGCCCCACCTCCCTCTCCTTGGTTGCCCAAGATCCCTAAAAATCGTATGACATTATCACTTGAAGATGCTTCACTTGTAAATTATAAATGAACGTAAGTTATTACTTCAGTAACTTTTCCACTATCATAATCAAGGTTCTAAAAAATGCGGGGCGTGGTCGAGGCGTGGATGCCAAGCCTTAACCCTTAGAATCCTAGGCGGGCCTTAGGCGTAAAAAGGCGTGAAAATGAGTTTAGGCCTTTTTAATATATTTTAATATTTTTTTACCATAACAAGGCTATTAAAATACTAAAATTGTACATATCATAAATATATGTCTCAATATATGCAAATTAAAATACTATTTGATTATTTTGGATGAGATACTGGTCTGGTTAGTAAAAAAATTCTTTAAAAGGCGATATCATTTCACTAAAGCATTGTTCTTTTTAAAAAAAAAGTGCACCTTAAGGGTTTTACCAAGAGTAAGGCATAAAAAACTTAAGGAGGGGCATTTCTTCCAAGCCTTAAGCCTAGGCGTGCCTAGGCGGAGCCTAGACGAATTTTTTAGAACAGTGATCATAATAAAGTAACTCAAAAAGTTCACTCTAGGACATCCATATTAAAGGCAATTACTCAAAAATATTGATATCTCAACAGACTATATATATTAACGTATAATATATAACTTGAGGATTATTTTGAAATGATACATACCACACGTAAATACATTAAAAAATATGCAGGATTATTTTGAATGGAGACTATAGAAAATCATATCACATACCAAAATTGATTAACACCAAAGCCAATTAGCAAGAATTATACTCTCATTTCCATAATCAGAAGTCTAATAAATCGTCTCTAAACATCAACATCACATAAAAAGGGGAAATAAAAAATTCAATCGGGAGTGAAACATAATGTTAAATCCTTCACTAAAAAATCAAAATCTTGAAGTCGAGATTAAAAAACATACACACATATACATGAAGAAATATAAGAAATCCTAAATATTACATCCTTGTCGCTCTAAATTGAGACCCCTCGGAGCTCAACATTTCACCAAACATATTTCTTTTTATCAATTTTAGTCTCCTTGTAACATCGGTACCAATAAACTTTTAGAATCATTATTTAATAAAAATAAATATGTATCACAAGTATCTGTAGATTTTTTATGTCCTATTTACTATGATAGGATACATATTACATAGAAGTTTGAACAGAATCTCACCAAAGAGTCAAACTCTACCGTATGCTTCCAACTATTTCTTCAT
The DNA here is from genome assembly GCA_949130495.1 of Sambucus nigra. Lineage (NCBI taxonomy): Eukaryota > Viridiplantae > Streptophyta > Magnoliopsida > Dipsacales > Adoxaceae > Sambucus > Sambucus nigra. The sequence goes on along the minus strand of OX422218.1, from coordinate 26,168,993 downwards.
ATTTCAACACCTCTCTATGATAAGACACCTCTGACGATAGCAAGATTTGATGTAGCATGCTTATAGAGAGTGGTGGATAAAGTATTTTACACTAAGAGGGGATAAAAAATCAAGGTAGAAAATTTAAACATTATTCATCATCACTCAAAAGTCAAATTTGGTAAAAAAAAAAAGTCCTAATAATTAGCCATAACGTAGTTAAATTCAAAATCCCTAACCATATTCAATTCATATGAATCAAAAATTAATAAGTGCAGTTCATTGACCTTGTAAAATAAATTAAATCAATTCTAAATCCCTAACACAAATATTTCATATTTCAAATGAAATATGAAATATAAAAATAATTATACCCCATATTCTACATTATTAAATAATTTTGATATAATAGATATAAGGAGATAATTATCTTGATAATTCAAAATGGCAATAATGAGTCTTACCCTTTCCCTATGTTCACACAATAACAACCATTTCACATGTAAAGTAACTCTTCAGGATAACAAAAACAACCCTGTTATAGGGAATATATGTTATAATTTAGGTAAAAAAAATTTATGTTAGATGAATAAGGTTCAACTAAGACATAACCTGTGGTGGAGTTGAGGAAGGGATGGATGTAATATAAAATCAAGCTTGGGTTAAACCACATAACTAGAGTACATGAAATGAATAATACTTGAAAACATTCATCTAAATTGTTCTATACACAAACCTAAGATTATAAGTAGAAATAATTTAAGAAAATAAGGATAATGCTCTATTCCCAATCCCGCACATTCTTCCCACACTCCATTTTAAGATTCAATGACTACAATGCCCTTAAATCCATTAAATTCATTAACTCAGTTTCATTTCATTCCAAATTCAGATTTATACCCAAAATTTATATTCACTTTTTTATCCCAACTAAAATAAATATTTTATTTATTTAATAAAAAAAAGTATTTATATTAAAAACTGTTTTGAATGTAAAAAATGTTTATTTAAAAATACACTTTTTAAAAAAGAAAAACTATATTTTGTATAAAAAATTGTTTCAACTTTATATAACGTAAAAAATTATTTCCATTATTAAAAAATTAACTGTTGTTTTAAAAAAATTGTTGCATAAATTGTTTAAACAATTTAAAATATAAGCAATAAAAATTGTTTTGATTATAAAAACTATTTTTAAAAAATAAAAAATATTTTTTGTATAAAAATTGTCTTTAACTTTTTTTATTATATAAAAAGGTTTTTTACAAAAGTATATTGTTTTAGTTTTTAAAAATACGAATTATATATTGACCCAGTATCAGTCCACTAATAAATCTCCTACTAACTTGGAACACATGGCGTCAGCACGTGCTGGTTATACCGATTCAACAGCAACAAACATTCAAAATTTGGATTCTCCTATTCTGTAGCTAAACAGCTACTACTTGCACTATATATATTTCACCAGCATAGTTGGGTTCATCAACTATGAAAAAACAATATATCAAACATTCGTTCAGTTATTATGGTATCAGAGCAATAACCTGATAATTTTTTTTTTCTTTTCTATCAGTAGTGATATCCGTCCATCACAATGACCACCTCATCAAATACAAACAGTGATATCTCTTCCCCACCTTCTACTATCAATATTGGTTCCTCCCACCACTATGTCAACATCAGACTTGATGATACCAATTACCTTCACTGGAAAACTCCAGTTGAACCATTTTTAAGTGGTCAAAACATGCTTCGATTTGTTGATGGAAGTTATCCATGTCCCTCTGACGAACCAGCTACCATCTTATGGAAACATCAAAATAAGCTAATTATTAGCCTACTTGTATCCTCCATGTCCATTTGAATGATATCTCTTGTAGTTGGACTACAAACATCTCATCAAATCTGGAAGACTCTTGATGATGCCCTTGCATCTCCTTCTGAAACTCGCATCCTAAACCTTCATCTTCATCTTCATCGTCTTCACCAAGGTGATGACTCTACATCAACCTTCCTTCAAAAAGCAAAAGCCATTTCTGATGTACTCAGCAAAGCTGGCCATCCTCTCACCCAAGATGAATTTAATATTCACATTTTCAAGGGACTAAGATTTGAATTCAAGGATTTAATAACTACTCTCACTGCAAGACCCACTCCTATAACCTTCTCTGAGTTACACTCTCTATTACCCAGTCATGAATTTATCAATACTGACCAATTCTCTAATCTCATAATCCAACCTCCTAACAATCCACCTACTGCTCACTTTACTACTCCAAACCCCTCAACATCATCTCACCAAAACACTACATCCCACTCTGCTTATCCACACTATTCTTCTAACCGAGGTCGCTCAAACCTTGGACGTGGATGTGGACGGGGGTGTTCTTCTTACTCTCATCACCAACCTCGCTGTCAACTTTGTTATGCTCTCTATCACACTGCCCCAGCATGCCCTCACAGGTTCAACACATCTAACCCTTCTATGCCCACTACCCATTTCACTCATGCCCCTTCCTATCAACCGGGTCTACTTCCCACACCACCCTCACCCATAACAGCCTGGCTTTTGTAATACCCCGTACTTTTGGCTATATTTATTTTTGAGGATTAATTAATTAAATGCGTATTAATTGGAAATTAATCCGGGATAAAAATACTAATGAGATGCGAATTGGTATTTGATTGCGTCCATATACGATTATATATGTATTTGGTATTATAAAATTGTCGTGAGATTTATATACGGTAATTTGGAAATTTTGTTGAGACGCGTGGGACCGCCGCGTCACGGTATAATATTTTGATAATAAAAGTGAATTTAAAATCTATAATCCGTATGGTCATTTTGAGTGCGCCAACGCGTCCGGAAGGGTCGAGATAGTCAGAAAACACTAGCCGGGGGTATAGTTTGGATCCCGGGGTATTTTTAGGCCATACCGGCACCATAAAGGGTATTTTGGTAATTTTACATTCTGAGGAAGTAAAAGTGACGAAAATTGAGAGTTGTAATCTGATAAGGAATTGACCCAACCAACCCTTATTAACCCAACAAGCTACGGAGGTTTATTAAATTAGGTTTTCATAAGTTTCCCCAAAGCAAACCCTAGCCACCATAGCCTTTTGGAGAAGAAAGCTTGGAGAAGGAGAGAGAGAGAGGAATTATGCAGAAATTCTTTATCAAATCAACATCAAATCAGAAATCAAACCAAGGCAAGTGTTTTAATCATATTTAAATTCGTAGAATGTTTCCTCCATGTTAGAAAATTGATAAATTACAACTGTTCTTGGAAGATAATGAAAACCCATGTAGTTTGAAGTTTAGAACTTGGAGATTATGAAGAGGATTGCATGTAGTATGATAGGTAGATGATTTCCCTTATATTAATTGTGATTTGAAGGAATTAAAACGAAATAAATTCTGGGATTTGATGATGATATAAACCTAGGGTTCATGTTCTAGAGAAATTGGAAAAAGTGTAGAGATTTGTAAATTTAGTTGATGGTATGATGATTTAATCCTTGAAAACATGTTAGGAGATGATGTAAATATGTTTAGGATGAATTAGAGACCCTAAAACGTTATTGGGATGAACTTTGGAGAAGGATTAAAGTGTTAAAAATGGTGAAAAACGAATTGGGGAAAAATCTGGGCCGAAACTGGTAGCTCGTTAGAAGCAGCCCCCAGGTCGTTCGAACGAGCTTCTAACGAGTTGACCAGTTGTTATTAACGAGTTGGGATTTTTGTTCGATATCTCGTTCGAATGAGATATCGTTAGAAGGGTCAGTTCGTTCGAACGAACTGGGATCTCGTTCGAACAGCCTCGTTCGAACGAGACTTCTAACGACATGACAGTCCCAACTCGTTCGAAGTCTCGTTCGAACGAGACTTCTAACGAGTTGACAGTTTGATCCTTTTTGGACTGTTTTGACTTTTGGAGTTCCGTAAACTTGTTCGAGGTTATAGATAGCATTCCTTTGATGATATAGTGATAAACTTGGGACATTTGGGTATTTATGAGGAGGAATTATATACGAGAGTTGTATTACATGGACGGTTTGGGATGAGACGTGAGTGTCTATTACGACGTGAGAAATTATGGCGCGTATAATTACAAATCGGAATAGTACGAATTGTGATAATTATAGTTAGTACGAGAGTGCAATATGTACTACGATTAAAATACGGTATTACTAAGATGTGTGTTTACTTAGTATTGGTATATGGATTGTGTGTATGACATACCTACCATACTTGCTATCACGGGAGGTTACGTTCGCTTAGGACCCTCTAATCCTTGTGTGCCTACGGGGGGGATATAGACTGGTACCTTGATGAACATAGGTCATAGAAAGACTTATTGTGATATTAATAAGTCCGCTGACCGTGGGAACGTAGGTATGTGCGTGACCCACGTGATGGTGACTGTGTTCGCCTCCACTATTTGTGATTTGTGTTATCTGAACTATTCCTGAGAGATTCGGAATATGTGATCCTTATGTACGTGATGTACCGGGATGGATAGCAGAGTATGTGTGCACTACAGCTTAGATTGCGGGGTGCTTGTATTGTATATTTATGATATGAATAATATACATGTAATTAATGGGAATCCTCATGTTAATGTTGTAAATGTATTACGGTATTGTTTCGAGATATATAAGGAGTTAACTGATAGTTATATCAATGGCATATTTAGTAACTGAGTTTACGTTAAACCTCTAATTAATTACGAGCGTTGTTATGTTAGATGGAACCGTGTAATATGGGTAGAACCTTTGGCAGTCTAGCTAGTTATGTTGTCAGTTAGCTAGTAGTATGGGTCGATATAGATGGGTACTTGCGTTAGGAGTGCACAATTAGACGAGAGGTGAGAATATCATGTGAGTGCACGTCCTAACATGTACTTTTCATTTAATGTTTTAAATGTTTTTAAAGCACTTGCAGGTTTTTTAAAATATAACTCCACATTCGGGCTCTGACCCGTTTGCTTTTCAAATCTCTTTTTCTTTGTAAAACCATTTTTAGGTGCCCAGCCACAAGGACACCAAGCATAGGTACTCATTCAGGTGACGAGCTGTAGATGCTTGTGGAAGCTACAGGGATTTGCATGTAGACGCTTCTATCTCTTTGGATTCCAGAGTCACTATCTATCAGTTGTAGGGCATGTTGCCCATTTCTTTAGAGACATCTTTTACATTTCAGTTTTCAGACTTTAGCATGTTTTATTTCAGTTTCGGTTATTTATTTCAGTTATGGGATTGTAGTGAGGGGTTTCCTCCAGACTTTATTTACTCTATTGTGATGGTTATTCATTTTACTTCAGCATGGTGAATGGTGTTATCTATTTCTTCATTTTACTTCTTGCATGTTAATCAGACTTAAATTAAAATTTGGCAACTTGCTTTTTAAATACTAGGTGGTTAGAAATAATAAAATGTTTTCGACAGTGATGCTATTAACTGAGCCAACTTGGCATTTTGAATTAATTTTATAAAGGAGTAGCTACCCGGTATTTAATTAGTCGGGGTGTCACAGGTGGTATCAGAGCATCAGGTTCTAGTGTCTTTTAGGATCTGTACGGCTATTATGTTTCCGCTACGTTTTCTTTGATATAGTGCCCTATATTTTAGGACTATTGTACTCTTTTTGTGTATGCTTCGTTCTTCAGCTATTTTAAGTTTATAAACTGCGAACTTATAAACTTTGTTCTTATTTCAGATGCCTCCACGATGTGCACGATGAGTTCCCAGGGATGCTACGCCCGAACCCCAGCCCGCTCCAGTTCAGGGTATGATGAACGCCGCTGAGGTTGCTGCTATAGTAGCCCAAGCGGTAAATGCCGCGTTTGTCGTGATTCAGCAGGCACCACCACAGGCGCCGGTTGCCGCGCCAGCACAGGTTAATGCATTCCCGTCTGCTTGGGAGCGTGTACGTGACGCTTTTCAGAAAGCGCACCCGCCAGAGTTTGCGGGTAGCTCAGATGTAGTAGTCTCGAGCCAATGGAAGAAGGACATGCAGAGGCATTTGAGGATGCATGAGTGCACTGATGTTCAGAAACAGGTGCTAGCTACTTTCAAGCTAGTGGGATCTGCACTACAGTGGTGGGAGTCTATTACCACCGCGGAGGAGAGGGATACTCTCACGATTCAGGAGTTTTGGGTGCGGTTCGACCGCAAGTACTTTCCGTCCGCAGTTCATACAGAGATGAGGAGGAAGCTGATGAGTTTGAAGCAAGAGGGCAGGACAGTGGCCGAGTATGAGGCCGAGTTCACTAACCTGTTGAATATCGTTCCAGACGAGATTCCAACGAAGAAGAAGAAGATTGAGAAGTTCACTGATGGGTTGAATTGGAGGATCCGTCAGCATCTGCTAGGGAACCTATCGTTGGCCACGTATTCTGATGTGGTTAACGCTGCATTATTGCACTGCCAGGACCACCGTTTTCATATGGCCGAGGGCAAGCGGTCGGGGGAGTCTAGCCATCAGGGTAGGACTGGAGGACATGGTGCCAGCGGGGCACAAACCGGTCAGGGGCAGAGACAGAATGAGCAGGGTACCCAGCAGGGGGATAATAAGAGGTTCCGGTCAGGGAACTACAGGCAGGGACAGGGAGGTTTCCGCCAGGGCCAGCAGGGCCAAGGGAGGAATGGTAATGGCCACCAGGGCCGGGGACAGCAGGGCAGAGGGGAGAGAACTTCCCAGGGAAGTGATTTACTTGTGGCAAGACTGGCCATAAGAAGCAGGATTGTCCTGATAGGGGCAGGGCCCCACAGCAGCAGCAGCAGGGTGCTCGCCAGGAGCCACAGAGACCTATGTTTCCCGCCGCTCTTCCTGCACCGCCACAGATGGCAGCTTTGCCACCCATTCCAGCAGTCCCAGTTCAGCAGGGGCAGCTACAGTATGGACGTGTCTACAACGTCCACTAGGCTGCAGTTCCACAGGCACCGCCCGCGATCGAGGGTACGTTTCCTATCCATGGCACTATGGGTCAGGTGTTATTTGATACGGGTGCTACACACTGTTTTATAGCTACACACTTCGCGAAAGCTTTAGGATTGTTAGCTACGGCAGAGAGCACTGTGACGTGTGTCGACTCACCATTGGGGAGTGGGTCACTTATTTTCTTTATATGCCGGGGAGTGGGGGTAGAGATCGGTGGTTTGGTATTGCCTGCAGACATGTTAGTGTTAGACATGCATGTTCACGATGTGATCACCGGTATGGATTGGCTCGTAGCATGTAGGGCCATGATTGATTGCTTCAGCGGGAGCATTGTTTTTGCCATTCCGGGGCAAGAGATGTTTATAGTGGCGATGCCTCGCCCAGTGGGAGGATCGACCGCTCATCTGTATTACATAGAGGAGGATACCTCTAAGGAGGTTGTGATTCCTTTGGATTCGATCCCGGTTGTCAGGGAGTATTCAGATGTGTTTCAGGAGATACCAGGCTTACCGCCCAGTCGGGAGATAGACTTCGTTATAGATTTGCTACCGGGTACGAGACCTATAGCACGTGCACCGTACCGTATGGCTCCAGCTGAGATGCGAGAGCTACGGGATCAGATAGAGCAGCTGTTAGGGCAAGGCTTTATTCGCAGGAGTACCTCACCTTGGGGCGCTCCGGTTTTGTTTGTGAAGAAGAGGGATGGTTCACTGAGATTGTGTGTGGACTACCGAGAGTTGAATAAGGTCACAATACGGAATAAGTATCCGTTGCCTCGAATCGATGACTTATTCGACCAGTTGAGGGGAGCTTCTTTCTTCTCGAAGATTGACTTGAGGTCGGGATACCATCAGTTGCGTATCAGGGAGGAGGATGTCTCGAAGACCGCGTTCTTGTCGAGATATGGTTCTTATGAATTTCGGGTTATGCCTTTCGGCTTGACCAACGCTCCAGCAGTGTTTATGGACTTGATGAACAGGGTGTTCAGGGATTTCCTAGATCAGTTTGTCATTGTCTTCATTGATGACATTCTGGTTTACTCTCAGACGGAGGAGGAGCACGCCGAGCATTTGAGGCAGGTTTTGCAGACACTTCGTCAGAACGAGCTGTATGTAAAATATGAGAAGTGCGGGTTTTGGCTGAAGGAAGTCCAGTTTTTGGGGCATATCATTTCCGACCAGGGAATATCTGTTGATCCGGGGAAGGTGTCAGTGGTGAGGGAGTGGGGACAGCCCACGACGCCAACGGAGATTCGTAGTTTCTTGGGTCTAGCAGGATACTACAGGAGGTTTATTCGGGGTTTCTCGGAGATAGCAGGTCCTTTGACACATCTTACTCGTAAAGGTGTGCCGTTCATTTGGAGTGATGCCTGTCAGTTGGCATTCGATGAGTTAAAGGACAAGTTGACCTCAGCACCTGTGTTAGCATTGCCGAGACCGGGAGTTGAGTATTTGGTTTACACCGATGCGTCTTTGCAAGGACTGGGAGGTGTATTGCAGCAGGAGAGACAGGCCATAGCTTATGCTTCCCGTAAGCTTAAGCCTCATGAGAATAATTACCCCACGCATGATTTGGAGTTGGCGGCAGTGGTATTTGCCTTACGGATTTGGAGGCACTATCTTTTGGGGGAGAAGTTTCAGTTGTTCACGGACCACAAGTCCCTACAGTATCTGTTCACGCAGAAAGAGTTGAACATGCGGCAGCGTAGGTGGCTTGAGTTTGTGAAAGACTACCAGTTCGACATCCAGTACCACCCGGGTAAGGCTAACGTGGTAGCAGACGCGTTGAGCCGTAGGCCAGCAGATGAGGTGGCAGAGGTGTGGAAGGCTAAGTGGAAGGAATTGGGACACCAGGATGCAGTGGCCCGATCTTTCATGTCTGTGATGACCGTTACACCGCAGATTATCACGAAGATAGTACGGGCACAGGCCAATGACTCGTTCTGTCAGGAGCAGATAATTCGATTGCTAGCAGAGGGAGCTGAATCCTATACCGTTAGCTCAGACGGGGGATTGCGCTTCAATGGGAGATTGGTAGTTCCGGAAGGGGAGGAATTGCGGCACGATGTGATGGCAGAGTCGCACGGCTCACGGTTCGCGGTACATCCCGGAGGGCACAAAATGTACCAAGACATGAGACGGCAATATTGGTGGAGCGGTATGAAGAGAGATATCGCTGAGTTTGTCTCAAAATGCGCCACTTGTCAGCTCATAAAAGTGGATCATCAGAGACCGGCAGGATTGCTACAGCCGTTGGAAGTTCCGGTGTGGATGTGGGAGAGCATATCCATGGATTTTGTCATGGGGTTGCCTACGTCGCAGAGGGGTCACGACTCCGTTTGGGTAATTGTGGACAGGTTGTCCAAGGTCGCTCACTTTTTACCCGTTAGGACTGATTACACTTCGGGACAGTATGCCCAGCTCTTCATTCAGAGATTGTGAGACTTCACGGTGTGCCCCTGAATATCGTGTCTGACAGAGACAAGATATTTGTTTCGAGGTTTTGGGAGAGTTTCCAGGAGGCCATGGGCACGGAATTGCGGTTGAGTACGGCTTATCATCCGCAGACCGATGGGCAGACAGAGCGCACCAATCAGATGTTGGAGGACATGCTACGCATGTGCATTATTGACTTCAAGGGTGGATGGGAGCAGTACCTTCCACTGGTGGAGTTTGCTTACAACAACTCCTATCAGTTCACTATTGGCATGGCTCCGTTTGAGGCATTGTATGGTAGGCCTTGTCGTTCCCCAGCATATTGGTTGGAGGTGGGGGACAACAAACTACTTGGGCCGGAAGTGATTCAGGATACTTCGGCAAGGATTGATTTGATTCGGAGTCGCATTCGGGTAGCTCAAGACAGGCAGAAGAGTTATGCTGATACGAAGAGGTTTTTCAGGGAGTTCCAAGTGGGGGACCAGGTTTTGCTCAGGGTTTCTCCGATGAAGGCGATTATGCGATTCGGGAAGAAGGGGAAGTTGACACCGAGGTATGTGGGGCCGTTTCCTATTATTGAGCGGATCGGACCCGTTGCGTATAGACTTGGACTACCGGAGCACTTGCATCGGATTCACGACGTGTTCCATATTTCCTCGCTGAGGAAATACCTTAGAGATGATTTGGCTCATTATCACATTGCTGTGGAGGACATCGATCTCCAGCCGGATAGTTCCTACGAGGAGGGGGCAATTGCTATTTTGGACCGAAGCGAAAGGAAACTGCGGTCAAAGATAGTTCCGTTAGTGCGTGTTCAGTGGCGACATCACAATGTCGAGGAGTCCACATCGGAGCGCGAGGATGAGATGCGCGAGCGTTATCCAGAGCTGTTTTTTAGCAGGTACTTTCTAGTTTCGAATTTCGGGACGAAATTCAGTTATTAGGGGGGAAGTATGTAATACCCCGTACTTTTGGCTATATTTATTTTTGAGGATTAATTAATTAAATGCGTATTAATTGGAAATTAATCCAGGATAAAAATACTAATGAGATGCGAATTGGTATTTGATTGCGTGCATATACGATTATATATGTATTTGGTATTATAAAATTGTCGTGAGATTTATATACGGCAATTTGGAAATTTTGTTGAGACGCGTGGGACCGTCGCGTCACGGTATAATATTTTGATAATAAAAGTGAATTTAAAATCTATAATCCGTATGGTCGTTTTGAGTGCGCCAACGCGTCCGGAAGGGTCGAGATAGTCAGAAAACACTAGCCGGGGGTATAGTTTGGATCCCGGGGTATTTTTAGGCCATACCGGCACCATAAAGGGTATTTTGGTAATTTTACATTTTGAGGAAGTAAAAGTGACGAAAATTGAGAGTTGTAATCTGATAAGGAATTGACCCAACCAACCCTTATTAACCCAACAAGCTACGGAGGTTTATTAGATTAGGTTTTCATAAGTTTCCCCAAAGCAAACCCTAGCCACCATAGCCTTTTGGAGAAGAAAGCTTGGAGAAGGAGAGAGAGAGAGGAATTCTGCAGAAATTCTTTATCAAATCAACATCAAATCAGAAATCAAACCAAGGCAAGTGTTTTAATCATATTTAAATTCGTAGAATGTTTCCTCCATGTTAGAAAATTGATACATTACAACTGTTCTTGGAAGATAATGAAAACCCATGTAGTTTGAAGTTTAGAACTTGGAGATTATGAAGAGGATTGCATATAGTATGATAAGTAGATGATTTCCCTTATATTAATTGTGATTTGAAGGAATTAAAACGAAATAAATTCTGGGATTTGATGATGATATAAACCTAGGGTTCATGTTCTAGAGAAATTGGAAAAAGTGTAGAGATTTGTAAATTTAGTTGATGGTATGATGATTTAATCCTTGAAAACATGTTAGGAGATGATGTAAATATGTTTAGCATGAATTAGAGACCCTAAAACGTTATTGGGATGAACTTTGGAGAAGGATTAAAGTGTTAAAAATGGTGAAAAACGAATTGGGGAAAAATCTGGGCCGAAACTGGTAGCTCGTTAGAAGCAGCCCCCAGGTCGTTCGAACGAACTCGTTCGAACGAGCTTCTAACGAGTTGACCAGTTGTTATTAACGAGTAGGGATTTTCGTTCGATATCTCATTCGAATGAGATATCGTTAGAAGGGTCAGTTCGTTCGAACGAACTGGGATCTCGTTCGAACAGCCTCGTTCGAACGAGACTTCTAACGACCTGACAGTCCAAACTCGTTCGAAGTCTCGTTCGAACGAGACTTCTAACGAGTTGACAGTTTGATCCTTTTTGGACTGTTTTGACTTTTGGAGTTCCGTAAACTTGTTCGAGGTTATAGATAGCATTCCTTTGATGATATAGTGATAAACTTGGGACATTTGGGTATTTATGAGGAGGAATTATATACGAGAGTTGTATTACATGGACGGTTTGGGATGAGACGTGAGTGTCTATTACGACGTGAGAAATTATGACGCGTATAATTACAAACCGGAATAGTACGAATTGTGATAATTATAGTTAGTACGAGAGTGCAATATGTACTACGATTAAAATACGGTATTACTAAGATGTGTGTTTACTTAGTATTGGTATATGGATTGTGTGTATGACATACCTACCATACTTGCTATCACGGGAGGTTACGTTCGCTTAGGACCCTCTAATCCTTGTGTGCCTACGGGGGGGATATAGACTGGTACCTTGATGAACATAGGTCATAGAAAGACTTATTGTGATATTAATAAGTCCGCTGACCGTGGGAACATAGGTATGTGCGTGACCCACGTGATGGTGACTGTGTTCGCCTCCACTATTTGTGATTTGTGTTATCTGAACTATTCCTGAGAGATTCGGAATATGTGATCCTTATGTACGTGATGTACCGGGATGGATAGCAGAGTATGTGTGCACTACAGCTTAGATGGCGGGGTGCTTGTATTGTATATTTATGATATGAATAATATACATGTAATTAATGGGAATCCTCATGTTAATGTTGTAAATGTATTACGGTATTGTTTCGAGATATATAAGGAGTTAACTGATAGTTATATCAATGGCATATTTAGTAACTGAGTTTACGTTAAACCTCTAATTAATTACGAGCGTTGTTATGTTAGATGGAACCGTGTAATATGGGTAGAACCTTTGGCAGTCTAGCTAGTTATGTTGTCAGTTAGCTAGTAGTATGGGTCGATATAGATGGGTACTTGCGTTAGGAGTGCACAATTAGACGAGAGGTGAGAATATCATGTGAGTGCACGTCCTAACATGTACTTTGCATTTAATGTTTTAAATGTTTTTAAAGCACTTGCAGGTTTTTTAAAATATAACTCCACATTCGGGCTCTGACCCGTTTGCTTTTCAAATCTCTTTTTCTTTGTAAAACCATTTTTAGGTGCCCAGCCACAAGGACACCAAGCATAGGTACTCATTCAGGTGACGAGCTGTAGCTGCTTGTGGAAGCTACAGGGATTTGCATGTAGACGCTTCTATCTCTTTGGATTCCAGAGTCACTATCTATCAGTTGTAGGGCATGTTGCCCATTTCTTTAGAGACATCTTTTACATTTCAGTTTTCAGACTTTAGCATGTTTTATTTCAGTTTCGGTTATTTATTTCAGTTATGGGATTGTAGTGAGGGGTTTCCTCCAGACTTTATTTACTCTATTGTGATGGTTATTCATTTTACTTCAGCATGGTGAATGGTGTTATCTATTTCTTCATTTTACTTCTTGCATGTTAATCAGACTTAAATTAAAATTTGGCAACTTGCTTTTTAAATACTAGGTGGTTAGAAATAATAAAATGTTTTCGACAGTGATGCTATTAACTGAGCCAACTTGGCATTTTGAATTAATTTTATAAAGGAGTAGCTACCCGGTATTTAATTAGTCGGGGTGTCCCAGCTTCCAGACATTGGCGCTTCACACCATGTCAGCCCAGATCTTACTCAGCTTAATCATCCATCTACATATCATGGACCTGACACTATTCACATTAAAAATGGTAAGGGACTCCCAATCTCTCACATTGGAAACTCCACTATCTTTACCTCCTCCTATAATCTCCTTTTAAATAATATTTTACATGTTCCTACAATTTCTAAATCTCTTCTATCTGTCCAAAAATTCACTCAAGATAATAACGTTTATTTTAAATTTCATCCCTCTTATTGTGTTGTTAAGTACCGTCGAACTCATAAGCCTCTACTTCACGATACGAGTTAACATGGACTCTACACCCTCGCTCTAATAACATTGACTTCAACTCCACATGCGCATCATACCGTAAAAGCGTCCTCAACTTGCTGGCACAATCACTTGGGCCATCCTTATGCTCAAGTTCTTCATCAAATTCTTCACCAAAATCAGCTTCCTTTTATTTCCTCTAGTCAAAATAATATATGTGTAGCGTGTCAAATGGCCAAGTCTTGTAGACAACACTTGTCGAGTCGTATTAAATCATCATTATCTATCTTAGAATTAATTTTTAGTGATATTTGGGGACCATATCCTATTATGTCTACTAATGGTCATAAATATTTTGTCATCTTTGTTGATCACTTCTCTAACTTTATTTTGTTTTATCCAATTATGCGCAAATCTGATGTTTATGCCATTTTTATTAATTTTCAAAAACTTGTTGAACGACAATTCAGTACTAAAATTAAAAATATTCAAACTGATTGGGGTTGTGAATTTCAAAAATTGGATCCTTTCTTTAAAAATTGTGGTATTGATCATTGCTACTCTTGCCCCCACACACATGAACAAGTGGGGTTTGTTGAACGTCGCCACCGATATATTATTGAAATCGGTCTCACTTTAATGGCCCATGGCTCAATTTCTCAAAACTTTTGGCATTATGCCTTTGAAACTGCAGTTTTTCTTATTAATTATATGCCCACACGTACTCTCTCCCATAAATCTCCTTTTCAAATCATTTATTCCCACCCTCCTGACTATAATTTTCTAAAAGTTTTCGGTTGTCTATGTTTTCCATATCTCCGCCCTTATAATGCTCATAAAATTAATTATCGTTCCTATCCGTGTGTTTTTCTTCGTTATAATTCAAATTACCATGGTTATCGCTGTCTACATCTTCACACGGGTCGCATTTATTTTGCACGTCATGTTCTCTTTGATGAAAATAATTTTCCATTCACTTTAAATCACTCTACTACTCTTCCTCCGCCCTCCAATGTACCATGGGGCAGTACATCAACTCTATTAACACCCTCACAATCTCCTTATAACGCATATAACCCATCACACATACCTGCTACTACCTCCCACCCATTAGATCCATTCCCAATGTCTACATCACAGACTCCTCCAATACTATCTACTACTAATTTACCACTGCCAACCCCACACCTTACCTTTCCAGTCACTACACCTGCAACTCGCAACTCTCCTGCTCCTTCCCGTCCCATCTCACCACTGCCCTCATATTTACACTACAACTGTCTTCCATTATGGAACCTCATTAACCTCTAATAGTCTTGTATTAGAGATATAACTAGCATGTACCACACGCGATGCGCGGATGCAAATACATGTTACGAATATTGCTGAAGACAATATATTATTTAAATATATTCCTATAATCTATTATTTTATTATATAAAAGTGACATATGTATTAACATAGTGTTGATATACCAAACATTTTTTTTAAAAATGGCATCCAATTATCAATTGATATTGGTCCACACCACATCAAACAACGAACCCGCACTCACTCCATGCTCCTGCGATGTCAGTCCACTGCAAAAAGTTCTACCAAACCTCACCTCCATTTTACCACACTCCAAATCCATGAACCCACCTATTTTAAGTCGACAAATAAAGACCCACAATGGCGTAAGGCCATGACCAATGAAATTAACGCACTTCTGCACAACAACACCTGGTCTCTAGTTCAACCTTTCCCCACCATGAACATTTATTGGTTGCAAGTGGGTTTATCGAATAAAATGACAATCCGCCAAAGGCTTTCATCAAGAATATGGACTTGACTTCACTGAAAGCTTTAGCCCTGTTGTCAAATCAACTACTATTCGCACCATTCTCTCTATTGCAGTCACCCACAATTGGTCTATATCTCAACTAGATGCTAATAATGCTTTTCTTTATGGCTTTCTAACAGAAGATGTTTTCATGGAACAACCTCCCGGTTTTAAACACCCAACACATCCCAACTATGTTTGCAAACTACACCGGTCACTTTATGGCTTAAAACAATCGCCTCGAGCTTGGTTTCACCGGTTAACACAATATCTTCTCACCCAAAACTTCTTTGGCTCCAAAAACGATTATTCTCTTTTCGTTTATAAAGATGGGACAAATATCATGTTTTTTCTTATTTATGTTAATGATATCTTAATAACTGGAAACAATTCTACTATCATCCAATCTCTTATCATCTTCCTTGGCACTAAATTTTCACTTAAAAACTCGACCATCTTCATTATTTTCTTAGGGTTGAAATAACACCCACAAACAATGGAATCCATCTTTCCCGACAACGCTACATCAATGACCTCCTTCATAAACATGGTATGTCAACTTCCAAACCCATCAAAACACCCATTTCCACCACCTCCCCCCTTTCTAAAAATGAAGGCACACCATTAACCAATCCTACCCCTTATAGACAAATTGTTGGTGCTCTTCAATACATTACTCTCATGCGTCCTGATATTACCTTTGCTGTTAACAAAGCTTGTCAATTTATGCACTAACCTACAGATGTTCATTGGAGTCTAGTCAAATGTATTCTCCCACTACACCAAAATGTTAATTTTGTGACTGCCAATAGGGGTGACAAACTAGTCACTCCCGGGAGCAGTCACAAAATTATTTGTGACTGACATTAGGGGTGATAAAATTAATTGGTTAAAAAAAAATTGAGTGCATTAGTTTGTTACCGCTAATGGGAGTCACAAATGTTACCATATAATTAATTTGTGACTCCTATAAGCAGTCACAAATTTATAACAGTCACAAGCTTATTAGTAGACATAAGTTATGACTCTTATGAGCAGTCACGAAATTATAACTGCTATGAGGAGTCACAAATTTTAGTCTTAGATTTAATTTATGACCGCTATTAGCGGTCACAAATTTGTAACTGCTATTAGCGGTCACAAATTTTGGCCTAAGACTTAATTTGTAACTGCTATTGGCAGTCATAAATTTGTAACTGCTCCCAGAAGTCACAAATTTTGATCTTAGACTCAATTTGTGACTGCTATTAGCGGTCACAAATTTGTGACTGCTATTATCAGTCATAAAATTTTTCACCTACTTTAATTTCCCTCTATCTTACGTGAAGAGCTCCCGCTTTAATTTCCCTCTCTCTTTCATTTGCCAAAAATGAAATTTTGGCAAAAATGAAAATTTCGTTTATACATACACACACACAAATAACATAAATTTCGTTTGTTATTTCATTTGCCAAAAACGAAATTTTGTCTTAGCTGTGAAGAAGACGTTGATGTGAAGAACCATTTGAGAATCTAAAACCCTAATTTCTGTGAATCAAACAGGTATATTTTTGGGTATTTTTGTTGTATAATTTCTGTCTAAAGCCTAATTTCGATTCTTATTATGTGTGGGTATGTGTGTATATTTGTGTGTATGTAGAGATTTCTGTTTATATGTGTGTGTGTGTGTGTATGTATAAATTTATGTTTACATGTGTGTGTATGTATGTGTATGTATAGATTTATGTTTATATGTGTGTTTATGAGTGTATCTATATACAAATTGTATTTTATGTTAATAAGCCCTAGAAATTGTATTGAGGTTATTTTTTTGACAAAATATTATTCAAAAACTCTAGACATTATATTTTTTTGACAAAATATAATCAAATGGATTTTTAATATTACGAGTTTTGCCCGAGCTTTGTGGTCAACGTTCTCTAGACAAAATATAATCAAATCTGATTGTTTTGTAGTGAGTATATCTACACATCGTTTAACCTCTTTCATTTTTTAAATATTTTCTTGTTTGGGAATATGTTAGATTTTTTTCAATAATCATTTTATACTATTCATATTTATTTTATCTAAAAATTAATTAAATAACCATTATTTTGTGCTCGTTGAATTTTTGACGTTTTGTGCTTGGTTGGGTTTTCCTGTGAGTTTTAATGCAATGATAGTATTAATGCAATGATAAGTCAGAGATTATGTTCTAAATATTAGCTCAAACTTCATTTAGTTTAATAATTTACTGAGATTCTATTTGTTTTTATTGTAGAATTAATGGGGTTTCCACAATATAAAGAGTGGATGGGTGAAAGTTGTAGAGTGGGGCAAGTATAGGTTAATGGGGTTAAAGACTTTGTGAATTATGCAACAAAGAATCTTGAAACTGATATTATCCCATGCCCGTGCAATCGTTGTAAAAATGGGAAACGCTTGAAAGGGGTAGATGTAAAAGTACATTTGTTTCATTGGGGTATGCAAGCTGACTACACGTTTTGGCATTTCCATGGGGAGAGGGAATTTAAGTATATTCCAGAAGAAATACTTGTCAATGAAACCGTTCACACAAATGGTGACCCATTAGTACATGCTAGGTTAAACGATCTCATAAATGATACGTATGAAGTGCACGCAGCACAAGAAAAGCAAGATAGTAGAGGGAATGCTTTAGGATCTGAGGATCATGTTGGCAACGATACGGACCAAGTTAAGGATTACATACGATTAAAAGCAGCAGCCGCAACACCATTATACCATAACTCCAACTCCGACCACACAAAGTTATATGCCATGGTTGGGTTGCACAACTTAAAGAGCAAATTTGGCTTGTCGGGAAAAAGTGTGATGGCAATACTCCTCTGGGCGAAAGATTTTCTCCCCAAAGAAAATACACTGCTCGTCAATTATCCGATCATGAAGGATAATTTGAAAGGTTTGGGTATGAAATACAAATCAATTCATTACTGCAAGTATGACTGCATTTTATACTATAAGGAGAATAAGGACAAACGGGCTTGTCCTGTATGTAAGGAACCTAGATATGAACAAAAGATGATAGTACATAATAAAGTTTTGTTGAAAGTAGATACGCAAATACCTAAGAAGGTGTTAAAGTATTTCCCTTTAGGTCCTCGATTGAAGAGACTTTACACTATACCTTGGACATCAGAGGCAATGACTTGGCATGGTCGAGCGGAGGTGGGTGAGAATCTCATGCGACATCCGTTTGATTCATCTGTGTGGAAATTTGCAAATCAGCGATGCCCGGACTTTTCTACAGAAATACGCAACGTTCGCCTCGAAATATCAACCGATGGGTTTAACTCGTTTGGCAAATTGAGCACAGATAAGAGTATATGGCCTATGTTTATGGCGCCTTTAAATTTGCCCCCGTCGTTGTGCATGAGAAAGGAGTTTTCAATTTTGTCGTTGTTGATACCAGGTCCAAAAGCACCGGGTAGTGACATTGATGTTTTCTTAGCGCCACTAATAGATGAATTGAATGAGTTATGGGTTGAAGATGTGAGAGCATTCGACTCATACAAAAAGGAGGAATTCATTTTGAGAGCTATGTTGATATGGGCAATTCATGATTTTCCTGCTTATGGGACCTTATATGGGTGCAATGTACATGGTTACCTAGGTTGTCCTATATGTGGAGAGGAGACTAAAGCCAGCTGGCTTAAAAAAGTGGTAAACTTTTTTATCATAGTCATCGAAGATTTCTGCCCCAAAGTCACAAATTTAGATCAATACGAAGCAATTTTCTCCCAGAAGGCACCGAGACGTGACCACCTCCACCAAGACTTTCTGGTTTGGAAATTTAAGAAAGGTCATTAAAGGCTGATCAAAAGTTGAGGGGGAAACCCCCCATAATTATGGCCCAAAAGCGTAAAAGAAAGGATGTTGATGTGAAAACGGCGTGGTCCAGGAGATCAATAATGTTTGATTTCCCATACTGGAAGGAACATCCTATCCGACATGTGATAGACATAATGCAGGATGAGAAAAATATCATTGAGCATCTTGTAAGCACATGCATTGGTGGTTCTCATTCCAAGGATGGAGAAAAACCCCGTGAAGATCTTCGTGATTCGAAGATTAAAAGATCATTATGGTTGAAAGAAGATACAAACACTGGAAAAAAGCATATGCCAGTTGCATATTATACTTTGAGCATTGAAGGAAGAAATATGTTCTTAGAAACATTAAAGGGCTTGAAGGTCCCTTCTAATTTCTCATCCAACTTACGCAGGATTGTCTGCGACGCAACAAATGATTTGAAAAAGTGCAAGTCCCACGATTGGCATGTGATAATGCAACTTATCCCTCGGTTGTTCGGACACTATTTTTCGGAACACAAGGATCTTCGAAGGGCCATTCTACAAATTAGCTTATGTTTCTCCCTATTGTGTGAGAAAGTTGTCAACAGGACGTAAATAATGGCAGCGAAAGAAACTTTGGTCGAGGCTATATGTGTTTTGGAGAAGCACTTTACTCCCTCATTCTTTGACATAAGCATCCACCTTTTAGTGCATTTGTGCGATGAAGCACTTTTATGTGGACCAGTAAGGTACCGATGGATGTATCCGTTCAAACGATTAATGAAAACTTTTAAAGATTATGTTAAGAATACACAGTACGTTGAGGGTTCCATTGCTGAGGAGTACATTATGGAAGAGGCTTCCTTGTATGCAAAGGAATATATGCCTAACCCAAATGTTGGAGGTCATGAACGCTTTATTGATGAATTAGAAGACTTTGCTGATGAGGAGGCCCTGGGGAAAGGTAAGGTAGTGAAGCTAACAAGTACACAATATAACCAGGTGGCTCGATATGTATTCGAGACGCATGAAGACATAGATAAATGGAAAATGTGAGTTTATTTAAAGTGTTTTGTAAAATAATGTAATATTTTCGATGTTATATTCATT
Organism: Sambucus nigra; assembly: GCA_949130495.1. NCBI lineage: Eukaryota > Viridiplantae > Streptophyta > Magnoliopsida > Dipsacales > Adoxaceae > Sambucus > Sambucus nigra. Next base: position 26,148,670 of record OX422218.1, on the reverse strand, counting down.
AGAAATTAATATTTTTAGTGTTTTAACCTAGGCAATATAATGAGTGCGGGCATGCCAAGAGGAGGAAGGGAGGCGCGAGCGCAGACAATGACTTTAGGCATTGGGTAGCTTCCGAGGTGACTACATTAATACCTCACTTTTATTTACTGTCTTTGCAATATATTCACAATGCAAATACTTTCTTGGTTTCAGTTATTGAAAGCTGGTGAAGTATCGACGAGGCTTGCACGTCTAGCAAATGGGCCTAGTTTTGTAGCCAAGGAGTTTGGACAATATCGTGTCAATAGTTTTGTGTTCTCTTCAAGCACACACGAGTTAAAACTCATTGGAAAACAAAAAAACGGCATTTCATATAAAGCATTAACTCATTTAAGGGCAAGCGCGAAAGATAAAAACTTGATAGAAGCTGAGATGACGTATTATGGGATTATAAAACAAATTATCCTATTAGATTATATATCTTTCAGCATACCTGTATTTTACTGTGATTGGGTGAGAGTGGAGGATAAGAATGCATGTATGGTCGACCCTGACACCCACATGGTGAAGGTTGATTTGGCCAAGTTAAAGAGTAAAGACAATGTTAATGATGAGCCATTCGTTTGTGCATTTAAAAACTTAAAGCAAGTGTTTTATGCAAAGAGCCCCAACAATGATCCATGGTCTGCTGTTTTACATTCTCCTCAGCGCTTGACTACATCGGTAGACGATATAGAGGCACCTATCGAGATTCAGTCTATTCTGGATGACAACCCAGAATTAAAGAAATTATTAAACGCATTAGAGGAGTAGATGTTTAATTGTGGCATGTTATATTGGTTTCAATTATCAAAACTTTTAGAATATGTTGAAAAGGTATAACTTATATTATATTTTTTATATTATTTCCTTACTCTTGTATTAACATATGAACTAATGCATAAATATAAAAATGCAGAAAATGGCGTCCGAGAATACAATTCCATCATCTAGGCCAGAAAGTTCAAGTCATGATGAACATTCTGCCATTGATTCTCATGCTAACGTTTCCCTTAACCTATTTGGTTTGCCAATAGTTGGCAAGAATCCTTTTAAAGCTCGAGCCTTGTCTTTGTTAAAATCTTGTATTGGCTTAAAATATGAGGGTTGGGATACAGTTGAGCAAGTAAAAAAGGACGACTTGTGGGATACGCTCATGAAAGAGTTCAATCTTTAGGCCGACCATAAGGAGGGGTCCATGAAAGGCATTGGTATTCAATTGAAGACTTTTAGAAGTAACCTCCGCTCGACTTATTTTAAGGGATTGGACAGTGATGGGATAAAGGCCCTGAAGGATAAAGTACCGGAGAAAGAGCATATCCCTGTTCATGAGTTGAATGAATTCGTCTCGTGCGAAGCATCTGAGGCAAAATTAAAACAACGACACCAAGGCCGGGTGAACAGGGCTAAAAAGACTGACGTCCATTGTCTTGGTCGGATGTCGTATGCTAAAAAAACCGAGGAGATGGTATAAACCCGTTCTTATTTTAATGTGTATATATATTATATGTCTTGCTCAAATAGTTAATGGAAAATTAATTTATAGGTTCTTAACAATAAACGACATGTTGATCGTTCGGAAGTGTATCTCGAAAGTCGTAGGTGGAAAACTGGGGAGTTTCACCCAAAGGTAGCTGATGATATGGTGAGTTTTCGTAATCTCAGTTAAAATAATTAAATTCCTTCAAGTTTCGTCGTTCAATGGTTTCAATCGATTCATAAATAATTTTGCAGCAAAAATTGAGTGAGCTGAGAAGTAGTTAAGGTTCTTCAAGCCAAAACAGTATTGATATAGATGCATTGACTGCCTTTAGAGGAAAAGATACTAGGGGGCGACTCGTGGTGTTGGACCCGTGTCCAAAAGTAAACTTAAGGAAATTGCTCCTATAGTATCACAGCTGACTAGAGCAAAGACACGAGAAGAAAAACATGATGAGGATATGGCATTTCTCAAATCATTCGTTACCATGCTTTTAAGTGCTTTTGAATAGAATGGATTGAAAATACCAAATCCAAGTCCTCGCAATTATACTCCTGTCCCACATCCAAGTCCTCGTAATTACACTACAGTCCCGAATTCAAGTCCCATGATTACACTCCAGTTCCGCATTCAAGTCCCCATGATTACACTCCAGTTCCCCATTCAAGTCCCCATGATTACATTCCTACCCCCCGTCAACTGAGCCAAACTTTGGAGATTCAACTGAGCCAAACTTTGGAGATTTAACTGATCCTCCACATGATCCATATGTCGATTTATTAGATTTTTCAAATCAGAGAAAGATTGCAAGTGGACAAGTTGTTGCTTCAGCTGCTACTAGAACGGTGGTGCATGGCCATCAATTGTTGATATTTGAACGTAAGGTTTACGTTAGTAGTGTTGAGCCAGGAGAAGAGAATCATCCGTTGTATCGTCGAAGTCATGAGGCGTACACTATTAAGGATGTCGAGAAATCTTGGGTGGTTTGGCCGTTGCTTTGTCTTATCCTTAAGTGATCCAGAGTAATTTTTCTTGAGAAATTTGAACAAATTGTCAAAGTGAACAATTACTAGTGTTTGAACTCTATTTTTAAATATTAGTAATCTGTTTTGAATCAATTAGTAATCTGTTTCGAATGTCTTCCGATCTAGAACCCGACATAATTATTAAGTGTGTGAACTTTAGTTGGAACGAAGTCGAAAGAATGTGAAGAATAGGTGTTCACATTGTGAATTATGTCCTAATTATATCTGCGAATTTACAACCGGACATCGTACGCAGCAGCCCCGTTAGCAGGGATGATTGGGTTCGATAAATTCTCAATTTTGGTGCCGAGCATCCCCCGGCACGTGTGGGATTGCATTTTTTGGTTCCGGGCCTATTACATACATTAGATATACCATATGGTTCCAAGAAATCCAGTTGAAGGTGGCCCAATGATCAAATTTCATGAGATTTAGGAAATCAGCAAAGCAGAAAGTTTGATTCCAGCATCCGATTCGATTCGGTTTATCACCGAATCGATTCGACACCTTCTAGTAGCCAATTAAGGGTTTGCAAATCGATTCGGGTTACTTCCTAATAGATTCAGAAAACCAAAAGTGTCAGGTCTCTACATCCGAATCGATTTGATTTAACACCTAATCGATTCGCCCTTAGACAGTGTTGAATTCAAGAGTTTCGAATCGATTCGGTTTAACTACCGAATCGATTCGATTCACCTGGTCACTTAAAATACCCTCAAAATCAGCAAATCAGCTTCTCATTCTCTCTTCTCCCTTAGCCGAAGACCTCCTCCTCTCCCATATCATTTCCTTTATTTTATTCATTTTCACCCTCATGGCTTCCTCATCCAGGGCATCCTCATCTAAGGTTACTAATTCAACCCTCTTAAATTGTTTTCAAATCTTATTTAGTGTTCTTTGTATAAAAGTAGGGTTAAATGCATTCATGTAAAATCCACATTTTCTGCAGGAAACTTCATATTTTCTGATTGTTTGTGATGTGAATCCAACAAATACAACTTGTTTATGTTGCTTTGATGATTAAGTTGTATTTGTTGGGTTTGTTTCACTTTGAAAATGCCATTTTCACCCTACTTTCTATACATTGCACGCTATATGTTCGATAAAATGCCTCTGTGAAGGTTTTGTGCGCTAAAGCTCCATCTTTGCCCCTTTCATCGCACATTCTTGTTGAATTATCCTTGTTTGAGTGTGGGGTGCATCGGTTACGTCTACTCGACAAATTTTTCCCAACGCGCACCCTCCGAACCTAGTTTCCCCAAATTTCATGATTACTTTGATTTTATGCATCGCACTTATGGTGTGTGTATTGAATTAATGTTTTGTAGGTTCCTTCGATCACCAAGCCATCATCCAATGCGGTTACTGGACGGGGAGGCGCTGATTTTGAATCTTTTCGTTCCAAGGATGAGATGGAGTGGTATCGGGCCATGTTCAAAACCAGTCGCCCGATTGCTATTGAGAAGGAGGTGATTTTAAATGAGATGCCGGCTTCTGTAAGACGGTATTTATCCAAATTCAATTGGGAGGCCCATCTGTCCATGAGAGGGGAGGTCAACGAGGACCACGTGCGCCGTTTTTATGCTTCTCTAGTATCTAGGCGCAGCGTCACGTATGAAGCGTATGTGAGAGGGAGGCGGATTACTATTTCTAAGCCCATCTTGGCTACGCACCTTAGTGGGGCTTCTAACCCCGAGCTCTATCATTACCCGGTCCTCGTAGATGCGCCTCAACTTCCACAAGAGGTACTTATTGCGCGTCTTGCACCCGGCAAGATTTGGGCAGGGGAGACTTTCCCCACTTCTGGCATGCCCGATGTACATCGTATCCTCCATCTCATCGCCGTTAATTCCATCATTCCAACTTAGACCAAGGTTGTCCTCCGTTACAAGCAGGCCCTCTTCTTATACCGTCTTTTAGGGGATGACACGGTCATCAGTCTTCCCGCCCTCATGTTGGATCAAATAGTGAACGCTGCCTATAGCGAGAAGGGAACCACAACTCTTCCTTTTCCGCGACTGATTTCCCAGATTTGCAGGGATGCCGGATGTGAGGTCTTGGGCAGCGACAAGATACCTAGGTTGTCCAAGGTGTTTAATGATAAGACCATTGCTAAAAGCTTGGGGCAAGATTATTGGGAGAGGAGGAAAAAGCGTATGTTGGATGCTCCTGATGCCCCTGATGCTCCTATGCCGGAAGTGCCTCATCCAGTCCCACCTCCTGTGCCTCCTACTGTTGACCCCATTACATATCTCGGGGTGCGGATGGATGAGTTACAGGCTAATTTTACTGAGTTTCGGGGCACCTATATGGAAAACTTCGCATCGTTGTAGGATGATTTTACCGAGTTTCGGGACACTTATATGACGAACTTCGCATTCTTACGGGCTGACTATCAGCGAGATACTTCCATGATTGCCCGGGCACAGATGGATTTGTTTTCTCATATTCGTGGGGGCGAGGCTGCTGTGCCTCCTTACCTTTATGATCCCTATGCCCCTCGTGACCCCACCGCGCCCGAGTCCTCGAGCCGCCATCCGGACCATATGTAGGGCGTTGTCATCCCGCTTTCTCTGCTGCTAACTTTTGTGCTTCTTTATTTTGATTTTTGGGTTTGTAACTTTGTAGTGGTGTAGTGGTGTGGGGAAGAGAGAGTACATTTAGTCTATTTTCTAATTTTGGTTTTTGTGCCCCATTTACAAAACTTGTGATTATTAATGAAATTACTCATTTACTTCTTCTCTACTTGTTCTACTAGCTTTAATTTGCATTTAATTCCATCTCTTGTATTGGTTTGTGTTTAAACTAGATAACTAACTTAATTATGTTGCTAACTAGCATGTGTAGTGTAGTTTCAATTATGAGTAGCTAGACTTATGATTGGGGATCATAATCCCACCTTGGATGCTTGAACTTCATATTTAGGGTTTGGTTTATAATGCGTTGCGATTGATTTGCACTTGAATCACAAGCATTACTTAGAGCGCACCAATGTGAATTAATATTTCATAAGGTTTATTTGATTGTTGTATTAATAGTCTGGGGGACTTGATTGAAAATATTCAAGAATGGTTTTAATGTACCTATAAATTGTCACATATGCATAGAGTGCTTCTATTTTACAATGATTTTTGTATTCAAGTAAAATGGATGATTTTTGGTTCAAGTTGTGCTATCATTTTTAATTATCAATTCACATGTCTTATTTCAGGTGAAGGAGTAGGTAAGATATAAGTGAAGCTATCATTTAACGACGAGAAAAGGTAAGATGATGGTAATGAAATTCATATATGTTTACCCAACATTTTCCCAAAAGTTGTTTGTTTGTATCATTCCTATCATATCCACCACCACCCCTTATATAGATTACTTTGTAGTTATTTGTAGATTCAAAGTTTTGGGATTACTATGTAGTTAAACGGTGATGCGTGCGGTTCTTGACGGTGATGGGTGCGGTTCTTGACTCAACATCCTATTCAATAGTTGTAAATATTATTGTTAAATTGATGAAGTGGTTGAAATGAGGTTCAATATGGACCTCGAGTATTGTAGTATTGCTGTTGTTGAGTATTTTTATTTTTTTAAACAGGGCGGATAGTCCTATAAATAAAGGGAACTCTGCCCAAATTTTTTAAAATTAGAACAAAAATATTGTACATTTATTTCACTTTGTTGTCGGGTAACGATTATTTTTTGCAATTTTCGTCGTGCCTTCAGGCATATGCTATGGTAGTTTCTTTATCACAAAAAATGAATGTATGTATCTATATATATATATATATATATATATATATTAATCACATTTTATTATTTGCAAGCATACACATGGCATATCCGGCATACGTAGTATTCAAAGGCCTAAATCCAGGTGTTTACACTTCGTGGCAAGCAACACAAGCACAAGTTAATGGATACCGAGGCGCCGTATTCAAAAAATTTGAGTCCATTGAACTTGCTCAACGGGCATACTCCGAGTACACGAGGGAGGATGTCACCGCATCAATACCCTCCACGGCTGATATACCTAGACTACACGAATCGTATCCACTGCGTGGTGACTCCTGGTCTAGATTTAGAATGATTTGTTACATGTTCATGGCATTCCATGTCATCGAAGTGTTCTGTAGTTACTTTTTTTAGTTTATTTTTTATTCTATGTTCATTTTGTACTTGGCGCCCACTTAGGGGTTGTTTGATGTTAAATTAAGTTTAACAAGTTTTATGTGGACTGGATATTTGGAATATGAGAAATGTAATGAAATATTGTCAAAATTTTTAGACATGTTATCATGATATTTATTTTACTTTCATTATTTCATCATTTTGTGAAAATATAAAGATATTTGTAATAGCTTTTACAACATTTAACAAATTTAATTTTGTAACTCCTAATAGGAGTCACAAATTTGTCACTACTATTAATTTTGTAACTACTAACAGCAGTCACAAATATATGATTCGTAACTACTGTCAGTAGTCACAAATATAACATTCGTAACTGCTCACAGCAGTTACTAATGTTATATTTGTGACTGCTGACAGCAGTTATGAATAGCAGTTACAAATTGGAGTCACTAGTCATAGGGGTTATAAAAAATTGTGACTGCTGTTAGGAGTTATAAATTTTCTTTTGTCACCCCCTAAATTATGACGGTAAATAGCAGTTATAAAGGTCATTTGTGAGTGCTAACCGCACTCACAAATCTCCCATTTGGGTGTAGTGTCCGCTACCTTAATGCTACTCAAACTCATGGCCTTCAACTCACAAAATCCCCATCTCTTGAACTCCAAGCCTTTACGGACTCTGATTGGGCAGGTTGTATTGACGATCGAAAGTCTACCGATGGTTTTGCAATTTATTTGGGCTCTAATCTCATTTTATGGCACTCTCGTAAACATAAAACCGTGTACCGCCCTCTACTGAAGCAGAATATAAATCCCTCGCCAATGCTACCACCGAACTAACTTGGCTCAAATCACTTTTACATGAAGTGCGTTTTCTGCCTCACAAACCTCCCATTCTTTGGTGTGATAATATTGGTGCCACCTATTTATCCGCAAATCCAGTCTTCTATGCCCGCACAAAGCACATGGAAATTGATTTTCATTTTATTCATGACCAAGTGGCCAAGCAATAATTACAGGTTCAATTCATCTTCACGCATGATCAAATAGCTGATATCTTCACCAAAGGTTTCTCCACTGCCAACTTTGAATTTCTCAGAGACAAGCTTATGATTGTTTCAAAACCCGCATCAGCTTGTGTGTGTGTGGGTGGGGGGGGGGGGGGGTATTGACCTAGCATCAGTCCACTAATAAATCTCCTACAACCTTGGAACACATGGCGTCAGCACCTGCTGGTTATACCGATTCAACAACAACAAACATTCAAATTTTGAATTCTCTTATTGCGTAGCTAAACAACTACTACTTGTGCTGTATATATTTCACCAACATAGCTGGGTTCATCAACTGTGTAAAAACAATATATCAAACATTCGTTCGGTTATTAATATAAATAAAAAAATTGTACATTTTATTTTAAAAAAATTAAGCAAAAATTAACACACTTTTCTATTAATATAAATAAAACACTACAAAAAATGTTTAAATCGTTTTTTACAAAACAGTTGTTAAATAAAATTTACAGTTTATATATATAAAAAAATTGTCTTTTATATTATATAGAACCTTATATAAACATTTTTTATCAAACACATTTTTTCTAGTGTTTTATTTACAATTATAGATTTTTTATTTTAATGTAGAGAGTGCTATATTTCTAGAAAAAATGTTAAAATCATTTTTTACAAAACAGTTGTTAAATAAAATATACAGTTTTTATATATAAAAGACACATTTTTAATAGCTAAAACAGTTTATATAAAAAAATTATCCTCTATATTATATAGAATGTTGTTTTAGTTTTTTATAAACAATTTTTCAAAATACAGTTGATTTTTTTTAAGTGTGGAAATAGTTTTTTTTTTTTTTACTTTTTCAAACGTCTATATAAAGTTAATAAAAATTATACAAATTTCTTTTAAAGAAACAATTTTCTAAAATAAAATATTTTTTATAATCAAATCGGTTTATATATTTTAGACACTCAAACTTTTTATAAAAAAATTTAGCTATTAAAAATCTATCTTTTATATATATAAATTGTAAATTTTATTTACCAAATATTTTGTAAAAAACGATTTAAATATTATTTGTATTGTTTTATTTATATTAATAGAAAAGAGTGTTAATTTTTTCATAATTTTTTCAAAATAAAATGCACAATTTTTTATTTATAATTCCTATTTTTAAAATCTAAAATAATTTACTTTTATAAAAAACAGTTTTTATATTATATAAAAAGTTAAGACAGGTTTTATACAAAAAATATTTTTTATTTAAAAAAATAATTGTTCGTAATCAAAACAATTTTTATTTGCGTATATTTTAAATTGTTTAAATAATTTATACAACAATTTTTTTAAAACAACGGTTAATTTTTTTTTAAGTGGAAATTTTTTTTTACTTTATATAAAGTTGAAATGATTTTTTATACAAAATTTATTTTTTATTTTTTATAAAGTGCTTTTTTAAATAAACATTTTTTTACATTCAAAACAGTTTTTAATATAAATAAAAAAAATTTATTAAATACATAAAATATTTATTTTAGTTGGGATAAAAAAGTGAATATAAATTTTTGGTATAAATGTGAATTTGAAATGAAATGAAAAGGGGTTAATGGGTTTAAGGGCATTATAGTCATTGAATCTTACAATGGAGTGTGGGAAGAATGTGGGGGAGTGGGAATAGCTAGCCCTTTTTTTTATTAGGGTCCGTTTGGTTATCAATGGGCAAAAGAGTGGGCATGGCAAAATTTGCCTAGGCAAATTCACATGATGCTATCAAACAACCATTAGGCGAAATTAAAGTCAATCCAATTAATTTATTTAAAAACAGTTTTTATATTATACTCAAAAATGTTAAAAACAGTTTTTACAATATTTTTATATTACAATTTTTTAAAAAAATTGTAAAACATTTTCTTAACAATTTTTTATAAAATTAAAATCAGTTTTTCAAATATTACAAAACAATTTTTAAATATTCACAACAGTTTTTTTAACTATTTGAAATACTTTTTAATTTTGTTTTTAAACTTTTAAACTGTTTTTATATTATATTCAAAACAGTTTTTAAAATTGTTAAAAACTATTTTTACAATATTTTTATATTACGGTTTTTCAAAAAAAATTGTAAAACATTCTCTTAACAATTTTTTATAATATTAAAAACAGTTTTTAAAATATTACATTTTTAAAACAGTTTTCAAAACATTAGTTTGTAAAACAGTTTTCAAATCAGTTTTCTAATATTAAAAACAGTGTGTAAAACAGTTTTCTAATATTAAAAACAGTTTTCAAAACATTAGTTTGTAAAACATTTTTTGAACAATTTTCTAATATTAAGAACAGTTTTTAAAACATTAGAAAACAATTTTTAAATATTTAGAACAGTTTTTCAACTATTTAAAACAGTTTTTAAAATTATTTTTTAAAACATTAAAACTGTTTTTATAAGATTTTCACAACAGTTTTTAAAAATGTTAAAAACAGTTTTTACAATATTTTGTTAATACGATTTTTTTAAAAAATTGTTAAACATTTTCTTAACAATTTTTTATAATATTAAAAACAGTTTTTAAAACATTGTAAAACAGTTTTTTAATTATTTAAAACAGTTTTTAAATTATTTTTTAAAACATTAAAACCGTTTAATAAGTTGGCAAATATTTTCCACTCAAATAGGTAAGCAAAATTTGCCCACGGATTGTGCATAGGAGGTGTTATACATTGCAAATAATGTCACGGCAAATTATGCAACCAAACGGCCAAAATGTGGACAAATTTTTTTATTTGTCAACTTTTTGGCATTTGACTAGACAAAAAAGGGCAACCAAACAGACCCTTAGTGTTTTGTGGGGCTTGTGCGCTCAAGAAACATAAAATCTCGGCGACAGAGGTTAATGTACATTAACTATTTGTCGAAAAACCTTATAGAAGAGAACATACATTAGTGCTGAATTTTTTCCATCATTCTTTCAAGTCACTTTTTCAAATCAATTTACGATTTTTTTTAAAAACAAATCTAATGAACATCTTTTAATCATTATCTCTTAATATGTTTTTATACTTACAAGCTAAATATGAAGTTAATTTTGTTAAATGAAGTGCTACTTTAGTAATTTTTATGGATGCATCGATAAAAATTATTTTAATTGTTACTTTAGTAATTTTGGTTGGTGTATGGGTGTTTGGAGATCTCTATGGTTGATGCTCAAAACATATCTTTTATATAAGTGATTATCCTCCCTATTGATGTTGTGCTCTTTAGTATATTTGCTTTAATTCTTTATTTTCATTTGTCACCCCCTTACCCACAACAAAAAAAAAAAGGTAACTATTTCAGATTTTCATACCAATTCATTGTGTGACAAAATTATGTAATTACTCATCATTACTTGTATGAAAACCAATCTATGCTCACCATAAATGCTGAATTGTAGATCCCATAGATAGCTTATTTATCTTCCCATAAAGCCTTTCGTCTCCCATTTTCAGACTGTAAAAAATGAACCAATCCCTGGCTGCCTACAAGCTACACATACTGAGTAGACTTATAATATTTGAGTCATGAAAGACAATTAAACTAAGAAGATATTTATTTGTCCTCTTTGAAACCGAATTATGTAGTGGTGAATTTTTTTTTTTTTTGATTAAATTTATTGTCACGAAGACTTCTCAAGGAATAAAAGATTATTTATAGTTCATTTTTGTTTTTAAATTTTGCCCCACATTCCCATGATCCTTAGTGTGAATAAAAAGTTGTCATATGGAAGGGTATTTTTCTATTTACATGCCTGTCAGCTGCTCTTGCCTAAAAAAGAATGTGTTGCTGTTATAAAAATAATATGATATAATATGGTGAAGGTACAATAGACATATAATTTTTATCTTAAAGTAAATTTATTTTAATCTCTTTTCATTTTAAATTGATTTCTAAATGAGAATTATATTAAAATAAATTTTAATTGTACTTATTTGCTTATGATTGTGAGTTGGTGGATTAAAAGGGAGAAAAATATCTTCACATATCTCCCTTTTTCATAAAAAAATGGTTGTCTTTTTGTTCCTTAAGAACTTTGAAAACCTATGAGTTCTTATTCTTTTAAATTAATTCATTCCCTCCATCCATAAAAAAATCATATATTTATATTTAATTTTTATATTATTTGCATAACAGTATATTCATTTTTTGAATAATCCTTACTACATATTATCACTATAAACTTGAATAGATTTTTAAGGAAATTATTTTAAAAAAATTATAAAATGGCCACGCAACGGGCATAGTACATGCTAGTAATGAAGTAAACTACTAGAACCGAAATATATCTAGATAGTCATAGTTTTAGCAAGTAGCGTTTGGAATTTATGATATCATCACAAAAGGTATACAAAAAAAAAAGGAATATATTATTAACTTACTCAATGAATGCACCCGTGTGATGAAACTGACACCATCCCAATTCCATTTTCTATTTTTGGTTTTGTTTTATACTCTATTCCTCTCAAATTAAGAGTCTATTTTATATTAAATTTTTTATTTTTAGGGAACATTATTAAAGAACCAAATTCTATAATTAAGAAAACAAATTGATCTTGTTCATTAATTAAGTGTATTCATGATTGAGTTAAAAATTAGCAAATGAGGGACCTCATTCTCATTCTATCGTTATCTTCACTCCAAATTTGTGCCACTCAAAAGTGATGCAAGAATACTACCACACACATCCACTTGAGAGAGTATAATAAATTGGACCAAATTAAAAATGGACAAATGAGGGACTCCTTTATATCGTTGTCTTCACCCCAAATTTGTGCCACTCTAAAGTGATGCAACGTATCCACTTAAGAGAATATGATAAATTGGACCAAACTTTTTTCTTTTCGAAGTTCAATCCCGGGAAGGGACTTGAACGCATCAATCCTAGATAATCATTGGGACAAGCGCCTTTGGTTAAATTGGACCAAACTTGTTTCATACCTCTTTTAAGAGAATCATAAATTACCAATTTTGCATTCACCCCTCTAAGTTATTCATCTGTTTTTGCAAAAAAAAAAATCTTGTCAACTTTTCACGCGCTATGACACAAAAAATGATGTGCATATAAATCACACTTTAATACATAACACAAACCACAAAATGTGATTTAATTATTTAAATACTATAACTTAATTATTTAATCAACTCAAAATATTTTCTTATTTAAAAAAGGGTCAAAATATTACAACATTTAAGTAGCTTAAAACATTGATATATTTTAACCGTTTTTTAATAAGAAAAAAGATTATTTTGAGCTGATTGTTTAAGAGTTTCCTGAAATATTTAAATACCATACAATATATTCAACTCAAAAATAATTTTTTTTACTATTTTAAAAAAATAGACGGGGAAAAAACTTAGTTCAATAATATAATAATTGACTTAAAACAATTGTTTAAAACAACGAGTTTCTCAAAGAAACTACTCTGGCACTCAATTTTTTTCTCAAATATAAGTAAAAGACTATTATACCCTTGTTATCAATCCTTGATCCTTCTCACTTGTACAAAACATAATAAATATTTTTCTTATCCCAAAATTATACACATAAATAAAAAGTAGAATTTACTATTAACTTAACACAAATAAAAAAGGTCATTATTAACTGTTCTTTAATAAAAAGAAACTGATTTGTTAAAAAAAACGTATTTTATTATAAATAAAAATAAAAAAGAGTTTTGTTGAAAAATATTGTTTTAATATTTAAAAAGGTGTTAAAACTTTTGTTTTAAAAAACAGTTAAAACATGTGTTTTATTCGAAAACAGTATTAACTTTTCATTAAACATTTACAATTTTTACGTTTATATAAATATTTATTTTAAATATAAAATATATTTTGTGTCGTATAACTCTCCTGTTAAAAATTATGAGTCGTGTTAAAACTATGACTCGCGTTGTCTTGTGTTCGTGCTATAATTAAGACTCGTGTTGTGTCGTGCACTTATTAAAATTATGACTTTTATTGTATCATATTTGTGTTAAAATTATAACTCACGATTTCGACACACTATGAGCGACACGCTGACTTATGACTCATGTGTTAAAATTATATTTTTTTATTTAAAAAAAATTGAAAGTTAACTGTTGTGACAGCCCGCCTAATAAAATACCGGGCGATCACTCCTATATCAAATTAAAACAGGAGTCTCATATGGATCATTCTTAGCATCACTGTCGAAAATCCATTTAATTACTAATAACCTATTAGGCCGGTGTCAAAATTTTACTTAACTACTCTTTTTAACAACTTCAAAATTAAAACAACCACACAAATTTTGGGAAAATGAAACTGAAATGAAATAAAATAACTGAACACTCGGTCAGAATATACAACCATATCAAATGTTGTAGTCAAAAAATAAATAAATGCAATTGGACCATGGGCCCGAGTGTGTATACAGTACCTCCTATCTAGATTACAAGAATGAAAGCATCTACCAAGAATCCGGCATGCATCCACAGCTGTTGCAGCTGACGTCTGACTCGAAAGTAGTGTCATCCAGGCGTCCCTGTGTTTGGACACCTAAATAATATATATATATAATATATATATATATATATATAGCTGTAACAACCCGCGTAATTTTGGGCTATTTTAATTAATTTTTGGAAAATGGAGGAAAATAAAGTTTTTGATAAAATTATTTTTATTGCTCAAATATGTTGGTTATTATTTTTAAAGGAGAGAATTTCAAACGGTTTCGAAATCGGAGTTAAAACGGTTTTTAAAATGATTTTTAATGTTTTTAACTCTTGGAATTCTAAGTCGGCGAACATTAAGTAACTTTCAAGAGTTGTTTTGACTTCCAACTCTTCATTTCTTTGCCTTATTTAAAGGAGTCATTTGGCTTCCAACTCTTCATTTATTTGCATTATAAAAAGGAGTCGTGGGCAACCCTTTTAACCTACTTTTGGCACAAATTTTGGTAGCAAATATATTTTATATTCCTCTTCTTTTTATATACACATTGGCCCTTGAGATTTGTGAGTTCCAACCTTAGATTAGAGGTGTTCTTGGGGCTATTTTGTTGGAGGTTCTTGGAGGAGCTTTTGTAGATCTTTTGTGTTGATCTTGAGGATGTGATCGTTGGTTTCTCATCATGGTTTGAGGTATGGGGTTTTACACAATATGCTTCTTAAATCTCGCGAGTGTCATTCTCTTTGAAATCTTGTTTAATTGAACTCATGTTTGAATTGATAAATTCATTGAAATCTGGAAAATAATTATTGAAATTATTTTGATTCATGTGGTATCATTATATTGTTGTTGAGCACGTTGTCATGAGATTTTAATATGGCACGGATGTTGGGCACCCGCTAAAATTCCTGTTTTCCGGGCTATGGCTTGATAAAGCATATGCAGATGTGGTGAGCCTGGTGACCCGCTTAAAGTGTTGTTGAGAAATTATATTGATAAATGCTTTGAGATTTGCATTTTGATTTGAATATTTGTACTCGTGTTGTTACATTTTATTCGTTGTTAATCCGTATTTGTTGAGCATAATTCCTGTCGTATTGTGTACTTTCCCATATTTTCTTTTAGTGGCAGGTTAGCGCGGATTTTGGGGCGCTATGGATATTGATTTTAGCGAGGATTGTTTGGGAAAGATTTGTATTATTTTGATGTATAGAGCTTTGGAGAGTTGTATTTTTATTCGAGTTAGATAGTTTTAATTTTAATTCGAGACTCTTGTTGTAATTGAAGAGATTGAGATTAGTGGGTTTATATTTTGTGGATTCATTTAGACGCTCTATACCTTGTCACTTGTGGATTTCGATTTATTTTATCACATTAGCGCTCCGTTCGCTCTTTCCGGGCGTGCGGGGTGTTACAAATGGAGATAGTTAGCCTGATTTTTTTAGAGTTAGGCATTCGGCGAATTTCGAGGGCGAAATTCCATTGTTAGAGGGGAAGTGTAACAATCCGCGTAATTTTGGGCTATTTTAAATAATTTTGGAAAATGGAGGAAAATAAAGTTTTTGATAAAATTATTTTTATTGCTCAAATATGTTGGTTATTATTTTTAAAGGCGAGAATTTCAAACGGTTTCGAAATCGGAGTTAAAACGGATTTTAAAATGATTTTTAATGTTTTTAACTCTTGGAATTCTAAGTCGGTGAACATTAAATAATTTTCAAGAGTTGTTTTGACTTTCAACTCTTCATTTCTTTGCCTTATTTAAAGGAGTCTTTTGGCTTCCAACTCTTCATTTATTTGCATTATAAAAAGGAGTCGTGGGCGAACCTTTTAACCTACTTTTGGCACAAATTTTGGTAGCAAATATATTTTATATTCCTCTTCTTTTTATATACACATTGGCCCTTGAGATTTGTGAGTTCCAACCTTAGAGTAGAGGTGTTCTTGGGGCTATTTTGTTGGAGGTTCTTGGAGGAGCTTTTGTAGATCTTTTGTGTTGATCTTGAGGATGTGATCGTTGGTTTCTCATCATGGTTTGAGGTATGGGGTTTTACACAATATGCTTCTTAAATCTCGCGAGTGTCATTCTCTTTGAAATCTTGTTTAATTGAACTCATGTTTGAATTGATAAATTCATTTAAATCTGGAAAATAATTGTTGAAATTATTTTGATTCATGTGGTATCATTATATTGTTGTTGAGCACGTTGTCATGAGATTTTAATATGGCCCGGATGTTGGGCACCCGCTAAAATTCATGTTTCCCAGGCTATGGCTTGATAAAGCATATGCGGATGTGGTGAGCCTGGTGACCCGGTTAAAGTGTTGTTGAGAAATTATATTGATAAATGCTTTGAGATTTGCATTTTGATTTGAATATTCGTACTCGTGTTGCTACATTTTATTCGTTGCTAATCCGTATTTGTTGAGCATAATTCCTGTCGTATTGTGTACTTTCCCATATTTTCTTTTAGTGGCAGGTTAGCGCGGATTTTGGGGCGCTATGGATATTGATTTTAGCGAGGATTGTTTGGGAAAGATTTGTATTATTTTGATGTATAGAGCTTTGGAGAGTTGTATTTTTATTCGAGTTAGATAGTTGTAATTTTAATTCGAGAGACCTGTTGTAATTGAAGAGATTGAGATTAGTGGGTTTATTTTATTGTGGATTCATTTAGACGCTCTATACCTTGTCACTTGTGGATTTGGATTTATTTTATCGCATTAGTGCTCCGTTTGCTCTTCCTGGGCGTGCGGGGTGTTACAATAGCAAGAAAGGAAAAGTAGATAAACGGGTCAGATCCCAGGTTTTGAAAATATTTAGCAAGTGCATAAATGCCTTATTTTTAGAAAAAGATTTTATCACATATTTAAATTTGGTATCGCACTCCCATGAGATACCCCTCACCTCTCTACTAACAGTGCACTCCTAGCACGTCCCTCTAAACATCCTAGTCAAGTTACCCTGCTAAACTAGTCTAATACCCAACTACTATCAATCCTAGATAGTCCAAGTAATGTACTAGGGGATAAACTTCTCTCCAGTCTCAACACTAAGCCATGTTCGTGCGTGGGGTGTCTCGCAAAGCGAAATCCAAACAAGGAACCCCCCGATACACTAGTACGCGGCAAAGTCGATCGTCGAGATCCGCCAGTCCCTCGGTACAGAATATATATATAAATATATATATACACAATGAAAATTTCTAATATTTGAGCACTAAGGATTAAACTTCTCTCCAGTCTCAACACTAAGCCATGTTCGTGTGTGGGGTGTCTCGCAAAGAGAAATCCAAACAAGGAACCCCCCCCCCCCGATACACTACTACGCGGCAAGGTCGATTGTCGGGATCCATTGGACCCTCGGTACTCGATCTATCCATATATATACACATCCGGATCTATCTCCCGAAATGAGAATCTATTTACTTTATTTCCATTTATCTCAAAACTTTCCATTTCCCTTCCTATATCCAGGAAATGTATATAAAAGCCAATTCATTATCATGAATTGCTTTAACAAAACATACAACTTTTTAAAAGCCAGTTTTATTATCATAAAAATGTTTTTTCGTTTCATAACATCTCATTACCCTTCTCATATCCAGGAAATGTATATAAAAGCCATTTTTATTATCATAAAAATGCTTTTCATGTCACATGCTTCCATTTCCCTTCTTCCATCCAGGAAATGTAATTAAAGTCAACTTATTATCATAAATTTCTTTAATACCAATAATGTCCCACATTATTGAAAACAGTTATATATATATATATATATATATATATATATATATATATATAGAGAGAGAGAGAGAGAGAGAGAGAGAGAGGGGCTCTCTTATGCGGACTCCATATATTACATACTTCTATACGTGCCTTACTTTACACAACCAAGATTGTAAACACAATTCATTTTCCCTCTCTCCTCTGCCAAAGGTACACACGGTACAACATCAATCACCACCAAAAGATGGTTCTCTATCCTCTCTCTTCTCTCCACTGTCAGGATAAGTTGGAGAGTGGTTTACATACCACTACCAAACCTAAGACCAAACAATTGCTTTACACAAACCTACAAACCTTAATAGATAAACCTTAACAGATAAGTTGAATAACTTGGAGACATTTGAATCTTGTTTTGAAGGTATGTTTTTTTTTAACCTTGAAATCTATTTACATGTAATTTACGTACCTGTTATTAAATAGTTTTATACCTGTATTAAATAGTTTTTTTTAACGTTCATTTGCTTACTTGTTATTAAATAAATTTTTTTTTAACTTTGAAATCTACTTACCTGTAATTTACATTCATTTGCCAAAGATAAAA
The DNA here is from genome assembly GCA_949130495.1 of Sambucus nigra. NCBI lineage: Eukaryota > Viridiplantae > Streptophyta > Magnoliopsida > Dipsacales > Adoxaceae > Sambucus > Sambucus nigra. The sequence goes on along the minus strand of OX422218.1, from coordinate 26,130,229 downwards.
AAATCTTGTTTTATACCTGTAACTGTTAATAAATAATTTTTAAATGATAATATTTAAGAAAAAATTTACCTACCTGTTATTTTTTTAAGGTATGATACTATAAAAGAAATTATTACTTTAGGTATGATAATATAAAAGAAATTTATGTACCTATTATATTTTAGTTGTTTTGAAGGTATGTTAAAAAAATTGTTACCATTATTGTTTTTTTATAGTTGTTACCCTAGCAATGTTATCATTAGTGAATAATTTTAACCCTTAAGAAATAGTTGTTAAAAACTGTTAGCATTGGTGATTATTAGTTTTGCTATTGGTGATTAATAAATGAACTCAACTGTTAATTTTAGTGAGTAAAAAATGAACACAACTCTTAACATTAGTGAGTAAAAAATGAACTCAATAGTTAAGAAATTAGTGATTAATTTTTTACAATTAATAAATTAATTCCATTGTTAAAAATGCTAACTTTTTGCAGTTAAATGGAGAATGATTATGATGATGTGGGGAGTATATTGGATGAAGGTGGAGACAATTTAGAGAGTCGGCATAATTTAGAATTAGCTATTGTGGATAAAAGTGGAGATGTTCATGTTGATTCGAATTTGGAGAAATCTTCTTTAGAATATTATCCACAAGTTCCGGAAGATATCACTCCCAAAGTGGGGCAGGAGTTTCAATCTCTAGAAGAAGTGCACGGGTTTTATAATGTCTATTCCAAAGTGGCGGGCTTTAGTGTTCGACAGTGGAGCGAGAAAAAAAAACGTGGAAGTGATGAGATTATTAGGAAAGAGTATGTATGTTTTAAAGAAGGAAAGGGTACGCCGATTGCAAACCCAAATGCTGAAAGAAAGCGAGGGGTAGTTAGAGAAGGTTGTCATTCTAGAATCGCGGTTGTGAAGGGGACAACTGGGTCATTCATAGTTAGCCAATTTATTGAGGGCCACAATCACCCGTTGTCTACACCCGAAAAATCACATCTTCTGCGATCTCACCGTAGACTTTCAGAATCCCAAAAGTGTTTGGCCCAACAACTTAGTGTTATTAACATCCCAACCCATCAACAATTTAATTTTCTTGGGTTGCAGGCGGGATGTTTTGAGAACATTGGATGTACGCAAAAGGATTTGTATAATTACGAGAGGGACTTGCGGAGAGAGATTAAGGGGCATGACAGAAGTGTATTTTTTGAGTATTTGATGCAGAAAGCAAAATAAAAATCCTTCATTCACGTTCGAAATTAAGTCCGATGAAGATAATAAAATAACACATTGTTTTTGGGCCGATGCATCTTCAAGACGTTCATACAAATTTTATAGTGATGTTATAATATTCGATACAACGTACAATACTAATCGGTACGGTTTGATATTTGCACCATTGTTGGGTGTTAATAATCATGGTCAGACTATTGTGTTTGGTTGTGCTTTCTTGGGTGATGAGACGGTGGATTCATTCATATGGCTATTCAACCATTTTCTCGACGCTATGCCGGGCGGAGACCCAAAAATGATTATCACTGATCAAGATCCGGCAATTACAAAAGCAATATCAATAGCACTTCCTAATACGTTTCAAAGATATTGTAGTTGGCATATATTGACAAAGTTTTCTGAAAAGATAGACTCCGTGACATATAATGCTTACTATAGTGAGTTTTCGGATTGCATTTGGAATACTGAGTTGAAGGAAGAGTTTGATATTAAGTGGATTAATCTTATTGAGAGGAGTCGCTTGATCGATAATAAATGGCTACGCAACATGTTTGACATCCGTTCGACTTGGATTCCTTGTTACGTAAATCACGTTTTCTCTGCCGGCATGTCGAGTAGCCAACGAGCGGAGAGTGCTCATTCATTCTTCAAAGGATATGTGTCCAAAAAAAATTCATTAGTAGACTTTATAATTCACTTTGGTAGGGGTCTTCTTCGTCAACTCCATGAAGAAAAAATTTTGGACCACAAAGATCTAACGGAGAAACCGAAATTAATTTTCGAAAATGAAGTGTTGTTGCAAATGGTTGACTTATATACTCGTGAAGCATTTGAGAAATTTCAAGATGAGATGCATGACTTTTCGAATTATAAATTTGATCTAGTGGATGATGAGTGTAATAAAAGTGTGTACAAGGTAACTCGGAAAAAAATAGAGTCGTACAAATTTCGAACTATTACATTTGACAAGGTTTCCAACTTTGTTACATGTACTTGCAAGAAGTTTGAAAGTGCTGGGATCCCATGTAGACATATTTTATCATACTTGCAAAAGTTTCAAGACTTTGAAGAATTGCCAAGCCCTTATATTTTGAAGCGATGGACAAAAACGGAAAAAGTTGGGGATGCTGTCGAGGGTGGGGTAATTATAAATGATGAGAAATCATATTTCTCAAATCGGGCTCGTTTGATTCAACTTGCATTGAATTTGGTTGATAAAGCTCTTACAAATGAAGACACAATGAGGGCTTATACAGATGCTTTAGATGTTGCAAATGATAAAATCAATCAAATTGTTGGTGTTGTTGGATGTGGCATTAGTGATGGGAGAGTTGATCCAAATGCGTGGATGGAGGAAAGTTACAAAGAGCCAAATCATGTACGGGCAAAGGGTTGTGGGAAAAGACTAAAAGGAGGAAAGGAGAACGCACTTCGAAAGGCAAAACAAAATAAATCTCGTCGTTGTAATGGTTGTGGTTTAATTGGTCAATCACACGATAAGAGGAATTGTCCCGTTGCAAATGGGTATGTATTATCCTTTTATTTATTTAAATTCTTCGTTTGAATAATAACTGTTTTATATTGAATTTATTAAATTATGTTTCCCTCTTTTATGCAGTGCACATGCTAATGTAGACGCAAACACATTCGTGAGATTGGAAGACGATGAGGATGAATATTCAACAGATTAAATGCCATGATTTGAATTGGAATTTTTTTTTCGTAATACTTAGATTTTTTGAATTGGCAAGATGTGAATTGGCATACAAGATGTGAATTGCCAAGCAGCAGTTAACTGCCAAGATGTGAATCACTTAGACTTCTTGTATCACATTGTCAAGCAGTTGTTGACAACTTTTTGTATCACATATGCATGTATGACAACTTCTTGTATCACATTTGATTGGTGTTCACAATTATGCTACAAAAATAACGTTTAAGAAAATGATAAATTAAAAAATTAAAAAAATATAACAAAAATTAAAAAAATAACAGTTGTAAAATTAACGTTTAAGAAAATGATAAATATTAACATTTTCGTTTATGAAAAATAATAACAGTTGTTAAATTAACGTTTATGAAAAATAATAACAAAAATAACAGTTATGCTAAAAAAATGAAATATAACAAAAATTAAAAAAATAACAGTCAATAAATTAACGTTTAAGAAAATGATAAATATTAACATTTTCGTTTATGAAAAATAATAACAGTTGTAAAATTAACGTTTATAAAAAATAATAACAAAAATAACGGTTATGCTAAAAAAAACAGCTATGCTAAATATTAACAAAAATAACAGTTATGCTAAAAAAAATGAAATGTAACAAAAATTAAAAAAATAACAGTTGTAAAATGAACGTTTAAGAAAATGATAAATATTAACATTTTCGTTTATGAAAAATAATAACAGTTGTAAAATTAACGTTTATGAAAAATAATAACAAAAATAACAGTTATGCTAAAAAAATGAAATATAACAAAAATTAAAAAAATAACAGTTGTAAAATGAACGTTTAAGAAAATGATATATATTAACATTTTCGTTTATGAAAAATAATAACAGTTGCAAAATTAACGTTATAAAAATAGTTATGCTAAAATTAACGTTATAAAATTAACGTTGTAAAATAATAACAGTTGTCAAAACAGATATGCTAAATATTTGGTTTGGTTTGTATTTGGTTTGTATCTTTTAAAGGTTGGTTTTGTCTTGAGAAAAAAATAGCTACTTGTAGAGGCTTTAGGTATGTTGGAATTCGTGAGTAGCATGTCAACAAAGGAGAGAGGCATGGCAGATTTGACATTTCAGCAGTTGGTAGAGAGGAGAGAGGTGAGAGGTGAGAGGTGAGAGTGTATTAACTTTGGATGGTATGTAATAATGATTTGTTTTGAGATAAGAGAGAGGAGAGAGAGTGTGACATTTCAGCAGTTGGTAGAAGATTGCGTGTGGGCTTCAAAGTGTAGACATAAGAGAGAGGAGAGAGAGTGTGTACTTTGGTCGGCTGACACAGGAGAGAGGAGAGAACGTTTGTGTTTTGGTTTATGCGTGGGTTAATTTAAGAGTGCACGGAGGTATGTATGTTAAGAGGTCCGCATAAGAGATCCCCCCTCTCTCTCTCTCTCTCTCTCTCTCTCTATATATATATATATATATATATATATATATATATATATATATATATATATATATATATATATATATATATATACTAGGGTATGCCCGTGCCAGAAGGCACGCTGATAATTTTGAAAATATTAAAGTCGTGCCTTGGTGCGATAGTAAGTGCCCTCGCCAAAGCTACTGTTTGTCTCGGGTTCAAAATACGAGAGAAGTTTCTTCATATATGCGGATAAGCAAGCCGGCATCTGCCTATTCAAAATCATGTAGTTAAGCATATTGTCTTTTGACTAAAGGCACGAAGAAATATTTTCAAAATATCAAAGGATTATCTGTCATGTATAAAGTACGTAATCGCAAAACGGCAAAAAATTTCAAAGTATGCAATTGCAAAACGGAAAATATCTCGTTCACCTAACAAAACAAAGGGTTTAAGTCGTATATAATTTTAGTTATACAATTTTATATATAATACATATAACGTTACACAATTTTAAAGTTTTGGAGAGTTTCCTTTGTTTATAAAACTACCCACCTTATTTAACAAAGAAAAAATAATCCAACAATAATACTAATAATCTCTCATAAACATCGTATAATAAAACTCAACTAAATTTGTGAAAATAACATAAATACTTAATTCAAAAAGATTTATTACATAATGTAAATAATTGTAAACTATCGACCCAGTTTAATTTTAATACAAATAAGTTATGAAAAATGAATGAGTATGGAACATGAATGAGACTGAGAAATGAATGAATACTGGTAAATGAAAAGAAAAAGGCTCTGGATGGACGAAAATGTATGAGTACAAATTCATTGTGTCACGTCCGATATGAATTTCATAAAAGTGTGGCCGTCACCACAAATTCTAAGGTTCTTCATAATTCGAATAGGTGATCCACTCGGTGAGTTCATAATCCCAAATGCAATAACAATCTTGTTACTATGGAACAAAAGCTCATTCTTTTTTCGCTCTTCCTCCATAACATGAATAAAATTCTTATCGGGCACGTACCCCTTTCTAAAAAGCATTGATAAAACTCCTGTAAGGCCACATAGATTTCTTCACTCTGATCGCACACCCAATAAAAACCCTAATAATATCATAATAATGATGAAACTCATATCATACCAATAAAAAACCCGTGCCTGAAGGCACGTAAAAATTTTCCGAAGTACGTAATCGCAAAACGACAAAAAATTTCAAAATACATAATTTAAAAATGAAAAAAAATTCGATCCCCAACAAAACAATGTATAATTTTGAAAATTATAAAGTTGTACACAATGTAATTAATACATTTTTCATATACTATAAGTTTAAATAAATTAGAAAATTTATGCTTACTTTTTATAAACATTTTTTTATCAGCTTTTTTTTTGTTTATTTACTTTACACACACGCCTACTTCATTCAGTGGTAAAAATGTTTTTTTTTATTTAAATGTTATAAATTATATATATATTTATATATATATAATCTATTTATTTTATGCCAAATATTTTTTCATTGAATTCTATAGATTTTTTTTGTTCTTTTTACCAGAAAAGTTTTTATAAGTTATGTATATAAACAGTTTTTATATACATATTGCTTCTTACATATCCTTGGGCCCCACGATTTGAAGTGCCTTTTAACTCTGTATCTTATCTCTACGCAAATCTTTGAAGTCAGATATGAGTTTGATACGTGTACATCTATAAGGTACATGTCTATGAACCTTAAAGATATAAATCATCTAATAGGTCAAAAAGCAAATGGGAACTTTTGTATGAAAAGGGAATCTCCCAAACAACATAAAGATAAAATCAAATGACAAAATAATAGTAGTTTTACATTGCATAATAAAATATTAACGCATGATCCATTAAAGGTTGAAGTGCCCCGTCAACCTCTCTATGATAAATTTGGAACTTTTGTAGGATGGTCTTCTTGGAATCCCATCCTTAAAATAACTTGGGATCTTTTAGACTAGTAATCCCATAGTTTAACATGCTCACCAAATGTAAAAAACAACCATCTGAGCAAACTTTTCCATATCCTTCTCATGATTACCACAAAACATATATACTCCCATAAATCTTGAAACGAACCGATCTAAATCAAGACATCCATTTTAGCAAACAAATAGTGTGTACCTATTAAAAGAGAGTGTTTCAAACAAACCTCAAGATAGTGTGTTCCTATAAAAAAAAAAAAAAATAGTTAGCAAAGTTATACAAACAAAACCAATTGAAATAACAAACCCAAAATGAAAACTTTATAGTCGTAACTCAACAAAAAGCTAATTAAAAATAAATAAAACACAACATAACCTTTAAAAAAATTTAACATGTGTGGATCTAACCCACTTTGCATCTGAAATTTAACATGAAACCTTTAAAAAAAATTGATTTAAAAATCTATAAACCCATGTCTAACACAGAGACAAATTCGATAATAAACATGTCCCTAAAAAAAATTAAACAACAAAGAAAAATTCAAAAGGCCCCACAAACCTTTTTTTTTTATCTAGCAACAATTATAAGATAAAAATGTATAAAATTTAACTATAAAGAGAGACAAATACATGTGAGAGAAGAGTTTTCTCGAGAACTAAGAACAAAAACCGTGTGTAGCCAACTAAAGATCGAATTGACACTCTACACATCAAGAAAATAAAATAAAATAAAAAATTTATTTACATGATAACAAAATTCTCTGTCATTCACCCCCCAATGCACACATACAAAAAGGGACTATTAAACTAACCTTGGCCCTTGTTATGTGAACCATCATCACTACAATCTACATAAATAGTGGAAAATAGATTTTCTGTATGAAAAGAATTTTCATGTTCACTCATCTTCACCATTTCCGATTCTTCATGATCCCCTAGATGTACACTTTCATTATCAACCTTATGATCATCCTTGTCTTGCCAGTTTTCATTGCATTCTCTATCAGAAGTTTCTTTCCCAATCTGTACTTCTATTGTATCGCATTGACTGAACTCTCCATCACCACCCTTGATAATGCTCTAATTGGAGATCTAGCTATTAACGAAACAGTTGTGGAGTGGCAATTGAATATTATATAGTCTCATCAAGCAACCCACTGAATGATCTGTCATCAGTTCCATATCTTTGGAACACGGAGGTGTGATGAATCCACAATCAAATATAGTTTGTAAAAAAAAAATTTGTAAAACAAAACATAAACAACAAAATTCAAATCAAAGTGAGAGAGAGAAAGTATACATCATTAAGTGTCTATCTGGAAAAAAAATGATTTTCAAACCTCATTAGGTTTCGATCTCCAAAAATTAAACCAAAAAGGTAGGAAACCTCAATCGTCTTCTTGTGCTGGCGTTTTAATGGTGGTGTAGGGTACTGTAGACGATCACCGACACATGGATGAAGTGTGTACTGTAGACAATGTGCATTCAATCGTTTGTAAACCTAAACCTCAAGCTCTGTTTATAGAGCATACGATGCTTTTGGGTAAATAGAGAAAGTAATAGGTTCTCTCTCTTTCTCCCTATTTACGTATCGGTTAAGAAATCGGCACTCTCTATAAACAGAGCTTGAGGTTTAGGTTTATAAACGAATTAAAGGTACGGCATTTATCACAATGAGTGTTGTACACAGTTTCAAACCCATTGAACAATAAAAGTCTCTAATGTACACAAAATGTAAACAACTGAGTGTTGAAACCGATACGTAATATGGAAGTTTAAACAAAACAAACGCTGACATTTTTGGGTTTTAAACAAAACAAACACATAATGAACAATAAGAAGTTTTAAGCACTTACACAGGTAATCGTTGATAGATCTGAGATAAAAACACTGAGATAACCCTCAAACAATCATGATTTGGGCGTTTGAAATTTACAAAAAAAAAAAAACTGGGATTTATTTGAATCTCAGAAAAGTTAGGATCGACAATGGAGAGATGAGTTCAAAATGGGAAATAGAGAGATAAAAGGGGGAGAGTTTACCTTTGTCGTCCAAAGGGGGGCTGCATTTGGAATGGCTGGATGAGAAGTTTTTTCATTCATGCATTTGTGAGAGAAGAAGATGAGGAATGAGGTAATCGAGATAAGGCAAAAATAAAATAGGAGGCGTGTGTGGGGAGATATGAAAATTTCTATTATGCCCTTCTTTTTGAATTTTGAAAAGAAGGGGGAAACAAATTAAAGTCTTAAAAAGAGGGGGGAATCAAAATTTTCAAGGTTAAAAAGGGTATTGCAGAAAAATTATTTCTTGTGACATCATAGGTTAAGCTTATGACATACATAAGTTTTGTAACTTATTATATATATATATATATATATATATATAATGCGTTCTAAGACTGCCCGCCCGGGGCACACCCCTAAATGACCATCATCTTCCAGTGCCTATCAATTACGACACCTGGGCACATATACGCAAAACGTCGGGAAGCGGCCATATGCTTGCGGGCTAGTCATAACCACACCCGGAGTTACCTAACCATCGCAGAAAACATAACACATACGCTCATATGGCCTAGGAATATATCCACCCTGCATTCACTAGCCAGTGGGCTTCACCTCATGCGCGAACTTCCCTTATGATGTCATTTAGAGAGGGTGTTAACCATAAATTATTAATTATGAAAAAATCATTTCTTTTCCATTTTGAAAACATTCATATTTTATTTTCAAAATTATTAACATCATATCATATATATACTTTAATCACATAGTATATATATATATATATATATATATATACACCATATATTCCTCCTCGAATATATATAAATGGCCATATTTGCCAAACCATCTAACGATGACCAATAATCCCAAAGATTCTCTCAAAGAATCATAATCATGCATTCATATTCGCATGATACTAAACCCAAAGTATTTCCTTACTTTGATAAATAATGAATACCTAAATCCCATCTAAGGACTTATTGGATATCTCCAATTAAAACACTTAACACGAAGCGAATATATAGGCCTATATTCCCAACTTATCCTAATCACCTCCTAGGTTTTTTCTATAAAAATCCCAAATTGTATTTTAACTCTCCATACTCTTAAGGGAAGAAAACTAGCAATTGTGATCAAAGCGAATCGATTCGGCCCCCAATCCGAATCGATTCGAAAAGTGTTCTGCAAACAGGTCCTTCATGGCGAATCGATTTGGTCTATATCCGAATCGATTCAGACCACTGCCTAATTACAGATCCCCTTAGGCGAATCGATTCGGCCAAGCCCGAATCGATTGGGCCTGTTCGAGGGGCACTGTTTGGGCAATTTTTCAATCTCCAAAATACCCAAAACTCAATCCAATCTCCATTTAAATTATAAGTCGGATTTATTCGTACAAATCCAAGGTTTTAATATCTCCTCAAATTCCGTAGAGGTCCTAACATTCAATTGAGAACCCCTAATATTTATCTCCAATAAGTTCTAACTAACGATTTCGATATCGGACAACTTTTCGTAGAAAAATCACTATAAATCCAAAAAAAATCAGAAAAATACGCGGTCAGCGCTCACGCGACCGTATCGAAAAGATCTAAAATTTTCATTTTTTTTACAAAGAGTCGAATCGATTCGAATCAGGGCCGAATCGATTCGGAAGTCCGCTGCCTCACTATTCATCATCATCCCCGAAAATTCTAAACCTCCATTAATACACCTCCAAGCTTGTTATCGCTTCTCCCATCAACATATAACTACACCTAACTATAAATACACAAAGGAAATAGGTTGTAATGATCCTAGAACCAAGAATCAACCATTAATTTCGATTAAATTCTAAGTTACTCTAATTTGACATATTTCGGTTTTCAACCATTAAACTTCCGAGAAAAACCTGTTTAACCCACGAAAACCCAACCCAAAATCTTTGGGTTTGTTTATACTAAACTATGATTTGAGATTTATGCTGAAAAGTAAATAAAGCAAGTAAGCACTTGCCTCGTGGATATAATCCGACGACCTCGAGCCGAATCCCGCGGAGTTTGGCCAAAACCTCCCCTTTTCTCCTCTTTTCTCTCCTCCTCTCTCTCTTCTCTCTCTTTTCTCCTTTCTTTATCTTTTCCTTCCCTCTACCCCTCTTTATATAGTGAGAAAAGGGTTATACCCCTTAAAACTCAAAAACGACTCGTTTACTCAATTACGAGCTCATTTAATTTTAAAATTCCCCAACACTCAATTTCGACAATCGGACACTCTTTTTCAACTATCTCGGACATTTCGAGACTCACGGCGCAGTCAAAATTTCCATCCGAGGTACTTGACCACAAATCACTATTCTAACCTGTAATACCCCGTATTTTTATGCTATATTTAATTTGGGGATTTATTTAATAAAAAAAATCCGAAAATTAATTATGTTATAATTATTAACGTGACTAGAGTTAGTAATTATGGGCAACTTGTTGAATATTACTAATGAGCATAGTAATATATTATATTGGTTATATTGAATGTCATAAGTAAATTAAATGACTATTTCGGAAATTTAAGTCGGGACGTGCCCGTGTCACGTCGGGACTAATTATGTTAATTAAAAAGTGAATATTTTATAGGTTGTCCGTATGGTCGTTTTGAGTGCGCCAACGCGTCCGGAAGGGTCGAGATAGTCAGAAAAGTGTACTCGGGGGTTTAGTTTGGGTCTCGGGATATTTTTAGGCTAAATTAGTGACCCGGGAGGGCATTTTGGTCATTTTACAAAATAGGGTAATTAAACCCACGAATTTCAGCCATCCTTAGCATCCATTTAAGTCAGCCTTTTAGGGTTAGAACATTCAGAACCCTAGAACGTCCATTGGAGAAGAGAGGAGAGAGCTCTCAAGGTGATTCAAGGCCCAAAACACCACCGATTGCACCGCCGTCACCACCAACGCGTAGATCGCGAGGAGGAGAACGCAACCACACCAATTTAGCAGGAAACCAGACCTCTGAAATCCCAGGCAAGTGTTTAACTTGCGTATTTTCATTGATGCAATATTCATATTAGTGTAGGAATGATTAGGAGTATAATCAATGGAAGAAAACCCCAATTTTGATAGGGATTTGCATGTAGAAATCATTATAACCATATTCTGGAAATATTATGTGAAGTAGATGATTAACCCATGAATTTGTGATGATTTTTTAGAAGGAAATTCTGGAGAAAACTGATTAGAACAAAAGTTAAGAAAACTTTAGGGTTCTTGATGATTAGATGAGATTTTAGGTTTTTTAACCATGTTTAATGATGTATACACGCATACTGAACGTTAAAGATATCTGGAATTATGTTAGTATGTTAACAGTAGACTTTTTGGGTCGATTAGTGTTGGAAAATATGAGTTTTGATGAAGAACGTTAATCAATCCCGTCACTGCAATTTCTGCAGAATTTTTGCCCAGACCTGCTTGATCGATCGATCGAGCATAGAGCTTCGATCGATCGAAGGTTCGATCGATCGAGCCCCAAACTTTGATCGATCGACCCCTCCTGGCAGACTCCTATTTCTCTTGTTTAATTAGTTAAATTGATTTATCGTGATATAACCTTTGGGCATTCTTAATAAAAGGATTTGGGAGATATTGAGGACCAGTAGGGTATATGGATAAATGTTAGAACCTTTAATCTTCAACGGGTATGGTAATTGTGGGATATTTACTTTAGGTTGATAGATTTATCAAACTTAAGGGTGAGGTGCGTAAGAGAGTTACATTGGAATCAAATAAAGTCATTTGCGGAATTTCAGATGTGAGGATATAACCCATGAGTATTAGGTAATAAGTGGGAAAACTCTTCGAGTTAAGGATAGGAATAAAACCTTATACGTAATTCTATAATTGTGAAAGTGAGGATAAACGGTATAATTACGGGTGATGGGAAGAACCTATATTAATATGACATTGGTATATTTATATGATTGTGTGTACATATATTATATACATGTGAAAATCATACCCACGCTACTTGCTATCCCTGAGGTTTCCGTAATGGGACAAGTCTTATCTCGATGGGACCTTTATGGGGGATATTGACTTGTACCCTAGAAGATAGATGTCCTTGGTACAGGCTATCGATGTGATAGTTCAGATGGCCCTAAGAGACGCCGGTATGTGCTACCCTCTTAGAGACTTGGAATCTATTCTTCGCCTCAATATTGTTTGTGTATTTATGTTAATACAATTCGAGAGTGGTTCCGAATGTATTCCCCTTTATGTGAGTGATATGGGGCTTTGGATAGTGGAAGTATGCACGCACCATAGTTCTATTCGGGGTGCTGTTATATATATATTATACGAGTAGATAATATATATATATATATATATATATGAGATTATGACAATTGTAACTGTCTACTGCAATGTGATAGTAGAACATAGTTGTTAACACATATTATTAAATACTTATATTGAAAGTATAATATGTCACTGGAAAACTTTATCGTTTTTATAAAATTAAAAATAGAGAATTTTGGTTACAAATTGGAACACCTTTTAAAATGAAGTCGGGAATTGTAAATCTTGCGGGTAATCTAAGTTAAGTTAAAGATTTTAGAAAGGCTAGTATGTTAGATGTTAAAACGAACCGTGGGGAAGGTTAGTGCGATAGGTGTGCACATTAGAAGAGAGGTGAGTATTTCTCAAGAGAGAGACGCACTAAGATGTTGTTGCATTGGCCTGTATCAATTTAAATACTTGCTTAACGTATTTTAAAATCAAACACACTTTCGGGCCCTGACCCGTTTCTTTTTCTCTCTCTCTTGTGTATATATATGTATATTTTCAGGTGCCCAGCCACAGGGGCGTCTTGCTTAGGATCCTATGAGAAGAACGAGCTGCAGCTTAGGTGGGAGTTACAGGTCACTTGAGTAGACGGCTTCTGTTATTGACTCCACTCCTATTACTCTCATTTATTGGGCACGTGTCGCCCTTTTCATCATTTCATTTATTGTTGGGATTTTTATATTTCAGTTATTCCAGTATTATTTTATGGGATTTATTCAGGATGGTTTATGATTTTTAGTTTTATTATGTTGTCATTCGATTGACGAATGCATGGTTTTATTTTAGTTCATCGTGGTGTGATTCCATATTGTAGAAATGTTGTTTTGTTTATATAAATCTTTTCTTTAATTAAAATTTGGAAGTTTGTATGAAAAATGTTTTTGACACTTAGCTTAATTATTTAGGGTGTTAAATTGGAAAATTATTTTTATCGACAGTGATGCTGAGAATGAACCAACTGTTTACCTTGATTTAATTTAATAAAGCAGTGATCGCCCAGTATTTAATTAGGCAGGGTGTCACAAGTGGTATCAGAGCATCAGGTTCTAGTGTCCATAGGATCTGTACGGCTTATTTCGCTTTCAGCTTAACGTTATTGCCATAGAGCCATATTTTTAGGACTGTTGTATTCTTGCTTTTACGTTTAAGTCTTCAGCTATTCGAGATTTGTTGATAACTGTAAACTGATAAACTTGTTCATGTTTCAGATGACTCCGAGACGTGCTCCAAAAGATAGGCGTGCCCAAGCCGAGCAGCCAACAGCTCCGGCACCAGGCATAATGAATGCTAATGAAGTAGCCGCCATCGTTGCTCAGGCGGTGAATGCCGCGATAGCGGTGATTCAGCAGGCTCCACCCCAGGTCCAGGTAGTGGCGCCAGTACCAACACAACTTCCATCCGCATGGGAGAGGGTTCGGGATGCTTTTCAGAAAGCACATCCCCCTGAGTTTTCTGGTAGCTCCGATATTGTCACTGTCAGCCAATGGAAGAAAGACATCCAGCGGCACCTCCGTATGTATGAGTGCACCGAAGTGCAGAAGCAGCTATTGGCCTATTTCAAGTTGGTAGGAGCCTCATTACAGTGGTGGGAGTCCACTACTATTTTGGAGGAGAGGGACACGATCCCTATTCTGATGTTCTGGGAGCGGTTTGACCGCAAGTACTTTCCACCCGCAGTGCAGACTGAGATGAGGCGAAAATTACTAAATCTGAAGCAGGAGAACCTTACTGTAGCCGAATATGAGGAGGAGTTCACGAGACTCCTCACTATTGTGCCGGATGAGGCACCCACCGAAGGCAAGAAGATTTTGATGTTCGTCGACGGGTTAGCTTGGAGGATCCGTCAGCACCTTATTGGAAACCTATCCCTGGGTACTTTCACTGACGTACTCAATGCAGCGTTACTACATTGCCAGGATCACCGCTTCCATCTTCAGGGAAGCAAGAGAGCAGGAGAGTCCAGCCAGCAGGGCAGGACCGGGGGTAATAGTGCCGGTGGGGCACCAACCCATGGACAGACTCGTCAGCACGAACAGAGTTCCCATCAGGGGGACCCTGCTAAGCGATTCCGTTCAGGTGATTCTAGGCAGGGATTCAGAGGATTCAGGCAGGGCCATCAGGGTCAGCCTAATCAACAGGGCCGACAGGGCCAACACCGACCGCAGGGACAGCAGCAGGGCCAACAAGGCCAACAACGTGCACATCAGGGCCAACAGGGCCAGTGGTGTGGAGGTAAAGGCCAGCAGGGCCGTGGACAGCAGGGTCAGAGGGGCGGTAATTTCAAAGGCAGATGCTTTGGGTGCGGCAAACATGGCCATAGGCGCCAGGATTGCCCAGAGGGCGATAGGTCCCCACAGCAGTAGGGAGCCCGTAATGAGCCGCAGAGACCACTTTTTCCACCTGCCCTTCCAGCTCCAGCCCAGGTGCCAGCCCTACCAGCCATTCCAGTAGCTCCAGTACAGCAGGGGCAATTACAGTATGGACGTGTCTATAACGTCCACCAGGCAGCAGCTCCATAGGCACCACCCGCGATTGAGGGTATGTTTCCTATCCATGGTGCTATGGGTAAAGTTTTGTTTGATACGGGGGCAACGCATTATTTTATAGGTACGCATTTTGCGCAGTCCTTAGGATTGTTAGCCACAGCAGAGAGAACCGTGACGTGTGTCGACTCACCACTGGGGAGTGGGTCACTTATATTCTTTATATGCCGGGGAGTAGGGGTAGAGATTGGTAGCTTGGCATTGCCTGCAGACATGCTAGTCTTAGACATGCACGAGCATGATGTGGTTATTGGTATGGATTGGCTTGCATCTTATAGAGCCATGGTTGATTGCTTCGGTGGGAGCATTGTTTTTGCCATTCCGGGGCAAGAGATGTTTGTAGTGGCGATGCCTCGCCCAGAGGGAGGTTCGACTGCTCATTTATATTACATTGAGGAGGATACCTCTAAGGAGGTTGTGATTCCTTTGGATTCGATCCCAGTTGTTAGGGACTATTCCGATGTGTTTTAGGAGATACCAGGCCTACCGTCCAGTCGTGAGATAGACTTTGTTATAGATTTATTGCCAGATACGAGACCTATAGCACGCGCACCGTACCGTATGGCTCCGGCAGAGATGCGAGAGCTACGAGATCAGATTGAGCAGCTATTAGGTCAGGGCTTCATTCATAGGAGTACCTCACCTTGGGGCGCTCCAGTCTTATTTGTAAAGAAGAGAGATGGTTCACTGAGATTGTGCGTGGACTACCGGGAGTTGAACAAGGTCACGATACGGAATAAATATTCGTTGCCTCGAATCGATGATCTATTCGACCAGTTGAGGGGAGCAACTTTCTTTTCAAAGATATATCTGAGGTCGGGGTACCATCAGTTACGAATTAGAGAGCAGGATGTTTCAAAGACTGCCTTCTTGTCGAGATATGGGTCCTATGAATTCAGAGTGATGCCGTTCGGACTCACAAATGCCCCAGCCGTTTTCATGGACTTGATGAACCGAGTATTCAGAGAGTTTTGGATCAGTTCGTCATCGTCTTCATAGATGATATCTTGATATATTCACACTCCGAGGAGGAGCATGCCGAACACTTGAGGCAAGTTCTTCAGACTCTACGAGAGCATTAGTTGTATGCTAAGTACGAGAAGTGTGGATTCTGGTTGCGAGAGGTACAATTCTTGGGCCATGTTGTTTCTTAGCAAGGGATAGCAGTGACCCGAGCAAAGTGTCAGCGGTGAGGGAGTGGGGGCAGCCCACGACACCGACAGAAGTGCGTAGTTTCTTGGGGTTAGCCGGATACTACAGGAGGTTCATTCGGGGATTCTCCAAAATAGCGGGTCCATTGACGAATCTGACTCGCAAGGGGGTAACATATGTTTGGGATGACGCTTGTCAGTTGGCTTTCGACGAGCTGAAGGACAAGCTTACTTCGGCACCAGTCCTTGCTTTACCGAAGCCGGGTGCAGAGTACCTGGTTTACACAGATGCGTCCTTACGAGGACTTGGGGGAGTACTTCAGCAGGAGGAGAAGGCTATAGCTTTTGCTTCCCGCAAGCTTAAGCCGCATGAGAAGAATTACCCCACTCACGACCTGGAGTTAGCTGCGGTCATCTTTGCATTGAAAATTTGGAGGCACTATTTATTGGGCGAGAAATTCCGTTTATTCACAGACCATAAGTCACTGCAGTACCTGTTCACTCGGTGAGAGCTGAATATGCTTCAGCGCAGATGGTTAGAGTTTGTGAAAGATTACCAGTTCGATATACTGTATCATCCGGGGAAAGCCAACGTAGTTGCTGATGCGTTGAGCCGTAGACCGGTTGACGATGTAGCGGACATCTGGAAAGCAAAGTGGAAGGAATTGGGTCACCAGGACGCAGTAGCATGTTCTTTCATATCCGTGATGACAGTCACACCCGAGATTGTTATGAGGATCATACAGGCACAAACCACAGACCCGTTTTGTCAGGAGTAGATTGTACGAATTCTAGCCGAGGGTGCTGAGTCCTATTCTGTTAGTTCGGATGGAGGATTGCGGTTTAATGGGAGATTAGTGGTTCCAGAAGGAGCGGAGCTACGTCATGAAGTGATGACTCATTCTCATGGGTCCCGATTTGTAGTACATCCGGGAGGCGATAAGATGTACCAGGACATGAGACGACAGTACTAGTGGAGTGGAATGAAGAAGGACATCGCAGAATTTGTGTCCTAGTGTTCTACTTGCCAGCTGGTGAAGGTGGACCACCATAAACCGTTGGGATTACTTCAGCCGTTGGAAGTACTCGCGTGGAAGTGGGAAAGTATTTCCATGGATTTCATTACACGGTTGCCTACATCACAGCGGGGCCACGATTCTATCTGGGTGATTCTAGACCGTTTGACCAAGGTGGCTCATTTTCTGCCAGTAAGGACAGATTATACCACGAGTCAGTATGCCCAGTTGTTCGTCGCTGAGATTGTCAGATTACACGGGGTGCCCCTGAATATTGTGTCAGATAGAGACAAGATTTTTGTGTCACGTTTCTGGGAAAGCTTTCAGGAGGCTATGGGTACAGAGTTGAGATAGAGTTCAGCTTACCACCCATAGATAGATGGACAGACAGAGCGTACTAATCAGATGTTGGAAGATATGCTACGCATGTGTATTCTCGATTTCGGAGGAGGTTGGGAGCCACACCTTCCACTGGTAGAGTTTGCTTATAATAACTCCTATCAGTTTACGATTGGCATGGCTCCATTTGAGGCTTTGTACGGCAGGCCTTATCGTTCCCCAACTTGTTGGCTCGAAGTGGGGGACAACAAGTTACTAGGACCAGAAGTGATTCAGGAGACCTCCGCGAGGATTGAAATTATCAGGAGTCGTATTCGGGTAGCCCAAGACAGGCAGAAGAGCTACGCCGATGCGAAACGGTTCTTCCGGGAGTTTAATGTGGGAGATCAAGTGTTGCTGCGTGTATCTCCTATGAAAGGAGTGATGAGGTTCGGGAAGAAGGGGAAGATGGCTCCGAGGTACGTAGGACCATTTCCCATTATCAAGAGGATTGGGCCGGTAGCATACAGGTTGGGATTGACAGAACATTTACATCGCATCCACGATGTATTCCACATCTCGTCGTTGAGACGATATCTTCGGGATCACATGTCCCATACCCACATTGCGATAGATGAGATAGACTTACAGTCTGATAGCTCTTACGAGGAGAGATCAGTGGCTATTCTAGACTATAGTGAGAGGAGATTGAGGTCGAAAGTAGTTCCACTTGTGCAAGTCCAGTGGGAGCATCATAATGTGGAGGAATCCACTTGGGAGCATGAGGCAGATATGCGCGAGAGATATCCAGAGTTGTTTTTACCAGGTATGCCTTATTTTCCGAATTTCGGGACGAAATTCCGTTATTAGGGGGGAAGTATGTAATACCTCGTATTTTTATGCTATATTTAATTTGGGGATTTATTTAATAAAAAAATCCGGAAATTAATTATGTTATAATTATTAACGTGACTAGAGTTAGTAATTATGGGAAACTTGTTGAATATTACTAATGAGCATAGTAATATATTATATTGGTTATATTGAATGTCATAAGTAAATTAAATGACTATTTCGGAAATTTAAGTCGGGACGTGTCCGTATCACGTCGGGACTAATTATGTTAATTAAAAAGTGAATATTTTATAATTGTCTGTATGGTCGTTTTGAGTGCGCCAACGCGTCCGGAAGGGTCGAGATAGTCAGAAAAGTGTACCCGGGGGTTTAGTTTGGGTCTCGGGATGTTTTTAGGCTAAATTAGTGATCCGGGAGGGCATTTTGGTCATTTTACAAAATAGGGTAATTAAACCCACGAATTTCAGCCATCCTTAGCAGCCATTTAAGTCAGCTCTTTAGGGTTATAACATTCAGAACCCTAGAACGGCCATTGGAGAAGAGAGGAGAGAGCTCTCAAGGTGATTCAAGGCCCAAAACACCACCGATTGCACCGCCGTCACCACCAACGCGTAGATCGCGAGGAGGAGAACGCAACCACACCAATATCAGTAGGAAACCAGACCTCTGAAATCCCAGGCAAGTGTTTAACTTGCGTATTTTCGTTGATGCAATATTCATATTAGTGTAGGAATGATTAGGAGTATAATCAATGGAAGAAAACCACAATTTTGATAGGGATTTGCATGTAGAAATCATTATAACCATATTCTGGAAATATTATGTGAAGTAGATGATTAACCCACGAATTTGTGATGATTTGTTAGAAGGAAATTCTGGAGAAAACTGATTAGAACAAAAGTTAAGAAAACTTTAGGGTTCTTGATGATTAGATGAGATTTTAGGTTGTTTAACCATGTTTAATGATGTATACACGCCTGATGAACGTTAAAGATATTAGGAATTATGTTAGTATGTTAACAGTAGACTTTTTGGGTCGATTAGTGTTGGGAAATATGAGTTTTGATGAAGAACGTTAATCAATCCCGTCACTGCAATTTCTGCAGAATTTTTGCCGAGACCTGCTTGATCGATCGATCGAGCATAGAGCTTCGATCGGTCGAAGGTTCGATCGATCGAGCCCCAAACTTCGATCGATCGACCCCTCCTGGCAGACTCCTATTTCTTTTGTTTAATTAGTTAAATTGATTTATCGTGATATAACCTTTGGGCATTCTTAATAAAAGGATTTGGGAGATATTGAGGACCAGTAGGGTATATGGATAAATGTTAGAACCTTTAATCTTCAACGGGTATGGTAATTATGGGATATTTACCTAAGGTTGATAGATTTATGAAACTTAAGGGTGAGGTGCGTAAGAGAGTTACGTTGGAATCAAATAAAGTCATTTACGGAATTTCAGATGTGAGGATATAACCCATGAGTATTAGGTAATAAGTGGGAAAACTCTTCGAGTTAAGGATAGGAATAAAACCTTATACGTAATTCTATAATTGTGAAAGTGAGGATAAACGGTATAATTACGGGTGATGGGAAAAACCTATATTAATATGACATTGGTATATTTATATGATTGTGTGTACATATATTATATACATGTGAAAATCATACCCACGCTACTTGCTATCCCTGAGGTTTCCGCGCTGGGACAAGTCTTATCTCGATGGGACCTTTATGGGGGATATTGACTTGTACCCTAGAAGATAGATGTCCTTGGTACAGACTATCGATGTGATAGTTCAGACGGTCCTAAGAGACGCCGGTATGTGCTACCCTCTTAGAGACTTGGAATCTATGCTTTGCCTCAATATTGTTTGTGTATTTATGTTAATACAATTATGTGAGTGATATGGGGCTTTGGATAGTGGAAGTATGCACGCACCATAGTTCTATTCGTGGTGCTGTTATATATATATTATACGAGTAGATAATATATATATGTATGAGATTATGATAATTGTAACTGTCTATTGCAATGTGGTAGTAGAACATAGTTCTTAACACATATTATTAAATATTTATATTGAAAAGTATAATATGTCACTAGAAAACTTTATCGTTTTTATAAAATTAAAAATAGAGAATTTTGGTTACAAATTGGAACACCTTTTAAAATGAAGTCGGGAATTGTAAATCTTGCGGGTAATCTAAGTTAAGTTAAAGCTTTTAGAAAGGCTAGTATGTTAGATGTTAAAACGAACCGTGGGGAAGGTTAGTGCGATAGGTGTGCACATTAGAAGAGAGGTGAGTATTTCTCAAGAGAGAGACGCACTAAGATGTTGTTGCATTGGCTTGTATCAATTTAAATACTTGCTTAACATATTTTAAAATCAAACACACTTTCGGGCCCTGACCCGTTTCTTTTTCTCTCTCTCTTGTGTATATATATGTATATTTTCAGGTGCCCAGCCACAGGGGCGTCTTGCTTAGGATCCTTTGAGAAGAACGAGCTGCAGCTTAGGTGGGAGTTACAGGTCACTTGAGTAGACGGCTTCTGTTATTGACTCCACTCCTATTACTCTCATTTATTGGGCACGTGTCGCCCTTTTCATCATTTCATTTATTGTTGGGATTTTTATATTTCAGTTATTCCAGTATTGTTTTATGGGATTTATTCAGGATGGTTTATGATTTTTAGTTTTATTATGTTGTCATTCGATTGACGAATGCATGGTTTTATTTTAGTTCATCGTGGTGTGATTCCATATTGTAGAAATGTTGTTTTGTTTATATAAATCTTTTCTTTAATTAAAATTTGGAAGTTTGTATGAAAAATGTTTTTGACACTTAGCTTAATTATTTAGGGTGTTAAATTGAAAAATTATTTTTATCGACAGTGATGCTGAGAATGAACCAACTGTTTACCTTGATTTAATTTAATAAAGGAGTGATCGCCCGGTATTTAATTAAGCAGGGTGTCACATAACCCAATATAACTTAAGGCGGGTTTTCTAATCAAAATCTTACCTCTTTTGTCGCTTTACTCGACGACGACATATAATTAAAATACTTCGACCTATTTTTTCCCAAAACTAATCACAACACCCATCGAAAATCATTAAATCCTCGAGAATCCCCAAAGTCACTATTTCGAGAAATTCCTCAAATCTCCAATTTATATCTAATAATGGATTTTAATTGTCTCCAAAAGGACGGATTGTTACAACTGTTAACTAGACACGCATAAAAAAGTTCACTATTAATTGTTTTGTAAAAAATATTTTTTATTAAAAATAAAAATTCAAAACTGTTTTGCTAAAAAAAACTATTTGAAGATTTAAAAAAAGACTTAAAATTTTTGTTTTAAAAAACAGTTAAAATGTATATTTTATTTGAAAGCAGTATTAAATTTTTATTAAAAATTTGAAAAATTTACGTTTGTTTAAGTATTGGCGTTTCAATTTTATTTAGCACCGAATGGATAATAGAAGTTTCAAATCTTTTTTAAATAAAAATATATAATTTTCACACATGAGTCATAAGTCAGCGTGTCGCTCATAATGCATTGAAATCGTGAGTTATAATTTTAACACAAATACGATACAACAAAAGTCAATTTTAACAAGTGCACGACACAACACGAGTCTTAATTATAGTACGAGCACGAGACAGCGCGAGTCATAGTTTTAACACGACTCTTAATTTTAACAGGAGAGCTCTATGACACAAAATATATTTTATATTTAAAATAAATATTTATATTAACGTAAAAATTTTAAATGTTTAATGAAAAATTAATACTGTTTTCGAATAAAACATATGTTTTAACTGATGTTAAAACAAAAGTTTTAACACATTTTTTAATATTAAAACAGTTTTTTTTTTCAACAAAACCCTTTTTTATTTTTATTTATAATAATATATATATATATTTTTTTTACAAAACAGTTTCTTTTTATTAAAGAACAATTTATAGTGACCTTTTTTATTTGTGTCAAGTTAATAGTAAACTCTACTTTTTATTTATGTCTATAATTTTGGGGTAAGAAAAATATTTATTATATTTTGTACAAGTGAAAAGGATCAAGGATGGATAACAAGGGTATAATAGTCTCTTATTTATATTTGAAAAAAAATTGGGGTGCCACAGTAGTTTCTTGGAGCGGGAATAACCCTATCCTTTTTACTATTATCATATATGTACTTAGACCTTCCCAATGAACAAGACAAGTTTTTGAAACTTTTGGTTTCGGTCCTTAATTGTATTTCGAAAGTATTTTTTTTCAATGTTACTTTTAACCCAATTATTTATATATGCATTGACATTTCATAAGACAAAGCTAAATCTCTTTTAATGAAATTTGAAGATCGAATCTGAAGTATGAAAGCTAAATCTGAAAAATATGTTTGTTTTTATGGTTGAATGTACCTCTAAATGAATGTATTTAGACTGATTCAGACTTCTTATGTAACTCTACCTCTTAATCGTTAAGAGTCAAATATAGCGGTTAGCCGCTGAATCATTTAAAAAAACAAACACCTAAATCTATAGCGATGCACGAATTCGATTTATTTTATATGACACAACAACGTGTCGCATTTGTATTGATTCGTTTTGAGGTCCGCATGGGATCCACGGACTAGGACCCTCGGAACGAACCATTATAGAGACGAGACGTCTGTGAATCGCACAAAATGAGTCAGATTCGTGATTCTGGCTAAAATTATTATTTTTCACAAGTTGATTTGACGGTTAAGATGAAACCAAAATTCTATCCATATGAGCTTTCGGGCTTTTCTATTGTGACGAAATTTTTTACATAATTTTAATGGGCACATTGACGTGATGACTTTTTATTGATTGATTTTTAGGTTCCATTGACATGTATCCCGAAACTATGGCTGTGTTTCGGCCGGATCGGATCGGAAAATGATCTTTCGGAAAAAAATTCAATTTTTTCGGAAATAAAATATTTGTTCCAATTTCCTATCCAATTTTTTCGGAAAATCCAAAAAAGTTTCCGAATTCGGAAAAATCGGAAAATCGGAAAAAATTCGGAAAAATTCAGAAATTCAAAAAATATACTAAAAATTTAGAAATTTTGGAAATTCCAAAATTTCAAAAAAAAAAAATAATATAGGATTCTCGATTACTCGAAATTCTCATTTTAAAGAAATTGAAAAAAAGATTTAACCCAACATGTAAATATATAAGGATTTAATCATTTTTTTCATTTGTGTAGAGGATAGAGGGATATTCTCCTTTTATAGAGGATTTTTTTGGGCCTCTCTTCCTCTCCTAGCCGATGTGGGACACATGTGAATGTTTAAAAAAATTAGAAAAATTGGAAAATATTTCGAAAAAAATCGAAAATAAATCGGAAAAATCGGATCAGCATAGTTTCGGAAAAATCGAATTGGAAAAATCGAAAAATCGAAAAATCGAAAATTCAGAATTATTTCCAATTTTCGATCTGATTTTTTTCGAAAAAATCGGAAATCGGAAAATCAAAAATCAGAAACCTTATATATGTTCCAAAATCGAAAAATATCGGATCGAATATCGAAAAAATCGGAATGTTCGAAAAAAAATTACAACCCTATCCGAAACCATTCAATAAAAAATTGTCACATAGGTCTATTAATTAAAATTATGTCAAAAATTCAGTCTATTATAATTTTTTATGAGCTTCCATGATAGTACTCTATTTAGTAGATGGATTTGGTTGACCCAAATATATCTCAGCGACTGACTTTATTGAAAACAAATTAATGGGCGATCCCATATGAAGAGTACCAACAGAGTTTGACTCTAAACTCCCATTGTTGAGATCGTCACCTAAAAAGGGGGGATTTTCACGATTTGCTGCCTGTGTATTCTGAAATGTTTTAGGATCTTTTTTTATGAAAATTTTGGATTGTAGTGTTTGGGTTGAATATGCCCTCAACCTGTCCCAAATTAGTGACTGTTTGCTTTTGAGTATGAAGATGGTTGTTTCTTGATTTGTTGGGTTTCTCACACGTTTCTACGTGTAGATTTACAGTTTACGGTTGAGTGCCTAATACAATTGCAATAGTCATTAAAGTATGATACAAATTCTAAGGGGCGTTTGTTTTTACCTCTTAAGTCTGAATGTGAACCATTCAGACTTAAGAGGTATCAAAAAGTGTTTGTTTTTTTAAAATGATCAAGAGGTTAACGGTCATATTTGTCTCTTAATGATTAAGAGGTAAAATTAGGTCTGAAGTCTGAATCTGAAGTCTGAATGAGTCTAAATACATTCATTCAGAAGTATATTCAGACATAAAAACAAACACATTTTTCAGATTCAGATTTCAGACTTCAGATTTAGTCTTCAGACTTCAGATTCAGAGTTCAGATTCAGATAAAAAAACAAACGCAACCTAACTCAAACTTTATTGGGATTTTCATATTTTATGTCCAATAACAACAAAATTTGGAAAGGGTTGAGAAAAGTCAATATCTCTAAGAACCCTATCAAATAACATATTTTTTTATAGGGAAAGTACTCTCAGGTCCCTCACAAACAAATTTTAAACACTAATGAAATTTTGATAAATTTTAAATACTTAGGCCCACTAATTTAGTTCTTGTAGAAGTCCACGCTAGTGTCATAACAAGTGGACCTAATAGTAAATTGTCCTTAAATATTTAAAAATTATTATCAATGGACCTATATGTAAATTGTCTTTATTTTTATTGTGGCTTTTACGGTCTAGTCCTTGGACTGAAAATTTTGGACAAAAAAATCAGGCCCAACAAATTTTAAATGATTAGGTCCAACATATAAATACCCCTAAATTAAAACAAACACGCACTATTCAGAAATCGAAGCGCCAAAAATATTGTATTCTCTGTTGAATCAAAACCTTAATCGTACCATCTCTTCGATCAAAACCCCAAAACGAATATATTTCTCAATTAAATTTTGGTCAACAACAACATATAAATACTCCTAATCGAAGCTCTAAAAACTCTGTTCGATCAAAATCCTAACTCTCTTCGATCAAAACCTAGCTCTCTTCGATCAAACCCTAATAGTTACGGTTCTACATTTTACATTCTAAATCAAATTCTTCCAAACACCACTAACAAGTATGTATACATTCTCTTATCACCTTTTTGTCCTTGTGTATTTTGTGTTCTCATATGTATAAATTTGTAGACACGTGGACTAATGAAATCACATTCTTCTTCTTCATGATATGTATTTCATCATACATTTGTTTTCCTCATTTTAATTGCAAAACACACTTTTTGCATGTTAGATATATGTATTTTATCATTGTACTTTTCCTCCTGTATACATCATTTATCGAGGATTTATCAAGGACTAGGAATATATACATGATTGAAATATGTACATGTACAAGCCCTGTGTTGCGTGTATTGTGTGTATTTTGCGTGTACTATCAAAAAGTACACGCAAAATACACAGAGTACACGCACATTGAAATTGAATTTTTCAATTCATTATGCGTGTACTTTTATGTTTTATATGTGTACTCTATACAATATTTATTTCAAATCCATATTTGATCAATCCTATGTTATTTTGGTCCGCGTCAGCGACATTTGAATGATATTCCATGAGTTTGTAAGAAGTATTATTATTTTGTTAATATTTAGGAGTGTTTTTGGTCCGCGCCAGCTGCATTTGAATGATATGTTATTAGGTAATAATCTGTATTATTGCGTGTACTTTTTCATTTTTTGCATGTAGTTTGTTGAAAGTACACGCAAAAAATTCATAAAGTACACGCACTTTGAAATTCAATTTGTTCAATCCAATATCCATGTACTAATGTGTATTATGAGTGTACTATTTTGTATTGTTGTGTTTTGATTTAGGAATCATACGATCAAGCATGTTTAACTACAAAACTGTTACTTGGACGTTCGAAGATCTTAACAATAAAAAACCTTTCACAATGACAGTCAATAGTACTAATGATGACGAAATTCATTTTCTCCTTCCCATCAATGATAGAGCTAAAAGGTTACTTGGTTTCTACTACTACTATGAAGACATTTACTGGACTTTTGATGTGCAACAGCTTCAAGTAACTAAATCAAAAGGGAAGGATTTAGCTAAACGAATTGAGCAGTATTGCTTAAGGGGTTTTGATAATGTTGGAGCTTTTAGCATTCAGCTATTGTATCACTTCTTTAGTGAATATGTTAGGAGCAGAGAATCTTGGCTTTTGACTTGTCGAACAACCTCTGTTAGGTATTGTAAGGACATTTTTGTCCATTATCAATGTATTATGTCGCACGCCGTTACACCGTTGAAGAAATTCAAGATTCAAGATTCAACGGATCCGAATATCAAAAGAAGAAGAGGAATCATAGTCTGACAGCCGGACCGATCCGCTGAAATAAAAGAACCAATCCGGCTAATCGGATCGGTCCGCCTAAAGACCCGGATCGATCCGCTGGTTTGTCAGAAGGCCAGTATACCCCGGACCGCAAGCGAACCGATGAAGCCTGGAAGCGAACCGATCCGATAATCAACGGACCGATCCGCCTTAAAGAAAAAAACCGATCCGGTCAAATCGGACCGATCCGCCTAAGAACCGGGCCGGTCCGCCTGGGATAAACTCAAACAAATCGTGTTAAGATCGTCTTCATATTTTTAAGGCCCGAGACTTCTTATTTAATCCCACTACGGGAAGTGGTTTTCGAAGACTTATTTACACGATTTCCAGAGTAAAGAAAGCCCTAAGTCTTCACCTATTGAGCATCTAGACTCTAGGTTTTTGATTCACACAATTGCCAATCCTTTGTGAATCACTTTGCAACCCAGGAACGCACTTTTGCTGTTCACACCCTTGTGGAGAAGACCGTTCTTCTTCTCCATTACATCCCTACTGGAAAGGGATAGTTCCAGCCGCCAGCCCTACTGGAAAGGGATAGTTCCAGCCGCGACTACAGAATCCGACACCTGAGGGTAATTCTTAGTCACTTTTTTATTTATTTTAATCCGAAATTGTATAGCCTACAATATTATAATGAAAATAAATGGTTTTGCCCCTTTGGGGGATTTTTCCTCAATTGCATGTGTTTGAATGTTCTTACTTAGATTATCATCTTATTCAATCACATATTGTTGCATGTTTAGGGTTTGTTTGGGTTGAAAGGGTTTAATATATAATTTGCTCATTTGAACGCAAGCACATACGTTCTCAAATTGGTATCAGAGCAGGTTACGCTAATCTATCGCGTATTCCTATTTTCCGCAAAAATTTTCTAAGATATCAATTTTCTAAAAAAATTGATTTTTGAAAAAGTGTGTGTTCAAATGGAGAAGTTATATAATAAAATGCCTGTTTTTTTACGGGACAAATTATGCTTATTGGAAAGCCCGAATGAGGTCGGCTTTAAAAGCCATTAATGAACGTGTCTGGTTCTTAGTTGAAAGAGGGTGGACTCCTCCCTCCGTGACTGTTGATAATGTGACCAACTTGAAACCTGACACTTCTTGGACTGAGGAAGAATTTAAATGGTCATCTTTTAATTCTAAGGGTCTAAGTGCTATTTATGGGTCTGTCACACCTGATGAGTTCAAATGCATAATGACGTGCACCACGTCAAAAGAGGCATGGGATGTTTTACAACTCACCCATGAAGGAACTAATGCTGTAAAAGAATCTAAGTTGCAAAATTTGACAACTCAATTTGAAACCATCACCATGCATGAATCTGAATGCTTTGATGAATTTTATGCTAGACTTTCTAACATTGTGAATACTAGCTTTAATCTTAGTGAACATATTCCTAATGCTAGAGTTGTTAAAAAAATTCTTCATTCTTTGCCTAAGCGTTTTATCCCTAAAGTCACTGTGCTAAATTCTATGGGTAATTTAAATACGCTAAAATTGGAAGAACTTGTAGGAGATTTGCAAACTTATGAAATTGATATGTTCCCTAAAACTGCTAAATCTAAAGATAAGGGAATTGCACTTAAAGCCCAAGAGAGAAGGAGTGAGGGGTCGGCTAGAAAAAGGGTAGAGTCGTCTAGAAAGAGAGAGACTGACACGTCAGATTCTGAGTGTGATTTTGACCTAGATGATTTGGCTCTTTTTGCAAAAAATTTCAAGAGGATTCTCAAATTTAAGAAAAATGGCAATTTTAAAGATAAAAAGAAATTTGAGAAAAATAAGTTTGAAAAGAAAAATGAAAAAGACTCCAAAAATCCTCCTAAGAAAGAAAGTGAGAGATGTTTTGAGTGCGATGGTAGGGGTCATAGAGCCTTTGAGTGTGCCAATCGTCTGAATAGAGAAAAAGGGAAAGTTGTCCTTAATGCTACCCTTAGTGACGACAGTGAGGTCGAGACGGTGGATTCAGGAGATGAGTCACCTCATGAGTGTAACTTCACCGCATTTATGGCCAGTCAAGTGAACACTCCTAGTTCTCTTCATAACAATGAAGATGATGCTTCACAAGGACACCTCGACAGTGAGATCGATGTGAGTGAGGGGGAGGATGACTCAAGTGAGAGCGAGAGTGATATTCAACGCGCCTACGCTGAGTTATATTCTGAGTCATTTAAAACTAAAAAACGTAACAAAGCGATAGTTCTTAAGATCACCGGCTTAGAGGAAGATTTAAAAAAGGCGAGAGAAAGAGAGTCCTCCACCGTCACCGCCCTGAGAGAGAGAGAATCTGCCTGTGTCGAGAAAGAGATTCTGTTTAGAGAGAAAGAGAGTGTGTTAGAAAAAGAGAGAGGGGACTTCACTAAACAAGTGGCTAGTTTTACGAATCAGCTCCATTCCTCCGTGGAGACTCGGAAGAAACTTGAAGCCCTTGTTGCCCAGCTGACTCATGATCTTGAGAAAGCACGGGAAGTCAAGGTACAAATCGAGGACAGATCTGGGAAGATGGGAAAGATGCTCCTCAACCCCGCTTTAGGTTTTGGTGATCGACAAGGAATTGGATATGATAGTGCCTCCACGTCCCAAATTGCACCTGGACCAGTTCCTGAGTTTACAACAACTCCTTATGGTCACCGTCAAAAGCCTCGAAGGAGAGTTCGACTAAGAAAAGCAAACCAAGGTCCGCCTTTGACTGTGCTCTTTTGTACTTATTGCAAAAGAAAAGGCCACCTTAGGGAGTCTTGCTATAGCATGGGTCGAACACGACGTACTACTGCTCCACCACGTCATACTGATGAGTTTTCTAGCCTGAGAGAGCGAGTTGAGTTCTTAGCTGCCACGACCCAGAGTTTAATGGAAGAATTCCGACGGATGTCTTTGCCGTTAGTGAATGCTTCTCACATTCCAGCTAAAACCAATAACAACAAATGCAAACAAAAGGTCAGCTCTGCTTGGGTACCTAAGAAAGATAAAAAGGCCTTTGTTGTTCATGTTTCTCTCAAAGCACATAATACCTCACAGTGGTATTTTGATAGTGGGTGCTCCAGACACATGACAGGTGATGCCTCATTTTTTACGACTCTTGAGGACTATCAGGATGGCAGAGTCACCTTTGGAGATGGGAGCAAGTCTAGCATTATAGGACGTGGTACTGTCGAGTTACCTGGATTTCCTAAGCTAGAAAAGGTTTTGTACGTCAAAGGTTTGAAAGCAAACTTTCTCAACATTAGCCAGTTGTGCGACACTGACTTTGCAGTAAAGTTTGACTGGGACGCGTGTAAAGTCTATAATCAAGCGGGTAAACTTTTGATGCAAGGGGTGATGACCGAGGATAATTGCTATGGGACTGAGCCCACGTCCTCACTTGTCTGCAATAGCGCGACGATCAATCCTATGGATCTGTGGTACCAACGTCTAGGTCACATGAACGTTAGAGATATCAATCGCTTAGCTAAAAAGGACCTAGTACGTGGCTTACCATCTCTTGGAAAGTCAACTTTGACCGTTTGTGGACCCTGTCAGTTGGGAAAACAAATTCGTAGTCCTCATAGGAAGTTGCATTCCATTACCACTTCTCGTGTTCTTGAGTTGATTCACATGGATCTTATGGGTCCTACTCGTACTGAGAGTCTAGGTGGTAAGAGGTACATCCTCGTGCTGGTAGATGATTTCTCGAGGTACTCCATTATAGGTTTTCTGAGAGAGAAATCTGATGCTGTAGAATTTTTAACGACCAAGTGTCGTGTCCAGCAAAATCAACACGATGTCACTATTAACAGGATGCGTAGTGACAATGGCACTGAATTCACAGAAGCAAAGGTAGACCTTTACTGTGATAGCCTCGGGATCAAACATGAGTTTTCTGCTGTGAGAACTCCTCAACAAAATGGTATTGTTGAGAGAAAGAATAGAACAATCCAAGAGATGGCTAGATCTATGCTTCTAGGTCGTAAAGTTTCAAGGAGATTTTGGGCAGAGGCAGTGTCTACTGCATGCCACACGGTGAATAGGGTTTATTTACGTCCACACACACTTCAGACTCCTTATGAGTTGTGGACTGGCAAGAAGCCCAACCTGGCATATTTCCGTGTTTTTGGGAGTAAATGCTACATCCTACGGGATAGAGAGCAATTAGGAAAGTTCGACTCCCGCAGCGACGATGGAATATTTCTAGGATATTCATCGAATAGCAGAGCGTACCGGGTTTTTAACCTGAAGAGTTCTAAGGTTATGGAATCAATAAACGTCACAGTTCAAGATGACGAACCTTCGACGGTTATTGATCGTAACCTTCAGTGTGAGGATGAGGATTGTTCTGACAGTGATTTACCTGTTCCACTCTCACACTCTATGGCCCCTACTCCTGTGTTAGGGGACACACCTGCTTGGGTTCGCAAGAGTCATGACCCATCTGC
Organism: Sambucus nigra; assembly: GCA_949130495.1. Lineage (NCBI taxonomy): Eukaryota > Viridiplantae > Streptophyta > Magnoliopsida > Dipsacales > Adoxaceae > Sambucus > Sambucus nigra. The sequence continues at coordinate 26,098,936 of OX422218.1, read as the reverse complement.
CATTGTTGGCGATCCCACTCTAGGGGTCAAGACTCATTCTCAGCTAGAGAACGTTGTTAGCCATCTTTGCTACACGTCCAAAGTCGAGCCCAAGAACCATAAAGAAGCACTCAAGGATGAACACTGGATATCTGCTATGCAGGATGAGTTGCTTCAGTTTAAAAAGAATAATGTCTGGGAATTAGTCCCCCGACCTAGTGAGACTAATGTGATAGGTACCCGGTGGATTTTCAAGTACAAAATGGATGAAAATGGTACCATAATCAGAAATAAGGCTAGGTTGGTCGCTCAAGGCTACACACAGATAGAGGGTGTAGACTTTGGGGAGACATTTGCTCATGTTGCGAGGCTTGAGTCCGTCCGTCTTCTGCTCGTCATCGCATGTCATCTGCGCTTCAAGGTATATCAGATGGATGTCAAGAGTGCCTTTCTGAATGGCATTCTACAGGAGGAGGTTTATGTGGAACAACCAAAAAGGTTTGAAGACCCTCAGCACCCAGAGCACGTCTACTATCTTAGAAAAGCCTTGTATGGTTTGAAGTAAGCACCCCGTGCTTGGTACGAGAGGCTTACTTCCTATCTCTTAGCCCTTGGCTTCAAGAGAGGAGGAGTAGATATGACGTTGTTCGTCAGGAGAGATGATGGTGCTATTTTGGTTGCCCAGGTCTATGTGGACGACATAGTCTTTGGATCCACATGCTCCCAGCATGTTCACCACTTTGAGGAGGAGATGAAAAGTGAGTTTGAGATGAGCATGGTTGGTGAGCTTACATTCTTCCTTGGTCTCCAGGTTCGTCAGGTAGAGGATGGGATGTTCATCTCCCAATCCAAGTATGCTAGAGACCTAGTGAAGAAATTTGGTGTAGACTCCGCTAAGCATGCACGTACACCTATGAGTACCACTACCAAGCTTAGTAAGGACACTTCAGGCAAGGACGTAGAGAAAATCTTATATCGGAGTATGATAGGTAGTCTTCTCTACTTGACTGCCAGTCGTCCCGACATCGCCTTTAGTGTTGGAGTCTGTGCGCGATATCAGGCGTCCCCGAAAGAGTCACATTTACTTGCTCTAAAACGTATTATTAAATACGTGAGTGGGACTCTATCATACGGTATGTGGTATTCCTTTGATACCGATGACCGTTTGTCCGCCTATTCGGATGCCGATTGGGCTGGGGATGTAGATCGTTGTAGGAGCACTTCTGGTGGGTGTTTCTATTTTGGTTCTGCTCTTGTCTCCTGGCTGAGAAAGAAGCAAAATTCCATCTCTTTTTCCACTGCGGAGGCTGAGTACATAGCTACCGGGAGTTGTTGCACACAACTCTTGTGGATGAAGCAAATGTTGAAGGATTATTGGATTTCACAAGACACCATGATCATTTCTTGTGATAACACGAGCGCGATACACATATCCCGTAATCTTGTCCAGCATTCGCACACAAAATACATCAGGATACGTGAGCACTTTATTCGTCAGTTAGTTGAGGAGAACACTGTATCCCTGAGTTTTGTTCCCACCGACCGTCAGTTAGCAGACATTTTCACGAAACCTTTAGATGCCCTTAGATTTGAGAGTCTTAGGAAGTCTTTGGGGGATTTGCACAGTTGACTGAGGGGTTGGTCTATGTCTAGAATAGGATGCTTCTCATGTTCATATCATATACTTCCTATTTCTAGTCTATTTTATATGTACCATTGCTTAGTTGTACAGCTTGTATTTATTCTTTTTGCTGTTTATATTTTTTGGAAAAATACAAAAAGATTTTCCTTTAATAAAAATTTTGAAAAATACCAAAAAGATTTTTATTTTTATGCTTCTTTTATGGATGAGCATTTAAGGTAGACAAGTCACAACTTCATTTCATTTATCCATGTGACTGTTTGATAGAGATTTCAGAGGCTACATCATTTCATTTATGTGCTTTACATTGGTTGAAGTCTTTGAGATGCAATTAGTGATATCTTCCTACATGTTTTACTCCTATATCCTTTATTGCACACATGCACAGCTATATTTGATTATTGCACTTATCTATCTCATATTGGCTTGAGTGTTTCCATCTCAATCCTATCTATACAATGTACAATATGCGATAAAACATGACAAGATTGGAATGCATGTAAAAACCGTTTTGGTGAGACTGTGTGTTTTTGTATAATGGGGAGGGGCTGCGAAAGGTAATCATCTATCCTTTGCACAAAATCCACCATTAAAAAGGACCTAAAAAATGGAGAAATTTTAATATCCGAGGTCCAAAGAGGTTAAAAGAGCCCGAAAAAATTTAAAGGCAATAAAAAGCACCTCATGCCAAATATGGGCCACTTAGGTTTCACCATCAATTCTACAAAGTTTGGGAATTTAGAATGCCTCTATTCAAAATTATCTGAGGGAGTTTGGTTGGAGAATATAAACGGGTTTGCACTTCTTTGAAAGTCCTGAAAAAGCATAAAAATCATTTTGGACTTTATTGGTGTGAAAATCACTTTGAGCTTTGATTTGTTGATTTAATTGAGTCAATATCTTATATTGTCATTCTTTTACACCAAAGGACGCATTTGAGTTCATTCGCTAGGAATATCCAATATTCATCGTGCACATATGTCATGTTTGTATGCATTGATTTTCCTATCAAATTTAATCACACCACCTCATTTACACTGTCATAGACTTGGTTGGTTTGTGTTCATTCATGGTGTGATTTTATCCTAGTGACACCCCGCACTTGCTTATTTGATTTATTTCTCTCATTTGTCTATTTGGGGACATCATAAAAAGGGGGAGAATGAATTATCTTATTATGGGGGAGATTTGAAATTTGAGTGTGCTCATAAATTGATATATATATATGTTTATCTCATCATTTCAAACTCGATATGTCACTTGGTATTTTTCTCTGTCTCATGTGTGTAGGTACTACATGGATTATCATTGGATTGCACACCCTGATGAGAAAAGTGTTGAGATTCCTGAAGAATTGAAGAGCAAACGATGTAGTCTTATTCAATTGTATCTTTCCAGTTTTGGGTTCATGGAAGGGTAAATTTGTATAGGCATTTTTAGTTGTTTTGATAATTCGGATGTTTGTTTTTATGTATGTACCGGCATAGACATAGGGGGAGATTTGTAAGGACATTTTTGTCCATTATCAATGTATTATGTCGCACGCCGTTACACCGTTGAAGAAATTCAAGATTCAAGATTCAACGGATCCGAATATCAAAAGAAGAAGAGGAATCATAGTCTGACAGCCGGACCGATCCGCTGAAATAAAAGAACCGATCCGGCTAGTCGGATCAGTCCGCATAAAGACCCGGACCGATCCACTGGTTTGTCAGAAGGCCAGTATACCCCGAACCGCAAGCGAACTGATGAAGCCTGGAAGCGAACCGATCCGATCATCAACGGACCGATCCGCCTCAAGGAAAAAAAACCGATCTGGTCAAATCGGACCGATCCGCCTAAGACCCGGACTGGTCCGCCTGTGATAAACTCAAACAGATCGTGTTCAGATCGTGTTCAGATTTTTAAGGCCCGAGACTTCTTATTTAATCCCACTACGGGAAGTGGTTTTCGAAGACTTATTTACATGATTTCCAGAGTAAAGAAAGCCCTAAGTCTTCACCTATTGAGCATCTAGACTCTAGGTTTTTGATTCACACAATTGCCAATCCTTTGTGAATCACTTTGCAGCCAAGGAAAGCACTTTTGCTATTCACACCCTTGTGGAGAAGACCGTTCTTCTTCTCCATTGCATCCCTACTGGAAAGGGATAGTTCCAGCCGCCAGCCCTAGTGGAAAGGGATAGTTCCAGCCGCGACTACAGAATCCGACACCTGAGGGTAATTCTTAGTCACTTGTATTTTCATTGTAATCCGAAATTGTATAGCCTACAATATTATAATGAAAATAAATGGTTTTGCCTCTTTGGGGGATTTTTCCTCAATTGCATGTGTTTGAATGTTCTTACTTAGATTATCATCTTATTCAATCACATATTGTTGCATGTTTAGGGTTTGTTTGGGTTGAAAGGGTTTAATATATAATTTGCTCATTTGAACGCAAGCACATACGTTCTCAGGTATTACTATGAAGCTGACAATATATATTCTCGCCTTTAGCATGTATTTTATTGAGACTTGTATAAATTATTTGTGAGAATATTGCATATACTTTTGTTAAATACGCTTGCATTTTGTTGTTTTAGTCTATGTTTTATTCTAATTCGCATGTATTTTATTTTTTGTACATATCACTATAGGTTAGTAATTTAAATTTTGTTTATAGATCAATATAATGGGGATGAAGATGAAGGCAAGAAGAGGAAAGAAACCAAAAAAGAGCAGTTCTGATGATAGTTCTTCATCCAGTTCCAGTTCTAGTTCTAGTGTGGCATTGAAATCTAAACGTCCTACAAAGAAGAATGACCAATATCAGTCAAATATTGTTAGATTTTTCCATGATTTGCATCAGGTTAAAGATAAAATAAACAATAGCCATATTGAACTTCTTAAGAAGACTCCATTTTGGGAGCTTTTCAATGCCTACTACAGTAAGAAAGTAGTAGAAGTGGACCACAAGAAGACGAATAAACATATTTGATCAATTATCAAGCTGTACAATACGAAAATCAAAAGTTTCCATATGAAGAGTAGGATTCCAATAATGCCAATAGATATAAGTGAAATATTTGGCATACCCCTAGTTGAGGGTTTAAAATCAATAGAACTGAAAAAGCGACAGAATACTGCTCAAAAATCTGGATTACAAGCACGATACTTCGCAAAAAGAATAGGAAAGTCAGAAATATTGAATGATTTGAAGAAATCAGTTGAATTGGGGACAGATGAAGGAATTGCTGATTTTGTCAAAATTGTGTGTCTCCACTTCTTGAACACGTTATTTTTCTCCAACTCAAACTTCACCCTTGGAGAATTTTGGTTGAAATACATCGACGATATTGAGGAAATGAATAAGTATGATTGGGCATCTGTTGTGCATCAATTTCTCATACATTCACTTGACAAATCAGCTAGTTCAAAACCTAGCACAGTTACTGGATGTGTCATTTTCCTACTGGTGAGCAAAAAAATATCTTGATATTTCAAAATTTACATTCCAATACTCACGTGTATTTTGAAAATACACGTGATATTTTCACGTGTATTTTGAAAATACACATAATATTTTCAAAGTACAGGTAAGTATTGTTAAGTAAATTTTGAAATATCAGGAATATCAAGTGTATTTTAAAAATACACGTGAAAATATACTTGTATTTTCGAAATACACGTGATATTTTCTCTTGTACTTTTAAAATACACTTGATTAATGTGTATGTTGAAAATACACGTCTTATGTCACGTGTATTTTGAAAATATACGTCTTAATCACGTGTATTCTGAAAATACACATCTTATATCACGTGAAAATACACTTGTATTTTACAAAGTACATGTGTACTATGTTTTGTAAATATAACCAGTGTACTTTCAAAATACTCTCGTTATATTTTTTTTCAATATTATAAATGTACTTTAGAAAGTACACGTGAACTTATATTGACAAAGTACACGTTAAATTTGTAAAAATCACGTGTACTTTCAATATACAATTGTAAAATTTGTAAAGTACACGTTTAATTTTGCGTGTATTTTGAACAAATCACTTGTACTTTCCATTATGAATTTTAGGTAATACAAGTATTAAATTAATTTTTTTTTGTATGATCACAGTATTGGGCATGTGAGAAACATGAAATTGTTTCTCCTGTTGAAGAATTTAAAAAAAATACTCCAAAATTCCTGAAGTGGAAATTGTCGTCTTTGAAACAATGGTTTGTGAAGAATGACATCGCAACAGCAACTTTGAAGCAGACTACAAATAAACCAGCTTGTAAGGACAGTCCTGTACAAAAGGAATCTCAGTTTGAAGGGCCAACTTACTCTTTGAACATATCTACAGAATGTCCTATATATGCTGATTCATCATAAAAAAAGTTGTTGAAGATATTAATGACAATGAGTTTTCACATGGTTGGAATATTCCCCTTAAAAACATTATGACTCCAAAGAAAAAGAAGGGAAAAGATCAACCGAAGGTTAATTTGGAGAAACAAATTGTTGTTTTGAAAAGGGAATTGTTGGAAAAAAATAACCAACTATCTAAAGCAGCTAAAGACATTAATGGTGCACTTGAGAAGGTGACCTCTTTGGAGGTGGAGAGTGTCATTTTGAATGTACAGTCGCAGGTAGATCGTTTTTCACTTTTTGAAGCCCATGAGGAAATGAAGAAGTTAAAGGTGGAGAATTCCAACCTTTTGAAGGAAAAAGAGTTATTAAATAAGTTGGAGGTAGAAAATGCCCAACTTGTTGAGTTAAAAAATTCTTTAAAAGAAAATCTTGATCAAGTCACAATGAGTGAATCAGATAGAATTAAAGAATTGGATGAATCATTGAAAAAACAGGCAGAATCAACACGAATTTTGGAACAAAAAAATGGATATCTATCTCTGAGTAATGAAGATCTAAAAAAAAGTATGATGATACATTGCAACAATGGAAATATGCTGACATAGAGAAGATGACATTGAGGCAGAATCTTGAGGAGTCAGAATTGAAAAGAACTCAACAGGTACTTTTGAATGCAGAGTACATGTAGTTTTCCTAAAGTACACGCAGTTTTCCTAAAGTACATGTTCAAAGTGCACACAATTTTCCTAAAGTACACGCAGTTTTTCCAAAATACACGCAGCTTTATTTCATAGTATTTTTAATGCAGTTTTTCTAAAGTACACACAGTTTTCCTAAAGTACACGTTTAAAGTACACGCAGTTTTTCTAAAGTACACGCAGTTTTCCCAAAGTACAGGCAGTTTTCCCAAAGTACACGCAATTTTATTTCATAGTATTTTTAATGTAGTTTTATTTGATATTAGAAATAATGCAGAGTAAATGCATTATTTTATTAAAAATAATGCAATTTTATTCAAGTATTGCTAATAATGTAACATTCTTTATGTATAACAGGAAAACAATAATAAAATCGTTAATGACGAAATTTCGGAGTTGAAGAAAATGCTTGAAGAATCAGAATTGAAAAAAACTGACCAGGTATCTATAAAATACAATAGATATATAGTACATGCTTTACATTCGAAAGTAAACGTAAATTATATTGAAAGTACACGTGCATATTATAAATTTTATAATATACACGTATTTTATAATAGATGCGTGTATATTATAAAATGCACGCATGTATTAAAATACCGACGTGTACTTTATAAAATACACGTAAGAGAAAATTAATCATTGTTTAAAAAAATGCTTACAATCCAACATTCCTTGTTAAATATATCAGGAAAACATTAATAAACAACTCATGGATGAAATTTCGAGTTTAAAGATTGAACTAGCCTCAAAGACAGTTCAGGGCACCCCCAAAATATCCAAAACAAAAGGACCTCTTACTAGAGGGTAGAAGAAAAGAAACGCTGACAGTGAAACTGAAAAGCATGAACCAATTAAGAAACGAAAAGAGTCAAAGTTGAGAAAAGGCCGTCTAACAATAGCTGAACAAATGAAAGAAACTCACTTCAAGCTTGAAGCAATCAAAGTATACAAATATCTCGATGAATCTTCGAAGAAAAAGATTGAAGAGTTTATTCAAAAGGCTGAGTCAGGGTAAAGTTTATTGTTTTATGATTTATCATTTAGCTAATTTATATTTTTTGGGGGCAAAAGAATAAGGTTACTATAATTATACAATTCTTATTGATTATATAAAATGCAGGGAATTTATTTTTCAAGGACTGGTTTCGTATGTCCCATGGGAAGATTTTGTTGAAGTCCTCAACAATTAAGAAATTTCAAGCCAAGTATGTAGTCCAAATATTAGACATCCATTAAATTTCAACAATATTATTTTCTCACCAGTTTATATTGTGTGAAACAGATAATACTTGCCTTTAGTGAAGTATTGAGGTTAAAATTGTTAGATGAAGGGCTCTCCTACTCACACACTTTTTCTGATTATTGTTGGGTAAGTACAATTAAACCGAAAGTTTTGAGAAACAAAATTTAATTTTTTTTATTAACACGATGTCTATAATTTTTTTCAGATAGAAGCTTGTAGCACAAATGAAGTCAATAAGAAGGGGGAGTTATACAGAGATTTATTTGAATACTTAGGCACTTGTAATAATTTGTTCATTGTACTAAGACATAGTGTAGGACATTTCACATTACTTGTGATATACAAAAAAGAAAATAAAGTGGTCCACATGGATTCCCTTCGACCGAACGACAAGGAAAAAAACACAATATTCTTCGATGATGCAAAAAAATTGGTTAGTGCCTAAACTTAATTAGTAATATTACTTGTCCTTAAATTATACACGTGTACACATGTATAATATAATGTATGTACTTTGTATTAGTTGCACATAATTACCCAGATTATCAAAGTACACGCATCATATTTTAAAATACACATGAAATGAACTAATACAAGTTACGTGTACTTTAATATTATGCGTGTACTTTTAACTCATTAGGCAAAGTACTCGCATCATATTTTAAAATACACGTGATATAAAAAAATAAAATATGCGTGTACTTTAATATTATACGTGTACTTTTAACTCATTAGGCAAAGTACACGCATCATATTTTAAAATACACGTGATATGAAAAAATAAAATATGCGTGTACTTTTCACTTTTTAATCTTCATATACTCTTTTATTTGTATAAACTAAATATTTGTCTTCTTAACAGTTTTCTGTCTTCCAAAAAACACTGTGCCTATTGAAGACTGTACTCTTTTATTTGTAACCCGTTTTTCAATGACCGTATTCCGATGATGAGATCTGTTCACCATATATTTTCGTCTTTCTATTTGTGTGCGTGACTTTACATCCATTATATTTACTCTTTTTATCACGCATATCGAGAGAATAGACACATTCCGAGTGATTCATTTGTGAGTGTATCCATGAGAATTGAAATCAAAATGAATTTTTGAATAAGTAATGTAATGGTAAATCGGTGGAAATCCGCGGTTAAAGCTTTGGCTTCGCACACACGCACTATGATTTGAGACTCTTGAACATAACTTGATGATGAATATTTTCTGGGAAAGTTTGAATAATACAGTTTTTGCCTATTTTGAAGTTTCTTTGAGTCGAATTTTATGGGTATATTCTCTGCAAACCCTCACGAGACACCACACGTCCTACTAGGGTAAGCTAGGGGTTTAAAGGCTTGTTGCATATGCTAAATGCAATCACGTACCCTCGAAAGAGGTATCCTATCCCTTTTACGATCTAGACCTTATTTTAATTCTTTTACATTGATCGGGATGATTAACGTTCTAAGTTAGGGGCGTTTGATTAGGCATAAATTCTTCTCATTTATCCCTGTAATTTAGAGGGTTTTATCGCCACGCGCAATGTAATTCAAGTGGATTATATCATATCTTTGATAATGGCAAGTTTCTAATGAGTATGTCGAGTTTTGTGTGTTCGTCATCTATTTTGCAGGTGTTCGATGTTCTAAACCAAGTTCCATATAAAAAGCTTCGAGGAAACACAAGAAAGCAAGGTTTTTGCAAATACTGATAAAAGGGAACCGAACCCAATGGAGGAAAAATGAACTGAATTCCTTATGGGCAAAGCTTCTATAAAGGATGGAAAAAGGGAACCGAACCGAAGATGGAAAATAACAAAATGATCCCATGTTCAAAGAGTTTTCTGTAAAATCTACAAAAGATGGAACCGAATCGAACCATTTACCCGGATCGGTTCTGTTATCGAATTTTCAGATTTATCCACTTGTAAAAAAAGAGTCCTATTTGGTTCAAACTCTGGGATTTCATAGTGAATAAATTGTAAACTTCTCCCAAACGTGGAGGAGGCTTCTAATTCCTGAAGGAAGCTTTGTAATTCATTTCGAATGAGAAGAACAATAAACCCTTGTTATTTTCAAGTTGCAATTCAAGTACAAGTATTCCAATTTCTGTTTCAATCTTTGTTCTAGTTGTTTGTTCACTTATAATCTCATCTTTCCTCATCTTTATTCCTCAATAAAAATGTTTGCATTCAATCCTATCATGTTGTTTTCAAATTTTCATATGTCCTGCTATATTTTAAAGGTCAAGATACATGAGCTCAACCTTATGTGTTAGTTGCATGTGCATAAAATTAATCCTCTAAATCTAATGATTTATTATGAACGTATTGCATAGAAATGCGAAAATTTTAGATCTTTAGATATCATTTTCTTCCGGGAAACCGGGATGCTTTAGAATACAATTTGAGTGTAACTATTGCAATACCGATTTACTCATCCTCTGATTAAGTATGATGCGGGCTTGAACCTCATATACGTAATGCTTGGGAGTACTAAATTCTGGGTCTAAGTAATCATTTAAATTTACGATTAGTTTTATATCATCAATACACTAGGGTTGGGGGATTCCATTCCCATGCTATTTTTCTCATCGTATAGTTTAAAGTTTTAAATCATTCTTCATCGGTATTTTAGTTAATTTTGAATAGCTACATTTTTTCATAATTGCATCTATTTTAGCTATTTCACAATCCAAATCACCTTTTGCTTTTCCTTATAGGGTCAGAATTAGGATTTCTTCGTCTATCCAACGTCGTTACAACTTTGTTGTCCTATTTCCCTGTAGATACGATCCCGACTTACCGGGTTTATTACTAACGCGATAGGCTTATACTTGAGCCTAGAGAGTACGCACTTCTGAGACACATTCTTTATCGCGTCAGCGCACCTAATCGTGTCCTGCGACCTTGACTAAGTTACCCCATCCACACAAGGACAACCTAGCTTACCATACACCCGGTTGATACCCGTTTGACCTACCATCCTTACATAACCCAAAATTTCTTTCCAATTAAGTCCCACATTAATATATACACATATAAGCTCTCATAGGCTTAGGTTCCCATTATTGACTTAAACCAGTTATAAATCTTAATACATCACACATTAACATAAATCTTTAATATAAAAGTTTATTTTCTAAACAACAAATACACAAGTATAAAAGACAAAACTTCTCTCTACTCTCAACATTGCACTGTGTTTCGTCCGTGGGGTGTCTTGCAAAGCAAAATCCAAACAAGGAACCCCCCCGATACACTACTCCTTGACAATGTCGATCGTAGGGATCCATTATGTAATCCACACAAATCCTACTACTGATACCTACAAGTACCAAGAACAAAACTTCTCACTACTCTCAGCATGGCACTACGTTTCGTGCGTGGGGCGTCTCGCAAAACGAAATCCAAACAAGGAACCCCCCCGATACACTACTCCTTGACAATGTTGATCGTAGGGATCCATTATGTCATCCACAATAATCCTACTACTGACACCTACAAGTAGCAAGGACAAAACTTCTCACTACTCTCAACATGGCACTGTGTTTCGTGCGTGGGGCGTCTCGCAAAGCGAAATCCAAACAAGGAACCCCCCGATACACTACTCCTTGACAATGTGGATCGTAGGGATCCATTATGTCATCCACACAAATCACGCTACTTTAAATACTTAATTATAGAATACTATCTAAGACATCAATCGAATCTCCATTTAAATCCTTGGGTCGATATAACCGCAATTGTCTCTAAATACGATCCTTCGACCTCAACCAACTAGTACACCACAAATCACCCAAGATGTACGTCATAGAAACTTCCTATCCTATTTCACTTATAGCATATACAGCTATAAATATTGACTCTAAATATATATATATATATATATATATATATATATATATATATAAATATATATAATCAATCATTTCTATAACTAAGCATACATATCCCGCATAATGTACACTATGCCATACACATAATGTAAACGACTATAGAATGCCAAAATACTACACCATGCTATCATCTTCCAGTGCATCACTCACATACCATCCTAGGGACCATCGGTGGGACTAAATATCACCCACTTCGTGGTCGAAACCAAATCACAACGCATGGGAATCGGTCATAGTTCCTAACTGGCATGTGAGAACGACCCATACCCAAGACTTCTCACCCCCAAAATAGAATCACACAAATAATAATGGACGATTATGACCTGGGGAATATCCACGCCCTGCTCCTCAAGCCAGGATGCTCACCCTCATCGCGCAACTTCCCATGATAGCATGTGCCTGGTATGCTTCACACCATAAGTATATATATCATTCACACACACAATATATATACATCCATATGATCACTTCATATAATTAAACCATCACACGCGGTTTAGATATTCACGCTATGAGTATACACGTATATACATATCTACATAGATATATCCACATACATATATACATACCATCTCTCGTTCGTATGTATGTAACTTATAAACTCGACTCTTAGCGTACATAATCCTCAATATACTAACCATCAGTCCAATCATATTAACTTAATTCATTATATAAATACGATCCCTCACTCCAAGTATGTTCATCCATTACCCATATGATATGAATAGTCTCCCAATATATTAAACATTAAGGTTACTAACTCACCTTTTAACATGTGTAGTAATCACTACATATCCCACCAATATCCAATTGCACATCAATATATTCCATAATAATTTCGACTATTGGTATGCATGTGACTAATAGTCTACAAGTCTCGAGCCAAATCTTAAATTCATTCCAAGATTCCCTCACTTATTGGAATTCCCATTGTTAATCACACACCGATATATGATATCTATCCCGACTAGATTTACAACACACTATTCTAGGTGATTGTATAACCCAATCGCTCCCAATTCCGACTATGGCTCAATTGCTCCTATGAACCCTTAACATTAACACCTTTACGATATATTCCTTAAATTTATCATCACTAAGGATACGCGACCACTCTCTCTCTCGTTGGCCCGTAATCACAACTTAAGTAGAATCCTATCGCTATTTGGGTTTGGCACAACTATCGGCCTATAATTTCACGTCACGTCCTCACGACTCTCTCTTAAAGAGTCCTAAGCCATACGTCATATGTAAGCTCATTTATAACCTCGAAATAACACCCACCCCCGTTCTAAAAGAAATTCCTACACTACACTAATCCAACAATCTCCAATACGCATGTACATTCGTCTCCAAGTAATTCAGTATGTCCCCACCATCATATCATATAAGAAACCCCTTAAAAAATTTCAAAATATATCTCTCGTATCATATAAAAATGTTGCAAACCAATAAACCTCGTTGATGTGGGACAAAACTCACTCCAAAAAAACCTCACTAAAACAGCCCGATTTTTTAATCGATTCGACGTGGCCCGAATCAATTCGGTCTCAAGGGCGAATCGATTCACTTAAACTGTGAATCGATTCACTCCAAAGGACCAGGGACTTTGTCTCAATCTGAATCGATTTGCCTTGGGTCCAAATCGATTCGGTCTTGTAGACCTGACACTTTTGCCTAAGACGAATCGATTCGCTTAGGAGGCGAATCGATTCGGGTCTACGAAACCTTGAAGGTCTCTTCTTCCCAAAACCCATAAATTTAAACCCTAAAATAATCACTTCTAACCCCAAAACCTTCATCAAAACATGATTCTAATCCAATAAATCAACCCAAATCTGATCCCAACCATCTCTACACCAACCAACCCATATATAAACATCAATTTCAAGATTTAAACCATAAAATCTAGGTTTTGATATTAATACGCAAAATCCAATTCTTCTATCCACAAATTATGAAATGAAATACACAAATGAATTATTTAGCAAGATTAAGCACTTGCCTCGAAGTTGTAGAGTTTGAATCGTCCTCGTGATCGCATTTGGGTCGGAAATCTCCAAGCTTTTCCTCTCTCTCTTCCTTTCTTCTTCTTTCTTTCTTTCTTTCTTTCTCTTTCTCTTTCTATCTTCTCACAAATGAGAAGGGCTGAAATCGTAAGCCCTTAAATACCTTAAAACACAAGTCCCAGGTTTTAATTGATAATACACAGTTTTAAATGATTCGTTTACTCCAATTCGAGTAAAACTAACTTAAAAATATTTCGGAACCGAAATAAATCCCAATGACAGTCATTTCGATTGTATCGACCCTTTCGGGCTCGATGGAGCACTCAGAATCGTCATCCGAACTACTTTATAACATCCTTCATTTTGGACCTCAACTTCAAAATTTTAAAATTCTCCAATTTAATTAAATTTTAATTCTCCCAAAAAATAAATTTCTCAGTCCCAAAGTCACGGAGTGTTACATACTTCCTCCCTTACAAGAATTTCGTCTGCAAAATTTAAGATATGCCTAGGACTTCGTATCTCATATAGTCCTTTCATCTACTCTTAAGATTACTATACTCATCTCTTCCACTTCTCACACTGAATCATATGAACTTTATAATCAAACTAGCTACCTAGGGGGCCCATACACCCCGTACCCAAGCTCCACTCGTAAAAACATAACCCGTCTCCACGAGCCTCAAATCGTAATATAACTCTCAACAATTTCTATAGTAGCATATATAAAAGTTTGAAATTTCCAATGGTTGAACTCTTCTTAATTCCTGAGATTCGCTACATTCATGCGGGGGAGGTCTCGCAAGAGAAATCCAAACAAGGAACCCTCCCAATACACTATTGTGTAGCAATATCAGGGATTGAGATCAGTTGAACCAGGATTAAGATTTTATAAAAGATTTTCAAGTCATAATTATTTCTCGAATGCCTTTATAACAATACAATATAAAATAATTCCATGTCTTTTGGCATGCCAAACAAGCACCTTATGTTCTGAACACAAGGTCCCAACAAACACAATACTCTAACCAATACCTAGCTCTCCAAACTAGCACAACCATGAGCCAAATTCTCCGCTCAAAATAAATCTACTAAACTTTGAACCTCCTCAGTTACACAAATACTTTACATCACATTAAAGCATTGCCAAAAAATAAGTCCTTCTCTTATCGGAACACTACCATTACCTGCACTAGCCTATTTACACAACAATAGCCTTATAACTCTCTAGTGGTTCATCACGAGACAATCTGTTATCCCTAGAGGTACCATACAAAGACCACACTTTCTCACTCCTTCCTCGAAGGAAGATTCTGCACACACTATGGTTATAGCGGCCAACTCCTCATTATGCCTTACCTGCGACGCTCCCAATACCACACAAAGCGTGACCTAAACCCACAAAAGTTATTCTACCTTATACTTCCACAACCCAATTGTTTTACTTCATCCATGAATCCTTATTCGAGGTCCTCTACTTCTTCTAGGACAATATTTCTTCCTAAATCTTAATCCTCCTCAAGAGAAACACCTTACGTCACCGCTAGAAATCTCTTCCTTATCCCTACCTGAGTCACGGAAAGAAAATACCTCCAGTCAAAGTGTACCCAAAACCTATTATATGTATTGCATCTCGCATCTTTCCCCTTCCTGGACGACATATTCTTAGCGACGTCTGAGAATGAATCAACTGTGTTAGAACGTCATTCAAGTGAGTACACCTCACAGAAGCAAATAAACATAAGAAACACAATAATCCTAATAGTAGGGCTCTACTTCATGAATGCTTTCGGAAGAATGCAGAAATCCCACACAGATCCTAAAGACATTAGAACCTGATGCTCTGATACCATCTGTGACAACCCTCTTAAAATAATAACGGGTGGCCATCCCTATACTATAATAAATCAAGAATCACAGATGGCTCATTCTCAACACCAACAGACTATACAATAATAAATAAGGCTAACTACCTAAAATAATACAAATGATATGCCAAAATTAAATAAAACATGCCACAGACAACCAACCAACAACATAGAACTAATGGAAACGGTAGAGTACACACAAGTACCATGATAAAAGACAATGCTCAAATAAAAATGAAACGAGTACACAAAACAAATAAACCCGAATAAGTTGTTCGATCACAGACAGTACAATAATCACAATAAAAAGTATAAATAACTACAAATGACTCGTGGATGTAAACCCTATATACAACATGAGTCCAATCTAGATGTACAAAGAGGTAGGAAGCGACTATAATTTAAATCCCGCAATAGTCCGCACCTATTACGACACCCAAGACTCTGGATAGAAAAGCATTCGCCATCCATGCGGTAGTACACCTGTAGTAATATATACATACATGTATATAGCAAAAGTGAAATATAAATGGGTCAAAACCCGGGGTGTAAAAATGTTTATCAAGTGTGTTAACCGTGTATAATAAATATAAATGCAATATTTCATAATTAAAGTGGAGTCGCACTCTTGTGAAACCCCAAACTCACCTCTTATCTACAGCGCGCACCTAATCGTGTCTTGCGACCTTGACTAAGTTACCCCACCCACACAAGGACAACCTAGCTTACCATACACCCAGTTAATACCCGCTTGACCTACCATCCTTACATAACCCAAAAGTTCTTTTCAATTAAGTCCCACATTAATATATACACATATAAGCCCTTATAGGCTTAGGTTCCAATTATTACCTTAAACTAGTTATAATCTTAATACATCACACATTAACATTAAGCTTTAATATAAAAGTTTATTTTCTAAACAACATATATACAAGTATAAAAGACAAAGCTTCTCTCTACTCTCAACATTGCACTGCATTTTGTGCGTGGGGCATCTCGAAAAGCGAAATCCAAACAAGGAACCCCCCGATATACTACTCCTTGACAATGTCGATCGTAGGGATCCATGATATCATCCACAAAAATCCTACTACTGATACCTACAAGTGCCAAGGACAAATCTTCTCACTACTCTCAACATGGCACAGCATTTCGTGCGTGGGGCGTCTCGCAAAGCGAAATCCAAACAAGGAACTCTCCCGATACACTACTCGTAGACAATGTCGATCGTAGGGATCCATTATGTCATCCACACAAATCCTAATACTGATACCTACAGGTACCAAGGATAAATCTTCTCACTACTCTCAACATGGCACTACGTTTCGTGCATGGGGCATCTCGCAAACCGAAATCCAAACAAGGAACCCCCTCGATACACTACTCCTTTACAATGTCGATCGTCGGGATCCATTATGTCATACAAAAAAATCATACTACTGTAAATACTTAATTATAGAATACTATCTAAAACATCAATCGAATCTCCATTTAAATCCTTGGGTCGATATAACCGCAATTGTTTCTAAATATGATCCTTCGACCTCAACCAACTAGTACACCACAAATAACCCAAGATGTACGTCATAGAAACTTCCTATCCTATTTCACTTATAGGCTATAGAAATATATATATTTACTCTAAATATATATATATAATCAATCATTTCTTTAACCATGCATACATATCATGCACAATGTACACTATGTCATACACATAACGTAAATAGCTATAGAATGCCAAAATACTGCACCATGATATGATCTTCCAGGGAATCACTCACATACCATCCTAGGGACCACCGGTGGGACTAAATATCACCCACTTCATGGTCGAAACCAAATCACAATGCATGGGAAGCGTTCATAGTTCCTAACCGGCAATTGAGAACTACCCATACCCAAGACTTCTCATCCCAAATATAGAATCACACAAATAATAATGGACGACTATGACCTGGGGAATATCCACACCCTGATCCTGAAGCCAGGGTGCTCATCCTCATCGCGCAACTTCCCATGATAGCATGTGTCTGGTATGCTTCACACCATAAGTATATATATCATTCACACACACAATATATATACATCCATATGATCACGTCATATAATTAAACCATCACACGTGGTTTAGATTATCACGCCATGAATATACACATATATACTTATCTACATAGATATATCCACATACATATATACATACCATCTCTCGTTCGTATGTATGCAACTTATAAACTCAACTCTTAGCGTACATAATCCTTAACATACTAGCTATCACTCCAATCGTATTAACTTAATTCATTATATAAATACGATCCCTCACTCGAAGTATGTTCATCAATTACCCATATGATATGAATAGACTCCCAATATATTAAACACTAGGGTTACTAACTCACCATTTAACGTATGTAGTAATCACTACATATCCCATCAATATCCAATTGCACATCGATATATTCCATAATAATTTCGACTATTGGTATACACGTGACTAATAGTCTACAAGTCTTGAGCCAAATCTTAAATTCATTCCAAGATTCACCCACTTATTGGAATTCCCAATGTTAATCACACACCGATATACGATATATATCCCAAATAGATTTACAACACACTATTCTAGTTGATTGTATAACCCAATCTCTCCCAATTCCGACTATGGTTCAATTGCTCCTATGAACCCTTAACATTAACACCTTTACGATATATTCCTTAAATTTATCATCACTAAGTATACGTGACCACTGTCTCTCTCGTTGGCTCGAAATCATAACTTAAGTATAATCCTAACGCTATATGGGTTTGGAACAACTATTGGCCTATAATTTCACGCCACGTCCTCAACACTCTCTCTTAAAGAGTCCTAAGTCGTACATCATATGTAAGCTCGGTTATAACCTCGAAATAGCACACCCGTTCTTAAAGAAATTTCCACACTACACGAATCCAACAATCTCCAATACGTACGTACATTCGTCTCCAAGTAATTCGGTATGTCCCCACCATCATATCATATAAAAAACCCCTTAAAAATCTTCAAATTATATCTCTTGTATCATATAAAAATGTCCCAAACCGATAAACCCCGTTGATGTGGGACAAAAATCGCTCCAGGAAAACCTCACTAAAACAACCTGGTTTTTGAATCGATTCGGGGTGGCCCGAATCGATTTGGTCTCAATGGCGAATCGATTCGCTCTAACTGCGAATTGATTCGATCCAAAGGACCTGGGACTCTGTCTCACTCCGAATCGATTCGCCCTTAGTTCAAATCGATTCAGCCGAATCGATTCGCTTAGGGGGCGAATCGATTCGAGTCTGTAGAACCTTTAAGGTCTCTTCTTCTTTACAAAACCCACGAATTTTAAGCCTTAAAATAATCACTTCTAACCCCTAAACCTTCATCAAAACATGATTCTAAGCCAATAAATCAACCCAAATCAGATCCCAACCATCTCTACACCAACCAACCCATATATAAACATTAATTTAAAGATTTAAACCACAAAATCTAGGTTTTGATATTAATACCAAAATTCAATTCTTCTATCCACAAATTATGAAATGAAATACACAAATGAATTATTTAGCAAGATTAAACACTTGCCTCGACGTTGTAGAGGTTGAATCGTCCTCGTGATCACGTTTGGGCCGGAAATCTCCAAGATTTTCCTCTCTCTCTCTCTCTCTCTCTCTCTCTTCCTTTATTCTTCTTTCTTTCTTTCTTTCTTTCTTTCTTTCTTTCTCTTTCTCTTTTCTCACAAATGATAAGGGATGAAATCGTAAGCCCTTAAATACCTTAAAACACAAGTCCTAGTTTTCAATTGATAATACACACTTTAAATGACTCGTGTACTCCAATTCGAGTCAAACTAAATTAAAAATATTTCGGAATCGAAATAAATCCCAATGACAGTCATTTCGACTGTCTTGACCTATTCGGACTCGATGGCGCACTCAGAATCGTCATCCTAACTATTTTATAACATCCTTAATTTTGGACCTCAACTTCCAAATTTTAAAATTATCCAATTTAATTAAATTTTAATTCTCTCAAAAATTAAATTTCTCAGTCCCAAAGTCACGGGGTGTTACAACAGACTCGGTATAATTGGGCTAGTACTTAAGGCCAATGATACGGGTAGCCAACTTATTATATATATATGAATGCAATAATATCAATGTGTGTGATATTTTCTGAAGAAGATACCCCTCTAGTGCTATCATGTGATGTTGCGCGATGTGGGTGATCCCCCTTGCTAGTGAATGCAAGGTGAGTATAGTACCCGGTCATAGTGCAGCGTATTTTTTTGGGGATTGATTTTCGAGGTGAGACGATTTGGGTATAGTTTGGTCTCACTACCAAAGGACTATAATCACCTCCACTACGTTTGTGATTTTTACCATGTTCGGTGTGTGTTAGGACGACTTATAGTAATCAGGTTAGAGTGAGCATACGTGAGATATGAAAGAATTTTAGATAAAGGCATCCAGTGGGGTAAAGTTCGGAAGGATGGTAATTATCGTTGTTCTAAAAATTCCGCCTAGGCTCCACCTAGGCTTGAGGCTTTGGAGAAGTGCCCCCCTTAAGATTTTTACGACTTATTCTTCGTAAAACCCTTAAAGAGCATTTTTTTTTCTAAAAACAACAATGCTTTAGTGAAACGATATCGCCTTTCAATGAATTTTTTTACAAACCGAACCATTATCTCATCCAAAATAATCAAATAGTATTTTAACTTACAAATATTCAGATATATTTTTATGATATGTACAATTTTAGTATTTAATAGCCTTTTATGGTTAAAAAAGATTAAAAAATATTAAGAAGGCCTAAACGCCTTTTTACGCCTAAGGCCCGCCTAGGCTTCTAGGCTTAAGTCTTGGCCTCCACGCCTAGATCACTCCCCGCATTTTTTAGAACCTTGGTAATTACACGCGACGTATTCATGCTTGTTGTTGTATACTCCTACGTTTATAATGGTGTAGATATTTATATACGGGTAAATACATTAAGCGTGAATGTTATATATAATGAGAATAGAGTTATACGAACGATTAATGTTTAGATAATTTATTAAGATAATAAGTAAATGGCATACAATTAAAAGAGTAAATAATAACTCGGGTTAGAGTGGTGGGATAAAAAAAGTTGCAACAAGGCTAGTTTGACAGGGTAGCATACCTAGGATGGTAAAGATGTAACCGCTAGGCGTGCACAATAGTTGAGAGGTGAGGATAATCTCATGAGTGTGTGCCACCAACTTAAATATGAAAAATGTTCATGAAAATTTAATTACTACATTTTAATTACTTGCAACATTTTTCAAAAGTTTTGGGTTTTGACTCGTATCAAAAATATTTTCTAAAATCTTATAGGTGACAAGCAACAGGGACTCCAGTGATGATGATTCGTTTCAGGGATGTATAGTTGCAGCGCTTGTAGTGGTATGTAGGACTTGAGTAGACGTTTTATTCATTTCATTCTTAGTCTAGGATTCATATTCGGCTATTTCAGTTGGGCATATTGCACGTTCAGTTAAGACTTTTAGTTAAATTTATTCTTTTGAGTTTCAAACTTTGTATTTAGATTTATTTTATTTCAATTAGATTTATGATTTGGATTTTGGATTTGGAGCCGATTGTTTATTCAAACATTTATTTATGTAATCCTTTGATGTTGTAGACTTCATTTAAGGTGTGAATGGTTTATATTAATATTTGCTCTACATATTGTCGCGTGTGTTGTTAGTTAATAAAAAGATAAAATTTGGCACTACCTTTTTTCAACCTAGGTGGTTAGTAAACTAAAAAATCAGTTTCCAATAGTGATGCTAAGAAGGACCAAATGAGATTCCTATTTATTTTAGTAAAAGACTGATGACCCATGATTAAAATAGGCGAGGTGCCATAGATGTTACCAGAGCATCAGGTTCTAGTGTCCATATGATCTATGCATCTTATTGCAATTTCAATGTAGCGTCAATTGACATAGAGCCTTATTACTAGGACTGTTGGATTCATATTTACGTATTCGAGATTGCGTTCTTCTACTATTATTTTTGTATTAATTGTGAACCTAGGAGAGGACGATCGATTAGGAAACTGTGAGGGATTTTTAGAGGAAGGATCAGTAAGAGACATGGGCACCACAACCACAACCACCACAAGGTACGGCGATGACCTGCCTAGACACAGAGTCCATACCTACAACCCATAGACGAATAGTGAAGAAAGGAGGCCGAACTTGTATATGATTGAAGAGATAATGGAAGATGCAGAGATAAGGAAAGCTACATACCAACATAGGACGACTAAATTTTACATCTAAATGGTCAGACCTAGTATGATAGTAGTGGGGGACTTAGTTCTGATGAAGGTTTGGTAGAAGCCAAAAAAGTTACACCCAAGTTGGCATGATCCATATAGGGTCATTGAAGAGGTCGTCCCAAGGACATATCAGCCAAAAAATTTATAGGGAGAGCCATTCTCTAACCTTGGAATGCCGACCATTTGAAAAGATATTATCAGTAGTCTTATGTATGCATTTTAGTTTATGTAATGCTCTCTGTATTTGAAAAATTCAAAGTGATGAATGAAAATAGTTCCAAGTGTTCCCTCAAATATATCTTGATTGAATTGTTCAAGTGCATGGTTTAAATTTTCCTAAGCTAAAAAAACATCATTCTTATGGTGGATTGGAATTAACTCACTCTAGGTGATATGAGAAACCATGAGAGACTCGTCTCGCCCATAGATTCTCAATAAAACCGAGAGGGGGGACACACAGTGATAACATCACTAAAGTGGTGAGGCAGAAAAATTTGTCTGACATTAATTGTGTGAATCCCTCGACTCAGCTGATAGTGTATAGGGGATAAAACTCGTCCTTACACCCTCAAAAAGATGAGTGGGGACTTAATTGAGATAAACATCATGGAACTGGTGGTATCTTATTTAAAAACCATTAAGTTGATTATTTATCTCTAGGTTAAGGATGAGAATAAACTTGAGATAAAGATCATTAAATTGGCGGTCTCTAATTCAAAAATAATTAAGTTGGTTACCTATCTCTCAATAAAGGACGAGCGTAAACTTGAGATTAGCATCATTAAACTTGTTGTCTCTAATTTAAAAATGATTACATTCGTTATTTACCTATAGTCTGAGGACGAGAGTAAACTTTAGATAAACATCATCAAATTGGTGGTCTCTAATTCAAAAATCATTAAGTTGGTTATTTATCTCTCGGCTAAGGACGATAGTAAACTTGAGATAAACATCTTTAAATTGGTGGTCTCTAATTAAAAAATTATTAAGTTAGTTATTTATATCTTGACAAAGGATGAGAGTGTACTTTGGTGGTCTCTAATTTGACACACATTAAATTCTTTATTATCTCCCAACTATGGACGAGAGTAAATTTGAGAATTTATGTTTAACATTCATGCACACTCAAAGAAATAAGTTACAACATAATGAAAAGAAATAAACATTTTCATTCATCACAAGAGAACAAATTTATGATTAAAGCAGTTAAGACGATGATAAAGACATCCTATTGTTCAAGAATAAAACATCATAATTTCAATAAAAGTTGTTCAAAAAATTACATATAAATGACAAGTAAGGCCACAAGCGGCCGCCCAAACTATGTGAAGAATATTAAACGGTCTCTTGCAGAGAAGAATCGCCTGGAGGGATGGATACATTTTCTGTCGGGGTATCAGTGTTGGCCCCATCATCGTTACCATCACCCTTCTCCAAGTGAATATATGTCTGCTCGATCGTCTCGTCCAAGTGCTTCTCTGTAACTTCAGTAGGGATGCCATTTTCCACCTCAGACAGAGCAGCGTCGAGCAGATAATTAGTAAAGTCAAGGCCCTCAAAGTGTTTGGGGGGGGGTAGATTCCCAACCTCGGCTTGCTTGAGGATGGACAAGTGATAAATCTTTTTCACTCCTCTCTCAAGTTATTCAAACGCATAGCTCCTAAACTCCTCAGATGCTTTAAAATCTTCCACGACCTGTGTTATAGCCTCGTTCAGGGTCATCTTGACAGTCGCATCTGTATAGGACGCTTCTGATGGGCTAGACTATTTAGGATATTGTTGTGTTCATCCTTTAATTTGTCAAAATCCCCCAGGTGCTTCTAATTGGTTCACTCGTCCTCACGATCTTTCTTGTCCAAATCCTCCCTTAGACCCTTCTCTACATTCGCAACATGTTTCCCTTTCGGGATTAAGGGAAGCCTCTCCTCAACATAATCACCAAGACATGAGAGGGTTAAAAAGAGACTGCAAAAAGATAAAGAAGATGGATTAGTATGAGACAACACTTTAAAAGAAAGGCTTAAGACAATAAAAGTTAAAATTCATTACATAAGCAACCCTGTGGACACTGAATTTATAAGAAGGGAGGGATCCATTGCCTCCAAAAAATGCTTGTCCACTCTCGGCACCAGTGAGGAAATGGCAGTCTGTGCCCTTCATGTGTCACCTATCATCATCTCATCACTGAGCTTTAGTTGGGCGAGACGAGATGAAAGAGCCTCGTTGGACGATATGAGAATTTCCCAGTCAGACCTTCCAGAAATAGGGACATCCCTATAATTCTTCTTCTGAGGTCGAGAAGTAGTGGTGTCATCCACCAATTCCTTCCTTTTCTAGGAATCTTCAGCGTTGTTGGGGCCACCTCTAGTTGATTTCATGGCCTTAGTGGGAGGATCCATTTTCCCCCAGTTTGTTCAGCACAACATAAATATTGGGGGACACAATCTTCCAAAGTTGTTCTAAAGTGTTATCCGATCAATCTCCAAATAATTCGCAAAAGGTTAATGTCAGAAGTAAATAAAGTTACAGATGACAATACATTTCAAAATAAAAATTCACATGTTTTTCAGACCAACTAGTTAAAGATGATATTATAACTAAAAAAAACTTACGAATTTCAGTCAGGGGATCAACACCTAACCCCCTCTCGGCTATAATCTCGAGGGTCATTAATTGCACAAACTCAGCTAGGCCACCGTCATCCCCTTAGACATTCATCTGGTTGACATTGTTTATGTTGTCTACACTCAGGCTGGGGTGAAGTTTTGCTAACATGGGGACTTTTCCCCAATTTTGATGAATACTCGACTCTGGGTCAGAACAAGGAACGTCAGATGGAAATTGCCATGCACCAGAGACAGAGAAGTATCTCGACTTCCAGTGGTGGTTGGACTTTTGGTTAACGAAGATGAACTTCTTAGTCGAATTCCTTGATACAAAGTGATAGTGTCCAGGTTGTGTCTTAGTATAAGAGACGTTGTAACATCCCATGAAAATGCTAACTTAAAGGTCGGCACTATGGAAGAACTTCCATAGGGAAATCGAGCAGAATCCTCCACACATTAGGAGAGGGTTGGGTTGGGATAAGGCCCAAACTTGCAAGGTCATCCTGCATATTAGGGTGGATTTGAAGGCGAAGGCCAACCTTGAATTTTTTTTCGTATATGACAATATAACATGGTCGATTGTAAAAATCCCTCTTAGACTCGTTGGGAAATATCATGTTGATTTTAGAGTTGATGCCATGAAGATGCCTCCAATATAGGAGTTCAAATTTCCCCACAGTGCTCTCAAAAATCTGAGCATAAGATGAATCAATTGTTTCATCGGCCTCATCTCCAGAATTGACTATTTGAATGACTGGTACTCCACTGTGAAACCAAAATTGAAATTCCCCCTCGGTTATTAACGAGATGGGAATGACTGATTGGATTGGGGTTTTTGCAATGGTAACTATCAAACCTTCAGGGACCAAAGTCTCAACAGACTGGAAACCCTCCCCCGAATTTGTGGCCCATGTGTCAGCCATATGAGAGGCGGGGACCTCCATGGCTTCCTCAAATGAGTCGGCCTCGCTCGACATCCTGGATGCAAATGGGACTATATCCTTCTGAGGATGAGATATCAATTTCTCCCTCACTCTTGGACGAGCTTTAACTCATTGAATCCTCACTAATCTCTACAATGGGGGGATGAATCATAGCTAAAGGGAGGACGGTATATATAGGACGAATGAGGTCGGCCCCCACTTTTCTTTTAGCCCCGGTCTCGACCTCACCGTTACGTATCTCTCTGTGAAGACGACCCATAAGATAGGAAAATTGGTCAAGAATTTGATACAAGGTTTTAAAAATACAATGGGTTTAGCAAAGTTTGAATTAAAAATCAGAAATGGAAGTTGAAAAGTTTTAAAAAAGAACAATCTAGAACAATGGCTTGAAGGTCGCCAGAGAAGATGACCGGAGACGCTCCGACGATACCCATAATGTTGAAAAAGGTGGGGAATATCTCAAACCCGCCATCCTATACTAAAACCACCACTAAAAGCCCTTGAACCACCCTTGAACTGCCGACTAAGGCAGTCGAAAAACTTAAAAAACAACCGAAAAACTTGAAAAGTCTAAAACTAACTAGAAAATGAAGAAAACTTAAAGAAGGTGGATGAAGCTTTTTACCTGAGAGAAGAGGATGCCCAAAAAATAAACAAGGATGCCTAGAACTTACTGGAAAACTTTGTTTAGAGGAAAGAGAATAAGCGGGGGTGGGTTTGCGGTGTAGAGAGGGAAAGCGCTCACAAGAAAATAGAAAAAGAAAGAGAAAAACATTTTTCAAATGCCTTTAAATAGTGGCAATGATGAGGACCAACTTCCCAGGCTCACCATCATTAGGGAACATTTTGAAAAAACAAGCTTGTAGCCTCCAACCTTGGACAACACGCTAAGACACAAGATATATGCCAAGTGTCACTTAAGCTCTTATCCATCATTTCAAACCTAACATTAAAAAGACATCTCAGCCACCAGTCAGAGATGTCTCATCAAATTCTACCCTCAGACATTTTTACCACTCAGCCTTCTACTCACATCCAAGGCTAAGGGCTATGGGTGATTGATATAACCAAGTATAACATCGCCACGCTCTAGGACCTACTCATCCAAGGACTACCACCCAAATCATCATGATAAGTACTATGTGCCTCCTACAGTTACCTTATTTAAGAATTCTCGGATTCAATCAGTATCATGAGTCGACACCTACCAATCATCTCATTAGTTCTTCGTGAGTCTCATCTCATCCTGGTATCCCCCGATAGTCGAGTCACTTCAACAGTCCTATTGGCCCTGCATCCATCTTGACCTATCCTAAAACCTCCAGATAGCCGAGACCAAACTTATGCCTTGATCATAAGTTGCTTCAACGGGATACCTAAAGTTTCATCCTCATCCAGGTCGAGACCTCACAAGGCGAAACACATCCACATTGGATACAGGTTTCTAGCATGATCATCCCACGTGGACAGTCAGTTATAACTAAATCATAAGTGTATGTGAGGGGAAAATTTGCATCATCATTACATGCCCATCCAGGTCATGTGTCTACCCCCCATTGGATATCTTAACAAGTGAACACTCCATGCATACTTGGTGGTGTATTGTGCACCTTAAGCACAATATAAACCCATCTTCTTCCCTAGAAGAAAGGATTCAAAAATAGACAACCCTAGATAAACTCTGTCTTATTTATAGTAGATAGATAAAGATTGAGAGTTATGTAATTCTAGCCATTCAATCCTTATTTCTAGTGAAAACCCATACTCATCTGCACAGTGGAGTACAATGACATATCTGAACCACTTAAACTGTGTTATCTTTCCTCTTGTCCTCATCCACTTCTCATATTTACGTTTGTGTGTTGTTATATACATCTCCATCGTTGTGTGTGCTTGAGCTTGAGTTGTAGATATGAACTCATATGGTGACTTCATAACGCCACCAATAGAGGTGCCCTCTATTATGGCATAGGCAACTAATGCTGCTATGACTACCATGGCACATCATTTTCCATAGGACCAGCCATAGTAGCCATTGGTGCCGATTGTCGAGGCCCATCACAGGTCGTTTGATTGGCAAAGAGTGAGGGAGGCTTTCTAGAAGGGACCCCCCCAAGAGTTTTAGGGTAGTTTTGATGTGATTATGGCATGTCAGTGGAAGAAAGAAATTCAGCACCACCTTCATGTGGTTGAGTGCAGTGACACCTAAAAGTAGATGTTGGTGACGTTCAAGCTTATGGGAGCAGCTTTACAGTGGTGGGAGTCTATTATCACTTCTGAGGAGAGAGATGTTATACTCGATTTGATCGCAAGTACTTATCAATTGTTATCGAGATGGAGATATAAAAGAATTTTAATGAGGTGGCTCAGGTTAACCATTTTGTTGCCGAGTATGAGGTGGAGTTTACCCATATGGATAAATTTATGCTCGACGAGGTGAATAACGAGGACAAGGAGAAGTTGAAGTTCATGGATGATCTCGCTTGGATGGCTAGGCAACACTCGATTGGTAACCCAACACCGAAGACTTATATTAAGATCGTCAATATCGTGCTTCTTCACCACAAATATCACCACTTCCATCTGAAGGGAAGTAAGATGTAATACCCCGTATTTTTGGCTATATTTATTTATGGGATTAATTAATTAAATGCGTATTAATTGGAAATTAATCCGGATAAAGTACTAACGAGATGCGAGTTGGTATTTGATTATGTGCATACATGTTTTTATATGAATATTGAATTATGAAAAATTTGTTGTGAGATTGATATACGGCATTTTTGGAAATTTTGTTGAGACGCGTGTGACCGCCGCGTCACGGTGTAATATTTTGATTATAAAAGTGAATTTAAATTCTATAAATCGTATGGTCATTTTGAGTGCGTCAACGCGTCCGGAAGGGTCGAGATAGTCAGAAAACACTAGCCGGGGGTGTAGTTTGGGTCCCGGGGTATTTTTAGGCCATACCGGCAACATAAAGGGCATTTTAGTAATTTTGTATTTTTGGAGAATTAAAAGTGACGAAAATTGGGAGTTTTAATCTGATTGGGAATTGACCCACTAAGCCACTAACCAAACCATATTAACCCAACAAGCTACGTAGGTTATTAGAATTAGGTTTTCTAATACCTTCCCAAAGCAAACCCTAGCCACCATAGCCACCTTTGGAGAAGAAGCTTGGGGAAAGAGAGAGAAAGGAAATTCTGCAAAAAAGCTCCATCAAACCAACATCTAAATCAGAGATAAACTCGAGGCAAGTGACTTAATTCCATTTAATTTCAGAGAATGTTCTTTCCATGTTAGATAATTCAAATTTTATGTTTGTTCTTGGTGAAATATGAAAATCCATGTAGTTTGGAACTTAGAACTTGAAAATCTTGAGGAAAATTGCATGTAGAATGATAGGTAGATGATTATTCTCATGATATTTGTGATTGGAAGAAATTAAAACGGATTTATATTGGGTTAATTCATGATTTAAAATGTTAGGGTTTGTGTTCTTGAAAAGAATTGGACAAAGTGTAGAATCTTGTAATCTAATGATGTTTAGGATGTATTAATTCCTTAAAAGGTGTTAGTATATGACCTTAGTATGTTTTAGGATGATTGGAGACCTTAAAACATTGATTGGACGAATTTTGGTTGAGACTTGAGGTGTTAAAATTGATGAAAAACGAAGAAGGAGAAATCTGGGCTCGATCTGGTCGTTCGTTAGAAGAGCCCCCCCAGGTCGTTCGAACGAACTCGTTCGAACGAGCTTCTAACGAATTGACCAGTCTTCTAACGAAAGGGAACTTCGTTCGATAATTTCGTTCGAACGAGATCTCGTTAGAAGGTACAGTTCGTTCGAATGAACTGGATCTCGTTCGAACAGTCTCGTTCGAACGAGACTTCTAACGAGCTGACAGTTTGATCTCGTTCGAACAACCTCGTTCGAACGAGACTTCTAACGAGCTGGCAGTTTGGGCCTTTTTGGCCTGTTTTGATTTTTGGAGTCCCGTAAACTTGTTCGAGGATAGAGCTAACATCCCTTTGATGATGTATTGATAGATTTGGGACTTTTGGGTTATTATGAGGAGTAAATTGTATACGAGTGATTTAAATCAATGAACCATTTGGGTTGAGACGTGAGTGTCTACTACGATGTGAGAATAATTTATGGCGCGTATGATTATAAACCAGAATCATATAAAGTGTATAAAGTATATATTGGTACTAGAATGAGAATAGTGCTATAATTAAACTACGAGATTACTAAGACGTGTGTTTACTTAGTATTGGTATATAAATTGTGTGTATGACATACCTACCATACTTGCTATCACGGGAGGTTTGCGTTCGCTTAGGGCCCTCTAATCCTTGTGTTGCCCGGATTTAGACTGGTTACCTTGATGAACATAGGTCATAGAAAGACTTATTGGGATATTAATAAGTCCGCTGATCGTGGGAGCGTAGGTATGTGCGTGACCCATGTGATATGACAGTGTTCGCCTCCATTATTTGTGATGTTGTTATTTGTGCACTATTCCTGAGAGATTCAGAATATGTAATCCTTATGTACGTGATGTACCGGAATGGATAGCAGAGTATGTGTGCACCACAGCTTAGTTCTCGGGGTGCTTGTATTGTATATTTATGATGTGAATAATATACACTTAATTAATGGGAACCTTCATGTTAATGTTGTGAAAATAATTACGGTATTGTTTCGAGAAACATAACGAGTTAGCTGATAGTGAAATATATTGCATATTGAGCATCTGAGTTTACGTTAGATCCCTATTTAATTTCGAGCGTTATAATGTTAATAGAACCGAGTAATAAGGGTATGACCTATGACAGTCTAGCTAGATATGATGTCACTTAGCTAGTGGTTTGTGTCGTTGTAGATGGGTACTTACGTTAGGAGTGCACAGTTAGACGAGAGGTGAGAATATCATGTGAGTGCACGTCCTAACATGTACTTTGCATTTAATGTTTTAAATGTTTTTAAAGCACTTGCAGTTTTTTAAAATATCTCCACATTCGGGCTCTGACCCGTTTGCTTTCAAATCTACTTTTCTAGTAAAACCATTTTAGGTGCCCAGCCACAAGGACACCATGCATAGGATACTCATTCAGGTGACGAGCTGTAGCTGCTTGTGGAAGCTACAGGGATTTGCTTGTAGACGCTTCTATCACTTGGATTCCAGATTCATTATCTATCAGTTGTAGGGCATGTTGCCCATTTCTATTAGAGACATCTTTCCATTACAGTTTTCAGACTTTGGCATGTATTGTTTTAGTATTCGTTTACTTATTTCAGTTGTGGGATTGTAGTGAGGAGTTTTCCTCCAGACTTTAATTACGTTATGTGATGGTTATTCTATTTACTTCATTATGGTTGTGTTATTATTCTTTATTACACTTGTTGCATGTTAATCAGACTAATTAAA
Source organism: Sambucus nigra (assembly GCA_949130495.1). Lineage (NCBI taxonomy): Eukaryota > Viridiplantae > Streptophyta > Magnoliopsida > Dipsacales > Adoxaceae > Sambucus > Sambucus nigra. Next base: position 26,067,931 of record OX422218.1, on the reverse strand, counting down.
ATTTGGCACTTACTTTTTAAATACTAGGTGGTTAGTAATCATTAAAATGTTTTCGACAGTGATGCTATTAACTGGACCAACTTGACATTTTGAATTAATTTAATAAAGGAGTAGCTACCCGGTATTTAATTAGTCGGGGTGTTACAGGTGGTATCAGAGCATCAGGTTCTAGTGTCCTTTAGGATCTGACGGCTTATTATGTTTCCGCTAAGTTTCTTTGATATAGAGCACTATATTTTAGGACTGTTGTACTCTTTTTGTGCATGCTTCGTTCTTCAGCTATATTAAGTTTATAATTGCGAACTTATAAACTTCATTCTTATTTCAGATGCCTCCACGACGTGCACGAAGAGTTCCCAGGGATGCAACGATCGAACCCCAGCCCGCTCCAGTTCAGGGCATGATGAACGCCGCTGAGGTTGCAGCTATAGTAGCCCAAGCGGTAAACGCCGCAATTGCCGTTGTTCAGTAGGCACCACCTCACGCGCCGGTTGCCGCGCCAGTACAGGCAAATGCATTCCCGTATGCTTGGGAGCGTGTACGTGACGCTTTTCAGAAAGCGCATCCGCCAGAGTTTGCAGGTAGCTCAGATGTGGTAGTCTCGAGCCAGTGGAGGAAGGATATGCAGAGGCACTTAAGGATGTATGAGTGCACAAACGTCCCGAAGCAGGTGCTAGCTACTTTCAAGCTAGTTGGATCTGCTCTACAGTGGTGGGAGTCTATTACCACCGTGGAGGAGAGGGATACTCTCACTATTCAGGACTTCTGGGTGCGGTTTGACCGCAAGTACTTTCCGTCGGCTGTTCACACGGAAATGAGGAGGAAATTGATGAGTCTGAAGCAGGAGGGTAAGACTGTGGCCGAGTATGAGGCCGAGTTCACGAATCTGTTGAATATCTTTCCAGATGAGATACCAACAGAGAAGAAGAAGATTGAGAAGTTCACGGACGGGTTGACATGGAGGATCCGTCAGCATCTGTTGGGGAACCTTTCGTTGGCCACGTATTCTGATGTGGTTAACGCTGCTTTGTTACACTGCCAGGACCACCGCTTTCATATGGCTGAGAGCAAGAGGTCGGGAGAGTCTAGCCATCAGGGCAGGACTGGAGGACATGGTGCCGGTGGGGCACAATCTGTTCAGGGGCAGAGACAGGGTGAGCAGGGTACCCAGCAGGGGGATCAGAAGAGGTTCCGATCAGGGAACTACAGGCAGGGACATGGAGGTTTCCGTCAGGGCCATCAGGGTCCAAACGGCCATCAGGGCCAACAGGGGAAGAATGGGCAGCAGTTTCACCAGGGCCAGCAGGGCCAAGGGAGGAACGGTAACGGACACCAGGGCCGGGGACTGCAGGGGCAGAAAGGAGGGAACTTCTCAGGGAAGTGCTTTGTTTGTGGCAAGACTGGCCATAAACGACAGGATTGTCCTGATAGGGGCAGGGCCCCACAGCAGCAGCAGCAGGGTGCTCGCCAGGAGCCACAGAGGCCTATGTTTCCCGCCGCTCTCCCCGCACCGCCACAGATGGCAGCATTGCCACCCATTCCAGCAGTCCCAGTTCAGCAGGGGCAGCTACAGTATTGACGTGTCTATAACGTTCACCAGGCTGCAGTTCCACAGGCACCGCCCGCGATTGAGGGTACGTTTCCTATCCATGGCACTATGGGTTGGGTATTGTTTGAAACGGGCGCTACACACTGTTTTATAGCTACACACTTCGCGAAAGCTTTAGGATTGTTAGCTACAGTAGAGAGCACAGTGATGTGTGTCGACTCACCATTGGGGAGTGGGTCACTTATTTTCTTTATATGCCGGGGAGTGGGGGTAGAGATTGGTGGTTTGGTATTACCTGCAGACATGTTGGTATTAGATATGCATGTTCACGATGTGATTATCGGTATGGATTGGCTCGTAGCTTATAGGGCCATGATTGATTGCTTCAGCGGGAGCATTGTTTTTTCCATTCCGGGGCAAGAGATGTTTGTAGTGGCGATGCCTCGCCCAGAGGGAGGATCGACCGCTCATTTGTATTACATAGAGGAGGATACCTCTACGGAGGTTGTGATTCCTTTAGATTCGATCCCAGTTGTCAGGGAATATTCGGATGTGTGTAAGGAGATACCAGGCCTACCCCCCAGTCGAGAGATAGACTTTGTTATAGACCTATTGCCAAATACGAGGCCTATAGCACGCGCACCGTACCGTATGGCTCCAACTGAGATGAGAGAGCTACGAGATCAGATAGAGCAGCTATTAGGTCAGGGCTTTATTCGCAGGAGTACCTCACCTTGGGATGCTCCAGTTTTGTTTGTGAAGAAGAGGGACGGTTCACTGAGATTGTGTGTGGACTACCGAGAGTTGAATAAGGTCACGATACGGAATAAGTATTCATTGCCTCGAATCGATAACTTATTCGACCAGTTGAGAGGAGCTTCTTTCTTCTCAAAGATTGATTTGAGATCAGGATACCATCAGTTGCGTATCAGGGAGGAGGATGTCTCGAAGACTGCGTTCTTGTCGAGATATGGTTCTTATGAGTTTTGGGTTATGCCGTTTGGTTTGACCAACGCTCCAGCCTTGTTTATGGATTTGATGAACAGAGTATTCAGGGATTTCCTAGATCAGTTTGTCATTGTCTTCATCGATGATATTCTGGTTTACTCCCAGACAGAGGAGGAGCACGCCGAACATTTGAGGCAGGTTTTGCAGACACTTCGTCAGAACGAGTTGTATGCAAAATATGAGAAATGCGGGTTTTGGCTGAAGGAGGTCCAGTTTTTGGGACACATTATCTTCTACCGGGGGATATCTGTTGATCCGGGGAAAGTATCCGCCGTAAGGGAGTGGGGACAGCCCACGACACCAACGGAGATTCGTAGTTTCTTGGGTCTAGCAGGATACTACAGGAGGTTTATTCGGGGTTTCTCTGAGACATCAGGTCCTTTAACACATCTGACTCATAAGGGTGTGCCTTACATCTGGAGTGATGCCTGTCAGTTGGCATTCGATGAATTGAAGGACAAATTGACCTCAGCACCTGTGTTAGCATTGCCGAGACCGGGAGTTGAGTATTTGGTTTACACCGATGCATCTTTGCAAGGACTTGGAGGTGTATTGCAGCAGGAGAGACAGGCCATAGCTTATGCTTCCCGTAAGCTTAAGACTCATGAGAAGAATTACCCCACACATGATTTGGAGTTGGCAGCTGTGGTATTTGCCCTACGGATTTGGAGGCACTATCTTTTGGGGGAGAAGTTCGAACTGTTCACGGATCACAAGTCCCTACAGTACCTGTTCACGCAGAAGGAGTTGAATATGCGGCAGCGTAGGTGGCTTGAGTTTGTGAAGGACTATCAGTTCGATATCCAGTATCACCCAGGCAAGGCTAACGTGGTAGCAGACGCATTGAGCCGTAGGCCAGCAGATGAGGTGGAAGAGGTGTGGAAGGCAAAGTGGAAGGAGTTGGGACACCAGGATGCAGTGGCCCGATCTTTCATGTTTGTGATGACCGTTACACCGCAGATTGTCACGAAGGTAGTACGGGCACAGGCTAATGACTCGTTCTGTCAGGAGCAGATAGTTCGATTACTAGCAGAGGGAGCCGAGTCCTATACCGTTAGCTCAGATGGGGGATTACGCTTCAATGGGAGATTGGTGGTTCCGGAAGGGGAGGAATTGCGACACGAGGTGATGGCAGAGTCGCACGGCTCACGGTTCGTGGGTACATCCCGGAGGGGACAAAATGTACCAAGACATGAGACGCCAGTATTAGTGGAGCGGTATGAAGAGAGATATCGCTGAGTTTGTTTCGAAATGCGCCACTTGTCAGCTTGTAAAAGTGGATCATCAGAGACCGGAAGGATTTCTACAGCCATTGGAGGTCCCGGTGTGGATGTGGGAGAGCATATCCATGGACTTTATCACGGGGTTGCCTACGTCGCATAGGGGTCACGACTCCGTTTGGGTAATTGTGGACAGGTTGTCCAAGGTCGCTCACTTTTTACCCGTAAGGACTGACTACACTACGGGACAGTATGCCCAGCTCTTCATCTCAGAGATTGTGAGACTTCATGGTGTGCCCCTAAATATCGTGTCTGACAGAGACAAGATATTTGTTTCGAGGTTTTGGGAGAGTTTCCATGAGGCCATGGGCACGGAATTACGGTTGAGTACGGCTTATCATCCGCAGACTGATGGGTAGACCGAGCGCACAAATCAGATGTTGGAGGACATGCTACGCATGTGCATTATTGACTTTGGGGGTGGATGGGAGCAGTATCTTCCACTGGTGGAGTTTGCTTACAACAACTCCTATCAGTTCACTATTGGCATGGCTCCGTTTGAGGCATTGTACGGTAGGCCTTGTCGTTCCCCAGCATGTTGGTTAGAGGTGGGGGACAACAAACTACTTGGGCCAGAAGTGATTCAGGATACTTCGGCAAGGATTGAGTTGATTCGGAGTCGCATTCGGGTAGCTCAAGACAGGCAGAAGAGTTATGCTGATGCGAAGAGGTTTTTCAGAGAGTTCCAAGTGGGGGACCAGGTTTTGCTCAGAGTGTCTCCTATGAAGGGGATTATGCATTTCGGGAAGAAAGGGATGTTGGCACCAAGGTATGTGGGGCCGTTCCCTATTATTGAGCGGATCGGACCGGTTGCGTATAGACTTGGGTTACCGGAGCGTTTGCATCGGATTCACGATGTGTTCCATATTTCCTCGCTGAGGAAATACCTTAGAGATAATTTGTCTCATTCTCACATTGCTGTGGAGGACATCGATCTCCATCCGGATAGCTCCTACGAGGAGGGGCCGATTGCTATTTTGGTCCGAAGCGAGAGGAAACTGCGGTCAAAGATAGTACCGTTAGTGCGTGTTCAGTGGCGACATCACAATGTCGAGGAGTCCACATGGGAGCGCGAGGATGAGATGCGCGAACGTTATCCAGAGCTGTTTTTAGCAGGTACTTTCTAGTTTCGAATTTCGGGACGAAATTCAGTTATTAGGGGGGAAGTATGTAATACCCCGTATTTTTGGCTATATTTATTTATGGGATTAATTAATTAAATGCGTATTAATTGGAAATTAATCCGGATAAAGTACTAACGAGATGCGAGTTGGTATTTGATTATGTGCATAAATGTTTTTATATGAATATTGAATTATGAAAAATTTGTCGTGAGATTGATATACGGCATTTTTGTAAATTTTGTTGAGACGCGTGTGACCGCCGCGTCACGGTGTAATATTTTGATTATAAAAGTGAATTTAAATTCTATAAACCGTATGGTCGTTTTGAGTGCGTCAAAGCGTCCGGAAGGGTCTAGATAGTCAGAAAACACTAGCCGGGGGTGTAGTTTGGGTCCCGGGGTATTTTTAGGCCATACCGGCAACATAAAGGGCATTTCAGTAATTTTGTATTTTTAGAGAATTAAAAGTGACGAAAATTGGGAGTTTTAATCTGATTGGGAATTGACCCACTAAGCCACTAACCAAACCATATTAACCCAACAAGCTACGTAGGTTATTAGAATTAGGTTTTCTAATACCTTCCCAAAGCAAACCCTAGCCACCGTAGCCACCTTTGGAGAAGAAGCTTGGGGAAAGAGAGAGAAAGGAAATTCTGCAGAAAAGCTCCATCAAACCAACATCTAAATCAGAGATAAACTCGAGGCAAGTGACTTAATTCCATTTAATTTCAGAGAATGTTCTTTCCATGTTAGATAATTCAAATTTTATGTTTGTTCTTGGTGAAATATGAAAACCCATGTAGTTTGGAACTTAGAACTTGAAAATCTTGAGGAGAATTGCATGTAGAATGATAGGTAGATGATTATTCTCATGATATTTGTGATTGGAAGAAATTAAAAAGGATTTATATTTGGTTAATTCATGATTTAAAATGTTAGGGTTTATGTTCTTGAAAAGAATTGGAGAAAGTTTAGAATCTTGTAATCTAATGATGTTTAGGATGTATTAATTCCTTAAAAGGTGTTAGTATATGACCTTAGTATGTTTTAGGATGATTGAAGACCTTAAAACATTGATTGGACGAATTTTGGTTGAGACTTGAGGTGTTAAAATTGATGAAAAACGAAGAAGGAAAAATCTGGGCTCGATCTGGTCGTTCGTTAGAAGAGCCTCCCCAGGTCATTCGAACGAACTCGTTCGAACGAGCTTCTAACGAATTGACCAGTCTTCTAACGAAAGGGAACTTCGTTCGATAACTTCGTTTGAACGAGATCTCGTTAGAAGGTACAGTTCGTTCGAACGAACTGGATCTCGTTCGAACAGTCTCGTTCGAACGAGACTTCTAACGAGCTGACAGTTTGATCTCGTTCGAACAACCTCGTTCGAACGAGACTTCTAACGAGCTGGCAGTTTGGGCCTTTTTAGCCTGTTTTGATTTTTGGAGTCCCGTAAACTTGTTCGAGGATAGAGTTAACATCCCTTTGATGATGTATTGATAGATTTGGGACTTTTGGGTTATTATGAGGAGTAAATTGTATACGAGTGATTTAAATCAATGAACCGTTTGGGTTGAGACGTGAGTGTCTACTACGACGTGAGAATAATTTATGGCGCGTATGATTATAAACCGGAATCGTATAAAGTGTATAAAGTATATATTGGTACTAGAATGAGAATAGTGCTATAATTAAACTACGAGATTACTAAGAGGTGTGTTTACTTAGTATTGGTATATAAATTGTGTGTATGACATACCTACCATACTTGCTATCACGGGAGGTTTGCTTTCGCTTAGGGCCCTCTAATCCTTGTGTTGCCCGGATTTAGACTGATTACCTTGATGAACATAGGTCATTGAAAGACTTATTGGGATATTAATAAGTCCGCTGATCGTGGGAGCGTAGGTATGTGCGTGACCCATGTGATGTGACTGTGTTCGCCTCCATTATTTGTGATGTTGTTATTTGTGCACTATTCCTGAGAGATTCGGAATATGTAATCCTTATGTACGTGATGTACCGGGATGGATAGCAGAGTATGTGTGCACCACAGCTTAGTTCTCGGGGTGCTTGTATTGTATATTTATGATGTGAATAATATACACTTAATTAATGGGAACCTTCATGTTAATGTTGTGAAAATAATTACGGTATTGTTTCGAGAAACATAACGAGTTAGCTGATAGTGAAATATATTTCATATTGAGCATCTGAGTTTACGTTAAATCCCTATTTAATTTCGAGCGTTATAATGTTAATAAAACCGAGTAATAAGGGTAGGACCTATGACAGTCTAGCTAGATATGATGTCACTTAGCTAGTGGTTTGTGTCGTTGTAGATGGGTACTTACGTTAGGAGTGCACAGTTAGACGAGAGGTGAGAATATCATGTGAGTGCACGTCCTAACATGTACTTTGCATTTAATGTTTTAAATGTTTTTAAAGCACTTGCAGTTTTTTAAAATATCTCCACATTCGGGCTCTGACCCGTTTGCTTTCAAATCTACTTTTCTTGTAAAACCATTTTAGGTGCCCAGCCACAAGGACACCATGCATAGGATACTCATTCAGGTGACGAGCTGTAGCTGCTTGTGGAAGCTACAGGGATTTTCTTGTAGACGCTTCTATCACTTGGATTCCAGATTCATTATCTATCAGTTGTAGGGCATGTTGCCCATTTCTATTAGAGACATCTTTCCATTACAGTTTTCAGACTTTGGCATGTATTGTTTTAGTATTCGTTTACTTATTTCAGTTGTGGGATTGTAGTGAGGAGTTTTTCCTCCAGACTTTAATTATGTTATGTGATGGTTATTCTATTTACTTCATTATGGTTGTGTTATTATTCTTTATTACACTTGTTGCATGTTAATCAGACTAATTAAAATTTGACACTTACTTTTTAAATACTAGGTGGTTAGTAATCATTAAAAAATTTTCGACAGTGATGCTATTAACTGGACCAACTTGACATTTTGAATTAATTTAATAAAGGAGTAGCTACCCGGTATTTAATTAGTCGGGGTGTCACATAAGATAGTGGGTGAGACTATCTAGTCAAGGAAAATACGAGGGAAAAGTTCTAGTGGGGTACCTCAATTGCAAGTGAGTAGGCACCAGAGGTAGGATTCTCGACTAGGGGATTTGTCCAAAAGATTTACATCATGAGGTTACTGACCAAAGGGTAGTGGATTCAAGTCGGGCTAGAAGGGTCCTCAGCAGCAGCATGTTCTTCAGGGCCTCCAAGGCCAAGGGAAATATAAAGGAGGCCAACAGGTTTGGGGCCATTACAGCCAGCCTCGACAAGGCCATCAGATCCAGAGAAGAGGAGACTTTCTAGATCATTGCTTTATTTGTGGATAGACAGGTCACAATAGGATACACTATCCACAATAAGGTAGAGTACCACAATAGGGAAAGTAGGCACAGTTACCTTCTACATCACTAGCTCCACCAGCCCCAAAGCAATAGGGGCAGTTACTGTATGGACGTGTATATAACGTCTCAGATACAATCATACCGCAGGCACCGTAGGCGCCACAAGAAGTTGAGGGTATGTTTCCCATTAATAGGCATAAGGGTAGGATTTTTTTTGATACGGGGGCATCACACTCATTGATAGCTGTCATATTTACACATGTAGTCATCTATTAGAGATAGCCGACAGTCTCCCTATATGTGTATAGTCACCTTTCGATAATGGGATGCTTATACACTCGATTTATAGGGGTGTAGATATTGACATCGGGAGACTATGTTTAGCAACAAACCTTCTATTGTTATATATGGAGGGTTAATATGTCATCTAAGGTAAGGATTGGTTGTTAAGGTATAGAGCAATGGTGGAATACTTCACGAGGACCATCGTGTTTTTTATTCTAGGATAGGATATGTTCTTTATGGCGATGCCTCTTCCTGAGGGAGGGTCGAGCACACACACGTACTATATTGAGGAAGAGACCTCACAAGATGTGGTGGTGTCTTTAGATTATATTCCGGTGATGAGGGGGTTTGAGGATGTGTTTCAGGAGATACCCGGGTTTCCATCCAACTGGGACATTGAGTTTGTCACTGACTTACCATCCGGTATGAGGATTCCTTATCACATGGCTCTTTCAGAGATGCGGGAGTTGAAGGAGAAGATTTAGCATATTTTGGGGAATCATTTCATTCGATGGAGTACATCGACCTAGGTGCTCCAGTGTTGTTCATCCAGAAGAAGAATGGGTCTCTTCACCGTTGTATCGATTATAAGGAGTTAAACAAGGTCTCGATTTGAAATAAGTATCCATGGCCTTAGATCTATGATCTTTTAGACTAGTTGAGAGAAGCAACATACTTTTCCAAGATAGATCTGAGATCGAGGCACTATTAATTCAACATTAGAGGGAGAAAGTTCCTAAGACCTCCTTCCTGATGCGATATGGATCGTACGAGTTCAAGGTGATTCTATTTTGGCTAACCAATGCACCAGTAGTGTTCATGGATCTTATAAACTGGGTTTTGAGAGTGTTTCTCGACCAATTTAGGATCGTATTCATAGACAACATTCTGGTCTACTCTGATTCGGAAGATGATCATGTAGACCATCTGTGTATGGTTCTAGAAACATTTCGGGACCATCAATTGTATGCCAAGTTCGAGAAGTGTGAATTTTAGTTACAAGAGGTACAATTTTTGGGCCATATTATGTCTGACAGGGGCATTATTTTTTTGTCCAAGTAAGGTATCGGTGGTGAGGGAGTGGGGACAGCCCACGACACCGATCGAGATCCACAGTTTTTTAAGGTTGCCTGGATACTATTATCACTTTACTAAGGGATTCTCGAAGATTGTGGGTCCATTGATAGACTTGACTCGCAAAGGGGTGTCGCTTATTTAGGATGACCGCTGTCCTTTAGCTTTTGATGAACTAAAGGACATGTTGACTTCAGTGCCTATTCTCGTATTGCCTAGATGACGAGTGGAGTACCGTATTTATATAGATGAATCTTTGTACGGACTTGGGGGGTACTACAGCAGGACGATAAGTCTATAGCTTAAGCATCTCACAAGCTTAATCCCCATGAGAAGAATTACCTCAAACATTAGACGCATTATTTGTTGGGGCAACAATTCAGCTTGTTCACACACCATAAATCACTTCACTATTTGTTCACACAAAAGGATCTGAATATGAGGCAAAGGAGATGGTTACAGTTCGTGAAGGATTTATAATTTGATATTTAGTATCATCATGCGAAGGCTAATGTGGTGACAGACACATTGAGCTAATGGCCTACTGGGTAGATAACAAATGTTTGGAACGTAAAATGGAGTAAGCTTCAACATGACGATTAGGTCGACAGACCTTTTATGTCCCAGATGGAAATCACTCCTAATATTGTTATGCGGGTGGTAAAAACTGATGCAGTGATAAGAGTATGCCATCTATTAGCAAATGGGGCGGAGTCCTATTAAATCAGTTTGGAGGGAGGTTTGTGCTTCATTGGGAGACTCATTATTCCGGAAGAATGGATTTGAGACACATAGTGATGATAGAGTCTCACGGGTTGAGGTTTGCGATAAATGTCAGTGGGGATAAGATATATCAGGATATGCGTAGCAGTACTTGTGGTCGGGATGAAGAAAAATATAAGGAGTTTGTATCAAAGTTTGTTACCTTCCAGCTAGTAAAAGAAATGTTGCATCCACTAGAGTTCCCAGTGTGGAAGTGGGAAAGTATCTCGATGGACTTTATTATCGGGTTATCAACATCACAGAGAGGTCACAACTCCATCTAGGTGATAGTGGATCACTTGACCAAGGAGGCCCATTTTCTATGGTTTTGCACCGATTATGAGACAAAGAAGTGATCACGGTTGTTCATTGAGGATATAGTGAGACCATAAGGGGTTCTGATTCATATCATGTTGGATCAGGACAAGATTTTTGTGTCAGACTTCTGGAAGAGTTTTTAAGAGGCTATGGGCACAGATCTTTGTTTGAGTGTCGCGTATCATTCACAGATGGATGGGATGACGCAGAGAGTTAATAAAATATTAGAGGATATGCTGATAATGTGTATACTCAACTTCGAGGGAGGATGGGAGTAGCACCTTTCATTGGTGGAGATTGTGCATACTAACTCCTACCATTTTACTGTCAGTATGTCACCATTTGAGGCACATTATGGACGGCCTTATCGTTCGCTTTCTTACTGTCTAAAGGTGGGGGATAACAAACTGTTGGGGCCAGAGTTAATTCAGGATACTACTTCTAGGTCAAGATTATTCGAGGGCGCCTTCGTATAGCTCAGGACATGTATGAGAGTTACACTAACGTAGACATGGGGCACATAGAATTGGAGATTGGTGACCAAGTTTTGGTAAGAGTGTCTCCTATGATGGGATTCATGAGGTTCGAAAAAAAGGGAAGTTATCACCGAGGTATGTGGGACCTTTTCTGATTATCGAGAGTGTTGGACTAGTTATGTATAGGCTGGGCTTATTAGAGCACTTATAGAGGATTCATGACGTGTTCCACATGTCGTCACTGAAGAGGTACCAGTTGAGCAAGCGGGCCCATTGGCATGTTCCGTTAGAGGAGATAGACTTGCATCTAGATATCTCCTATGAGGAGAGACCAATTTGCATTCTTGATCGTAGTGAGCATAAGATGTGATCTAAGGCAGTGCCCTTAGTTTGTATTCAGTGGAGGCACCATAATGTAGACAAGTAGACGTGGGAGCGGAAAGATTATATGCGAGAGCTATATCTAGAGTTATTTATCGCATGTACCGTCGAAATTTGGGGATGAAATTACTTTGTAAAGTGGTAGTATGTAGCACTTTGTATTTTTTAGCATTTAGAATTTAATTAATCAAAACTTTTCTTTTAAATTACATGTGTGTAGTAATTTAATTAAATAAAACATTGTGTTCTTATTAAATATTTATCGGGAGAGATTATTGATAGGTCGGGTTTCCCCGCAGCGCGAGCATCACCTATACGTCGGTCATGTTATTATATTCACCTCCCCAACTCTATACAAAAACCTAAACATATGACTACACTCAACAGGTGAGTATAGATGACAAGTCCGGGTATCGAAAATCCACAGAGACGAGTTGGTAGAATACTATTTGGTTTAATACCTATAGAATAAATGTGTAAAAGATAATTACGACAAAAAGGAAAAGATGAAAAAAGGGAAAAGATTAATCTAGACGAGTGTATTTAAACTAGAATAACAAAGAAAATAAAAACTATAGGTTGCGTCGAATATCCCTTACCCGAGTTAATTAGTATAAAATGGTTAAATGGGTCGATGAGTTATTACGAATGCGTCTCTTTTCGGCAGTTAATTAAATCAAGAGTTGCCACAGCCCTAAATTCGCATAAAAGACTAATATGGTATTGGCGTGAACAAATACCCCGAAATTTATGCACGCAAGGTCATAAGCACGGAGCATACATGATATACCCCGTCAAATCTCCTGGGCGTAATAACTGGGACAACACACTCGAAATAAATTCGTAAACGCCATCACCAAAGAAAAGGAACACATCAATCCAAGTGAGTTCAATCCAACACAACCAAGAGTAACTTAGCTAGAAAGAAAATTAAAAAGAAAGTATTGAAAGAAAGGAAGTAAACCTAATTATGAAAGCAAGAAATAACAAGAAATAAATATTAACTAGGCATGGAAATGGAAGGAAGCATGTAAAAAAACCACCTAAATTAATAAGCTTACATAAATCAAAGTGGGCAAAACACCCAAAGTGGTGGAGTAGGGAAAAGCTCCATACAAACCCCAAACTAATGTAAAATGTAAGATCTTTCTCTCAAATGACAGAAAATAATATATATATATATACAAAACCCCAAAATGGCAAACTTGTAAATAGAAAAGATGAGAAAAATAGGAGATCGATTGATCAGGTTTCAGCCCATTATTAAAGCAGGTCTCCAACAAGCTGCCCCTGTTTTGGTTTGAAATGGAATTCTCTTCCGCTAAAATAGCCGTAACTTCTTCATTCGGGCTCGGAATCATGCACCGTTTGCGTCCACGCAAATCTTGCGAGGAAGGATACAACTTCAGTGTAGATAGCGGGCCAAGTGCCAAAATTATAAATTGTCTGAATTGCCCTTGCACATGTGGATATGTATAGAACTTAGACGGAATACATCCAAACTCCATGTTAGTACTTAAATACCTTCAAAATCCCAATTGTTTCTCGTATAGAATGTTAACAATATAAAACGGAGGTTTTCTAGTTAACAAACTTAAATATAGAGATTAAGGCACCCGAGGGGGCTAAAATGCATAGGTTCGAGGGTATAAATATGCAATATTCGGTACGAATCACACCCCCTAACATACATATTGCTAGTCCCTAGAAATGAAATAGGATGCAACAAGAACTACAATTAAACCAAAAGAAGGATACCAGTACAAAATGGAAAGAAAAATCAATAGAATGATAAGGCTACTTTCGCGGGAAAACGATTGCATTTAGCGTATGCAAAAAGCCGTTAAACCCCTAGGTTACCCTAGTGGAGGAGTCTCTTCTCGTGAGGGTTTTCAGGGATAAAACCCACGAACATCATATGTTTCCTCAAAATATGCCCAAACCAACATGCGACATGCCCAAAAATAACGAAAAGGATTTCATACGCATTGTTAGCACAATGAACGAATTCAAACGAAAGTCCAAACTATTAACATTATAGAATGCACCTCATAGAATTGAAACCTTAAAATGTGGGAGGGGAGCGAGGACATGAAAAGTGTGATTCGATAAAAACTTAAATAAATCTAATAAAAGTTAAGGCAAGCATATATTCAATCCTCACGGGCATTACACTCATTAAGTGAATTCACTCGAAAGAGGGAGCTAACACACAAGACATGCGAGCATAAAGAGTAAATGTAAATGGAAACTAGGCCGCACACATGCCACAAATGAAGAACGCTCTATATGAAAATAAAAACTATAATCTCAATGAAAGATACCGCTCATTAAAGGAGGCAAAATGCATTTTCACATATTATCAAAACTATTTTAACTTTTAAATTACATGCACCCTAAGATCACATAAGACTTGATAGGGTTGAAATGTAGGTTTGGATAGGGTATGAAACGAAGGATATGTATGTACGAATTAAAGTGTTCGGAATGAAAACTTAGAATAATGCGAAGAATGCGGTCAATATAAAAAATTGGAAAAACAACTTCCATAAAAGGCATTAGATATACAAATGGGGAGAGTAATCAAAGCTTATTGAAAAATATACACAACATATACAAATTTCTCTTTCTTTTCTTTTCTTTTTTTTTCTCATTTTTCTCTTTTGTTTTCTTTTGCTTGTTGCTTTCTCTTTCTCTCTTTTCCTCACTTTTTCTTTTCTTTACTTTTCTCACTCTCACATGCCTAAATTACAACCACATTACAAACACCATTCAATCCAAATTAACATTCCAAACAAATTGTATGGAAGGTAATATATATTGTATATAACTCCAATTTATAGTTGGTTATGGGATTTTGGGGTTAAGAAATGAAAGGCTAGTATTTAGGCTCAAAGGGGTTGACGAGGATAAACATATAAGGTGAGGTCAAAGCTAATATGGGTGATATAACAATGATTTCCTATGATCATTTCATAAAGTTTATGCAATTCTCGAGTCAAAATAATAAATGAAAATCATGCTCAAGTAATACCTTTCATATATGAACTCAATTAATGAACGATCAAATAAAAGACTAGTGAGATTACCAACGAATGTAACGTTTTCAAAGAGGAAAGGATAGTGTATAACACTCACAAACTATGAAAGGTAAGCTTACTCGGTGTAAGTATATATAATGCAACAAAACATTGCCGAGTTATAAAAATCTTAAACCAAATCAATAAAACAAGAAAAATGCATGTGCTCATGGGATTAAAGTTTAATTCATGATGTTATTCATAATATCAATGATTGAGGTCTAAAGTTTAATAACTTCTAAAATCGAGAACATGCATCATTTGTTTGTCTATTGGATCGGGCAATTATTAAAATTTATCATCGAAAACAAAAGCAAATTGCCCAAAAAAAGGAGAAAAAAGAAAGAAGATCTTTTTAAAATTTTTGAAATTTTACGAAGAAAGCGTATTTAGTAACTAACATGTATTTGAATCAAAGAAACTACCAATGAATGGATAGAATATACCACACCCCCAACTTAAAACCTGACATTGTCCTCAATGTAAATTAAGAACCAAGTTAAAGAGAGAAAAAGAGCGATATTACCCACAATGGAGCAATCTCCGAAAACTACGACTCTAAAGATTCTACAAAACATGTTATTACTAAAGCATAACGACAACAAATAACAAAAAGTTAACTAATTACACTATACTAAATTAAAAAGGAAAGAAAAGATAAAAAGAAAGAAAGAATAAAAAGCTGACTATATACAACCTATTATTTGGGCTTCAGACTAACTATAAACTAGAAGTCTAAATAGTTGAGGGTCCACCAAGAAAATAATTTGACTTTGGAGGGTGACCTGTGTACTCTCACATACAAGCATGCCTTCGGAAAAATATGAATTATGTTTAAATAACGGAAGGCATGTGTAAGGCAGAAGAAATGAACCATCGCCAATTAAAAATTTTGGAGGGATGATGGGGGATTTGGATTGAATGGGTGACAAAAATATGTGGGGACCAAGAAAGAATATCCTCCCAAGGATTTTGAAGTTGGAATGGGAGGGGGCGCATATGCGGGAAAATATGCCTTCATGGAAAGCAACTCGAGCAAGTACTCCTCGTCGATGAAAGGGTTAAGCGTTTTAAAGTTCAGAACCGATTCATCAGCTACTTGTGACAGTGTGATAATGGAGAATGAAAAGGAGGATGAAATGGATGTATTATCCATTTGTAATGAAATGATTTCGTCTTTTCCATGGTGTGTGTGTCACCTACCCATCGATCGTGTTATATTCGGCTCACTAACTCTACATAAAAACCTAAACTTATGACTACACTCAACTGGTGAGTATAGCGGCCAAGTCCGGGTATCAAAAAATCCACAGAGACGAGTTGCTAGAATTTCTAAGGTTTAATAATTCTAAAATAAAGGTGTAAAAGGTAATTTTGTACCTAAAAATAAAAGATAATAAAAGATAAGATTAATTTAGGCGAGTGTATTTAAACTAGATTAACAAAGCGAATAAAAACTATAGGTTGCGTCGGATATCCCTCACCCCGAGTTAATTAGTATAAAATGGTTACATGGGTGGACGAGTTATTAAGATTGTGTCTCGTTTCGACAATTAATTAAATCAAGAGTGGTCACACCCATAAATACGCATAAAAGCCTAATATGATTTTGGCGTCAACAAATACTCCAAAAATTATGCACGCAAGGTCGTAAGCATGGAGCATACATGATATACCCCGTCAAATCTCCTAGGCATAATAACTACGACAACGCACTCGAAATAGACCCGTAAACTACATCACCAAAGAAAAGCAACGCATCAACCTGAAATGAGTTCAATCCAACACAACCTAGACTAATTTAGCTAGAAAGCATGGTAAAAATGCGATAAATAAAAGCAGTAAATAAACGCTATAAACCTACACTAGAAATCACGGAAAGAAACCACATAAATCTAATTAACAAAGCAAGAATACAAGAAATACAAACTATATTAATGGAGAGGGAAGATGAGTAGTTCAACTTACAAACCCAAACGGGTGTCAAACCAAGAATAAATGAAGATGAACTCTCCAAACCCCCAAACCCTAACCTAAACTATCTAAAACCAATTATATTTGATTATTACACAAAAAACCTTTATATCGTAAGTTGGAGTTCAAATATAAAAGAAAAGGAAAAAGAAAACGCAAGGCAAAATTTCATGGAAAATAGGGGATCGATCGATCAACCTCTTTGGTCGATCGATCAGTCAGTCAGATATTTGCCCACTGCCTTAATTCAAAGAGTGAAAATTGAAGGGTCGATCAATCGACTGAACATGTCTCAGCTCCCTTGCTATGGTTTCTTTGTTTTTCTCTTTCGCTACAACTGACGTAACTTCTTGGTTTCGAATCGGAATTGCGCACCGTTCGCGCCCGCGTGAAGCTTACGAGAAGGGCTACAACTTCCAGGTAGATGTCGAGCCAGGTGCCCAAACTGTAAATTGACCGAATTCCCCTTGCGCGTACGGATATGTATGGAACATAGACAAAATGCATCCAAATTCCATATTAGTACCTAAATACCTTCAAAAGCCCAATTATACCTCATATAGCATGTTAAAAATATAAAACAGAAGTTGTCTAGTTAACGGGCTTAAATATAGAGATTAAGAAACCCGAGGGGGCTAAAATGCTTAGGTTCGAGGGTATAAATATTCAATATTCGGTACGAATCACATTTGGGTTTGGGGGTTTGGAGAGCTCATCTTTATTTCTTCTTGGTTTGAAACACATTTGGGTTTGTAAGTCGAACTATTCATATTCCCTCTCCATTAATATAGTATGTATTTCTTTAATTCCTGCTTTGTTAATTAGATTTACATGCTTTATTTCCGTGATTTCTAGTGTAGTTTTATCGTGTTTATTTACGGCTTTCCTTTATCGCATTTTTACCATGTTTTCTATCTAATTTATTCTAGGTTGTGTCGGATTGAACTCATTTTAAGTTGACATGTTGCTTTGCTTTGGTGAGGGACTTTGAGGGTCTATCTCGAGTGCGTTGTCCTAGTTATTACGCCTAGGAGATTTGACGGGGTATATCATGTATGATCCGTGCTTACGACCTTGCGTGCGTAATTTCTGGAGAATTTGTTGACGCCAAAATCATATTAGACTTTTATGCAAATTTAGGGATGTGACAACTCTTGATTTACTTGACTGTCGAAATGAGACGTAGTCTTAATAACTCGTCGACCCATGTAACAATTAACTCGGGTAAGGGATATTCGACGCAACCTATAGTTTTTATTCTCTTTGTTAATTTAGTTTAAACACACTCACCAAGATTAATCTTTCCCTTTTTTTGCATCTTTTTCCTTTTTTATTATAGTTATCTTTTATGCTTTTATTTAGAAGTATTAAACCAAATAATATTCAAGCAACTCGTCTCTGTGGATTTTTTGATACCCGGACTTGGCCGCTATACTCTCCTGTTGAGTGTTGTCACAACTTTAGGTTTTTGTATTGAGGCGGTGAACAGAAAACACTGATCGACGTGTTGACACATGCACCGAGTTTTGCCATGGAGCGAGCGTCACTTATGCGCCAGTCGTGTTATTATATTTGGGTCACCAACTCTATACAAAAACCTAAACTTATGATTACACTCAATAGGTGAGTATAGCGGCCAAGTCCGGGTATCAAAATTCTGCAGAGACGAGTTGCTAGAATATTATTTGGTTTAACACTTCTAGAATAAATGTGTAAGAGATAGTTACAACAAAAAGGAAAAGATGCAAAAAAGGAAAATATTAATCCAGGCTAGTGTACTTAAACTAGATTAACAAAGAGAATAAAATATATAGGTTGCATCAAATATCCCTCACCCGAGTTAATTAGCATGAAATGGTTACATGGGTCGATGAGTTATTACGAATGCGTCTCGTTTCGACAGTAAATTAAATCAAGAGTTGTCACACCCATAAATTCGTATAAAAGCCTAATATGATTTTGGCGTCAACAAATACCCCAAAAATTACGCACGTAAGGTCGTAAGCATGTAGAATAAATGATATACCCCGTCAAATCTCCTAGGCATAATAACTGGGATAACATACTCGAAATAAACCCCTAAACTCCATCACTAAAGAAAAGAAGCACGTCAACCCAAGTGAGTTCAATCCGACACAACCTAGAAAAACTTAGCTAGAAAGCATATTAAAAATCAAGTATTGAAATAAAGCAAGTAAACCTAAATATGAAAGCAAGAAATAACAGGAAATAAATATTAACTAGGCATGGAAATGGAAGGAAGCATGTAAAGAAACCAACCAAATTAATAAGCTTACATACATCAAAGTGGGAAAAACACCTAAAGTGGTGGAGTAGGGAAAAGCTCCATAAAAACCCTAAACTAATGTAAAATGTAAGATCTTTCTCTCAAATGAGAGAAAAAATATATATATATACAAAACCCCAAAATGGCAACCTTGTAAATAGAAAAGCTGAGAAAAATAAGGGATCGATGGATCGACCCCTTAGGTCGATCGATCGATCGATCAGGTTTCAGCCCACTGTTAAAGCTCGAAGGCAAAATTTCTGATGGGTCGATCGATCGTCTCTATTGGTTGATCGACTAATCAAGCAGGTCTCCAACAAGTTGCCCCTGTTTTGGTTTGAAATAGAATTCTTTTCAGCTAAAATCGTCGTAGCTTATTCATTCGAACTCGGAATCACGCACCATTTAGGACAACGCAAATATTATAAGGAGGTCTACAACTTCCATGGAGATGTCGGGACATGTTCCCAAACTGTAAATTGACCGAATTGCCCTTACCCGTGCAGATATGTACAGAACTTAGCCGGAATGAATCCAAACTCCATACTTAGTACCTAAATAACTACAAAATCCCAATTATACCTCATATAGCATGCTAACAATATAAAACATAGTTTTTCTTGTTAACGGCCTGAAATATAGAGATTAAGGCACCTGAGGGGTCTAAAATGCATAGGTTCGAGGGTATAAATATGCAATATTCGGTTCGAATCAATTATGGCTAATATTTATGGAATAAATTTACTATGTGTTTTAAGTAAATAACATGTGATATTTATTATACATCATAGCGAGTAATAACGACGAGATTGGGGTAATATATCAATCTGGGCGTGTGCATAGATTATTTTTAGGTTGAGGTCGTGACTTTATATTCAGTAACTTAGATGGAGATTTCGAGTGCACGGTTTGTTCCGAATAAGTCTAGATAGTCAGGATAGAGTACACGGGGTAGTAATTGGGTTTTAGGGCCTTTTTATACTAGACCAAGCTTACACGGGGGTATTTGGGTCATTGCGGCCTAGCTCATTAGCCTAATTTCAGGATTTAAATTTATAAACCTAAGGCTAAGAGTTTGAGGAAACCATTACTCACATTATAAACCCTAAGAGATTGAGAGGAGAGGGGGGAAATAAGAAGGAAGAAGGAGAAGAGATTTAGGAGCCCAAATCAAAGAGGATTGTGGAGTTCTTGCATCGACTCGTCTTCTACAATGAAAATCAGGCCCTACAAATAATTAAAGGAAAGAGATAAACTTGAATTAATTTTAATTTGCAGAAAATTCATGTTCATATGATGGTAGGTGTAGGACCAAAATTTATTTAGGGAGGGTTCTCACATGAAAAAGGGGATTTCGGGTGGAATAAATCTCTTGTGTTTTGTTGGATGATAATTTGATGTCGTAGGCAAATTATAATTAATGAAAATCAAATCTTGTAGAGATATATGGGCTGATTATACTTAATTTGCATGGGGGATTAAACCGAGGGTTAGGTTAGGATTTTTTGATATAAATCCATTGGATTGATTTAATTGATGCATTTAGTACAATGTTTGATGTTAGGATACTTTATGAGTGTTTGAATCATCATAGTTGTGTCCCATTAAGTTCTATACATTTTGATGAAGGTTAATCATCATTTAGAAGGAGATATGATCGAATTCAGGTGTTAATTTTTTATTTGGTTCTGTTGTATCTAGATAGCGAACTGGTTTGACACAGAGACAAATCGGTTTGAATTTCTGGGCATGCGAATCAGTTCGCTACAGGAGTCAAATGGGTTCGGCTTCATGACAATCTCGAGTTTGGGTTATTTTGATGGTTTGTGTGATTTTCGGTAGGTTCAAGAGAATTCAGAAACCTATCATAATTACAGAATATTATTAGGATGATATAAAAGAGTTTAAATTACCTAGGGATGATAGGGTAATTAAAAGTTGGAAGAATTATAGTGGGATATATAATTGATGGTTAATTATGAATTATAAAGCGAGTGAGACGAGTTCAGAAATAGTTGATGAACGGGGTGAGTGGGTAAGCTCGAATACTCTAGCAAGGTGACGCTAGGTTGATTATTTAATTAATGAGAGTTTAATTGAATTAAGAGTCGAGTGATAGACTCGGTATTAATTGGGCTAGTGCCTATTGATATGCCCAAAGTACATCCTCATACTCAGAGTCACTAATCTCGGCCAGTCTCATAGCCGAGTTGGCAAAAAGCTTACAACTTCCATCAGAAAGTTTGTATTCTGCAAGGTCGGTCATCTACTACCAACCTCGGCTCTGCCGCAGATGAGGTCAGCAGCGCCTTAGGGGGCAGGTTATGGTCAACATCCTACTCTCCTTAAGCCGATGTTATATCTCTCCTCCTGCCTAACCTCGACCAGTCTTACCGATCACGGTCATCATAGCTATTAACAAGACAAAGTAACACCTTCGGACTTCACCAACCTCATACTCGGTCGAACCAAGATTACAGCAAGTGACAACACAGATCCAAGCATACGCAAGCACATGGAAGACTTCACATGGAAATTCAGTTATAACCAAATCATTCCCCTCACGTGAGGGAATATTGTGGTCATCATTATCTACATAAGATCACCTAGGTGCCATTCTTATACTGGTTCGATCCTCATACACATGTTCATTGCATGCTTGGGGGGTACATTACACTACCAAGTACTATATATAGAGGTATTCCTCTACGTTGTAAAAAGATCCATAATTGCAATCCCAGCGGAAACTCTGAGGTTTACACAGTAGAGAGAGAAAGATTGAGAGATTTTATCAATGGCCATTAGTGCCTTCATCTAGTGAAATTACTCACACACTCAAAGTGGACGTAGGCCAGATTGGCTGAACCACTTACAAACTAGTGTTTCTCATCTTCTCCTCACCACCCTCTACTAGGTGATAACTCTTTGTGCTGCCATTGTTATTACTAGTTTGAGCTTATCAACACCTCATCTTGGTGGTGCTGTTTCCAGCATCATCATTTTGGCTCCGTCTATGGGAAAGAGAGGATTCATCTCCTCTTCTTTTGCTGCTTAACCTTACTGGAGACTCTGGTAGTGAACCAAGCCTCACCCTTCGCGTGAAGCTGTGTCACCATTGAAAGAGGTCCTTTAAGGTATCAAGCTCTCTAACATTTTCATTACAAGCTCTCTAGTCTTATCATATGCAACAAGAGTTACCACCAACTCCTTCCTCATCTAATGTTAAAGGACCTAGTTCTAGCCAAGTACCACCCCAGTCCGAAAGGCCTAAGGTGGCAGCAGCCTTGAAGTCCTTGGATGCAACTCAGCAAGCGATGCAGGAGAAATTTGCCCAGCTAAGCCAAAATATAATAAGACCACCTGGGGTCTCACCGGAGATGATTACTCCAACAGCTTCTCAGCCACATCCTGAGGCTAGGGGACCACCCCAAGGACCGTGAAAAGACCAACTTACTCCTCAACAGAGGAGGGAAGTTGCTGACCCTAGGCATTTACACCTGAGGAGGCAAGCAAACCCTTGCCTTGAGGATAGGTACGATGACATTGAGGCAGAGGATGCTCCTGTAGACTGTTGGGATCCATATGAGGTCTCAAACAACACTGTATGTCCTGTACGGCAGAGCTGGGGTTAATGTGAAAGACGATACCGTAATGCATAATAAAGAGGTTCAGCCTTTGATCGCTTAAGTTGAGGTTCAGCCTTTGAAAGGATCGACACAGTTAATGATATGAGGTAGAAGTTATCCAGGTTAAGAAGTTTAGTTGGATCGCGAAGGGAGGGTGATGATCATTGGTGACGTGATGGCCGACCCCCACATGGACGAGACTGTGGTCAGGGGGAGGTCAACAGCCGATGTTGTATTGCAGCTGGAGAACCCTCCGTTCACCTGTTAGAGGTGGCTGGGGACAACCTTGGCTAGGCCGACATTACCAAACCATGTAATGACTTTATTCAAAGGTTTGAAGAGAAGATAGGGGATCTCATAAAAAGACAAGACCCACTATAGAGGGCATACTCAGAGGGCCCACCATTTGTGGAAAGAATTATAAGATTCCCAACCCTCTCCGATGTTGTCTCCCAAGTACGATAGAAGTACTAACACAGTGCATCATATTAAAATGTATCAGTATGCAGCAGACATTTATTCAATCCCTGATGAGATGAGGTGTTGAGATTTCTCAAGAACTCTGACGAGAGATACACATATTTGGTTCACTTATCTTCCTAAAATTTTTGTTAAGAGCTTTTAAGGGTTTGGCCGAGCGATTTGTACACAACTTCTGTTTTGGGGTAAGACCTCAG
Source organism: Sambucus nigra (assembly GCA_949130495.1). Taxonomy (NCBI): domain Eukaryota; kingdom Viridiplantae; phylum Streptophyta; class Magnoliopsida; order Dipsacales; family Adoxaceae; genus Sambucus; species Sambucus nigra. Next base: position 26,044,653 of record OX422218.1, on the reverse strand, counting down.
AAGAAGATAAATCACTTCCTTTATGTCAAGCAAGGGAAGAATGAAAGCCTTAGTGACTACATCATGAGGTTCAACAAGGAAAAATTAGAGGTTGGAGATTATTAATAGAGTATAGCCATAACATCCCTTATTGGAGGACTTTAGAAGGGAAAGTTGCTTTGGAAGCTTACTGAAGACCCTACTAAGTCTATGGTCGAGATGCTAGCAATAAATGCAAAGGTCATGAATGCAGAATAAGCAATGGCTGTGAAGTATGAGGATGATAATAAATGTAGTAGTGGGAAATTTCAAAGGAAAAATGATGTAAGAAGAGGACTATAGATGACAAGTTTGCACACAATACCCCTCTAACTGTGAGCTGCGAACACATCCTGAATGAAATAAAGAATGATAGATCCTAGAAATGATCGAAGAAGATGAAGGCTCATCCACATAAGAGAAATAAAAATCTATAGTGCGAGTTCCATCAGGATCACGACCATCTAATTGACAAGTGTTTCGCCGTGAAGAACGAGATTGAGAAAATGTTGATGTCTGGAAAGCTGAGAAAGTATTTTGATGATAGAGCTCATAAAGGGGGAAGAGATGACCCTAAAAAGAAAAGTAATGACAGATGCTAGGAAAATGCCCCTACCAGAAGAGCTGATGACTCAGATGATGATGACCCTAACCTCCCACTAAAAGACGATAATGTTCCAGTGAAGAGGGTCTGTATGATCTCTTTCGTTGTAAACACTATATGTGGAGGACTGGTTAGTGATGGCTCAGAGTTAACCGATTGCAAGGCCCACGTGGCAGAGGTCAAAGTAGTGATTCAGGCCGAGGTTGTGAAGTTGGCCTTTACAAAGGTTAAACACGAGAAGAGAAGAAAGGTAGATATGGATACACTCATAGTGGGATTCTCGTGACTTGATATCAAAGGTATCTTAGCCCCTCACGATGACCCTCTAGTAATCACCAAAAGGGTGCATGGGTGTGAAATTCAAAGAATACTTGTTAATGGGGGAAGTTCTATAGACATCATGTTTTAGCCTTATTTCAAGAGCCAAGGCCTCAGCAGAGCTAGGCTTGTCCCTTATTATCATCCTTTGATTGGTTTCAGTGGTGAAAAGGATCATCCATTGGGTGTGTACGAAATGGATGTAAGAATGGGAGATGAGTGGACTAGGAGGTTGACAAAAAAGATCAATTTCTTTGTAATGTATGAAAATGTCTTCCCATCCTACAACCTCATCATAGGACGAGTAGCCCTGAAGAAATTTGAGGTCGTGCCTTCAATGTACCACCAGATGCTAAAATTACCGTCTCTTTATGGAGTAGGGCAAGTGCAAGGTGACCAAAAATTGACACGTGAATGCTACTTCAACTCAGAAGAAAATAAAGAGAGACTCATAAGAGGGAAACAACCACGTACAACATCGACACACTTGATCCTAGTGATGAAACAAAGCTCAAAAAGGGTAAGGCTATGGAGGAGTTACAATCCATCGTCCTCAAGGAGGTTGAGCCAGAAAAAACCATCTAAGTTGAGAAACCCTTGAGGCCTGAGAGCAAGGAGGAACTAGTAAAGGTATTAAGGAAGAGACAAAGTGTTTTTGCCTAGATCCATGCATACATGCCAGGTATTGATCCTAAGATTATGTGCCATAAGCTCAACGTGTTGGAAGATGCCAAGCCCATCAAGTAGAGAAGAAGAGTATACTCAAGAGAAAAGTGTGATGTCATCAGGGACAATGTTATAAAGCTTGAAGATGCCAAATTCATCAGAGTGGTCATACACCCTGAGTGGTTATCTAGCGTTGTCATTGTGCCCAAATCTAATGGGAAATAGAGAATGTGTGTAGACTTCATTAATTTGAACAAGTCTTGTCCAAATGATAATTTCCCTCTACCTCGTATTGATATGATGGTGAATGCCACAGTAAGACATGAGCTCATGAGCTTCATGGATGTTCATTACGGATATAATCAGATCTTCATGAATTCAAAAGGCTTAGAGAACACAACATTCATCACAGACAAGGGGACCTATTATTACAAGGTCATGACCTTCGACCTGAAGAATACATGGGTTACTTACCAACGTCTTATAAATAAGATATTTGAGGATCAGATATGCAAGTCCATGGAAGTTTATGTGGACGATATGATGACGAAGAGTCTGAAGGCCGACACTCATGTGGCCGACCTTGAAAGAACTTTTAACACCATGGACAAATACAGAATGAAGCTCAACCCGGTCAAATATGTCTTCGGGGTAGGAGTAAGAATGTTTATTGGATTCATTGTCAACTAAAGGGGAATAGAGGTTAACCCTAAGAATATGAAGGCATTGCTGAAAATGAAGACACCCAGAACCATCAAAGACATTCAGAGGTTAACTGGATGAGTTACTGCACTCAACAGGTTCGTCTTAAAGCTACAGATAAGTGTCTTCCTTTTTTCAAAGTGCTTAGAAAGGCCTTCGAATGGGATGAGTAATGTGAAATAGCTTTTAAGGAGCTGAAGTCCTACCTTGGATCCCTTCTACTCCTATCTCGTCGAATAAAGGGAGAGAAATTGTGCGTATATTTAGCTGTCTTAGAGTCATCCATAAGTGTTGCTATAGTAAGAGAAGAGGATGGATTGCAACGACCAATGTACTTCAATAGCAAGGCACTCCAAGGGTCCGAACAGAAGTACCCTCGTATTAAAAAGTTGGCCTATGCTTTGATACATGATTCTAAAAAAATGAAGCCATACTTTCAAGCTCACTCCATGGTCGTCCTCATTGATTCCCCACTCAGACACGTCCTACATAAGCTTGAGAAGTTAGGAAGGATAATGACCTGGTCGATCGAGTTGGGGGAATATAATATTGTTTATCAACCCAGGGTTTCCATCAAGGGGAAGGCACTCGCAGACTTTGTAGCTGAGTTTACCTAGGATGAGGTCGAGGTTGAGATTAGTCAAAAGGCTACTGATGAACAAGATAGAAACGTCTTCTGAGATCTGGATGAGGTTGAGTGAAGCAAAGAAAAAAAAAGAATAGTTGAAAATGAGGAAGACAGATACCTCTTCAAGCAAGGGACCCTATCAGAGGTAAACTTATTTTTAAATGAAGAAGTTTGGAACCTCTTAGTTGATGGGTCATCATGTGAAAGCGAAAGTGGAGCGAGGCTGATAGTGTCAGCACCAGATGGTACCAATATTGAATATGCACTGAGGTTCAACTTCAAAGATTCAAACAATGAATCAGAGTATGAGGCATTAATAGCATGTCTCTTTTTGGCAAAAGCCCTTAGTGTCGGCCAACTCCTAGTTCACGGAGACTCAAGATTGGTCGTCAAGCAAATCCTGGGGGTGTATGAGGCCAAAGATGAAAGGATGGCCAGGTACCTGAAGAGGGTGAAAACAATAATAGAAAGATTTAACGAAGTGAAAATGAAGAGGATATCTCGACTCGACAATGGTCAAGCTGATGCTCTCGTGAGGTTGTCCTCAATAATAAGGAAATACATAACAAGAACAATACCAGTTGAGATTCTGATCAAACTGACCATCTAAGAGGAGGAGGTTTCTAGACCTTGCCTAAACCTAAGCATGGGAGCCTCATGGATGGAACCTCTTATCAGATACATCAGAGAGGGAGAGCTGCCAGAGTCAAAGTTGGAAAGGAGAAAGCAGAGGTTCAGAGATGCTAAATTCTCACTTCTAGGAGATGTCTATTATAAAAATGGATTCCTACCACCTCTCCTTAGATGTGTCCACCCTATAGAGGTTCCACACATCTTGCACGGTGTTCATGAGGTCTCTTATTCTAGTCACATAGGGGGGAGGCTATTAGCTAAGAGGATAATCAATCAGGGATACTGGTGTCCGATCTTGGCCAAATATGCAGCTGCATATGTGTAGATGTGTGACAAGTGCGATACCTCATTAACCTCATCAACCTATGACTTTAATTAGCTCCCCTTGGCCATTTTTAATATGGGCCGTTGATTTGGTAGGACCCCTGCCATGAGCTGTAAATAATTATCAATTTTTAATCGTGGCAATTGATTATTTCTCCAAATGGGTGGAAGTTGTGCCAATGATCACGATCACTGAGCAGAAAACCTTCCAATTCATCTGGAAGAGCATCATATGTAGGTATGGTCTTCCAAACACCCTCATCTCAGACAAAGGAACCCAATTTAAGAACATATCCTTAGAAACATACTGTGAAAGAGTGGGGATCAAGCAGTTCTTCTCTTCCCCCAGCCGACCCCAGGCAAATGACCAGACTGAGGTCAAAAATTGAAAAATACTTGATGGGATAAAAAAGTGGTTGGAATAGGACAAAAGAGGATGGATAGAGGAGGACGACAGCGAGGACACCAACAGGAGAAACTCCATTTATGTTGGCCCATGGCTCAGAGGCTGTCATCCCAATAGAGGTAGGAATTCCTACTCACAGAGTTCAAATATATGACCCTCAGAAGAATAGGGAGGAAAGAATACTTGACATTGATTTAATTGAATAAAGAGAGTATGCGAAGATAATACACGCAGCTTGTCAGCAGAGAACTGCGAGATTCTACAATTAAAGGGTAAAGTTAAGGCCTATAGGTGTGGGAGACCTAGTCCTAAAGAAGACGTGGCAAAAAGAAAATAAGCTCCATCCTAATTGGCATGGTCCTTATAGGGTAATTGATGAGGTTGTACCTAGTAACTACTGGCTAGAAAATCTTAAAGGAGAACCCTTCTCCAACCCTTAGAATTCCTATCGCTTAAAGAAATATTACATATGATGTTGCAGTTGTTCTTATCTTTTTATAATACATGTACCAGTTTATACAAAGGATGCTAATGAAAATATAGCAATGTTGTACTGATAATTTTATTATGTGTTTAACATCATTAAGTTGGTGAAAGTATGAGGTGAAACATCATAATTTGGTGCCCTCAGACATTAAACATCATTAGTTTGGTGAAAATTTAATAGGTGAAACATTATAATTTGGTGACCTCAGACCTCTAACATAATTATTTGGTGAAAATATGAGGGTGAAACACCATGATATGGTGATCTCAAACCTTTAACATCATTAAGTTGGTGAAAATATGATGTGAAACTTCATAATTTGATGACCTCAAACCTTTAACATCATTAAGTTAGTAAAAATATGAGGTGAAACATCATAATTTGGTGATCTCAAACCTTAAACATCATTAGTTTGGTGAAAATTTAAGAGGTGAAACACCATAATTTGGTGACCTCAAACCTTTAACATCACTATTTGGTTAAAATATGATGGTAAAACACCATGATACAGTGACCTCAGAACTTTAACATCATTAAGTTAGTGAAAATATGAGGTGAAATATCATAATTTGGTGACCTCAGACCTTAAACATCATTAGTGTGGTGAAAATTTAAGAGGTGAAACACCATAATTTGGTGACCTCAGACCTTTAACATCATTATTTGATGAAAATATGAGGGTAAAACACCGTGATATGGTGACCTCATACCTTTAACATCATTAAGTTGGTGAAAATATGAGGTGAAACATCATAATTTGGTGACCTCAGACCTTAAACATCATTAGTTTGGTGAAAAATTAAGAGGTAAAACATCATAATATGGGGACCTCGGACCTTTAACATCATTATATGGTGACCTCAGACCTCAAATAACATTAGAAGGGTGGAAATAAGAGGTAAGACATTGCAATTATAGTGCAACACCAACATATAAATTTCAAGAAAAACATTGTATGAAGCAATAGAATCTGAAGAGGTTGAAGTAATGATTATCATAAAATGGGTTCAGAGTTACAAAATAGAGTGCTAAGAGCCTTCATAAGAGTTCATAAAAATAAGAGTTACAGACAAGAGGGGGATCAAAGTTACAACTATTGAAAAGCTTCACAAGAAAAAAGCTTATGTCTCTACAGCTGCAGGCATTTGGTCACGATCGACATTTGTCACTTCAACTCCATCATCATTATGAGTAGCGTCTTTAGTCTCCGTGACCTCGAGAAGAGCAGTCTCGGCTGGAGAAGAATCAACCTCTTCAACTTCCTTCAAGTCCTGAGAGAATTGAGGGTCTCCAAAATTCAGACCAACTAAGTCTGAGACAGTCAAGTCCCCAGTCTCACCCTCCTTCATGGTTGCCCACTTATTAGTCGCTTTGATACCTGTCTTTAGGTATTCAAAGCCGAAGGTGATAAATTCATTAGAGACCTAGTAGTCTTTGATGGCCTACTCAACAACATCTTCCAAAGCATCCTTGACTGCAGCATCAACCTTAGATGGAAGAACATCGTTATTGGCCTTCAGATCTTTGTCATGATCCTTCTTGAGCTTATACATGTCATTGTCCCTCTGCTTGATAACCCCGTTTAACCTTCAAATGATATGTCTAAGCTCTGCACTCAAAGAGGGACAATGACATGTCTAAGCTCTCAGCTTCCTTCAGAGAGGGACAATAAATGCAGAGTAAGCTAAGAAGGTTGAAGCCACTCTGCATGCAGAGGTTGATCTTAGACATGTCATTGTCCATCTGTAACCTATACATTCAGAGAGGCTTCAACCTTCTCATCTTCCTTCCCCTTTTCTATAAGAGGCATCTTCTTTAAAGTCCAATCAACAAGGTGATGAAAAGATAAAACACCCTGCAGAAGAAGATCAGATGTATGAACATAAGAGATATAATTTCTAAAAATACAATGTTACACTTGTGATCAAGTTAGCAAAAAACTGATACCTGGATTGAGTTGTGGAGAGCAAACTCTGCCAGTAAAGGACATATAATGTGCGTAGAAAACACTTGTCTTCCTCGGTCATTATTGCACCAATAGCATCGGAAACCTTCAGACTGTGGACGATTAGGATATCTATGATTTTTAGCTGAGATAAATGAGCATCCAAGGTATCGTTTGTAGATATGGGGATGGCACGATCCCTGGCCTGAGCCTTACTCGGCCTCATATGCTCCACCGTGGACTTCCTCTTTTTATTAGCATCAGCCTTAGAGGTGCCAACACTCTTCTTGGTGTGAGGTGGGGGTACATTTTTGCCACCCCTTTTTTCCATGAGCTGGACAAGGCCAGGAGCAGACATTTCCCGAACTCGTCTGATATGTCCGCAGGGTGCTTTGTAAAAGACAAGTCTCTAAGTTAGTCAGTCAGAGATATAAAATATAAGAGGTATAACTTAGGTAAGAAAAATTACGACTTATGAAGATCTTCCAAGGGACCACCCCCCAAACCTGTCTGAGATAGGTAGTAGGGGTTCATCAGATGCCCATATTTAATTATACGACCTTTCTCTCCCTCATTGCGAAGGTCCTCAATATTTTTGTAATTATCCTGACTAAGACCAGGGTCGGCTTTGGTAGAAAGGGAGACCTTCCCCCATCTAAGAGGGGTCCTTGAATTCAGGGTTATAAAACCCTTGTCTAAACTAAATTCCCATGTCCTAGAAATAAATAAGTATTGATGTTTCCAATTATGGTTTGAAGTTTGGGTAATAAAGATCATCTTCTTCTCTGATATCCTGGCTGGGAAATGATAATATATGGGGTGATTTTTGTTAGACGAAGGGACGTAACAACCTGTATAAACCCTAACTGGAAGGTCTGAATGATGAATAACCCTCCAAAGGATGATGTCCCCAATCATAACCCTACATGGATTTGGGGATAGTTGGTAAGGTGCAAGATTTATATGGGAGAGTATAGCTCTAATGGATGGGTGGATAGTAAGATGAAAGCCCAACTTAAACAGATGCTCATAAACATAGATCTCTCTATATTGGCCATCGAAGGCCCTCTAATCCCTCAAAGGTTTCCTAAGGATGATTGAAGAATCTATGGAATAGAGATGCCTGAAAGAGATAAGGTAGTACTCGTTCACGGTACTCTCGTACTCGGTAGCCTCGGAGGTATAAAGTTCGCTCCATTCATCATCATAACCATCCCCAGCAACGTCGTCCTGGGAAGGTGTAGGAGCACCACCAGGAAACCTCTGAGAAAATTCAACCCTGGTGGCAGCTGGTAGGGGAATATCATTAATGGGAGTGGAAATTTCCACACTTGTTCCTAAGATTTCGACATCAAAATACCTATGCGAAGTGTTAGCACCTTGTGAGATGAGGCACGCTTGAAACCTTGGCTCCATCAAGAACCTCAACTTTCCTAGAAGGATAATCCATAGCCTTTTGAAAAGAGTCTACAGATTCACCTGTTTCAGACGTTGACATAAGGTCTGAGGAAGAGGACTTAGACATTGAGACAGGATCTGCAGGAACCTCAATAGGATCCACAGTCTTAGGGTATATGACCTTTAGTGGAGTAGAAAAAATTGGTCTTAGGAGGAAGGCCTCATCCCTACGAGCTTCCTATTGGTCTAGCTCTATCTACTTAATCTTCTCAAATGTCTTATCATGAAGATATGGGAATTCTTCAATAATTTCGTACATGGGTCTGAGCATGTGAAAGATGACAATACACTTGTAGGAAAAACTGCAAATAGACAAACAACTTGGGCTACTCAAACTAAAGATCGAAAGTTGAAAATTGAAGGGTTTCAAATAAGAAGACCAAGAACACTCAAAGGCCTTTCACTGGAGAAGGTGATCAAATGTTTACCGGAAGCCTAAAAGAAGGAAGTTTGTGGAGAAAGAAACCTCGAAGAAACCTGGAATGGCCCTAGTGCCACTCAATCGCTGTTATCCTACCCCTACAACCACTTAGCAGTGGAAGAAACCCTCATCGAAAAAAATAAAGTCACCGAAAAATATTAAACCCGAAAATGAAAGTTAACAAATAAAGAGAGAAAAGGAAAACGATACCCAAGTGAGTTCGATGGAAAAAAGGAACAGACTTAAGAGACGAAAAACCTTCAATCGCAGACAGCAATGGAGGTTTGAACGAAATCGTAGTTATGGAAAATCTTGGGTGGGAGAAAAAAGAGAATGATGAAAGAGAAGAAGGCTTTAAACCTTCTCAATGGTGTGGCACACGTTCCAACACACCCATTATTACCCTAGGGAACCCAAAAGACAATAATAAGAATTATCACACCTTGGCGAGCATGTTATACACTTCGATGAGTGACATGTGTCAGAGAATCCCTTCAGGCCCCAAGACACCAAAAGAGATCCAACCTCGGCCTAACCTACATACCCCTCAATCACCTTCTCACATAGGAGACTAAGGGCTAGGGGGTTATTGATATGCCCAAAGTACATCCTCATACTCAGAGTCACTAACCTCGGTCAGTCTCATAGACAAGTTGACAAGAAGCTTAAAACTACCATTAGAAAGGTCGTATTCTGCAAGGTCGGTCGTCTACTACCAACCTCAGCTCTGTCACATTCGAGGTCAGCAACACCTTAGGGGGGTAAGTTATGGTCAACATCCTACTCTGCTTAAGCCGACATTATATCTCTCCACCTGCCCAACCTCGACAAGTCTTCCCGACCGAGGTCATCATGGCTATTGACAAGATAAAGAAACACCTTCAAACTTCACCAACCTCATACTCGGCTGAACCGAGGTTACAGTAAGTGACAGCACAGGTCCAAGCATACGCAAGAACATGGAAGACTTCACGTGGCAATTTAGTTTTAACCGAATCATTCCCCTCACATGAGGGAATATTTTGGTCATCATTATCTACATAATATCATCCAGGTGTCATTCTCATATTGGTTTGATCCTCATACACATGATCATTACATGCTTGGGGGCTACATTACACCCCCCAAGCACTATATATAGAGGTGTTCCTCTACCTTGTAAAAGTATCCATAATTACAACCCTAGCAAAAACTTTGTGGATTGACATAGTAGAGAAAGAAAGCTTGAGAGATTGTATCAATGGCCATTAGTGCCTTCATCCAGTAAAATTACTCACACATTCATAGTGGTAGGTCAGATTGGTTGAACCACTTACATACTAGTGTTTCTCATCTTCTCCTCGCTACCTTCTACTAGATAATAACTCTTTGTGCTGCCATTATTATTACTAGTTTGAGCTTATCAACACCTCATCTCGGTAGTGGTGTTTACAGCATCATCACCTATGGCGATAGGAATGGGTAGCCAACTTATTATATATATACGGGTAGAGATAGTATATGTATATAGATGTGAATGCGATAATATCTGTGTGTGTTATATTTTATGAAGAACATACTCCTGTAGTGCTATCATGGGATGTTGCGCGATATGGGTGATTCCCCTGGATAGTGATGCACGGTGAGTACAGTCCCCAGGTCACAGTGTCATGTATTTTATTGTGTGATTTATTTTCGAGGTGAGACTATTTTGGTATGGTTCGGTCTCACTATCGAAGGACTATGACAGCCTCCACTAAGTTTGCGATTTTTACCAAGTTTAGTGCGAGTTAAGCCGACTTATGGTAATCGAGTTAGAGTGATCATACCTGGGATATGATAACATTTTACAGAAAAGCATCGAACGGGGTAATATTCGGAAGGATGGTAATTATACGCGACATATGTGTGCTTGTTGATGTATACTCTTATATATATATATATATATAAATATATATATATATATATATATATATATATATATATATATATATATATATATATATATATATATATATATATATATAATATTGTATATAAATACGGATAAATACATTAAGGGGACGACACCTCATCCGGCCCAGATGACCCTCTAAGGGGCCAACCCCTCATCAGGCACAGATGACCCTCCAAGAGGCCGACCCATCATCATGGTCTAGCCGACCCTCTGTGGGTACGACAATACGAGGCCCAAATTGGGCCAGACTCACTACCAAAAGGAACTTTTCCCTCGGCCTCATCTCATAGGCTGAGGGTGACATCATCACAGCGCGTGGTATGGGAGATGTGTGGAACAGTGCGCTTGAGTCTCACATGGAACGTGGAAGACCGTTATAATAATATCACTCCCTCACGTGAGGGAATATTATGTCATCATTAATCACAGGTGGCATCTACAGGTGTCAACGGGAGATTGGCCAGATCATCGTTCACATGCACCATGCATACTTGGGGGGTACACTATACCCTACAAGGGGATGGGTCGAAAATTGTAACCCCAGTAAAAACTCTGCTTGTACACACAGTAGAGAGTGAAAGTGAGCTTAAGTGCATTGTATCCAAGTCCATTAGTGCATTGGATCACACACTCATAGTGGATGTAGGCCTGATTAGCTGAACCACTATAGATCATTATCTTGCTCCTCTTATACTCACCTCCTTCTACACACTTACACACTTATACATCTATGGTTGCCATGAAACTTACAGTTTGATCTCATCATCACTAATCTGGTGGTGTTGAATCCAAGCATCATCATTTTGGCACCGTTTGTGGGAACGAGAAGACATCTCTTCTTTTGTACAGCTTGACCTCACTGAGCACTCTGGTGGTGAGCCAGTTCTCCCCCTGTGTGGAGACGTTTCACCATTAAAAGACACCCATTAAGGTTCTCAAGCTCACTAGTCTTTTCTTCAGTTCAGTTCTTCATAACTCAAGCACATGGCACCAGAGATGCCACCACCACCACTTCCTCTATCGGATAGTGGAGTAGGACCCAGTTCCAGTCAACCACCACCCCAATCTGAGATGGCTGATGTGGCGGCAGCCTTAAAGTCTCTGGAAGCAAGCCAGCGGTTCATGCAGGAACAGTTCACATCGTTAAGCCAGAACATACTAAGACCACCAAGGGTCTCACCTGAGATGATTACTCCGGCAGTGGCTCCAGGGCAGCATGAGTCTAGGGAACCACCCCAGGCACCACGCAAAGACTTTCCACACCCACAACGGCGGAGGGATGTTGCTGACCCCAGCGTTTACGCCTGCGATGGCAAGGAAACCCTTGCCCCGAAGATATGTATGATTATCTGGAGGGAGAGCAGGCTCCCATAGAGTGCTGGGAGCCGTATGAGGTCTCCAACAATACTTTGCGACCCCTCCAGGAGACCAGAGGGAAGTGTGGAAGGCAAAATCTTGACGATCGCCCGAGAGGCTCTACTTTTGATCGCTTGAGTAGGGGGTCGTCCTTTGAGAGGCTGGCCCCAGTAAATGACCTGCGGGAAAAATTATCCAGATCAAGGAGTGCTGCGAGGTCCAGAAGGTAGGCAGCAGATGGCCGACCCCACGGGGGCCGACCCTTAGGACAGGACGATGGTCAGGGGGAAGTAAATAGCCGACACAGGCCTGCCGCCGCAAAACCCTTCGTCCACCTCAAAAGGGTGGCAAGGGATAACATCGACCAGGCTGACCCTACGAGGCCCTGAAATGACTCGATCCAGCGACTGGAGGATAAGATTGGCAATATTCTGAAGAGCTGGGACCCTCTTCAGAGAGGATACTCCATTGGCTTAACCTTTGTGGCGAAAATAGTCAACTTCCCCACTCTATCCAAGTTCAAGCCACCGGTGGTCACCCCTCGGTATGACGGGAGTACCAACCCTGTCCACCATATTGAGATGTACTAATCAGCGACAGACATATACTCTATTTCGGATGAGATGAGGTGTCGAGCCTTTTCTGGCACTCTGACTGGGGATGTGCATGTCTGGTATATGTCTCTTCCAAAAAACTCCATTGAAATCTTTAAGTAGTTGGCAGACCGATTTATCCATAACTTTAGCTTTGGAGTGAGGCCATAAAAGAAGACCACACACCTGCTCTATGTTAAGCAGGGGAAGAACGAGAGTCTAAGAGAATACATAGCCAGATTCAACAAAGAAAAGTTAGAGGTGGGAGACTATGAGGAGAGCATATCCATGACCGCCCTCATTGGAGGGCTCCAGAAGGGGAAGCTGCTATGGAAGCTTGCTGAAGACCCTCCGAGGATGATGGCTGAATTGCTGTTGACAGCAGGAAAGGTGATGAATGCCGAAGAGGCGATGGCTGTAAAATATGAAGATGAAAAAGGAGGCACTAGTGGGGGTAAGTACCATAAGAAGAACAACGAGGGGAAGAAGAGGTCTATGGACGATAAGTTCGCTGATTACACCCCTTTAACGGTCAGTTGAAAACGTATTCTCAATGAGATAAAGAGTGATCGATCCCTGAAGTGGCCTGAAAAGTTGAGGGCATCCCCCAACAAGAGGAACAAAAACATGTGGTGTGAATTTCATTAAGACCATGGCCACGTGACAGACAAATGCATCACTCTGAAAGATGAAATTGAGAAGATGATGAAAGAAGGGAAGCTCAGGAAGTATGTTGACAAAAGTGCCTTAAAGAGAGGCCGAGGGGACGACCCCAAGAAAGAAGTGAGGTGATGCATGTAGAGAAGATCCTTTAAAAAGAGGGGACGAACCTTTTAATGATGAGGACGACCCTGATCTCCCTCCAAGAGATGACCACGACCCTGTCAAGAGACTTAATATGATCTCACTCAGTGTGGGAATGATCTCCAGGGGCCTACCAGGAGGAGGGTCAGAGGTCGCTGACAGGAAGGCCCGTGTAGCTGAAGCCAAGGCAGTGACAAAAACTGTGCACTCAACCTCTCTAGGGGCAAAGTCAGAAAAGAGGAAGAAGTTCGATATGGATACTTTGATAGTGGGGTTCTCAAGAATGGACTTAAGAGGACTCTTAGCCCCACATGATGACCCTCTCGTCATCACTACTAGGGTACACGGGTGTGAGGTGCCGAGGATCCTGGTCGATGGGGGTAGCTCTACAGATGTGATGTTTTGGCCATGCTTCAAGGATTTAGGTCTCAGCCGTGCTAGACTCGTCCCATACCATCATCCATTGATTGGGTTTAGTGGGGAAAAGGTTCATCCCCTTAGAGTATATGAGGTCGATGTCAGGATGGGGGACGAGTGGCCGAGATGGCTTACCAAGAAGGTCAGCTTCTTTGTGATGGATGAACATGTCTTTTCGGCCTACAACATTATACTGGGGCAGGTAGCCCTCAAGGGGTTTAAAGCTGTGCCGTCTACGATCCACCAGATGATTAAATTCCCAACCCCTTACGGGGTAGGGGAAGTCTAGGGAGACTAGACAACAGCACGAGAATGTTATTTTAACTCCACCGAAGAAAGAGAGGCGCACAAGAAGGCAACAACCACTTATAATATTGATACCCTTGACCCCAGGGATGAGAAAAAACTCAAGAAAGGAGAGCCCACGGAAGAGGTAGAATCCATCATCCTCAATGAGGATGAGCCGGAAAAATCATCCAAGTCGGCAAAACTTTGAGGCCAAACATCAAGGAAGACCTCATCATGCTGTTGAGGAGAAGATAGAGCGTCTTTGCATGGAGTCATGCAGATATGCCGGGGATCGACCCCGAAATTATGAGCCATAAGCTCGACATGGTAGAGGGTGTAAAGCAAAAGCAGAAGAGGAGAATTTATTCTAGAGAAAAGTACGAGGTCATTAGGGATGAGGTCAAGAAGCTGGAAGATGCAAAGTTTATCATGGAGGTCATCTATCCCGAATGGTTATCCAATGCAATCATTGTCCCAAAAGCCAACGGAAAGTGGTGGATGTGTGTAGACTTCACAGACCTTAATAAGCATTGTCCCAAAGGCAACTTCCCTCTCCCCCGCATTGATCAGATGGTAGACGCTAACGTAGGCCATGATATCATGAGCTTCATGGATGCCTATTCAGGGTACATACAGATCTTTAAGAACCCTAAAGACTCGGAGAAGACAACTTTCATTACCGACAAGGGGACGTACTGTTATAGGGTCATGCCCTTTGGCCTAAAAAATAAGGGGGCAACGTATCAGCGCCTTGTAAATAAAATGTTTGAAGACCAAATTGGGAAGTCTATGGAGGTCTATGTAGATGACATGCTGACCAAGAGTTTGAAATCAGAGGATCGTGTGGCTGACCTTGAGAGGACCTTTAATACAATGGACAAGTACCAAATGAAGCTCAACCTGGCCAAGTGTGTCTTCGGGGTCAGAGCAAGGAAGTTCGTGGGGTTCATTGTCAATCAAATAGCCATCGATTCCAACCCTGAAAAGATAAAGGCCCTTATAGAGATGAAGACCCCCAAGACCATTAAAGACATTCAGAGACTCACGGGGCGTGTGGCTGCTTTGAATAGGTTCGTGTCCAGAGCCACAGATAAGTGTTTACCATTCTTCAAAATTCTGAGAAAGGCCTTTGAGTGGAGCAAAGAGTGTGATGAGGCTTTCAAGGAGTTAAAGTCATACCTAGGGTCTCCTCTACTGTTTTCACGGCCAGTACAGGGTGAATGGCTATATGTATAACTAACCGTCTCAGAATCAACCATCAGCGCAACCATTGTGAGAGAAGAGTACGGGATATAAAGGCCTGAATATTTTAATAGTAAGGCACTACAGGGGGCATAGAAAAAATACCCAAGGATGGGGAAGTTAGCCTATGCCTTGATCCATGCATCAAGAAAAATGAAGTCGTACTTTCAGTCCCATACAATGGTCATCCTCACTGACTCTCCACTTAGGCATGTCTTACACAAGCCAGAAAAATCAGGTAGTCTAATGGCCTGGGCTATAGAGCTGGGGGAGTTTGACATTGTGTACCAACCTAGGACATCCATTAAGGGGAATACATTGGCAGATTTCGTGGATGAATTTACTTGGTACTTGGGAAGACGATGAAGCTAAAGATGAGAGCTTCGGGAAGACAGATACGCTGCAAGGCAGAGTCACCAACACACCCACAGACAAGGCTGAGATAAGCACCATTAGAAGAAAGGTGGTCAAAAACGAAAAGGGAAAATATCTCTTTAGACAGGGGTCCCTCACCGAGGGAAATTTCTCAGAAGAATAGACCGTGTGGAGCCTCTTCATCGATGGGTCCTCCGACGACAGCAGAAGTGGGGCTGGATTAATAGTGTCAACACTAGACGGTACATACATCAAGTACACCCTGAGGTTCAACTTCAAAGCCTCCAATAACGAGTCTGAATATGAGGCCTTGATAGAAGGCCTCTCCTTGGCCAAGTCTCTTAGTGTCGGCCAGATTTTGGCCAATAATGATTCAAGGTTAGTAGTAAATCAGATACTAGGAGCCAACGAGGCCAAGTATGAGCGGATGGCCAAGTACCTTGAAAAGGTGATGTCACTATCGAAGATCTTTAGAGAAGTAAAATTGAAGAAGATACCTAGGCATGATAATGGCTGAGCAGATGCACTTGTCAAGCTGGCCTCAGCAACTAGGACAGATATCAGGAGGACAGTCCCAGTGAAAATTTTGCTTCAACCAACTATTGAACATGCTGAGGGAACACTTAGCACTTGCCTGAATGTTTCTAAGGAAGCTTCATGGATGGACCCTCTGATCAGATACATTAAGGAGGGGGAGATTCCAGAAGCGGGGCAAGAATGGAAGAAGCTGAGATACTGAGCGGCAAAATTCACTGTCATCGGAGACACCTTGTACAAAAAGGGGTTTTTACTCCCCTTACTTAGGTGTGTGCACCCGTCTGAAGTCCCACATATTTTACAAGACGCGCACGAGGGGTCATGTTTAAGCCACATTAGGGTTAGATCTTTAGTGAAGAGGGTGGTCACCCAGGGGTACTATTGGCGGACCTTGTGGAAATATGCCATGACATATGTAAAAAAGTGTGACAAATGTCAGAGATTTTCCACCATCCCTCACCAACCCCGTCAGCCTCTTACCTCCATTACATCCCCATGGCCATTTGCAGTGTGGGGGATTGACCTAGTAGCCCTCTTACCTAGGCCCATCAATAACTATCGGTTCCTCATCGTGGAAATTGACTATTTTTTTAAATGGGTGGAGGCAGAGCCAATTGTCACGATTATCGAATAGAAGACCTTCCAGTTCATCAGGAAAAATATTATATGCAGATATGGTCTCCCCAACACCCTCATCTCAGATAACGAGACTCAATTCAAGAACACATCTCTAGAGAAGTACTATAAAAGGGTGAGTATCAAACAATTATTCTCTACCCCAGGTCGACCTCAAGCCAATGGGCAAACGGAAGTTACAAATAGGACAATCCTAGATGGGTTCAAAAAGAGACTTGAGGAGGCAAAAGGGAGATGGGTTGAGGAGTTATATGTGGTACTATGGGCCTATAGGACGACGACACAGACCTCTACCAAAAAAACCCCGTTTATGCCAGCTTATGGCTCAAAAGCCGTCATCCCCACCGAGATTGGGTTTCCTACTTATGGGGTCCAAATGTATGACCCCCAGAGAAATATGGAAGAGAGGAAACTTGACTTAGACCTGATTGAGGAAAGTAGGGAAGACGTCGAGATAAGGCAAGCCGCCTACTAGGAGAGGACTGCAAGGTTTTACAACCAGAGGGTGAAGCAGAGGCCAATTGCAGTGAGGGACTTAGTCCTAAAAAAGACTTGGCATAAGCCCAACAATCTCCATCTAAATTGACATGGCCCATATAAGGTCATCGATGAAGTTGTCCATGGAACCTATAGACTAGAAAACCTAGAAGGGGAACCCTTTTCCAATCCCCGGAATGCAGATCATTTGAAGAAATAATATCAGTAGTGTTGTAATGTCCCATCGGACCACAATTGTAAGGGGTGTTGCTCCAACAGAGCACTTGTAATGTTAATGTGAAATATCATATTGTGTTTTCCCTCATCTTGCGTTCGTTAGTTATAGTATGACTGGGATCGTCTTAGGGAAACCACCCTCGGCTACGATAAGGGTCAATTCTGGGGACGACCCCTCATTCACCCTCAAGAAAGATGAGGGAGGGCTTAATTTAAAACATCATTAAGTTGGTGTGAAACCACCCTCGGCTATGATGAGGGTCAATGCTGGGGATGACCCCTCATTCACCCTCAAGAAAGACAAGGGAGGGATTTATTTAAAACATCATTAAGTTGGTGTGAAACAACCCTCGTCTATAATGAGGGTCAATGGCGGGGACGACCCCTCCTTTGACCTCAAGCAAGACGAGGGAGGACTTGAAAAACCATTAGTTTGGCAAAAAACCACCCTCGGCTATAATGCGGGCAAATGGTGGGGACGACCCCTCTTTTACCCTCAAGAAAGATGATAGGGGGACTTCAAAATTAAAAAAACATCAATTAAGATTGGTGAAAACAACCCTCGGCTATGATGAGGGTCAATGGTGGGGACGACCCCTCATTCACCCTCAAGAAAGACGAGGGAGGGGTTAGTGAGTTAATTTAAAAACATCACAAGGAAAATCATACAAGAGAAGTATAGAAGACAAAAAGAGGCATTATATTACAAAATATTGATGTTTGTCTGATATATTAGTACAAAAATATGGGTTACATGAAGAGGCTATGGGCTACAGACAGCCACCCTATTAAGCAACATCGGAGGGCAATGTTTCAACATTGATTACGGGGGTTTCTTCTATGACCAAGAGAGGTTGATCCTCAAACGTGCCGGTACCCTCGACGTGCACTTGGGACTCCACTTGGGCTAAGGCCTCAGCAATCAGGGGATCGTCCAGTTGAACTGCTTCAATAGAGGGAGGACAGATGATACTGTGTCAGCGAACTTAAGGACGACCCACCGACAGGCCGTCCTAATCCCCCTCTCTAAGTATTGAAGACTGAAGCCTTGAAACTCGTCCAAAACTTTGTAGGCCTCAACATCATCGGCCTCTGACTTCTTCATGGCCTCGGCTAGATCACTTTTGAATTGAGCAGTCATAGCCTCTTCCTTCGTTTTGAACAGATCATCCCTAGCCTTCAGGTCAGCATCATGCTGCTTTTTTAGCTCATCCAAAACCCTGGCATGTTCGGTCCTAGTGCTCTCCAACTCGTCCCTTGTGGTCTTAAGCTCAGTCTGTAGGTTAGCCTCTTGCTGAATAGCCCTCTCGGCTTTATGGAACTTCTGTTGGTTCTCACCCATCCATTTGGTAGCAGACGTGAAGGCACAAACAGACTGCATAGAAAAAAAAACTCATTAAAAGGATGAGGAAATAATTAGTGAAAAATTAACACTCAGTGCAACGAAGTAAGACAAATAACTGGGAAAGAGTGTGAAGACCATAGTCATAGACCTTCACCGGGGGCATCATGGATAAGAATTCATAGTCAGTAGTCGAGGGGGTAGAAAATATAGAGGCCTTGGTCGCCCTCAGGTTGGTAATTAGGGAAGATGGCTCGGCCTTTAAAAATGCTAAGTTTTGGGACCAGAAGGCCCCCATGCTGGAGGAGGAGCTAGTCCCCTTCGATGCCTCCACCCTCGCCCTCATCCTCGAATCAGGCCGAGGGTCAACATGAACTTCAGGACCTTTTCTTTTGGAACCCTGGGTGAAAGGTTCGATAGGTTTCGGCCCCACGACCTTCGACTTCCTCAGAATCTGCTGAGGCTCTTTGTCCTTCTTCTTGCATAGTCCAGATAATAAGCTTGGGGCAGTAATTTCCCAGAGAAAATCAGAGATACATGCATGATGACCTGAAAAGAAGACGACACATCAGAAGAATACAGAGGCAAAGATGAAAACACTTGGAAAAAAGCAATGATTGAGCAAAAATTAATGATAACTCACATGGCTCTGTCAAGGGGCTGACCCTCAGACCAGCTTCTTTGAGGAACCGAGGGGTCATCAGATCTTTAAACTTTGCAAGTCCACCCTCTTTCCCTCATTCTCTCAGATATTCGACTATGTCCTTCTCATCTAGACTAAGTCTGGGGTCTGACCAAGCCTTCATTGAGTGGTTAGACCATCTCCTTGGGACCTTCAGACCCTCGTCTAAAGGTTGAGTATCGGCGGCAAACTCCCACTCTTAATAAATGAAGAAAAATCTCTTCTTCCAGTCTTGGTTGGAGGTTTGTGCCACGTGGAGAAGTTTTTTATCAGACCTCCTCGCCCCCAGGTGATAGTACCCAGGCTGTTTAGACGAGGAAGTGATATTATAATAAGCCAAAAACACGTCGACTAAAGGCTCGTCTGTGAAGGCATTCTTCCACAAGGAGACGTAGCCGAGGATCGTCCTCCAGGAGTTGGGGGGAAGTTGAGAGGGGGCGACGCCGAGGGCTGATAATATGTTGACTATGGCAGGGTACAGCGGGAATCTAACACCGACCTTAAACATCTGTTCATACACTGCTATCTCCCCCTCGTCCCCTTCAAAGACTCTCTTACACTCAGAGGGGACCCTCATAATAATGTTAGGAGGCACACCAAATGTATGCCTCCACAACAGGAGGTCACGATCCCCGACTGAGGAAATATAGGCCGAGGTGTGGGAGGTGTCAACTGGGTCAACGTTTGAGTCCTCACTATCATCCTCAGTCCCCTCTCGCTCGGCCTCATCACCTATCAGAGGTCCATGAGGAAAGGCCATCTGGAAGGAATTAGGGGATAAAGTTATCACAGGGACAACTTCATAAGGGACCACTCCCTCAGCCTGTCAGCCTGGGCTTAGATCAGACGTCTCTCTCCTCCCAGAAGGCCCAGTGCTAGTTGGTGACGACGCTCTTTCATCCATCTCTCCTGAATGACTCTAGGCTGGACGATAGGACGACCCACAAGACTCAGATGGTTTTATTGTGGCTAAAGGAATGGGAAAAATGGGTCATACACAATTAGGGTTGTCCCCTCATCTTCTCTGCTCCTCTTCCTCTACTTTTCTTATCTCTACAAAGAACTTCTCTCTCAGGGATGGGAACTCTTCAGCTAAATTGTAAAGCCTACTAAGCATTAAGGGGGAGACCCTACACTTAGAAGAATTTGGATAACCTAACTACAAATAAGTTGGAAATTGACTAAGTTGGACATTTGGATTGAAACTAAGGAAAGTAAAAGTTTTAACCAAGAACACTCAAGAATAAGCCATCGTAGAAGAACGCCGGAAAGTATGAAATAGCCAAAGAAAAATCTAGTCCTACAGACCTAAAGAAGTCGAAGAGTTAAAAAATAATGGAATGTAAAGAGGGCACTGGCTCAGAACTATTACTTGACAAAGGACGAAGAGGACGACGAGGACGACGAGGCTTGATGCAAAAGTCACAGAAATGGCTATGGCTATGGAGCTGTGGAAAATCTAGAGAGAGAGAGCTTGGGCGCGAAAAAGAAAAAAGGGAATAACTTCAGAAAATCTATTTAAATACCTTGCTAATCAAGGGGGCCATGAACCAATGCATAGCACAACCCACGAGGAGGGCATTATTAGGGCACAAAGTCCCAAGCAGTGTGCAGCCGCCATGCCTAGAAAATTGGAACGACAGTGGATAAAAATTTGGCAGGTGTCACATCAGCTTGACAGGTGTCATTCGTCTAACTGACCATACACTAATCTGAAAGGAAATACTATCCCTCATCCATCTCAATAACATCGATGGATAAGGGCTGGGGGGTGATTGATATACCCATATATGCCCTCGGCCAGGCCGAGGGTACCCTGCACCTGGATGGGGCCAGGATGATCTCTTAACCAATATCAGACGACCTTCCAAGGGGCCTACCCCTCATCAAGCCCAGACGACCCTCCAAGGGGCCAACCCCTCATCAGGCCCAGACGACCCTCCAAGGGGCCGACCCCTCATCATGGTTTAGACAACCCTTCAAAGGGCCAACCCCTCATCATGGTCCAAATGACCCTCCAAGGGGCCGACACCTCATTAGGCCCAAACGACCCTCTAAGGGGCCAACCCCTCATCAGGCACAGACGACCCTCCAATGGATCGACTCCTCATCATGGTCTAGCCGAACCTCCGAGGGTACGACAGTACAAGGCCCAAATTGGGACAGACTCACTATTGAACGTAACTTTGCCCTCGGCCTCATCTCATAGGCCGAGGGTGACATCATCACAACGCGTGGTATGGGAGACACGTGGAACAGTGCGCGTGAGGCTCACATGGCACGTGGAAGACCGTTATAACAATATCACCCCATCACATGAGGGAATATTATGTCATCATTAATCACAGGTGGCATCTACAGGTGTCAACAGGAGATTCGTCAGATCATCGTTCACATGCGCCATGCATACTTGGGGGGTACACTACACCCCCCAAGACCTATATATATTTGTCACCTATAACCCTACAAGGGGACGGGTCGATAATTGTAACCCCAGTAAAAACTCTACTTGTACACACAGTAGAGAGAGAAAGTGATCTTAAGTGCATTGTATCCAAGGCCATTAGTGCCCATACTTAGTGGATCACACACTCACAGTGGATGTAGGCCTGATTGGCTGAACCACTATAGATCATTATCTTTCTCCTCTTATACTCACCTCCTTCTACACACTTACACACTTATACATCTATGGTTACCATGGTACTTATAGTTTGAGCTCATCATCACTTATTTGGTGGTGTTGAATCCAAGCATCATCAGACGCTTCGGTAATTTCATTCCTACTCTAGGATTCATATCTAGTTATTTTAGTTGGGCATATTTCCCTTTCAGTTCAGACTTTTCGTTGGATTTATTCTTTTCAGTTTCAAACTTTGTATTTAGATTTATTTCATTTTAGTTATATTGATGGTTTGGATGTTGGATTTGGAGCCGATGGTTTATTCGGCATTTATTCATTTAATCCTGTGATGTTCTAGACTTCATTTATTGTGTGAATGGTTTATATTATTATTTTCTTTGAATATTGTTGTGAGTGTCATTAGTTAATAAAAAGATAAAATTTGGCACTATCTTATTTTAACCTAGGTGGTTGGTAAACTAAAAAAAAAAATTCTGACAGTGATGCTAAGAATGACCAAATGAGACTCATGTTTATTTTAGTAAATGACTAATGACCAGTGATTAAAATAGGCGAGGTGTCATAGAGGTATAATACAAATATGTGCAGCACCGACATTTGCACTAATAAAATTAGTAGCCTTCATTTTCTCTATCGCACCGTGAAAAATGGTAGAAGGAATTAAAGAAACATCAAGAGTCTCAAAGGAAGACAACATTCTTTCCTCAGATGATTCACCCCTCTTTGATTCCTAAGAGGAAGTTTTTTCCTGAAATAATTCATCCCTGTCTAAGTCTTGGGAATGGGAGGACTCTGGGTCGTCCAATGTAAGGTGGATGATTGTACTCTTTATATCATCCTTGAAATAGAAGAATTAGTGGAGCACTTGTATTTAAGAAGAAACATCATTGACCTTGGGTGCTCAACAACAACATTTCTCTCTTGAATGGTTCATATTCTTTGAAGGTCAAAAAAGTTAATGTCATTGTTGTACGGAGTCTCCTTCTTACTTTTTGCTTAAAAAAGAAACAGAAAAAGAAAAAAACATTGCCCTCAATTAAGAGATAATAACAAAGCTAACGAAATGACTTTCCAACCTACTGCTTGCCCTTGCTGAGGGCATGTCATCCCTTGATATGCCATGCCCTCATGAAGGAAAGATTGTTGTCAATTATTCACAATCAGATTATGATACCAATAATCTTTATTGTTATTATGGTGGTTCATAACCAGATCTTAGTTGTCCACCATTTTCTTTATATAGTTAAGGTTTTAAGTGGTCAACACCCATTCGTAACAGGTCTTAGTAATGTTGAGACAGGTCCGATATACCTCATTAATACGATTCACCCCATTAGGATCCTCTATATGTTTGGAGTAACTTTGGAAGGGACCACATTAAAGTACTGACAGAACTCCAAAAATAACCGATTTTGGGGGGAAATAACCCTACACTCAGTAATATATATTGAAGGAAACTAATAGCCTTCATAAAGGGTGCAAAGGTCATAAGGACCATCAACTAAGTCTACTGGTACCCACAGGAGGATTTAATGATCAATTTTATTTTCTTCCACGCGGCTTTTGTCAATAACACACACCATGGTTAAAGATGACAAGATAAATGAAATTGTAAAAAAGATAAATAAAAGAAGATTAGAATAGAGAAAGAGTTGCAAAGAAGTTCTTATGGGTGGATTGGTAAAAATGAAAAACTATAATTCGGAAGATTGCACGTTTTTCAAATGAACTAAAAAATGGGCAAAAGAGTGGGAAGAGTCTTATCCTAGCAATGAACGACCTTACGATTCTCTAAAAGTATGATTATTATATGCGCGTATGACGGTTGTCGAAGAGGTGATTCACTAAAAAAAAAGGTAATATTTTCCAACATGCTCCTGGGGCACTTAATGATCAAATGACCCATTCATTCTTAGAGATTTACATAAATTCCTTTCGATCAATCAATAAAAACTCTATCACAAAGACTTGTCAAAGTCAACATTGGACTTCGGCACAACAAAGCCCAACGACCTCAAAGCGACACTGAGCTTTCGATTCATTTGTGGGGACCCAAATTACAATGGCACGTTACCTAAACATGTTCGACACAAGCCCACATACTTCTTGTGCATCAAGTTAATTAAGAGTCCAAGTCACAAAAGACTCCCGCATAACCATCTCTTGGAATGGCTCAAACTGATAATAGATAGGTCTGAACTTCTAAGGATAGCTATTAATAGAGATCATGACTCTCCTAAACTCATTTATAAATTTAAATCCTCTCCTCTTTGACGTGGGCATGTTATATTGTAACGACGAGTAGTACTGAAACTTTGCCTTGTAACATCGTGCAGTACTACAACTTTGTCAACATGTGCTCTGAGTTAATAAGATAGTAAATCCAAAATCTCGTGGACGTAGGCACGTAGTCGAACCACGCATATTATTATATTGTGTGCTTGAAATCTTTACCCTTTAATACTTCACATGATTTAACTTGTTTGCATTGGATATAATTATTGTAGGAAATTACCACCTATTATAATATATGTGATTAGACTTGATCAAGTACCAAGATATATTTTTGAAGTTATTGGTTGTGATCCTTCATAAAGTTTTGAATTTTTTTTTTCAATGTTACTTCAGCACCAGCATTTTATATATGCATTGGTATTTCATAAGACATAATGTTAGTTTAGGCATGTAATGATGAAGTTGTATTATATTATGATTGACGTAAAAATTGACAAATGAGACACTTCATTCCATTCACTATAACATTCTCTTCACTCAAAAATCTACCACACGTCTCCACTTGAGAGAGTATAATAAAGGGTTTTTCGACTTAACCCCGACTTTTTAATATGTTGTTTGATTTAACCCCTAGTTTGCTAATCTCTTTGATTTGCTCCTTGTATTTGGGGGATATCTCAAAATATTGAATAAAAATTCGAGGGTAAGTCAAATAATTTATTTGACGTTGCTTCTTGTTTATAATGCAAAATTAGTTAGAAAACTGGGAGTTAAGCTAAATAAAATTTAAAAGTGTGGGTTAAGTATGAAAGACTCTATAATAAATTGGACCAAACTTGTTTCACTCCTTTTCCAGGAGAATCATAAATTATTAATTTTGTATTCAACCCCTAAATTTTTTATCAGTTTTTTTTTTAATTTTTTCTCTTATCAAATTTCACAAGCTTCCAGATGAAAAATGAGGCGCATGTAAATCATACATTAATACAGAACACAAACTACAAAATATGATTTAATTAATTAACTAGCTCAAAATATTTTTTTTACTATTTTAAAAAAAAAATGATCAAAATATGTCAGCTTTTAATCCACTTAAAAACTGACATATTTTGAGTAACTTGAAAATTGACATATTTTGACTGATTTTTTTAAAATAATAAAAAATATTACTTGACCTTATTTTTAGGAGTTTCCTATAATATATATACGCATAAAAATGAACAAAACAAATATAATTTTCACTATTTTTTTTAAAACTAGTTGACTCAGGAGGTTCTCGTTTAAGAACCTCACACGAGACTTATGTGTGTGTGTGTGTGTGTGTGTGTGTGTGTGAGTGTGTTTGTGCGTGCACGCGTATTTTTTTATAACAAAAACTCAATTTAATAATATACTATTTGGCCTAAAACGATTGTTTAAAACAACTAGTTTTTCATCTTGCGGTTTGCAGACATAGTTTAATTTTGTATTTATTATAATATACTCCATCAATTTCAAATTAAAAGTCTACTATTTTATTTTGGGTTATTTCAAATTAAAATATGCACTTATCTTTTTTTAACATAACTAAGAGTCAATTTTCACAACGTTAAATAAATATTAATCTTAACCGTCGATTGAATATATTCTTAATTTATACAAAATAAAAATATAAACTTTTAACACGGGATCAAAAGATTATGTGCTTAGACTTAGACTTGCTCAATAAACAAAATATATATTTTTGAAACTATTAGTCTCGATCCTTAATAATATTTTAAAACTCTTTGGCGCATGTACTAAATAGTCTCTCGAACAATTTTTAATATACGTATATTCCAAACTTTTTTAATTGTTCAAAAAAATCCCTTAACATGTCCCTAGTGCATACTTTAAAAATAAAAGAATATTGATTAAATGGGTGTTTGATGAACTTTTTCGAACTAACCAAAATGGTTTAAACTAAATGTATATTAAAAAAATATTTCAGAGACTTTTTGACATTTGATCAAAACTTTTTTTATATTTTTAGTTTAGCCCCATTATTTTTATATATATGCCTTGATATTTAGTAAATGTTATTTTGACACATCATGTTATTTTAGTAAATGTTAGTTTAGGCACGCAATGATAAAACTGACTCTAGTGATAGTCGGTCCCAATTGCTTTCTCTCTCTTTTGTGAGTCCCTTTGTCTTTTATAATGATTGAGGTAAAAATGGACAAATAAGAGACTTCATTTTCGTGGTATCTTCTTCCCTCAAAAATCCAACCACGCGTCTCCATTTTAGAGACTATAATAAATTAGACCAAACAAGTTTCACCCATTTTTCAAAAATAATAAATTATTAATTTTATATTCAATATTTGAATCATTCATTATTTTTTTTTTAATTTTTTTTCCTATCAACTTTTGACGGGCGGTGTGACAGAAATGAGGTGTATATCATTCATACTTGAATACACAATACTAAAGCCCAAAATGTTATTTAATTAATCCGTTAATTATTTTATTATTTTAAAAAAAATTAGGTAAATATATTAACTTTTAAGTTGCTTAAAAAATATATATTTTGAGTACTTTAAAAATACTGATTTTTTCAAAATAATACAAAAAATATTTTGAGTAGATTTTATAGGAGGGCCCTAAACGATTTAAATACCACAAAAGAATTAAATGATTTTTTTTTTCACTATTTTTATCACTGTTCTAAAAAACCAGCCTAGGCTCCGCCTAGGCACGCTTAGGCTTGAGGCTTGGGAGAAACGCCCCGCCTTAAGATTTTGACGCCTTATGCTTGGTAAAACCCTAAAGGCGTACTTTTTCTCTAAAAACAACAATGCTTTAGTGAAACGATATTCCCTTTGAAAGATTTTTTTACAAACCGAACCATTATCTCATCCAAAATAATCAAATAGTATTTTTATTTGCAAATATTCAGACATATTTTTATGATATGTACAATTTTAGTAATTTAATAGCCTTGTTATGGTTAAAAAAAATTAAAATATATTAAAAAGACCTAAAGGCCTTTTCACGCCTTTTTACGCCAAGCCCCGCCTAGGCTTCTAAGGCTTAAGACTTGGCTTCCACGCCTCGATCACGCCCCGCGTTTTTTAGAACCTTGATTTTTATGAAAAATTATCCATACAAGATACTTTCATTTAAGAACCTCACAGTAGACTTTATATAAATATGCACGTCCAGTGCCAGAGCTCGGAATAATTGGTGACGTGTGCACGAAATGAAGATTCTCGGGATTCAGGGGCGGGAGCCCACGATTTTTTTTTGAGGAGTACTTATAATAATCTTTTAACTGTATAGAAAATAACATATAAATAAATGAATTACAATGATTTAAAAAATAAAACATCATTGTAGAACGATACTAATGTAAGTTCATACACTAAAATTGGTGTCAATTGGAGTGCATACTGGCACTTCGATTGAATCGTCACGAGCCCTTTTAAAGCATCTCTCAATAACTGGGTACAAAAAATCAACAAAATTTATTTCAACAACTTCATGCCCAAAAAATAATTACTACAAACTAATAACAACGTTTATGCAAAAAATAAGCATATTTTCAGAATTTGAATAAACTCTAATAATGAATATTTGCTACACAAAATTTCAACAAGTCCTAACAATGGATATTTACTTAAAAAAAGGGGTGAAAAGTAGGAGGAATGATAAATATATAAACCCCGGATGAAATGGAGAGAGATTGAAGAACATACATTGATTTGGGCAAAAGTAAGATGAGAGAATAGGGAGAGCAAAGCAAATAGTGAAAATGGGTATAAAATTTAGGGAATCTGTTTTTTACGGTGAAAGGGAGGGGTTTTGTTCTCAATTTTTTTTTCTTTAATACCCTTAGTAATATATGTGTCCTTATAAAAAAAATCGGGAATTACTTGTTCTGGCCTAGTCCCGGGCTCAGGTCAAGTGCATTGCACTGCCACTGTGCGCGTCCGTTTGTGTGTGTGTGCCTTTTGTGTGTATTTTTGGAACATGAAAACTTAAGATAATAATATATAATTTACTTAAAGCAATTTTGAAAACAACTAGTTTTTCAATTTATAGATATAGTTTATTTATTTGATTTCTTATGATATATTCCTTCCATTAAAAATTAAGAATCAATTATTTTATTTTGTGTTCTCTTAAATTAAGAATTTTTGTTTTAAATAATGAACAACTCAAATTATATAATAGTGAACAGTACTTAATTTTTGACAGTTGAACGAATGTATCATTTATTCATACAAAATAAAGGTATGAAGGATGGTGTATGCGTTTAATCTTGCTCGATGAACAAGATATATGTTTAAAATTATTGATTTCGATCCTGAATGATATTTTGAAACTGTTTTTTAATTATTATTTTAACGCCATTATTTGTTACATGCATTGATATTTCATAAGAACCAGTAATGTTAGTTTAGGCCAGCAATGATGAAACTTACACCAGTAATGCATTGATATTTCATAAGAACCAGTATTACGAAGGAGGTAAAAATGGACAAATGAGCGATTATATTATCACCGTATCATTCTCTTCATTAAAAAAATCCTACCACATGTCTCCACTGGAGCAAATATGGTAAATTGGACCAAATTTGTCTCACTCTCACCCCCTTTTCAGGAGAATCATAAACAATTAACTTTGTATTCAACCCCTGAATTATTTATCATTTTCTCTTGTAACGTTTTTTTCCCTTCAACCATCCACAAACTGTGACACAAAAAATGAGGCATGTAAATCATATTTTAATACAAAATATAAATGGTAACATAAGATTTAACTAATTAATTAAAGATAGTTTTTTTAGTATTTTAGAAAAAGATTAAAATATATTATTTTTTAAACAGTTTAAAAACTCATATATTTTGAGCAACATAAAAATAAGATATTTTAATCGAATTTTTTAAAATAACAAAATATATTACTTTGAGCTGATTTTCAAGGGATACCTTGAAATATTTGTACACCGCACAAACCATGACCTAAAAAATAATTTTTTATACTATTTAAAATAAATCGTGGAGGTTCTCATTTGAGAACCTCGCCCATTCAGACTTAAAAAAAAATATTCAGAACCTAATACCTAGCTATACCCAACCCATCTAAACATTTTTCAACCCACCTCCGCTCTCTAAATTTCTCCCAAGTTCCCATCACGTCTTCTACTAATACCTACCCCTGCTAAACTCTCTGTCCCATCACCCCTTGTTCCGCCCTGCCCCTAGCTCTGCCACAGACTTCTGCTCAAGATCTACCACTACCACTGGTGGTGATGAAGGTATATTCTTATGATTTCTTTACCTTTATTGTTTGTGTAGTTAGTATTTTGTTCTTGTGATTTCATTTGCCCATATATGTTGAAGTCGGAAGTTAAAAAAAAATATGTTCCTTATTCAACCAAACAAAAACTTGATAATTTTTTTTTCAAGATAAAAAATATGTTCTTTCATTTTCCCATTTGAATATTTTGTTTGTGTAGTTAGTTGGAGGTATATACTAGCTTTAACTAATTTTTTTACGTAGGTGTCCAAATATTTTGTTAGGTCTTGATGTATTTTTTCAAAATATAACCCTTAATTGGATGTTCTTTTTAGCAATGAAGTATTATGGTTCGATTTGCTTTATTTTATTGCTATTAATGTTTATTTTTTTTAGGGATTTACAATTTGTGGTGGAGGATATCGACGTTGGACATTTTTTTTATTGTATTGAAGCTATTGAGGTATTTGCAATATATTCATCTCTTTTAAGTAATGAGTTATTATTGTATTCATTGTTGTTTTATTTGAGCTATAATTGTTTAAAAATAAAAATTATCAACTAAATATTTGTAAAAATGTAATAATAATCCTAATTTTTTTTTGGAGCTACCGCCCCCGAACCCCTGTCATTGGGTTGTGCCCCACTCAAACTAAATTCTTCACTCTGCCACTGAATTTTTTTATTATAATTACTTTAAATTGTTTTAAATCTATTTTGACCCTTAATATGTATTTTACAAAAATATCTTTTGTGGCATTTTTTTCCATTGTTGTTGACAATACAAATTTATAATTTGTAAATTAAATATTTGTAGAAAACTTAAAAATAACCACTAAACATTCACAAAATTCCAATTGGATAATTGTAAAACCTCCCGGCCCCTAACAACATAGGTCTTTGGGTGCCCCACCCCCAAAACATTTTCTAATTCCGCCATTGTGTGTATGCGTAGGTGTGTTTGTATATTTTTTGGTAACAAAAACTCATTTTAATAAGATAATAAGTGACTTCAAACAATTAGGGTTTCATCTCGAGTCTTGTAAACATTGTTTAGTTCTTTATTTATTATTATGTACCTCCTCCATCCCAAATTAAGAGTTTACTATTTAATGTTGAATTATTCTAAATTAAGAGTCCATTTTTTAACATAATTAACGAATCAAGTTCTATGACTGTAAATAAGAATTAATCTTATTTATTGATTAAGTTTATCATTAATTTATATAAAATAAAATCATAAACTCTTAATATATATCTGAGAAAGTATGTGGTTAGACTTGATCAATAAACGACATATATTTTCGAAACCAATGCTTGTAGTCCTTACCTATATTTTGAAAGTGTTTTTTTTTATTTTTATTATTACTACATTAGTAATATTATTTTATATATGCACTCTTAGTTTATAAAACACAATGTTATTCTAGTAACACTAGTTTAGAGCATGCAATGATGAAATTGACACAAGTGCTGGTGATTAGGCATAAATATTGTATATTTATCCCCTTAATTCCGGTACCTTTGTGAACCCGAATGATGCAATTGATATGGATTTAACTCACATTTGTGCTACTAAACTTCGTTGGCAAGTATTTCATGTTTCTCCTATGTTTTTTACAGGTAAAGTATGCAAGCGGTGCGAAAGAGAAATCGAAACTATGAAAGAAAGGCTAGGAAGGCAAGTTCAAGGGCATTTTTGTAATTTTTCAGCCTGATCCCGGAGGTAGGGCCTTCTGGAAAGTTGAATAACTCAGAACAATGAGAATACTGGAAAAAACGGCACCCAAATCCGAGCTACGGTGAAAGAGTTATGATCATTTGAAGTTAAGAAAAAATCCAAGGAAGAAAATGAGAAAGTTGAAAAATATTAATAGTGTTAAAGAAGGCCCAAAACCAGCGAAATCCCCCGAACCGATTCACCCAGAACCCGAACCGGTTCGTCCATTTCTCACGCTCCATATCCGTTATAAAATTAGTCACGCTTTCTAAGTATGACAAATTTCCAGATACGGGATTTTGGTTTTGTCCTTATCTTTTAGCCAAAAGAGTTTTATGTTTTAGGGACTCTTCTAAATGACCTCTAGCATATATATTTAGTCATTAGGACCAAAAGAATTTTTCTTCAAATTGTAAAATTCAAAATGCACAAAGCCGAAATTGATCAAAGATGGAAATTGAGCGAAAATTGACGACTTAACCAATAAGCGTGGCGATTAATCAACCCGGTGAGATTTCCAGCCTATCGATTTTTTCGTGTTTTTAAACAATCCGAGTTCATGATTAACTCAATGTTCTTTTCAGTGTTTTAATAAGTCGTTGATGATTTATGTTTAATTGTTTTGATCGGTTATGAGAAATGTGTGAGATATTGTCTTGAATAATACGCACTAAAATATCTCTAAACTAAATTAATCTCGAGACGCATATGGTAAAACAACTCGCATTTGGACAATGAAGTAGGTCATCGTTTGTTACCCAAAAAGATTAGCCATAAAAAGCCGCAAAAAATTCATCCCTTTGCAACCCAATTTGAGCCTAATAAATTTTTTCCTTTTCGTTTGATAACCCGAAAAATCCAATTAGTCCGGAATTGTGAAAATTGAATATTCATCAAATAAAGTCCGAAAAGTGCATAAGAAGGGGAAAGAAAAGAATAGAAATGCTCAACAAAATTAGCAAGAAAAGAAAAGCGTGAAAAATAGAAAAAAAAATAGAAAAAGAAGAAAACAATGAGCAAGAGCCCGAAAAAGCACTCATGGACAACTTAAGAATAGTTTCCAATTCCAAATTTTTCAAACCCATTTCCTTGTACCCATTACACCTTAAAACCCGAAAAAGTCCTAATCGAGTTCGATTTGCGAAATTACTTACCGCGTGGAGAGCTAAGACACAAAAAGATAATAAAAGAGATTACATGGCGTGAAAAAGAGATGATGTTTCCCGTTTCCCTATGACCGTAATCCTATGAAGAGATCCTTTCACCCGAAAATTTTCGTCTTTCAATTTGTGTGCGTGACTTTGCGTCCATTATATTTACTCTTTGTATCACGCATACCGAGAAATAGCCACAATTCGAGTGATTCGTTTGTGAGTGAATCCGTGAGAAATTGAATCAAAATGAATTTTCGAAAAAGTAACGTAGTGATCAATCAGTGAAAGTTAGTGGTTCGATTTTTGGCTTCGCACACACACTATGACTTGAGACCTGTAAATATGATTTAAGGTGACTGTTTTTGGGAGATTAAATTGTACAATTTTTAAGTATTTTGATTTTTCTTTGAGTCAATAAAGAATTTTGTGGGTATATTCACTGCAAACCCTCACGAGACAACACTTGTCCTACTAGGGTAACCTAGGGGTTTAACGGCTTGTTGCATATGCTAAATGCAATCGCTTGCGCGCGAAAAAGATATTCTATCCCAATAAATGGTTTAGAAGAGTTGTGACTTTATTCTTTCTCATTTACATTGCTCGGGACGCGCAAAGTTCTAAGTTATGGGGATTTGATTAGGCATAAATATTATATATTTATCCCCTTAATTTCGGTACCTTTGTGAACCCGAGTGATGCAATTGATATGGATTTAACTCACATTTGTGCTACTAAACTTCATTGGCAAGTATTTCAAGTTTCTCCTATGTTTTTTACAGGTAAAGTATGCAAGCGGTGCGAAAGAGAAATCGAAACAATGAAAGAAAGGCTAGGAAGGCAAGTTTAAGGGAATTTTCGTAATTATCCAGCTCAATCCCGGAGGTGGGGCCTTCTAGAAGGTTGAAGAGCTCGGAATAATGAGAATACTAGAAAAAATGGTACTCAACTCCGGGCTATGGTGAAGGAGTTATGATCATTTTATGTTGAGAAAAAATCCAAGGAAGAAAAGAAGAAAGTTGGAAAATATTCCAAGTGTTGAAAAAGGCCCAAAACCAGCGAATTCCTCCGAACCGGTTTACCCAGAACCCGAACTGGTTCGCCACTTGTCACGTACCATATCCGTTACAAAATTAGTCACGCTTTCTAAGTGTGAAAAATTGCCAGATACGGGATTTTGATTTTTTTCCTTATCTTTTAGCCAAAGGAGTTTTATGTTTTGGGGACTCTTCTAAACGATCTCTAGCCTATATATTTAGTCATTAGGACTCTTTTTATTCAGATTTCATTGATTTAAAAGATCCATGACAAGTAGAAACATCTAGGAGAAGAATTTACATACTTTGCACCATTAATTCAAGAGCTTTTCAGTTTTTCTTCAACCTTTGATTTCTTCTTGCATGTTCTTGTTCTTCAATCTTGGTAACTTTTATTTTCAACACTTTTATTATTATTTCTCATATTTCATCTCTCTTTCCAAGAAATTATGAGTTCATGCAACGTAGATAACGCAGTTTTCATTAATTTCACCATGTTAGGCTAGGTTTTTAAAGGTTTGGATGCATGAACCCAACCCGATGTGGTAGTTGCATGTGTATAAAATTTGTCCTTTAAATTTAATGATTTATTACGACCGTATTGCGTATAAATGCGATAATTGTATATCTTTGAATTTCGTTTGCTTCAGAGTAACCGGGATGCTTTAGAATGCAATTCGAGTGTAACTATCGCAATACTGATTTACTCGTCCTTTGATTATGTATGGTGCAGGCTTGAACCTCATATATGTAATGCCTCGAAGTACTAAATTCTGGGTCTAATTAATCACTTAATTCTATGATTAGTTTTATACCATCAATATTCTAGGGTTGGGGGATTGCGTCTCTACCTTAATTTTTCCAATTAGTTTTAGTTAACTTCTTTATTTTTCCTTTTTCCTTTCTCACTCAATCATGATCTTTTACACTTTATTTTTTTAAAGTAATAAATCAATTAAAATATATCAAACATTCCCTGTGAATTCGATACCCAGACTCGCCACTATACTCCGCAAGAGTGTAGTTAAAGTTTAGATTTTTTTTGTATTGTGGTCGAAAGCCAATAACAACGACTATCGTATTTACACGGAAGCTCGGTTTTCACCTCGATCAGCTGGTCCCAATTAATTTTTTTCCTCTTTCTTTTATGCATTCGTCATCTCATATTATGATTAATCTAAAAAATGGACAAATGAGAAACTTCACTTTCATTGTGGTATTCTTTTCACTCCAAATATGTGCCCACTCTAATCATTTTACTATTTTTTTCATGGTTTCAAATCCACTCATTTGTTTGGATTTTGATCCTAAGCCTTTCAATGATGATCCTAGTTCTCCCTCTGGTGTTTCTTTTACGCATAAAAATTCGTATATACCTACATTTGTTGATGTTCTGAGAAAGAACAATGTCGTTCAAGAATTCCTAAATGTGGATTCTCCATGTCTTCCCCCACTTTCTCCTCCATTTTTACATGGTGACTCTGGTGGTGTTAAGTTTCATGATAAGGCCTATCAAGAAGTGTTAAATGATTGTAACTCTTCTACAATTATTGGGAGATTGATCCTTGCAAATGGTGATAAGCCGTGGAAGATTTATGCATTAAAAATGGAACTTACAAATCTATCTCAGATTAAGAAGACTTGGTCTCTTACACCAATTGGTAAGGGATATTTCAACCTTCGTTTCTCATGTCCTCTGGAAATGAGTAAAATTATTTTTTTTCGTTATTTCAAAATGTCCAATGGAATTTTTTAGTTATTTCATGGGTACCTGATTTTAAACCTGAATTGCATGGTCTATCACATGTTAGTGTTTGGGTCATATTTGTACGGTTATGTCAAGAAGATTAGGACCCACACCTTCTCTGCCAAATTGCTAGGGGAGTTGGTATCCCTTTGCGTGTTGACAAGGCCGTAATGGATAGGTCCTTTGGCAGCTATGCTTGAGTCTTTGTTGAAGTGGATGCTTCAATTAATAAACCTAAATGTATTTTGGTTGAAAGAAATGACGGTTCTTTTTTTGTGAATATCCAGTACGAGTCTTTTTCGATGTTTTGTTCTTTTCGCAAAAATATTGGCCATACTATTAGTGAATGTAGAAACCTCCATAGAGAAAGAACTGTCAATCCCACGTTTGAAGGCCATGAACAAGGTATCTTTCAAGCACATTGACTCAAGCATAAAAAAATTGATCCCAATAGAAATCCTCTTTTGGGTAATTCCTCTGACAAAGATCCCAATAGCGCTTTTGATTCTCTGATTACAAGGAAAGAAGACCATAATAGAATGGTTATACACTTTTGATTAGATACTTTAGGCACCAAAAAGGCTTTGATATCCCATCAGATCAGATGGGCCCATCTCTTGGTAGGACAACTACGGATCCAGCTATGCTGACTGCGAAGGCTAAATTTTTATCTACTATAATTGATGTAATATCTACAGATGTCAATGTTGAGAGTCATGGAGCATTGCCTCCTAAGGCCATCTCCAATGGGCAACCTTCAAAAGATGTAAAACTACATTCTTTGCTTAACCTTGTTTGGAGAGATTTCACACTGCGACAATGTATAAAAAGGAGTTGGGCGGATAACACTTCTCCGCTTACGCTATACATGAGTTTGGACGGTAATGTTTTACCCGCTCAAAGGTGTTTGGGATGGTTTTTCTTTTTTTGGGTTAGTTTTTCTTTTCTTTTTTATTTGGGATATACGTTGGATGGCTAACAGATTGTCGCCCACAGTCTGGGCGGATGAAAGTTGTCCGCTCACAGGCTAGGCGGCTAACATTTGTCCGCCCACTTGTGGGATCCAACGTTAACACATTGTCTATCGCCCATCTAAATTTACATCGCGGGTAAATTTTCTCTCAGCTAAATGTGTACATTTAGCTACCCACTGTGTGGATAAAAGAGCTAAATGTACACACTTAGCTTTCCCATTGGAGATGGCCTAATCAGATACGATTGTTGAAAAAGAATGAGATTTTTTCTCGTGATCATACTGCCAAAAATGAAAAAAAAAATTTAAAACAATATTCGTATCCCATAAAATCAGGAAGGTTCCATTAACATTTATTATAAAAACTCTTTGATGATAGCTAATAGTAAGGAGTGAAGCCCAAAGAATCCGGAAGGTTAACAACTTATTTTGGAAGATTTAAATTTTGGTTCAATAGATCTTGGAAAAAAAGTATTAACGATGGAAAATTTTGTGGCCCTAAATCTCCTAAACATATGGGTCAAAATAATTTTCATAATATTTCGAATAATGAGGACTCTTATGGTGAAATGCCTCTTTTGGAGGACATTCCAAACTCGGATAAGGAAGATCATGAAATTAATTTAGTTGTAGAAATTTCTAATTTTGATCTTGGAAGAGAATTACTGTCACACCCTAACCCCATTAGGATATAATTAACTAAATAGTTTACAAACCACAATTATAATTTATGTATTATTTAGGTAATGCATATTGAAACAACTTCAAGGTTAAAATGCGGAATAAAAAAAATCCAATCGTTTTAAGGAGACATAATTTCAACAGAACTCACCTATCATTTAACTTAATTACAACTAGTACAGTGTATAAAACAAACTAACAAGACCCTACTTCTATTTACTCAACCTCCTAGACCTGGTAGTGATAGCTGGAAAACCTAAAAATGTAAACATATAAAATCATGAGTTTAAAAACTTAGTGAATGTACTACAGTTATCTATAGTAAAAGCACTATATTAACAACTCAACATAACAATATATACATCTCTGTGCCAAATTAGGCCATATACAAATCCGGAGTTAATAAACCCCACAGCTCCTGCCCGTAGGCAATAATCATATCCATAGGTTTTAAAAAAAACCTAACATCTCCTGAATTGCATAGCAACTCAACATATCCTGACTTTTATAAAGCCATAACGTCTCAACATCTCTTGGCTTTTAAATAAGCCATAACATATCAACATCTCTTGGCTTTTAAATAAGCCATAACATATCAACATCTCTTGGCTTTTAAATAAGCCATATCATCTCAACATATGATACATATATGTCATATCCAAAATCAACTCAGTAAGTACACTCACCTTGTGTTGTCAACTATGTATTCACGTTTCCCTCAGGTGGAGCTGAACTTGGTTGATTTGACCTTACACCTGTTAATCCAACTAAATCAGTACTAAAGCTCAATCATAAGTATTATTTTAACATAAGTATGTAACTTTAAATGAGTACACAACCACAATATGATTCTACTCAAGTCATATTCCATGAAACATATGTAAAGACGAAACGATGGTATATATGTTGATAAGGTCATGAACATTCAACCCTAGAAACTACCTCATAAATAATTTATAACTAAACTCAAGTAAACATAAAATTATACTTCTGAATATATATACACATGAAACATGTACTCAAAATACCCTTGGGAAAGAGCAAATAAAAACATTCTTTCATGGAGTATCCAATATGGCTTCAAATTATTCTCCTCCATACTTAACCATCCCATATTCATAAGTAGTACACATACAGGTGTCCAAGATTATCAATCTGAAAACATATCTGAATATACTTTCCTTTACAAGTGACGGTGTAATTTTTTAAGCTTCCTAGGGCAAGTTATGGCCATTTCTTTACAACACAAGAAATCTCCCCTACAAACTCCTCTATTATTCCTTCGACTTCCAAGAATTTTCATAATTTTTGTACAGTATAACATTCCATGATTTTCAACAAAATTTCAGTAGACATACTGAATAGTACAGAATTAAAGTTTCATAATATTTGGACTTCATTTGCTATCTCAAAAGCTTGACCAAACTCAGGGCATACCAAAATGAAATATACAAACAACAACTATATACCAACTTGCAACCATCACTAAGACCTAACCATAAGGAGTTAAATTCTGATTTTCGGATATGATATGAATATATAAGTCTATTTTCATATCCAATTAGTATTTCTGAATTCCAGTAATCACGCAAAGAGATATTCAAGTTTGAATACAAAATAATATGACCTATAACACCACTTATCTCACATATGAACCAATACATATTATCACAAAGGAGCATGGAATTTGGATCAATACTTCACGATTTATATACTTTGAAATGAGTATAATAGAAGTTTAAAACAATATTAACACATAATATTACCTTGGAAACACCTTAAGGATTTTCTTGGAATTGTTTTCCTAGATTTTCCTTGTAACCCTTTCTTCCTTAACTTCTACCTCTCTTTCCTCAAGCTAATAACACCTCAAACTGAATCTAGGGAATTATTTGCTAAAGAAATAAGCTTAAGGGGGAGTTTTAAGTCGGCCAAGGCTGCCTCCCAATCCATCCAATCAAATTAAAACATTTGGTTTAATAAAAGACAATTTACCACTTAAGGGAATTGACAGATTCACCCCTTCTCGTAATTTCGACCTAACTTCTTAGTCGAACATCTGTTTGATGCACCGTTTGTTTTGTTACAACCCTAACTCACATATCTACAACTATGTAGTTTTCACCTCAAGTCAATTGTAATGTTACAAGGGTCAAAACTAGTCTTAAATAGGAACATTTCTATCGAAAATAACCAAATCTTGTGTTCGTAAATAATTCGACATTTCATGATTTATGAAAGTCGAATTATACTAACCATAATCACTTAACATTAGATATACTAATAACATATTATTTATATCACATAAGATAATTATAATTTAAATACAGTTTATCATAATTATATACGGGTTCTCACAACCTCCCCCCTGTAGAAAATTTCGTCCCCGAAATTTAATACGATTGACACTTACCAAACAAATGGGGATACTGTTTCTTCATGATATCCTCCGTTTCCCAAGTTGCTTATTTAATTCTATGGCTCATCCACGTAACTTTAACTAAGGGAATAACCTTATTCCTCAATACTTGCTCCTTACGATCAAGAATTTCCACCGGTTCCTCGTTGTACGACAAGTCTTCTTTCAGTTCAATAGGTTGGGTTTTCAGTTGATGAGATGGATCTGCCAAATACTTACGAAGCATTGATACATGGAACACGTCATGCAAATGAGATAACTGTGGAGGTAATGCTAATCTATATGCCAGGGTTCCAATTCTTTCCAACACTTCGTATGGTCCAATGTATCTTGGACTTAGTTTCCCCTTCTTTCCAAATCTCATAACGCCTTTCCACAGTGAGATACGTAAGAATACAAAATCTACTTTTTGAAATTCCAATGGATACTTCCTCTTATCTGCATAAAAATTCTGCCTATTTTGCGCAATCTTTATCCGTTTCCGAATCATTTTGATCTTTTCAGTTGTCATATCTATCAATTCAGGACCCAAAAGTTTTCTTTCACCTACTTCATCCCAACACAAAGGCGTTCTACATCTCCTCCCATATAAAGCTTCATACGGAGCCATACCAATGGTGGACTGGTAACTATTATTATACGCAAATTCCATCAATGGCAAATGATCATCCCAACTACCTTTGAAGTCAAATACACAAGCTCGTAACATGTATTCTAATATTTGAATCGTCCTTTCAGATTGCCCATTGGTTTGTGGATGAAATGCAGTGCTGAACTTCAAACTTGTGTCCATGGCATTCTGTAAACGAGGCCAAAACTTAGAAGTGAACGTTGGATCTCTATCTGATACAATTGACACTGGTGCCCCATGTAAATGGATAATCTCATCAACGTACATACGTGCATACTTGTCAACCGTGTAGGTGGTCTTAACTGGAAGAAAAAGAATCGATTTTGTCAATCGATCTACAATCACCCAAATAGAATCATTCCCCTTTGGTGACCGTGGTAATCCTGTAACAAAATCCATCGTTATATGCTCCCACTTCCATTCCGGAATAGGCAATGACTGCAATAATCCTGCCGGCTTCTGATGCTCCGCTTTCACTTGCTGACATACTAAACATTTAGCTACAAATTATGCAATCTCATGTTTCATATTGTTCCACCAG
This sequence comes from Sambucus nigra, assembly GCA_949130495.1. Classification (NCBI taxonomy): domain Eukaryota; kingdom Viridiplantae; phylum Streptophyta; class Magnoliopsida; order Dipsacales; family Adoxaceae; genus Sambucus; species Sambucus nigra. The sequence continues at coordinate 26,004,076 of OX422218.1, read as the reverse complement.
TAATACTCCTTTAAATCTCTGTACATTTTCGTACCTCCCGGATGCATAGAATAAATAGAACTATGGCCCTCTTCCAATATATCCTTCTTTAAGGGTGGATCATTTGGTACACAAATCCTGTTTTTATAACACAACGATTCATCATTCTTAATTTCGAAGTCACTCTATTTACCCTCTAAGACATCTTGTTTCTTCTTCTCAAGGAATGGATCACTGACCTGCAAATTTCTTATGCGTTCTGCCAATAAAGGTCTCACTATAACATGTGCTAATAAGCCTCCCCTTTTTGAAAAACTTAATTCAATGCCCATCGATGCCAAGTCAAGGATATTCCCCACACGTGCACACTGTATGCAACCTAGAATACCCGATGATTTTCGACTCAAAGCATCTGCTTCTACATTGTCCTTTCCTGGATGATGATGAATGGTACAATCATAGTCTTTAATTAACACCATCCAATGTCTTTGTCTCAAATTCAAGTCTCTCTGTGTAAATAAATACTTCAAACTTTGATGGTCAGTGAAAATTTCACACGTCTCTCCATACAAATGATGTCTCCATAATTTCAAGGCAAAAACAATAGCCGCAAGTTCTAAATCATGTGTAGGATAATTATGTTCATGCGTCTTCAACTATCTAGATGCATAAGAAATTACCTTTGCATGTTGCATGAAAACACAACCCAGGCCCTGATGTGAAGCGTCAGTATAAATCACAAAACCTTCTCCACTGGATGGAATAGTGAGAACTGGAGCTGATACTAGCCTATTTTTCAACATTTCAAAGTTGTGCTGACATTCATCACTCCACACAAATTTCACTTCCTTTCGGGTCAATTTAGTCAATGGCAAGGCTATAGATGAAAACCCCTTTATGAATCTTCTATAATATCCAGCCAATCCTAGGAAACTCCTTATCTCCGTTATATTCATCGGTCTTTCCCATTGCACAATTGCCTCTACCTTCTTAGGGTCAACATAAATTCCATCTCCCGAAACAACATACCCCAGAAATACTACCTGATTTAACCAAAACTCACATTTGCTAAACTTCACAAATAATTGACTAACTCGCAAAACTTGCAATACAACTCTTAGATGCTTCTCATGTTCCTCTTTGCTAGGTGAGTATATCAAAACATCATCGATAAAGACAATCACGAACGAATCTATGAAAGGATGAAATACTCGATTCATTAAATCCATAAACACCGCAGGAGCATTTGTTAACCCAAATGGCATTACCAAAAATTCATAATGACCATAGCGAGAATGAAAAGCTGTCTTAGAAATGTCATAATCTCTCACCCTTAATTGATGATAACCCGATCTAAAATCAATTTTTGAAAACACTTTAGCACCCTGTAATTGATCAAACAAATCATCAATACGAGGCAATGGATATTTATTTCGAATAGTCACCTTGTTCAACTGTCGATAATCAATGCAGAGTCGCATGGTGCCGTCTTTCTTCTTCACAAATAATACTGGAGCGCCCCATGGTGATACATTGGGTCAAATTAAACCTCTATGTAGCAAATCTTGCAGTTGAACCTTTAAATCTTTTAGTTCCACAGGTGCCATTCTATATGGAGAAATAGAAACTGGAGTTGTACCAGGCACTAAATCGATAGTAAACTCTACCTCTCTGCTAGGTGGCAATCCTGGTAATTCATCTGGGAACACATCTGCAAAATCCTTAACGACTGAGATATCTTCTAATTTTTGTAATTCCCTGTTTGTATCCACAATATATGCTAAAAATTCTTGACAACCCTTATTTAACAATTTCATCGCCCGAAGGGATGAAATAAGACAGTTCGGAACCACATTTCTTTCCCCAGTAAATTTGAATTCTTCATCCCCCGGCATATTAAATGTAACATCCTTACGAAAATAGTCAATTGATGCATGGTAGGAAGATAACCAGTCCATACCCAAGATAATATCAAAATCTCTAATATCTAGGGGAATTAAATCAATGGTCCACTCCCTCTCCCCCATATACAATACACAATTTTTGTACACAAGCTCCACTAGCATCACATCCCCCATAGGTGTAGAAATATATAAACCATAATCTAAATAAGAACATGGTCTACCCAAATGCATGGTAAATGACAGTGCTACAAATGAATGAGTAGAACCTGGATCAATAAGGACGTAAGCATGTTTGTTCATGAAAGAAAATGTACCTGTCACCACCTCTGGAGAGCCTAAGCATCCTGTAAAGTCATAGCAAATATCCTCCCTGGAGCCCTGGATCCACTAGCCTGCCCTCTACCTCCTCCTCTCCCTGTGCCTCCAGGTGATGAGCCTCGACTAGTAGCAGCTGATTGAATCCCTCCCACTAGCATAGGACAGTTCTTCTTGGTATGACCAATTTGGTGACAGTGATAACACTCTACCCCCTTTAACTTGGGACAATATGGACTAATATGGACCTCAGCTTTGCAAAAATAGCATGTAACAGGCTTGGACTACCTATTGTCATTCTCCTGCTGTCTATTCTGTTGGGCCATCGATCCTGCACCCCTAAAACTACTTGGTGTCTTATTCTGAACATAATTTCCAGTCCCTCTACCGCGCTGAAATATTTGACTCCCTTGTTTCGAGTATTCTACATTGCCTTCCTTTTGCTGAGATGAATCAAATCTACTCCTCTTTACCCTTTGTTCCCTATTCTTTATTGCATCGTTAACATCTCCTTCAACCATCATAGATTTGTTAACTAAGGAAGAATAATCTACCATCTCAAGTGCAGTGAGTCTAGACTTGATAACCAAATTCAACCCATCCTGAAATCTGGTGCATTTATCCTCCTCATCACGTAATAAATGTAATGAAAATCGAGACAAAGATGTGAATTTGGTTTCATACTCCCTGACCAACATATTCCCCTAAGTCAATGATAAAAATTCTCTCTCCTTTTGCTTCCGGTACATGCGAGGAAAATAATTTTCATATAAGACTTTAATAAAGGAATCCCAAGTAATTACCTCACCTCCCTCCGGAGTAAGCAATAAATGTTTTGAAAACTCCCACCAATATTTAGCTTCTCCCTTTAACATAAAAGTAGCCAAAATCACCTTCTGCGCGCCAGGTACATTCATCACCCCAAAGATAGTTTCTGTGTCTCTAACCCAAGTCTCAACTTCTAAAGGATCTACAAAACCTGAGAATGCGGGGGGGGGGGGGGGGGGGGGAGGGTTCAATTTGATAAACTTGTCGCACAGAGTATTCTTCTCCTCTCGTTGTATTTCCCTTTATCTTCTTGCCAAAGTCTGCTCCTCCAAGTACTTGGCTTGTTGTTCTACTACTTGCAACATAAACATGTTTTGTTGTTCTTCCATTAAAGTCATGGCACGAGCCATCTTCTGCATATCTGTAAGTTGTTCAGGAGCCCCCTCTACATTATTTGGATTTTGTTGGTTTACTGTATTTGAAGACTCCTCATCTATCATCTCATGAACATTTTCTCCTTCCATAGCTTACTATCTGTCATAAACCACAATTATAGAAAATAGAATACATAATTTATTTCTAACATAATGGTTAGTATTTCTCACAAATTAATATAAATGACTCACACAACGCTATTTCTGCCACTGCCATATCTAGACTGTCTAACCCCATAATATAAAAACCTAAAGCTCTAATACCAAGTTGTCAGACCCTAACCCCATTAGGATATAATTAACTTAATAGTTTATAAACCACAATTATAATTTATTTATTATTTAGGTAATGCATATTGAAACAACTTCAAGGTTAAAATGCGGAATAAAAAAAATCCAATCGTTTTAAGGAGACATAATTTCAACAGAACTCACCTATCATTTAACTTAATTACAACTAGTACAGTGTATAAAACAAACTATCTAGACCTGGCAGTGGCAGCTGGAAAACCTGAAAATGCAAACATATAAAACCATGAGTTTAAAAACTCAGTGAATGTACTACAGTTATCTATAGTAAAAGCACTATATTAACATCTCAACATAACAATATATACATCTCTATGCCAAATTAGGCGATATACATATCCGGAGTTAATAAACCCCACATCTCCTGCCCGTAGGCAATAATCATATCCATAGGTTCTAAAAAAAACCTAACATCTCCTGAATTGCATAGCAACTCAACATATCCTAACTTTTATAAAGCCATAACGTCTCAACATCTCTTGGCTTTTAAATAAGCCATAACATATCAACATCTCTTGGATTTTAAATAAGCCATAACATATCAACATCTCTTGTCTTTTAAATAAGCCATATCATCTCAACATATGATACATATATGTCATATCCAAAATCAACTCAGTAAGTATACTCACCTTGTGTTGTCAACTATGTATTCACGTTTCCCTCAGGTGGAGCTGAACTTGGTTGATTTGACCTTACACCTGTTAATCCAACTAAATCAGTACTAAAGCTATATCATAAGTATTATTTTAATATAAATATGTAACTTTAAATGAGTACACAACCACAATATGATTCTACTCAAGTCATATTCCATGCAACATATGTAAAGACGAAACGATGGTATATATGTTGATAAGGTCATGAACATTCAACCCTAGAAACTACCTCATAAATAATTTATAACTAAACTCAAGTAAACATAAAATTATACTTCTGAATATATATACACATGAAACATGTACTCAAAATACCCTTGGGAAAGAGCAAATAAAAACATTCTTTCATGGAGTATCCAATATGGCCTCAAATTATTGTCCTCCATACTTAACCATCCCATATTCATAAATAGTATACATACAGGTGTCCAAGCTTATCAATCTGAAAACAGATCTGAATATACTTTGCTTTACAAGTGACGGTGTAATTTTTCAAGCTTCATAGGGCTAGTTATGGCCATTTCTTTACAACACAAGAAATCTGCCCTACAAACTCCTCTATTCTTCCTTCGACTTCCAAGAATTTTCATAATTTTTCTACAGTATAACATTCCATGATTTTCAACAAAATTTCAATAGAGATACTGAATAGTACATAATTAAAGTTTCATAATATTTGGACTTCATTTTCTATCTCAAAAGCTTGACCAAACTCAGGGCATACCGAAATGAAATATACAAACAACAACTATATACCAACTTGTAACCATCACTAAAACCTAACCATAAGGAGTTAAATTCTGATTTTCGGATATGATATGAATATATAAGTCTATTTTCACATCCAATTAGTATTTCTGAATTCCAGTAATCACGCAAAGAGATATTCAAGTTTGAATACAAAATAATATGACCTATAACACCACTTATCTCACATATGAACCAATACATATTATCACAAAGGAGGATGGAATTTGGATCAATACTTCACGATTTATATACTTTGAAATAAGTATAATAGAAGTTTAAAACAATATTAACACATAATATTACCTTGGAAACATCTTAAGGATTTTCTTGGAATTGTTTTCCTAGATTTTCCTTGTGACCCTTTCTTCCTTAACTTCTACCTCTCTTTCCTCAAGCTAATAACACCTCAAACTGAACCTAGGGACTTATTTTATGAAGAAATAAGCTTAAGGGAGAGTTTTAATTCGGCCAAGGCTGCCTCCCAATCCATCCAATCAAATTAAAACATTTGGTTTAATAAAAGACAATTTACCACTTAAGGGAATTGACAGATTCGCCCCTTCTCGTAATTTCGACCTAACTTCTTACTCGAACATCTGTTTGATGCACCGTTTGTTTTGTTACAACCCTAACTCACATATCTACCTCAAGTAAATTGTAATGTTACAAGGGTCAAAACTAGTCTTAAACAGGAACATTTGTATCGAAAATAACCAAATCTTGTGTTCGTAAATAATTCGACATTTCATGATTTATGAAATTAGAATTATACTAACCATAATCACTTAACATTAGATATACTAATAACATATTATTCATATCACATAAGATAAGTATAATTTAAATACAATTTATCATAATTATATACGGGTTGTCACAATTACTCTGTGCGAAGCCCTGCCAAAATCTCTACACTACCTCTCTCTAGAGCTACACCCACTTGGGGCTTATACTTATGTATTCTCTTCTCCTATTTTACTTGTACGCCTCTCTAGTCCTTATAAAATTGTATTTACAACGCATATAATGAGAGTATATGGCAACAAAGTGGATGTAGATTGTTTTTATAGCCTAATCACTCTACATTTTGTGTTCTTTCCCTTACTTCTTTCTTTACTTTTATTTTATCTTGATATGATGCTTGAGAATGACTTGTGTACGATTTCTCGTATCATTATTTAGGCGCTGTCTATGGGAAACGAGGTATTTATATCCCGTTTCTTCTTATTGAGGGTTAAAAATGACTTATTTCATCTACGGGGACCCCCTGTGGCATGATCCCTTAGGTGGGATTTTGGTTTTCGAGCCCTTATATTTTGTACAGCCTAATGAGGGGATTTGATTTCTCAAATCTGTCTATTGGTCTTCCTTTTTATGACCATATATTGGTTTTTCTATAACCCAGTGATGTTACCTTACCTAAATAGTGTTGAAAAATACAAAAGGCGGTGGCCTCCTAAAGGTGGGTAACTAGGGATGAATTCTATTCACTTATTTTTGTCATTTACGTCTACGATCCAGGGCTTATTACCAAGTTGGTGCTAATTTCACTCCTAAAGGTTGTTTTACCCTTGGTAAGTTCCTACCATGCACATCCTATGTATACTCTATTAAGTAGTCTCAGGTTGAGCCTATTTTTGGGATCACCCCCTTCACTGTTACTTGAGGGATGCAATCAGGCAGTTTTATTGCCAGAATGCCGCAACATTCCTAAGGTAGAGTCTCTATAACTTCTACAATTCACCTGGAAAAATTGGACTCAACTTCTATAGTTATCTGCGTAATTTGGATTATAATTACTCGATGATACCCTACCAAAATCTCTACACGATCTCTTTAGAGCTACACCCACCTGGGGGCTTACTAGGTCGAAGTCGGTAAGCAAACTGCCTTGGAGTTCACATTCGGTCTACCCATATTCACTATACTCATGTATTCTCTTCTCCTCTCTTACTTATGATCCTCTTTAGGTCCAATAATATTGTATTGTACCACGAATATAATGAGAGTATGGCAATAAAGTGATTGTAAGCTCATTTTTATATCCAAACCACTCTATATTTTGTGTTATTTCCCTTATTGCCTGCTTTAATTTTCTTTTATACTTGATATGATTCTTGAGAATAACTTGTGTCCAATTTCTCGTATCATCATTTTTGCACTGTTTGTGGGAAACGAGGTATTTTTATCTTATTTCTTCTTATTTAGGGTTCTAAATGCCTCATTTCATCTATGGGGACCCCTGGGTCATGATCCCTTAGGTGGGATTTTGGTTATCGAGCCCTTATATTTGGTTACAACCTGATGAGGGGATTATGATTTCTCAGGTCTGTTTACTAGTTTTCCTTTTTATGACCATATATATTTTTTCTATACCCCGGTGATGTTACATTACCTAAATAGTATTGAAAAACACAAAAGGCGATGACCTCCTAAGGGTGGGTAACTAGGGAAGAGTTCTATTATCTTATTTATGTCTTTTATGCCTATGATCTAGGGCTTATTACCAAGTTGATGCAACATTCTAAAAGACTAACACAACAAAAGCCTTGGAAGGAAGCTCAAAGATAATAACAAACTAGAGTGAAGAATTTGCCCAGTTGCTGAGCTACATTGATCACTTATGTGATTACCAATCCACACTCCAGGACCATGTTAACTTCCTAACGCAAAGAGTTCTGACACTAGAGGCCGCGACCTTCACCTCAATAGAAGTCGCAATAGAACCCTTCACTTATATGAAAAAGGCCACGGTAGAAGTAGTAATGACTGCTACCAAAGTTTAAAAAATAGACCGACCAAAGATAGAGAGAGGCTATGAGACCTACCCCTACTGATTTACCAAATTGAAGACATTTTGGAGTGCATCAGAGAAGAAAAATTGCTCCGTTGGCCTGAGAAGTTGAGGTCCCGTCCTCATAAGAGGGATCGGGCTAAATGGTGCGGGTTCCACAGCGATCATGGCCACCACACGAACAATTGTCACACCCTAAAGAATGAGATTTAAATGCTCGTAAGGAAATAAGTGATTCAGAGATTCCTGAAGGATGCTTAAGGTGTGCAACCGATACCTGGGAGGCCGCTCATCAGATTCTAACCTTGTTTTCTACTTTATCCTATTTTCCTCTTCTTGAACTCTATCTATGAATCTCTTTACAGCTATATCTCCCAGACTTTTTTACTTTGTTAAAGTCATATATATATATATATATATATATATATATATATATATATATATATATATATATATATATATATATATATATATGAAGGAATGGCAATCATTAGTCATATATATATCTTGCTTTCCTGCTTAAAAATCTAATGAAAGACCTTCATCTTAAATAGATTTAACGAAACGTGATGGCTAATCATCCTAGAGATTATTTTAATTATTTTGTTAGGAAAAGCCTACTGGGGAGATGACCTTGGTTGGAAGTTGAACCTCTCACAACGCGAGGAAACGGGGGCTTACAATGCTCGTTCTTAGCTTATGGATGCTTCAATTATCCATGGCGGCTTACAATGCCCGTTCTTAGCTATGTATGCTTCAATTAGCGACGGAGGCTTATAATGCCTTTTGAAAGCTTCAATTAGCCATGGGGGGCTATAATGTCCATTCTTAGCTTTGGAAACTTTAATTATCTAGGGGACTTACAATGCCCGTTCTTAGCTTTTGGATGCTTCAATTAGCCATGAGGGCTTATAATGGAGGTCTGCCTTTAGGATGCTTCAAATTAGCAATGGGGGATCATAATACCTAGACAAGGACATCTTGATATATATCCAATTATAGCCATGGGTGGTTTGATAGTGAACCCAACCTAGAGAGGCTTGATAGTTCCCCAAGAAACTTCAGTGGATGATGGATAAGGAACACGAACCAGCGACACATTTGTTTGATGTTCTAAAAGGAATTCTCAATCACTAAAAAGTCCAACAATCATTGTAATTTTCTCTCAAGTATTGTAGAAAATAAATACATAGCTGAAGCCAAAATAGCGCGGCATTGAAGTGCTATTACAAACGCATTGAACAGAACACAAGGAAATGGGTGATAAGTTGTCGTAGCCCTATGATTATGGGAGCAGCCAGTTCAAGCTTGAAAATATCTATATTATAAAAGTTTTTGAGCTACAACCTCTTGGGCTAAAGTTATTTTTAAGAAGGATCCAAAAGGATTTTCTTACAAAAAGAGCAAAGTAAAATGTTTAAGCATTCAACACATTCAAGACGAAGAATAAAAATTAGTACGCAAAGAAGTGGTGGTTACTAAATAGTGATCAAGAGGTGCAAACTTTCCAAAAGTGGTCGCAACCCTGAATGATTACAATGTGATGATTAATGTTCAGTACTACTAAGGGTATGGGGGAGTTACAAAAAATTAATGTTCAAGTAATTACAAAAAGTAAGAGATTACGAAGACAATCAGATATGAGGCTGCATCATCTTCCTCATCTTCAGCATCATCATCTGTTGCGGTCTTTATTTCCTCAACTGTCGTGACCTCAATCTCCAACTGCTTGGCTCTCTTTTTTGTCATAACCCTTATTTCGACCACGCATTCCAAATGCTCAGCGTCCTTAAGTCCCTAGGCCAGGATTTTTCCCTTTGATTTTGGAATGTTTTTGACCACCCTATGCCTAAACTCCCGGAAGCCACAACGATAGGCTTTGTTATTTGTAAGGAAGAAGTACCTTGATTTTTTGTACGCAATCGCAAAATCATCCCCAACTTTTTTCAAGGTTGCGATATGGACCTCCTCCTGCTACATTAGGGCTTCGGCTTGATCCTTATCTTTCTGTTGGAGTGCGGAGGTGCTTCTCTGCTCTAACTGATCATATTTATGCTGGAGAAGGTCAAGTTTACTCTCAAAAGAGTTGGTTTCCCTGGCAGCCTCCTCCTCATCAGCCTCAATAATATGAAAGGATTTTGTGTTCTCGAAGAAATTTAGTTCGACCTCATCTTTTGACTTGGTGGCAACCTCCAAATTGATTTTGTCCAGTTCAAGTGCTGCAGCAGATGATTTCTTTCCTGCCTCAAAAGAGGTGACCCTGAAAGTCTTTGGATCAGTCTTATGAACTGAATCCACAACCCAATACTACTTAAACATGCCTTCGTATTTTTCCCTATGGGACATAACAACATCTATAGCCTGAAATGTTTAAAGGAGGGTTAGTAAAAAAAAATAACTACATAGTTGAATAAAATAGAGTACTTACCCATAGAAGACTGTGGAGGGCATATTCCTCCAAGTCTTCATGGTATTCTTCTACAAGGCAATCCAGGTCAATATTTTGTGCTACTTTTCTCATTCTGCTGACCGCCCTAGAAGTTGTATCCCATAAAGAATTAGGATCAGTTTATCTCAGTTGGGGCCGCGAATGAGCATAAGACTACTCTTTGCCTGCTCTGAGGAGTTAGCAAGTTGGCATTAATTTCCATAATATTATATGGAGGCAATAGAGGAGATCCAGAAATGGAAATATGAAGGGGGTTGTGCCCACCTTGAAAGTCCACAGGGGACATTATTCCTGCCGTGGGGAGCTGATCAACACTGTCATCATCAACCTACTTTTCCTCTTTCGCAACAAAGTTATCAGGGGCTATAGACTTCTCTGCAGGAGGTACTACACCAGTCCCTGCATCAGCAGTTTGCTGCAGAGGTCTAAAAGTTGGTTCATTTGCAGGGGATGCTTCCTTTTTTGTCCTCTTCCTCTTTTTCCCCTTTTTTCTGCGATAAGAACTGCGACATCCTCATCCATCTCAAATAATTGGGCCTTCAAAAGATCACGGTCAATCTCGTCACTTGAATTTATGAACAGTTGATTAATAATGTGACGATGTTGCGAAAAGAATATTAGAATGGAATATTAAGTGAATTTCACCTTTCACACTCATCTCCTTAGACGCAAAGTATCATTGTTCAAGAATGGAGGTAGAAGTGACTAGTTCAGAAAACTTTTTCTCTAAATCAGCTAAGGGGGATGTATCCTCAACCCCCTTCTCATGATTATTGTTAAGTTTCAGATTGTTAATATCAGCAACATGAGAAAATATGAAGTGTTAATATGAGATAAAATATTGAAATCTGAAGGGTTAGTGTAGGTCGAGATGGTACATACTTTTTTTGAAAGGACGTCCCCATGTCCCTGACATTCTAATGCTTTTTTCCCTTTCAATTTGTTCGGGGCTAATTTCCCAACTATCCTACACACAAAGAAGTATTTACGTTTCTAATTTTTAACACTGGTAGGCGTGTGGATATATAAATATCTATCACCACTCCGCAATGTGAAATAGTAATACCACGAGAAGTCTTTGGAGTTTTCCTTTAGACTATAAAATTGGAAGAACTCCACAGGCGAGATATCTTTATCAAAGTGCTTCTGCCAAAGAACCAAATAAGTAAGTATGGCCGTCCAGAAGTTGGGACCCTATTAGGCTGGGGCCAAGTTCATGGAACACAATATCCTTCCGATAGGCACAAAAATAGGAAGCTATAGCCCCAGAAGGAAGGCATGAAGGGAAAAACAAACACCATTAGGAACCACAAAACATGTCCTTTGTTCCGTGGAAGGAAGTGTACATATTATTCCTTCAGGGAACTTAAAATCCACGATAACATCAAAAATCCAGTCCTTGTACATAATGCACATGTGATTGAGAGCAACAAGAGCATTTTCAGAGGACTGGTCGTGGCCAGAAGCTCGAGCTGGTGGATTCCTAGTTTGAGGTGGGATAGTTATTGTCCCAACAATCGCTGGAGCCACTACCTCTATAGGAGGATTATTGTTGGATCTTGTATCCTCCTCTATAACGTCTGTAGCCTCTCTAGTATCCCTACAGTTTAAGGGATTTGCAGAGTCAGAATCAAGGATGATGCAGTTAGGTAAGTCTTTAAGAAGACAAGGACCAATAGCCTTCAAAGGCTTTACGAATGGGATCTCAAGAGGAGAAATGCCAAAATCCGACTTCCAAAAGAGATCCAAGAAGTTTTAAGGGTTCTAACTCATAGGGATGTAACAAAACCTAAAAAGTATAAGGGCTCCACAGTCAGGTTCCGTAGACACTATGGTTAGAGAAGACTCTTAGAGGTCGCGACATATACAAGTAGTATATGAGTGAAGGAATATTAAAGTCAGCTGAAGCTAATTGATTCTAAAAGGCTGCAACCTATTGATTTATGCCAGAATAAAGCCAAAAACTACAAGTACAAATCCTGAAGGTTGCAACCAATTAATCTAAGGACCACAAAAGCAATTTTTTAACTTCAAGCTGCAAACTGCAGCCAAGAGGATTCGAAGGACAAGAGGTCGCAATAAAGTAGCACGAGTTATACTACCAGCCGTGGAAAAATATATAAATAGGTAATTTGGATGAAGTACATGTTCACAAACATTGAAAACCCATGGTTCTAAAGATTGGCCAAGAACATCAAGAACATGTTCTTGGCATTCTTGGCCAAAACAAAATTCGAAATAAGGTCAAGGTGTGGATCAAAACCCAAAAACATCAAAGTTATATCCTACAATTCAATTCAAATACCTAAATTTACCTAGATACCCAACATATGCCAACATGCTTACAAACCCAATAAAAGATCCAAACATCGACCCAAAAATCATGAAATGGTACTTAAACGAGGTTAGGGGTTACAACATGTTTTAATCCAAAAATCCTAACTTCACATATCATTTATGTTTTAGCAATGGTGTGAAAAGATAGTAGTCCTACTAAACGATTCAACATCAGCAAGACCTAATTTCAACAACAAATTCAGAATTCAGAAACGAAGTAAAAAGGGTTGTCAATATAAATTCAGCAATACAAATTTGTATGATATATAGAAGATACAGTCAGAGTGTTCTTGTAAAACTAGATTAGATTGACATATTACAGAAAAATGAAACGGTTAATATGAAAGGTTACCTGGAAATGGATGAAAACTAAAGAACTATTGGTTGCTCAGCTTCAAATCTTCCTTGAATCTCCACTAAACAATCGCCAGAAAACTCAAAAATAAAACTGACATAACTTCACTCTTGGTGTGCTCTTAAGGTTTGAAAAAGTTAATGATCGGCACGATCGGAACCCATTTATATGAAAGGGCACAGGAAGGTGAGGCATCATTTTATAATGACCGTGACAACACTTGAAAATTAATAAACCCATTGCCCAACTCGCCAGCTCTTGGGGCCACGGCTTGGGGGCTTATTGTTATGGCTAATATAATCCTTACTTCCACAGAGGATTTAATAAGTGATGCTGCCTGGACTCAGATAGGTCGCAGAACCTTAGAGTTAGACTTGGTTTGCATTAAGTACTATATGACCTTATAAAGGTCTCGGTACCCCCTTTAGCATGTCCATTGCCTGGGATCAAACAGGATGTAACACCCTTCAAACATGGTGCTACCTGAGTTCAGAAAGGTGACTGCCCTTACTCATACATGACAGTTGCCAACTGTCCAACTTTTAGAAGAATTCCACATTCTTTATACTTATCCATATGTCAAGTGCCCTAAACACATAAGACCACCTTTATATCGCCTATAGATAGAGGTGATCACCTTATAACTTAGGTGAGGGTGAAGAGAATTACCCGGTGAATCCCTGCCAAAATCTCCACACTACCTCTCTCTAGAGCTACACCCACCTAGGGGATTACCAGGACGCAAGCGGTACACAAACTGCCTTGAAGTTCACATTCGTTCTACCCAGATTCACTATACTCATGTATTCTCTTCTAATCTCTTACTTCTATGACACTTTCGGCCCAATCATATTATATTGTACAATGCATATAATGAGAGTATGGGTACAAAGTGGATGTAGGCTCGTTCTTATAGCCAAACCACTGTATATTTTGTGTTCTTTCCCTTATTGCTTCCTTTACTTTTATTCTATACTCGATATGATGCTTGAGAATGACTTGTGTCAGATTTCTCGTATCATCATCAACTAATTCTGCAAAAGCGCAAGCATTTATTGAAGAATCGGTTCGGAAAAAATGTGGAAACCAAATATTCAAAACTCCCGTAAAAAATTCTTTTGAGATTTTAGGAAATATGGAAGACTCAAATAATTTTGAGGCCAAAGGAATTAATCAAAAAAGAAAAGAGGAACATGATTTCTTTCCGTACTTATTAACCGGGGAGAAATCGTCTCTAAAATGCAATTTCAGGCTTCCTATTACTCGTTCTAGGTTAAGTAAATTTTTTTATGTTTTATTTGCGTTATCGCTTGTAAGTTCCATATGAGAGCCCTTTTCTCCTCCAAATAAATAAATTGTTTATTTAAAAGAAAAGTGATGCAAAGATGCTGCCATATGTCTCCACATGTGACAATATAACAAATGGGACCAAACTTGTTTAATGTCTTTTCCAGGAGCATCATTGTGGAGACAATGATTGTGCAACACAAATAAATATGAGAGAAGTAATGACCAAGAAAGAACAAAGAAAATAAAACGCCAATCACACAACAACGGATGTACGTGGTTCAGCAAAGATGTGCCTACGTCCACAGTGGTGCAGTCAGTATTATTTCTCAATATTCTGGAGAATGAGTACAGAGAATACAACTTGTCCTTTGCCCCGGACCTAGGGTTTAATTTATATATGTGTATGTTAGTTAGTGGAGATGATGGGTTCCTCCTTATTAGCCATCTTCCCTATAACTTCCCTCCATGGGATCGTGCTCCCCTATAACTTCCCTTCATGGGGTCGTGGGGAAATCAGATCAATACAAAAGATGAGGGGCCTGGACTTTGGGCCGCTAGGGCTGGGCTACTCGTCCAGGCCTATAATACTAATTTTCGGGTACCCACAATTGCCCCTAAATTTGTTGTGCCATGTATGTGGGCCCAACAAATTTAAATGATTAGCCATAATAGCCGTGTTGTAATTCCTCGAGAGCTGTAGAGTCGATTTCTGGCGGCAGCCGCTTCGCTTACTGTGCGATATGATTAGATTTTGATGGTTTGTTGGAATAATGCTCATTTCTTTTCTTTGTTTCAGCTTTTCCAGCACTCTTCTATTTTCTGAGAACTCTTGCGCTTCGTACCTTCTTCTTTCGATCTCTATTCTCGTTGCTTCTTCGTCATTTGACCTGATCTTCTGTCTTGTAAGTCTCTCGTGCCCTTTGTATTTTCTCTTTGGTTTGTAGCTTTTCTTATATTTTCCAATGGCGAAGATTGGAAATAGGTCAATCTCGAAATTTAGAAAATTCTACAACATTCCTGAGTGGGTGGAGATTGAGTGTTGTGCCTCACCTCCTAGGAACGTTAGGGATATAGAGGATGCCCACTGGATTCATGCTTTGTTGCTTTCCCAGGGGCGACTTACTTTTCCCCTTAATGATCTATTTTTTGCATTTTTTTAGCTATTTTAGTATTGTACCTGCACAATGTTCGCCCAATGTATGGAAAATAGTGAACGGCGTGCATAGGATAAATCAATTGTATGGCACAAGGTTAGGGCTTGCCAAGGTCTGCTTTTGTTACTCCTTCTCTCGAACTAGTTCAGGTGTCCTGTACCTCAAAGCTAGGAGCCCTGATAGGGTATTTGTAGTAAATCTACCTGATTCCCATAAGGACTACTGGCAGGAAGGTTTTCTTATTAGGAATTGGCAGTTCTCTCCCTAATCTGAAGGGTCAAGGTCTGAAAGATTCACTGTTCCCTTTTATGGGGAAGAATATATAGGTAGATATTTGTACTGTTGCTTCAATCTCTGCTGACTTATGACTTTTCTAACTCCTTTCTGCATTTTTCTTTTACAGCGAGGTCAAGGAACGTGGAGCTTGCTCTTAACAAGGTCCAAATTTTTGAGTTGGTTAAAGCTTGGATCATCAGAGAGACTTTGGGTAACGGCGAGCATCCCAGATCTGTTGATTTCTTGTTAGAGGATAAGAACGTAGGCTCCATCTTCATAGCACGACCTGTGGACAGTGTTCCAGAGTTTGCTTCCCTCGAAGAGACTACTGCCGAGCTAATCCAGTTGGACGAAGAGGAGAGGATCTCTGAAAGTGAGCCTGTCGGTAATCTTGGTGGAAGGAGCTCTGTCGGTAGCAGTTCTTCTAATTCTGAGGAGAATTCTGAAGCTCAAGGATCATTGAGCACTTCCAACAGTTCTGGTGAAGAGATGCCTCCCAGGAAGAATTTGATCAGAGATGATGACGATGATGATGACGTGCTCCTTACACAGAGGTCCAAGAAACTGAAGTCTGCACCTGGGGTCATAGCTACTGGTTCTCGGCCTTCTTCTCAGGAGAAAGGGAAGAAGAGGAGAGAGGAGGAGCAGGCGAGAGAGAGGGAGAGAAAAAAGGAGGAGGAGAGGAGGAAGGTGGAGGAGAAGAAGAAAGTGGAGGAGAGGAGGAAGATGAAATCGAGGACCAAAATAGGTCAATACCTGGTCCTAGTATCTGCCTTGCCTGAGGGGGCTTCGGTGGCCACTTCTCCTCATCTAGCCCCTGCGCTGCTCGAGAGAGCAGTCCTTCCTGCGGATCGCCAGAGGGCGTTGGGGTCCGATCAACTGGCTCTGCAAGCTATCCAGAGGCTTGCCTTGGTAAAGTTCTCTTCTAATTCTCAATTTCTTTTAACAAGTCTTGATGGTTTCTTCTTCTTGATTTCTTCTTTATTCTTTGCAGTTTATGACCGACTTCGCTGTGTCTATCGCTCTCGCGACGAGCTGGTGAGGAGGAATGGTGAGCTGGAATAGCAAAAATCTTCTCTAGAAGCCAGGGCCTCTCAGCTGGAGGCCGACCTGAAGGCTGCTGATGCAGCTCGAGTTTCATCTGACCTGGCCCTTGTCAATTTTGCTCGTGAGAGAGATGATGCGGTCAGGGAGATGGGCGAGCTGAGGAAGGCTTATTATCTGGTGTGCACGAGCAAGTTGGACCTTGCAGAGAATAACAGGGTTTTGGCCGAGCAACTCGAGGCGGAGAAAGCTTAGGCAGCCACCCTTAAGGAGGACTCGTACAACTCTGGCTGGGCTGCTGCGTATGAGGACGCTGAAGTTCAAATAGGCTATATCAGACGTCTGAACTTCAAGAAAGGGTGGAATAAGGCTCTCGTGGCTTCTAGGGTGGACGTTGCATCCCCACTCTTTGATGAGCACGATCCAAGGCCGAGGCCAGTCGTAGATGAGGACCCTGCCCCAACTGCTGAAGGCACTGATCCTGTCTCTCAGGCGACTCCTGCTAACGCTCCTTTGGTTGAGAGGACAGAGGACACCCCTGCAGAGGGTAATGCCCTTGCTGATGCTGATAAGGACAAGGGACCATCCACCTCTAGGCCACCCGAGGTTGCTAATTGATAGGGTTGCTTTGTAATTTTTTCTTTTTCAATCTGATGTAACCTCGTTCCTTATTAATGAAAAGACTTGATTTTTGTTTATGCTGATCTCTTTCTCTTACTTGTAGTTGGTTGATGTTGATGACTATATTCCAGCTACCTCCTAACTGGGTAGGACTCTTGGTCCTAATGCAAGCCTTGCTGTTCGCCAAACCGTTGTTAGACTTTGTAAGTCACTTAGGTCTAGGAATCAGAAATATAAGGAGCAATCCGAGCTGGTGGCTAAGCTGAAGGATAGGCTCCAGGAAATGGAAGAAATCGGTGCCTCAGTACAAGAAGTAGTTAGTGCACTGAGAGAAAAGTTACCGGAGGCCACCGAGATTAACCAAGTTGGGGAGTTCCTGCAGTAGGAGAACGAAGACCTGAGGCTGGAGGTCTCGAAGCTTAAGGAGCATTCGTCGAGCACCGTTCCAATAGTCCTGCAAGACTCTTCTTCGTCGCGAGCTGCTCAGCCTCCCCTCCCGCGTGCTGGCAGGAGTGCCAGGGGTAGGAACATAGAAGCCGTCGAACAGCGGGAGATTGGGGAGCTGCGTGATGATGTTCGGCGAGCTTATGTAATTCCTGCTGGGCTCCAGAGGGACGTTTCTCGACTGCGGCATCTATTCAAGAAGGGCCCTCGCCAAGTGTGGTCTGATGTCTACGATCAGGGCTGGCTGGATGCTCCCACGAGACTATCAGAGTTCGAAGAACTTTCTTTCATCAGAGGGTGGTTGAGTGCCCTGAGAGAGCTGCAGGTTCCGAGGAACTCAGTGTTATGGTATCGACACGAGATGTCTTCCTCCACTCTGATGCCCAATCCATTCAGGAGGGATGATCGATGGATCTCCATTGATGCTATTCCCCGACAACTATTGGAGTTGGACACAAATGAGGTGGAAGAGCTAGCCCTCGCTCCTGATGATGGAAGGAGAGCTAAAGTTGCTGATTATCTTGCTCGAAGGCTTCCACCTCCTTGAGATTTTGTTATCCTTTTTCTTTTTGATAATGTAAATGCTTTGGGCGAGATTTACCGACTAAACATGTATTATCATTGTTTGTAAATATAATGGATTAACGAAAAGTTCGCGTTTTGGGAAATTTTGCCGAATAAACGTGTTCGTCCAATCTTTTTATATTTTCGCTGCTTCATAATCCATTTTATTTTGTCATGCCAGTGTCCCCCCAGTCTAGTATAATGCAAGAATACCATTGTGCCCTCACTTTACCTCTTAGGTTGTGTCGTCACGCTCCCTTAGGCCTAAGTAGGGCAATTAGCGAGGACACACCTGGTATTGGATGTCTTCATCCGATCAGGATTTTGTTTAACCAAAGTAGGTTTGATGCCTAAGAATACTCTGTAGGGCTTCATATATTACCAGGGGCAATGCTAAGAGGTATGTCGTGCTTCATAACGATGACCTGAGGAGGGGTGTTCCCCTGCTATGTCGACCATAATGCCTGTGATTTGGAAGGGATGTGTAATAAAATATAACTGTTACTAATTAGGGAGTGATCAACTGAGAGATTTTCATTAGTGAAATGGGAAATGAACTGTCCTTTCACATAACGAATAGAATAAAAGATTTAATAATAGAATTGCTAAAAATAGAATTTCTTGAGATTAACTGCGTTCCATGCTCGTGGTATCTCCCTGCCCTCCATTATTTCCAAATGATAGGCACCTTGCAGGTCGTCTCTAATTATCTTATAAGGTCCTTCCCAGTTTGGGCCCAACTTACCATCTGATGGCTTCACTGTGTTGCCCAGGACCTTTCTTAGAACATAGTCCCCAACTTTGAATCTCCTCGGGTTGACCCTTTTGCTGTAGTGCTTCGTGAGCTGTTGCTGGTAGATCGTTAGTTTCACTAGGGGCAAGTTCCCTGCGCTCGTCGGCCAGGTCGAGTTCAGCGAGCAAAGCCTCATCGTTCTGGCCTTGTTCCACAAGGTCGGATCTCATTGTTGGCAATCCCGCTTCTAGTGGGATGATTGCCTCCATACCATATGTTAGTGAGAATGGCGTTTCTCCTGTTGCTCGCCTAGGAGTCATTTTGTATTCCCATAGGATATGCGGTAGCTCGGTTGCCCATGCGCCTTTTGCTCGCTCTAACCGCTTCTTCAATCCAGCGATCACGGTTTTGTTGGAAGCTTCAGCTTGTCCGTTGCTTTGATGGTTGGCCACCGAGCTGAAGTGGTGCCTGATCCCGTGTTCGTTGCAGAAGTCCTGAAAAGGGCCACTCTCGAACTGTGTTCCATTGTCAGTGATGATGGTTTTGGGGATTCCGAATCGAGTGATTATATTCCTCCATACGAACCTTATCATGTCAGCATCTCGGATGTTTGCCAGTGAATCTGCCTCGATCCACTTGGTAAAGTAGTCAGTTGCAACCAACAGGTATTTGCGATTGCCGGCAGCAGTGGGCAGTGGTCCTACGATGTCCATTCCCTATTGGGCGAAAGGCTAGGGGCTGGTCAGGGATTTTAATTCGCTGGCGGGTTGGTGGACCATAGGAGCGTGAAGTTGGCATTTCAGGCATTTGCGGACATATACTGCAGAGTCCTTTTGCATGTATGGCCACCAATAGCCTTCCTTCATTGCTCGAAAGGCTAGAGACCTTCCTCCGACATGACTTCCACAGATTCCTTCGTGAAGCTGGTGAAGCACTGCCTTGACATCGCCTGGGTGGACGCATCTAAGGTAGGGACCGGAGAAAGATCTTTTATACAAGTCACCTCCTGTGGATAAGTGAAAGTGAGAAGCTTTGACCCTTATCTGGTGGGCAGTTCTCTTATCCTCTAGAAGCGTTCCGTCCTTTAAATAGTCCTTCAAGGGATCCATCCAGCTGGGGGCTGATTCCAATTGGAGTATTGGTTTCGCGTTTGGCAGCTCGCAGTTGGGGTAAATGCTTGGGCAACTGAGGAAATTGATAGGGATAACCCTTTTAAGGCTAGAATCAACTGCCGAACTCAGGGCTGCTAACGCATCAGTGTGGCTATTTTGCCCCCTAGGAAACTGCTGGATGTTCATCTCTTCAAAGCTCATCATTAAGTTTTTCACTAAGGAGAGGTAGGCTGCCATTCTTTCATCCTTTGCGTTATAGTCTCCACTTATCTGGTTGGAAACTAGTTGCGAATCGCCGAATACCTGCAAATGCTTTGCTCCCAGAGTTTGCGCTTTTTGGAGACCTTCTATTAGGGCTTCGTATTCTGCTTCGTTGTTGGAGGCTGCAAATCCCAACCTGATTCCTTGCTCAAGGACTATGTTTTCTGGAGTGATAAGAACAATTCCTACCCCTACCCCCTTTGAGTTGGAGGCTCCATCAACGAATAGTTTCCAGCTTTCCACTGTAGCTTGGTTGTTTTTCTCTGTTGGCTTAGGCTGGTCGGAGGGTTCTTCGCCTGCGAACATAAATAAATATGAGAGAAGTAATGACCAAGAAAGAACAAAGAAAATAAAACGCCAATCACACAACAACGGATGTACGTGGTTCAGCAAAGATGTGCCTACGTCCACGGTGGTGCAGTCAGTATTATTTCTCAATATTCTGGAGAATGAGTACAGAGAATACAACTTGTCCTTTGCCCCGGACCTAGGGTTTAATTTATATATGTGTATGTTAGTTAGTGGAGATGATGGGTTCCTCCTTATTAGCCATCTTCCCTAAAACTTCCCTTCATGGGATCGTGCTCCCCTATAACTTCCCTTCATGGGGTCGTGGGGAAATCGGATCAATACAAAAGATGAGGGGCCTGGACTTTGGGCCGCTAGGGCTGGGCTACTCGTCCAGGCCTATAATACTAATTTCCGGGTACCCACTCATATATTATTAATTTCGTATTAAACCTCAATATTATTCATCATTTTTTTTTTATTTTTTTCTCACGTCAATTTGTTCACACGATATGATATAAAAAATGAGGTGCGTATAAATTATTCTTAAATACAAACTACAAACAACAAAATAAGATTTAATTAATCAATAATTAACTAATTCGTTCAAAAGAACTTTTGTATCATTTTTAAAAAATCATTCAAAATAAGTCAATTTTTAAACAATTTAAAAATTGACATATTTGGATTAATTTAAAAACTGATATATTATGATTGTTCTTTTTGAAATAAGAAAAATGTCATATTGAAACAACAAAAAATACATAAAAGTCATTTTTCGGCACCGTTTCATTCCTTTCCAGACAAATAAATGCAGATTTGATATTCTTTATAGGATACTTTTAAGGATTGAAAAAATTATTAAATCCACGCATATAATATTTTTAGTGAGATTTGTTGATTCTTTGCATAGACCGCCATCAATCTTGCATGGCCAATAACTATATATAATTGGATCTATATAAAACTAAAGAAAAAACTATTTTGCAATGAAGATACAAATTAATGAAATAATAGTAAAAACCCAATTGAATAGAGTACAGTGCATACTAAATTACGATCGTTAGCTACTGAGATGTCAGGGAAGATACTTTTAGACACGACACAATGGTACGACACTAGATAATGCAGAATATATCCAAAATTGACGGGATAGGTTGCGTTCTTGTTGAGTCTTTCTGACAAGTAGTTGTGTTGTACTGGGGTCTAAATTATGACTTTAAATAGCTGTGTTGTTATGTATTATCGCATCGATACCCGTTTTTTTGTCTATTATCGTGTTTAATTCGACAAAAAAATATCTTATTTGTGGGGAAAATTTATGTTATAGACTAGTGTTTATGGCTAGTAAAAAATGTGATTTTATTTAGTGTTGTGTTCGAATTTAAATGGTGATTTAAATTCAACACCAAGGTGGTTTAAACATATTTTTAACGTGACATATCGAGTCACTATAAATGTGTATGCTTAAGGCAAAATGAGTAATGATGGATTGAAGTTCATATGCATCTATAATGGATAACATCAAGTGGGTGCGCTTTGAAGCTAAGGAAGATAACTTGATTAAGTTGGGCATATGCTGAAACATCCGAGAGGCCTATAAATGAAAAATACAAAACAAACCAAATAAAATTTGTAAATACCAATTCAGCAAAAAATTGGGAAAAAATTAATGTAAAAAGGAGGCTGTAGAAGAACCGACATGTTCATTAACATTTCGAGCTCTCCTCGATTAAAGATGCAGCTTAGCTCATTTGTTAAGAAAATGAACCGAGATTGAACACAATTTGGAGCTCGTTTAAAAAAATGATATTCTTAGTCTCAGCTCAATCTCGACTTGTTTTCGAGTTTTAAGGCATAAACTAGCTCGATTAGGCCTCTTAAAATTGAGTTGCTCGAGCTTGGCTCGTGTTCGTCTCATTTAAATCTCGTGTTTGGCTCGTTCGTTTAGTAAATGAATCGAGCTTGAACACAATTTCAATCTCGTTTAATAAGAAAGCTTATCTAAGCTGGGCTCAATTCGTTTGTATCCCAATCCCAATCTAACACTACCGAAACCCAAAATAATAAATAATAAGAGAATCCAATATAGAAATATGTATCCATAACTAACAAATAGTATATGAATGGAATAAAGAAAAACATGAAACCATGAACAATGGAATAGTAAAAAATATTTTTGAGTTGATTTCTTTCTTGTATGATGTTTAAACATTTCAAGTGACTTAACAAAAAAAATCAGTTCAAATATAATTTTTTTGATATTTTAAAATAGCTCGAACTATGTCACTTTTTAAGCTATTAAAAACTAATATAGTTTAACTGATTTTTTTAAGATAGCAAAAGAAATTATTTTGTGTAGATTTTTTCTGTGGGGTTGCCTAAAACGTTTAAATACCATACATGAAAAATGAATTCATTTTTTTTACTATTTAAAAAAATGGTCCGTACAAATGGTATGTATAGTTGATGTGTATGCGAGTCTCTCTCTCTCTCTCTCTCTCTCTCTCTCTCTCTCTCTCTCTCTCTCTCTATATATATATATATATATATATATATATATATATATATACACTAGCATATGCACGTGCCTGAAGGCACGATAAGTTTTTTTCAAAGTACGTAATCGCAAAACAATAAAAATTTCCAAAGTATGTAATTTCAAAACGAAAAAAAAATTGTTCCTCAACAAAATAGTGTTGTTGTTGATAGGACCATGCGTCGTATTTATTTCGCAATAGATAAAATATTTTTTAAACAATATATGGTACGAACCTATTAGTTTAAAAAAGTTAAACAATGTTTCCTTTATTTATGAGACATTAGAATATCGTGTATAATTTAAATCATAAATGATTGAATAGTGTATTGAATCACGTATAATTGAATCAAGAAAACTCTCTAAAATATTTAATCGTGTATAATTTAAGTGATAATTTTTGAAGTCTTAAATAACTGTAAATAATTTTAAAAACTTGGGATAGTTTCCTTTATTTATAGGAGTGTTCACCCTATTTAAGAATTAAAAAATAAATTAGCAATACTAAATAGAGGCCTTTTGACAAATAACACTTGTAAGGATTGACTAACTATTGCACTTGAAAGCAATAAAACTTGAAATAAGTGTACATCAAAAGTGTACGTCATGGATAGGACCATATGTCTTGTTTAGTTTGTAACATATAAAAAAATCTTTGAAATAACATATGGTACAAACCTATTCATTTAAAAAAATCGGTAAAGTTTCCTATGTTTAAGTCGTGTTTTCATGCATCATCATTTTTAGTTGGATGTCAAAATTGTTAATTGTTGAAGCAGTGTAATTTTACATTCTAAATGGGGCGTGCTCATGTAAAATAAAAAGTAACACACAATCATGTAATGTTGTATTTATGTCCAAAAACCAATGTCGTGTCTGTAATACCCCGTACTTTTATGGATATTTAAATTTCCTAAGTATTGCAATCTAATAAATTGAGAAATTTTAAGTGATAGGAAATTTGAGGTTTGGACTAAATATTTCTTTGGCTACTTATGGACTAATATTGATTTGTGTTATATTTATTTATGAGAATAAGTAAATGATGTTGAATGATTTTATTTCAGGTCGCGGTTCGGCAAAGCGACAAGGAGCAATATATTATTCGAAAAAATACGGGTGAAGTTGAATTGGATTTTAAAAGGTGAATTTTTCATAAGTGATTTGCATGGGAATTTTGAGTGCACGGTTGGTCTCAGAAGGGCTGGCATAGTTAGAATAGAGTACTCGGGGGGTAGTGTTTGGGTTTCGGACACTTTTTGGACTATTAGGGTCTCATAATTGTGTACACGAGTATTTTGGAATTAATAAGGGGATAAGCCTTAATCCTCTCATTTAAGTCATGATAAAGAGAGAGAGAATAGAAGAAATGAGAGAAATAAAGGAAGAAAAGGGGAGCTCGGCCCAAACTCTAACGGATTTCCCGCACGAGGTTGCCGAATTTATCCAATGAGGCAAGTGTTTAACTTGCTTTAATTATTTAAATGTGTTCATAGTTTACATTATAGTGGGTGTAAAACTATATGAGTTTTGGGGTGGGATTCTTGAATCAAAATGGGTTTTTGGAAGATGATTTCATGAGAAGTTGATGAAATAACAACCCCATATAAAATCTGAGTTAGAATCCATGTTAATGGTGTAAATTTTAGTGAGAAAATGGAAGTAATGACTAAATAAGAATTGGGGTTTAACTTCTTGAAATGCATGAAACCTTGAAATTATTTATAGTGTTGGGTAAATCATAGTGTGTGTGTGTGTGTGTGTGTATATATATATATATATATATATATATATATATATATATATATATATATATTGGCGTTGGGTGTTGTTAGAAACCCAAGAAATTGAGTTGTCTGAGTTTTAGAATGAAATTTGGAGTTGGAGAAGATGAACTCTCGAAACTGCTTGTGTCAGACAGTTTCATTTTTGGAATACCGAATCGGTTCATTTATTTGAGCATCGGACCTGTTCGTTTTCCTATGGCCATGTTGTTCAATTTTTGGCCTGACCGGTTCATTTTTTGGCCATCGGATCGACTCGGTTCAGCTTTGATAGAAAAATTTGAGAGATTTTTCTTTGATAAAAAGGATTGGAGAGGAATTCTTTTTGGGACATAAACATTAAGGAATCCTAGGTAGAGTGCGAGGACCTATAGAAGATCATGTGAGTGATGTATGAGTCCCGGGTTAGTGGGAATAAGATCCGGGTTATTAATTTTAGGAGTTTTTTGGACGAACGACACTCACGAAAATATTTCGACGGGTATATATATATATATATATATATATATATATATATATAAATGTGTGTGTGTGTGTGTGTGTGTGTGTGTGTGTAGAATATATATGTCGATAGTATATGAGTAAAATTCGAATGTGCTAGTCGAAAGAAATTAGAATACTAACAAGATGTGATAGCCTAATATTCGGGAAATTACTAAGGTGAGGAATTTTATCATAAGTGAGTAAGTGCTTATGGGATAAATATAAGTTGTGTGAATACTTATAAATTAATACGAATTGGTATATTTGGATTTTAGGCTAATGCCATGGGAGATAGACAGGAATAGCCGGATTTAATAATAATATATATATACACACATATATATGAAGTGATTATAAATATATCTGTGTGTGATTGATATGTTTCTGTGGAACATACCCCTCTAGTGCTATAATGGGAAGTTGCGCAATGTGGGTGAATCCCTTGGCTTGAGGAGCAGGGAGAGTATAGTCCCCAAGTCATAGTCATCCATTATTTATATTCTGTGATTCTATTCTAGGTGAGATGTATTGGGTATGATCCGATCTCACTTTCAGGTGATAAGCTATGACCGTTTATCGTATGTTTTGATTTGGTTTTTACCAAGTCGGTATGAGAGTTCGACCGATGGTACTCGGGATGATGTGTGAGTATGCCTGGAAGATGATAGAACTGAGAGACTACATCCGTTGAGTTATAACTCTAAGGGATGGTTGTTATACTTATATAGTGTGTGATATGGATGTATAGATATAATAGATATGTATAATATATTATGTATAAATATATGAGATGTGAAAATATATATATATATGGATCAAGATAAAGAATGAAAGGTGAGTTAAGTTCTATATCCTCCGGGAGTATAAAAATCTGAAATAAAAATATGTGATGTGCATATAATAGATGAGACTACTATATACGAGATAAATAACACTAAAATGTGAGTAGTATAATAACTAGTCATAGTTATTCATAATAATTGAGTAATGATGAAAGGCGAGGAATAATAATTCATAAGCGGGTGAAAGCTTAGGATTTTATACACGCGGGTTGTTGAGATAGAGTATGGTGTGAAATGTTTGGGTGAGATACTAGTTAGGTTGGATAACATAACTAGGGTGTTTAATGCGCACTATTAGATGAGGGGTGGGGGGTATCTCATGCGAGTGCGATAGCAGTTTAAATATGGAAAATATCATATTTTGAATATTAAAGTATTTTAAACACTTGCTAAAAATGTTTTTATAACCCGAGCTCTGACCCGTACTTATTTTTCTTTCCCCTTCGTTGATATATTTTTCAGGTGTCCAGACACAGGGATGCCTTCATGACTATTCTTTCGAGTTAGGTGTTGCGTAGCTGTGGATGTTCGTAGGAAATTGTATAGACACTTATCTCCATATGATCTAGGTAGGAGGTACTGTGAGTTATATTCGAGCATGTTTCCAACTATTGTCATTTATATATCTTCAGCATTCGATATAGTTGCATTTTTGTTTTAGTGAGAGTATTCAGTTATTATTTTATTTAATTCATTATATGAGTTTATTAATTATGGATGAATTCATAGTGCGCATAAGTAAAAAGAACAAAAAGTTTAAAATTGGACACCAGGCTTAAAATGATGATGAGAATGAAACCATTGGAGATTCCTGTTTAATTTGATATAGGATTGATCACCCAGTATTTTATTAGGCAGGGTGTCACAAGTGGTATCAGAGCATTAGGTTCTAATGACCTTTAGAATTAGTGAGGATGTACTACGCTTTCATCTTTGCCTTTTATTCGATATTGAGCCCTATGCTTAGGATTGTTTATTCCTTCGTGAGATTTCGTTCTCCTGTTATAATGCATAAATATTAGTGAATCTTATTTGCGTTCGGGTGTTTTTTGTGTCGAACAACGAATAGATGTGGAGGACAACATGAGGTGGGGCTCCATTGAAGTTGTAAAATAATTTGGGGATAATGACCATAGTAGAGGTCACCCCTATTGTTTCTCTCGGAAGTTAGTAGCTGTGAGGATTGCTAGAGTGCAGCCTATGATTCCAAGTACCTCTATAGAAGAAAGTTGTGCGAGATTAGACCGATCTTTGAAGAAGACCATCCATGGGAATTTTAGAAAGTGCGGAGATTGTGGGTGTTATCCCATGGAAGTTAGATATATAGAGACTTTGGCATATTGCAGAGTGTGGTATATCTGGAAATAAAGATTTGAGGAAATTTTTTTCTTATCTAGTAAGAGCAGAGTTGTTATGGTGAAAGTAGATCACCATATTTGAAAAGCAAAATATTGTGTCAATAGAAGGATCTTAGGTACGGTTGGATCACAAGTTCCTTCATCTTTTATTCAGAATGAGGTGTGAAACGTGTTCTGAACTCATCACACAAAGGGATGGACAGAGGTCCATTTGTGAAAATGAATTTTAATAATCTAGTGATTTTTGTACCGGATGAAGTAGGAACAATGGAGAAGAAAATTCATAAGTGGGTAATGGACTCGCGAGAGGAGTTGCTAGCAGTTAAGGGAAATTATTCTTGGACGACCGATACAGATGGTGGAAATATCGCTTTTTGTCAGTACAGATGTTAATGCTTCTTTGTGAAGGGATCTAAAAGAATCGAAAGATTTAGTTAAAAAGTAAGACTACGTGAAATGGTGTTAGTGAAGCACCACAAGGGGGAGACCCATCAGGGGTGATTCAGATAGCTTAATTCTAACCAAGCAATGGTGAATTCAGTCAGGGATGTTAAGGCCAACAATGTATCCCTAGGGAAAGTGGAGCTAAGGGAACTATAGGAGTAGCCATCAGAGTTGAGACTACCAGAGTCTGAGAGAAGGACAACCATAATAAGGCCATTATGATTGGAGATAAGTGGATTATATGTAGAGATATTTTGTAGAAAGTAGAACCACATGTGTAAATTTTTCCCGAAGTGAGTAAGGGGACAAGAGTATGGTGCCTAACAAGGGCAATGATTATAATAGTTTTCGTTTGGTTCGAACAAGTGTGTTATGTTCGGGGACCATGTGAGCAAGCAGGGCGATTGGCAAGGTAGAAATATGAGTTTTATCCTTGGAAGAAGGAGGCATGTTATATGTGGCATGAGCGAGTCACTACATTTTAATTATTGCTAGATTCGCATGTGAGATGAGTTTAGTGCATATATCGATAACGTTATTATTATGTGAATGTTTTCCCTACTATAGCGGGGTTATCTTAGTGCCATCAACGGGTGTATAAAAAGTGATATATATCTTTAGTGTGATTACTTGTCTTAGTGATGCGTTATATCATTATAATACTATTATTAGTGTAGACTTGTTATATATGGTGGGACCGATAGTGGGAGGATATTGAAAGGCTATCATAGTTGCTGCTCTAGGGCATGATGTGTTGTTTTAGCAATGCTGTAGATGCGAGAGGGTCGAGCTTGCACTTATATATATTATTATAGAGACTTTGGAGAGTATAGTTGTCTCAAGAAATTTGATCCCAGTGTATAGGGACTTTACTGATATGATACGAGGTATATTGAATTCACTGTTGAGTGGAGAGATTTAGCTCGTTATTTTGTTTAGCGCTCAGAACTTGGTGATAGGAAGAACACATTGTTATATAACTCCTTTAGAGATGTGGGAGTTAAGACTGATATTTATATGTCCGAGGACAAGAATTTGAGAGCCCGGATTGTGTATTTGAGGTTTTTAGAATGTGATTACCACCCATGCTAAGTGATAATGCATTTGGTGGGGAGGTTCCTTGTTTAAATGTGATTGCGGGAAGAGATATAGATTTTATGTCAAGAGACCGAAAGTTGGGGGTACATACTATGGACTTAAGGCCTAACTGATTTTAATATTCCGACAGTGCTCGGTAGTAGTGTATCGGGGGGGGGGGTTCCTTGTTTGGACTTTTCTTTGCAAGACATCCCATGCCTGAAACTTAACGTAATGTTGGAATTACAAAGATATTTGGTGATTAGACCACGAGTCTGGAACCTAAGTCAGTCAAAAAGTATGCATTTATAACTGTATTATTATTTAAGTCCAATGAAGCAGGTAGTGCTATGATAAAGCACTGAAGTTTTCACCACGAGTTGAAGAGTAGAACACTGCCAAGAAGGATTAAATTTTGATTTATGGGGTGATTGAGAATGCCCAACTATTATAGCCATCTTTTGAATGTGGGGTAAATAGAGAATTGTGTGTTAGGTGTGATGCGTATGTGATGTTTACGCCAATATGCACAGTTTATAGGGTGTGTGGTGTCCTTGGTTAGCTGATTTCAGAATCATCCGAGTTAAAGGGACATAGAAATATATGTGTGAAATATATGCCTGTGGGGAAGTTATTAACAAGCTAGAATGGCATGATGGTTTTAACGCAGTGTGAGAAGGATGGTAATCAAAGTATAGGTGTGCAATGAGAGTTGGGACACCTGAGTTGAGTTGAAAGGCCGTGGGAGGCTGTTTAAAAGCATATCTCTTGAGAAGAGGAAGTCCAACTATTGTCGAAAAGTAGGGTGGGATCCTAGTCAGTCGAATGTTGAGAGGGACTTGTTCCTAAATTGAATGGCGATGTCAATAAGGTATATAGAGCCCAAAATTTCACATTGTGGCAAAAGTTCATGGACCGAGACTTTTAGTATACCACGAGGTAAGAAGGGAAGTATTAAGTATGTGACACGTTATAAGTGGCAGTCGGTGATGAGAAGGACATAGTGAGTAGTCTCCGCGTAAACAATTCATCAATGAAATAAGTTGGTTAGAGATGAACAACCATAAAATTTTATGCTAAGCCAATGATTCCCGTGATGGAAGGGGCAGTCAGGATGGTAAATTTCATTAATGGGTTGCCAACATCATGATAAGGTCAACTTCCTTCAAATATATGGAACAAGTTGACCAATGAGGAAGTAATTGTTATTCTCTTGGGGTGAGTTACACTATTTGATAGTGTGCCCCAGTCCTTCTTTGAAAATAAGGATTGCGTCGGTGCGAGGTACTGTCCAATATTATTGTGAATCAGGATGAGATCCTTGAACCCCATGTCCGATAGGGATTTTTGGGAACAAGTGTGAATGATGTTTGGTTTTGGGAAAGTTGTATCACCTATAATCGATGAGTAGACGGGAGGTGATTGATGACTAGGTAAAGTGGTATGAATGTGATTTTTTAATCTCTACGATTATTTCACTTCCAAAACTAATATAACTGGTAAGTGAAGCAAAGCATAGTACAAAAATTGGGAGGAGAAATTCTCGATGGTAAAGTTGTGTGTAATACTCGTACCTGGTTATCGTGGACAAGGTGCTTAATGAGGTTTTTGTGTAGAAAGCCCTGACCATTCTCCCTCTGGTTGTTTAGAGGTGACCAAATAATTAGAAATTTGGGTTTATACGAGTGTTAGAATCTGTTGACTAAAGTGGAGGAACCACAAACTATTTTAGTTGACTTTTGACTGTCGTCAAAGTTACGTTGTCATGAATTGATGTTTTAAGGACTGACATGAGGGGTCAGATGTTTTTATAAATTTCTCTAAGGATGGGAATTTTGTGATGGGATGCATACGGGAAGAGACACTTAGTGATGTACGTCCTTCCAATAATATAGAGGTAATAGGGTCAACTATTTATGGACTCATCCTATTCGAATTTCGTTGGTAGGAGCCCAATGTGATGTGCTCTTATTAAAGTGTGAACTTATAACTAATGAAGAATATTAGTATCAATAGAGTTGAACAAGCTTGATGTGAAGCTGGGGCTATCGTGACTGAGTCTTACTTTGAAGTTGGTTTTGAGTACTGGAGGATGTGGTGTTGTAAGATCCTCAGTCTTTGTGGCGGTTGTATCTGAATTTTGAGGACAAAATTCTCTTGTAAGGGGGGAAGTATATAGTACCCCGTACTTTTATGGATAATAAAATTACATAAGTATTGCAATTTAATAAATTGAGAAATTTTAAGTGAAAGAAAATTTGAGATGTGGGCTAAATATTTATTTGGCGAGTTATGGATTAATATTGATGTGTGTTATATTTATTTACGAGAATAAGTAAATGAAGTTGAATTATTTTTATTTCAGGTCGCGGTTGGGCAAAGGGACAAGAAGAAATATATCATTTGGAAAAATATGAGTGAAGTTAAATTGGATTTAAAAAGTTGAATTTTTGATAAGAACAGATGGGAATTTTGAGTGCACGGTTGGTATCGAAAGGGCCGAGATAGTCAGTATAGAGTACCCGGGGGTATTGTTTCGGTTTCAGAGACTTTTTGGACTAGTAGAGACTCACAATTGTGTACATGTGTCAATTTTGGGTTTGATAAGAGGACAAGACTTAAATCTCCCATTTAATCCATGAGAATGAGAGAAAAAGGGAAAGAAAAGGGAGAAAAGAATAAAGAAGAGAAGGAAGTAAGAAAAGGGGAGCTCAGGCCAAACTCTGATGGATTTCCATCATTAGGTCGTCAGACTTATCCAACGAGGCAAGTGTTTAACTTTCTTTAATTATTAAAATATGTTCATAGTTTATCTTATAGTTGGTGTAATACTATATGATTTTTGGGGTGGGAGTCTTGAATAAAAAAGGGTTTTTTGAAGATGATTTCATCAGAAGTTGACGTAATAATAACTCTATATAAAATCTGAGTTCGAATCCATATAATGGGGTAAATTTAGTGAGAAAATTGAAGAAATGAATAAATAAGAATTGGGGTTTAAATTCATAGAAATGGATGAATCCATAGAAATTATTTGTAGTGTTGGGTAAATCATAGTGTGTAGATATATATTGGTGTTGGGTGATGTTAGAAACCCTAGAAATCGATTTGGGTGAGCTTTAGAATGAATTTTTGGAGTTGGAGAAGATGAAGTCTCAAAACTGCTAGTATCGGACGGGTTTGTTATTGGAATACTAGATCGGTTAGTTTATTTGAGCACCGAACCAGTTCATTTTTCTGCAGCCAAATCAATTCGTTTTTTGGCCGGATCGGTTCGTTTTTTGGGCATCGGATCGGTTTGATTTTGACAAAAATATTTCAGAGATTTTTCTTGGATAAAAAGTATTGGAATAGAATTCTTTTTGTGACATAAACATTAGGGTATCCTAGGTATAGTGCGAGGACCTATAAAAGATCACGTGAGTGATGTATGAGTCTCGGGCTAGTGGGAAGAGGATCCGGGTTATAAATTTTAGGAGTGTTTGGACGAACGACACTAGGAAAAATATTTCGGCGGGTATATATATATTTATTTATTTATTTATGCGTGTAGAATATATGTGTCGATAGTATATGAGAAAATCCGAATGTGCGAGTAGGAAGAAATTATAATACTAGCTAGATGTGATTAGCTAATATTTGGGAAATTATTAAGGTGAGGAATTTTATCATAAGTGACTAAATACTGATGGGATAAATATAAAATAAGATGGAATGATTTTTGAATTGGAAAAAATGTAAAAGAACATTAAGGGTCTTGATTTTGCCACATTTTGCCCTTTTCAAATCAACGGTTCTGATTCCCTCCCAAATTTTTTAGCCTGCATAAAAATTTCACTATCCCTCTCAAAGAGACAAAATCATTACACTTTATCCGACCACACCCTCTTCTTTCACTGGACCTTCCTTAAAATCCATATCCTAACACATATTATCTTTTCCTCTCTCTCTCATACACCTCCCCCCCCCCTCGTACACATGCACTTGTAAGATCTATGCTAGATTGCCGAATGGAGGAGGGTGTTTTTTGTAATGGCTTTGTATCTAATGGTGAAAAATGAAGACACGTAAAATGTATATGTTTACTCACTCTGTCATACCCGTACCTTACATTACAGTTCGTTTTCTCAATTGTGTAGCTGGCGGTGTTTCCTGTGATTTTAGTATTTAATTTATCTACTCTCCTTTCAGTCTTTCTACGTACGTTTATTTGGGTTTTTGCAGGTTTAATTTAGGTTTTATGGTGTTGTTGCAGGTTCAAGTTTGTTTGGTGGGTATTTCATGCCTACATCTCTCAACTTCGTTTTCCATTTCCTTTATCTCTCTATTTGGCTAATGGATTTGGGTAGAATGATGTTGCATTTTTTTTTTAATTTTTTTTCCTTCCAGATGGAAGGGTATTGGAATTGGTTAGGTTTGGATGATTTAGGGATTTTTTTGGTTATTAATGAAGTTTTGAGGAATTTCATCTTTTTCTCACACACACAGATATATTGCAAATTTCCCACACTGAGGTATTCTTCCTTTTTTTTTTTCTTTTGAATTCTACTTGATTTGTTTGGTTTTTAAATGCTTGAGGATTTGATTTTCTAATTCTGTTAGTATTGTTTCACATTATAAACTTCTGTTAATTGTTGGCCACGTATCTGATAAAATGTCCGAACTGAGTATCATAATTTTCTTGCTATTGTGTTAGATATGTTTTTGTGTGATTTGCAATGGTGGAAGGGTTGATTCATTGCTTAGACACTTGACTCCCATGGGAAGAGTTCGTTACAAGGTTAGATGCATTTTTTGTTGATTTTTGTTTCAACAATAAAACACCCACAATATTCAAGAATGATAAAAGAAAGTGAAGTTTGTTACTCAATTTGGTGGAAAGGTATATGATATTTAATTTTTGTTTCTCTACTATGAATTAATTTTTCTACTCAAAGTTACATGTATCCTAGAACCTCTGTTTCTCTAAGTTAACTTTTAATTTTCTTATTATCTAAGTTGTCTACTTATATTTAACCTATAACCTTTGTATTCAATGTTTTTCGCTGGTGTTATTTGATTCGAATTGTGACTAATTTTATACTCAAAGTTACATGTATCCTAGAACCTCTGTTTCTCTAAGTTAACTTTTTACTTTTATTATTATCTAATTTGTCTACTTATATTTAACCTAGAACAAGTATTCAAAGTTTTTCGCTAGTGTTATTTGATTTGAATTGGGACTAATTTTTTACTCAAAGTTACTTGTATCCTAGAACCTCTGTTTCTCTAAGTTAAATTTTTAATTTTCTTATTATCTAAGTTGTCTACTTATATTTAACCTAGAACCTTTGTATTCAAAGTTTTTCGCTGACGTTATTCGATTTGAATTGGGACTATCATCAATTTAGAGGCCCATGTACTCAATGTTTGGAAGTTTATGTGAATAAACTATATATGCTCGATGTTATGATAACCATTTGTAGTAAGTTTCTAATAATATGACTAAAATAAGCATGGTTTCATTTGAAAAATTAGCTAAAACTAAATATTGCAAATTATAATTGATTATTTTTTAATATTTTTAATTGACTGTAATTTGTAATTGTATTATTTTTTACTGTAATTATAATTGATTTGAAAAATGTGATTGTATTATTTTTTTACTAGACACTAGTAATAAATTAAACTGAAATACTTTATTAACTGTCTAAATCATTAGATGTCATAGAAGCTGGTGGAAAATTGGAAGAGAGGTTGAGAGGCGAGTTGAAATTGAATTGTTGGGAGTTATAGGAAAGAAAAGAAGTAACAATATTGGCAATAGGAAGAATTTTACCATTATCGACTCAAATTTGTTCAGGACCATCATGTAATACCCCGTACTTTTGTCTATATTTATTTTTGGGATTAATTAATTAAATGCGTATTAATTGATAATTAATCCGGGTTATAAATACTAATGAGATGCGAATTGGTATTTGATTATGTGCATATATGATTATATATGTATTTCATACTATGAAAATTTGTCGTGAGATTTATATACGGCATTTTAGAAATTTTGTTGAGACGCGTGGGACCGCCGCGTCACGGTATAATATTTTGATAATAAAAGTGAATTTAAAATCTATAATTCATATGGTCGTTTTGAGTGCGCCAACGCGTCCGGAAGGGTCGAGATAGTCAGAAAACACTAGCCGGGGGTATAGTTTGGGTCCCGGGGTATTTTTAGGCCATACCGGTAACTTAAAGGGTATTTTGGTAATTTTACATTTTGAGGAATTAAAAGTGACGAAAATTGGTTAATTAAATCTGATGTGGATATTGACCCACTAAGCCCATAACCAACCCATATTAACCCTTTAAGCTACGGAGGCAAACATTAGGTTTACAATCTTCCCCAAAATCAAACCCTAGCCACCTTGAGCCACCATTGGAGAAGGAACTTAGAGAGAGAGGAAACTCTGCAGAATCTTCACCCAACCTACACCAAATCAGAAATCAAACCAAGGCAAGTGGTTTAATTATGTTTAATTTCAGCAAATGTTCTTTCCATGTTAGAAAATTCGGATTTATGGTTTGTTCTTGATAAATATGAAAACCCATGTAGTTTAGATCATAGAACTTGAGAAATTGTGAAGAGAATTGCATGTAGAATAGTTTGGAGACAATTAATCTAATGTTAATACACGATTGGGTGAAAGAAAAACGAATTAAATTCTGGAATTTGATGTTGATATATATCTAGGGTTCATGTTCTTGATAATATTAGGGAAAAGTATAAAATCTTGGGATTTAATGATGTTTAGGATGCCTTATTGCCTTAAAAGACGTTAGTTCATGACCTAAGCATGTTTTAGTATGATTAGAGGACTTAAATCATTGTTAGAACGAACTTTGGAGAAGGATTGAAGTGATAAAAATGGTGAAAAACGAGATGGGAAAAATCTGGGCCGAAACTGGTAGCTCGTTAGAAGCAGCCCCCAGGTCGTTCGAACGAACTCGTTCGAACGAGCTTCTAACGAGTTGACCCGTCGTTACTAACGAGAAGGGATCTCGTTCGATATCTCGTTCGAATGAAGATATCGTTAGAAGGAATAGTTCGTTCGAACGAACTGGGATCTCGTTCGAACAGCCTCGTTCGAACGAGACTTCTAACGAGTTGACAGAAGGATCTCGTTCGAACAGCCTCGTTCGAACGAAACTTCTAACGAGTTGACAATTTGGTCCTTTTAGAACTGTTCCGACTTTTGGAGTCCCGGAAACTGGTTCAAGGGTAGAGTTAGCATTCCTTTGATGATATAGTGATAGAATTGGGACTTTTGGGCATTTATGAGAAGTAAATTATATACGAGAGTTGTATTACATGGACAGTTTGGGATGAGACGTGAGTGTCTACTACGATGTGAGGATGAATTATGGCGCGTATAATTACAAACCGGAATAGTACGAATTGTGATAATTATAGTGAGTACGAGAATGCGATACGTACTACGATTAAAATACGGTATGACTAAGATGTGTGTTTACTTAGTATATGGATTATGTGTATAACATACCTACCATACTTGCTATCACGGGAGGTTTGCGTTCGCTTAGGACCCTCTAATCCTTGTGTGCCTACGGGGGGGATATAGACTGGTACCTTGATGAACATAGGTCATAGAAAGACTTAATGTGATATTAATAAGTCCGCTGACCGTGGGAGCGTAGGTATGTGCGTGACCCACGTGATGGTGACTGTGTTCGCCTCCACTATTTGTGATTTGTGTTATCTGAACTATTCCTGAGAGATTCGGAATGTGTGATCCTTATGTACGTGATGTACCGGGATGGATAGCAGAGTATGTGTGCACCATAGCTTAGATTGCGGGGTGCTTGTATTGTATATTTATGATAGGAATAATATACATTAAATTAATGGGAATCCTCATGTTAATGTTGTAAAAATATTACGGTATTGTTTCGAGATATATAATGATTTAACTGATAGTTTTATCAATGGCATATTTAGTAACTGAGTTTACGTTAAACCTTTATTTAATTACGAGCGTTGTTATGCTAAATGGAACCGAGTAGTATGGGTAGAACCTTTGGTAGTCTAGCTAGTTATGTTGTCAGTTAGCTAGTAGTATGGGTCGTTATAGATGGGTACTTACGTTAGGAGTGCACAGTTAGACGAGAGGTGAGAATATCATGCGAGTGTACGTCCTAACATGTACTTTGCATTTAATGTTTTAAATGTTTTTAAAGCACTTGCAGGTTTTTAAAATATAACTCCACATTCGGGCTCTGACCCGTTTGCTTTTCAAATCTTTTTCTTGTAAAACCATTTTTAGGTGCCCAGCCACAAGGACACCAAGCATAGGATACTCATTCAGGTGACGAGCTGTAGCAGCTTGTGGAAGCTACAGGGATTTGCATGTAGACGCTTCTATCTTTTGGATTCCAGAGTCACCATCTATCCGTTGTAGGGCATGTTGCCCATTTCCTTAGAGACATCTTTTACATTTCAGTTTTCAGACTTTAGCATGTACTGTTTCAGTTTATTCATTTCAGTTGTGGGATTGTAGTGAGGAGTTTTTCCTCCAGACTTTATTTACTGTTATGTGATGGTTATTCATTTTACTTCAGTATGGGGAATGGTGTTGTTTATTTCTTCATTACATTTGTTGCATGTTAATCAGACTTAAATTAAAATTTGGCAACTTGCTTTTTAAATACTAGGTGGTTAGTAATATTAAAATGTTTTCAACAGTGATGCTATTAACTGAGCCAGCTTGGCATTTTGAATTAATTTAATAAAGGAGTAGCTACCCGGTATTTAATTAGTCGGGGTGTCACAGGTGGTATCAGAGCATCAGGTTCTAGTGTCCTTTAGGATCTGTACGGCTATTATGTTTTCGCTACGTTTCTTTGATATAGAGCCCTATATTTTAGGACTGTTGTACTCTTTTTGTGTATGCTTCGTTCTTCAGCTATTTTAAGTTTATAAAACAGCGAACTTATAAACTTTGTTCTTATTTCAGATGCCTCCACGACGTGCACGACGAGTTCCCAGGAATGCAACGACCGAACCCCAACCCGCTCCAGTTCAGGGCATGATGAACGCCGCTGAGGTTGCTGCTATAGTAGCCCAAGCGATAAATGCCGCGATTGCCGTGATTCAGCAGGCACCGCCTCAGGCGCCGGTTGCCGCGCCAGTACAGGTTAATGCATTCCCGTCTGCTTAGGAGCGTGTACGAGACGCTTTTCAGAAAGCGCATCCGTCAGAGTTTGCAGGTAGCTCAGACATAGTAGTCTCGAGCCAATGGAGGAAGGACATACAGAGGCTTTTGAGGATGCATGAGTGCACTGATATTCAGAAACAGGTGCTAGCTACTTTCAAGCTAGTGGGATCTGCACTACAGTGGTGGGAGTCTATTACCACTGCGGAGGAGAGGGATACCCTCATGATTTAGGAGTTCTGGGTGCGGTTCGACCGCAAGTACTTTCCGTCCGCAGTTCATACAGAGATGAGGAGGAAGTTGATGAGTTTGAAGCAGGAGGGCAAGACAGTGGCCGAGTTCACTAACCTGTTGAATATCGTTCCAGATGAGATTCCAACAGAGAAGAAGAAGATGGAGAAGTTCACCGACGGGTTGAATTGGAGGATCCGTCAGCATCTGCTAGGGAACCTATCGTTGGCCACGTATTCTGATGTGGTTAATGCTGCATTATTGCACTTCCAGGACCACCGTTTTCATATGGCCGAGGGCAAGCGGTCGGGGGAGTCTAGCCATCAGGGCAGGACTGGAGGACATGGTGCCAGCGGGGCACAAACCGGTTAGGGGCAGAGACAGAATGAGCAGGGTACCCAGCAGGGGGATAATAAGAGGTTCCGGTCAGGGAACTACAGGCAGGGTCAGGGAGGTTTCCATCAGGGCCATCAGGGTCCAAACGGCCAGCAGGGGCAGAATGGGCAGCAGTTCCAGCAGGGCGAAGGGAGGAACGATAACGGCCACCAGGGCCGGGGACAGCAGGGGCTGAGGGGAGGGAACTTCCCAGGGAAGTGCTTTACTTGTGGCAAAACTGGCCATAAGAAGCAGGATTGTCCTGATAAGGGCAGGGCCCCACAGCAGCAGCAGCAGGGTGCTCGCCAGGAGCCATAGAGACCTATGTTTCCCGCCGCTCTTCCCGCACCGCCACAGATGGCAGCACTACCACCCATTCTGGCAGTCCCAGCTCAGCAGGGGAAGCTACAGTATGGACGTGTCTACAACGTTCACCAGGCTGCAGTTCCTCAGGCACCGCCCGCGATCGAGGGTACGTTTCCTATCCATGGCACTATGGGACGGGTGTTATTTGATACAGGTGCTACACACTATTTTATAGCTACACACTTCGCGAAACCTTTACGATTGTTAGCTACCGCAAGGAGCACAGTGACGTGTGTCGACTCACCATTTGGGAGTGGGTCACTTATTTTCTTTATATGCCGGGGAGTGGGGGTAGAGATTGGTTGTTTGGTATTGCCTGCAGACATGTTAGTGTTAGATATGCATGTTCACGATGTGATCATCGGTATGGATTGGCTCGTAGCATATAGGGCCATGATTGATTGCTTCAGCGGGAGCATTGTTTTTGCCACTCCGGGGCAAGAGATGTTTATAGTGGCGATGCCTCGCCCAGAGGGATGATCGACCGCTCATCTGTATTACATTGAGGAGAATACCTCTAAGGAGGTTGTGATTCCTTTGGATTCGATCCCGGTTGTCAGGGAGTATTCAGATGTGTTTCAGGAGATACCAGGCTTACCACCCAGTCGTGAGATAGACTTCGTTATAGATTTACTACCGGGTACGAGACCTATAGCACGTGCACCGTACCGTATGGCTCCAGCTGAGATGCGAGAGCTACGGGATCAGATAGAGCAGCTGTTAGGGCAGGGCTTTATTCGCAGGAGTACCTCACCTTGGGGCGTTCCAGTTTTGTTTGTGAAGAAGAGGGATGGTTCACTGAGATTGTGCGTGGAATACCGAGAGTTGAATAAGGTCACGATACGGAATAAGTATCCATTGCCTCGAATCGATGACTTGTTCGACTAGTTGAGAGGAGCTTCTTTCTTCTCGAAGATTGACTTGAGGTCGGGATACCATCAGTTACGTATCAGGGAGGAGGATGTCTCAAAGACCGCGTTCTTGTCGAGATATGGTTCTTATGAGTTTCGGGTTATGCCTTTCGGCTTGACCAACGCTCCAGCAGTGTTTATGGACTTGATGAACAGAGTGTTCAGGGATTTCCTAGATCAGTTTGTCATTGTCTTCATTGATGACATTCTGGTTTACTCTCAGACGGAGGAAGAGCACGCCGAGCATTTGAGGCAGGTTTTGCAGACACTTCGTCAGAACGAGCTGTATGCAAAATATGAGAAGTGCGGGTTTTGGCTGAAGGAAGTCCAATTTTTGGGGCATATCATTTCCGACCAGGGAATATCTGTTGATCCGGGGAAGGTATCAGCGGTGAGGGAGTGGGGACTACCCACGACACCAACGGAGATTCGTAGTTTCTTGGGTCTACCAGGATACTACAGGAGATTTATTCGGGGTTTTTCAGAGAAATCAGGTCCTTTGACACATCTTACTCGTAAGGGTGTGCCGTACATTTGGAGTGATGCCTGTCAGTTGGCATTCGATGAATTGAAGGACAAATTGACCTCAGCACCTGTGTTAGCATTGCCGAGACCGGGAGTTGAGTATTTGGTTTACACCGATGCGTCTTTGGAAGGGCTTGGAGGTGTATTGCAGCAGGAGAGACAGGCCATAGCTTATGCTTCCCGTAAGCTTAAGCCTCATGAGAAGAATTACCCCACACATGATTTGGACTTAGCAGCAGTAGTATTTGCCTTACGGATTTGGAGGCACT
Organism: Sambucus nigra; assembly: GCA_949130495.1. NCBI lineage: Eukaryota > Viridiplantae > Streptophyta > Magnoliopsida > Dipsacales > Adoxaceae > Sambucus > Sambucus nigra. Next base: position 25,962,823 of record OX422218.1, on the reverse strand, counting down.
ATCTTTTGGGGGAGAAGTTTCAGCTGTTCACGGACCACAAGTCACTACAATATCTGTTCACGCAGAAGGAATTGAATATGCGGCAGCATAGGTGGCTTGAATTTGTAAAGGACTACCAGTTCGACATCCAGTACCACCCGGGTAAGGCTAACGTGGTAGCAGACGCGTTGAGCCGCAGACCAGCAGATGAGGTGGCAGAGGTGTGGAAAGCTAAGTGGAAGGAATTGGGACACCAGGATGCAGTGGCCCGATCTTTCATGTCTGTAATGAGCGTTACACCGCAGATTATCACGAGTATAGTACGGGCACAGGCTAATGACTCGTTCTGTCAGGAGCAGATAGTTCGATTACTTGCAGAGGGAGCCGAGTCCTATACCGTTAGCTCAGACGGGGGATTGCGCTTCAATGGGAGATTGGTAGTTCCAGAAGGGGAAGAATTGCGGCACGATGTGATGGCAGAGTCGCACGGCTCACGGTTCGTGGTACATCCCGGAGGGGACAAAATGTACCAAGACATGAGACGGCAATATTGGTGGAGCGGTATGAAGAGAGATATCGCTGAGTTTGTCTCAAAATGCGCCACTTGTCAGCTTGTAAAGGTGGATCATCAGAGACCAGCAGGATTGCTACAGCCGTTGGAGGTTCCGGTGTGGATGTGGGAGAGCATATCCATGGATTTTGTCACGGGGTTGCCTACGTCACAGAGGGGTCACGACTCCGTTTGGGTAATTGTGGACAGGTTGTCCAAGGTCGCTCACTTCTTACCCGTAAGGACTGACTACACTACGGGACAGTATGCCCAGCTCTTCATTTCAGAGATTGTGAGACTTCACAGTGTGCCCCTAAATATCGTGTCTGACAGAGACAAGATATTTGTTTCGAGGTTTTGGGAGAGTTTCCAGGAGGCAATGGGCACGAAATTGCGGTTGAGTACGGCTTATCATCCGCAAACCGATGGGCAGACAGAGCGCACCAATCAGATGTTGGAGGACATGCTACGCATGTGCATTATTGACTTCGGGGGTGGATGGGAGCAGTACCTTCCACTGGTGGAGTTTGCTTACAAAAACTCCTATCAGTTCACGATTGGCATGGCTCCGTTTGAGGCATTGTACGGTAGGCCTTGTCGTTCCCCAGCATGTTGGTTGGAGGTGGGGGATAACAAACTACTTGGGCCGGAAGTGATTCAGGATACTTCGGCAAGGATTAAGATGATTCGGAGTCGCATTCGGGTAGCTCAAGACAGGCAGAAGAGTTATGCTGATGCGAAGAGGTTTTTCAGAGAGTTACAAGTGGGGGACCAGGTTTTGCTCAGGGTATCTCCTATGAAGGGGATTATGCGATTCGGGAAGAAGGTGAAGTTGGCACCAAGATATGTGGGGCCGTTTCCTATTATTGAGCGAATCGGACCGGTTGCGTATAGACTTGGACTACCGGAGCACTTGCATCGGATTCACGATGTGTTCCATATTTCCTCGCTGAGGAAATACCTTAGAGATGATTTGGCTCATTCTCACATTGCTGTGGAGGACATCGATCTCCAGCCGGATAGCTCCTACGAGGAGGGGCCAATTGCTATTTTGGACCGAAGCGAGAGGAAACTGCGGTCAAAGATAGTCCCGTTAGTGCGTGTTCAGTGGCGACATCACAATGTCGAGGAGTCCACATGGGAGCGCGAGGATGAGATGCGCGAACGTTATCCAGAGCTATTTTTAGCAGGTACTTTCTAGTTTCGAATTTCGGGACGAAATTCAGTTATTAGGGGGGGAGTATGTAATACCCCGTACTTTTGTCTATATTTATTTTTGGGATTAATTAATTAAATGCGTATTAATTGATAATTAATCCGGGTTATAAATACTAATGAGATGCGAATTGGTATTTGATTATGTGCATATATGATTATATATGTATTTGATACTATGAAAATTTGTCGTGAGATTTATATACGGCATTTTAGAAATTTTGTTGAGACGCGTGGGACCGCCGCGTCACGGTATAATATTTTGATAATAAAAGTGAATTTAAAATCTATAATCCATATGGTCGTTTTGAGTGCGCCAACGCGTCCGGAAGGGTCGAGATAGTCAGAAAACACTAGCCGGGGGTATAGTTTGGGTCCCGGGGTATTTTTAGGCCATACCGGTAACTTAAAGGGTATTTTGGTAATTTTACATTTTGAGGAATTAAAAGTGACGAAAATTGGTTAATTAAATCTGATGTGGATATTGACCCACTAAGCCCATAACCAACCCATATTAACCCTTTAAGCTACGGAGGCTAACACTAGGTTTACAATCTTCCCCAAAATCAAACCCTAGCCACCTTGAGCCACCATTGGAGAAGGAACTTAGAGAGAGAGGAAACTCTGCAGAATCTTCACCAAACCTACACCAAATCAGAAATCAAACCAAGGCAAGTGGTTTAATTATGTTTAATTTCAGCAAATGTTCTTTCCATGTTAGAAAATTCGGATTTATGGTTTGTTCTTGATAAATATGAAAACCCATGTAGTTTAGATCATAGAACTTGAGAAATTGTGAAGAGAATTGCATGTAGAATAGTTTGGAGACAATTAATCTGAAGTTAATACATGATTGGGTGAAAGAAAAACGAATTAAATTCTGGAATTTGATGTTGATATATATCTAGGGTTCATGTTCTTGATAATATTGGGGAAAAGTATAAAATCTTGGGATTTAATGATGTTTAGGATGCCTTATTGCCTTAAAAGACGTTAGTTCATGACCTAAGCATGTTTTAGTATGATTAGAGGACTTAAATCATTGTTAGAACGAACTTTGGAGAAGGATTGAAGTGATAAAAATGGTGAAAAAAGAGATGGGAAAAATCTGGGCCGAAACTGGTAGCTCGTTAGAAGCAGCCCTCAGGTCGTTCGAACGAACTCGTTCGAACGAGCTTCTAACGAGTTGACCAGTCGTTACTAATGAGAAGGGATCTCGTTCGATATCTCGTTCGAACGAAGATATCGTTAGAAGGAACAGTTCGTTCGAACAAACTGGGATCTTGTTCGAACAGCCTCGTTCGAACGAGACTTCTAACGAGTTGACAGAAGGATCTCGTTCGAACAGCCTCGTTCGAACGAAACTTCTAACGAGTTGACAGTTTGGTCCTTTTAGAACTGTTCTGACTTTTGAAGTCCCGGAAACTGGTTCAAGGGTAGAGTTAGCATTCCTTTGATGATATAGTGATAGAATTGGGACTTTTGGGCATTTATGAGAAGTAAATTATATACGAGAGTTGTATTACATGGACAGTTTGGGATGAGACGTGAGTGTCTACTACGATGTGAGGATGAATTATGGCGCGTATAATTACAAACTGGAATAGTACGAATTGTGATAATTATAGTGAGTACGAGAATGCGATACGTACTACGATTAAAATACGGTATGACTAAGATGTGTGTTTACTTAGTATATGGATTGTGTGTATGACATACCTACCATACTTGCTATCACGGGAGGTTTGCGTTCGCTTAGGACCCTCGAATCCTTGTGTGCCTACGGGGGGGATATAGACTGGTACCTTGATGAACATAGGTCATAGAAAGACTTATTGTGATATTAATAAGTCCGCTGACCGTGGGAGCGTAGGTATGTGCGTGACCCACGTGATGGTGACTGTGTTCACCTCCACTATTTGTGATTTGTGTTATCTGAACTATTCCTGAGAGATTCGGAATGTGTGATCCTTATGTACGTGATGTACCGGGATGGATAGCAGAGTATGTGTGCACCATAGCTTAGATTGCGGGGTGCTTGTATTGTATATTTATGATATGAATAATATACATTAAATTAATGGGAATCCTCATGTTAATGTTGTAAAAATATTACGGTATTGTTTCGAGATATATAATGATTTAACTGATAGTTATATCAATGGCATATTTAGTAACTGAGTTTACGTTAAACCTCTATTTAATTACGAGCGTTGTTATGTTAAATGGAACCGAGTAGTATGGGTAGAACCTTTGGCAGTCTAGCTAGTTATGTTGTCAGTTAGCTAGTAGTATGGGTCGTTATAGATGGGTACTTACGTTAGGAGTGCACAGTTAGACGAGAGGTGAGAATATCATGCGAGTGTACGTCCTAACATGTACTTTGCATTTAATGTTTTAAATATTTTTAAAGCACTTGCAGGTTTTTAAAATATAACTCCACATTCGGGCTCTGACTCGTTTGCTTTTCAAATCTTTTTCTTGTAAAACCATTTTTAGGTGCCCAGCCACAAGGACACCAAGCATAGGATACTCATTCAGGTGACGAGCTGTAGCTGCTTGTGGAAGCTACAGGGATTTGCATGTAGACGCTTCTATCTTTTGGATTCCAGAGTCACCATCTATCAGTTGTAGGGCATGTTGCCCATTTCCTTAGAGACATCTTTTACATTTCAGTTTTCAGACTTTAGCATGTACTGTTTCAGTTTATTCATTTCAGTTGTGGGATTGTAGTGAGGAGTTTTTCCTCCAGACTTTATTTACTGTTATGTGATGGTTATTCATGTTACTTCAGTATGAGGAATGGTGTTGTTTATTTCTTCATTACATTTGTTGCATGTTAATCAGACTTAAATTAAAATTTGGCAACTTGCTTTTTAAATACTAGGTGGTTAGTAATATTAAAATGTTTTCGACAGTGATGCTATTAACTGAGCCAGCTTAGCATTTTGAATTAATTTAATAAAGGAGTAGCTACCCGGTATTTAATTAGTCGGGGTGTCACACATCATACTTTGATTGAAGATGAAGATTGTCTAAATCTGATGTAGGATGATCTTTAGCGCCACTATCTGCTATCTACTTGACATATTTGACACAGACAAGATATATGATGATTTTTCTGTCCACATATCTGACACGGACCAGATGCATTATGCCCTATGAAGGGCTTCCTCTTTCATTCTTAACCAAAGTTATTAAATTGTATGTCTTGATATTTATAACAAACATTGAAGACACTCCAGATTACTGAGTTTAATGCTCGGTGTTTCAGCCTTTTGAAGTTAGACTTTCCTCGAATGTGATTTAATATCATCTACTTAGTTATACTAAGTACTACTATTATTTAGTTTGCTGACAATCTCCCCGCGAATCAATTCCTCTGGGTCACTCAGCAGCATAGCAGTAGAAAAGAAACCATATATGCCCGTGCATATCACCATAACTTGATTATATATCTCATATACCTGATCTGAAGAGTGATATCACTCCATAGCTGGTAACTGGTATGCCCGTGCTGAGGTCACAAAGATACCCTTTACTTTTTCTTCTCTCCTTTTTAGTTCTTTGCCTTTATTTTTTTGAATTCTTGACTACATCTAAAAATACCAAGTTTTTATTCTATTTTTTTAATTGTTTTCTTTTGTACCTCATGATCTTAGATTCTTAGTTTTTTTTATAAGAATATTATAACATGTTGGGCATTCAATGTGGTTCTGAAACTGAATGTAAATGTTGAAATATATTTCACGTCATTATTTCAGTCATATTTGACTATATATTTTTTCATGTTTAACATATAAGGTGGGTTTGGAGTGAATATAATAACTTTGTTCTTCTTCTATTTAGTTGGGAAACTACACACACCTAATATTTGAGGTTTCATACTTGCGAGATGACATTGGATGTGTATTTCAGCAAGTAATGGAACATACAGGGGACTTGGGGAAGTAATACTACAAAACAATATGTGAATATAGAAATTTACAAAGCATGGATTTTTTTTTATTCTTTGTTAATTATTAGAAGCAATACTACAGAACAATGTATCGTGAATAGAAAAATGTGTGAATATATTTTGTAGGTTTGAAAATTTGTTTTGTTCTTTATGTATGCACTTTGTAAACTTCTAGAAGTTTGGCTAAAGTTTGTAATTTTTATGCATTGGAACGTTTTTAAGAAGTGTCCTCTTTTAACTAGTAGAAGTAAGTGGATAAAAGTTTGTTGATTCTCACTTTTAAATACTCATAATTGCTGCATAAGACCATATCATAATATCATTTGTTGATGCTCTCTTTTAACTACAAGAAATAAGTGGATAAAATTTTCATATTACTAGAATACAAGGGTCGATAAATGATGATATCTTGCAGTTTATTTTACAGTGTTTCATTCATCTTTATACTTCTTCTCAGTTAGATGTGTAAATACAAAAATTGATTGCATGTTTGCAGAAATGGTTTCTTTAATAGTTGGAATTATACGGTTCTCTATTATTATTTGATCCCTTTAATAGAGTTTCATTCATCTTTAACTGGTTGTATGATGATATCTACAACATTGGTAGTTTTTTTAATAAAAACTCTTTAATGTTCGTGGCAGTCACACCATGTAATATGGAACTAATACTCAGATCACCAGTTGCACCATTTTCATTGAGCTTGGATGGTTGTTTTTGGCTCTTCCAGCAAATATAACAAAAGCGTCTTTTTTAGTCTACAATGTTATGGAACTCCATTCACTATCTGCGATAGATGTCCATATCTAACCATTGGTTGTAATCATTCTTTCTTCAACTGGAATGTACATCTCAAGTATCAACCCCCGCAACGAGTCTTCATGGATCTTGGAGCGTGAATTCAATCTTCTAACAGAGATCTCAGCAAAAGACACCACATTATTATCACTTTCTTAAAACATCCTCGAGCCTTTCTTTCCATTTTTGGCATCATAGCAAGTGCCTTCATAAATTGAGATTATATAGTCTAGAAGAAGACCATGTTCTGAGATATGATCATTGGAGGATGAAATACGAGGTTGATAAGCATACGTATATTTGACAGGCCCCTTTTCTCGAGCGTGCAATTATGTGGATGTCATAGAATCAGTATATATGTCATCTTATATTTCTGATCATTCTTTGTAAATATGTTCATGTCCTTTGTCATGGTTGTTGCAACTCTATACTAGGTACTCCATTATATCAACTTATTGTTGTCACATAATTGATTTTTCTGTCAGGGCTACATACATGTCAGAGAGGAAGTGTATGGATATTTCATCAAATATTAAATTGTACAATTTATAGACAAAAAAAATCTTTAATTTTACAGCTATTTGCATTTTTAATGTTTCTAAGGGCCGAACTCCATGGATGTATTCCTCTTTTTGTCCTCTTTTGACCAAACACAAACTTCGCCATTAAGGCTATCTTAATCTCGCCTCATGCTAATAGTATTATTCAGATCCCAAATCTTTATAAATCACCTAGGTATTCAATTTAATTTTTATTCAAATTCAATAAGTAGTATTATTTTTCCCGCTCATTCCTTCCTTTCTTAATTACATCCTTTTCATATTAAAGTAAAAAAAATTGTGTGTTCTAGGAATCTATATTTTCTGACCGGATTTGTTTTTATTTTTATTTTATGATGGGTGATCATAAATTACATGTTAAAAACTAACCTCTGAGGTTATTGTTAAAATGCTTAAAAGTAATTTCAAGGTTGGTTTTATTGTTGTCCAGATGCAACGGGGGGGGGGGGGGGGGCAGTATCTGCACTATCTTATAGGAATACTTATTTCCGAATGTGCATAGTTGGTTTTGTTTACTTTTTATTTCATTTTTTTCTCACATTATACACCCCTATATATCTTTAAAGGCAACAAGACAACTGCTACGTGTTATATCTTTAAAGGAAACAAGAATGTGTTATATTTTTTACGAAGTTTGATCCATACCTTCAGGCACGGGCATTTACTAGTATATATATATATATATATATATACACGGGTATAGAGACAATATATATATGAAGTGATTATAAATATATGTGTGTGTTATTGATACGTTCATGTGGAATATACCCCTCTAGTGCTATCATGGGAAGTTGCGCGATGTGGGTGAATCCCCTAGCTTGAGGAGCAGGGAGAGTATAGTCCCCAGGTCATAGTCGTCCAATATTTATATTGTGTGATTCTATTCTACGTGAGATGTCTGGGGTATGATTCGATCTCACTTTCAGGTGAGGAGCTATGACCGCTTCCCGTACGTTGTGATTTGTTTTTTACCAAGTCGGTGTGAGAGTCTGATTGTTGGTACCCGGGATGATGTGTGAGTATGCCTGGAAGATGACAATACTGAGAGACTGCATCCATTGAGTTATAAATCTGAGGGGTGGCTGCTATAATTATATAGTGTGTGATATATAAGTATATATATGCTAGATGTGTATAGTACATTATGTATACATATATAAGATATAAAAACACATATATATGGATTAAGATAAAGAATGAAATGTGAGTTAAGTTCTATATCCTCTGGGAGTATAAAAATCTGGAATAAAAATATATGATGTACATATAATAAATGAGTCTATTATGTACGGTATAAATAACACTAAAATGTGAGTAGTATAATAAGTAGTGATAGTTATTCATAATATTTGAGTAATGATGAAGGATGAGGAATAATAATTCATAAGCGGGAGAAAGCTTAGGATATTATATACGTGGGTTGTTGAGATAGCATATGGTGTGAAATGTTTGGGTCAGATGCTAGTTAGGCTCGGTAGCATAACTAGTGTGTTTAAAATACACACGTTAGGTGCGCAATGTTAGATGAGGGATATCTCATGCAAGTGCGACACTGGTTTAAATATGGAGAATATCATATTTTGAATATTAACCTATTTTAAACACTTGCTAAAATTGATTTTAAAATCCTGTCTCTCACCCGTATCTATTTTTCTTTCCCCTTCTTTGTTATAATTTTTAGGTGTAGAGACACAGGGACGTCTGGATGACTATTCTTTCTAGTCAGACACTATTGTCGCAGCTGTGGGTGTTGAAAGGAAATTGTATAGACACTTCTCTCCTTGTGATCTAGATCGAAGGTACTGTGAGTTGTATTCGGGCATGTTTCCCAACTATTGTCATTTATTTATATTTTGTTATTGTTTTATTTAATTCATTTAATGTGTTTATTAATCATGGATGAATTCATTGTGTGAATAATTAAAAAGATTAAAAAAATTAAAATTTGATGCCAAGCTTAATAGGTTATTAGTAGTTAAATTGGTTTTCGACAGTAATGCTGAGAATGAAACCATTTGAGATTCCCATTTAATTTGATATAGGACTGATCACCCGGTATTTTATTAGGCAGCGTGTCACAGTGTCATGTTGTCCCAAACATAAAATGAACACCCTAAAATAAAAATCTTATATATTTTCATTTAACAATCCTAACAAAACTTGCACAACAGTAATAATATGCAAATATAAATTAAGGAGAAAAGATTTTTTTATTAACAAAAATAATTTTAAAAAATTTTAAAATTAGCATCGTGCCTGAAGGCACGACACTAATATTCAAATGTGTATGTTGGTGAGAAGACCATACTTCGTATTTAGTTCGAAAAATATAAACAATTTTTTAAATAACCTATGGTACAAACATATTAATTTAAATAAATTAGTCAATTTTTGAATCTTGTATAATTAAGTCAAAATGATTTTTACAACGTGTAATTATAAATGATTTTCACGTGCTTATACGGAGGCTGGCAAAATGGGTCATCAAATTATACTTTCACAAGGCATAATAACAATCCAACAGATTTGACCAAGACACGACACGATAAGAATCCAAAGTACGTAATCACAAATGAAAAAAAATTCGTTCCCTAACAAAATATAGTGTAGTTTTAAAAAAATGGGCATAATCTCAATTTTTATAGGAATATAAATAACTAATAATCCAATATTCAAAAAGTCTAAATTCCCCCAAAAAAATTATATATAACATGAAATATACAATATCCATGAACCGAATTCACATTGTGTCTCAAATAAAGAAAGTGTAAATTTAAAAAAGAATGGACATGATCTCCTTCATTTATTATACTATCGACCCTACTTGAGGGGTAATAACCAATGTTATATGAAGCTCTGCTAAAATTATCCCCCATGTTAGCGAAACTCTGCTAAAATTGGCATAAAAATGTTAAGCATTCAAATCATTATGAAACTTCATCTCTAGAGGAAACCAAGAAACAACCTGCCAAAGAAATAATGATAGAATATTATTATAAATAATATATCAATTAGTGCACCTGACAACTAGGTAAAACACATGGATAATATCTCATCATATTTGTTTATTAATTACGCATACTATTTTCCCATATTGATTAAGAAAATGGCGCATGAGTTACATTACCTCTATTAGGCACAAAGCATCATCGATGCTCGTTGTTGTCGATCAAGTTGTGACATGTTTATGGAGGATGTCATTCAACACCACCTGTGTAATCAAAGAAAGAGTTCAAATTGGAAAAGATAATATTGGATAAGGACACTAATTTAATGGAGTTATGCATAAAATCATGAAATAATCATGAAATAATATCATTTGGTATAATAGAAGGCATCCCATCGATTGCAGATTCAGACATAATAGGTCAGTTACTATTTGTGACCAAATCTACCTTGTGTTGGCCATTACCTTATGGGAGGTTCATGTGTGGAGATTTAGGAAGTGTGATTAGGCATAAATTCTTCCTAATTTATCCCTTGATTTAGTTACTTTTAACACCTCGAACAACGTAATCGAGTTGACTTTATCTCATAATCTTGCTACTGACTAATCCTAATGAGTACACCAAGTTTCTGGTATTTCGTAGTGATTTTACAGGTATTTGATGTCAAGAAACGGAAGAAGGAAACCGGAAGAATCAAGGAAGAAAGAAGGAAAGTCAAAAGAGCAAAAGTGTAATTTCCACTCCGAATTCGGATGAGGTACCTAAAGAGAAGTTGAAGAGATCACATTCGCGAGCACATAGGAAGAAACGACACCTTAATCGAAGTCCCAGAACAAAAGATATGAGCAGTCAAAGTTGAGTAAAAAGTCAAATAGGCAGACCGATTCGCCCCTACCCCGGACCGGTCCTCTTTGCCAAACTCTAGTAGACCTCGGATCGATAGAAAACCAAAGAAGGAAAAAAAATAAATGAACCGATCCACCCTCGGACCAGTCTGCCTGGAAATAAAAAGAACCGATCCGCTTTGGAGGCAGACCGGTCCGCCTAAGGCCCGGACCCGTCCGACTATCGAGATTTCCAAATCTTATCTGCTTCAAAGAAGAGTCCTAGTGCAGCTGAAATTCCTGAATTCTTGGAGGGTATAAAAACCCGCTTCATTATTATTATTTGCGCCGAGAATTAGTATAATTTTCCTCTCTTTTTCCAGAAACCCTAGTTTAGATACAATTTCCAGTTTTAATTCCAAGATTGAAGCTTTATTCAATTTTATTTGATTATGAGTTTTATTAATTGCTGCAATTACTGCTTGGGTGAGATTAGTGAGTTATTTTTGATTTTCAATTCTATTATACACCAATTTACAAGTTTCCTTAGATTAATCATGAACTCCTGCACATCAATCACTATTTTCATAACTTTCATCATGCTAGGCTAGATTTTCTAAGGTCGGGATACATGAACCCAGCCTGATGTGTTAATTGTACGTGTATAACATTAATCCTCTGAATTTAGTGATTGAATACCACCGTATTGCGTAGGAACATAACAATTGTAGGTCTTTATATCTCGTTTGCTTCTGGGTAACCGTGATGATTTAGAATGCAATTCGAGTGTTACTATCGCGATACCGAATTACTCGTCCTCAGATTAGGTATGACGCGGGCTTGAACCTCGTATACATAATGCTTGGGAGTACTAAATTTCGGGTCAAATTTAATAAGTTAAATTTATGATTAATATTATAACTGCAATTCACTAGGGTTGGGGGATTGTATTGCCGTCCTGTTTTTCTCATCACTTAGTTAAAAAGTTTTAAATCAGCTTTCATTCATATTTTAGGTAATTTAGTATAGTTGCATTTCTTCATAATTTCACAATTGCATTTAGTCATAATCAATTCTCAAAATCAAATCATTTTTCCCTTCTTTTAGAGTCAGAGTTAAGATTCCTTCACCTTCTCCCGTTGTTACAACTTCGTTGTCTTTTTTCCCTCTGGATACGATCCCGACCTACCGGGTTTAATACTAACGCGATAGGCTTGCACTTGAGCCTAGAGTGAACGCACATTAGAGACACTTTCTGAGTCGCGTCAAGTTTTTGGCGCCGTTGCCAGGGAATTAGGTAGACTTGGGATTAGATCTAGTCAATCTAAAACTTTGACCAAATATTTCAAAAAAATCCAAAAACATAAAAAAATTCAAAAAGTACAAAAAGATTCACCATCATCTCGCATAAGCCATTAATGCAAAATTCTGAACTCACTCCCACACCCCATAATACTCCCACCAGCATTCATGAAAATCCAGTCGTTGGGTATAACCCCGATAGTCCCCACACTCCTAATGCCCCACAGTTCTAGATTTCACCTTCCACACCATCACACTCAATCTCTAATAACACTCCATTTTACTTCTTAGGACACACCTCCGAACACACTTCGAGCACACCAAGTGAGAGCACCGAGTCATTAAGTGAGGAAGAGATGTCGCAACACGGCAGTGTACCCGCCGGTGAGGAAGAGCCCCATACCGCCTGCTGAGAGAATTCTTATATCCCGAACACACTGTCACTCCGGGATGAATTATACTACCTCATAATGCTGGGAAATTCCATTTCAAGAATGGGATGATCCAGATGTTACCACATTACCATGGTATGGATTCTAAAAATCCATACCTTCACATTAGGTAATTTCAGGATGTGTGCGATACTCTCAATTATCAAACTTGCACCCAAGAGGTGATCCGCCTCAAACTCTTCCCTCTCTCGCTCAAGGATAAAGCTAAGACCTGGCTATGGTCTTTACCTCCGAGCTTGATTCCATCTTGGAATGAGTTGCAATTGAGATTTCTCAAGAAGCTCTTCCTAACACATCGAACAATATCCATAAAGGCATAAATTCAAGCGTTTAGACAATCTAAAAATGAGCCATTTCATCGATGTTATGAGCGTTTCAATGAGTTAATTACTTCATGCCCCCATCATGGATTTGATTCAGCGCAAATCATCTCTTTTCTCTATAATGGGCTGAATCTTAACTCCAAGCAACTTGTTGAAACCATGGGAAGTGGTCCGTTTGTCGATTTAGATGCCCACGATGCTGAGCTTCACCTGAGGTATGTCGTCGAGACCACCAAATCCTGGGATGCCTCTTGATCCTAACGCTCAAAATCGAAATCGTCAAGTGACCACCACTCCATCGGCATTCGCCTATTTCACGTAGATAAAAATTCTATGACGGACAGTCAATTGGATACCCTTGAGAAAGGATTTCGAGACCTATGTGAGATATATGGAAAAGGACCAGCTGGATCCGCACCAAACCCCGTTGAGAAGGTGTGTGCGATTTGTGAACCGGGTCATTCAACTGAGGAATGCCCGACGATACCCGCCTATAAAGTAATGCTTCAGAAACAAGTTAGTGGTATAGGAGGATTTAAGGGAAATTTCGGTGCCCCGCACGGGAATTCATACAACCCTTCATGGAAAAATCATCCCGATTTTAGATATGGGAAACAACATGCCGCAATGAACCCTCCTTCACATGTTGCCCCTCTTCCACCACAACACTTTCTACAAGCTCCCGACATGCAAGGACATGTGCAAGCACCACCACCTCAAGGATCTTATATCCAGCCATCGCGGAGAACTCTCGAGGATACCATGAATCAATTCATTGCAAGCCAGACTGCAACCAATGCCAAATATGATCGCCTGTTTGGCAACATAAATGTGAGTTTGTCAAAGATACAATCCTCATTGAGTGGCCAAGAGAAGGGCAAGTTTCCTGCCCAAGTCCAAAGACCTCCCCAAGGTCAAACTAGTGTTAGCTTCACCTCTACTGAACATCAGGAGTAATGTCAAGCTGTGACCACTCTTCGTAGTGGGAGAGTCGTTGATTTATCACCTCCCCCACACGACACAACAAAAGACAAGGAGATTTCGCCCGGCACGAAAGAGGCCGAAGATGTCCCCTTGAATAAGAGTGACAAAGAAGACGCTAGTGAGCCAGAGGTGGTAGTGAAACCACCCTTCGCGGCACCGTTTCCTCAAAGGTTGATTACCTCCCATAAAGGAAACCCACGTGAAGACGTGCTAGAAGTGCTAAAGCAAGTAAATCTGAATTTACCTTTTCTTGAGGCCATTAAGAAAATTCCAGCTTATGAAAAAGTCATCAAGGACTTGTTGACGGTAAAGAGAAAGATGAAGGTTAAGAATAACGTCTTTCTAGCACAAAACGTGAGCTCCATTGTACTAAATGATCTCCCACCTAAATTCAAAGATCTCGATGCACCCAACATATCCTGCATCATTGGAGAGAAAAAAATTGAAAAAGCCTTACTTGACTTGGGAGCAAGCGTCAACATACTCCCTTACTCCATTTATAGGCAACTTGATTTGGGCGACCTCAAGCCCATAAAGGCCACTCTCCTATTATCGGATCGAACAGTGAAGATCCCACGAGGCATAGTGGAGGACGTGATCATCCAAGTTGACACTTGTTACTTCCATGTAGACTTTGTCATTTGGGACACGGAGCCCTCCTTCAACTCAAGAAACCATGTTCCCATCATCCTTGGGTGTCCATTCTTAGCTACGGCTAACGCAATCATCAATACTCGGAATGGGCGAATGCAGCTCACTTTTGGGAACATGACCTTAAAGACCAAAATCTTCCACATAGCCCAACATACGGGGGATGAAGATGATCTTCACGCGGTGAGCCTCATAGATGAGATAGTAGAGGAGTATTTTGAGTAGAACTATTGTGGCGATGCCTTAGGGTCCTGTTTAGCGGTGAGATACGAGAGTGAGGGGACGTACACCAACTTTGAGAGGGAGGTTGGCGAGTTGAGAGAGTTACTCGATGAGAGCACGTCAAACGAGGATGTGAGAGATGTTAGTTGGGTTTCCAGATTCGAGGAGTTACCTCCGAGGGATACTCGCATGGTTCCCTCCAACGAAAAATTTCCAACACTTGAATTGAAGAAACTCCCCTCCCACATTAAATATGCATACCTAGGAGAGTATGATACATTTCCTATTGTTGTCTCCTCTAGCCTAGACGAAGAGTAGGAGGGTAAATTGTTGAAAATTCTGAGGAAGCACCAAGGTGCTTTTGGTTGGTGCATCGCTGATTTAAAGGGGATAAGTCCTTTGATTTTCACTCACGAGATCCATCTCAAAGAGGATTTCAAGCCCTCTAGAAAAATGCAAAGAAGACTAAATCCCAACATGAAAGAAGTTGTGAGAACCGAGATTATCAAATTATTGGATGCCGAGATTATCTACCCAATCTCGGATAGCAAGTGGGCGAGCCCTATTCAAGTCGTCTCGAAAAAGTCGGGTATGACTGTGATTGAGAATGCTAAGGGGGAGCTAGTTCCCTAACGTACCACCACCGAGTGGCGCATTTGTATTGATTATCGAAAACTCAATGCGAGAACTAGGAAAGTCCATTTCCCCTTACCATTTATTGATCAAATGCTTGAGAGAGTACCGAGTCACCCTTACTACTTCTTCCTTGATGGTTATTTCGAATATAACCAAATTGAGGTGGATGTACTTGACCAGGAGAAGACGACCTTCACTTGCCCTATTGGTACGTTTCCCTATAAACGTATGCCATTTGCCTTGTGTAATGCACCTGCGACCTTTCAAAGGTGCATGTTGACCTTATTTAGCGACATGGTGGAGAGAGGACTCGAAGTGTTCATGGACGATTTTAGCGTTTTTAGCACCTATTTCGATCTTTGTTTAGAAAAGCTGGAAAAAGTACTGGCCCGGTGTGTGGAAAGGGAACTTAGTCCTTAATTGGAGAAATGCCATTTCATGGTCACCGAGGGAATAGTTCTTAGCCACATAGTATCATACAAGGTAATAAAAGTTGATAGGGCAAAGATAGATGTCATAGATGATCTTACCCCACCAAAATCACTTAAAGACGTATGCTCATTCTTGGGCCACGCGGGGTTTTATCGAAGGTTCATTAAGGACTTTAGCTCCATCACTAGGCCCTTAAGCAACCTACTCATGAAGGCACCCCATTCGAGTGGACGAAAGCATGCCAAAGCTCTTTTGAAAAATTAAAAAACATGCTTGTGTCCGCTCCCATCATGGAAGTTCCGGATTGGTCCTTACCATCCGAACTTATGTGTGATGCTAGCGATTATGCAATCGGGGTTATTTTGGGCTAAAGAAAAGATAAGCAAGCTCATGTCATCTAATATGCTAGCCGGGCCCTTACCGGACCTCGACTCAACTACTCTACCACGTTGAAGGAGTTGTTAGCGGTAGCCTTTGCCCTTGATAAATTCCGATCATATCTTATCGGTTCTCCCATTACTTGCTTCACCGACCACGCGGCTTTGAAATACCTACTTACAAAGAAAGATGCCAAGCCGAAAATCATAAGGTGGATCCTACTCCTACAAGAGTTCAATCTCTCCATCAAAGATAAAAAAGGAGTAGAAAACGTCGTTGCCGATCACTTATCACGTCTTTCGTCCGACTTATCTAGTGATCCCGTACCCATAGACAAATGCTTTATGGATGAGTAGCTTTTTGCTACCTCTTCTTTGCCTTGGTTTGCGGATATAGTGAACTACCTTGTCACGGGAGTCATCCCTCCCGATTGGTCACTGCAAGATAAGAAGAGGTTAATTAATTGGGTCACACATATTCTTTTACGATGATCCCTTCCTTTTTAAATATTACACCGACCAAATCATCCGACGATGCGTACCGGATGACGAGATACCGAAAGTCATCCAGTTTTATCATTCGGAAGCTTGTGGAGGCCACTTTTCGACAAAAAAGACGGCCGCAAAAATTCTGCAATGCAGCCTCTATTGGCCCACAATATTCTGGGATGTGAACGCTGCTTGCAAATCTTGCAATAGGTGCCAACGGATGGTGTCCATTACCTGACGAGATATGATGCCTCTTACCCCTATACTCAGTATTGAGATCTTCGACTGTTGGGGTATTGACTTCATGGGCCCTTTCCCCCCGTCCTTTGGTTTCCTATACATCCTTGTCGCGGTAGAATGCGTTTCTAAATGGGTGGAAGCTATAGCTACCAAAACAAATCACAAAAAAGTGGTGATAAAGTTCCTACACGAACACATACTTTCCCACTTCGGTGCACCGAAAACGATAATTAGTGATAATGGCACGCACTTTTGCAATAGGCCATTCGCAAAGCTCACGATAAAGTATGGTGTCGTTCACAAGGTTGGAACGGCTTATCACCCGCAAACGAATGGGCAGGCCAAACTAGTAAATCGGAAAATCAAGAACATTCTTAAAAAGACCGTCAATCATACCGGGAAAGATTGGTCACTTAGATTGAACGATTCGCTATGGGCCTATCGTACCGCATATAAGAATTAACTCGGCATGTCCCCTTTTTGCTTTGTGTATGGAAAACCTTGACATCTTCCCGTTGAGCTCGAACACAAGGCGTATTGGGCGATTAAGCAATTGAAATATGCCATGGATAAGGCCGGTGAAGCCCACAAGCTTCAATTGAATGAGTTAGAAGAACTACGGAATGACGCGTATGAGAATGTTAAGATTTTGAAAGAAAGGATGAAACTCGCTCATGATAGCATCATTCGATGAAAGAGTTTCTTCAGGGGAAAAAAGTTCTTCTCTATAACTCTCGATTTCATCTCTTTCCGGGAAAGTTGCGGTCACGATGGTCTGGCCCGTTCGTTGTGAAGAATGTTTTCCCCCATGGAGCTGTTGAATTAGACGATTTAAAAGGGGAAATACATTCAAAGTGAATGGACAATGCCTAAAGCCATATCTAGAGGCGTGTGTGGAAGAAGTCGACACCATCTGGTTATCGGACCCCGTTTACGGGGTAGAGTGAGCTGTTATAGTGAGGTCGTCGCACCCTCGATGCGTATGGGGTGAGAGTTGTGTGTGTTGTGAGAGTCGTATGTGTAGTGGCGTCGATAGGACTAGGTTTCATTCGAGAAAAGCATTCATGTTTCAGGAATTTTGAGTCAAAGGGCGTTGACCAGCGAAATCGGGAGGGTTTTAGTCTAGATTGATAGGGAGTATGTTGTGAAAGTGAAAATTTTCAGAGAAGAGAGATCGAAATTAAGTTTGGGGAAAATCCAGCCCAAAAACCTAGGGCCGAACCGGTTTCTTTAATTTAAGGCCGGATCGGTCTGCCCCCGGACCGATTCCTTTAATTTTAAAAAGGATCGATTTGGTAGTCGAATTTCTGAATATTAAAGTACCCGGACCGGTACGCCCCTACCCAGGATCGGTCTGCCTTCTACACATCTGATTTTTTCCTTCCCAAGATTCACCCCCTTCTCCCCAATCACATTCATTCCATCCAATCCGTTTTCCCAACTCCCAATCCCAACCTTTACCTCCCAAATTCACTCCCTTTTCCCTCCAAACCCTTTCCCTCCAATTCCAACCCCTCCACTCACCCTTTCACCTATAAATACACACCAATCCCTCCCTTTATCTTCACACCTTCAACCTAAATCCTCTCTTCTCCCTCTCTAGTTTTCCAAGAAAAAATCCTTCTTATTTCCATGGCTCCACGCGTTGCCCCCACCAAGTAAGACTCCACCGACATCCAACCCTTCGGTCACGGCGAGTTCACCAAGAGGAGGGATGGTGCCATCAGTTTTTTGGTTTGGACCGTAAACTCCATATAGAGCATGATGTCCAATGGGACGGGCTGCCGAACTCCGTCACCGCCCTATTCATGGCTCGGGGCTGGTGTCGATTCCTCAACGAACCCTACAAAGCGGTTTGTGCAACCTAAGTCCGCTCCTTTTATGGTACCCTAGTTCGGACGGGCGAATTAGAGTCCCAAGCTTACATGGATGGGAATGTCATACCATTTTCTTTGGACCGTCTCACGGCCAAGTTGGCTGAGTACGACGTTCCGGACGTTCAAGAGTTCACCTATCCACGAAACATCCCCCCGGTCGACAAGGATATTATCATGGCCCGCATTGCACTGGATGTGGCTTGGACGGGGCAAACCGTCGCCGTTGGACACCTTAACGAGAGGGCGCGCCTCACTTTTCAGATTGTGTGCGCTAACATATTACAAACGTCCAATGATTTCGCCATTAGGCCCCGATAAGACACTTTGACCTATCACCTCTTTGACCCCCACACTTCCATCCACTTGGCCTGCACTTTATACGTCGATATCATCAACGCCTCCTTGGTTGAGAAGGGTACCACCCCACTTCCCTATGCCCGTTTGATCACTTCCATCCTTAAGGATAGTGGCATAGCGACGTCGCTCGATCATACTCGTATTCTCGATCCTCTTGGACAAGGGACCCGTTCTAAGAGCGCCAAACAGCTAGCTATCCTACGGGCTAGGCTGGGAGGTGAAAGTGAAGAAGAGACAACCCCGAGAGAGGACGAGGAAGAAGAAGAGGCAGTCGGTGCGGTTGTCGAGATGGGGGATATCGGTTCGGATGAAGAGTCGGCGGATGAGGAGGACGATCTAGATATTGAGTGGGCGGGAAGTGACCTCTCAAACCGAATCTCAGCACTTGAAACGAACTTTGACAGCTTCTTGATCGATTACCGTCGCGATATGAGCTTAGTACTTTGATTCCAAGCGGACATATATCGATGCCAAGGAGAGCCCGATGAGCCACCGCCATCCTATTACCATAACCCTTATGACCCCAACACGCCCGGTCCTTCCCATCCCCGGCCCCAGTGAAGCTTGATGTGGTGCTGACAGCTTTTATTTGTTTTTCCTATTCAGAGTTTGTATGCTTTTCCTTGTAATTGTAACACAGTCTTGTTTGTTATAAAAACTGTATTTTCTCCATTTGTTTGTTTTATTTATCACACTTATTATTTTGTCTTATTTAGATTTTAGTCCTTTTTTCTTGAGGACAATACAAAAGTCTAAGTTGGGGGGGGGGGGGGGGGGGGTCACAAGTGCGTATTTCTAAAATTCACAAATTTTCAAAAATGCCTAAAAATTTCCAAAAAAAACTTTTAAAAATCCAAAAATATTTTTCTTCAAAATAAATAAAAATTAGAACTCAAAATTTTCAAAAATATCATTAAGAGTCGGTTTAAAGTCTCAAGTTGTAAAAATTCAACATACACAAAGCCGAAATTGACTAAAGATGGAAATTGAGCGAAAATTGACGACTTAACGAATAAATGTGGAGATTAACAAACCCGGTGAGATTCGAGCCTCTCACTTTTTTGAGTTTTTAAATCAATCCGAGTTAATTATTAACTCAAAGTTCTTTTCAGTTCCTCAAAAGTCATCGAGGATCTCAATCCTTTCATTTTGATCGGTTATAAAAAACGTGTGTGATTTTGCTTTGAAAAACATGCCATAATTGTTCTCTAAACTTAAAATCATCTAAAAACGTATATGGTAACGCAATTGGTATTTTGGACAATGAAGTAGGACCTCGTTTGTCACCCAAAAATATTGGCCAGAAAAAGTAGCGAAAAAACACCCCTTTTGCAACCCAAATTGAGCTGAATAAATTTGTCCTTTCGTTTGATAACCCGAAAAACCCAAATAGCCCGGAATTGGGAAAAATAAAAAAATTCTTAATTTAAGTCCAAAAAGTGCATATAAAGGGGCAAGAAAAAAAATATGCTCAACAAAAATAGTGAGAAATGAAAAGAAGTGAAAAACAGAAAAAAATAGAGAAAAAGAAAAAAAAATGAGCAATAGCCGGGAAAAAGCACAAATGGACATCATAAATGACTTTTCCAATTCCAACCTTCCCTACCATTTTCATTTTACCTAATATACCTTAAACCCCGAAAAAGTCCTAACCGAGTCCAAATTACGAAATTGATTACCGCGTGGAGAGGTAATACACCAAAAGATAATAGAAGAGATTAAGTGCGCGAATAAGAGGCAATGATCCCATTTTTAAAACCATAATCCGTTGATGAGATCCTTTCACCATATATATTTCCATCTTTCTAATTGTATGCATGACTTTACTTCCATTACATTTACTCTTTATATCACGCATACCTAGAGAATAGCCCCAATCCGAGTGATTCGTTTGAGAGAGCATTCCGTGAGAATTTGAAATCAAAGTGAATTTTCGAATAAGTAACGTAATGATCAATCGGTGGAAATTCGCGATTAAATTTTTGGCTTCGCACACACGCACTATGATCTGAGACTTGTAAATATGACTTGATGATGAATATTTTCTAGAAAAGTTTGAATTGTACAATTTTTGCGTATTTTGAATTTTCTTTGAGTCGAATTTTGTGGGTATATTCTCTGCAAACCCTCACGAGACACAACTCGTCCTAGTAGGGTATCCTAGGGTTTTACAGGCTTATCGCTTTCCCGCAAAAAAGGTATTCTATCCCAATAAAAATGTTTTCAAGTGTTAAGTCGTGCTAGGATTCTTTTACATTGCTCAGGACGCGTAAAGTTCTATGTTAGGGGGGTTTGATTAGGCATAAATTCTTCCTAATTTATCCCTTGATTTAGTTACTTTTAGCACCTCGAACAACGTAATCGAGTTGAATTTATCTCATAATCTTTCTACTGACTAATCCTAATGAGTACACCGAGTTTCTGGTATTTCGTAATGATTTTACAGGTATTTGATGTCAAGAAACGAAAGAAGGAAATCGGAAGAATCAAGGAAGAAAGAAGGAAAGTCAAAAGGGCAAAACTGTAATTTTCACCCGGAATTCGAATGAGTTACCTAAAGAGCAGTTGAAGAGATCACATTCACGAGAACATAGGAAAAAACGACACCTCAATCGGAGTCCCGGAACAAAAGATATGAGCAGTCAAATCTGATTAAATAGTCAAATAGGTAGACCGGTCCGCCCCTACCCAGGACCGGTCTGCTTTGCCAAACTCCAATAGACCTCGGATCGATAGAAAATCGAAGAAGGAAAAAAATAAATGAACCGGTCCACCTGGAAATAAAAAGAACCGATCCTCTTTGGAGGCAGATCGGTCCGCCTAAGGCCCGGACCGGTCCGACTATCAAGATTTCCAAATCTTATCTGCTTCAAAGAAGAGTCCTAGTGCAGCTGAAATTCCTGAATTCTTGGAGGGTATAAAAACCCGCTTTATTATTATTATTTGAATGGAGAATTTGTATAATTTTCCTCTCTTTTTCCTGAAACCCTGGTTTAAATACAATTTCAAGTTTTAATTCCAAGATTGAAGCTTTATTCAGATTTTATTTGATTACCAGTTTTATTAATTGCTGCAATTACTGCTTGGGTGAGATTAGTTAGTTATTTCTTATTTTCAATTCTATTCTACACCAATTTATAAGTTTCCTTAGATTAATCATGAACTCCTGCACATCAATCACTATTTTCATAACTTTCATCATGATAGGCTAGATTTTCTAAGGTCGGGATACATGAACCCAACCTGATGTGTTAATTATACGTGTATAACATTAATCCTCTGAATTTAGTGATTGAATATGACCGTATTGCGTAGGAACATAAAAATTGTATGTCTTTATATCTCGTTTGCCTCTGGGTAACAGTGATGATTTATAATGAAATTCGAGTGTTACTATTGCGATACCGAATTACTCGTCCTCAGATTAGGTATGACGCGGGCTTGAACCTCATATACATAATGCTTTGGAGTACTAAATTCCGGGTCAAATTTAATCAGTTAAATTTATGATTAATATTATAACTACAATTCACTAGGGTTCGGGGATTATATTGCCGTCCTGTTTTTCTCATCACTTAGTTAAAAAGTTTCAAATCATCTTTCATTCATATTTTAGGTAGTTTAGTATAGTTGCATTTCTTCATAATTTCACAATTGCATTTAGTCATAATCAATTCTCAAAATCAAATCATTTTTCCCCTTTTTAGAGTCAGAGTTAGGATTCCTTCGTCTTTTCTCGTCGTTACAACTTCGTTGTCCTTTTTCCCTCTGGATACGATCCCGACTTATCGGGTTTATTACTAACGCGGCAAGATTGAACTTGAGCCTAGAGTGAACGCACATTAGAGACACTTTCTGAGTCGCGTCAAAGTTGTCACGAATGTTGGTTTTTAATGAGTTATACTTCAATGAGTTATACCTTATGGGGGTTTTCGGTCCTATGATGCTTCATTCCGTTATACTTCAGTTAGTATGAATCATTATCCTTTGTTTACTTTTCATCACGTCAGTAATTTGGAATCATTATTGGATTAAAATACATCTTTAACTAACAAAGATCTACATGACAGAGATGTGACAACCTTGTGCAGTAGTGAAGTAGGTCGAGTAGATCTTGATAAGGTATCTGTTTTAAAATGGTCACTAATAGACTAAAGGAATCATGCCGTTATAATTTCCTTTGATACATAATTTTTTCATGTTTGAGTGTAGTTTATTATGTCTATTTTAGATGTTACTTTTGGTTGGACTAATCGAATTGAGATTGGGTTGTGCTTCCATGTCCAAATTTCATGAACCACACATTGATAAAAAAATAATATTGTTTTGCTCCATGAACACATTGTATTCTATAAAAGAGATTATGTTATTGTTAAGAGTAATTTTGACTATATGTTTCACTTGCTCCTTGAGGAGATTATAACTCAATGTAGTGTAACTCACCGTTCAAGGTTGGAAATTTTAATGCCACTGCCTTCATCACATAGTAAAATGTATTTATATTCCACAACTATGCGTGGATGTAAGAATCGCTTAGAAAATCACTTATTCTATGTGTGGATGTAAGAATCACTTAGAAAATCACCTATTCATTATTATCAGTACTGATCAAGAACTTTGAAAAAAAACTATAGTGAATCGACCTATTTTAGGCTCACATGCTCGTGGTAAAATAATTCTTCTGTATTGTATTCTCGACACAAAAAGGAGATTGAATCTTCCAATAAATTATGTATTTTAACATATGTTTGGTGACTGCCTTTGTAAGTTGCGTAGAGGAAAATCCATTAGAGAGGACAACTACAGACGAATCGATAGGGATATTCCGATGAGAGTAATCAGTCTAGGTCATGATGTCGGTGATAACATCTCGGGCACTTTGTACAATAGTGTTAAACTAGGGAAGCAACGCTTTTCAAATGTCCATATATTTACTGATAAAAAATTGTTTGAACATTAATCACCAAATACAATATCATTAAACAAATAAAAAGGTATCAAATATATTTATCGTCGTGTTATACAAGATGTAGCAGATGTATAACACATATATCAGATGAATCAATGAATCAGTGAATTAACAAATCCTCATATAGCATATGTATAACACATATAAGATATGTATATAAGAAGAATAAAGTAATCCACATATAGGAGATGAATTAGCGAATCCACATAAATCATATGTTGCGGTATTAGTGTATTAAAGAGTAAAAAACTTTACAATCTATCGAACATGAAAATCACGAGAAACACATATAGTGGGAACTTTATTTGCCTTTCTCATTGGAGTTCACACCCTACATATCATTTACAACCTATAATTATTCATAAGAGAGAGATCTCAAATGGATTCTGCTATTTGATTATTATGTGAGGTCCAATTTCAGTAGGATGTCATCAATTTCCTAAACATCCGTTTCCATTAATAGGTATTTTAAATAGCCATTTATGGATTCATTCAAATAACCATTTATGCCATCAATAACATATAAAACACATTTTACCATGGCTTCACATTTCATAAAAGAAAAATTCAGAGTGTCAAATTTTGAAAGTGAATAGAATAGTAACTTTGAGGAAATAGAGTTTGATATATTACTATATGAACACCGTATACACAAAAAAGGAAAATAACATACCATATGCAATCAACCAACATAACTTTCCATTCTATCTGATATCTAAATAAAAAGGTCAATAATAATGTTTGAATGTGTGCAAAGTGTAGTTATTTGATATTAAATAGTTAACTTAACTCGTTCTAAAACAATCACAGGAGATCGTACACATGTCATATAATGTTTATAACCACACATACATTATTACATAGGCTCAATGAATGACATAATAATCAGAGTTCAGTAATATTGAATCAATGAAACAAAGTTAACAATTCAGATGAAACCTTGGATTGTATTTAAGGTCATTTACGAACAGTTCAAATGAAATATTTTCATTTGAAACATTCAAACAGATAAAATGATAATAGTTACAGTTGAAAAGTAATCAATAATTTCTTAACCCAAGCATTTCTTAATTAGATCATAGTTTCGTAATTACTTTCAATTTGAACTGTTCAACTTTTATCAAATGAAACTACGCACAATATTTCATAAACAAAGATAACAGTTTAAATGAAAAGTAATCACATACCTAAAAGGCTGAAATGATTCTATACATGAAATCGATGTATACCTGATATAAAATCATAAAAAAAAAATTAAGAACTCAAGGTGTCGTTTACTATGTAAGGCTAGAAACACCATCAAATTCTTAGAGATCTAAGCAAATGATATAATAAAAGAAAAGCAAGCAAAACAGAAAAAATTGAAACATCAACCTTACCACAAAATTTATAGAAAACATCTGTGTACGAAGTCTTTTTTGCCAAATGTGTATCTCAAGTGCATTAAAATGTTTTATCCAAAGTGTATGAGAGGTGCTTAAAACTGAAAACTAACCATACCACCAATGAACTAAACTCGACAGAACTAACTAAACCCTGAGCACACATATCAACCTTCTTAATACAACGTAACAATATACTTGGAAACTAACTTGTGAATATTCTAATTGCATAACATTATGAATAAGCATATAGTAAATAAGAATCCACAAAGAGAAGAATTATCACATAGTTTCATCGCATATATGTAATCACTGTGTTATACAAATAATTCTCAAAACATCCCATAATCATGCATAGTGATTATATAAAGAGCTAGGATCCGAGGGGAATGTGTGTACCTAAGATGTGCATCAATGTGATGGCATCCTAGCGAAAGGTACATTACCTCAATTAGTGAAGAGAATTCGAGCAGCCCATGAAGTTCGAATACACATGATGTTAGGTTTTCAAAACATACAAAAAACTTTATATTGGGGAAGCCCTGCCTATATACTCATTGTGGCAGCACTACATATGTACTCTAGTCGGTCGTTCCACGAAGATTATACAACCTCACCAACATATCTCTATTTTCTTAGAACACGCACATGTGGACTATAATAAAATTACAAATTGATACAATTCAATAATAATAAAAACAGAATATATAGATGTAGTAATATGATTTTTTTTTTTTTTTTGGGGGGGGGGGGGGGGTGGAGGGAAATATTCCCAAATCTGGATGCATTTGAACATTTCAATGTAAATACAATCTCTACTTCTCCCTTGAACATTTATAGAATGAAATCTCAAAAGATTTCCAAAATGACTATTTATAGTGAATTCAAATGATTATTTCATGTACTATTTGAAAAATAAAGTAAACATCAAGAGAAAATTCCCAAGTTGAACTTAAAAGAAGCCTTGTTGATAGTTAAATGACTACATAGAAAGTAGTCAAAGTTAAAAAACACACCTTCCTTATGTTAGTATTAGACATGAGAAAACTAATCTGGTTTAAACTTATATAATATACGTATACTGCCTGTTGTATGAAAAAAAACCACAAAGGTAATTTTTTTGTTTGGATTTTTGTCAAACACCTAGGATGCCACTAATAAAATGCCAAAAAAATTCAAAATCTTTTAAGATACCATAATAATGGAATCATAATCAAGACACCATTTATATTCTTTTATAATGATTCTATTTTGTTTATTTGTATCATACATAATGAAATAAAAAAGTAACAAATAAAATCAAAATCTTAGACATAGTTGTTCTCATAAGAACGTATCTAACAACAAAACCAAAGCTGTTATTCCAAAACTAAGAAATCATATAAAAAATATATGTGATCGCATTAATAAATGAGCTAGGTTAATGATAACTTAAAACTTAAGCTTAAAAATCTTACCTTATTATATTTGAAAGAAAAAAAAACTCAATATAGAAACCTCCATTCTATACCTAATATCTACAACCTACAAAACAACCAAAAAATAAATTAAAAGAGGAAACATCACACCCCTGTTTGGAATTCTAATGTATTCTTATAACAAACAGATAAATTTTCCTAAATATAAAAAATTATAGAAGAATGGATTGTACCCATGAAATTATTAAATAACAAACATGAAAGTGAATAAAACAACTTGGACTAAAAAAAGGAAGAAGTAAAAAGGAACCATGGGAGGTTAAAAATAAATAACAATATTTAGTTATCTACATGTTTAGTTCAATTGGTCGTATTCATATTATGACCTTCCCAAATCAACCTCTCACCAATTTTTCAACAACGTAACAAAACAACAAAGGAACCATGAGAAAGAAAAGTAATAAACACAAAAAAATATTTTTCCAAACCGCGACATAGACAAAGTGATATTTGGGATATAGAAGTATAAGAACTCAAAAAGTGAATAAAATCAAAACCAAATATTTAATGTATTTTATCCTCAATGACCCCTATACGCTATATTATTGTCACCTAGCTTCAATAATAGGAAACATAGTAGAAAAGAGATTTGTACACTCCATCACCAAATTATTCCATTTCCCAACAACCATAGGACCTGAACTATTTCAATTTTTAATACTCCTCCATGATATTTTAACTTTGATTGAGATAATAAATATATATAAAAATAATGTTGCTATTGAATTACCTACCTCATAAATGTCTTGAACATTGTCTTTAACCATATTTAAGAATAGGAAAGCCTATATATTTTAGTTTCTTTATTTCAAATTTTACTCTAAACTCAACTCAAAACTAATTGAATATATAAAACTCAATTTAACAAATTTCAAATTGCAGCATATAGCTTATGTTCAGTGATGATTACATCTTCATAAACCATAAACTAAACTCAACATAAAAAGAGACTACTAAGTTGGAGAAAATTGATACCACCATATACTAAATATATCAGTGTTAAAATCTCTAGTATAGAAATAATCCTGCAGAGAGAAATAAAGAAATAAAATCAGTATAGATATATACCACCGAATTAAAAATTAGATAGACCAAATTGAAATATCAAAAAAGTAAGGTCATGTTACAAATTATTGATGGAAGAAAAATCTTAGTTGAAAAATCAAAATCCTTACGAAGACAAAGATAATACCCACCAAACATAAGCTGCGTAAATAATAATCATCAACTACCTTACAAATCCAAATATCATACCCACAGAACAATAAGGTAAAAGGAAGTTGGGATTACCTTTAATAAAACATTCTTTCTATTTTTTACACCTTGCAACTCACATCACTAATTTTCATACACCATTTTCCTGGAACACATGAGTAAGTAAATTAAACAAAATTAGTAATAAATCATAACAAAAAGGTTGAATCACATAATATAACTACAAATTTCTAATAAGTATTGGAAACACTTTTAAAAATAAAAAGTAAACAATATCTAATAAACTAAAACACTAAAGAGTAAGTACATGCTATAGCTTATAAACTAAATAATAACGAAATGTGGGGAAAACAAACATTCCTCAAACGAACCAAATTTATATTAAATACAAAACATGATGTGTTATCAATCAGATGTATAGGCCATTGAAGTTCTATTCGACCTGTCCAAACCCTGAAATGAAATGAACAGTTATAATGAATAATAGAATACACCACAAAATGTACAAAAAAAAAAGCCTAAAGCCACCTGTTTTTAGTACCAAGGCCACAAAAAAGCAACTTGTGGAAAACAAAACAAATAAAACTTATACAATGATAAAGTTTATTATTCTAACTAAAGCATTTTATGAAACACCTAGGGGCTATTATTCCAATGTCCATGGTAGCTTACCCGCATAAATGCTTAGTCTCAGCTCAAGAAATAAAAAAATACTAATACAAATGTAATGAAGCAAAGTGTGTCTGTTATCTCTCTATCCAAAACCTAATGTTGAAATCTACAAAAATAATACACAAATACTTGGAAACCATAGAGTATACCCAGATTTACAAACCAAAATCTGTAAAAGGAAACATAAAGACCAAAATAAATACAATGTTACCCTATTAGTGATACCGTGTTAGTGAAAGCTTAGCACCGGAGGAACATGGGAGGCGATGATGTGGAAGGGAACTGCGTGGGAGCCTATAGGGTTTATATGTTGTAGGGAGGGTTTGTGAATCGAGAGAGATGATAGTGAGTTTTATGTATTAGGTGTGCTTTGTGTGGTAGGAGAATATGAGAGTGAGTTTGGTTTAACTAAGTGTTACACCCCGCCTAATTAAACATCGGGTGATCAGGCCTTTATTAAATTAAAACAGGTTTCTCAAATGGTTCATTCTTAGCATCACTGTCAAAAACTTTATAATTACTAATCCCCTAAGTAAAATTAGACCGGTGCCAAATTTTATCTTTCTTAAAACAGATAAATCGACCATGTGGAATAAAGTACAAACAATCATGTAATATAATTCAAACAACAAAGTAAAATTACAATAGAACAAAAGTATTACCGAATAAACCATCGGCTAAAAATCCCAAACAACAATAGAATAAACACTAGTCTGAAACTAACATCTGAGCCTAATACCAGACCACAAGTCCATGCATAGAAGAGTGTGAGATCATGTACTATATCTGAATGAGAGATATCATCTAGTTAAAATCCTGTAAGCATCCACTGTGCTACAACTCCGAGTCTCTGGAATGGAATCATCATACATGGCATCTTTAAATACACAGAAGTAGAATATTATCAAGTATATCATCTAGTTACCAATTCAGTATGTATCTTTAAATACATAATATATATCAACCTACTAATACACAGAATTAGAATATTATCAAGTATATATATTTCACACACAATATATACTAAATATCAGTCATTACTATTTTGCCCTTTTTATACACGTAAAGGACTCTTGGTTCGGAATGATTCATCGACCCCAAGTAAGAATTGGTTCGGAATGGTACATCGACCCCAATTAATTATATACACACATAAATGATTCTTGGTTCGGAATGACACATCGACTCCAAGTGAGAGTTGGTTCGGAATTATCCGTCGACCCCAACTATTTTTTAAAAATATATATATACACATATTCTGGTTCGGGACTCTCTCATCGCGACACCAGTTCAATATTTGGTTCGGCATTTCTCATCGACCCCAAACATATAATAACTTTATGTTAGTTCGGAATGTCTCATCGACCCTAACATAAGTAATTTAGGTGTAACCTCTCTACCTAAAAGATCACATAATTCAGCGCTACACTCCCGATCTATTAATCATATACGTACGTAATATTTTAATCTCATGTATCTACCGTACAATATTCGCTATACGATTTATCTCATTAATCGTATTTATTTGAGTATTCACACAACTCTAAGGGTCCTAGTTACCCCTTACATATAATTTCAGTAGTTCTCTCTTACCCTACTGGTCTATTACTTAAATTGAATTTACTTCTCCCCGTAACTCAATTTCCGAAATCCCCGATACTCTACTAAATCGGATTATTCTCCTCGGTCCGTAATCCAAGCCCTACACCCAATGGCCTTATCGGACCTCAACCATATACCTACTGGTCTTATTCTCACTTCCATATAAGTATAATGTAAATCCTAGAATACTCATTCATTCCCGAACTCAACGAAATTAAACAAAAAAATTTTGGGAAACAGCTTGCGTCGATCGATCGACGGCTGGGTTCGATCGATCGACATAGTCGATCGATCGATAGTTCGAGATCGATTGATCGATCGAACAGGGACAGACGCAGTTGTCTTCTTCGTTAAGATTTTTCCTCCATTAATAAACCTTCAAACTCCATTATAGTCCACCAAACTTTGACCCAATGATCCTAACATATTCCCACATATACTAGGACAGTTTCTAACGTGTCACATACATCAAAACTCAACTTCCTTTAAAGAAATAGTGAATTAAACCCAAAATTTCTTGAAACCCTAGTTATGGTGTTCTTCCCATATTATCATTCAAACTCCAGATTTTAAATCCGAAAATCATCAAGTCTAATCTGAATCTTAATCTTCTACATAAGGTAAATCATTCTACATGCGATTCCTATCCCAACATGCATCAATATCATATTTCTCCAATCAAAATAATGATTTAAACAAAACTATTCAAAAACCCTACACATGGGTATTATAACTTTATGGTTTTTGCAATAAACAACTTGCCTTATGATCAGTAGGGTCTGAATTCGTGGTTGTTGTTGATGATTGATGATCTTCATCCTTCAATCCTTCTTCCCCAACAAGTTGATGGTAAAAATTCCTTTGAATCCTTCATAATTCTTCCTTTTGCCTTAGAAAGTTGTGCCTCTCTTCTCTCTAATGGTATTGGTGTTGTCATGGGTGTTCTAACCCTAATTCCTCTATCATACGGCTGATATAAAACTCTCAATTTCGTAGGTATCCATACCCTCTTATGTTAAAAGACCAAAACGCCCCCGAACGGTCTCGGTTTAGTCCAAAATTACCCCGGGACTCAACTAGTACCCCCGGGTATACTATTTTGATTATTTTGACCCTTCCAGACTCATCGATGACCTCTAAATTATCATTTGAGTCACTTAAAAATATTACTCGTTCTCACCCCAACACGGTCTATACGCGTTAAGTAACTATTTACCACTCGCACTAAGTAAATAAAATGAGGCAATATAAACCGGTATTTATCTCTCGATTAATATTCCATAATTACAATTTTTAATAAAACTCTTTAAATTACTACTCTTATGTAATTTAAATTAATCTGGTATTTTCTCATTTAATTCTCCAATCTAATTAAATAGAATTATTTGGAATATTCAAAAATACGGGGTATTACATACTCCCCCCCTTGCAAAGAAATTTCGTCCTCGAAATTAGGATAAGGCTAGTATTAAGGCTAAGGACCTTAAGTATAATTGCATCCTATAATACCCAATACCAAATCATAACATCCTAACGGTCGTCCCAAGTACATGACTTGCTTGATTATAAATTTTTATTGCATGTTACCCATGCCGCATATATTATAATTAAGTCTCACTACTTAATTTCTCTATAGATTTTTTTTTCCCATTCCAACGTTAATTCTTGAAGTTAAGTTTCTCCCTACTTAATTTACCCATTTGATGTATATATCTATATAACATCTAAGTGTCTACTATCACTCATACTTAGAATATTATAAGGTATATATTTCACATATAATATATACTTTAAGGAAAATTGGTCCGACAAAAATCGTCGGCCCCAATAATCCTATTATTTACATTGGTCCGGGAATCCATCGACCCCAAGGTAAATGTAATGCACATGTCGGTTCAGACCTTCCGTCGATACCAATATTTATCATCGATTTGGTTCGGAAAAATCATCGACCCCAAATCGATCCCTCATGTATTGGTCCGGAACATCATCGACCCCAATACAGAGATTAAGCACACTTACTATCGCACATAAGTAGAAAAATCAATAGGTATATATATATTGTACACATAACATATACTATCAACACTTATTTTATAATCACCCCCCTTCTATAACACTTTTGGGGTCATTGGGTCGGAATTCCACCTCGATCACCAATAGTTATTAATTACTTGTCTCAGGATCACATCTTGAGCACCAATATGTGTATATATATCTCATCGCACATGAGTAGACAATTTGTGAGCCATATATTTCACATTCCATATACCTTAAAATGCCACACTCCAATAGAATGTCCTCATATCACGCGTTAAGGACTAAAAGTTTGAAATGTCTCCTCGAACCATACCTCAAAGTACATGTATTGTTTGTATCAGTACCCACGAACCTAATCATCATGTACAGTCCATATAGGGACTCACTCTACCTATAAATATGCTCTTAGAGGCATACATTAAACCTATGAATTGATCAGTGGGCTTCTCCAAAATTCCACTATCATAAGGGCGTATCATCATTCTTTCTCATTAACATTGAGTCGTAGGTAACACAACGAACTCAAAATAAAACATTATCTCTATTCCTTCTTGACCATCTCTCAGAGGATGGAATTTTAGGATTTCATCCTGATTCACAATCATGTAGAGAGGCACCGTGCACTCTCCCTTTTCAACTACATACTAATCTATCCCGGTCACCTCATTTCGCTACCCCCAACGAAATGTTGGCTTAATTATGATGTTCATAACCCATCAATAATTTATAAGTCTGTCTCCTAATTCCATCATTGGAAATGTGGGTTCACTACCACATTTCGGTTGTTCATTTCGAGTCTATCTTGTCTATTAACTAGAGGTGTATCTGGAGACAATCTCACTATGTCTCTCCCCAACATCGCTTCCCACTTACGTCATCTTTCCTCAAGTGGTACTCTCTTCCCCTTTCTCTCCGGGTTTATTATACTTTACAATCCGTGCACTCTTCGCAATTGGCTCACTTTTTGGGTTGGTTACTTTATAAGAATCAACATTTTAGTAACACGTAAGTCACTCTCAACACTCAGTCAAGTAGCACCTTGTTCTAATTCTTCACCACAGTTAGGTCTCCCATATCAAGAGATAACCTTTAAACGGTTTCCCACCGACTTTCATCCCATAGGGTGTGCTGGATCTCTCAGCACATATAATCTTGGGTCATAGTCTATCTCCCATGACGTTCAACCCATTTCATCGATACGACTTGCCTTCTAATTTCCCCACCGGTGTACAAAATAATTTTCCGCATCCGTCTATCTCGGATGTCTAAGGAATCCTATTGATTAGGGCGCCCATACACCCTTTTCTCCGGGTACATTTGCAAAAACATTGCAAATGTCGCACCCATAACATGCTTTTCTTCAACTCTAGCCTAGTCTATACGACATGACCACAATCTTGCGGGTATTCTCAATACCCTATAGACCAAAAATCAAATCCTTGCCGTCAAAGTCCCACTTATCCCTTCGTGGTGAGGTAAGCCTTTCAGTGTTTCTCCACAACACTACCGGCTCCACTGATGCCCTAGCATCTAACAATGTCTCTGCTCCTATCATGCATAAAAATTCAGTCGTATTCCCTTTCGCAACCGAACTTAAACAAAGGACTTCTCCCCATGTATTCTTACTGAGCATTATCGAAACAACACATAGTCGAGATGCCCAAAATTCGATTCCTCGACGATATGTGCAACCATACCCCAATATTTCTAAAGGAGTCGAGTGGCACTGCGCTTATACTATCACTAAGTCCTTAGCACTAATTACAACAACGAGCTCTATCTCTCCGCTCAGCAGTCATACGACATACATTGACTCACATCATTTAGGTTCCTACACATCGGAATCAATTACTATGAGACGTTCATAATCCCTGAAGTCTTTTACCAATTGATGAATAATGACAAATCGACCCTCTTTCAGGTGAGGTATCGTCACATACCCCATTCACTCGAGGCTAAACCCATATACTTCCTTATCCATCGCTCTGGTGGTTCAGATGGTTTCCGGATAATACGACGCAAATATTGCGTATTTCACCCGTTAACCTACGCCTTATTAGCCCCCTTGGGTATCTTAATCCCTATACTAATGCTCGTTAACCACACAACCTTGGATTTCTAGGTTAACATGTTTTGCAGGGGTTAATTGAGCTTTTATAGGTATTTGGATGCTTAGTATGAAGTTCAGACGCTTTTCGGAAATGTTTCGTCGACTTTTGCAGCTTCGGGGGCAATTTAGTAATTCTAGCATTCGGGTTTGAATCCCGAGCTCTTCACGGAAGTTGAAGTCCTTTGATTTCTCTTCGCGTGGCCACCGACGGTGCATGATTCCGAGTTCTATCGATGGAGTTATGGCATTTTTAGGATGGTTTTTACTGTAAAAGTACACTGAAGGTCACATTCAAGGGCATTTTAGTCATTTCATATTTTGGTTTTTTAGCCTAACGTCTTCTTGGATGTTGTATTCCTATGAGTTATCTTCGCGTAGCCTCCGACCGTGCCTCATTCCGAGCTATAACGAAGAAATGGCGGCATTTTCCGTAAAATAGGACAAAGCTGCAGAATTGCAGACCTGTAGGGGCGAATCGATTCGCCCCAAAACCGAATCGATTCGGAATTGCTGCAGAATTGCAGTTCGAACTTCCCCTGTTTCCGAATCGATTCGGACCATTTCCGAATCGATTCGGCCCTCCAGATTTTTGGTTTTCTTCCCTTTTATTACAAGTTTGCCATGGGATATTTTGTATAAAATCAATTCTCTCTCATTTGAGAGAAAAAAAATCAGTCTTTTAGCTTAGTTTAGGGTTTGGATTTGGAGAGGTTTTCTTCATTTCTCTTTGGGATGATAACCATTTGGTGTTTGTAAGTTGAACTTTTCATTTCCTTTACCATTAATATAGTTATTCTAGTTTATTTCCATTGTTGTTGTTTAATTTCATGCTTAGGTAATTAGTTTTAGTTATTTATTCCTTGCTTATTTATTGCTTTCTTAGTTTAATTAGTTTATTCATGCTTAGACCTTAGATAAATAGGGTTGGGATTGCGTTTCTGCCATTAATGGGCGTCGAGCTCCGAAAGTTAGGTTTTGGATAAAATTGCATTTAATTGAAACCTCGCGTATTAAAATCGGATTATTATGCGTTTAACTTTCTTTGTCACGCAACGTTAGTGTTTATAGCGATTATCCAAATTTAATCCGCATGTGACCATTTTTGATTAAATGTTTAAGCTCGCAACTTTGGGTTAAATTCCTTATTGTGTGATGTTTATGATTAATTAAAAATGCTCGATTAAATGTTTTCGAACCGAAACTCTAATTAGTAGTTGTTTCGATCCGTTTGGTAGAATGCGATCCCGATCCTCGCTTTACTTTTGTGTAGCGTAACTTATTCTTTTCTTTTATCACCATTTCCAACCTATCATCTTTTACATTTTTATTCTTGAAGTTTTAAAACAATTAACATCTAAAATTTAATAACTACCTGTGGATTTCTTACGATACCCGATTTACCGCTGTGCTTGCTTGTCAAGTGTAGTAGTAGCTTAGGTTCTTTTGTATCGCGGCGGCGAAACACACGACGACTGTGTCCTCACACGAACACACTTTTTCCGCCCGGTCACAAAATGGCGCCGTTGCCGGGGAGTGTGTTTTAGATAGTAATTGTTTTATTATTTCGTAGTATTTTTCCTTTTGTATTTGTATTCTTTGTTTTAACCTTTTTTGCAGGATAGCATACTTGAGCGCTAAGAAACTTTGATTCGCGGTTGCTCACTTTCTTGCTCGGATTCTCCATCTACAAACAACGAGGTAATCATGTCCTATTATTATTGTTATTACGGTCATTCTAATGATTCTTACTTTGGGGATAGTTTTCAAGTTTTCCATCTTCAAGATTTTCTTGAAAATGAAAGACTTGAAAACATTTATCGGAATGAAAATCGTTATTGGGAGCTTGAGTTGGATTCATTATTCGAATCCAATGACGATTCTTATTTCATTACTTTCGAAGACGAGTTTCAACCAAATGAGGAGTCCGAGGCTCTTGAGCCGAGGAAGCCTACTTTGGAAGAAACTTTGCTTCTTTACTCCCAAGGTTTGGAAAGCTTAAATGATGCTGGAATGAGACTCGGTGCACTTTGCGATGAGATGAATTCTTATGCACAAAACAATGAGGCGGTGGAAACTTGTGTTTCACCTAAATTTTTTGAAGAATTTCTCATCGAGTGTGCATCTTTTTCCCCCGAAATTCAATCTCCTCCCGACGATGAGTCGATTGAGATTGAATTTGTTTCATAACCATATTCGTTTTCCGTGATCGAACCATTAGAATTACCGGTTGATTCCTATGAGTCGGTTGAAACTTCTAAAACTTCTACACTTTTTGCCGATGAGGACTCCTTGCCGGACTTGTTTTCGATGGATTTTATCCCCACGTGTGCACCATGTCCCATTCCATTTGAAAAATCTTTGGGAGATGAGTCGATTTTTCTTGGACCTCAAGTGTACCTTTCCCCCTTATTATCCAAATCCCCCATCGTCCGCCCAAAATTTCAAATTGGCGATGGTTCGCTTTTTTCACCACCCACATGCCTTCCGTTGTTCAAATGGAATTCATATCTTCCGGGAGGCATGTTCGCTTTGGAGGGTCCACCGTTGATCTTTCAAAGTCAAATCCCTTTTTGGGTGGACCCACAACTATTTAGACTTCTAGTGTATAGTTAGTGTGAAGCCTAAATAGTAGGTTGTAAATAGTTAGCTTTTTAATTTTCTTTCTTTCCTATTTTTCTTTCCTTTTAATTTAGTCTAGTGTAATTAGTTAACTTTTTTTTTATTTGTTTTTTCTATGCTCGGGACTAACTTTTTTTGTAGATTTCATTGGACTCATGCTTATGGAGATCGCTCCAATTTTGGGTAATATCGTTCTTTTCCTCTCTTTGTGTTGTGTTCTTAATGCGCATTGAGGACAATGCAACATTTAAGTTAAAGGGTGTGGGATATTTTATCCATTTCTTTGTTTTGTCCATGGATTTGCTCACATTTAGTTACTAAGTATGCCTTTTTGTGAAAAAATTGAAAATTTTCAAAAATATTTTCTTTCCATTTTCTCCTTTGTTGGGCATTTTGCCTTGTTTTCGATGACAAATTTCAATAATTGCCCGATCCGGTTGACAACTCAATGATGCATGTTCTCGATTTTAGAAGTTATTAGACTTTAGTCCTCAAATCATTGATTTTGTGAATAACTTCATGAATTAAACTTTATCCCATGGGCATATGAACTTTCCTTGTTATATTGATTTGGTTTAAGATTTTTATAACTCGGTAATCTTTTGTTGCATTGTATATACTTACACCGAGTAAGCTTTGTACCTTTCGTCATTTGTGAGTGTTTTACACAATTCTTTTCTCATTGAAAACATTGATTTCGTTGGTAATCTCACTATTCTTTCACTTAACCGTTCATTAATTGAGTTCATACTTGAAATGTATTACTTGAGCATGATTTTCAAAGTTTGTTTTGACTCGAGAATTGCGTAAACTTTATGAAATGATCATAGGCCATCTTTGTTATATTACCCATATTAGACTTGACCTCACCTTATATGTCTCCCTAGTCAACCCCTTTGAGCCGAAATATAGCCTTTCGTTTCATAACCCCATTACCATAACCAACTCCAAATTGGAGTTTTAGCCCATACATACACTTTCCATACCTTTGTTTGGAATGTTACTTGGGATTAAATGTTGTTGTTATGATGTCAGTTGCAATTTAGGCATACGAGAGTTTGAAAAGTAAAGAAAGAAGAAAAGAAAGTGTAGTCAAAAAGAGAAAGCAAAAAGCAAAAGAAAACAAAAGAAAACATGAGAAAAAGAAGAAAAGAAAAAGAAAAGAGAAAGTTGTATATGTTGTGTATATAGTTCAATAAGCTTTGATTACTCTCCAAATGATACATTTAATGCTTGTTTTGGAACTTGTTTTCCAAATTTGTAATTTCCCACATTTTCCCCATTATTCCAAGTTTTCATCTCCGAACACTTTGAATCCGTACATATACCTTTCATTTCATACCTTAACCCCAAACCTACATTACAACCCTATAAAGTCCTATGTGATCTTAGGGTGCATTTAATTTAAAAGTCATAATAGTTTTGATAATCTGTGAAAATGCATTTTTCCTCTTTTGATGAGTGGTATCTTTCATTGAGATTACAAGTTTTTCATTTCCTATATAGCGTTCTTCTTTTGTGACATGTGTGCGGCCTAGTTTCCATTTCCATTTACTCTTTGTGCCCGCTTGTTCCGTGTGTTACCTCCCTGGTTCGAGTGAATTCATTTGATGAGCGTAATGCCCGTGAGGATTGAATGTATGCTTGTTTTTATTAGTATCCGGTTTATATAAGTTTTTCACCAAATCACACTATGCATGTGTTTTCCCCCCTCCCACTTTTAAATTTTCAATTCTATGAGGTGCATTCAACTTGTTAATAACAACGAACTTTAGCTTGAATTCGTTCAATATACTAATAACATGTTTGAAATCTTTTTCGTTGTTGTTGAGTTTGTCGCATGTTGGGTTGGGCATATTTTGAGGAAACCATGTGATGTTTGTGGGTATCATCCCGGAAAACCCTCACGAGACGACACTCGTCCACTAGGGTAACCTAGGGGTTTAACGGCTTATTGCATATGCTAAATGCAATCGTTTACCCGCGAAAGTGGCCTTATCTTTTTATTACGTTTTCATCCCATTTTGTACTTGTATCCTGTTTCTGATTTTCTTGTAGTTCTTGTTGTTTCCTATTTCATTGCTAGGGACTAGCAATGTGTAAGTTAGGGGGTGTGATACGACGCAAATATTACGTATTTCACCCGTTAACCTACGCCTAATTAGCCCCCTTGGGTATCTTAATCCCTATACTTATGCTCGTTAACCACACAACCTCGGATTTCTATGTTAACCTGTTTTGCAGGGGTTAATTGAGCTTTTGTTGGTATTTGGATGCTTAGTATGAAGTTCGGACGCTTTTCGGAAATGCTTCGTCGACTTTTGCAGCTTCGGGGGCAATTTAGTAATTCCAGCATTCGGGTTTGAATCCCGAGCTCTTCACGGAAGTTGAATTCCTTTGATTTCTCTTCGCGTGGCCGCCGACGGTGCATGATTCCGAGTTGTATCGATGGAGTTATGGCATTTTTAGGATGGTTTTTACTGTAAAAGTACACTGAAGGTCACATTCAAGGGCATTTTAGTCATTTCATATTTTGGTTTTTTAGCCTAATGTCTTCTTGGATGTTGTAGTCCTATGAGTTATCTTCGCGTAGCCTCCGACCGTGCCTCATTCAAAGCTATAACGAAGAAATGGCGGCATTTTCCGTAAAATAGGACAAAGCTGCAGAATTGCAGACCTGTAGGGGCGAATCGATTCGCCCCAAAACCGAATCGATTCGGAATTGCTGCAGAATTGCAGTTCGAACTTCCCCTGTTTCCGAATCGATTCGGACCATTTCCGAATCGATTCGGCCCTCCAGATTTTTGGTTTTCTTCCCTTTTATTACAAGTTTGCCATGGAATATTTTGTATAAAACCAATTCTCTCTCATTTGAGAGAAAAAAAAATCAGTCTTTTAGCTTAGTTTAGGGTTTGGGTTTGGAGAGGTTTTCTTCATTTCTCTTTGGGATGATAACCATTTGGGGTTTGTAAGTTGAAATTTTCATTTCCTTTACCATTAATATAGTTGTTCTAGTTTATTTCCATTGTTGTTGTTTAATTTCATGCTTAGGTAATTAGTTTTAGCTATTTATTCCTTGCTTATTTATTGCTTTCTTAGTTTAATTAGTTTATTCATGCTTAGACCTTAGATAAATAGGGTTGGGATTGCGTTTCTTCCATTAATGGGCGTCGAGCTCCGAAAGTTAGGTTTTGGGTAAAATTGCATTTAATTGAAACCTCGCGTATTAAAATCGGATTATTATGCGTTTAACTTTCTTTGTCACGCAACGTTAGTGTTTATAGCGATTATCCGAATTTATTCCGCGTGTGACCATTTTTGATTAAATGTTTAATCTCGCAACTTTGGGTTAAATTCCTTATTGTGTGATGTTTATGATTAATTAAAAATGCTCGATTAAATGTTTTCGAACCGAAACTCTAATTAGTAGTTGTTTCGATCCGTTTGGTAGAATGCGATCCCGATCCTCGCTTTACTTTTGTGTAGCGTAACTTATTCTTTTCTTTTATCACCATTACCAACCTATCATCTTTTACATTTTTATTCTTGAAGTTTTAAGACAATTAACATCTAAAATTTAATCACTCCCTGTGGATTTCTTACGATACTCGACTTACCGCTGTGCTTGCTTGTCAAGTGTAGTAGTAGCTTAGGTTCTTTTGTATCGCGGCGGATAAACACACGACGACTGTGTCCTCACACGAACACACTTTTTCCGCCCGGTCACCGGACATAACACGCTTGTCCTCTCCGGAATGCAAAACTTATCAGAGTTATTATTTTCCTCAAATAACTTCAAGCTAAAATAAAACGCGTTGCTCTACCAACCACACTAGACATCTTTACAAAAATCCCCTTACTCCAGGCCACACTGACCGGTTTGGGGTATCCCTCCTCTCAGACTTGGTAGCCTCGATTCTGAGCACTATCATCCTGGTTCCCTTAGTTCTGCTGACCAAGAGGAACGCATTATGGGGCTTAACAGTCCCGACTTAGAATCTAATCATTAAATCCTCTAGTGGGTTTCCACTTATGGCTTGCACCAGCCCCATTACATTCAGTCTTACTCCTTGACTAAATCTTTAAACTCTCTTACCTCAGCCCACCTAAGAGCATTTACCTCAACCTTGTAAGAAGTACCATACTGTATTCATAAACATAAGTCGTCCAAGAAGAGTTTTACTAAAATTGCGAATTATAACTCGAGAGTCCATTCTCTCAAGGGCTCTTTTTCCTTTATACCTATCTTATCGGTACAAGTTCACTTAAAAGGATAAATCTCTCTCTCACGATTGGCCTCTACCAGGCTTTCACGTTCGGGGTTCACATATTCCCATTCACTTCGCTTTTGAATCATCATTGGAGAACTTTGCGGTTAAACTTATGCGTAAGGTCTCTCTATTGGTATACAGACCCTTGGTCCGGATACGGTGATTAGTATCCCCTCCACGTTGCTTCAAAATTTACTCAAATTTTCACTTCTGAGTATTTCTACTCCATCCTAAATGCCAAAACCTCTGGACATACTACTTCCATTGGTTAACATGCACAGTCGCCGTTTTATCACATTTTTACGGCTCGTTCTCATCATTTTTTTCTTCAGACCAACTCCCACTATCACTGCATTGGGCGGTCTAGACTAGTATCCCTCTTGCCGTCGCGACACTTGAAAAATGCCTGCTATGCCTCAACAAACCTTGCAGCATTTACTTCCATTACACGTTAGGAGTGACCTCGACAACGGTCATCTCTCCTATGATTACCATATTTGAACACTCCAGGCTTCATGCTGAGCTCCTCCCTCCTGTAGTCCTTCCAACGCCAATGCTGGTTCTACCGCCATGTTCGACGTATCATGTCCAATCGAACTCGTATATATAACACTACATTTACTAAATAGCAGGAGAACGTAAACTACGTACGTAGAGGAGTACAATAATCCTAAGGTAGGGCTCTATATCAATCAAACGATACGCTGAAAATGTAGTAAGCCGTACAGATACTATGGACACTAGAACCTGATGCTCTGATACCATCTGTTACACCCCGCCTAATTAAACATCGGGTGATCAGGCCTTTATTAAATTAAAATAGGTTTCTCAAATGGTTCATTCTTAGCATCACTGTCGAAAACTTTTTAATTACTAATCCCCTAAGTAAAATTAGACTGGTGCCAAATTTTATCTTTCTTAAAACAGATAAATCGACCATGTGGAATAAAGTACAAACAATCATGTACTATAATTCAAACAACAAAGTAAAATTACAACAGAACAAAAGTATTACCGAATAAACCATCGGCTAAAAATCCCAAACAACAATAGAATAAACACTAGTCTAAAACTAACATCTGAGACTAATACCGGGCCACAAGTCCATGCATAGAAGAGTGTGAGATCCTGTACTATATCTGAATGATAGATATCGTCTAGTCAAAATCCTATAAGCATCCACTGTGCTACAGCTCCGAGTCTCTGGAATGGAATCATCATACATGGCATCCCTGTGGCTGGGCACCTAAAAGGTTTTGAAAATATTTTACAGCAAGAGTTAGTACTCAAAACATTTAGAAAATATTTAGCAAGCGTTTATCACAATATAAAATGCGGTTATTGATTACACATGTTAGGTTCTCGTACACTCTCTTGAGTCACTCACCCCTCACCTTTTGTGCACACCTAACGTTCTACACTTAGTTTATCTAGCCATACCTCCCAAGCTAACTAAAACCAAAGTAGTCAACTGAACTTATCTGTACCCAAGTTCCATTACTTCCCATACAGTACAACTGTTTACTAACATCTCACGTATGTTAATTAATTCTCAAGTAACATTTCATCTATGTTGTTTTTCAAAACTTCTCATTTAGTTTCACAACAAAAATTACTACAATTCTCACAATTGTTAACTTCCCACTTGTGTAATTAAGTTTCGCTACTTGAATTACAAAATAGACTTTCTCTATCTAAAGGTGCATTTCGTAATTAAGTTCCACTACTTAACTTACCAATTCAGTATGTATCTTTAAATACATAATATATATCAACCTACTAATACACAGAAGTAGAATATTATCAAGTATATATATTTCACACACAATATATACTAAATATCAGTCATTACTATTTTGCCCTTTTTATACACGTAAAGGACTCTTGGTTCGGAATGATTCATCGACCCCAAGTAAGAATTGGTTCGGAATGGTACATCGACCCCAATTAATTATATACACACATAAATGATTCTTGGTTCGGAATGACACATCGACTCCAAGTGAGAGTTGGCTCGGAATTATCCGTCGACCCCAACTATTTTTAAAAAATATATATATACACATATTCTGGTTCGGGACTCTCTCATCGCGACACCAGTTCAATATTTGGTTCGGCATTTCTCATCGACCCCAAACATATAATAACTTTATGTTAGTTCGGAATGTCTCATCGACCCTAACATAATTAATTTAGGTATAACCTCTCTACCTAAAAGATCACATAATTCAGCGCTACACTCCCGATCTATTAATCATATACGTACGTAATATTTTAATCTCATATATCTACCGTACAATATTCGCTTTACGATTTATCTCATTAATCGTATTTATTTGAGTATTCACACAACTCTAAGGTTCCTAGTTACCCCTTACATATAATTTCAGTAGTTATCTCTTACCCTACTGGTCTATTACTTAAATTGAATTTACTTCGCCCCGTAACTCAATTTCCGAAATCCCCGATACTCTACTAAATCGGATTATTCTCCTCGGTCCGTAATCCAAGCCCTACACCGAATGGCCTTATCGGACCTCAACCATATACCTACTGGTCTTATTCTCACTCCCATATAAGTATAATGTAAATCCTAGAATACTCATTCATTCCCGAACTCAACGAAGAATTAAACAAAAAAATTTTGGGAAACAGCTTGCGTCGATCGATCGACGGCTGGGTTCAATCGATCGATCGATAGTTCGAGATCGATCGATCGATCGAACAGGGACAGACGCAGTTGTCTTCTTCGTTAAGATTTTTCCTGCATTAATAAACCTTCAAACTCCATTATAGTCCACCAAACTTTGACCCAGTGATCCTAACATATTCCCACATATACTAGGACAGTTTCTAACGTGTCACATACATCAAAACTCAACTTCCTTTGAAGAAATAATGAATTAAAACCAAAATTTCTTGAAACCCTAGTTATGGTGTTCTTCCCATATTATCATTCAAAATCCAGATT
Organism: Sambucus nigra; assembly: GCA_949130495.1. Taxonomy (NCBI): domain Eukaryota; kingdom Viridiplantae; phylum Streptophyta; class Magnoliopsida; order Dipsacales; family Adoxaceae; genus Sambucus; species Sambucus nigra. The sequence goes on along the minus strand of OX422218.1, from coordinate 25,918,317 downwards.
TTAAATCCGAAAATCATCAAGTCTAATCTGAATCTTAATCTTCTACATAAGGTAAATCATTCTACATGCGATTCCTATCCCAACATGCATCAATATCATCTTTCTCCAATCAAAATAATGATTTAAACAAAACTATTGAAAAACCCTACACATGGGTATTATAACTTTATGATTTTTGCAATGAACAACTTGCCTTATGATCAATAGGGTCTGAATTCGTGGTTGTTGTTGATGATTGATGATCTTCATCCTCCAATCCTTCTTCCCCAACAAGTTGATGGTAAAAATCCCTTTGAATCTTTCCCAATTCTTCCTTTTGCCTTAGAAAGTTGTGCCTCTCTTCTCTCTAATGGTATTGGTGTTGTCATGGGTGTTCTAACCCTAATTCCTCTATCATACGGCTGATATAAAACTCTCAATTTCGTAGGTCTCCATACCCTCTTATGTTAAAAGACCAAAACGCCCCCGAACGGTCTCGGTTTAGTCCAAAATTACCCCGGGACTCAACTAGTACCACCGGGTATACTATTTTGACTAATTTGACCCTTCCGGACTCATCGGTGACCTCTAAATTATCATTTGAGTCACTTAAAAATATTACTCGTTCTCACCCCAACACGGTCTATACGCGTTAAGTAACTATTTACCACTCGCACTAAGTAAATAAAATGAGGCAATATAAATCGGTATTTATCTCTCGATTAATATTCCATAATTACAATTTTTAATAAAACTCTTTAAATTACTACTCTTACGTAATTTAAATTAAGCCGGTATTTTCTCATTTAATTCTCCAATCTAATTAAATAGAATTATTTGGAATATTCAGAAATACGGGGTATTACACTAAGTTTACTAATTTACCCTTCTCTTTGAATTTTGATGAAGATGGGGAAATAAATTTGAGTCGAGAAAAAGAGGGGGAATTCAATTGTTTGAGGGTAAAATAGGAAGTGTGGGATAAAAACATCCTCTGACATCATAGTTCTATCTTATGACATACTTAAGTTTTGTAACTTATTATATATATATATATATATATATATATATATATATATATATATATTATTATATTATGTCTAATACTTAAATGATTAATAAATCCTTCCAAAGAAAAACTAAAAGAATGACCTTAGGGTCCTTTTAGTTCGGTGTAAAATGCGTTTCAACACGGTGAAAAGTAATATGATGAAATACATTTTCACCTATTTAGAGTTAAATTTTCTTCTATAATCTTATTTAAAGTTTTATAATTATAGGTTGTGTACTAATTCACAATGTCAACCCAATAAAAATTTAATTTTAAATAGGTGAAAATGTGTTTCACCATAATTATAGGTTGTGTACTTATTTTGGAATTTTTTGCACTGTTTCTTTAGAAATAGCACAAATTCTATTATAAAACTCTTGCCAATTTAATTTTAATATATTTATAATCTAATATATAAATAAAAAAATGGTGGCTTTTCATCTACTCACTTAAATTTCAGATAATTTAATGAGAGCGTAAATTGAATAAGACACACGGCGAATCTATTTTAAGAGGCATAATTTTTATATTTATATATTAGATTGAGTAATTTGATATTAAGCATGTGTGCTAGCATAATTCTAAATCTTAAACCATGTTTATAGTCAGCCTATAAAGTGGTTAAGTGCTGGAATAAATACAAAACCTTAAATCACTCATTTAAAATCAATATGTAAAGTGGTTAAAAAAACAAGCACATCTTTCATCGTTCTGTTGCACAGCTAACAATTTTAGAAAATAAAATATATTATGACATCAACAAAAGTTCATCTGTGTTGTCCATATAAATCAAAGCCCCACTGTTAAAGAACAAAAAAAAATCTAAAAGGAATATTTTACGTGCATCTTTATTTAGAATAAAAAAATGCCCACACAGACATGTTCACAACCACACATAATAACATATCAGTCAACACGGTATGTACGTCACTACCATCCCATAGCATGTCCGTATACCCTCTTCCTGAGCATACACTTCAAACCTCCACCCACAAAATTAAAGAATTCTTTTGGAACGCAACTACAAAATGCAATAAAATAAGAATAATCCAATGGTCTACCATTACATTGCCGAAAAATATGGTGGACCGGGCATCGAGAACCTCCACATGCTCAATATTGCTTACATTCTAAAGCTTCTCTGGAAGCTATTTACCAAACCAAGGAATTTATGGATTCATATTATCAATCAAAAATATTATCCCAATAAAATTATGTTGATGGCTATTAGGCGTACCAGTGCATCTTGGTGCTGGACCCCAATGTCCAAACTTATTCCCCTATTGCAAAAATGAATTGAATGGAGAATCGGGACAGGAAATGTTTCCTTTGTGAATCACATTTGGGTACCTCTGGAATTTCTAGGCCAACAGTTTCCATTCCTTCATTCCACTATTTTAATGCCTCATTTTCCATCTTTATCCACAACCATCAATAGAAAATACACAAGCTAGACTTTCCATTGAAATTTTTACATTATATCCAATCCCTCTATGTATCCCCCAAAACCCAATAGGACAACCCTTTTGGTGGCTTATCCAAACGAGATTATTCTCGATCAGAGATACTCGCCACTGGTTGAATAAGGAATCCATTCAACAACACACTTTGGCTGTTCCATGGCACTGGCTCTGGAAGTGTACACTTCATCCTAAACTCAAAATATTTTTTTGGTTCCTTGAGCACCAGGCTCTGCTAATAGCATATCATTTATTTTATTACCATAAGATCCCATCACCTATCTGGACCATATGCGACATGACTGACTCAAATATTCACATCTATATTAAATGCCCAACACTTTATCAACTACACAGGTCGCACGATGGAACAAATCACGAGGCGATTGCCCTAATCCGACGTCTGAATGAGGAGAGTGGGTACTTTCACAATACATACCAATCAATTCGACCTCTTTTGTCCCTTTATTGTCTCTGGCTCGCTTGAAATGAGACTATCTTTTGACACAATCGATTTATTAAATCCCTAATCCTACATTGAACATTGAACCAGATTCTCAAGTTGTTACACGCAGAAAGGGGACAACCCATCCAAGCAACTTTACTAAAGAGACAATATTATATTTCTTGGATGACGTCGGTGCTTCCATTCTATAAATGTAACACTGATTAAGAGAAATCTCACACCTCAGGACTAGTTGCCATTGGTGGCATCATTCGAAACTCTCAAGGACAGTTCATATGCAGATTCTCCCGTAATATTGGTTACACATCATCAATAATTGCTGAGCTTTGGGCCTTAAAATAGGACTAGATATAGCTTTTTAAGCGGGGCATAAAATATATTGAAATTGAAATAAATTGTCAAATTGTGTTCCCTATGATTTGCCCCACCCAATATATGACGGATTATAGCAATTCCACCATATGACCCTCTATCTATGTTTTCGTCAAGCGAACACATGTGTCGATGTCCTTGCTGCAATCTATGTATCGAGTCTTTTTTTTTCTACTTTTTTACGCACGTTCCAAATTTTTTATTTGCTTTCTTATTTTGTGATAAGAGTCATACTACTATAGTTACGTCAGCAACAAGCGACATCACTTTTAAAATACCTTTGTTTTGAATAAAGCTTCTATTTTGAAAAAAAAAATATGAGCAAAATCACCACTACCCAAACTGAGATACAAACCAACTAAGTATCACACTTTGCCCTCTCCCTTTGGATGTCACCTATGAAATCAAGAAAAAATGAATACAAGTAGCCTGAAAGAAAAATTAAAAATTGGTAACTAAGAGCAGCATCAATGGTGGATGTTCATGAAAGGCAAATTTACAAACTAAAAAGGTGGTTTTACCTTTTCTTATGAGTAAGCTTCACCCTAGTGTAGAAGGAAGAATTTGTAAAGTAACTTCCTACGAACTAATATTGTTCGTAGGAAATATAAAAAAAATATTTTTTACGAACAATATTTATTATCAGGAATTTTTATGAATATTATTTAACTGTACGAATTAAAAATAATGTTCATATGAACTACATTAGTTCGTAAGAATTCCGACGAACTAATATAGTTCGTAGTAATGTTTACAGAATTTGTAGAGGTTCTCTAACTTTCGAGAACGACTACAAATCCAACTAAAAATAATCTCCCTTTTTTTCTCACCATTGCAGATACTACAATTTGTATAATTCAAAAATACTTTGTCTTTTAGTATCACCATTGTTGATTCTCTAACAACATAATTAATTTTAAAAAATTAAATATAATAGAAAAAATTATTAGCATGAATCTAATATGAACGTAAAAGAAATACCATGAGTGCTTTAATGTATCAATCAAAAATCAATAATGATTATACATACATTACTGTTACGGTGATACTTACAACTCTCAACTTCAGACAGACAAAAAATATGTCACCTCCATTTAATGTATCTAGTTAAATGTATCTTGTGATGAAGCATGCAATCTATAAGAGATAGCGAGGGATTTATTTTGAAATATTAGGAAGAAGAAGAAAATACGAGGTTCGGGATTATAAGTAATAAATATAAAACTTTAGGTGTCTTAATTGGAAGTTTTTATTTAATTTCTTTAAAGAGTTAAAATATTATAAAAATTAAAAATAAATAGCGGATGAGTAAGACCACCACCAAGACTTAAAAAAAACACTTAAACCTCCAAAAAGATCAAAAATAACAAAATTAAAACTAGAGCCATGACATTTCTATAAGGACAAGCAATGATAAAAATAAATTATCTTATAATCTTATCTAGTCTATCTAAGTGGCATGGGATTGGAAACTTTGATACGCCATTGAATTGTTGTTCAGCATTTTTACTACACTATTCATGAATGTTAGAGAAAATTACCCGATCTAAATGTAATTACAAAAAAATTACAAAATACTGAATAAAACCATTAAAAGAAGAAAGGTTGTAAGTACGAGACCTTTTTTTATCTTGTCCCTTCATATCCGCTCTAAATTTCATTCATTAAAGTGTCAAATGAGAAAGGTTGATATATTTTTTTTAATCAAATACCCCAAAAATTTATTAGAAAACAAAAGTGGAGAATCTCCCCCCCTCCCCACCATCGATGGCTTACATCATGGATGAGCAATATGAAAACCAATGTTTACAAAAGCCTCTAAAATATCAATATAATATATAGTTTTAGGGCATATAAAAGGAAAAGTACGAAAAGCAATCTTAATTTCCCCACAAATTGGGCTAAGTATAGAAGACTCTTCATTGGGACACCCACATACATGCATTTGTTCCTAGCACACCATAAGTGCCAACAAATGAAGGCAGGAATGATACGACAATAGATACCTCTAATTTTGACACCCTTTGAATTAATCCACCAGTTTATCAAGTTGCCATTAAAATTTAAGGAAGAAATCTTCAACCCGATAATGTTTTAGAAATGACTCCAAATAGCTTGAGTAATAGAACTATTCCAAAAAAATATCATTTCTTTCCTCCTCACAAGACACCAAACAACATATCCACTTCAAGACGATATGAATTGAAGACGTTTGATGTACTCGTCTATGGGAACCCCTTTCTGAAGTAAACGCAACATGAAAACATATGTATTTTTTTATAAATACTCTTATCCTAAATTAGAGAAAAGGAGTGTTGAATACAACCTTTATCTCTCACTAAATTCCAAACGGGTTTAATTGTGAAGATACCATCTTTTGTCAATGACCGTTTTCCGGAATCAATATCAAAGTTATTGAAAAATTCCTCCGAACTATTTTGAATTCGCCTCCAAATATGAGATGACGCTAAGATGGATCTTATAAGCCTCCAATTTTTTATGTTTACCATGCATGAATCGGGACCACAAAGAATTTGAATTAAAAAATTTATCAGAATAAGTAAGGGATAAATCATGCACAAGTTTTAAATTTAGCCCACCCTCTTCCATAGTTTTGCAAATATCTTGCCATTTCATCCATTGATACTTCAACTTCTCTTCTTGGTTACCCTATAAAAATCGAGCAAGGAGATGATCTATGTGATTAAGTACATATCTTTGGGGTTTAATTATTGCAAGGAGATGGAGGTGTATTTATTCTGCTACTGATTTGATGACAGTCAGTCTTTTCTCTTGAGAGATGCTTTGATGATTCCAATAATTGAGTTTGCCAATCAGTTTGTCAATGTATGACAAGAAATAAGATTTTTTCTTTTTCCCAGAGAATAGGGGAATCCCCAAATAGATGATTGAATTTTTTTTGAAAAGGAAAATGATCACATTTTCTACAATTCTCTTCATACCATAAGTCGCTTTATCCGAAAGATAGACAGAACTTTTATTGTTATTTATCACTTCACCCTACTCTTCTTCATAAGCTTTTAGAAAACCTATTATATTTTTAAGAAAAAGTCTATAAAGGTTGACTTGCATACACCATTAAAAGGCCCCATATAGTGATGTATACAATGCCCACTAGATCAAAATGAAAATTAATACGGAATAAAAACAAATATTAAAAACAATAATTGATACTATAACCTTCTCTTACTTATCTCATAACCATGTAGTTTAATCTTTAGTTGATCACGCCAAATATTAATCTCGTTCTCAAGATGCAACAAAATTAAAGAACCTAATTAATAAACATAGAGTGAAATACAATTAGTACATATTTACACATATATAATTAACAGTAATTTCATACGACAAGGTTGAATAAGTATTTCAATGGTTAACAACGGATGAGTTATCCTTAATGTAAATATATCAAAGTGAATATTTTATAGATTATAACATTAAATATGAATCTTTCATCTTAACTATAAATGTATACATACCAAGGTATCATATTAAGTTCAATAGAATATGAAACTTGCACTTCAACCCGGGCAATGGCACTACCTCAAACTTTCTCAACTATATTGTGCTTATAACACAACGCCTACCTCGTATCTACCGTAAACAATTATTCCAAAAAGATTTTATATCAGCTATCAAATTTAGTATGGAAAATAATATCAAATAAAACTATAAACATATATGCTCTCGACATTACCTCTTACACAATGGTCATTGGTTAGTGGATAAACCATTAATACCAGTAAAACAAGTTTTTCCTGACAATTTAGTTACCCAACATTCTCAGTAACAAATTTGGTGATGAGTTACTCGTTATCCTTGTAGGCCAATATTCCACAACTTTTTCATTAAACCATAAGTAAAATATTAATCGGTATAATAAGAATACGCCAGATAATTTAGAATCTTTTACTGAATAATGTTGTTACGGAAGTTACTTTTAAATACTAATTGATACCAAATAGATCATATGAAGCATATTATGTGTCAAATAAATAAACTTGGTTTTAAGAGAAATAGGATAAGGAAAATGAATATTAACAACTAAATTATCAAAACTAACCAATCTATAATTTACATAGATCTGAGTCTTAACGATGTGAATTTAATAAAGTACAATGTTGGTATTGAGAAATTTGTAGAGTGCACCCACGATTGGAGAGTCACATAGGTGAAGATATTTTCTCGGAGTTTGATAACCTTTGCATTGAGTATGCTTAACGCCCTTAGGAAACAAATAAAATCCAACCTCATGGCGGATTAGCATTCCAATGTTAGTGGTGTTGAGAGGCATGTGATTATTTCAGGATATTGATAGGTTTAAAAGGAGTCGAATAATGCATGTGTCGAGTGCTGTTATTCGAATTGGTACAAATGGGTGATGTAACCTTCTAAGAGATACTGAGAGCATGTGTCGTGATTGGTCATGATGCTCAGGTGTCATGGGATGACTAGTGTAGGCAGGTAATATGTGATCTTGGGGAGTACTAGGAAATGCATTCGGGACTAAGAATATTGATTTCATGCTAGAGACTTAAAAATGACACCCAAGGAGGATATCGAAGCATGATTAGAATATTGGTGTGTGTTGATCGCATAAGTTAGAATAACCCTAGAAATGTAGGGACTAGTTCTTAGAACATCTTAGCAAATTGGTACGAATTAAGAGATGTAGCCCTGCGTGGTACTTACTTACCTTAGAATGCTATTAGTGACCGAAGTGGTCGTCACGCAAGTTTAGTTCGGCTAGAAGCTGGTAATAGGCTTACTGACAACTTTTTGTGGATAGATGTTATAATAAAGTAAATGTTTCTCTTAACGGGGTACTTTCTAAAGGGAATTTGGGACTCGATCATCGTATAAAAATTTCAACAATGATTGGGGTACATTAGGTTGGTCACAACGTCACTACAGAGGTGGACAAGGTTGGCATTAACAAAGGCGTTAGGCATTTGCAAACCAAAGTGGTTCGGATATGTCAAGGAGGTAAAAAGTGTAAGACCTACTCCTAAGGATGGAAGTTAAATGTTTGGCTTTTCGGAGGACAATAGGTTCATATGTTGCTTTCATCTTGTGGGGATGGATGCTTAGAGATCAGATTCGTCATAGTTGGTGACTGAAGCCAGGGTGTGTGGATAGGTTAATACCGAATGAGGACGTACCAGAGGAGTTGCAGAATTTCAAATATATGCATGGATTTTTCGTTCGTAGACCATAATTCATTGCGTGCAAGTGGGATTTTCTCATAACGATTATTTGTTCCTTCTCATTCTTGTGTATACCTTTCGATTCACATAATTGAAGATTGGTATTTTGACGATGGTCATAGCTTGAATTTGTATCGTTTCATGGTATGGTGCTATTTGGCTTGGTAGAGTGAGGGTGGGACTGTCATGGTCAATGCAACTTGATAACTAGGTACGTCCTTATCTGAGGTAACCTTTTTACTGCATAAAGTTTAGGTACGAGTGGCTACACCTTCGATCGCATGACTTGCTTATAATATCCATTAATTAGTGACCTTATGATTGGCAGGCATGGCGGTTAGTGGCTCTGGTTATAAAGATCAGGATGGAGACTTGAAGACATCATATAGTGTTATAACTCGAGGAAACTTAGCACATAGTGTCATTTTGTCATTGTCAAAATACTCAAGTGTGTGTTCAATAGCTAGACTCCTAGAATGATCCTAGGTTCATGCAAGGATTGTGTGGAGGGTGTTAGTTTGATGCATGAATTGTGACTTGTTAGGTGTGTCACTTCAAGGGGCGAATGACTTGCGATATGACATTATGTGTTCATGGAAACCCTAAAAGTTTAGGACACTCAATATGTTTGGTCCTAATATTCGAGATGATTCTTGGTGATGAATTGGACTGAGTTTTATTCATCCGCCATTTTTCTCTTGGGTGAGTATTGATAACTAGAGAGGGTTATCCGATAGAGGTGCCGATATGCTTTAGGTATTAACAAAGGTGGTTATAGGCATTGAATATGCGTGATCATCCAGTGGGTAGATACTCGAGGATGGTTAGCATGACGGTGAGTGTTAGAGCATGTTGCATGTTGAACGTTTTTTGAGAACCTCGTGAAAGAGCATGTAAGGTCATCTTAACTATTAATAACTTCGATGACTCAATCCTGCAGGATTTCTATGACTTATAATAAGAGTCGGTAAACCCCATGGACTTAAAGAATTGGTAGATCGATGATTATGGGGATGAAATTTACTAAGGAGGGAAGAATGTAATACCAACGCCAAATATTTTATTACTTTTCTCGTCTAATTTGAGACCATATAAAATTCTTGAGGTATTGATAATTAATGCATGGACGTTTATCACTATAATTTATTATTTTTGGCCTTTGTGGTAGTTGTTGGAAATTATTGGGAGAATTTTTTAGATTTTAAGAAATTATGTGGATCGAACGAAAATAGAGATCCTTCAAACGAGGTTGCTATTTCGTTTGAACGATAAGGTTGTTGGCTCAAATAGGAATCGTGTGTTGTTCAAAGTTGGGTTCTAAAGAGGATCTAACAAGGTGTCCCTGCATAAGGTTTCTGTAATACCCCGTACTTTTGGCTATATTTATTTTTGGGATTAATTAATTAAATGCGTATTAATTGGAAATTAATCCGGGTTAAAAATACTAACGAGATGCGAGTTGGTATTTGATTATGTGCATATATGATTATATATGAATTTGGAATTATGAAATTTGTCGTGAGATTTATATACGGCAATTTGAGAATTTTGTTGAGACGCGTGTGACCGCCGCGTCATGGTATATTATTTTAATTATAAAAGTGATTTTTATTTCTATTATCCGTATGTTCATTTTGAGTGCGCCAACGCGCCCGGAAGGGTCGAGATAGTCAGAAAACACTAGCCGGGAGTGTAGTTTGGATTCCGGGGTATTTTTAGGCCATACCGGCAACTTAAAGGGTATTTTGGTAATTTCGTATTTTGGGAAATTAAAAGTGACGAAAATTGGTTAATTACATCTGATGTGGATTTCACCCACTAAGCCCCTAACCAACCCATATTAACCTAGAAGGCTACGTAGGTTATTAGAAGAGTTTTCTAAGTTTCCCAAATCAAACCCTAGCCACCTTAAGCCACCATTGGAGAATAAGCTTGGAGAGAAGAAATTCTGAAGAAATCTTCACCAAACCAACATCAAAATCAGAAATCAAATCAAGGCAAGTGATTTAAATTACATTCCTTATGCAGTGAATGCTTCTTCCATGTTAGAAACCTTGATAATCAATCTTATATAAGAGTTAAAAGAAAACCATGAAATTGGAAGTTATTATTTAATTTTGGGATAGGTTTGCATGTAGAAACATTGTTTGAAGATTGAATTCAGAGATTTCATATTTATGTGATGTAAAAACGGATTAAAATCTGGGAAATTATGATGAGAAAAATCTAGAGTTTATGTTCTTGAAGAAAATTGGGAAAAAATGTAGAAACTTGTGATTTAATGATGTTTAGGATGTATTAAACCCTTAAAAGATGTTAGTATATGACCTTAGCATGTTTGAGGATGATTAGAGAACTTAATACATTGTTGGAACGAATTTTAGAGGAGATTTGAGGAGTAAAAATGGTGAAAAACGAAACTTAGAGAAATCTGGGACGAATCTGGTAGGTCGTTAGAAGCCCCTGCCCAGGTCGTTTCGAATGAACTCGTTCGAACGAGCTTCTAACGAATTGACCAATCGTTCTAACGAAAGGGAGCCTCGTTCGATAACTTCGTTCGAATGAGATCTCGTTAGAAGGTATAGTTCGTTCGAACGAACTGGAATCTCGTTCGAACGAGACTTCTAACGAGTTGACAGGGGGATCTCATTCGAAGAGTCTCGTTCGAACGAGACTTCTAACGAGTTGACAGTTTGGGCCTTTTTGGACTGTCTTGATTTTTCGAGTTCCGTAAACTTGTTCGAGGATATAGATAACCTTCATTTGATGATGTAAGGATAGATTTGGGACTTTTGGGTTATTACGAGGAGTAAATTATATATGAGAGATTTAATTCAATGAACCATTTGGGTTGAGACGTGAGAGTCTACTACGACGTGAGAATATATTATGGCGCGTATAATTATAAATCGGAATAGTATAAATAGTGATAAATTATAAGTTAGTACGAGAATGCGATATGTACTACGATTAAACTATGGGATTACTAAGATGTGTGTTACTTAGTATTGGTATATGAATTGTGTGTATGACATACCTACCATACTTGCTATCACGGGAGGTTTGCGTTCGCTTAGGGCCCTCTAATCCTTGTGTTGCCCTGATTTAGACTGGTTACCTTGATGAACATAGGTCATAGAAAGACTTATTGGGATATTAATAAGTCCGCTGATCGTAGGAGCGTAGGTATGTGCGTGACCTATGTGATGTGACTGTGTTCGCCTCCACTATTTGTGATGTTGTTATCTGTGAACTATTCCTGAGAGATTCGGAATATGTAATCCTTATGTGCGTGATGTACCGGGATGGATAGCAGAGTATGTGTGCACCACAGCTTAGTTCTCGGGGTGCTTGTATTGTATATTTATGATGTGAATAATATACGCTTAATTAATGGGAACCTTCATGTTATTGTTGTGAATATAATTACGGTATTGTTTCGAGAAATATAACGAGTTAACTGATAGTGTTATATATTGCATATTGAGCATCTGAGTTTACGTTAAACCCCTACTTAATTACGAGGGTTATAATGTTAATAGAACCGAGTAAAAGAGGGTAGGACCTATGGCAGTCTAGCTAGATATGATGGTACTTAGCTAGTGATTTGTGTCGTTATAGATGGGTACTTACGTTAGGAGTGCACAGTTAGACGAGAGGTGAGAATATCATGTGAGTGCACGTCCTAACATGTACTTTGCATTTAATGTTTTAAATGTTTTTAAAGCACTTACAGGTTTTTAAAATATAACTCCACATTCGGGCTCTGACCCGTTTGCTTTTCAAATCTATTTTCTTTGTAAAACCATTTTAGGTGCCCAGCCACAAGGACACCATGCATAGGATACTCATTCAGGTGACGAGCTGTAGCTGTTTGTGGAAGCTAAAGGGATTTTCTTGTAGACGCCTCTATCACTTGGATTCCAGATTCATTATCTATCAGTTGTAGGGTATGTTGCCCATTTCTATTAGAGTTACATTTCTATTTCAGTTTTTAGACTTTGGCATGTACTGTTTTAGCTTCAGTTTACTTATTTCAGTTATGCGATTGTAGTGAGGAGTTTTTCCTCCAGACTTTATTTACGTTATGTGATGGTCTTTCTATTTACTTCATTATGGTGAATGGTGTTATTATTCTTTATTACACTTGTTGCATGTTAATCGGACTTTAATTAAAATTTGGCACATACTTTTTAAATACTAGGTGGTTAGTAATCATTAAAAATGTTTTCGACAGTGATGCTATTAAATGGACCAACTTGGAATTTTGAATTAATTTAATAAAGGAGTAGCTACCCGGTATTTAATTAGTCGGGGTGTCACAGGTGGTATCAGAGCATCAGGTTCTAGTGTCCTTTAGCATCTGACGGCTTATTATGTCTTCCGCTGAGCTTTCTTTGATATAGAGCCCTAAATATTAGGAATGTTGTATTCATCTTTGTACTTTGGGAATTCGTACTTCCGCGGTTTGTTTATTTGAATGATGAACTCATCCAAATTAACTTAAATTTTCAGATGGATCGTCAAGAAGAACTAGCTCGAACGGGTAAGTTAATAAATGGTCTAGATCGACTCACACCTTGGGTATCCCCGGTTAGAATATCAACTGCCGAGTTAGCGGGTATCGTGGCACAAGCAGTTACCACTGCAGTTTTACAATACCAAGAACGCAGCATACAACTTAAAGGAGGCAAAAGACCTAGAGAGGTTAGCCAAGTGCATGTGAATAAGGCTGACAAATGTGCGAGGACCCCGAAAATTCAACAACAGATTGCCCAAGACCAAGTCGGTTCTAATCAACAATGTGGTACAATGAAGCATTTTCGAAAGGGGAATAAGGTTCCAAGTCCGTAAGGACGAAATCGTCAGCAGCAGAGTCAGAGGGGGAGTAACTTCAGAGGCCGATGTTTTGTGTGTGGCACGCACGGCCATAAAAGCCAGGATTGCCCAGAGGGTGTTAGAGCTCCCCAGCAGCAGGGTGCCCATGATGATCCACAGGGGCCACTTTTTACAATCGCTCTCACAGCACCATCTCATGTGCTAGCCCTACCAACCTTTCCAGTAGCTCCAGTGCAGCAAGGACAGAATGGTCATCAACAATTTCAAAAGGGCCAGCAATGCCAGGGCAGAAATGATAGCGGTCACCAGAGTCGTGGTCAGCATGGACAGCGAGGGGGAAGCTTCCGAAGGAAGTGTTTCATTTGCGGTAAGATTGGCCACAAACGTCAGGATTGTGCTGATAGGGGCAGGTCCCCACAGTAGCAGCAGCAGGGTGCTCGCCAGGAACCGCAGAGGCCTATGTTTCCTTCCGCTCTCCCCGCACCGCCACAGATGGAAGCATTTCCACCCATTCCAGCAGTCCCAGCTCGGCAGGGGCAACTACAGTACGGACGTGTCTACAACGTCCACCAGGCTGCAGTTCCATAGGCACCGCCCGCGATTGATATTACGTTTCCTATCCATGGCACTATGGGTCGGGTATTATTTGATACGGGTGCTACACATTGTTTTATAGCTACACACTTCGCGAAAGCTTTAGGATTGTTAGCTACGGCAGAGAGCACAGTGACGTGTGTCGACTCACCATTGGGGGGTGGGTCACTTATTTTCTTTATATGCCGGGGAGTGGGGCTAGATATTGGTGGTTTGGTATTACCTGCAGACATGTTGGTATTAGATATGCATGTTCATGATGTGATTATCGGTATGGATTGGCTCGTAGCTTATAGGGCCATGATTGATTGCTTCAGCGGGAGCATTGTTTTTGCCATTCCGGGGCAAGAGATGTTTGTAGTGGCGATGCCTCTCCCAGAGGGAGGATCGACCGCTCATCTGTATTACATTGAGGAGGATACCTCTAAGGAGGTAGTGATTCCTTTAGATTCTATCCCAGTAGTCAGGGAGTATTCGGATGTGTTTCAGGAGATACCAGGCTTACCCCCCAGTCGAGAGATAGACTTTGTTATAGATTTGCTACCGGATACGAGACCTATAGCACGCGCACCGTACCGTATGGCTCCAGCTGAGATGAGGGAGTTACGGGATCAGATATAGCAGCTGTTAGGTTAGGGCTTTATTCACAGGAGTACCTCACCTTGGGGCGCTCCAGTTTTGTTTGTGAAGAAGAGGGACGGTTCACTGAGATTGTGTGTGGACTACCGAGAGTTGAATAAGGTCACGATACGGAATAAGTATCCGTTGCCTCGAATCGATGACTTATTCAACCAATTGAGAGGAGCTTCTTTATTCTCGAAGATTGATTTGAGATCGGGATACCATCAGTTGCGTATCAGGGAGGAGGATGTCTCGAAGACTGCGTTCTTGTCGAGATATGGTTCTTACGAGTTTCGGGTTATGCCTTTCGATTTGACCAACGCTCCAGCTGTGTTTATGGACTTGATGAACAGGGTGTTCAGGGATTTCCTAGATCAGTTTGTCATTGTCTTCATCGATGATATTCTGGTTTACTCCCATACAGAGGAGGAGCACGCCGAGCATTTGAGGCAAGTTTTGCAGACACTTCGTCAGAACGAGTTGTATGCAAAATATGAGAAGTGCGGGTTTTGGCTGAAGGAAGTCCAGTTTTTGGGACATATCATTTCCGACCGGGGAATATCTATTGATCCGGGGATAGTATCAGCGGTGAGGGAGTGGGGACAACCAACGACACCGACTAAGATTCGTAGTTTCTTGGGTCTAGCATGATACTACAGGAGGTTTATTCGGGGCTTCGTAGAGATAGCAGGTCCTTTGACACATCTGACTCGTAAGGGTGTGCCATACATCTAAAGTGATGCCTGTCAGTTGGCATTCGATGAATTGAAGGACAAATTGACCTCAGCACCTGTGTTAGCATTGCCGAGACCGGGAGTTGACTATTTGGTTTACACCGATGTGTCTTTGCAAGGACTGGAAGGTGTATTGCCGCAGGAAAGACAGGCCATAGCTTATTCTTCCCGTAAGCTTAAGCCTCATGAGAAGAATTACCCCACGCATGATTTGGAGTTGGCGGCAGTGGTATTTGCCCTACGGATTGCGAGGCACTATCTTTTGGGGGAGAAGTTCCAACTGTTCACGGACCACAAGTCCCTATAGTACCTATTCACGCAGAAGGAATTGAATATGCGGCAACGTAGGTGGCTTGAGTTTGTGAAGGACTACCAGTTCGACATCCAGTACCACCCGGGAAAGGCTAATGTGGTAGCAGACGCGTTGAGCCGTAGGCCAGCAGATGAGGTGGTAGAGGTGTGGAAGGCTAAGTGGAAGGAATTGGGACACCAGGATGCAGTGGCCCGATCTTTCATGTCTGTGATGACCGTTACACCGCAGATTGTCACGAAGGTAGTACGGGCACAAGCTAATGACTTGTTCTGTCAGGAGCAGACAGTTCGATTACTAGCAGAGGGAGCCGAGTCCTATACCGTTAGCTCAGACGGGGGATTACGCTTCAATGGGAGATTGGTAGTTCCGGAAGGAGAGGAATTGCGACACGAAGTGATGGCAGAGTCGCACGGTTCACGGTTCGCGGTACATCCCGGAGGGGACAAAATGTACCAAGACATAAGACGTCAGTATTGGTGGAGCGATATGAAGAGAGATATCGCTGAGTTTGTTTCGAAATGCACCACTTGTCAGCTTGTAAAAGTGGATCATCAGAGACCAGCATGACTTCTACAGCCGTTGGAGGTCCCGGTGTGGATGTGGGAAAGCATATCCATGGACTTTATCATGGGGTTGCCTACGTCGCAGAGGGGTCACGACTCCGTTTGGGTAATTGTGGACAGGTTGTCCAAGGTCTCTCACTTTTTACCCGTAAGGCCTGACTACACTACGGGACAGTATGCCCAGCTCTTCATTTCAGAGATTGTGAGACTTCACGGTGTGCCCCTAAATATCGTGTCTGACAGAGACAAGATATTTGTTTCGAGGTTTTGGGAGAGTTTCCAGGAGGCCATGGGCACGGAATTGCGGTTGAGTACGGCTTATCATCCACAGACTGATGGACAGACTGAGAGCACAAATCAGATGTTGGAGGACATGCTACGCATGTGCATTATTGACTTTGGGGGTGGATGGGAGCAGTACCTTCCACTGGTGGAGTTTGCTTACAATAACTCCTATCAGTTCACTATTGGCATGGCTCCGTTTGAGGCATTGTACGGTAGGCCTTGTCGTTCCCCATCATGTTGGTTAGAAGTGGGGGACAACAAACTACTTGGGCCGGAAGTGATTCAGGATACTTCGGCAAGGATTGAGTTGATTCGGAGTCGCATTCAGGTAGCTCAAGATAGGCAGAAGAGTTATGCTGATGAGAAGAGATTTTTCAGAGAGTTCCAAGTGGGGGACCAGGTTTTGCTCAAAGTATATCATATGAAGGGGATTATGCGTTTCGGGAAGAAAGGGAAGTTGGCACCAAGGTATGTGGGGCCGTTTCCTATTATTGAGCGGATCGAACCGGTTGCGTATAGACTTGGGTTACCGGAGCATTTGCATCGGATTCACGATGTGTTCCATATTTCCTCGCTGAGGAAATACCTTAGAGATAATTTGGCTCATTCTCACATTGCTGTGGAGGACATCCATCTCCAGCCGGATAGCTCCTACGAGGAGGGGCCGATTGCTATTTTGGAGCGAAGCGAGAGGAAACTGCGGTCAAAGATAGTTCCGTTAGTGCGTGTTCAGTGGCGACATCACAATGTCGAGGAGTCCACATGGGAGAGCGAGGATGAGATGCGCGAACGTTATCCAGAGTTATTTTTAGCAGGTACTTTCTAGTTTCGAATTTCGGGACGAAATTCAGTTATTAGGGGGGAAGTATGTAATACCCCGTACTTTTGGCTATATTTATTTTTGGGATTAATTAATTAAATGCGTATTAATTGGAAATTAATCCGGGTTAAAAATACTAACGAGATGCGAGTTGGTATTTGATTATGTGCATATATGATTATATATGAATTTGGAATTATGAAATTTGTCGTGAGATTTATATACGGCAATTTGAGAATTTTGTTGAGACGCGTGTGATCGCCGCGTCTTGGTATATTATTTTAATTATAAAAGTGATTTTTATTTCTATTATCCGTATGGTCATTTTGAGTGCGCCAACGCGTCCGGAAGGGTCGAGATAGTCAGAAAACACTAGCCGGGAGTGTAGTTTGGATTCCGGGGTATTTTTAGGCCATACCGGCAACTTAAAGGGTATTTTGGTAATTTCGTATTTTGGAAAATTAAAAGTGACGAAAATTGGTTAATTACATCTGATGTGGATTTGACCCACTAAGCCCCTAACCAACCCATATTAACCTAGAAGGCTACGTAGGTTATTAGAAGAGTTTTCTAAGTTTTCCAAATCAAACCCTAGCCACCTTAAGCCACCATTGGAGAAGAAGCTTGGAGAGAAGAAATACTGTAGAAATCTTCACCAAACCAACATCAAAATCAGAAATCAAATCAAGGCAAGTGATTTAAATTACATTCCTTATGCAGTGAATGCTTCTTCCATGTAATAAACCTTGATAATCAATCTTATATAAGAGTTAAAAGAAAATCATGAAATTAGAAGTTATTATTTAATTTTGGGATAGGTTTGCATGTAGAAACATTGTTTGAAGATTGAATTCAGAGATTTCATATTTATGTGATGTAAAAACGGATTAAAATCTGGGAAATTATGATGAGAAAAATCTAGAGTTTATGTTCTTGAAGAAAATTGGGGAAAAATGTAGAAACTTGTGATTTAATGATGTTTAGGATGTATTAAACCCTTAAAAGATGTTAGTATATGACCTTAGCATGTTTGAGGATGATTAGAGAACTTAATACATTGTTGGAACGAATTTTAGAGGAGATTTGAGGAGTAAAAATGGTGAAAAACGAAACTTAGAGAAATCTGGGACGAATCTGGTAGGTCGTTAGAAGCCCCTGCCCAGGTCGTTCGAACGAACTCGTTCGAACGAGCTTCTAACGAATTGACAAGTCGTTCTAACGAAAGGGAGCCTCGTTCGATAACTTCGTTCGAACGAGATCTCGTTAGAAGGTACAGTTCGTTCGAACGAACTGGAATCTCGTTTGAACAGCCTCGTTCGAACGAGACTTCTAACGAGTTGACAGAGGGATCTCGTTCGAACAGTCTCGTTCGAACGAGACTTCTAACGAGTTGACAGTTTGGGACATTTAGGACTGTCTTGATTTTTGGAGTTCCGTAAAGTTGTTCGAGGATATAGATAACCTTCCTTTGATGATGTAAGGATAGATTTGGGACTTTTGGGTTATTACGAGGAGTAAATTATATATGAGAGATTTAATTAAATGAACCGTTTGGGTTGAGACGTGAGAGTCTACTACGACGTGAGAATAGATTATGGCGCGTATAATTATAAACCGAAATAGTATAAATAGTGATAAATTATAAGTTAGTACGAGAATGCGATATGTACTACGATTAAACTATGGGATTACTAAGATGTGTGTTACTTAGTATTGGTATATGAATTGTGTGTATGACATACCTACCATACTTGCTATCACGGGAGGTCTGCATTCGCTTAGGGCACTCTAATCCTTGTGTTGCCCGGATTTAGACTGGTTACCTTGATGAACATAGGTCATAGAAAGACTTATTGGGATATTAATAAGTCCGCTGATCGTAGGAGCGTAGGTATGTGCGTGACCTATGTGATGTGACTGTGTTCGCCTCCACTATTTGTGATGTTGTTATCTGTGAACTATTCCTGAGAGATTCGGAATATGTAATCCTTATGTGCGTGATGTACCGGGATGGATAGGAGAGTATGTGTGCACCACAGCTTAGTTCTCGGGGTGCTTGTATTGTATATTTATGATGTGAATAATATACGCTTAATTAATGGGAACCTTCATGTTATTGTTTTGAATATAATTACGGTATTGTTTCGAGAAATATAACGAGTTAACTGATAGTGTTATATATTGCATATTTGAGCATCTGAGTTTATGTTAAACCCCTACTTAATTACGAGGGTTATAATGTTAATAGAACCGAGTAAAAGAGGGTAGGACCTATGGCAGTCTAGCTAGATATGATGGTACTTAGCTAGTGATTTGTGTCGTTATAGATGGGTACTTACGTTAGGAGTGCACAGTTAGACGAGAGGTGAGAATATCATGTGAGTGCGCGTCCTAACATGTACTTTGCATTTAATGTTTTAAATGTTTTTAAAGCACTTGCAGGTTTTTAAAATATAACTCCACATTCGGGCTCTGACCCGTTTGCTTTTCAAATCTATTTTCTTTGTAAAACCATTTTAGGTGCCCAGCCACAAGGACATCATGCATAGGATACTCATTCAGGTGACGAGCTGTAGCTGTTTGTGGAAGCTACATGGATTTGCTTGTAGATGCCTCTATCACTTGGATTCCAGATTCATTATCTATCAGTTGTAGGGCATGTTGCCCATTTCTATTAGAGTTACATTTCTATTTCAGTTTTTAGACTTTGGCATGTACTGTTTTAGTTTCAGTTTACTTATTTCAGTTATGGGATTGTAGTGAGGAGTTTTTCCTCCAGACTTTATTTACGTTATGTGATGGTCTTTCTATTTACTTCATTATGGTGAATGGTGTTATTATTCTTTATTACACTTGTTGCATGTTAATCGGACTTTAATTAAAATTTGGCACTTACTTTTTAAATACTAGGTGGTTAGTAATCATTTAAAATGTTTTCGACAGTGATGCTATTAAATGGACCAACTTGGCATTTTGAATTAATTTAATAAAGGAGTAGCTAATTGGTATTTAATTAGTCGGGGTGTCACAGTTTCCTTACCTTGTTAAAAGTTTCTTAAATGGGGGATCAAATGATATCCTAATCATGTTCAAATGAGATCCCATTGTCGTTCCAATGACCCGCCCAAAAATCTGTTAAATCTGATTGCCCTTGTGTGCTATAGCATTTTAAACCCTTAGATGGATGAGGTGTCGAGTTTTGAAGGCTCCAGATAATAAAAAAAGTTAATGTTGATGACCTTGGTTATTAAAACCAACTTTAAGTTTATTTGTGGTGTTATAGGAGAAAGAAATGGAGGGTTCTCTCCACTATTTTTATACCAACATTTACTTCTCCTTGTATCTCTCTCTCTGATATGAAGAATATTTAGTCTTCCCTAAGCACCTCCAACCATTGATACACCATGCCACTACAATCCCTCGACCTTGTGCCACCATATTTCATAGGTATTCTACCATAAATAAGCCTTATACACCCATTTTCTCCATTGCTTGGTAGAGATACAAAGTTTGAAGTGATTGTTGGGTTTTTTTTCAAGAAGAAGAGTACAAGATTAATGGAGTTTGAAGGGGGTTTTGCTTGAATCTTTTATGGAGGCAAGCTTTATAGAGGTAGGCAACCTCATTGAGGTCACCTTAGGATGTGGGGGGTTTCCATCAATTTCTTCTTTATCCAACCATTTTGGGAGCTCCATTTGATGTGGGAACTCTACTCTTTAGTTAAAAACTTTATTTTTCCATATGTTTGTCATGTACTTTGAGTTCGTCAGAGTAAGATGAATTTAAGATATACGAATGATATTTCTTATGACGTGTAAAATTTGTTTACGAAGGGTTTCAATGGTTTTGAGTAAAATGATATATTTCAAGAAAACGTGGAATTAAATATTTTTATGAAATAAAAATGTTGGAAGGATATTATTTTTTAGAGTAATTTATAAACAAATGTTTCAAGGTTTTCTTGTGAAAAGTTGGGATTTATATAAGTGGATATTTTATTCATGTTTTAAAGAAATAAAAATATCTTTTTCCTTGAAAGGTATGTTTGTGCAAGCATTATTAAAATTTTAGAATAAATTATATGTCAGACCCTTTTAATAGGATTTTTGGACTTAAAATCCACCTTCTCATGCATATAAACTTGTAGTATTTCGATGATGAACATATAAACAAGTTTGATGAAAATTTATTGCATTTAAACGTGAAATAAAGAAATTAAAATTTGCATCCCTTAGAGTGTGTGAAAAAGGTGTTGAAAATTTGATAAGTGTAAGGGTTCAAGACTACATTTATTAATAAAAAAAAGTGTATTTTCTTATAAAGTAGTCTTTAGATGTTCAAGGATTTCTTGAAAAAGAAAGTAATGTGATAAAAAAAGGTTTTAAACTTAAGAAGTATGTTACTCCAAAGTGTTAAATAAGAGTCAATGAGTAAAAAATAATTAAAAAGTTAGTGTGAGCAACTTAATGATGGTTTGACAAGTCACACTTGTGAAATGGACAAAATGACAAGTTTGGGCACAAATGGGTAAAATGGTAATTTTACAAAAAGTGGAACATTTTTATGAAATTAAAATGTTGGAAATGTGTTACACAAAATGGTCCTAAATGAACACGAAAAATTATATTAAAGTGAGAAAGACATTATGTAAGTGATAACTACATAATAAAGTCCGATAAAGAGAATAATCGTAATTAACAAGTACGGGTAGTATTGATAAAAACAACGGCGACTTGGGATATGATAAATTCCTATTATGATATATAAGGTCGAGTGTGTGCCTATTACTGTATAGGATGATTATATACCTATTGATTGATAATTTTTGTGTATGACATACCTATGCTACTTACTATCGACGCGAGGTTTACGCATAGAGGGAAGTCATATCCTGATGAGCCTTAAGGGAGATCTTTGACTTGTTGCCTCAGAACATATGACTTAGGTTAGATTCCCATTAGTGAGAACAATAGTGTTGAATGGTCTTTTTGGTACGTAGGTTTGTACGTAGCCCAAAAGCTTAAGACTATGTTCGCCTCCACTCTTTGTGATTTGTTAATTATGGTTCGTGGGATATACCAAACGTATGGTCCTTTATATAGTGATAGGATGTACTGGGACATGATAGGAGAGTATGCACGCACCACAGTTGTGTCTCGGGGTGTAGTATTTTATATATATATATATATATATATATATATATTATAATGAATTTATATATACACTCGTGATATTATCTGCTGTGTGAATTGAGTGGACATATTGAATAGTGAAATTGAAATGAATTAAGTATGAGAACACTTAATGATATTATATTGGAAAAAGGTCTTATCAATGTTGAAAATAAATGGATGTAGATATATATCTTTATCATATGTATTAAGAGTATAATACGTGGGAAAAGTATGGGCGATGATTGAGTAACACTGACAGGAACTAGTTAGCATGGGAATAGAAACTAGTATGATTTAGAGGTACGTTAGGCGTACACTCTAGATGAGAGGTGAGACTTTCAAGTGAGCCAAAGAATCTAACATGTATTAAATAATTGCTAATTGTAGAATTTATTCACTTGCTATTTCTAAAATATTTTACTATTGGGCTTTGACCCATTTTATTGCATATTCTCTTCTATCTCTTGTATCTTCTATATTAGGTGTCCACCCACAGGGAGGCCAGGTATAGAGTTGCAGACTTTGCCTAGACGCTTACATACCTTTGATTCATGCATGCATAGTAGTTGTCTTAATTTAGGGCATTTTGCCAAAGAGGATTCTAGTTATTTCTTTTCTATCTTAGACATATTAAGTTCTTACGTCGATTTTGGTACATTCAAGTTTTGATAGGATTATTGTATTGAGATATTTAAACTGGAGAGTTTTATTCTGTTGCATTTAATTCAATTTTGATATTACTCAGTTGTTATTCGTTGTGTGAATGGATTGTGTTAAATGGTTTATGTTTTAAAAGTGGATTTTTTAATTATATTAAAATTTGAAAAGTTTAACACCTGCTTAAATGGATATTAGGGGATTAAATAAAAAAAATATTTTTCGATAGTGATGCTAAGAATGAACAAACTTTAAATTATATTTTAATTGGGTAAAGGACTGTTCACCCTTTATTTAATTGAGCGGGGTGTTACATGTAAGCTTCCCTCTAAACTCATGGAATAACACTGCTCCCCCAGCTAAAAGCTGCCGAATCCATTCCTGACAACACGAATCCACTGCCTGGGCCTGTATAACCCTCGTGAAAATATGGGGGGTAACGGTCATAACCGACATGGATGATCTGGAAAATGAATCATGATGTTCGAGTGCTTTCCATTTTGCCTTCCAAATTTCTGCCACATTACCCACTCGCCTACGGCCCAACGCGTCTGCCTCAAAATTAGCCTTCCCTGTATGGTACTGGATGTCAAACCGATAATCATTCATAAATTCTAGTCACCACACTAATGCATATGCAAATCCCTCTGAGTTAACAAATACAGTAGTGACTTATGATTTGTGAAAAGACGAAACCTCTCCCCAAAAGGTAATGTCTTCAAATCCGTAGAGCAAATATGATTGTTGCTAACTCAATGTCGTGGGTGGGGTGGTTCCTCTAATGAGTTTTAAGTTTGCGTGAAGCATATGTTATGGCGTAGTCCTCCTGTTGTAGCACACCGCTAAGTCCCTGTTGGGATGCCTCAATAAAAATAAGATACTCCACTCCTCTCCTGGTCAGTGCGAGAACTGGTGACGAAGTCAACTTGTCCTATAGCTCATCTAAAGCTAACTAACAAGCATCATCCCGGATAAATGATACCCCCTTGAAGGTAAAGTTCATTAATGGACCCGCAATCTTAAAAAAATGAATAATTCATTGGTAGAACCCAGCGAACCGTAAGAAACTATGTACCTCTGTCGGTGTCATGGATTGTCCCCACTCCCTCACCGCTAACACCTTACTGAAATCCACTGATATCCCCATTTAAGATAGGATATGACCAAATAACTCTACATCACACAACAAAAATATACAATTTTCAAACTTAGGGTAAACTGATGCTTGCGTAATGTCTGCAAAACCTCACGCAGATGCTCTGCATGCTCCTCCTTAGTCTGAGAATAAATTAGGATGTCATTAATAAAGACAATGACAAAATGATCTAAGAACTCCCTGAACACCTTATTCATCAAGTCCATAAACACCATTAGCATGTTGGTTAGCCCAAATGGCATAACCCAAAACTTATAATACCTATATATCATCGAAAAGGAAGTCTTAGATACATCTTGCTCCCGGATGAGCAACTAGTGGTACCCTAATCTCAAATATATCTTAGAGCAATAGGCGACTCCTCTTAACTGGTCAAATAAGTCATCAATTAGGGAAAACGATATTTATTCCGTATCGTGACTTTATTCAAATCCTAATAATCCACACATAGGCATAGAGATCCATCTCTTTTTTTCACAAATAACATTGGGGTACCCTAAGGAAAAGTGCTCCTACGGATAAAATCCTACCACAAAATCTACTCAATCTGATCATGTAGCTCCCTCATCTCCATATGGGCCATATGATAATGCGTATGAGCTAGGCGATAATCCCGGTATCTCCTAAAATACATCAACGAACTCACACACAATCGAAATCAAATCTTGGTAGATCAGTACACCCTTAGAGGTATCCTCCTCTATATAGTATAAGTTAGTTGATGCTAATCCTTCGGGATGGGGCATCACCACTAAGAACATCTCATGACCCAGAATCGTAAACACAATGCTCCTATTGTAATAATCATTCAGGGATTAATACACTTCTAGCCAATCAATGCCAATAATGGTGTCATACTTTGACATATCTAAGATGATCATATCGGCGAGCAAAACAAGTCTCCCAATGTTTATACTCACGCCCTGGCAAATAAGAAGATAAGTGCCCCCTACACAATGGTGAGTCTACGCACATGATTGTACTATCGACCATGTATAACAACCATGTGGATCGAGCAAATATAGTGGATATAAACGAGTGTGAAGCCCAGTGTGAAATAATATAAGCCTCGAAGTTCTGTGTGTGACAAATATAACCTCAACTATGGGTGGCGCCTTTGGAACTGCAGCCTGGTGGACGTTGTACACGCGTCCATACTATAATTGCCCCTACTGTTATGGGACTTATGGGATGAGTGGTACAAGAGGCAATACTGATGCTGGAAGGGCGGAGGGACAAATTGGCCTCTGGGACTCCTGACGAGTGCCCTGCTGCTGCAGAACCCTATCCCTATTTAGACAATCCTCACGTTTGTGTCCATTCTTCCCACATATAAATTG
This sequence comes from Sambucus nigra, assembly GCA_949130495.1. NCBI lineage: Eukaryota > Viridiplantae > Streptophyta > Magnoliopsida > Dipsacales > Adoxaceae > Sambucus > Sambucus nigra. The sequence goes on along the minus strand of OX422218.1, from coordinate 25,892,665 downwards.
CCAATGAAATTTCCCCCTCTCTAGCCCTACTAGCCGGTACCATCTCTCCTTTGGCCCTGATTGCCCTGCTGAAAATGCTACTGGCCCTATTGACCCTAATGGCCATGCCTTAATCCACCCTATCCCTGTCGGAAATCTCCTGATAAAAAATGCTTAGCAAAAACCCCTGTTAGGAACCCTACTTACCCTGTCTCATCTGAATTTAAGTCAATTGTGCCCCACTGGCACTGCCACCCCCTGTTCTGCCCTGCTGGCTGGACTCTCCTGCGTGCTTGCTTCCTTTCACGTCCTCAAAATACAGTAAAGAGACCTTCACAACATCCGTATACATCCTTAAAATTGGATTACCAAAAAAATGTTGTTGGATTCTCTATCTAAGACCATTAACAAACAGTAGTACCCTATTCTCCTATGTGCTCACCTCATCAGTTATGAATTTTTCCAACCGAGTGAATTCCTCCTCGTATTCGTCCACTGCCCTTCCTTCTCGGGAGATGTCTAAGAACTTTTGCCTTATCTCTATCTGAATTGAGGATGGAAAATACTTGTTATTGAATCGCTCCCAGAACTCCCAAATAGGCAAGCTATTCCTCTCCTGTGCAGTGGTAATAGACTCCCAACACTACAAGGCTTCCCCCACTAGCTTATAAGTAGCTAGTATTTGTCTTTAGGTATTAGTGCACTCGTAAATCCATAAATTCCGCTGGATGTCCTTCTTCCATTGGTAAGTAGTAACAAGATCTGGGCTTCCCTAAAACTTTGGAGGATGAGCCTTCTAAAAGGCGTGTCTATTTCACTCACAGACAAAAGCAAATGAGTGTGTCTAATCTGGATCCACAACCTAGGACTGAGGTGGCACATGTGGTGCTTGCTAAGAAAATGTGGTCAAAGTTGCGTTAATCGCGTGTGCAATAATAACGACGACCACAGCAACGTTCTGTAATACCCCGTATTTTTGTAGCTTTTAAATTATGGGATTTATTAAATTTAATTGAGATAAATTAATTTAATTTTAATCCGAAATGTTGTTTTAAATATTTACTAGCGTGACGAGAGTTAGTAATTATTAGAAATTTGTTATTTATTTAATGTTACTGGATGAGTATAGTAATATATGAGATTTACTTTTATAATATTGTCAAGTGTGAATAAAATGACAATTATGGAAATTTAAGTCGGGACGCGCTTATGTCGCGTCGGGAATAAATGTCGATTAATAAAATTGAAATATTTTTAGTTATCCGTATGGTCGTTTTGAGTGCGCCAACGTGTCCGGAAGGGTCGAGATAGTCAGAAAAGTGTTCCCGGGGGTTTAGTTTGAGTCTCGGGGCTATTTTAGGCTTAATTAGTACCCCGGGAGGGCATTTTGGTCATTTTATATTTTTGGGTAATTAAACCCACGAAATTTCAATGGTTATATCATATGTCTAAGGTTGCCTTCTAGGTTTAGAACAACCAAAGATAAGTGACGGCCATAGAAGAGGGAAGGAGAGAGCTTCCAAAGCAATCCAAGGCCCGAAATCCATCCGTTTGCACCGCCTCCACCACCAACGGGTAGATCGCGAGATGGGGAACGTAACCCACCAAATTCGGCACCAAACCAGAACATCGAAAACCCCAGGTAAGTGTTTATCTTGCTTATTTCGTTGATGCATCTTTCATATTGGTTTAAGGATGATTAGGATGAATGTAATGGAAGAAAAACCCAATTTGAGATAGGAAATTGCATGTAGTGATGACTTAAATGATTTCTGGAAACCTTTTGTGATGTAGAGGCTTAAACCACGAAATTTTGATGTTGTATAAGAACGAAACCTTAGAGCCAATCTGAATATAGGAGGCAAATTCGCGCATGAGGCCCCCCGAACCGGTTCGCCCCCCAAATCGGTTCTCCCCTAGGTGCGCGAATATTTGCGGGTCTGGTGTGCTTTTTCTTCCATTCAACACTTAGAATTTTTTTTTGTTTTCTTTCCTTTCTTCTTTGAATTTTTCTTCAACTTCAACGGGTCATAAATCATCAACCGTAGCTCGGATTTGGGTGTCGTTTCTTCCAGTGTTCTCGTTGTTCCGAGCTCTTCAACTTTCCAGTAGAATCCTCCTTCGGGATCTAGCTGCAGAATTACCAAAATGCCCTTGAACTTTCCTTCTTAGCTTTTCTTTCATTGTCTCCCTTTCTCTTTTGCGCTGCGTGCATAATTAACCTGTAAAACCAATAAGAGAAGAACGAAACACGAAATACTTGCCAACGAAGATTAGTAGCATAAATGTGCATCAAATCCATATAGGTTACATCACTAGGGTTCACAAATGCACTGAAATTAGGGGAATAAATATACAATATTTATGTCCAATCACATAGTAAGTTGGAGAAACCCTTCGAATTAAAGTGAGAAACGAACCATTATACGTGATAACTAATAATGGGAAAATAAGGATAAATGTTGTGAATATGGGTTATGGGGCAAACCTAAATTAATATGATAAAAGTAGTATATTTATATGATTGTGCATGCATATATTATATACTTGTGAAAATCATGCCCGCGTTCCTTGCTATCCCTGAGGTTACCGCGATGGAACAGTCATATCTCGAATGGGCCTTCATGGGGGATATTGACTCGTACCCTAGAAGATAGAAATCCTAGGTACGGGCTATCGGATAGATAGTCGGACGGTCCTAAGAGACGTGAGGGTATGTACCGACCTCTTGGACTTGCAAACTATGCTTCGCCTCAATATTGTTTGTTTATGTATTTATATAGTTTGAGAGTGATTCTGAACTTGTATTCCCTTTAGTACGATTGATACAGGGATTGGATAGCATAGTATGCCCGCACCATAATTTTTATGTGGGGTGCGTTTAGAATATATATATTATACGAGTATTTAATATATATATGAATGTGACACTCCGACTAATTAAATACCGGGTAGCTACTCCTTTATTGAATTAATTCAAAATGCCAAGTTGGCTCAGTTAATAGCATCACTGTCGAAAACATTTTAATTTTACTAACCACCTAGTATTTAAAAAGTAAGTTGCCAAATTTTAATTAAAGTCTGATTAACATGCAACAAGCGTAATGAAGAAATAAGTAACACCATTCACCATACTGAAGTAAAACGAATAACCATCACATAATGTAAATAAAGTCTGGAGGAAAACTCCTCACTACAATCCCACAACTGAAACAACTAAACTGAATACTGAAATAATACATGCCAAAGTCTGAAACAAAACTGAAATGTAAAAGATGTCTCTAAATAGAAATTGGCAACATGCCCTACAACTGATAGATAGTGACTCTGGAATCCAAAAGATAGAAGCGTCTACAAGCAAATCCCTGTAGCTTCCACAAACAGCTACAGCTCGTCACCTGAATGAGTATCCTATGCTTGGTGTCCTTGTGGCTGGGCACCTAAAATGGTTTTACAAGAAAAGATTTGAAAAGCAAACGGGTCAGAGCCCGAATTGTGGAGTTATTTTAAAAACCTGCAAGTGCTTTAAAAACATTTAAAACATTAAATGCAAAGTACATGTTAGGACGTGCACTCACATGATATTTTCACCTCTCTTCTAACTGTGCACTCCTAACGTAAGTACCCATCTATAACGACACAAATCACTAGCTAAGTACCATCATATCTAGCTAGACTGCCATAGATCCTACCCTTATTACTCAGTTCTATTAACATTATAACGCTCGTAATTAAATAGGGGTTTAACGCAAACTCAGATGCTCAATATGCAATATATATCACTATCAGTTAACTCGTTATATTTCTCGAAACAATACCGTAATTATATTCACAACATTAACATGAAGGTTCTCATTAATTAAGTGTATATTATTCACATCATAAATATACAATACAAGCACCCCGAGAACTAAGTTGTGGTGCACACATACTCTGCTATCCATCCCGGTACATCACGTACATAAGGATTACATAGTCCGAATCTCTCAGGAATAGTTCACAGATAACAACATCACAAATAATGGAGGCGAACACAGTCACATCACATGGGTCACGCACATACCTACGGTCCCACGATCAGCGGACTTATTAATATCCCAATAAGTCTTTCTATGACCTATGTTCATCGAGGTACCAGTTTAAATCCGGGAAACACAAGGATTAGAGGTCCCGAAGAGAACGCAAACCTCCCGTGATAGCAAGTATGGTAGGTAAGTCATACACACAAATCATATACCAATACTAAGTAAACACACGTCTTAGTAATCCCGTAGTTTAATCGTAGTACATATCGCATTATCGTACTAACTTATAATTATCACAATTTATACTATTCCGGTTTATAATTATATGCGCCATAATTCATTCTCACGTCGTAGTAGACACTCACGTCTCAACCCAAACCGTCCATTTAATATAACTCGCGTATATAGTTTACTCCTCTTAATAACCCAAAAGTCCCAAATCTATCCTTACATCATCAAAGGAAGGTTATCTATATCCTCGAACAAGTTTACGGGACTCCAAAAATCAAAACAGTCCAAAAAGGACCAAACTGTCATTTCGTTAGAAGTCTCGTTCGAATGAGACTGTTCGAACGAGATTCCTCTGTCAACTCGTTAGAAGTCTCGTTCGAACGAGATTCCAGTTCGTTCGAACGAACTGTACCTTCTAACGATATCTCGTTCGAACGAGATATCGAATGAAATACCTTCTCGTTAGTAGCGACTGGTCAACTCATTAGAAGCTCGTTCGAACGAGTTCGTTCGAACGACCTGGGGATTGCTTCTAACGACTGACCAGTTTCGACCCAGATTTTTCCCCAATTCGTTTTCATCCATTTTTATCACTTCTAATCTCTTCCAAAGTTCATCCCAACAACGTTTTAGGGTATCTAATTCATCGTAAACATATTCAAGTCATCTCCTAACATGTTTTCAAGGATTAAATCTCTCTAACATCAATCAAAATATAAATCCCTACACTTTTCTCCCCAATTATTTCAAGAACATGAACCCTAACTTTTGAATCATGAATTAACCCAATAAAATCCATTTTAAATTTCACCCAATCATAAATATCATCAGTAGGAACATCTACCTATCATTCTACATGCAAATCCTCCTCAAGATTTCAAGTTCGAAGTTCAATTAACATGGGTTTTCATTATCTTTCAAGAACAATTGATATTCTTCAATTTCTAACATGGAAAAGATATTCTCTGAAATTAAATGGAATAAAGTCACTTGCCTTGGTTCGATTTTTGATTTTGGTGTAGGTTTGATGGAGTTTTTTTGCAGAATTTCCTCTCTTCTAAGCTCCTTCTTCAATGGTGGCTTAAGGTGGCTAGGGTTTTCTTTGGGAGAGTTTGTAAACCTAATGATAGCCTCCGTAGCTTAATGGGTTACTATGGGTTGGTTAGTGGGTTTAGTGGGTTAAATCCACATCAGATTAAAACTCCCAATTTTCGTCACTTTTAATTCCTCAAAATGTAAAATTACCAAAATACCCTTTAAGTTGTCGGTATGGCCTAAAAATACCCCGGAATCCAAACTACACCCCCGGCTAGTGTTTTCTGACTATCTCGACCCTTCCGGACGCGTTGGTGCACTCAAAATGACCATACGGTTTATAGATTTTAAATTCACTTTTTATAATCAAATTATTACACCGTGACGCGACGGTCCCACGCGTCTCAACAAAATTTCTAAAATGCCGTATATAAATCTCACGACAACTTTTATAATACCAAATACATATATCAAAACATGTATGCACATAATCAAATACCAACTCGCATCTCGTTAGTATTTATAACCCGGATTAATTTCCAATTAATACGCATTTAATTAATTAATCCCAAAAATAAATATAGCCAAAAGTACGGGGTATTACAATGAACTTCTGACATTTGGGAAACTGCCTACTGTGTTATGGTAAGTAAGACATGTATAATGACTCAAATTGGAAATACTTGTTTTGAAAAGTATAATATGATATTGAAAAACTTTATGAATCAATAAAGTTAAAATGAGCGTTTTGTACTAAATGAAATTATCCTCTTAAACCATGATGTTGTTAAATCTTAAATCGTGAGAGTCACCTAAGATAAGTTAAATCCTTGGGAAAGATAGTGTGATATATGATGAGATAAACCATTGGGAAGGTTAGTGCGATAGGAGTGCACATTAGAAGAGAGGTGAGAATTTCTTAAGAGAGTGTCGCACTAATATGTTGTTGCATTGGCCTGTATCAATTTAAATACTTGCTAAATGAATTTTTAAATCATATACACTATCGAGCTCTAACCCGTTTCCATTTCTCTTTCTCTCTTGTATATATATGTATGTATTACAGGTGCCCAGCCACAGGGGCGTCTTGCATAGGATCCTTTGGATGGAACGCGCTGTAGCTTTTGTGGGAGTTGCAGGCCATTGTTTAGATGACCTTATTGTTGACTCTACTTCTATTTCATCTTTATCCAGTGGGGGCATGTGTCGCCCTTTTTCCATTATTTAGTTGATATTGTTAGAGATTATAATTCTTTTAATTTCAGTATCTATATTTCGGGATTGTTAATGTCAGGATGTTTTCCTTAGTATTTTAATGTTGGGATTTATTATTGTTGGGTAAACTCTTGAATGTTCATTTTATTCTCCTACTTATTGTGTGACTCTCTAGAGGTTAATGGTTTAAGGTTTTATAACTGGATTTAATAAAATGGTAATAAAGGTTTAAATGGTTTTGACACTTAGCTTAATTAATTAGGGTGTTTAAATTGGAAAAGTTTTATTTTCGACAGTGATGCTGAGAATGAACCAACCGTTCACCTTGAATTAATTTAATAAAGGAGTGATCGCTCGGTATTTAATTACGCGGGGTGTCACAGGTCGTATCAGAGCATCAGGTTCTAGTGTCCTTAGGATCTGTACGGCTTATTATGCTTTCAGCGTTACTTTGTTTATTATAGAGCCCTATGTTTAGGATTGTCGATTCCTTTGACATATTTCGTTCCCCAGCTATAATGTGTATACATTAGTGAATTTTAATTTCGTTCTGATTTGTGCGTGTGCCGAGCGATGACGGATGTCAGAAGAGGACCGTTAAGCGTACATCAGGAGGTAGGGCTCAGTTGAGATTATAAAATATATCCGAGGATGATGACCGTAGTTGAGGTCACCTCCATTATGGCACGAGAATCTAAGACAAGAAAGGCGACTAAGGTGCAACAATGATTTTCAAATGCTGTTATAGTCAAATGAGGTGCGAGGGTAAACTTACCCAATGTATTACAAAAACGTGTAGAGACTGTCAGTGGGAAATTTTAGAAACGCGAAAATTGTATGTGTTTACCAAAGGAGGTAAAGTATCCAAAGGCTTAAATATAGGACGGAGTGTGGCAAACTGAAAGTGAAAATTTAGAGAAAATTTTCTTGGCTTTCGGGACGAAATTATAATGGTTGGAGTCAACCACCAATTTTAGAAATGGAATGCTATGCCTATAGGAGAACCTTAGGTACAGTGTTGACTGTATGTTTCTTCCTTAGCTGTTCAGGATTAGAAGCAAATGTGGTTCTGAACTCATCAAGAGAGGGCATGTCAGGGGTCCATTCGTGAATATGAATCTTAACCGTTAGCGAATTTTGTATCGGAAGATGTAGATGCAAGTAGGGGAAAACAACTCCGAGTGGGAGATCGACACGTAGTAATAGTTGATAACACTCAAAGAGGTAATTCTGATGGATGACCGATTCAGAGGTTGACATTGTCATATTTTGTCAAAATAGATGATAATGCTTCTTTGCGGGGGAAGTTAAAGGAATCGAAGAATTTAGTCTAGAATAAGACTAAATGCAACGGTGGTGGTATAGAACCACAAAGGGATGTGGATACACATCAGGGGACCCATTTAATTGATTCGGATAATTAAACTCTTACCAAGTGATGGTAAATTCAGTAAGTAGTATTATAGATAGTAACAGGATCATTATGGCCAAAAAAGCTAAGGGAACAACTGGGATGGTTAACAGGAATCGAGTTTACTAAAGTCCGAGAGAAGGACAATCCTAACCTGGTTAGTAGGACAGGTGATAAGTGGATTATGTGTTGAGGTATTTTGTGCGGAGTGAGATCGCTTGCGATAATATGTTCCAAAGTGAGTAAAAGGACAAGAATACAGTGCCTAGTAAAAGGCAACGATTAGAGTAATTTTGTTTGGTTTGAGTAGACGTGTTACATCCCGAAACCATTTGCGCAGTTAAGACGATTGACAAGGTAGAAGTGTAAGTTGTATCCTCAGAGGATGCGGCGTTTTTATGTGACACGAGCGAGTCACCATATTTTTTTCATTGCAAGATTAGCATGTGAGACGAGTTTAATGCATATAGTTATAAATGTTACCATTATGTGAGTATTTTTCCCTAGCGTAGTGGGATTTTTCTTTGGTGCTATCCGCGGAGTATTTCTTTGGTGTTACATATTTTATTGAGACTACTCATTGTAGTGATGCGATATACGAGTATGATATTATCTTTGTTAAAACATTATAGAAATGGTTAGTACGATAATGAGCATTTATTGCAAGGCTATCGGAGTGGTTGCATTAGTGCAACATGTTTTATGTTTGTTTTGGCGAGGCTTTACCTATAAGAAGGTTGGAATCACACTTATCTTATCTATCCTAGAGACTTTAGAGGAGTTAGTGGGCTCGAGATATTCGATGCCAAAGTATGTATAGACTTTGTCAGTATAATTCCGTATGTATCGGGATTTACCGTTGAGCGAAAAGATTTGACTCAGTATTATGTTTAGCACTCCGTACTTAGTGATAGGAAAAGTGCATTGTTATATTTATCCTTTAGAGATGTGGGAGTTAATATTTATACCCCTATTATTAGGGGAAGGAGTTTCAAATTCCGATTGTATGTATTCAAATTCATAGAACGCAATTTCCAACACCCAATTCTGAACGATAGTACAATTGGTGAGATGTTCTTTGTTAAGTGTAATTACGGGAGGAAATGTAAGTGTTCTGCCAAAAGACGGAGTAAAGGGGTAAATGCTATGGAAGGAGGACCTAACGGATCTCGATAAACGACAACACTAGGCAGTAGTGTATCGGGATGGTTCCGTGTTTGGATTTCGCTTTACGAGACATCCCACGCATGAAACTTAGTGTAAGGCTGGAAATAGGGAGAAGTTTGGTCACTATTCCATGAGTTCGGTTCCCCAATCGAAAGGGGATCAAGTGATTATATCTTTAAGTGGGAAGTTAAATTTTGATTAAAAGCCATTGGAGCCGGTTGTGTGGTAAGAAAGCATTGAAAGTTTTGCTTCGTCACCACGAGTTAAGGGGGCGGAATAATAATAAGGAAGATTTAAAATTTTAATTTTTAGGGTGATTAAAGTGTTGTAATCACGTTGCAAGCACCAGGGAAAACAAAGAATTTGTTTATTAGTATGGAGCGTATGTGATGCTTACGCTAGTATGCCCAGTTTATAGGGTGTGTAGACATCCTGGTTAACTAATGTTAAAACTCGTCTGAGATGAAGGGGCGTGGCAATGGACGTGTGGAAAATGTGTTTGTGGCGCTAACAGAACGAAGTGGAAGTGATATAGTGGATTAAACGTCACATGAGGGGCAATAATCCATACATAGGTGTGAAATTAGAATATCACACCCAAATTTGAATTGGAAGACTGTGGGAAGCCATTTAAGAAGAGTATTCCTTGAATGGAGGAGAATTAAATGATTATGAAGAACACTCGGAGCAGAAATTGTTAGTTATCAAATGTGAGAGCGACTCGCACATATAAAGGGTGATGATGTTAGTACGGTATAAGAGGTCCAGAAGTACGCTTCGTGAAGAGAAGAGCGCGGGTGAAATCTCAGACATACACCAAGGAATTTTGTGTTTATATTCAATTGCTGAAATTGGAAGAGGTCGGTAAAGTCGGTACAGTCCTTGGATGGGTTGCCATCCTTAAAACAAGATCAAAGGTTCATCCCGAACATGTGAATTAATCCACCGAGAAGGAAGTGATTGATATTCCGTTGGGCTGGTTTACAATATTAACTAGTATGACCCATAATTCCTTTGAAAGAAAGTTCGTGCCAGTGCATGGTCCGGCGCAGTATAAATTTCCGAATCAGGATGAGATTGGTGAATCCCACCTTTGATATGGAATTTCAGGAACCAACAAAGATAAGGTTTCGTTTTGAGTGGGATGTATCACCCTTAGCCATGGAATAGGCGCATGGTGATTAAAGATTTGTGGAGCCACGTGAGGGAGATTTTGGAATATTGGTACGATGATTTCAGGAATGCTCGGTAGAAGCACTCGTACCCGTTTGTCGCGTACAAGGTGCTTATTAAGGTTTTGTTATGGAAGAACCTCGACTATTCTCCTTCCGTATGTTTAGAGGTGAGTAGATAATCAGAGTTTTTGGATCGGTGGAGAGAACATCCGATAACTGTGGTAGAATTCCACGACTGTTTTAGGGGAGCAAAAGTAATCAAATGTTCGTATAATTTTCTCAGAATGGGAGTTTTGTATATGAATAAATCCGAGTATTTATCATGTAGTGAGGTGCGGCCTCCTAATGATAGTGAGATAATGAAATTTATAACGTATAGGCGTGGCCTATGCGAATGTTATCGGTTGGGAGCACAATGTGAAGTGTCTCCAATGAGAATGTAAAACAATGTTGCTATGAAGAAAGGGCTAGAGTGATTGAGCGCCGTAATGTGTAGTTAGTTTGTGTACGGAAAAGGATATCCAGAATTGTGCTACCAGATAGGCTTTATTTTCCGAATTTCGGGACGAAATTCCGTTATTGGGGGGGAAGAATGTAATACCCCGTATTATTATAGCTTTTAAATTATGGGATTTATTAAATTTAATTGAGATAAATTAATTTAATTTTAATCCGGAATGTTGTTTTAAATATTTACTAGCATGACGAGAGTTAGTAATTATTGGAAATTTGTTATTTATTGAATGTTACTGGATGAGTATAGTAATATACGAGATTTACTTTTATAATATTGTCAAGTGTGAATAAAATGACAATTATGGAAATTTAAGTCGGGACGCGCCTGTGTCGTGTCGGGAATAAATGTCGATTAATAAGAGTGAAATATTTTTAGTTATCCGTATGGTCGTTGTGAGTGCGCCAACGTGTCTGGAAGGGTCGAGATAGTCAGAAAAGTGTACCGGGGGTTTAGTTTGAGTCTCAGGGCTATTTAAGGCTTAATTAGTACCCCGGGAGGGAATTTTGGTCATTTTATATTTTTGGGTAATTAAACCCATGAAATTTCAAGGGTTATATCAGATGTCTAAGGTTGCCTTCTAGGGTTAGAACAACCAAAGACAAGTGACGACCATAGGAGAGGGAAGGAGAGAGCTTCCAAAGCAATCCCAGGCCCGAAATCCATCCGTTTGCACCGCCTCCACCACCAACGCGTAGATCGCGAGACAGGGAACACAACCACACCAAATTCGGCACCAAACCAGAATGTCGAAAATCCCTGGCAAGTGTTTATCTTGGTTATTTCGTTGATGCATCTTTCATATTGGTTTAGGAATGATTAAGATGAATTGTATGGAAGAAAAACCCAATTTGAGATAGGAAATTGCATGTTGTGATGACTTAAATGATATTCTGGAAACCTTTTGTGATGTAGAGGATTAAACCACGAAATTTTGATGTTGTATAAGAAGGAAACCTTAGAGCCAATCTGAATAAAGGAGGCAAATTTTTGCATTAGGCCCCCCGAACCGGTTCGCATGTACCCCGAACCGGTTCGCCCCTGGGTTCGCAAATGTTTGCTGCTCTGGGGTGCTTTTTCTTCCATTCAACACTTAGATTTTTTTTTTGTTTTCTTTCCTTTCTTCCTTGGATTTTTCTTCAACTTCAACGGGTCATAACTCATCAACCGTAGCTCGGATTTGGGTGCCGTTTCTTGTAGTGTTCTCGTTGTTCCGAGCTCTTCAACTTTCCAATTGACTCCTCCTTCGGGATCTGACTACAAAATTACCAAAATGCCCTTGAACTTGCCTTCTTAGCTTTTCTTTCAATGTCTCGCTTTCTCTTTTGCGCTGCGTGCGGAATTAACCTATAACACCAATAAGATAAGCACGAAACACGAAATACTTGCCAACGAAGATTAGTAGCATAAATGTGCGTCAAATCCATATAGGTTACATCACTCGAGTTCACAAATGCACTGAAATTAGGGGAATAAATATACAATATTTATGTCCAATCACGTAGTAAGTTGGATAAACCCTTCGAATTAAAGTGAGAAACGAACCATTATATGTGATAACTAATAATGGGAAAATAAGGATAAATGTTGTGAATATGGGTTATGGGATAAACCTAAATTGATATGATAAAAGTAGTATATTTATATGATTGTGTATGCATATATTATATACTTGTGAAAATCATGCCCGCGCTACCTGCTATCCCTGAGGTTATCGCGCTGGGACGGTCATATCTCGAATGGGCCTTCATGGGGGATATTGACTCGTACCCTAACAGATAGAAATCCAAGGTACGGGCTATCGGATCGATAGTCGGACGGTCTTAAGAGACGTGAGGGTATGTACTGACCTCTTGGACTTGAAAACTATGCTTTGCCTCAATATTGTTTGTGTATGTATTTATTCAGTCCGAGAGTGATTCCGAACTTGTATTCCCTTTAGTACGATTGATACGGGGATTGGATAGAAGAGTATGCCCGCACCATAATTTTTATGTGGGATGCGTTTAGAATATATATATTATACGAGTATTTAATATATATATATGAACTTCTGACATTTGGGAAACTGCCTACTGTGTTATGGTAAGTAAGACATGTATAATGACTCAAATTGGAAATACTTGTTTTGAAAAGTATAATATGATATTGAAAAACTTTATGAATCAATAAAGTTAAAATGAGCATTTTGTACTAAATGAAATTATCCTCTTAAACCATGATGTTGTTAAATCTTAAATCTTGAGAGTCACCTGAGATAAGTTAAATCCTTGGGAAAGATAGTGTGATATATGATGAGATAAACCATTGGGAAGGTTAGTGCGATAGGATTGCACATTAGAAGAGAGGTTAGAATTTCTCAAGAGAGTGTCGCACTAATATGTTGTTGCATTGGCCTGTATCAATTTAAATATTGGCTAAACGAATTTTTAAATCATATACACTATCGGGCTCTGACCCGTTTCCACTTCTCTTTCTCTCTTGTATATATATGTATGTATTACAGGTGCCCAGCCACAGGGGCGTCTTGCATAGGATCCTTTGGATGGAATGCGATGTAGCTTTTGTGGGAGTTGCAGGCCATTGTTTAGACGACCTCATTGTTGACTCTACTTCTATTTCAGCTTTATCCAGTGGGGGCATGTGTCACCCTTTTTCCATTATTTAGTTGATATTGTCAGAGATTATAATTCTTTTAATTTCAGTATCTCTATTTCGGGATTGTTAATGTCAGGATGTTTTCCTTAGTATTTTAATGTTGGGATTTATTATTGTTGGGTAAACTCTTGAATGTTCATTTTATTCTCCTACTTATTGTGTGACTCTTTAGACGTTAATGGTTTAAGGTTTTATAACCGGATTTAACAAAATGGGAATAAAGGTTTAAATGGTTTTGACGCTTAACTTAATTAATTAGGGTGTTTAAATTGGAAAAGTTTTATTTTTGACAGTGATGCTGAGAATGAACCAAATGTTCACCTTGAATTAATTTAATAAAGGAGTGATAGCCCGATATTTAATTAGGCGGGGTGTCACACGTTCATAGTCCCTTGTGCCTGAGCTGGTTGCGGCTTGGGTTGGCCATTTCTAGTGGCTCATGGTGCACGTCTGGGTGGCATCTCAAAAGAAAGAGAATTTCTATAAGTCCACATTTTAATATATCTAAAAATAGTTGAAGACGTAATTGCATAATCATGAATGCAACAATCCGGTTAGTAGAGATCTATATCAAAGAACGTTGCGTTTGAAATTTGACAAGTCCGTACAGATTCCAAGGACAAAAGAACCTGATGCTCTGATACCATCTTTGATGCCCCACATATTCTAATCTTGGGTGATAAGTCCATTATCAAATTAAACAGGAATCATTAATGGTTTCATTCTTAGCATCACCGTCGAAACATAATTATATTACTGATACCTTAATGGCCCGGTGCCAAATTTTTAATCTTTTTGTTAACATGCAATAATTCAAAATACTAATCTATATTTACCATTCCAGCAAGCCACGTAATAAATGATAAAATAACTCAATAAATAAACGTGGCTGAAATAAATAGTCCAGACTGAAGTCCACATACAATAGTCCAAAATTAAAACCAAATCCAACAACAGGAATAAAAATGAAAATACCGTTGTTATGAAATAACTACTAAGTAAAGATGGGAGACATGTCCGACTGAGATAACATAATGATAAAAAGGAACTGATAAAAGTGGAAGCGTCCACTACCAAGGTCCTGCAATGTCCACAACAATTGCAGCACGTAAAATAATAATGGACTCCCTGTGGCTGGGAACCTAAAAGGTTTTTATAAAAATGGATTTCAAATGGGTTAGAGACCAAGAAAATTTGAAAAATACTTGCAAGTATTTAAAATGCAACAAGAGTATATTATATACATGTTAGCTTCACGTGCCCTCGCTTGATATTCTCACCTCTTAACTATTGTGCACACCCCCACATATTCTCCTAAACCATCCTAGTTACGCTACCCCACCTAACTAGTTGAACTAAGTCTCTCCCTACATACTAACTCGTTCTGCCCACCCTTATTGCCCATATGATACGTTACTAAATTTCCAAGCCGTTTAGCCAGTAAAAATTATCAAGCAAGTATTAAGTTTCCATCTACTTACATTGCTTTAGATATCACCATTTATTTTATTTATTAACACCCACACAGTAGAATAAATCACACGAAAAAAAAAAATATATATATATATATATATATATACTAGCGGAATGCCCGTGCCTGAAGGTACGACAAAAAATTTCAAATGTTTCGTAATAGTGATTAGGAGTGGAAAACTAAAGCACATGTAATAACATAGTACAGAGTGACACGATATTACAATACAATGTCTGAAACCTTAATAAGTTAATTCATGGGTCATTGGATATAATTTATCCATATTCAATTTCAATTCAATATACTTTGGAAACCAAAAATATAACACATTTTTATAATTCAATATACTTTGGAAACCAAAAATAAAAGGTTATTAATTATAACAGGAAAATTTTCAATTTTTTTTTTCATAATGTAGGCATTATTAGTATTAAATATATTTTTGTATATAATACTTTTAAAGGGTAATAATTATGCAGAATTATTATGTTTATAATATTTTTTTCTTACACTCTTACTTTCATTCCTAGCACACTTCTCATGTATACATCCATACATAAAAAAAATATTACGTTGTGCCACATATTTAACACAATAAATAATGTCCAAGTCATTTTCATGTTCTTTTTACATGTCATGTTGTGTCGTGCTCGTGTTAAGAAAAATTTATCCATCAATTAAACCCATACCACAGTTTGATTTTTAATAAAGAAGTTAATTAGAACACGCAACATTTAAACTCATGAATTAAACCTATACCATAAGTTGACCAAAACAACTAAAGAAGTTTATTGAAAAAAAGACTTTCGCATATGCAACATTTAACCAAAACAAATCACCCTTTGATTTTAACATATGGACACAACGTTGAAACCATCACCGCCTAATCCAATATTTTTCACAAATCCTAAATTAAAAAACCCACACCTCATCATAAATGAACACAACTAAATTTACACCTCCCACCTCCACGGCACCTTAACTGTGATTTTTTTTTTACGATCCCTAAATTTCATAAGTATTTTTTAAACTCCTCCATATATCAAGTAATATTAGAACTTAGCTCATATATTTGTCTTTAATTATTATTTAAATTCCCCTAAAATTAGGTAATGAAACCAAGTTTAAGAAATTTAAAATGTTTCTAGAATTAAAAACTTTCTTTGACCAAACATAAACATAATAACTCGCAGAATACCACTCTATACTCGTCTGTGTATAATGAATTAGGTGCCTAAAACAAAATGTATATAGAGGTTATCCATGAATGCTTAAACATGACAAATATTAACACAAAAAATCAAGAAAAAAAATTCATACACTCGAACATACATGCAAACATGCACTCTACTTATTATGTTTTTAAGTACACAACCAATACCAAATTTTGTTGAGTTATTTTGGAACTTTGGTAGAATACCAAAGATTTGCCTCATCTTCATAATAGCCTACAAAACAAAATAGTCAAACCCAAAACAACACAATGCAAATAAATGAGAATTCAACCTACAAATTCTTTCTCTTAAATCATAAAATTGAAACAAATAGACATCAGTTAGTGGAGAGAGAGAGAGAGAGAGAGAGAGAGAGAGAGAGAGAGAGAGAGAGTTTCGATGAAGATGAGTGTTTTGCATAATGAAAATGCTTAAAATTTAGGTTCTTTCGGTTAATTCAAAATCACACAATAAAATCACATATAGTCATTTATTGGCAATAATATCAAACACCCACTTGCCTTCCATATGATAAAAGAAACGGTTATTCATATCTGACAAAAAAAAAACACCTACTTTCAACATGATACAAAACCTTTTTACCCGAGTTAGATTATTCAAACCACATACGTAATTGCGCTCCACTAAATTCCTACATTCAAATACAAACTTACACAAATGGAAAATAAATCCCCATACTATCTGTTGGAGAGGACATCTCGATGGAGAAGGCGACTGGATCTTTCAATCATTTGAATTCCCATATTAATCTTTAAATCTAATCTGTTTAATCCCTCTTTACGATTTAAAATAGAAGTGGGATATTTAGCTTATGGGACAAAAGTTAAGAAACAACGGCCATTATTAATTAAGGTAAAAACATTAAAAAAAAGAAACAAATAAAAAATATGTGAAAAATAGATAGTACCCATATCTCCTGGTTGTTTGTTACGGAGAAAAGGAAAAAATATCCCTTTGCCTCCATATAAACACGGAGGCACTAAGATCTGACCCATGATTTATTGAGCACAAATTAGAAAAATAATGAAATCGAAACTCTCAAAATCAAGAACTGAACACATAGGCATCACCTTTGATGCTACACCCACGTCCGCCCCTCCACGGTTATGTTGTCAACTCCATCGTGGTAGACGACCTTATTGCCTTTCACCCTACCACCGGCGTTGAAGAAAAATCCAGTGTTGAAACCCGAATTCGTCATTGAAACTAAATCTTGTATTGAAACCCAATTTTGAAATTAAAATGAATATATGAAATCAAAATCCTAATCCAAGGATAAAACTGAAACACAATTAGAAATGAAGAGAGGGAGTGAGATACCTGATGTTATCTGGGTGATGATTTTAAAGGGGATTCCAGTGGGGGTTATGAGAACAATTGCTCTGTATAAATGTACGAAGAAAAAATGCATTTTATATAACAAAAACGCAAAAAGATGAAAACTGATCCAAGCAAAAAATTGAATAGACAAAAATCCAAAAAACTCAAATGGAGATACTCACATAGATTTGAGTAAAAAGAACCCAAACATCATAGAGAGATAAAGATCAATGACATTTACCCCTAAACACAATGTTGGTAGCAAAGTGTGAGAGAGAGATGGTTCGTAACTTTATGGAAATGATGATATAGGGTTTAATTTAAGGAGTGTGAAGGTAGTAGCGTGTGGTTTTGAATTAAGTAGATAGTAGTTGAAGATAGTGGCGAGCCGATGAGAAATGAGGGTGATAGGTGATTGATTAGAGTGAAAGTAGCGTGTGGTGAGAGAGAGTGTCAGAGTTTTTTAGTTAAAGTAAAATCAGAGGAGGGGAAATGTTGAAGGGACTGAAAAATAGGAGTTGAAATCTTCGCTTATGGTGATTTACGAATCTACCCCTTGTTTTGAATTAAGAAGGAGGTGAAAGCGGGAGAAACAAAAAAATAGAGGGTTAAAAAAGTAAAATGAAATGAATCAATCTCGACCCTTCATTTCTTGCATTGGTGTTTTAATCTCAACTTGCACTTGTGTTATCCTTTTATTGAATAGTGTAAAAAATGACCGGTCACACTATCATACACACAAGTAGTGATCAACCCTAAGTTCTATGTTCTAAGGAACAAGTCTAAAATTCCCTTTGATGGTCTCATCAGGATAAGACTGTCCACAACGTGGGACCTCCCATGATAGCAGGTAGCGTAGGTATATTCACACACATAAGAAGTCACACAATAGGTATTCACACAACCTATATATATATATATATATATATATATATATATATATATATATATATATATATATATATATATATATATCTTATTATATATACGTATGTAGGTGGTGGTCTCCCACGCCTCCAATCTCCCATCCCTAATTTTCTAGATTTTTTTATTTTTTTTATTTAACAAATACAAGTGTTTAGCATCCAAACATCCACGTGTTCCATATTAGAAAAACAGAATAACGGCCCACAATATTATAACTTCCCAAAAACTAACAATGCGATGAACGGTTTTTAAAACTTCTAATCTATATAAGACTACACCTATCCTCTCTCTCTCACCCCTATCATACAACTCTCCTCTCCGTCTCTATCCCTGATGATAAATTAGGTAATGCTTTCACTCTCTCAATCTCTCTCCCTCTTTTCGAACATATTTAAGTTGATAATTTACGATTTTTGATTTTTCAAGATTACAGGTATTACATCATGCTAATATTTTAACCCTCTCCATTTCTGTCAATGTCTTAGTTCGTATTGCAGTGATAAGTAAAAAGAAACGTGGGTACACTTATTTGTAACATGTCATTGAAATTTCATGTGTGATTTTAAGTTCTTTTTTATATACATACATTTTTTCACTCCGTGCTCCGATTAAATCAGATAAATCCAGTTCAATCGGAAATGGTAAAACTCCGGTTAAACATAAATGGTAAAAAAAATCTCCGGGCAAAAGCAACAGTCAGGCCAAACAAAATAAAAAAATAACAAGTCTACTGTTCTGATTTTAATATAAATGATGATCCAACGTTAAAACGAGCACGAGCGATATGTACAAAATCGACCTAAAAAGAAAATCACATGTGTTGTTATTGCCCTTATGTGAAGCTATACTTTTGATTTTTTTTTTGTATTTTGATTCATTGTTGATTATGTATTTTTTTTGTTTTATGTTTGATACACATGTACGATTTTGTAAAGAGGAAAAAAGGAGGCCCACTCAGATAAATGATGGGTGAGTTACTGTTTGAAAAGATATGCTTCACACATGCGGTGGAGGGGATGCATGTTTGCCTGACAGAGTGATAGGTGGAATGTGCGTTGTCAAAGACCGGTGGTGTGGGACCAATTGTGGGTTACAGGCTATTTATTGATATGGCATTATACTATGGTGTATGGATGCACGTATGGTGTCGGGTGGGGGTTCCAACGAGGTCCCCCTCCCCTTGGTTTGTTCCTTTTATATACGTTATTATATAGAGAGAAAAATGAAAGGTCAAGGAACATTTATATATGTTGTGTGTATAAATGGGAGGATCTGTTATGGGAGGGAGGGAGATGAACAAACAACAAAGAAGATATGGGTTTTCACCCAAAATCTTAAGAGGTAAGGCGACAAAAAAGAGTTGTTGTTGGTGCAACGGTGAGAGGTAGAGAATGCCCGTGGTGGTTGAGCAGTTATGGCTGAGAAAGAAGGATGATGTGATGGTGGTTGAGGGAGAAGCGAGATAGAGATAAGGGCTGAAGCAAGAGAGAGAGAAATATTAGTTTTAGACAACGACTGAGAAAGAGAGATTGTTAATTAACCTCTTACCTTCGTTAAATTTAATTTTGATAATCTTTACAGAATTGTCAGTGTTATACGCATATTACTATTATTCTGCTATGTTTTTCTTTAATCAGTTATGGCTATTCAATTCAACGGTACAAAAATCAGGAGTCTATGAAACCCAAACCCAAATTTCTCAAAGTTTAATTTTTCAACTTTAAAAGATAATCGAATGGATTTTTAACTACCCACTAAAAACAAGTTTTGCCTTACTATGTTTATATATATGGTGGTTCATTGATTGTATGCACGTGCATACTGGATTTATACATATGGTTGTTCATTTGATTCATTGTTAACTTAACATTAAGTTTTACCAATGAAGTTGAGAATCACAATTGGAATTGTAAAACAGATGCATGGAAAAACCAAAAAAAAATTAATGCTCAGTTCTGTTATCTTATAATATATATAGGTAGAGGTTCAAAAGTGAACATAAAAGATGAACATTTTAGAGAACATTAACCAAAAACACTCAAAACCCATTAATTTTAACTTAATTGGTCCGCGTCAACGGCACGAAACACACGCGTGTCAAACAAATATTTTTTTTACACACACCAACCCCTACCCCCCCCCCCCCAACCCTCTTACATACGATGAAAATCCATATTTACGATGGCTCCAAAAAAATGGATATCGCTGTCATTTATTTAAAAATTAGTCTTCTCTTGCAAAATTCACATTGCAACATACTTTTTTTCATTCTACGACATTATGATTCATGCCATTCATTTCCACATGTTTACTTTAATTTTCATTCTTTATTCATTACAATACTTATATTTACATGCTCATGTTTACGGTTACGATTTTTTTAAATACTGATAATAATTATATTTTAATTTATATATTTGAATAAAAAATTCAAAACGCGTTACACCCGACCGTGCATCGCACGGGTCACCACTTGTATATATATATATGTATGTATGTATGTATGTATGTATGTATGTATATGTTTCATCATCATCATCATCATCATCATCATCATCATCATCATCAATATAGGCATACATACAACTTATAATATATCCAGTACGCAGTATATAACTCTCGAATATCCCACGTATTATCAATTTACCATTATACTTCTCATCGTCTATTCCCAAGTATTTTCCCACTACTCAAATGGACCTAACAATCCCTTAAATTATCTCAATGTTTATAATATCTCTCCACTACTGGTCTGGTCTTAGGTTCACTCATGCATTTCGTGACCCGTTTGTAATACCCCGTATTTCTGAATATTTTATTTAATTAAATTGGAGAATTAAATGAGAAAATACAGCTTAATTTAAATTACGTAGGAGGAGTAATTTAATGGGATTTATTAAAAATTATAATTTTGTAATATCAATCGGGAGATAGTTACCGATTTATATTGCCTCATTATATTTACTTACTACGAGTGGTAAATAGTTACTTAACGCGTGTAGACCGTGTTGGGGTGAGAACGAGTAATATTTGTTAAGTGACTCAAATGATAATTTAGAGGTCACCTATGAGTCCGGAAGGGTCAAATTAGTCAAAATAGTATACCCGGGGGTACTAGTTGAGTCCCGGGGTAATTTTGGACTAAACCGAGACCGTTCGGGGGCGTTTTGGTCTTTTAACATGAGAGGGTATGGAGACCTACGAAATTGAGAGCTTTATATCAGCCGTATGATAGAGGGGTTAGGGTTAGAAAACCCATGAAAACACACCATAGACATTAGAGATAAGAGAGAAACCATTCTGAAGGCAAAAGGGAGAATTGGGAAGGATTCAAAGGAGACTTTCACTATCAACTTGTTGAGGAAGAAGGATTGAAGGATGAAGATCATCAATCATCAACAACAACCACGAAATCAGACCCTACTGATCATAAGGCAAGTTGTTTATTGCAAAAATTATAAAGTTATAATACCCATGTGTAGGGTTTTTGAATACTTTTGTTTAAATCATTATCTTGATTGGAGAAAGATGATATTTATACATGTTGGGATAGGAATCGCATGTAGAATAATTTACCTTATGTAGAGGATTAAGATTCAGACTAGACATGATGATTTTTTGGATTAAAATCTGGATTTTGAATGATAATATGCGAAGAACACCCTAACTAGGGTTTTAAGAAATTCTGGGTTTAATTCACTATTTCTTTAAAGGAATTGGAGTTTTGAGGTATTTGACACGTTTGAAATTGTCCTAGTATATGTGAAAATATGTTAGGATCATTGGGTCAAAGTTTGGTGGACTATAATGAGTTTGAATATTTGTTAATGGAGGAAAAATCTTAACGAAGAAGACAAACTGCGTCTGTCCCTATTCGATCGATCGATCGATCTTGAACTATCGATCGATCGATCGAACCCAGCCGTCGATCGATCGACGCAAGCTGTTTCCCAAAATTTTTGTGTTTAATCCTTCGTTGATTTTCGGGAATGAATGAGTATCCTAGGATTTTCATTATACTTATATGGGAGTGAGAATAAGACCAATAGGTATATTACTGAGGTCCAATAAGGCCATTGGGAGTAAGGTTTGGATTACGGACTGAGGAGAATAATCCGATTTAGTAGAGTATCGGGGACTTCAGAAATTGAGTTACGGGGAGAAGTAAATTCAATTTAAGTAATAGACGAGTAGGGTAAGCAATAACTACTGAAATTATATGTAAGGGGTAACTAGGACGCTTAGAGTTATATTAATACTCAAATAAATGCGATTAATGAGATAAATCGTAAAGCGAATGTTGTACGGCTAATATATGAGACTAAAATATTACGTACGTATATAATTAATAGGTCGGGCGTGTACCTACTGAATTATGTGATCTTTTAGGTCGAGAGATTGATACCTCAATTAATTATGTTAGGGTCAATGAGACATTCCGAACTAACATAAAGTTATTATATGTTTGGGGTCGATGAGAAATGCCGAACCAAACCACGAACTGGTGTCGCGATGAAAGAGTTCCGAACCAGGATATGTGTATATATACATATTTTTAAAAATAGTTGGGGTCGATGGATAATTCCGAACCAACTCTCACTTGGGGTCGATGTATCATTCCGAACCAATTCTTACTTGGGGTCGATGAATCATTCCGAACCAAGAGCCCTTTACGTGTATAAAAAGGGCAAAATAGTAATGACTGATATTTAGTATATATTGTGTGTGAAATACATACTTGATGATATTCTACTTCTGTGTATTAGTAGATTGATATATATTATGTATTTAAAGATACATACTGAATTGGTAAGTTAAGTAGTGAAACTTAATTATGAAATGCACTTTTAGATAGAGAAAATCTATTTGGTAATTCAAGTAGCACATAATTACACAAGTGGGAAGTCAACAATTGTGAGAATTGTAGTAATTTTAGTAGTGAAACTAAATGAGAAGTCTTGGAAAATAACATAGATGAAATGTTACTTGAGAATTAATTAACATACGCGAGATGTTAGTGAAACGATTGTACTGTATGGGCGGTACTGGAACTTGGGTACAGATAAGTTCAGTTGACTACTTTGGTTTTAGTTAGCTTGGGAGGTATGGCTAGATAAACTAAGTGTAGAACGTTAGGTGTGCACAAAAGATGAGGGGTGAGTTAACTAAAGAGAGTGTACGAGAACCTAACATGTGTAATCAATAACCGCATTTATATTGTGATAAACGCTTGTTAAATATTTTCAAAATGTTTTGAGTACTAACTCTTACTATAAAATATTTTCAAAACCTTTTAGGTGTCCAGCCACAGGGACGCCATGTATGATGATTCCATTCGAGAGACTCGGAGCTGTAGCACAATGGATTCTTATAGGATTTTGACTAGACGATATCTCATTCAGATCTAGTACAGGATCTCATACTCTTCTATGTATGGACTTGTGGTCCGGTATTAGTCTTAGATGTTAGTTTCAGACTAGTCGTTATTCTATTATTGTTTGGGATTTTTTTGCCGATGGTTTATTCGGTAATACTTTGGTTCTGTTTTACTTTTACTTTGTTGTTTGAATTATAGTACATGATTATTTGTACTATGTTCCTCATGGTTGACTTATCCATTTTAAGAAAGATAAAATTTGGCACCGGTCTAATTTTACTTAGGGGACTAGTAATTAAAAAGTTTTCGACAGTGATGCTAAGAATGAACCATTTAAGAAACCTGTTTTAAATTAATAAAGGCCTGATCACCCGATGTTTAATTAGGCGGGGTGTCACAGATGGTATCAGAGCATCAGGTTCTAGTGTCCATAGGATCTGTACGGCTTACTACATTTTTAGCGTATCGTTGGATTGATATAGAGCCCTATCTTAGGATTATTGTACTCCTCTACGTACGTAGTTTACGTTCTCTGGCTATTTAGTAGATGTAGTGTTATATATATGAGTTCGATTGGGCACGGTACGTCGAATATGGTGGTAGGACCAGCATTGGCGTTAGAAGGACTGCAGGAGGGAGGAGCTCGGCATAAAGTATGGGGTGTTCGAAGATGGTAATCATAGGAGAGATGACCGTTGTCGAGGTCACTCCTAGCGTGTAATGGAAGTAGATGCTTCAAGAGTTATTGAGGCATAACAGGCATTTTCCAAGTGTCATGACGGCAAGGGGGAATGCTGATCTAGACCCACCCAATGCAGTGATAGTGGGAGGGAGTCTGAAGAAATTTATGATGAGAACGAGCCGTAATATGTGATAAAACGGCGACTGTGCATGGTCACCAATGGAAGTAGAATGTACAGAGGTTTTGTCATTTAGGGATAGAGTTGAAATACCCAGAAGTGAAAATTTAGGTAAAATATTTGAGGCAACATGGCGGGGATACTAGCCACCACATCCGAACCAAGGGTCCGTATACAAATAGAGGAACCTTATATATAGTTTAACTGCAAAGTTCTCCAATGATGATTCAGAAGCGGGGGGAATGGGAATATCTAAACCCCTCACGTGAAAGCCTGGTAGAGGCCAATCGTGAGAGAGAAATTTATCCATTGAAGTGAACTTGTACCGAGGAGATAGGTATAAGGGAAAAAGATCCCTTGAGAGAATGGACTCTCGAGTTGTAGTTCGCAATTTTGGTAAAACTCTTCTTGGACGACTTATGTGTATGAAGGCAGTATGGTACTTCTTACAAGGTTGGGGCAAATGCTCCTAGGGGGCGAAGTTAGGAGAGTTTTAAATATTTAGTCAAAGAGTAAGACTGAAGGTAATGGGGCTGGTGCAAGCCATAAGTGGAAACCCACTAGACGATTTAATGATTAGATTCTAAGTCGGGACAATTAAGCCCCATAGTGCATTCCTCTTGGTCAGCAGAACTAAGGGAACCAGGATGATAGTGCTCAAAATTGAGGCTACCAAGTCCGAGAGGAGGGATACCCCAAACCGGTCAGTGTGGCCTGGAGTAAGGGGATTTTTGTAAAGATATCTAGTGTGGTTTGTAGGGCAACGCATTTTATTTTAGCTTGAAGTTATTTGAGGAAATAATAACTCTGATAAGTTTTGCATTCCGGAGAGGACAAGGGTGTTATGTCCGGAAACCATCTGAACCACCAGAGCGATGGATAAGGAAGTATATGGGTTTTAGCCTCGAGTGAATGTGGTATGTGACGACACCTCACCTGAAAGAGTGTCGAGTTGTCATTATTCATCAATAGGTGAGGGACTTAGGGATTATGAACGTCTCATAGTAATTGATTCCTATGTGTAGGAACCTAAATGATGTGAGTCATTGTATGTCGTATGACTGCTGAGCGGAGAAATCGAGCTCGTTGTTGTAATTAGTGCTAAGGACTTAGTGATAGTATAAGCGCGGTGCCACTTGACTCCTTTAGAAATATTGGAGTATAGTTACACATATTGACGAGGAAACGAATTTGGGCATCTCGACTATGTGTTGTTCCGATAATGCTCAGTAAGAATACATGGGGAGAAGTCCCTTCTTTAAGTTCGGTTGCGAAAGGGAATACGACTGAATTTTTATGCACGTCAGGAGAAGAGACATTGTTAGATGCTAGGGCATCAGTGGAGCCGGTAGTTTTGTGGAGAAACACTGAAAGGATTACCTCACCACGAAGGGATAAGTGGGACTTTGTGGGCAAGGATTTGATTTTTGGTCTACAGGGTATTGAGAATACCCACAAGATTATAGTCACGTCGTGTAGACTAGGCTGGAGTTGAAGAAAACCATGTTACGGGTGCGACATTTGCAATGTTTTTGCAAATGTGCACGGAGAAAAGGGTGTTTGGGCGCCCTAGTCAATTGGATTCCTTAGTCATCCGAGATAAAGGGATGCGGAAAATTTTTGTACGACGGTGGGGAAGTTAGGAAACAAGTCGTATCGATGAAATGGGTTGAACATCATGGGAGATAGACGATGATCCAAGATTATATGTGCTGAGAGATCCAGCACACCCTATGGTATGAAAGTCGGTGGGAAACAGTTTAAAGGTTATATCTTGATATGGGAGACCTAACTGTGGTGAAGAAGTAGCGCAAGGTGCTACTTGACTGAGTGTTGTGAGTGACTTACGTGTTACTAAAATGCTGATTCTTATAAAGTAACCAACCCCAAAAAGTGCGCCAATTGCGAAGAGTGCACGGATTAGAACGTATAGTAAACCTGGAGAGAAAGGGAAATAGAGTACCACTTGAGGAAAGCTGACGTAAGTGAGAAGCGATGTTGAGGAGAGACATAGTGAGATTGTCTCCAGATACACCTCTAGTTAATAGAGCGAGATAGTCTCGAAATGAGCAACCGGAATGTGTTAGTGAACCCCCATTTCCACTGATGGAATGAGGAGACAGACTTATAAATTATTGATGGGTTGTGAACATCATAATTAAGCCAACATTTCGTTGGGGGTAGCGAAATGGGGTGACCGGGATGGATTAGTATGTAGTTGAAAAGGGAGAGTGCACGGTGCCGCTCTACATGATTGTGAATAAGGATAAAATCCTAAAATTCCACCCTATGAGAGATGGTCAGGAAGGAATAGAGATAAAGTTTTATTTTGAGTACGTTGTGTTACCTACGACTCAATGTTAGTGAGAAAGAATGATGATACACCCTTATGATAGTGGAATTTTGGAAAATCCCACTCATCAATTCATAGGTTGAATGTATGCCTATAAAATCATATTTATAGGTAGAGTGAGTGCCTATATGGACTGTACATGAGGATTAGGTTCATGGGTACCGATTACGAATAATACATGTACTTTGAGGTGTGGTTCGAGGAGACATTTCGAACTTTTAGTCCTTAACGCGTGATATGAGGACATTCTATTGGAGTGTGACATTTTAGGGTATATGAAATGTGAAATATATGGCTCACAAATTGTCTACTCATGTGCGATGAGATATATATACATATATTGGTGCTTGAGATGTGATTCCGAGACAAGTAATTAATCACTATTGGTGATCGAGGTGGAATTCCGCGCCAATAACCCCAAAAGTGTTATAGAAGGGGGGTGATTATAAAATAAGTGTTGATAGTATATGTTATGTGTACGATATATATACTGTGACACCCCGCCTAATAAAATACCGGGTGATCAGTCCTATACCAAATTAAAACAGGAATCCCAGTTGGATCATCCTTAGCATCACTGCCGAAAACTTTTTAAAAACTTACTAACCACCTAGTATTCCAAAAAATGGTGCCAATTTTATCTTTTTAATTAAACAAAACAATACAAGCGGAAAAATATAAACCATTCACACAACTCAATGAAAAAGAACTGAATCATAATTACCCAACATGCCGAATAAATCACCGACCACCAAAGAAATAATCCAAATACAAATATTCAACATCTGAAAACTGTACCGAGAAGTCTGGGCGACAAGCCCTAAATAAAAACTGAAACTCATACAAGATTCCTACTCTAGTAATGAATGAATGATGCGTCTAATCCAAACTCCTGCTAGCATCCACATATGCCGCAGCTCCGTGTCCCTGGAATAGAATATCAATCCTGGCGTCCCTGTGGCTGGGCACCTAAAAGGTTTTGAAAATAGTTTTATAGCAAGGGTTAGAACCCAAAACATTTTGAAAATATTTAGCAAGTGAATTAACTGCAGTAATTTAAAATGCATGAATGCGCTTCATATTTAAGTTAGTGTCGCACTCCCTTGTGGACATTCTCACCCCTCCACTATTGTGCACACCTACCGGTTACCTTAACCCCACCTAGTTGTACTACCCCGTCCAACTAGTCCTGGTATAACCTTCCCTTGCCATACTACTCTAACCCGATTATAATGATTATTAAATTATAAGTTATTTCACAATTAACTTAATTAATTCCTCTTAAATAGCAGCATATAACCGTGTCACAAGTTATATAAAGTAATTACATCACACACTGTATTATTCCCACAAATAATTAACTTAATTAATTTCTCATTAATTAACAACATATAACTGTAACCCGAGTTATATAA
This sequence comes from Sambucus nigra, assembly GCA_949130495.1. NCBI lineage: Eukaryota > Viridiplantae > Streptophyta > Magnoliopsida > Dipsacales > Adoxaceae > Sambucus > Sambucus nigra. The sequence continues at coordinate 25,864,294 of OX422218.1, read as the reverse complement.
GGTAAATACATCACGCACTGTATTATCACCTACATATAATATTTACTACCATATTATACGTACCTTTACTAACATCCACACATATATCATATGCGTATCCATCCTTCCGAGTATACCCTCACCGGATGATTCCCTCTAGAATGCTATCTCACTAGGTGTGCTCACAAAACCTAGTTTTCCCCAAGTTAGAATCGCTCACCAACTTGGACCAAAATATACGAAATGGAGGCGGTCATATTCCTTCCCTAAAAGTGAGATAAATCCCTCACCCATATATACCGGACGCTATGACCTGGGGATATACTCGCCCTACTCCTCAAGCTAGGGGATTCACCCACATCGCGCAACCTCCCTTGATAGCATTAGAGTATATAAATTTAATGAATATCTAGTCACTGATATTTAGTATCACGCAAAATAAATACACGTATATATATACTATCACGAAACCGTATATATATAATATAAACTCCGGCTTTACCGTATACTCAAAATCCCGTACACTGCCTGTAATTTAATATCACACACAATATATACACGTATGTATATATACTATCACTACACCGTATATATATAATATAAACCCCGACTCTACCGTGTACTCTAAGTCCCGTACACTGCCTGAAATTTCCTGAGTCTGTGGACCGACTCAATGCAGTTAACTCATTCTTTAATTTATGTAATACTTTCCCCGAGTCTATGGTCTGACTCTAATTAAATTAATTGACACACTTATTAATTTAATACCTTCCCGAGTCTATCACCCGACTCTAATTAAATTAATTATCCCATTTATTAATTTAATCCTACCCGAGTCTATAATCCGACTCTAATTAAATTAATTATCACATTTATTAATTTAATAACTTGGTGGCTCTCAACCATTATCCCCGGACTTACTTACTTGGCCCGTAACTTGATATTTCCCGAGTCTATGTTCCGACTCCAAATTAATTACTCTCTCTCGATAATTAATTTAATATTTTGGTGTCACATTACCAACATACCCGGACTCACTCACTTGGTCCATAATTAAATATTTTTCGAGTCTATATCCCGACTCAAAATTTATTAGTTTATCTCCAAACTTAATTCACTACCTTAGGGTCGCTTGACCAATATACCCGGATTCACTCACTTGATCCGTACCTCACTATTTGGAATAAAGTCTCTCAATTTCATCCATTAAATGCCCCACCTAAATTCATCCTAGTCCCAATTACTTTCTCCCATAATTGCTAGGAATATTTGTTTCACAATTATCTATCACTTATTAATGTATGAAACTTAACTTTTAATAATTTTCGTCTTATATAATAATCTGGCCGAACTGCCCAGAATTTCCTATCATCGATCGATCGATGCCCCCGATCGATCGATCGACCCCTTCGTTACAGCTCTTCTTCCCCCCGGTTTTTCCACCATTAACGAATTTCAAGGTTTTTAAACCATAATTTACCTCTAATCACATCATCCCATCCTCTACACATGGTCAATCTACATCCTACTCATCATAGAGATCATTAAGCTAATCAACCCCTCTAATTATCTCTTAATTTTCGAAATGGGTCTTTCTCACTAAAATTTAATTATCTGTTTTTAAATCCCAAATTTCCAGATTCGATTTACACTCTTTTATATTCTGAACTTCTCATTCAAATCATAAATACATATTCAGATTTCAATCACCCATCTAAATCTTACTTTGAATCTCATTCAAGTATTTCAAAAACAAAATCCCATTTTGTACCCATTTACACCCAAAAACGGATTTTCATACCCACATAACTATAATATAAATTGATTATCATGCTTTAAGAATCAAAAACATTAACCACTTGCCTGAAAGTGTTCGTAGTGTCTGATTTCGTTGGCGGAGTCCCTCAATTTGGCTCCAAAAGCTCCCAATTTGTTCTTGATTTGCTTTCCCCCAAATCCCCTCTCAAACCCTAGGTTTGGAGTTGTGTTGGCTGCTGATTTCCTAATCTCCCATTAGGTTAAAAACCCTTAATCCCGTTTTTCACCTAATGGGCTTAATTAAAGTGGCCCAACTCACCCCGTGTGGGCCCGGCTATGCCCAAAAATACCCCGAGACCCAATTACTACCCCCGGGTACTCTTTTCTGACTATCTCGACCCATCTGGACTCAACCGCGGACTCAGAATTGGCATCCGAATTAATTTATAAAAGTCCTTATCTCACACCCCATTAAGTCTATACCGACTCCCGGCTGGAATAAGTGTATACATCGTCATTAATACTCGGAATGACGTAATTAAGTTAATATTATTCACTTAGTAAATAAATTTTCCTAAACATTAACCATTCACTCCCCGATTAATATTTAAATATATATATTGCCATAATTAATTCAATTAAAATTACAACACACCAGTAATTTAAAATCCTGTATTAATTAAATATTAAATGCACAAAAATACGGGGTGTTACATAAGGAATTTCGTCCTCGAAATTAAGATAAACCTAGTGTTCCAGTATTCATATATTACTCACTAGTCAAATGCCTCCAAGCCCGCTATATCTATCCCATTCGATTCTAACCATACGTTACACATGTATGCATTTAACTTTACCAGGGCGCCCATATGCCCTATACCCGTGCTTAACCGCACTAAATTTTCCTTAATTAACCCGGGTGCCCATACACCCCATCCCCGCACTCTACGGCACGAAAGTTACCCGACTGTGCTAGTCGTAACCCATAATATAACTTCGAACCCATAGTCATATTACATATATTTATACATATATATTTACTGTCCGGGTACTCAACCCATGTGCACGTCCAAACATCTCCCCATAACTACTTATCTCTCAACACAAAAGTATATGCGCCCTTACCCTTATGTTACCAAAGACAACATAATACCGCGCCCTTACTATCACTAGTCCTTGCGCAAAATAAACCCCTAGCTATCTCTCTCCGCTCAATAATTAAGTTAACCACCCTGATTCCTTTCAGTAAACATCCCCACTTACTGGGATAAATTGTGAGAACACAAAACCTCACTACGTGCTATTGCACCACGTAATAAAATATATATACCCACCTATATATAGGCTATACGCCCTCTCCGGTGATACCTAGTACCAACCATACCCTAGTGTCGCGGACACCAAAATTTAACTCCACTATCCACAATATTTAAGTTCCATCGCTATCCAGCCGATGTTTAAAAAGTATTATCAGTCCTACTCCCATAATTCTCGAAAGTAGAAATTCCTCGCATAATTCAACCAATCACTCAGTGTACACCTCCACTCTCCCATGAGGAACACTAAGGAACTCCGCTACCCTACGAAAAGTTTACCCATATGCTATGGCTGCTACCGCCAATGCACCCACTAAGTTCGACTCACCTGCGAACTCTAGTGAAAAATAAGTCTTATACTGTGACATCCTCTTTGTCACTCAAAAATATACCCCATGCCCCTAGGGTAAAATAATTACTTTTATACTCCAGCTGCAACGGCTGGTTCTCGATTTCCGGAGCAGCTTCTCCCTGCTCGAATGCACCCGTGATTTTTCTTTAGTGGCTGTACATCTAGGACCTCGTCCTGTAGTTGACCCCTGCCTCGCTTAAGGCAATATCTCTTCATGTGTCTCGCTTTTCCCACAAACGAAACACTTTCTAACATGTTCACCCTGCCACTGATCCCTTCCATGCCAACCTTGTTGGAATTTCTGGCCATCCCGTCGATAGCCTCCAGTCCTAGATCGTTTGGCATGATTTCCTTGCCGAAAATCCTGCCCCTGATCTTCCCCAATCTTCTGCTGGGATACCCCACTGGTATTGTTCCCTTTTGCCTCATCCGACTGGTTAATCCCCACTCCCTTCCCGCTTCCTTTCGCGTGGAATCGATATTCCCAATAGTGCCGGAGTGTTGCGTTAATGACATCAATATAATCTACTAATGCTGAATTATCAATTTAATGTTGTCTGACTCTCCAGACTAACCCATCCATAAACTTTGCTTTCTTTCTCTTTTCCTAGCTTACCATCATCCGGTAAAAGTTTTGCCAACGAGTGAAATCTTCCTCGTAATCGACCACTGAATGGTCTCCCTTTGAGTCTCTTCACAAAATTTTCTCCTCATTTTAATCTCGACCTTTGAAAGAAAAATTACTTGCGGTCGAACCGCACTCAAAACTCTGCAGTAGTTAGTGTGTCCCTTTCTTCCACTGTGGTGATCGATCCCCACCACTGTAGTGCTGCTCCAACTAACTAAAAGTGGTTAGCCTTTATTTTCATACCCCATCGCAATCTCCCATGCGTAGGTGACGCTGAATACCTCCCTTCCTTGACACGCTAGTACTACACCTGAACCCCCTCGCAACTCTGGTGGTTCCCGCTAAAATAACCTCTCTTTCTTGCTTCCACCCTGACAACTCCGCGTGAGTCTGAACATCCGGCGCCACTAACACTTGTGGCTGATCCCGTGAAAAGTACCCTGCCGTTGTGACCACCGTTGCTCCAACTGTCTGGGCCACTATTTCAGTGACCTATGATACAAAAATCATTTATGGCCGTTGCTGTGGTAGTTCTCGCTCCTAACGAGCCTCCCCCGTCTCATTTCCCCCTGCTGCCCTAATTGCTCTCTCTCCCTCCTGGGCGTCATCTGGAATGAGAATCGAATTCTATGAGTTCACTCTCAAATATAAATTTCGCAGAAGAACGTATATGCGCATAAGTATGAGAATACAACGATCCTATGATAGGGCTCTATATCAAAGACTGCTTAGCTGAAACGTAAAAAGCCGCACAGATCCTAAGGACACTAGAACCTGATGCTCTGATACCATCTGTGACACCACGCCTAATAAAATACCGGGTGATCAGTCCTATACCAAATTAAAACAGGAATCCCAGTTGGATCATCCTTAGCATCACTGCCGAAAACTTTTTAAAAATTTACTAACCACCTAGTATTCCAAAAACTGGTGCCAATTTTAACTTTTTAATTAAACAAAACAATACATGCGGAAAAATATAAACCATTCACACAACTGAATGAAAAAGAACTGAATCATAATTACACAACATGCCGAATAAATCACCGGCCACCAAAGAAATAATCCAAATACAAATATTCAACATCTGAAAACTGTACCGAGAAGTCTGGGCGACAAGCCCTAAATAAAAACTGAAACAGATACAAGATTCCTACTTTAGGAATGAATGAATGATGCGTCTAATCCAAACTCCTGCTAGCATCCACATATGCCGCAGCTCCGTGTCCCTGGAATAGAATATCAATCCTGGCGTCCCTGTGGCTGGACACCTAAAAGGTTTTGAAAATAGTTTTATAGCAAGGGTTAGAACCCAAAACATTTTGAAAGTATTTAGCAAGTGAATTAACTGCAGTAATTTAAAATGCATGAATGCGCTTCATATTTAAGTTAGTGTCGCACTCCCTTGTGGACATTATCACCCCTCCACTATTGTGCACACCTACCGGTTACCTTAACCCCACCTAGTTGTACTACCCCGTGCAACTAGTCCTGGTATAACCTTCCCTTGCCATACTACTCTAACCCGAGTATAATGATTATTAAATTATAAGTTATTTCACAATTTAATTAATTAATTCCTCTTAAATAGCAGCATATAACCGTGTCACAAGTTATATAAAGTAATTACATCACACACTGTATTATTCCCACAAATAATTAACTTAATTAATTTCTCATTAATTAACAACATATAACTATAACCCGAGTTATATAAGGTAAATACATCACGCACTGTATTATCACCTACATATAATATTTACTACCATATTATACGTACCTTTACTAACATCCACACATATATCATATGCGTATCCATCCTTCCGAGTATACCCTCACCGGATGATTCCCTCTAGAATGCTATCTCACTAGGTGTGCTCACAAAACCTAGTTTTCCCCAAGTTAGAATCGCTCACCAACTTGGACCAAAATATACGAAATGGAGGCGGTCATATTCCTTCCCTGAAAGTGAGATAAATCCCTCACCCATATATACCGGACGCTATGACCTGGGGATATACTCGTCCTACTCCTCAAGCTAGGGGATTCACCCACATCGCGCAACCTCCCTTGATAGCATTAGAGTATATAAATTTAATGAATATCTAGTCACTGATATTTAGTATCACGCAAAATAAATACACATATATATACTATCACGAAACCGTATATATATAATATAAACTCCGGCTTTACCGTATACTCAAAATCCCGTACACTGCCTGTAATTTAATATCACACACAATATATACACGTATGTATATATACTATCATTACACCATTTATATATAATATAAACCCCTGCTCTACCGTGTACTCTAAGTCCCGTACACTGCCTGAAATTTCCTGAGTCTGTGGCCCGACTCAATGCAGTTAACTCATTCTTTAATTTATGTAATACTTTCCCCGAGTCTATGGTCCGACTCTAATTAAATTAATTGACACACTTATTAATTTAATACCTTCCCGAGTCTATCACCCGACTCTAATTAAATTAATTATCCCATTTATTAATTTAATCCTACCGGAGTCTATAATTCGACTCTAATTAAATTAATTATCACATTTATTAATTTAATAACTTGGTGACTCTCAACCATTGTCCCCGGACTTACTTACTTGGCCCGTAACTTGATATTTCCCGAGTCTATGTTCCGACTCCAAATTAATTACTCTCTCTCGATAATTAATTTAATATTTTGGTGTCACATTACCAACATACCCGGACTCACTCACTTGGTCCATAATTAAATATTTTTCGAGTCTATATCCCGACTCAAAATTTATTAGTTTATCTCCAAACTTAATTCACTACCTTAGGGTCGCTTGACCAATATACCCGGATTCACTCACTTGATCCGTACCTCACTATTTGGAATAAAGTCTCTCAATTTCATCCATTAAATGCCCCACCTAAATTCATCCTAGTCCCAATTACTTTCTCCCATAATTGCTAGGAATATTTGTTTCACAATTATCTATCACTTATTAATGTATGAAACTTAACTTTTAATAATTTTCGTCTTATATAATAATCTGGCCGAACTGCCCAGAATTTCCTATCATCGATCGATCGATGCCCCCGATCGATCGATCGACCCCTTCGTTACAGCTCTTCTTCCCCCCTGTTTTTCCACCATTAACGAATTTCAAGGTTTTTAAACCATAATTTACCTCTAATCACATCATCCCATCCTCTACACATGGTCAATCTACATCCTACTCATCATAGAGATCATTAAGCTAATCAACCCCTCTAATTATCTCTTAATTTTCGAAATGGGTCTTTCTCACTAAAATTTAATTATCTGTTTTTAAATCCCAAATTTCCAGATTCGATTTCCACTCTTTTATATTCTGAATTTCTCATTCAAATAATAAATACATATTTAGATTTCAATCACCCATCTAAATCTTACTTTGAATCTCATTTAAGTATTTCAAAAACAAAAACCCATTTTGTACCCATTTACACCCAAAAACAGATTTACACCCAAAAACGGATTTTCATACCCACATCACTATAATATAAATTGATTATCATGCTTTAAGAATCAAAAACAGTTAACCACTTGCCTAAAAGTGTTTGTAGTGTCTGATTCTGTTGGCGGAGTCCTTCAATTTGGCTCCAAAAGCTCCCAATTTGTTCTTGATTTGCTTTCCGCCAAATCCCCTCTCAAACCCTAGGTTTGGAGTTGTGTTGGCTGCTGATTTCCTAATCTCCCATTAGGTTAAAAACCCTTAATCCCGTTTTTCACCTAATGGGCTTAATTAAAGTGGCCCAACTCACCCCGTGTGGGCCCGGCTATGCCCAAAAATACCCCGAGACCCAATTACTACCCCCGGGTACTCTTTTCTTACTATCTCGACCCATCCGGACTCAACCGCGTACTCAGAATTGGCATCCAAATTAATTTATAAAAATCCTTTTCTCACACCCCATTAAGTCTATACCGACTCCCGGCTGGAATAAATGTATACCTCGTCATTAATACTCGGAATGACGTAATTAAGTTAATATTATTCACTTAGTAAGTAAATTTTCCTAAACATTAACCATTCACTCCCCGATTAATATTTAAATATATATATTGCCATAATTAATTCAATTAAAATTACAACACACCAGTAATTTAAAATCCTGAATTAATTAAATATTAAATGCACAAAAATACGGGGTGTTACATATACCTATTGTTTTCCTCTACTTATGTGCGATAGTAAGTATGCTTAATCTCTGTATTGGGGTCGATGATGTTCCAAACCAATACATGAGGGATCGATTTGGGGTCGATGATTTTCCGAACCAAATCGATGATAAATATTGGTATCGACGGAAGGTTTGAACTGACATGTGCATTACATTTACCTTGGGTCGAGGGATTCCTGGACCAATGTAAATGATAGGATTATTGTGGCCGATGATATTTGTCGGACCAATTTTCCTTAAAGTATATATTGTGTGTGAAATATATACCTTATAATATTCTACTTATGAGTGATAGTAGACACTTAGATGTTATATAAAGATATACATCAAATGGGTAAATTAAGTAGGGAGAAACTTAATTTCAAGAATTAACATTGGATTGGGAAAATCTATGAGAAATTAAGTAGTGAGACTTAATTATGATATATACGGCATGGGTAACATGCGATAAGAATTTATAATGAAGCAAGGCATGTACTTGGGGAGACCGTTAGGATGTTATGATTTCGTATTGGGTATTAGAGGATGCAAATATATTTAAGGTCCTTAGCCTTAATACCAGCCTTATCCTAATTTCGAGGACGAAATTCCTTTGCAAGGGGGGAAGTATGTAATACCCTGTATTTCTGAATATTTTATTTAATTAAATTGGAGAATTAAATGATAAATTACAGCTTAATTTAAATTACGTAGGAGGAGTAATTTAATGGGATTTATTAAAAATTATAATTTTGGAATATCAATCGGGAGATAGTTACCGATTTATATTGCCTCATTATATTTACTTAGTGCGAGTGGTAAATAGTTACTTAACGCGTGTAGACCGTGTTGGGGTGAGAACGAGTAATATTTGTTAAGTGACTCAAATGATAATTTAAAGGTCACCAATGAGTCCGGAAGGGTCAAATTAGTCAAAATAGTATACCCGGGGGTACTAGTTGAGTCCCGGGGTAATTTTGGACTAAACCGAGACCGTTCGGGGGCGTTTTGGTCTTTTAACATGAGAGGGTATGGATACCTACGAAATTGAGAGCTTTATATCAGCCGTATGATAGAGGGGTTAGGGTTAGAAAACCCATGAAAACAAACCATAGCCATTAGAGATAAGAGAGAAACCATTCTCAAGGCAAAAGGGAGAATTGGGAAGGATTCAAAGGAGATTTTCACTATCAACTTGTTGAGGAAGAAGGATTAAAGGATGAAGATCATCAATCATCAACAACAACCACAAAATCAGACCCTACTGATCATAAGGCAAGTTGTTTATTGCAAAAATTATAAAGTTATAATACCCATGTGTAGGGTTTTTGAATAGTTTTGTTTAAATCATTATCTTGATTGGAGAAAGATGATATTTATACATGTTGGGATAGGAATCGCTTGTAGAATAATTTACCTTATGTAGAGGATTAAGATTCAGATTAGACTTGATGATTTTTCGGATTAAAATCTGGATTTTGAATGATAATATGGGAAGGACACCATAACTAGGGTTTCAAGAAATTATGGGTTTAATTCACTATTTCTTTAAAGGAATTGGAGTTTTGAGGTATTTTACACGTTTGAAATTATCCTAGTATATGTGAAAATATGTTAGGATCATTGGGTCAAAGTTTGGTGGACTATAATGGAGTTTGAAGATTTGTTAATGGAGGAAAAATCTTAACGAAGAAGACAAACTGCGTCTGTCCTTGTTCGATCGATCGATCGATCTCGAACTATCGATTGATCGACTATGTCGATCGATCGAACCCAGTCGTCGATCGATCGACGCAAGCTGTTTCCCGAAATTTTTGTGTTTAATCCTTCGTTGATTTTCGGGAATGAATGTGTATCCTAGGATTTACATTATACTTATATGGGAGTGAGAATAAGACCAATAGGTATATTACTGAGGTTCGATAAAGCAATTGGGAGTAGGGCTTGGATTACGGACCGAGGAGAATAATCCGATTTAGTAGAGTATCGGGGACTTCGGAAATTGAGTTACGGTGTAAAGTAAATTCAATTTAAATAATAGACCAGTAGGGTAAGCAATAACTACCGAATGTTGAGCCATATGTAAGGGGTAACTAGGACCCTTAGAGTTATGTGAATACTCAAATAAATGCGATTAATGTGATAAATCATAAAGCGAATGTTGTACGGCTAATATATGAGATTAAAATATTACGTACGTATATAATTAATAGGTTGGGCGTGTACCTACTGAATTATGTGATCTTTTAGGTCGAGAGATTGATACCTAAATTAATTATGTTAGGGTCGATGAGACATTCTGAACTAACATAAAGTTATTATATGTTTGGGGTCGATGAGAAATGCCGAACCAAACCATGAACTGGTGTCACGATGAAAGAGTCCCGAACCAGGAGATGTGTATATATATATATTTTTAAAAATAGTTGGGGTCGATGGATAATTCCGAACCAACTCTCACTTGGGGTCGATGTATCATTCCGAACTAAGAATCATTTACGTGTGTATATAAATAATTGGGGTCGATGTATCATTCCGAATCAATTGTTACTTGGGGTCGATGAATCATTCCGAACCAAGAGCCCTTTACGTGTATAAAAAGGGCAAAATAGTAATGATTGATATTTAGTATGTATTGTGTGTGAAATATATACTTGATGATATTCTACTTCTGTGTATTAGTAGATTGATATATATTATGTATTTAAAGATACATACTGAATTCGTAAGTTAAGTAGTGAAACTTAATTACGAAATGCACTTTTAGATAGAGAAAATCTTTTTGGTAATTCAAGTAGCAAAACTTAATTACACAAGTGGGAAGTCAACAATTGTGAGAATTGTGGTAATTTTAGTAGTGAAACTAAAAGAGAAGTCTTGGAAAATGACATAGATGAAATGTTACTTGAGAATTAATTAACATACGCGAGATGTTAGTGAAACGATTGTACTGTATGGGTGGTACTGGAACTTGGGTACAGATAAGTTCAGTTGACTACTTTGGTTTTAGTTACCTTGGGAGGTATGGCTAGATAAACTAAGTGTAGAACGTTAGGTGTGCACAAAAGATGAGGGGTGAGTTAACTCAAGAGAGTGTACGAGAACCTAACATGTGTAATCAATAACCGCATTTATATTGTGATAAACGCTTGTTAAATATATTCAAAATTTTTTGAGTACTAACTCTTGCTATAAAATATTTTCAAAACCTTTTAGGTGTCCAGCCACAAGGACGCCATGTATGATGATTCCATTCCAGAGACTCGGAGCTGTAGCGCATGATGCTTACAGGATTTTGACTATACGATATCTCTCATTCAGATATAGTACAGGATCTCACACTCTTCTATGTATGGACTTGTGGTCCGGTATTAGTCTCAGATGTTAGTTTCAGACTAGTGGTTATTCTATTGTTGTTTGGTATTTTTTTGCCGATGGTTTATTCGGTAATACTTTGGTTCTGTTGTACTTTTACTTTGTTGTTTGAATTATAGTACATGATTATTTGTACTTTGTTCCGCATGGTTGATTTATCTGTTTTAAGAAAGATAAAATTTGGCACCGGTCTAATTTTACTTAGGGGATTAGTAATTAAAAAGTTTTCGATAGTGATGCTAAGAACGAACCATTTGAGAAACCTGTTTTAATTTAATAAAGGCCTGATCACCCGATGTTTAATTAGGCGGGGTGTCACACCGTTCTAATTCTCATGAATTCATTTAATATCGAAATGTGACCAATAATTCTTAGCCTTAATTCTCCTCAATAATTCTTAGCCTTAATTCTCCTCAATTAGGTATCTAGCAACCAATCTTCTTCACTATTACGGGTTTCCACTATTTTTAACCCAACTAAACCTTCATAATACAGTCCCAAACTCCCAACCGAGTATTCGAAACCCTATAATAACATGTATAAACGATTTTTAACGTAACCAAATCATTAAATCATCAAGGGAAATCATTTAAACCGGATTAACCCTATATTTTAATCCCCAAACCCTAAATTATTCTTTCTTTTTTTAGTAACATTAACAAATCCAGATTTCTCGACATTATCATGTTACTAACTTACGAGATTCGTGGTACATACATGAGTAAATAATGTCGATCGTGATATCTATCCAAGAAAATGAATTTAATCCCCAATCTAACACCAATAGTTATTTATTCATGATAATATCCAATCCTACATTAACATGGATAGTATATATACTCAAAATTTTGCAAGATAAACACTTGCCTGGAATTTTTAGGTTTGATTTGTGCAGAAAAATGGTGGAGTTGTCTTCCTCTACTTTCGATCTAAACTCTGGTGGTGGTCGTGGTGCAAAAGTGGTGTGGGGAGCCTTGTAAAGCTTCACATCCTCCTCTAATGGCCTGTCTATGTTTTTCTAACTACTAACCCTATCACCCTCAATAGACATGCTGATATAAACCTATTAAATTCGTTGGCCCCTTTACTCTAAAAAGTCAAAAGACCAAAATACCCTTCTGGGGTCCTGGTTTGGCCTAAAAATGCAGTGGGATCCAATCCAATTCCTCGATTACACTTTTTCAACTATTTTGACCCTTCCGGATACCCTGGCTTGAAAAGACCATTTGAATGACCAATAAATAAATCACATTTTATTTCATATATTTAAGTCCCGATACGACTGACATGCGCGTCCTGAATAAATTATCGTAAGTGTCGTATTTCTCACTCACGACAATCATATTGGATTATTACTAATTTATTACTCGTTCACTAGGAAATATTCAACATAAATCATACAATTAAATATTAACCCTTGTTTAGCTAATTAATATTTATTTTAATCCCGATTAATTGCCAATTAATTTCTATTTTAATTTAATTAATCCTAATATATAAAATCATTAAAAATATGGGGTGTTACAAAAATGAGGTGATCAAATGGTAAGGTGAGCAACCTAAAGAGGATTAACCCGTAATTAACACAAGGGTGTGTTCATAAAAGTTTTTTAATGAAACATAAGTATTTTTTAATACGGTGCTTGCATGTGTTGAAAGGTGATTTTCAATGAAAATACTAACGTGAATTGGTACGAATAAATGGGTAATTTCGGTGATAGAAATGCTTTTCCTTAAATAAAGGGTACCGTATAAAGTATTTAACCGGGTGTGTTAAATCAAGAAATAAATATCAAGTCAAGCAAAATGGGAATTCTTTTATAGGATTAAAGTGAATTAATTGGGGTAAGTAACATTTTTTCAATAGAGTCAGTTTCATTCATTTAGTGTGTGTGTATATGTGTGTGTGTGTAAGGTAGTTGCATGTGCACATATATATAACATGTTAGAGTTTTCTGCCATTCAAATCTATATTGCATTATTGTAATTTTGCGTTGGAAATTTCGTTTATTTCCTTGTCTTTGTTACGACAAGTATGGTGTGTTTTTGTGTTTTAGAATGTTGTACAAGTATTTTATTTTATGTTAGTAGCTATGTATGCTTGAATTCCGGGGACGCTTCCCATTGGTCCCTCGCGTAGCTTGATTTAAATGAGAATCGCATGCCAAAAAAGTTTAATGTTAATTAAATAAAACTACACTTGCAACATTATGTATGTGGTTTCATTGCAATTCACACCTAACGCTCGGGTTGGACCGGGTTCACCACATGCAAATGAATCTGGGCCATGGCGTTACATATACCCAAACCCATAAACCATTAGTGTAAAATCTGTAAAACATAAGGCTTTAATAAAGCTATCTACATGTACTCTAAAATACTATAGAAATGCATTAAGTCTCCTTCTCACCTAATGTGTCCACGTGGCAACTTCTAAAAAATTTCTCTAACCCTTATTTTTAATTAGCGAGCATCTCCCCTGTCATTTCATCTTCCCTCAACCTCACTCTCATTTTTTTACTTCCTATTCCTAACCCATTCAGTTTCCAAAGATATACAAGCCATAAACTCGGTACAAGCATCAGAGGCATGAGTCCCCTCATCCAGTTTCTCGGCCAAATCTAGGGTTTCATTCATCACTTGAGAGTTATAATATTGGTTTTCACATTCAAGACCTGAGACACGGTTGAGAGGCAGTGATTGAGTATAGATAAATTGATTCTAAGTGATCAGAATGGAGGCATCATTTAAAGGGGATGGGATTTTGGTTTGGAATCGGTGGTTACCAATGGTGGTGATGAGTTAGGTGATTCACATGGTGTGTATGAGATTGATAAAGTTTGAATCTATTTAGGAATATTATACCATCGTTGGTTAACTAATCTCTAGGTAAATCTTGCTGATTGTGTCAAATCCGGTGACAGTGTTGACTTATCTTGCTTGCAAGCTTTATGGGTTCTTGGATAATAGGGTTATTGGGTCAGGTGTTTGTGTTGAATAAAGTGATATTTGTTATTTGGATCTGAAACAAATGGCTTTCTATCCGAGACAAACTGTGGTTGGAGTAACAATCAGAATGTTTGTGATGCTTGGAAACATGACCAAGAGAGAACACTTCGATTCTCTTTAGGTGAGCAACATTTTTTTAATCCGGCTCAGTTTTTATTATCTTCAATATAATTTCACTATTAATGTTAGTTGTAATCACATTTTTGTCACTTTTTACTGTTCAATTTTTCTAGGGTTTTAATCATTCATATGGGTACAACTAATCAAATGAACACATATTTTCTAGAGTTTAGGATGTTTGCAGAGGTAGAAAATTGCATTTTTACGTAGATTATAAGGAATCACATGAATATTGGTTGACTTTAAGGTATGATAAAGCATCAATGTTTCATTGGTTTCTCAATTATTTTCTTATTTCCTTACCAAAAGGAATAATGGATTCAACACCCTTTTTGTTTCTACAATTTATAAATTTTACACGCACACATAAATGCAAACATGTTTAGGATTGACTGAGGTTGTTGATTGCCCTTGGCTATATCTCATCCTTAAATCCTGATGAATGAATTTGGTTTCTGGACATAGTAATCTTTGATTGGGAATAATCAATTTGATCGAGATTCATTAGTGAGGTTTATGTGGATTTTAGCTATTGTTTTACTTATTTGTCCTTGAGAGGGGTTGAACTCGGATGAATTACACTTTCTAGAGTTGAAAAAAAGCATTGAAGAAAAATTTTATCATCTTGCAAATTGGAATTTTGGCAAAAAGATATTTTTCTTTATGTGTTCTTTGTCAATGTGATCTTATTGTTATCTGATTATATTTAGCAAAAACCAAAATTAGTTGGAAGTTGATGATAGAATCTATCATTAAAGCAAGTAAAATGGTCTAACTTTAATCTTAATTAT
Source organism: Sambucus nigra (assembly GCA_949130495.1). Classification (NCBI taxonomy): domain Eukaryota; kingdom Viridiplantae; phylum Streptophyta; class Magnoliopsida; order Dipsacales; family Adoxaceae; genus Sambucus; species Sambucus nigra. The sequence goes on along the minus strand of OX422218.1, from coordinate 25,848,777 downwards.
TTCATTTTTTATTTTAGTTTTTTTTTTGCCTGACATCATGTAGATTATATGATTTGTGGCATTTAGATGATTTGTGTTGACAAAGGTATAATTAAATGTGATAGAAATGATAAATTCCATCCCTCACACTGTTGCCTTTATTCCACATGTAGGTTTATTTGTCATTCGTGCCAGATGAGGAGATTGGGGGTCATGGTAATTATGAGAAATTTACGGAATCGTAGGAGTTTGAGAAGATGAATGTTGGGGTTTGGACTCTCCCGGTGAGGAATACAAGTTGTTTTATGGGGAGAGTTGCCCTTTGTGGATGGTCATTAAAGCTATTGATGTCCTAGACACGGGGCTAAGCTTTATGACAACATTGCTACAAACATGGAAGGACATGAACAACATTTAACCTTCCAACCTTGCCTCATCAGTGGCCGACCTTAGACTGCAAAATTCATTTTGTTTATAAATTATGATTTTTGGTATGTTGCTATGTTATCTACCTTGAACAATAAAAATGAAGTTATAATTTTGAACGATTTTATGTTCTTTGTTTTTAGAGATCGCGTTTGTTTCGTTTGCTTTGTAAACATGCAATCTCTTTTGTACCCGTTGGCTCCAAAGAGGGATGTTTCTATAGCAGGATATCACATAAAATTATAATGATTCAAGAAAAAATTTCATTGTTCAGTATCATAGAATACACTTTTATGCTATTCAATTACTTTACTTACTTTATCTATTTTTAAGATCTATAGGTATGTTCTTTCTAATTTTTTTAACATATTTTTTTGTTGAAATTTCAGGAAAACGGATGGTTAGAAAATTTGTCGGTTATTGTTATGACGATAATATAGGTGGGACGTGAAGTGTAATTTATATTGTCACATATTATTTAATCTTCAAGTTGATGAAATGCCTCATAAAATCTGAATGGTGTTTTGTTGTGAGGTAAAAAATTGCAATGATTGTGGATCACATGAAGAAATCAACACAAAAACACCACTCACGCCAACCTAAATTGATATGATCAGGTAGTCGGCTTGATTCCACAGTCGCCACAGTTGCCAAACCTTCATAGGGGTGGTAATTTACATCATAAAAATTTTAGAATCCATGGTAGTTGGTTTACAACGTAGTTGGCCATGGATTATAAATCAATGATGTAAGATTGATAAGTGGATGAAAGATGATCTGGTAATTGATGTAAAAGAATTTAAATGGGATGTATTGAAATAACTGGAGGATGTACTAAAAAAATTCTTTTCATTTTCATGTCTGTTAGAAATTGGTTTTTCTTCCAAGTTGTGTGGTACTATATATTTCTACTATGTTAACCTTTATGTCCTCTTCTTTCTTGTTCAGGTTGCTTGAATGTTGCCGCCAAAAGCATTCTCAGTTATTTAGAAATCTTTTGATGCTATGAAGGTTTGTAAAATGTGTAAAATAATTATGGGTTTTGGTCGTTGGCAAAAAAAAATAAAAGTGCCCAGATCATTGAAATTATTCCTCAAGTCTTATTTGGGTGTTGTTGAGATTTGGGTTCTTTTATTATCATAGAGTAGAAAACATGTATTATTTTCCTTTACCGCTTCTTCAAGTTAAGAAACTTTTGGTTGTAAAATATCATATACCATATTTCATTAAGGAGTTAATTTTCTCTTTTATAAACGAAAATACAAAATGAAAAAATGTATATAGTGGGTTTGATTTATTTTTCTTGCTAATATTCATTTTATGTTTAATTTGGGATTCATTTGTCCATTTTTATCCTCATATATGTTGATTCCTGATTAAGCAACGATGGTTTTGGGAGCTTGACATCTCTGTTGATATAATATATCTCAATTCTTTTGTTGTTGGGTTGTACATTACTTTTGCTTTTTTGAACCCAAAGAGACGGAGCCTGAGACGAAGATGTAGTTCGTATGGGTGTGATATAGGTATTATAAAATTCGGATAGAGAGATAGATAATAGACTTTCAATAAATTATTATATATGCTCACACTAAATTATACATGTATAGAAGGACACTTTAGTCATTTTGGTGTTCAAAGTTGAAACTGGGGTGTGAGAAAAATGTTTCAGAGTTAGAATAGTGGTTTCATTCTTTATTGTCTATGTTTTTTTCCTTCTTTAAAGGTGGGTGGAAAAGTCTGCATTCTAAATTCCAGACTTCTTCCTTTTAGCAAGGAATATGAGAATGAGTTTGGCAGTATGTAATGAAGATTTATTTTGGAATTGTTAGGGTTGTTTTGTTTCCAGCCCCATTTAGAAAAAAAAATATTTTGTAATAAGTTCTCAAATCAGAGGCTTATAATGAGTATTTCAAAATCTATGGTAATGTATTATTTTGTTTTTGATTATGTGATATCATCTTTAATTACATGTTGTAGATCATATGAACATTGAATTAAGGCCAGAACTAAAGGTACTTTTAAAATTCTTGGTTCACTACCTCTTTTCATTAATTGTTTTGGATGCAAACGTTACTTTATTGGATGTTTTTTTTGGGTCATTCGATAAAAGGTCAATAAACATTTTTTAATAACAACCCACATGTCGTGAAACTAAGTATGAATACTAAAAAAATTATTCTAATTTAAGGATATGCAACCTTGCCATTGAAGTGGTATTTTTTCAAAAAACAATATATTTTTAATCATGCGTACACAATCGTCTCACATGTCCATCGAGCGGGTTTACAACTAGTTTGAAGTAAACTCCATAACATCAAAGATTAAATCCATCCGAGTTAAATAAAGATTAATTATTAGTAACTCATCTCAAATAAATAGTAAAGCATTAAAAATTTATGAGGGAACAAACATAATGTAAACACCAAATGAAAAATCATAGAAAATTTAAAATCCCATCTTGGTTGATCTGGTGAGGAAATGGTGAAGATGAATTTCTAATTATCTGTGCGTGTGTGATAGATAGAGAGAGATAAGACTTGGGATTGAGTGTGTCCCAACAGACATTAGTAGGTGCGTTTCAAAGTGTGAAAGGAGAGAATTATGATATTAACTTCATTTTTGAATTAGTTAATGTGGGTAAACTGATTAAATGTGTGGGAAAGAGGGGGGGGGGGAAATAAAATAATAGTGGGAAAAAAGACGCAATAGTAAGGAGAATATTGAAAGGATACCCATCTCAACTATTGTAACACACAACCTATCGATCGTACCATAGTTGGATCAGATCACAACTGATAAGTATCTTAAGTTCTTATTTTACAGTAAAAGAACTCTCATGCTCCTCCTCCTTACATATATATAGCATATGTTACCCCATTAACCATTTTTAATATACTTTTTACTAATAAAAGAATAATTCCTAAAAGTAAATATCAAATTTATTTTTAAAAAATGTATAAAAAACAATGATGGAGGTTGTATGCACGACAAACATTACTTCTAGCCATAAATTATCATAGATGTGTCCATAAAATGTGCAAATTTTAATATAATTAGCTAATTCTTTATCTTCTCTATCGAATAATCTGTCCTTAAATTATGTAAATTTCATTTATAGATTTTTTGTTTATGACAATTGAAGTATGTAGATATGGTGAATTAGAACTCGGCTTACGTATTGTTAGATTATCCATTGAATAGGAATCAAATGTTTTATTTATGAATTTAAATTTTTTTCTTCTAACATAACGAGTTCCCCTATAATTATTCAACTATAAACCAAAATAATGAGAATAATTTAAGCCCACCTAGGTAAAAAAAGCATGTTTCCTATTTTCCTTTTCACCGTGGATAAAACTATTCCACCCCAGATGGAATGACCCTTATGAGAACGTTAGAAAAATTATTTATTTTTCCACTACCCACTAAAACTAAGTAAACTTTATTACGAATATTTGTTCTTTGATTGATGTTTTATGGGATAGTATTCCTTCACAGTTTCCTTTTCTTTAGTGCCATGGAGTACTCTTAGTAAGACTAACCAATACACCAGGCGAACTTGACCCTTATAAAAGTTCCTCGTGGGGCTAGCCTTAATGGGTTTGTAAATGTTAATAAGAAGGGTAAATACATATCCTAATGGAAAAGGCGAGGCTGAATCCCCATTAAGTAATACTCCTAAAGACAAGTCATGGTGCTATAGTAGACCTCATTCACACTCTCCTCCTCCTCCTCCTTTATGAGGGTCATTTGTTTGAACACTTCTCCATAATAAATCCACAGGCCACCAGTTAGATGTCCCCCCGGTTGGTCCTCAGAGCTAACCACAAATTAAAGAGATTAGCTTGGCAAGGTTTTCGAACCCCTATAACAAAAGAAGGCCAGTTCATAGTACCTCAAGTTAAGTTTAGTACAAAGCTATAGCAAAGTGTCTAGAAAGAAGGTGAAAAGAAAAACATTATTGTAATACCCTCTACTTTTGGACGGTCCTTTTGAGAATGGGTCAAAATAGTCCATAACAGGTACTTGGGGTTATAGTTGGGTTCTGGGGATTTTTAGACCTAGAATATCCCGTATAGGGGTATGGTCAACGTTTTACCCTTGTGACTTAACCCAAATACAAAATTAAGGCTTTATTATCATCATCATTATCATACTTGCCTTAATCCCATCACAAGGGGTTGGTCATATGGATTTTCCTTTTCCATTATTTATAAGCAATATTATCATTTAAATTTAATTCCTTAAGATCTAACCTAATAATTTATTTTCAAGATATCTTAGGATGACCCATTTTTGTAATCTTCCTCTTGTTATATGTGCATCTAATGGTCTACGCAACACATGTTCGTACCATCTAAGTCTACTTTCTCTTAAATTATCACTAATGGGATCTACTCGTAGATAATATGTCACGTACTGGTTTTTTTCTCTTGGCCTTTCTAGTAATTCCTATCATCCATCAAAGCATCCTCATCTCACTAACATGGATATTTTGCTCATGTTTTTTCTTTAAAGACAAACACTTAGCTCTATAAAGGGTCACTTGCCTAACAATCGTTATATAATATTTTCCATTTAATTTATTAGTTATCCTCTTATTGCATAACACCTCTGTGACACCCTTCTTATTCTAATAAGTGGTGACCAATCCTCTACTAAAATAAAATTGGAATCTCATAATGGTTCATTCTTAGCATCACTGTTGAAAACCAATTAATTAAACTAGTAACTTATTATGTCTGGTGTCAAATTTTAAAAACTTATTAACATGCTTCATTAACCATTCAACCATATAAAATAAACATCCACAATGGGAGAATGAAATGAATACTAATAAGATAAATGAATAACTGAGTAAATTCTTGGTAAATCCCGCGTAAATTAATCCAAAGACTAAATGAAATAAAGTAAATAATGTCTAATAATAAAGCAAACCAACTACGGTCGACATGGCCAAAAGAAATACTAGAATATCATCCTAACTAGATACAATGGAAATTGACGTTTAAGAAAATCCTTCATGCATCCACAACTACTATAACATCATCTGACTATAATGAAAAGATAACCCTGGAGTCCCCGTGGCTGAGAGCCTAAAAGGTTTTGAAAACAGTTTTAATATGGGTCGGTGCCGAAAACATTATAAAAATAGTTGCGAGTATTTAAATGCATTAGTCAATATGGATTAAGAATGATTCATGTTCATCTGGTATCGTATTCACATGAGACTATGCCCACCACTCATGTAATGAACACCTAACGCATTTATTTTAAGAACATAGTTATGCTACCCTTCCTTACTAGGCTAGCCATTCTTAGCATAATCCAATCCACTAAACTTTTAGCCTAATCATGCTACTCGTATATTACTCTATTTTGTTTATTATGTAGATATGACATAACTTATAACGTAGTATTTCTTAATTTTGTTCATACCGCTATATAAGAAATGTAACTATACACTAGTTTAGTGTTTGCGCAATAAATAGTACTATTTTATATGTATATACATAGCATACCTGAGATAGCATCCCTGATATGCTTTCAGGATTCAGCTACATCACGTACTACCCCTCGGCTACCGGGTAGAAATCTCACAACTGATCCCAAATCGAAAACACAAACTTGAGGTGCTCATAAACAACATTTATGGGTCATAATCATACCACACTACCACAATCAGACTCGAAGCTCACATATCCTCACATATGAATAGTAGTCATGCAACAATACTATGACCTGCGAAAATGACCCAAAACCTATTTGTCAACTCAATGGTAGATCTCCCACTACGTGCAACCTCAAACGATAAGATTACTAGAGTAGGTATGTTCACACACACACACACACACACAAAAATTTCACTCGATACGTATATGTATGTCAATTCTATTAACATGCTTAATGTCTTTTATGGAACTAGCCTACCAAACCCAAAGTCTATCTCGAATTCCCGATTTTAGCTTAGTATTTACTGACTTATTTATTAACTAAGTAACTTAATATTTCTGGCCAATTATACATGTAATTTCTTACTCGAAATTCATCCCCCATTATACTAAGGAACTTCATGACCTCCCCTCTGAATTCCTAGAAGTCTAACACCTTTCCTATAGCCCCATATTCCATGTCGATCCTTAAATGGTCCAAGAAATATCACACAAGGCAGAGGAAGACAGCTAGCAGAATGGAGCTGATTCGCTTCCCCCAAATTCAAATTTTCAAATGAAATCTAAATCCAAAACCACCAATTTAAAATTTTACTATCGCAGAACTATTACTAGAAAATTCAAAACAAATTAAAAAAATCAGTAAAAATACGAAACCAGCGCTTTTGCCTTTGTAATTTGATTTTTCACAACGTTTTTCATCTTTCAAAAGAAAATAGCTCAGTGAGCATACCAGTTCAATTTTTGGAGCTACTAGAATGAACTTTTGATGGGATTTTGTTTTTTCCCTTCACCCGTAGTAGTTTTAGCCTTCATGAAAACCCCATTTTTGAATACTAATACATTCCTAAAAATAATTCAACAGGTTTCCATGTAGAATTCATCCCGAGCAACATATAATTCATAAGATCAACGAATTTATATCAAGATCCATATATGGTTAAAACCCCAATTCGGGATTCAAGATTTTCGTTCTTAAATCCATCAAGAACTTATCTTTTCCATTCAAATCAAATTAGATTCATCATATTATCATAATTAGATTCAGCTTCTAATAATTTCTTAAATTAAAAACTAATTTTGATGGTTCTCCCATCCCAAAAACTGTATTTTCCTACACTAATTAGCATGAATATTTGAAAATACGTAAGAACAATAACGAAAGTTAAATACTTGCCTTGGGAGTGATGGCTTTTCGATATTTTATATTGAGTTCCTCTCTTGGCAATGTTCTTCAACCTGGATGAACTTGTTCTTCACCCAAGATCCTTTTCTCTTCACTTTTCTCTCTTTTCTTCTCATCTTTCTATTTCATCTAAAAAACCTAGCATATTAGTTGGATAAAAAGTTTCTCTTTTATCCACCTTACATAAGTGTAAATCTGAACAATCCAAATCCCAAAATTGAGTCGGCCCTCATATGTAAAATGACCTCAATATTCTTTTACCACTCCAGTTTATCATAAAAATCCCCCATAACCTAATTGTAACCACAGGGTACCTATTTCAGACTATTTTGACCCATTCCAGGCTATTTTGCACTCAAAATTACCATCCAAGTTATCTAACATTAATTCCCATCTCATGCTCGACACAACTATATCGCCGTGTCCCGAATGAGATACTCATTAACCCGCTGCTTTTATTCACTTACGATGTAATATATTTTAACACATTTTCATTTAATTATCATACAAGTAAATATAGATACACTTGGATATTAACCCTTTTATTTGGTAATTAATATTTACTTAAGTCACTTTATTTGTCCGTTCAATTAAATTACATGCACACATGTAATTTAAAATGCTTTAAAAATACAGGGTGTCACAACCCGACTCGTTTGTCTCCATTTCATCCATCCAATTTCTATTACACTTGTAACATCCTCATCAATATCCCCATTACTATGTATACCTGAACCTAAATAATGGAAATTATTAGTTTCTTCTATCAATTTTTATCCAATCGTTAACATTATGTTATCAAATGACTCATTGTTAAATTTACATTCCATATATGTTGTTTTATGTCTACTGATTTTCAGTCTCTTAGACTCGAAGTCATTTATCCACATATCTACTCTCATTGTTATGATTCCTCTATATTACCGTAGTTTTGTATATCCCCTTTATTTTTATACAAAGGTATGATGATGATTTCAATCCCCTCATCTGACATACTTCTTTCTTTTAAAATATTATTAAATAAACATGTTAACCACTATATCCCTAGACTTCCAGGGTTCTCCACACCTCTATAGGTACTCTATTCGAGCCAACCACTTTATTTCTCCGTAATTTTTAATTAATATATCGATTTCCTTTTAAGTAACGAAACACAACATCCCCATATTTGTTTCTATGTTTTCAATTTTTTTAGGATATTCTTCATTCAATAATCCTTGAAAATACTCTTCCCATCTAACTAGATTTTCCATTAATTAATATATTTTTTTTATGTCTTTTATACACTTAAATGAACCCATATCCATTGTTAATATATCCCTATTCCTTGCCAATTTATATATCTCCTTCTCACCTTCCTTCGTACCTAATTTATTATACAAATTATCTAGTGCATTTTGTTGTGCATTTCTAACAATATTTTTCTTCACTTTTTAATTTATTATACATTTCTAAGTCTTCTTCGTTTTTTCTATTTTGCCCTTCTCTGACACCCCGCCTATTTCAATAACAGATGATCAATCCATTACTAAAATAAAGTAAGAATCTCATTTGGTTCATTCTTAGCATCAATGTCAAAAACATTTTTAATTACTAACCACATATTAATTAAGTAAGTCGGTGCCAAATTTTTTTTATACAACAAAATTTGTCAATCTAGAATAATCCCATACACAATAATCAATATAAATCAAGCCACAATGTAAGACTAAAGCAGAGATAAATAAATAAAGTTTCCGAAAAACCCATCGAGTAAAAATCCAATACATCCAGTCCAACTAACTAAAATAATCCGAAATTCATAAATCTGAATGAAAAGTGGAAGCACGCCCAGCCAATTATAGAATAGAGAACATGATCTAGAGTGTTGATAATAAAATTGTCTACTAAAAAATTCTGCAAACATCCACATCAAATGCAGCTACAAAATCTCTGAAAGACGAATCATCTTTGGCGTCCATGTGGCTAGAGACTTAAAAGTTTGAAAATATATTTGACACGGGACAGAGCCCAGACCTGTGAAAAATATTTAGCAAGTGTATAAAATGCATAAATGAAAATATCCTATCAATTTTCCTATTTATAAATCGGTAGCGCACTCTCGTGAATCACCCCTAACCCCTTTTCTAAAGTGCACACCTAACGTATGCTCTTGTCCCTCCTAGTTGTGTTCCCCACTATCTAGTCCCATAACATTATAGTTCACACACGTTACCCTATCCCACATATTTTATAATATTAGGTATCAAATCCGATTAACAAATATATATCTCAATTATAAGGTATCGATTCATTTCAAGTAACTTCCAACAATCATAGTTCTCATTCATAAATTATTACTTTATTTTCAATAATTGTTATTAGACATTTAAATAGTATCCGCTTTATCTTCTAACCCATATAATCTGCTACACATAAATATACGTAACGATATACTATAACAAACACACATATTTCTGTTATAGTCGCCATCCCTCAGAGTAATAGCTTACTGAATACGGGTCTCTACAATGCTCTCATTATCTAGGGAATGTTCTCCTCCTCTTGGTTACCGGAGGTCAGGCTCTCACACCGACTCAATAAAATTGCAAACATATTAGAGGCAATCACAGTCCTTCAACAATTAGTCATAGTACCCTCAATTTCCTCACTTATAATATAAATCACATAAACATAAACATGGGACTATGACCTAGGGTTGATACTTAAGCTGCTGTGATTCGCCAGGGAAGATCACCCACATTGTGCAATCTCCACTTATCGCACTAAAGGGTTATTTTACAAATAATATCTTACACACATATATCATTATATTTCATATATATGTATCGCCTCAGCACCCGTATATATAATCACATTAACCGACTAATCTGTGCCTATCACCCAAAGCACTAGTCTAATAACCCGAGTCTATCCCCGACTCTTATTTAATTAAATTATTCTCCTAGTTAAATAATTAACATTACTTCTCAACGTTGATCCAGCCATCCCTAAAATTCATAATCTAAAATCACTCTATCCCATTACACATCATATGACCTGAGTGTTTTATCTCCTAAATACTCTACATATATAATTCGAGTCAATCCTTGTTTACTTGAAATTTCCCTTATTAAACATAATCTCCATAAGTATTAATAATCATTAACTTAACCTCAATTTCATTAATTATGAATTCATATTAACTAAGGGAATATATTTTTAAGGGTTTTTAATCACAAAAAACACAATCATGCCAAAGATAAAATCTATCCCTAGATTACCAACTAAAGATTTTGGTCTCGTACACACTTCCCTGTACAATTCATAAATAATTGAAAAAATTAAAAAAATATGAAACTGGTGGACATGCATTCATAATGAAGAGATATCCAATTTCATGACCTGATTAAGCAAGGGAACCAAACTGGTTCACCCCTGGAATTCTTAAACACGGACTTGCTATGATTTAACACAAGTTTTTCCAATTTTCAACCCCGAAATGCATCCAAACTTCATCCCAATGTTATATAATATCAACCCACAAATTATTAACATGAATACATTTATTTTATTGTCTCCAATCATCAAAAACTAAATTAGGTAATGGTATTTCCACCATTCTTTGTCCAACATCAATTATATAATAATTTCTAATGAAAATCCTAAATTACCATTCAAGATTTAATCTTTTCAATTCAAGATAGTGCATTTTCATTCAAGGTTAATATATACAACATTTATTCATGGTCTTCTCTAATCAATAACAAATCTTAATGCTTTATTTTTCTTTAATGAGATTAAGAACTCCATATTATTCATTTTTCTAAAAATCCCCCTTTTACAATTAATCAAACTCATCCCATAATCAAATCATCAATTACCAATTTTGAGATGAATATTACACTAAACATATTCATGATAGCAAGTTTATACACTTGCCTTAAATAGTTAATATGATTTTGAATCTCTATGCATCGGGTTGAAGAAGATAAGAATTGCCCCGTCCTTCTCCAAATTAAGCCTTTGGATCACTTGACTATTCTTCCTCCCTCTTTTATCACAAATGGCCTCCGTTGAGTTTTTGTTGTGTTATGGATGCCTCCCTGACCCTAGCCTCCCTTTAGTTAACCCAAATCCCGAAATTAAATAAAGACCTCGGCATAAAATGACCATATTTTCGTTACTCGAGTCCCGACTTGTCTAAAATGCTCCCGGTAACGAGAACTTGATTTTAACTATTTTGACTACTCCCTGATACACCGTTCACTCGAAATCACCATTCGGGACACTAAACATAAACCTCCTATGTCAACCCTAAATATCCCACACAAATGCTCGACTGAGATACTGTCAATTCTTGCCGTTTCAACCCACAACGATGCACATATGATTGGCTTAAATAAATTTACTTAATCACACTAGTAAATTTACACATAAATATTAATCATGTTCTCCCTAATTAATATTTATTAATTTCAAATTATATTCACATTTTAATTAAATTATGTCACACATGTAATTTATAAGCAAAAAATAAATTACTCAAAATTATTGGGAATTACATACTTCCCCCCTTACAAAGGTATTACGTCCTTGAAATTTGGATAAGTCTGGTACTCGTAGCTTCGGATACTTCCTCGCATGGCATATTTTCCTTCCCAAAGTTAGAAGAATTATTTTGTTGCTGGTAAGAATTATTTTGTTCCTGCTACACCTCCCTTAACTATACGTTCTAACCCAATGGCCTATACACTACCATTTAAAACTAGTGAATAGTCCGCGCTAGTCACCTTACATTGACATACCACATTATTTTTCTTAACATTTCACCTTGGAGAATTGACAACACATTACACTTTTGCTAAAAAAATTCCAATACGATGAGCCTATACTTTACTGGCTATACCATTCTCTCTATCGGGAAAGGTACCAATATCCCTAAGTGCCAATTCCCCTGTTTTTTTTCAAATCACATCTCTCCCTTTGTGGGAGACATCCGAAATCACATCTGACCACTCATGTTAGACTTTAAAATCTTGAGTTTGTTATTACATAACTCTTTCAATAATTCTCTTATGTGCATAGTAACTTCGGATTAGCCCCAAAATCCACAATGTACATTCCTTGCATTCTCTATAACCATGGTCACCCTTTTCGTCTACTCCTCAATCTCTTGGAAATATTCCTTGATCAAAATGAAAATTTATCCCCATTGTCTCATCCTAATCTACAACAATGTTGTGTTTCACTATGTGACAACTCATTCCCTTTCTTTCGTCAAAAAGTGAGCACACTGCCCGATAAAGTAACTGACTCCAAATTTTCCATAATGTCCATTATGGTCAATAAATTCCATAACTCAAAGGAAAATTTGACCCTTCTGTTATGTTGGTAACCCGTCATTACCTACATTGGCCTGCCTACTCATTCTATCATTGGAATTTCTAAGTCTTGCAAAACTTCTGGCCAATCATCTCGGACCATCCCTTTCTCATCGAAAAAGTTGTGCAACCGAAGATAAATTTCCTATGTCCCGCCCCACTTCGATTCATGAATTTTGTTTCCCATGCTACATGGTACATATTACTCCCTTGTCCCGGGGTATGCCCAAAAGAATATTACGATACAATGCCTGCTCCATAATTTTTCCCTTTGTGGGTCCTCCTCGGTTAGTAGAATTAGCCTCCCAATTATGTGCAAGGCATCCTCAAAACTTGCTTGAGCGTGATTCCATTCATATTACCAAAGATGTTAGATCCTCCCTTAGCTATAGAAATCCCTCATCCATATCACAACTATCTTCTAACCCTTCTTGGTTATAATGGGTCTACTTGTTGTACATAACCGAACTACCTCCTTGCTTTCGCAAATATATTTATAACTTCCCCTCTGGCATACGGTTAAACATATTCCTTACTCCGTCCACTTATCACGAAAGCTTCTTAAAATCGAAATACCTAGGGTGCCCATACACCCTACTTCCTGCTTATACTCCCACAATTGTAATACATGTACTAATAATATGCCCAATTTTGTCGCGCACACTTGGCATTGCTATAAATTAAGGGTATAATTTACAACCATATCAATCGTAACTCAATATTCTCCATGTTTCTCCAACTATCCACTAGTTATATAAATGTTACCCAGTGCTCCCCACACAGCACTACCCGGCCTCACTGGCCTTAAATGAAAATATCTATTATCTCAAAATAATATCCACGTACACATGAAATAATTATAGTATTGATTCCAGGCCATGTTGACAACATGTCTCCCACCTTCCGACGCTCACTAAGGTTCATGCGTGGAATGTCTCGCAAGTAAAACACAAGCAAGGAACCCCCTCCCCCCAATAAACTACTTTCTAGAATTATCTAGCTACAGGAGGTAAAGTTTTTGGGCCATATTATAACTGACAAAGGCATTGTTGTCGGTCCGAGTAAGGGATCGGCAGTGAGCGAATAGGGACAACTCATGACACCAACTGAGATTCACATTTTTTGGGGGTTTCTTAGATACTATCGTCACTTTATTAAGGGATTCTCAATGATTGAGGGTCCATTGACATACCTGACTTGAAAAGGGGTGTCATTTGTTTGGGATGATCACTGTGAGTCAGCTTTTGATGATCTAATGGACAAGTTGACATCGACACTTTTGCTCACATTGCCTAGGGGATGAGTGGAGTATCATGTTTATACAGATTTATCCTTACAGGTACTTGAGGTCTTACTACAATAGGAGGATAAGCCTATAGCTTATGAATCCCGTAATCTTAAGACCAGGAGAAGAATTACCCTACACATGACCTTGAGTTAGCATCAATTGTATTTTCCTTGAGGATTTGGAGGCATTATCTTCTAGGAAGAAGGTTGGCTCGTTCATAGACCATAAATCACTACAATTTGGCTTGTTCACAGACCATAAATCACTTCAGTATTTGGTCACATAGAAGGATCTGAATATGAGGCTGAGGACATGGTTAGACTTTGTGAAGGATTACAATTTGATATTTAGTATCATCCTCGGAAGGCTAATGTGGTGGCACAAACTTATTGAGTTGGCGACCAACTGGGTAAATAGAAGATGTTTTGGAGGATGAAGTGGAGTGAGATTTGACATGATGATGATGTTGTTAGAGCTTGTATGACCGTGTTGTCTATCACTCTCGAGATCGTGATGCAGGTGGTCAAAGCACGAGTATGAGATCATTTCTATTAGGACACAGTATGCCAGTTTTTAGCAAAAGGGGTAGAGTCCTATTCGATAAGTTATGAGGGAGTATATCTCAATAATAGGAGACTCATTGTTCCGAAGGATGAGGATTTAAGACACGCATTAATGGTAGAGTCTCACGAATCGAGATTTGCAGTACATCTCGGTGGGTATAAGATGTAGCATGATATGCGTAGGTAGTACTGATGGTCGGGGATGAAGCATGACATAGTGAAGTTTATCTAGAATTATGTTACCTACTAGCTAGTTAAAGTAGACCACAAAAGACCAAAATGGATGTCACAACCACTAGAGGTTCCAGTGTCAAAGTGGGAGAGTATCTCGATGGAATTCATTACTGGCTTACCAACATTGTCGAGAGGTCATGACTCTATTTGGATAATAATGGATTGTTTGACTAAGGTGGCCCATTTTCTATCAATTCTCATTGATTATGAGATGAGTCTGTACGCCCAGTTGTTCATTGTAGAGATAGTGAGGCTGCACGGGGTTCAGATTAATATCGTGTCAGATCAGGATAAGATTTTTGTTTCCCACTACTATTAGAGCTTTCAGGAGGCTCTGGGCAAAGATTTATGTTTGAGTACCGTGTATCACCCATAGACGAATGAACATACAAAGTGAGTTAATCAGCTGTTTATTGATATGTTGAGGGTGTGTATACTCGACTTCGAGGGAGGATCGGAGCAGTACCTTCCATTGGTGGAGATTGCTTACAATAACTCCTACCAATTCGCCATTAACATGGGACGAATTGAGGCACTTTATAAACGTCCGGGAGGAGCGAGAGGGATCATTGGCATTTTTTTACACTCGCCTATTTTAATTTTGGTGACCGTTCCATTATTAAATTAAACTACAATCATTAATTATTCCGGTTTAATTGAATAATAGACTGCTCACCCAGTATTAAAAGAGGCGGGGTGTCACATATGGTATCAGAGCATAAGGTTCGAGTGTCCATATGATCTGTACGGGTTCGTACTATTTGAGCATAGCGTTCTTTGACATATAGCCCTATTGTTAGGACAGTTTCATTCATGGTTACACATTTAAGATTCGTTCTTCTTCTTTTATAATTGTAACAACTGAGAAATCATACAATTCGAATCTAATTTTATATGCCACCTCGGAGATGAGGAGAAACAACTAAAAATAATGCGAGGAAGGCTCAGCCGGGGCCACATGCACTGCAGCCACTAACACCACAGGGGTGTAACACCCCATATTTTAGAGGATATATAAATTAATTAAATTAGTGAGTTGGATTTATTTAATTTGGAGAAATTCATTTAATTTGATGATTTAAATTTAATTTATTTAAATTGGAGAAATTATTGAATTTGGAGATGTAGAATTTATTATTTAAATTTGGGGATTTAGAAATTCAAATTAATTCGGGTTAATGAAAATTTTCACGTGTCGCATTTTGAGGTTGAAATTGGAAAATTTTATAAAGTATCTCGGATGACAATTCTGAGTGTACGGTTGAGTCCGGAAGGGTCGAGATAGTCGGAAAAGAGTACCCGGGGGTAGTAAATGGGTCTCGGGGCATTTTTAGACATGATCGAGCCCATACGGGGCATTTAAGACATTTTTAATTGGTCAATAGGCTTAATTACGGGATTGAGGAATTTTAACCTAGGTTTAAGTGTGTTGGGCAGCCATGAGTCATTCCAAAACACAAAGGGTTGAGAGACGAGAGAAAGGAGAAAGAAGAAGAAGGAAAGAAGGATGACGAGCAATTCGGGCAAGAAGTTCGATATGGGATCGTCGGATTTAATCCCCCAAGGCAAGTGTTTTCTTGCTTTAATTTGAGTTGTAGTTAATGATGTAAATAGCTGTAATTATGTCAATTAATTCTGGAAATATGGAAGTAGGAATTTGAATTGAAATTTGTGGGTTTATGGTGAAGAAGATGAAGAATAACCATTGATAGGGGATTTTTAACTTTGTGAGAAATTGGGTTAATAGTGAAATTATAACTTAATTTAAGAAGTGAACAACATGATTAGATCTTGGTTTTTGAATCTCCATTAGTGGTATTGTTGGAAGAAATTGTTAATGATGAAGTTTGGGTGGATTTTAGGATGAATCTTGGGAGGTTTTTGGGTTAAAAGATCTGGGTATAATCGAAGGTTTTGGAGATTTAATGGCGATTCTTTCCGCTTTGCCCTGTAGAAAATCGCGTTTTATACATTTTGTTATCTCACGCGCTTCCTCCAAAACTGCTCCAAAATGCCTCAAAACATCAATTTATGAATCTGGGCAGAATGTGGGAAAACGTTTTAAGAAAGTTTTTTTTTTAAATCTTCTTTGAGGTGAATCTTTATAATGCCCTAACTTTTGGCATACGGACTCGTATTAGTGTGCCGTTCACGGCCACACATAGATAGTGAAGAGTATTATGCTGTCCTGCGAATGTTTTTAATTAGACACAAAAATTGGAAGGTCTAAAATACCCTTGAAGACGGAACGAGTTATTTGATTTTTAGCACAACTTTAAATGAGCATAACTTTGTCATACGAATTCGGATTTACGTGCCGTTTGTGGCCACGCATAGCAAATGGAGAGTAGTACGCAGTACTAGGAATTTCATTACTGAGGCATATATTGTGAAATGTCTAAAATGCCCTTGGAGTTTTAATTAGTGATGAAACTTTCCCGAATTGAAACTAAAAATTGTTGGGAACTTTGTGAGACTAATATGAACTTAATCAAGTATATATGAGGTGAGATATATAATTATATAAATTATATTAAATAGTGGGATGTAGTTATTTTGGTATTGGATCGTATTTAATACGAGCGAACTAGTAATAATTGGAATATATGTATATATATATATATATATATATATATATATATATATATATATATATATATATATATATATATATATATATATATATATATATGAGTGTGTGAATTATATATAGAAATATGGGAATACATAATCCAATAGAAAAATGATAATAGGTTACAGGAATACCTAAAACAATGATTGGTTGTGTGAATACGTAAAACAATGAAAGGTTGTGTGAATACCTAATATTTTAATAGGGTGCGTGAATACATATTTGATTGTTTTATTATGTGTATGACATACCTAGCTGCTTGCTATGGCCGGGGGTTGTGTAGAGACGGTCTTATCCCGAGTGACCTTCGGGGGGATATTTGACTTGTATCTCAGAACATAGGACTGTGAAAGACTTATTTGTGAGTTGATAAGTCCGCTGACTATGGGAGCGTAGGTATGTGCGTGACCCATAGGTATGTGAACTATGTTCGCCGGCAATATGTGTGATTTGTTTATATGGTTCGTGGGACATTTCCAAACCGATAGTCCTTGTTTGAGTACGAGACGTACCGGGACATGATAACAGAGTATGCAATGCACTATAGGTGTATCCTTAGGGTGCTGTGTTAGTATATATATATAATGGTGGTGGATATATATGTATACTTGTGATATAATTACAATGTGATAATTGTAGGCTATTAAGATTGTGTTAATACATATATATAATAGTGAGGGATATATATGTATGCTTATGGTATATCTACAATGAGATAATTACAGACTATTAAGATAGTGAAATCTTATATAAACGTAAATAGTAAATACTTGACTTTAGTGTGATAACACTTATTTAAAAATGATAATTGTTGAGATCAAATATGATATATTACTACGAGGGGTAACTAGAAGGATAAGCCTTTTTCCTAGTTAGAAGTGTGTCAGATGGCTAGGCGGAATAAATGAATGCGATAGGTGTGCACTATAGAAGAGAGGTGAGATTGTCCTCAAGAGAGTGGGACCGTAAAAGAAATTATGAACATTATATACTACGCATTTCATTTATTGTAATAAAATGCTTACTAAACATTTTTATAATTCGGGTTCTGACCCGTTTCTTGTACTTCTTCTCTCTTGTCTATGTATATGTATATTAACAGGTGTCCAGCCACAGGGATGCCATAGTTGACTTATCTATTCCAGGGTTACGCAGCTGCAACATTGTGGATGGTTGCAGGATTTGATTTAGATGTATCATTTCTTTATTCCTAGAGTAGGATTCTTATCTCAGTTGTAGATTCATTCAGGTCATGTTTCCCCTTTTTACTTTTAGACTCAGTATTTGGTTTATGTATTCATTTATTGAATTATTATTATTGGGATTTTGAGCTGATTGTTTATTCGGCATGTCATTTAGTCATTTAGTACTGTTTTAGACTCATGGTTTGGATGTATGGTTTATTTGTTATTCAGCATGCATATTTAATTGTTTAATAAAAAGATAAAATTTGACATCAGTCTTTTTGAATACTAGGTGGTTAGTAAAGTTTTAAAAAGTTTTCGACAGTGATGCTAAGAATGAACCCCTGAGATTCCTATTTTAAATTTGATATAGGACTGATCACCCGGTATTTATTTGGGTGGGGTGTCACAAGGGGATAGTGACAACAGTTGTGGTGGAGGCGATAGTGACATAGGCAGTGAATGCAACCATGACTTCCATGGCTCAGCATTTTCCTCAGGTCCAGTAGCCACCACTACCAGTGGCACAAGGGGTTTTGGCACACTCAGGACTGAAAGAGTGGCATAGGGTGAGGGAAGCTTTCCAGGAGGGTCATCCACCTGAATTTAAGTCGAGTTCTAATGTGATAATTATGTGTTCATGGAAGACTAATATTCAGTGCCACTTGTGTATGGTTGACTGTAGTATGGTGCATAAGAAGACGCTTTCTGATATGTCCAAAGTGCACCCTCTTAATCAGAGCATCTAGCCTCGGCCAGTCTCATAGCCGAGGTGACCATAAGCTAATGGAAACCATCAGTAACCTTGATCAGTCTCATATTCTCACATAACTTAGGCTATAGCCAACTTTGCATTAACCTTATACACCAACCTCAGCTGATCTAGCAGAGACGAAGTCAGCAAGGTCTCATGAGCTCAATTAGCTATCAACATTACTATCGGCCCCAGCCAACGTTACGGTCACTATCCTAGATCAACATGTCTCATGGATTCAATTAGTTGCTAGCATCATTGTCGGCCCTAGCCGACGTTACAACTACTCCATACCTAACCTCGGTCAGCCCTCAAGGCAGAGGTTATCATGGATACTTACCTTGAATAAAAAAGGGTCGAAGCCCACCAACCTCGTATTCTTCCAGGCTGAGGTTGTATCAGTCGAAGATAGGGCCGAGCATTTACAAGTGCATGTATGGTTTAGAACACGTGGACAAATCTGTTATAGCCGAATCATTCCCTCCACGTGAGGGAATATTGAGGTCATCGTTACCTACTTGGGACCAACCAAGTGTCATCATTATACTGTTTTGGTTCTCATGCACATGCTCATTGCTTGCCTGGGGGGTAGATTGCACCCCCTAAGCATTATATATAGAGGTCATCCTCAACCTTGTAAAGGGATTTGAAAATACAACCCAAGATGAAACTCTGTCATCTTACACAATAGATAGAGAAATCTTGAGAAATTATATCCATGGTCATTAGTGCCTTCATTTAGTGATATTACTCACACACTCACAGTGGACGTAGGCTAGATTCGCTGAACCACTTATATTCAAGTGTTCATCCTCTTCTCCTTACCTCATTCTATATATACATATACTCCTATGCAACCATTGTTACCACCTATTTGAGCATAACAAAACCTTAGTGTTGGGAATTTTAGCATTTGGTGGACCGTTTAAGGCACCGCCTCAAATTCCTTAAGGGCTACTCGTCCTATGATGAGGTTCTATGCTGAGAAGACATTTTCATCCATTACGAAGAAATTGATATTTCTTGTCAACCTCTTAAGCCACTCGACCCCTTCTCCTCACCTCATTCTATCATATATACATATAATCCTGTACTGCCATTATTATACTTTGTTTGGTCTTGTCAACACCTTACCTGGTGGTGCTATTTCCAGCATCATCATTTTGGCACCCTCTATGGGAACGAGAAGCTATCACTTACTTTTTACAGCTTGACCTCACCAGAGACTATGGTAGTGAACCAGGAACCACCCTTTGTGTGGAACCGTTTAACCATTAAAAAAGGACCCATAAGTTATAAAGCACTCCAATGTACTCATTACAATCTCTTTTGTCTCAACATATGGCACCGGAGTTACCACCTCCTCCACCATCTGGTGTTGAAGGACCCAGTTCTAGCCATGCACCACCCCTGTCAGAGATGGATGAGGTGGCGGCAGACTTGAAGTCCTTAGCCGCATCCCAGTGAATTATGCAGGAATAGTTCACCCAGATAAGCAAAACATAATAAGACCACTTGGGATCTCACCGGAGATGATTACTCTGGCGGCTGCTCAACCTCATCCCGATGACAGGGGACCACCCCAGGCACCACAAAAATACCAACCTACTCCTCAACGGAGGAGGGACGCTGCTGACCCAAGGCATTTACCCCTGGAGAGGCAAGTAAACCCTTGCCCTGAGGATAGGTATAATGATATCAAGGCATAGGATACCCCCACAAACTATTGGGATCCTTATGAGGTTTCAAACAACATAGTGCGTCTTATACAATAGAGCTAAGGTTATAGGACAAGACGAGATGGTGATGCCTAACAAAGAGGATCAACTTTTGATCGTCTGTGTATAGGGTCAGCCTTCGAAAAGCTCGGCCCAATTAATGATATGAGGCATAGGTTATCCAGGTCAATAAGCATAGAAGGCTCACAAAGGGGTGGTGATGAACATCAGCCTCATATTGGCCGACCCTAACATGGCCGAGACTATATCCAGGAGGTCAATAGTCGATGTTGTGTAGCAGCTGAGGAACCTTCAGTCCACCCCTAGAGGTGGCTAGGGACAACCTCGACCAGGACGACGTTGTAAGGCCCTGGAATGACTCAATCCAGTGGTTAGAAGAGAAGATAGTAAACCTCATAAAATGCAAAGACCCACTTCAAAGGGGATTTTTCAAAGGCTCCCCATTTGTGGCAAGAATTGTGAACTTCCCAACCCCTGCCAAATTCAAACCACCAATGGTGTCTCAAGCACTTTGATGGGAGTTGCACACATTTGGTTCACCTCTCTTCCCAAAAATTTTGTTGAGAACTGTAAAGGGTTGGCAGAGCGATTTATACACAACTTCTGTTTTGGGCTAAGACCTCAAAAGAAGACAACCAATCTCCTCTATGTAAAACAAGGAAAGAATGAGAGCCTCAGGGACTACATTATAATATTCAAAAAGGATAAATTAGAGGTTAAAGATTACGAAGAGAATATAGCTATGGAAGCCCTAACTGGAGGACTTCATAAGGTAAAGCTACTTTAGAAGCTTACTGAAGACCCTCCTAAGTCTATGGATGAGCTGTTAGCAATAACTCGTAGGGTCATGAACATTGAAGAAGCAATGGCTGCAAAGTATGAGGATGAAAATGGAACTAGAAGTGGGAAGTTTCAAAGAAAGAAGGATGGAAAGAAGAGGGCTACAGATGACAAGTTTGTGCACTACACGCCTCTAAATGTGAGCTGCGAACATATCCTCAACGAGATAAAGAATGATAGGTCCCTGAGATGGACAGAGAAGATGAAGTCTCCTCCTCATAAGAGGAATAAGAATCTATGGTGTGACTTCCACCAATACCACATCCATCTTACCAACAATTGCTTTGCCTTGAAGGATGAGATTGATAAGATGTTAAAGTTTGGAAAGCTCCGAAGGTATGTGGATGGTAGAACTTCTAAGGGGGAAGAGAAGACCCTAAAAAGAAGAGGAACGATAGATGCTAGGAAGATGCCCCTGCCCGAAGAGCTGAGGACTCATAAGATGAGGACGATGACCCTGACCTCCCACCAAAAGATGACAATGTCCCGATGAAGAGAGTTGGTATGATATCTTTTGGGGTGAACACCATCTGGAGAGGGCTATCAGGAGGAGGTTCAGAGGTCGCCAATCGCAATGACCATGTGGCAGAGGCCAAAGCAGTGACTATGGTCGAGGTTGTTAAATTAGCCTCTTTAGTGCTTAAACCAAAAAAGAGGAAGAAGGTAGATATATATACCCTCATAGTTAGCTTCTCAAGACTTGACTTCAAATGTCTCTTAGCTCCTCACGATGACCCTCTGGTAATCACCACAAGGGTGCATGGTTGTGAAGTTCATAGAATCCTCGTTGATCGGGGAAGTTTAGCAAATTTAATATCCTGGCCCTATTTTAAAAGCCTAGGTCTTAGTAGAGCCAGGTTTGTCCTTTGCCATCACCCCTTGATCAACTTCAATGGTGAAAAGGTTCATCCATTGGGCATGTATGAGATGGATGTAAATATGGGGGACGAGTGGCCTAAGAGGTTGATAAGAAAATGAAATGTCTTCATAATGGATTAAAACATCTTATCAGCGTACAACCTCATCATAGGACGAGTAACCCTCAAGGAATTCGAGGCGATGCCTTCAATGGTCCACCAAATGCTAAAATTCCCGACTCCTCATGGAGTAGGGGAAGTGCAAGGTGACCAAACTTCGACACGTGAATGCTACTTCAACGATGTGGAAGAGAGGGTGGCTCATAAGAAGGAAACTACCATGTACAACATCGATACACTTGATCCTAGAGATGAGATAAAGCTCAAGAAGGGATAGGCCACGAAAGAGGTAGAATCCATCATCCTCAATGAAGACAAGTCGAAAAAACCCTTCAAAATTGGGAAGACCTAAGACCTGAAATCAAGGAAGAGCTAGTGAAGTTTTTGAGGAAGAGACAAGGCGTGTTAGCCTGGAGCCACGCTAACATAACAGGTATTGATCCCGACGTCATGTGCCATAAACTCAATGTTTTAGAAGACACTAATCCCATCAAACAAAGAATAAGAGTATACTCTAGAGAGAAGTATGATGTTATTAGATAAGAGGTCAAAAAAATTGAAGAGGCCAAGTTCATCAGAGAGATCATTTACCATGAGTGGTTATCTAATACCGTCATCGTGCCAAAAGCCAATGGGAAATGGAGGATGTGCATAGACTTCACTGATTTGAACAAGTCTTCCCCCAAACACATTTTCCCCTCACCTCATATTAATCAGATGGTAGATTCCACGACAGGACATGAGCTCGTAAGATTCATTGATGCCTATTCCCATATAGTCAGATCTTTATGAACTCGAAAGACTCGAAGAAGACATTTAAATCACAGACAAGGGGACCTATTACTATAAGGTTATTCCCTTTGACATGAAGAATGCAGGGGCTACCTACCAACGTCTTATAAATAAGATGTTCGAAGATCAGATAAGAAGGTCCATGGAAGTGTATGTGGATGATATGTTGACGAAGATCTTGAAGGTCGGCACTCATGTGGGCGACCATGAAAAAACTTTTGACACTAGGGACAGATACATGATGAAACTCAACCCAGCCAAGTGTGCCTTTGGAGTAGGAGTAGGAAATTTTTTAGGATTCATCATTAATCAGAGGGGAATAGAGTCCAACCCTAAGAAGATAAAGGCCTTGATGGAAATAAAGACACCGAGATCTATCAAAGACGTTCAGAGGTTAACTAGAAGAGTTTCTTCCCTTAATAGGTTCGTCTCAAGAAGCTACAGACAAGTGTCTTCCTTTTTTAAAAGTTCTTAAAAAGGCCTTCGAATGGGATGAGGAATGAGAAAAATCTTTTGAGGAGCTCAAGTCCTACCTTGGGTCTCTCCTACTACTATCTTGGCCCATTCAAGGGGAGAAGTTGTATGTGTATCTAGCTATTTCAGAATCAGCCATTAGTGCAACCATAGTAAGAGAAGATGATGGGTTGCAGAGGCCATTATACTTCAATAGTAAAACTCTTCAAGGGTTTGAACAGAAGTACCCTCGAATGGAAAAACTAGCCTATGCCCTGATACATGCTTCCAGTAAGATGAAGACATACTTACAAACCCACTTTATGATCATCCTCACTAATTCCCCGCTCAGATAGGTCCATCATAAGCCCAAGAAGTCAGGCAGGCTAATGACCTGGGCCATTGAGTTGGGGGAATATGACATTATTTATCAACTAGGGTTTCCATCAAAGGGCAGGCACTTGCAGACTTCGTCGATGAGTTTACATGGGAAGAGGCTGAGACTGAGATTCATATTAGTCAAGAGATTATAGATGAACCAGATAGTAACGCCTTCCAAAAGGTGGACGAGGTTGAGTCACACCAAGCCATAAAGAGGATTATTGAGAATGAGTAAGAAGGGTACCTCTTCAGGTAAGGGACCCTATTAGAAGGAAATTTATCTTCAAATAAATATGTTTATAAACTCTTCATTGATAGGTCATCGTTTAACAATGGAAGTGGAGCGGGGCTGATAGTGTCAGAACCAGATGGTACCGACATCAATTATGTGCTGAGGTTCAACTTCAAAGCTTCCAACAACGAGTCAGAATACGAGGCATTGATTGCAGGTCTCTCCTTATATGAAGCCCTTAGAGTTTGCAAACTCCTAGTCCACAGTGACTCAAGGTTGGTCGTCAACCAAATCCTGGGAGTGTATGAGGCAAAAGATGAAAGGATGACTAAATACCTGAAGAAGGTAAGAGAAATGCTAGAAAGCTTCAAGTAGGTGAATATGAAGAGGATACCTCAGCAAGATAACAGTCGACCTGATACACTTATAAGGTTGGCCTCAGTAATAAAGACGGACAAAAGAAGAAAAGTACCAGTTGAAATCCATCGCAAGCCAACCATTGAAGAGAAGGAGGTTGCCAGACCTTGCCTCAATTTGAATATGGGAGCATCATGGATGGATCCTCTTATCAGGTACATCAGAGAGGGGTAACTGCCAGATTCAAAGTTAGAGAGGAGAAAGCTGAGGTTTAGGGCTGTCAAGTTCTCAATTATAGGATACGTCTTGTATAAAAAGGGGTTCGTACTTCCTCTCCTGAGATGAGTCTACTCTTCAGAGGTTCCACACATCTTACAAGACATGCACGAAGCCTTTTGTTCCAGTCACATATGAGGAAGATCTCTAGCTAAGAGGATAATCACTCAGGGGTACTGGTGGATGACCTTGGCCAAAGATGTTGTTGCTTATGTGAAGAAATGGAATTAATCCTAGAGATTCTCCACCATCCCTCACCAGCCTCATCAACCTATAACGTCAATCATCTCACCTTGGCCATTCGCAGTATGGGGTATCGACTTGGTAGGACCCTTGCCAAGAGCTACGAACAACTATCGATTCTTAATAGTGGCAATTAATTACTTCCCCAAATGGGTAGAGGTTGAGCCAATGATCACAATCACTGAGAAGAAAACCTTTCAGTTCATTTGGAAGAACATCATATGCATATATGGTCTTCCAAACACCCTCATCTCATACAATGGAACCCACTTCAAGAATGCTTCCTTAGAAATGTACAGTGAAAGGGTGGGAATCAAGAAGTTCTTCTCTTCTCTTGGCCGACCCCAAGAAAATGGTGAGACCGAGGTCACGAACTGAACAATCCTTGGCGGGATAAAGAAGAGGTTGTAAGTGGCGAAGGGAAGATGGATATAAGAGGTATATGCCGTATTATGGGCCTATA
This sequence comes from Sambucus nigra, assembly GCA_949130495.1. Taxonomy (NCBI): domain Eukaryota; kingdom Viridiplantae; phylum Streptophyta; class Magnoliopsida; order Dipsacales; family Adoxaceae; genus Sambucus; species Sambucus nigra. The sequence goes on along the minus strand of OX422218.1, from coordinate 25,822,740 downwards.
TAACAACAATGAGGACACCAACAGGAGAGACTCCATTTATGTTGGCCCACTGCTCAAAGGTTGTCATCCTTACAGAAGTAGGACTTCCAACTCATAGAGTTCAGATCTATAACCCTCTGAGTAATGAGGAAGAAATAAGACTTGACCTGTATTTGATTAAAGAGAGAAGGGAAGATGTAAAGATTAGGCAAGCAACCTGCTAACAAAGAACTGCAATGTTTTACAACCAAAGGGTGAAATCAAGGCCCATAACCATGGGAGACCTAGTCGTAAAGAAGATATTGCAAAAGACAAATGAGCTCCACCCAAGCTGGCATAGTCCTTATAGAGTAGTTGATGAGGTTTTGCCTGGTACCTACCGACTAGAAAATCTCGAAGGGGAACCTTTCTCCAACCATTGGAATGCATACCACTTGAAGAAATATTACATATGATGTTATAGTTGTTTCTTTGTAATACATGTATCATTTTATGAAGAGCATGTTAATGAAAAGAGAAAAATTGTGATGATACTTTTATTATATGCTTAAACATCATTAGTTTAGTGAAATTATTAGGGTAAACATCATATTATGGTGACCTCAAACCTTAAACATCATTAGTTTAGTGAAAATAAGAGGTGAAACATCATTATATGGTGATCTCAGACCTTAAACATCATTAGTTTGGTGAAATTACGAGGGTAAACATCATATTATGGTGACCTCAGACCTTAGACATTATTAGTTGGGTGAAGTTATGAGGTTAAACATCATATTATGGTGACCTCAGACCTTAAACATCATTAGTTTGGTGAAATTATGAGGGTAAACATCATATTACGGTGACCTCACATCTTAAACATCATTAGTTTGGTGAAATTATCAGGTTAAACATCATATTATGGTGACCTCAGACCTTAAACATCATTAGTTTGGTGAAATTATGAGGGTAAACATCATATTATGATGACCTCAGACCTTAAACATCAATAGTTTTGTGAAAATATGAGGTGAAACATCATATTATGGTGACCTCAGACCTTAAACATCCCGGTGAAAATATGAGGTGAAACATCATTGTATGCTGACCTCAAACCTTAAACATCATTAGTTTGGTGAAAATATGAGGTGAAACATCATTATATGGTGACCTCAGACCCTAAACATCATTAGTTTGGTGAAATTATGAGGGTAAACATCATATTATGGTGACCTCAGACCTTAAACATCATTAGTTTGGTGAAATTATGAGGTTAAACATTATATTATGATGACCTCAGACCTTATAAATCATTAGTTTCGTGAAATTATGAGGGTAAACATCACATTATGGTGACCTCGGGCCTTAAACATCATTAGTTTGGTGAAAATATGAGGTGAAACATCATTATATGGTGACCTCGGGCCTTAAACATCCCGGTGAAAATATGAGGTGAAATATCATTATATGGTGACCTCGGACCTTAAACATCATTAGTTTGGTGAAAATATGAGGGTAAACATCATATTATGGTGACCTTAGACCGTAAACATCATTAGTTTGTTGAAATTATGAGGATAAACATCATATTATGGTGACCTCGGACCTTAAACATCATTAGTTTGGTGAAACTATGAGGGTAAACATCATTATATGGTGAGCTCAGGCCTTAAACAGCATGCAAGAGGTACAAGTATAACATCAGAGAAACAACTGAATCTGAAGAAAATGGGATTGATGATTATCATTAAAGAAACATTCAAGAGTTACAAATCAGGTGTTACAAAATTCCATCAGAGTTCAAAAACTATGAAGAGGTACAAAAAGGAAATCAAAATTATAACTTTTAAAGCTTTACAAGAAAAAATTGGGCTAAGCCTCTGCAGGAGCAGTCGTGCCATCATGACCGATGTTAGTAACCTCGGAACCGTCATCCTGATGGTCGGCATCTTCAGTCTCAATGGTCACTAATGGAGCAATCTCAATCGGAGCACCATCAGCTTCCTCAACCTCCTGCAGCACCTGAGCAAATCGAGGGTCAGCAAAGCCTAGACCTTTAAAGTCTGAGGCAATCAGAGTCCATGACTCTTTCTCATTTGAGGATGCTAATTTTCTAGGTATTTTGATACCACTTTCAAGGTATTCAAAGCCAAAACTGACGAATTCGTCAAAGACCTTGTAGTCTTCAATTATCTTCCCTGCAGCGTCATCTAATGAGCTTGGAAATGTGTCGGTCTCTCTGATGAACTACTTATTTCATCTTGTCAAACTCCTTTAGCTCACCCTTTAAACGTTCCACCTCAACATTCAAAGAGGCTTCGACCTTCTCAACCTCCCGACCCTTGTCTATGAGGGGCATCTTCTTCAAGGTCTAATCGACAAAATAATGCAAGGACAAGAGACCCTATAGTGGAAGGTCAGACGTGTAGATATATGAGCTATGATTTATAAAAGAGATGAGGTTACACTTGAAGATAACAAATGAAGAGCAACTAATACCCGAATTGATTTGTGGAGGGTAAACTCGGTCAGCAGCGGGACATCCAAGGAGCGTAAGAAGCGCTTATCCTCTTCAGTCATTACTGCACCGATAACATCGACGACCCTCAAACTATAACCAATGAGGCTATTACTGATCTTGAACTAGGCAAGATGAGCAGTTAGAGTGTCGTCTATTAAGATGGGAATGGCGCGATCCCCCCTTTGAGTCTTACCCAACCTTTGAGTCTCCGGGTCAGTTTTTCTCTTCCTATTATTGGTAACATCGACCTTGGACGTGCCGATGTTCTTTTGGGTGGTAGCAGGTGGAACAGTTTTTCCAACACTCTTTATCAACTTTACAAGACTGGGAGCAAACATTTCCCAAAGTTCATCCGATATACCTTCAGGGCTCTTTGTAAAAGACATCTGAATTAGTAAATCACAGGCATAAAAAGTAAGAGGTGTAACTTCAAAAAATTAACACTTACGATGATCTGTCAAAGGTTAACCCCCCAAGCCTATCTGTGAGAGGTATTAGGCGGTCATCAGATGTTCATATTTCACTAGAAGACCCTACTGCCCCGATCGAAAAGATCCTCGACCTTTTTAAGATTATCTTGGCTAATCCTACGGTCGGCTTTAGCATCAAGAGACACCTTTCCCCACCTCAGAGGTTTCCTCGGAACTGACGCTCCAGAGGCTGGATATGGACCAAACTCCCATGCCTTAGAGGCAAAGAAATATCGAGGTTTCCAGTTATGGTTTGAAGTATGGGTAACCAATAACATCTTCTTCTCAAATTTCCTAGATAAGAAATGATAATAGCTAGGATGTTTTTTAGCAGAGGAAGGCACATAACACCTAGTGAAAACTCTGACTGTAAGGTCTGTGTGGTGGACAACCCTTCAAAGTATGATGGCCCCAATAATAACCCTCCAAGCGTTAGGTGATAATTGTGAAGGGGCTAGATTTATATGGGATAATATGGCTCTGATGGAAGGGTGGATAGGAAGACAAAATCTAAACTTGAACATCTGCTCGTAGACGCATATCTCTCTATCTCGGTGGTTAAAATCCCTCTCATCCCTCAGAGGTTTCCTAAGGCCGATAGTGGAGTGTATTGAGTACAGGTGCCTAAAGGCAAGATGATCATACTCGGTGATGGATCTCTCAATCTCGACTGACTCAGACGTATCAGCATCACTCTCCTCGCCATCCCCAGTAATGTCGGCCTTCGCAGGTGCAAGGACACCACCAGGAAACCTCTGAACAAATTTAACCCCTGTGGTAGCCGATAGAGGAATGGCATTAATAATGGGGGAATTGACACACTTGGCCCTATAACGTCAACATCCCCAGACATATTTGAGGTGCTAGCACCCTAGTGAGACTAGGAACAACTCGAAACCTCAGCCTCCTCAGGGACCTCATCATGCCTACGAGAATAATCCATAGATTCTTGGAAAGAGTCTACAGACATAGGGTGTGAGGAAGATGACTCAGACTCGTATATTAGTGTTGGACCCACTAGAACCTCTGTTGTCTCAGCAGGCTCGACTGGCTCAGGGTAGATAAACTTTAGAGGTGGAGGGAAGATAGGTCTGAGAGGGAAGGCCTCAGACCAACAAGCTTCCTCTTGGTCTAGCTCTATTTTCCTTATTTTCTCAATGGTCTTCTCATGAAGAGATGGAAACTCTTCTATGAGTTGTTACAAGGGTCTGAGCATAAAGGAGATGATACAACACTTGGTCTCAAAACCACAAGCAGGCAAACAACTTAATCAATATAATTTAAGGATCAAACTAGTAATTTTTAAGGGTTTCATCAAGAACACTCAAGAACAAGGTTTCCTGATAAGACAATCGAATGTTCACTAGAAACTTAAAGAATTATGGTTCGTGGCTGAAACAACCTCTGAGCAGCCTAGAGTAGTCCTAAAACCACTCAATCACCTGTATACTATCCCTACAACCAACTAACCAAGGAAGAAACATTCACCAAAAAATAGAACTTCACCAGAAATTCAAGAATGCGAAACAACGATTACAAATGAAAAATGAGGGCTAGAAATGGAAAAAGGTGGAAAATGATATACCTAACAAGTTGTGAAGGAGAGGATAATAGACCTTCAAGCGATAGAAACCTTCAAATGCAGCAACATTGGAGCTCTTGAAGAGAGAGAAAATTACACAAATTGCTAAGGCGGGAAAATAGAAGAAAAAAGATAAAAGAAGAAAGAGGGAAGGTTTTAAACCCTCTAAATGATTAAGCACGAATTCCAAGACCCCATCATTACCCTAGGGAACTTACAGGCAGGCCAAAATCGTATCTTCTTAGGGAGCACGCTACCTACTTCAGAAAGTGACATGTGGCAAAGGAAGTTAGCACATAGAAAAATTTGACCCCGGCCTAAGCTACATACCCCTCAGTCATCTAATTACATAGAAGACTAATTGATAGGGGGTGATTGATATATCCAAATTTCACCCACTTAATCAGAGCATCTAACTTCGACCAGTCTCATAGCCGGGGTGACCAGAAGCCAATGGCAACCATCAGTAACCTCGACCAGTCTCATATTATCACATAACGTCGGCTATATCCAACCTTGTATCAACCTCATACACCAACCTCGGCTGATCCAGCAGAGCCGAAGTCAACAAGGTCTCTTGTGCTCAATTAGCTATCGACATTACTATCGGCCCCAGTCGACATTACGATCACCATCCTAAATCAACATGTCTCATGGATTCAATCAGCTGCTAGCATCATTATCATCCCTAGACAATGTTATAACTCCTCCATACCTAACCTCAGTCAGCCCTCCTGGCCGAGGTCATCATGGATATTTACCTCAGACAAGGCTATGGTCGGACCCCACCAACCTCGTATTCTTCTAGGATGAGGTTGTACTAGTCGAAGATAGGGCCGAGCATTTACAAGCGCATGTATAGTTTAGAATACATGGACAAATATTTTATAACCGAATCATTCCCTACACGTGAGGTAATATTGAGGTCATCATTACCTACTTGGGACCATCCAAGTGTCAACATTATACTGGTTTGGTCCTCATGCACATGCTCATTGCATGGCTATGAAATACATTACACCCCTTAAGCATTTATATATAGAGGTCATCCTCAACCTTGTAAAGGGATCCATAATTGCAACCCTTGCTGAAACTCTGTCATTTTACACAATAGAGAGGGAGAGAGAGAGAGAGAGAGAGAGAGAGAGGTTGTATCCATGTCCGTTAGAGCCTTCATTTAGTGATACTCACACACACACAATGGACGTAGGCCAGATTGGCTGAAACACTTGTATTCAAGTGTTCATCCCCTTCTCCTCACCTCAATCTATCATATATACATATACTCTTGTTCTGCCATTGTTATACTTTGTTTGAGCTTGTTAACACCTTACCTGGTGGTACTATTGAAAGCATCATCAATTACTACCTTCAGATTAGTTGGGGAAGCCTTACAGTGATGGGAGTTAGTCACCACCATTGCAGAGAGGGATACTATGACTATTGCTAATTTTTGGGTGGTGTTAGATCGTAAATACTTCCCTCCAATTATAGAGACCAAGGTGGGGAAAATTTTTAGTGAAGGGACTTAGGGTGATCATGTTATGGACTAATATGAGGAGGAGTTCACTCGTTTGGCTAATTTTGTACCAAACAAAGAGAACAACTAAGAAAGGAATAAGGCAAGGTTTATGGATGGTTTGGCTTGGAGGATATGCCAGAACTTGATTGGTAATCCAACAATGGTAACTTATACAGACGTCATTATTTCCCCACTATTACATTGTCAGGATCATTGCTTCAATGTTCATGGGAGCAAGCGAAGAGGTGAGCCCAGCAAGCAGGATTTCCCATAGTAGGTGAGAGAGTTTCCAGGCCAGTGCTTTTATTTTTGGATAGATGGGCCACAAGAGGAAGGATTTCCCATAGTAGGTGAGAGGTCCAAAGCAGTAGGGTTCCCCGCTAGAGCAGCAGGCACATAGCACACCTGCATCACGAGCCCCACCTGTACCACCACAATAGAGACATCTTCAGTATGTGCATGTCTATAACGTCCGAGATGCTGCTATTCAACAAGACCCACAGGCACCACTAACAGTAATGGGTACGTTTGCTAAAGATGGTCTTGTGGGTAATATTTTATTTGATAATGAATCATCACACTCTTTTATAGCGACTAGATTTAAACGAGCCGACGTCCTATTAGATATAACTTGTAGTCTACTTATGTGTATGGAGTCACGAATGAGTAGTGGATTGCTTATACACTCAATTTGTAGAGGTGTGGATGTCGAGGTGGGTAGATTATGTTTAGCTGAAAATCTTCATATATTGGATATGAAGGGATATGATGTTATCTTGGGGATGAATTAGTTAGAGGGTTCTTGGGCGATGGTAGATTGTTAAGAGAGTACTATTGTATTTACAATGCCAGGACATGAGATGTTCTTAGTGGCGATGTCTCTTCCTAAGGGAGGGTCGAGAACTCATCTATATTATATTGAGGAGGAGACCTCATAGGATGTGGTTTGACACCCCGCCTAATTAAACCATGGGTTATCAAGCCTTAATTTAATTTAAAACAGGTTTCTTAAATGATTCATTCTTAGCATCACTATCGAAAATATTTTTATTACTAACCACCTAAGTGAAATTAAGCTAGTGCCAAATTTTATCTTTATTAAACAGATACAACTCAGGCGAAACAATATAAATTAAGTTGTACTAACACCAACCACCATAAATAACTGAATAAAATAAATCCTTGCCGAAAACTACGACTGAAATAAAACCAACTCAAAATCCAACACAATAGAATAACTGAAAAATGTAAAGAGTGTACAACATGTCTCCAAATGAGAGTGCTAAAAACTGAGATCCTACACTAGATCCGAAAGGGTAAAAGAAGCGTATAGTCAATGCCCTGCAACACCCACCTATGCTGTAGCTCTGAAATCTCTGGAATGAAGTCACGTCTGGCGTCCCTGTGGATGGACACCTAAAAGGTTTTAAAAATGTTGTATAGCAAGTGTTAGTACACAAAACATTTTTAAAATATTTAGCAAGTAATTTATTGCAATAAATATCAGTTATTGATTACACATGCTAGGATCACGCACACTCTCTTGAGTTTCCTCACCTCTCGTCTAGTGTGCGCATCTAACATTCCTACCTGGTCTCGCTACCCATCTTAACTAGGTCTCCAACATCTACACACCTTAGAAAATCTAGCTCATCAGTACTGCCCATACAGTACGATACATGCTACCTTTAATTTACATTAAGTCATTAGTTAAGTTTCACTTTAACTTTCCCATACCGCCTATACAGTAAGTGCCCGAACGTCTAGTAATTATCATTACTCTTACCTTAGCATCAATACTTTAAAATCAAGTTCTCATACTTAACCAAATTTTAGGTAAATACTACCTACCTTCTCTACTAATCACACTCAAGTAGATTTTATATATATTCTAGCTGTCCACTTATGTTCCAGCCACTCTTACCCATATCTAGTTTATACAATTTTAGTTATGCACTAATAGTTCTCACTACTATCCCGCCTGAGTATATATTGAAAACAATATTTAGGTAAACCCCACCTAATCTTACTACTATCACACATAAGTAGGTTATTAAGACGGTATATCTTTCACACACACCTATACCCAGTACATCATATCATATTATCGGTCCAATTTCACACATTAAGGACAAATGATTAGGAATGTCTCCTCGAACCTTGCTCGGAATGTCTCCTCGAGTAATCTTCGGAATGTCTCCTCGAACATGGTTCGAAATGTCCCCTCGAAACTGGCTCAGAATGTCTCCTCGATTAATGTTCAGAATGTCTCCTCGAACATGGTTCGAAATGTCCACTCGAACCTGGCTCGGAATGTCTCCTCGAGTAATGTTCGGAATGTCTCCCCTAACATGGTTCGGAATATCCCCTCGAGACTGTCTCGAAATATCTTCATAGTTCAAGATGTCTCATCAAACATACTAATCCTATCACAAGGAAACGCACAATAGGCATTCACAACCCAAGTAATCCTATAAAACTGTAGGTATTCACACAGACCAATTATTCATACTTGTACGTAACATGTTTCTCTCTAATATTCACCGTACTTGTTTGCTTTACGAATTTATTTCACTTTCGTATTAATTTGAGTATTCACACAACTCTAAGGGTCCTAGTTACCCCTTATTATATCAATTCAGTAGTTACCCTTGTTAACCCACTGACCTAACGAATTTAAGCTCGCTCACGCTTTTTCATAATTATATTCTCATCATCTCAAATTAGAGTATGTCACAATCAAGCCTATGAATCTCCACTTTAACTCTCTCACATAATTAAAGTCCAACACTCAATCATAGACCTAATTCCATATAATTATTCCATCAATATATTTCATCAAGGTTCCAAACATTTCCCCGATAAAATTTTAGACATTTGAGGCCTAAAAAGAAAAATCTCAAATTTTCTGGCAGATTAAACACCCTGTAGTAAAATTTTGATTTCTCCCTCTACAGAACTACGATTGACCTGATTCTGAGTTCATTGGATAGCTAAGAGAAATAAATTTCTAGGAATGTATGGTTAAAACACAAATTAGAAGCAAAATTCAAATCTCAAATGGTTAAAATCACGTGAAAATTCTGACAAATTAATATGTTGACAGATGAAAATACCCTGTAGTAAAATGTCGATTACTCCCTTTACAGAACTCCGATTGACCTGATTCCAAGTTCATTGGATAGATAAGAGAAATAAATTTCCATTAATGTATGGTTAACACTCCAATTCAAAGTAAAATGCAAATGGTATACGTTTAAAGTTGTGTTAAAAATTCTGGCAGATTGACATCTTGTGTTCATCAATTAAACCCTAAGCCATTCAAGATTCATGTTCTTCATCAAATAACTCATAAAGATTCCATGTTAAGCACCAAATATATTCAAATTTCATTTTATCTTTAATTATGGATTCATTATACATGCAATCCTACCCAAACATGTGATTAATTCAAACATTTATTCAAGGGTTTTCAATATAATCAACCAATTCTTAAAACTCCCTACACATGGGTATTATAACTTGAATTTAATTTGCAATAAACACTCGCCTTATGTCCAGTAGGTATGATTTAGTGATTGTGGTTAGTGATTGATGATCATTCTCCTTCAATCTTTCTTCCCAATGAGTTTGTGGTGAAAGTCTCCTTTGAATCCTTCCCACTTCTTCCTTTTTTCCTTGGAATTGTTTCTCTCTTCTCTCTAATGGCTATGGTGTTTTTTTTTCTCCCTAACCCTAGCCTCCAACTCTTATAATCTGACTTAGAGTTCTACAATTCGTGGGTCTCCTCACCCTAAAATGTAAAAAGGCCAAAATGCCCTCGTATGGGCCCGGTTTATCCCAAAATGCCTCGAGACCCAATTGCTACCACCGAGTACTCTTTTCTGACTATCTCGACCCATCCGGACTCAATCGAACACTCAGAATTATCATCTGAAATACCTTTTTGACATTTCCAAATTTTGACCTCAAAATGCGACACACATTTAATTCGGACGATTAAACTTAAAAGTCGCCAAAATAATTAATTATATTTACTTAAATAAATTCTCCAAATCATAAATTAGAGTTTCTCCAGTTTAAATATTTTTATAACTCCCAAAATAATTAAATATTATATACTCAAAATTTTGGGGTGTGACATGTGGTAGGTTCATTAGACTCGATTCCAATTGTGAGGGAATTCGAGGATGTCTTCTAGAATATACCCAGATTGTTACCTAATCAGGAAATATATTTTTTTATTGATCTAGCACCAGTTAAGAGACATATAGCTCGAGTGCCCTATCGCATGGCCTCATCTTAGATGCGTGAGTTAGGAGAGAAGATTCAACAAATATTGGAGCATGTTTTTATTCAACACAATACTTCATCATAGGGTGCACCGGTGTTGTTTGTCAAGAAGAATGATGGGTCTCTTTGATTATGTATTGACTACAGAGAGTTGAATAAGGTCACGATTCAAAATAAATATAAACTTCCTCGTATTAATGATATAATAAACTAGCTGAGGGGAGCAACTTACTTTTCCAAGCTTAATTTGCGATTCAGATATCATTAGTTATGCGCTAGGGAGGAGGATGCTCCTAAGAATGATTTTCTGACACAATATGAGTCATATGAGTTTAGGGTGATACCATTCAGAATCACCAATGCACCAATAGTGTTTATGGATCTGATGAACCGGGTTTTTTGAGAGTTTTTAGGCTAGTTTGTGATTGTGTTTATCGACGATATTCTAGTTTACTCTCGTTATGAAGATGAGCATGTCGAGAACTTAAGGAATATTTTACAAACACTTAGGGAGAACCAATTGTATGCAAAGTTAATAAATGTGGGTTCTGAATTCGGGAGACACCATTTCTTGGCCACATAGTGTCTGAGAAGAGTATAACGATTCATCCAAGTAAGGTATCAATGGTGAGGGAGTAGGGACAACCCATGACACCAACAGAGGTTCACATCTTTTTTAGGGTTGGCAAGATATTATCGGAGGTTCATTAAGGGTTTCAAGAATATTGTGGATTCGTTGACAAACTTGACATGTAAAGGGGTGTTATTTATTTGGGATGACCATTATTAGTTAGCTTTCGATGAGATAAAAGAAAATTTTACCTCGGCACCTCTACTTGCACTACCTAAGGGGGGAGTAGCGTATTGTGTCTACACTGATGCATCCTTACAGGGACTTGGGGTGTATTTCATCAGTATGAGAGGTCTATAGTGTATGCATCACACAGACTTAAGCCGCATGAGAAGAATTATTCCAGACATGATTTGGAGTTAACCGTTACTATATTTTCTTTAAGGATCTGGAGGAACTATTTGTTGGGTGAATAGTTTACTTTATTCACGGACCATAAATGGCTTCAGTAACTATTCACACTAAAGGACTTAAACATGAGCCAGAGGAGGTGTTTGGAGTTCGTGAAAGATTACTAGTTTGATATTCAATATTATCTTGGGAAGGCTAACGTGGTGGCTGACGCATTAAGTTAAAAACCAACAGGTCATCTAGCAGTGGTTTAGAAAGAGAAGTGGAGAGAGCTTCGACAGGATGATGAGATTATGATGGCTTGTTTTTCCGTGTTAGCTATCATGCATGAGATTGTGATGAGGGTAATAAAAGAACAGACATGGGATCAGTATTTTCCAGATCGGGTTCTCCAATTACTAGCTGATGGGATAGAGGGATACTTGATCAGTTAGAAGGGTGGCTTACATTTTATTAGAAGACTCTAGTTCCAGAGGATGATGATTTACGACATGCTGTGATGTTAGAGACTCCCGGGTCCCAGTTTGCAATATATCTTGGTGGTAATAAGATGTACTAGGACATACATAGACAATATTGGTTCTTAGGGATAAAACATGACATAGCTGAATGTCTCAAAGTGTGCTACCTGCCAGTTAATGAAGGTAGACCCCCAGACCGATATGGATGTTACAGCCATTAGAGATTCCTGTATGGAAACGGGAGAGCATCTACATGGATTTTATCACTAGGTTACATCTATCACAACGAAGTAATATATTTATATGGGTAATAGTGAATCGATTAACCAAGGTGTCTCATTTTCTTTGACTTCGTACTAATTTTGAGATAAAGTAGTATACATAGTTATTTATTGCCAAGTTAGTATGGTTACATGGTGTCCCTCTTAACATTGTGTTTTCTCTGGATAAAATCTTTGTATCCCATTTTTGGAAGAGTTTCAAGGAGGCGATTGGGACATATTTATGATTGAGTACAACGTATGACCCACAGATAGATGGGAAAACTGAGCGGGTTAATCAAATGCTTAAGGATATGCTACGAATGTGTATACTCAATTTCGAGGGCCCATGGGAGTAATATATTCATCTGGTGGAGTTTGCATATAATAACTCCTACCAATATACTATCGGCATGGCAACATTCGAAGCATTGTACAGTCGGCCTTGTTGTACGCCTACTTATTGGTTAGATGTAGGGGATAAAAAACTTTATGGCCGGAGATGATTCAGGACACCACTACAAATATTAAGTTGATTCAAGGGCGCATCTGGATAGCTTAATATCAACAAAAGAGCTACACAGATGTAGACAAGAGAGATATGAGCTTGAGGTTAGTAACTAGCTATTGGTGTTAGTGTCTCCTATCAAAGGAGTGATGAGATTTTGTAAGAAATGGAACTTGGCACCGATATACGTGGGACCATTTTCGATCACTAAGAGGGTGGGACTAGTGGCTTATAGATTGGGATTACCAGAGCATCTTCAGCGAATTCATGACGTGTTTCACGTGTCATTGTTGAAGAAAAAGTAAAAAAGTGAGAGAGATCTTTGGCATGTTCCACTGGAGGAGATCGCCTTTCATCCCGACATCTCATATAAGGAGATACTAGTGGCGTTACTTGATCATAGTGAGCGTAAACTACGATCAAAGGTCGTACCGTTGGTTAGAGTTCAGTAGGGGCACCATAATGTAGACGAGTCCACTTGGGAGTGGAAGGATGACATACGTGGGCAGTATCCATAGTTATTTACCGCAAGTATGTCCAAATTTTGAGGACAAATTTCCCTTATAACGAGGGAAGTATGTAACAACCCGTATTTTTAAAGAATTAAAAATGAATTAATTTGGTTAAAAATTTAAATTACTCATGTGACATAATTTAATGGAAATTAAACTATGATGGGTTGATTAAATTATTAATCGGAGAGAAATGATTGATGTTTATTGAATAAAATTATTAAGTGAATAGTAATAATATAATTGATGTCACAACGAGTGCTACTGACATGACGGTATGATATCTCAATTGAATGTCGTGAGCGGATTAAATATGGTAGAGATATAAAATAAATTTTGAGTAACTCGGATGATGATTTTGAGGTGATGGTTGAGTTCAAAAGGGACAAAATAGCCAAAATAGTATACCCCAGGTGTGTAGTTTGAGTCCCGGGATAGTTTTTGATATAATTGCTAATCGGAGAGGGAATTTTCATAATTTTATAACTTAGGGTTAAGGGAATTTCGGGATTTTGAGTGTTATATTTAGTTATGGTGATGTGAGGCTAGGGTAAAGAGATTATAAAATAAGTGAAGAGTTTTCTTGGAACTCAAGGAAGGGTTTTGGATAATTCAAGGTCATGTTGATATCACAACCACCCTTGGACGAAGAATTAGAAGAGAAGATTCATCATAGAGGATCAAATCAGATCACTCCAATATAAGGAAAGTATTTATCTTGCAAATCTTATTAGTTATCATACCCATGTAGAATAGGAATTTCATATTAACAACAATTGATGTTACACTTAAAATTTGATGAGTAAAGTTATAATTGGGAATAGGATTTGTTGTAGAATAAATCCAATTACATGGGGAAACAAAAATCACGAATTTTGGGAGTTGAATCATGGATTAAATCTTGATTTTTGGTGAATTCCTATGAAGAACACAAAACTATAGGATTGATGATTATGAGGTGTTAAATATGACTATATGATGAAAATATATGGATTTTATTCATGATTTACAAAAGAAATCATCCATATATATATCTTTAATGTTTAGTTATGTTAATTTAGAAATTGGGATGTTAGTATGAAAGTTTGAGGATTTGGGTGGTGTAAAAATTCCTAACAACTATAAAAAGAAGAAGGTACCTGCTACATTTTGAATCGATTCGGCCCAAGGGCGAATCAATTTGGTAAGGCAAATCGATTCGGACACTAGGCGAATCGATTTGGTTTTGCTAGAATTGAATTTTTTTCCTTTAAACCCAGGAATTGTGGATAATTCATGAGAAAACTTTTAGGACATTTTTAACTCATAGAGAGAACTATAAAAATGTCAGAAGACCTACAGTGGGGATTAGGTTTATAGAAATTGAGACGAGTTATGAATTGGGATAAATGACAAGATGTCCAAAATTAATAATGGAATGAAATTCAGAAAGATAGCGAAGAGATGAGTGAACTTATCTACATGATTAGTACGATACGACTGGAATAAGTAAGGAGTTAGGAATGGGTAATTAGGAATATTAGAGTGAGTGATACTCAAAATTATACAAATTAGTAATTTAATTGGAGTTTATGGTACATCAAATATACGAGTGATTAATACTACGCACGAGTTGATGAAATTGAGTTATGTGTACACTTAGTGAATAAAATATATAAATAGGTTATGTGAATACCTATAAATATGATTTGATTATGTGTGTGAACATACCTACCCTGATTTCTATTAGGAGGTTTATGCACAGAGGGTGATCCCACCTTGACGATTCCAGTGAGGTATGGATTAGTGATGTTTGGGCATGATAGGTATGTGCATATCCCAATGCCTTAGAACCATATTCGACTCCACTATTGTATTGATTAATTTTGGGTTCGAGGAGACATACCGAATCAATAGTCCTTATTTCAGTATGAAAGATACATGGAGTTGATAGCAGAATATGCCAGTATCATGAGGGGTTATTCCGGGGATGATATAATTGTGTATATATTATATATGTGATGAATATATATATATATATATATATATATATATATACACAAGTGTAATATATCTATTTATGTGAAAGAGTAAAATTAATAATTTATGCATATCTAAAAATGAAATTAAGTGGTGAAACTTAAATCTAGTGATTCAATAAGAAATTGATAATAAATAAATTGTTATTGACGCGATAATACTATATAGTATGGGTATATACGTGAGAGTTGGACTTATAGAGAGTATTCAGATACCTTAACTAGTTGTATAGGGAATACTAGTTAGGTAGAATACCTTAAGCGTGCACATTAATTGAGAGGTGAGGATCTCAAGTGAGTGTACGTGGATAATACATGTAAGATAAATGACTGATTTAGATTGTGATTTAAATACTTGGTAAATATATTCAAAATGTTTTACTTGGGCGCTGACCCATGTCGAAATATTTTTGAAAGATTTTAGGTGTCCAGCCACATGGACACCCAACATAGAAATCCTATCCAGTGACACGTAGCTGGAGCATTGTGGAGGCTCGCATGATATTTATTAGACGCTTAATCTCATTCTTTGTAGATAGGAGATTTAACTATCAGTTCATCTGGGATTGTTTCCTTCAGACTATTTTTTATGCATCATACTGTATTTAGAGTTTATTTACTTATTTCAGATTGCGGCTGGATTATTTTATTATTTATTCGATCTCCTTTATTTAATAATTTATATCTCTCGTGATAGTGTTAAGATTAGACTCATGTGTGATTGGTTTAATTCATTTAAATTAGAGTTGCATGTATTAATAATAAAACTTAAAATTGACACCAATTTAATTTCACGTAGGTGATTAGTAAATGCCAAGTTTTTTACAATGATTCTAAGAATGAAATCATTAATGATTTCGATTTAATTTAATAATGGACTGGTCACCCGGGATTAAAATAAGCGGGGTGTCACACATGTGACAATAGAGGATATAGACTTGTAGTCAGACATCACCTATGAGGAGAGACTAGTTTCTACACTTGATCGTAGTGAGTGAAAGTTGCGATCTAAGGTGGTGCCTTTGGTTCGAGTTAAGTGGGGGCACCATAATATAGACACGTCGACGTGGGAGTGGGAGGATGTTATGCACAAGGAATATCTAGAGTTATTCATTGTAGTTGTCGCATCTGCGAATATTTAAGATTTTGTTGATAAATGAGAATAAAATGAAATACAACCATAATTTCAATGTAGCGAAATTGAAAAGATTTTTATTAGGGAGATGCCAGATATCTTATTACATATCAGAGTTTGTTAATAAAATAAAAACAATTTTAATTATTTAGACCATATATAAACTTAAAACAATGAAGAAACACTCAAAATTCATAGAAGTTGATAGGTTGTGGTGTATATATTTCAACGGGTACTACCATCTTTGTCTGTCACTGCCCACAAGTATGTAACTTTGAATATTTTTGGAGGCAAAAGTGAAAAAAAGTTCAAAGACACAAGCGGTAACCGATCTTCTTCAGGCTCATTGTTCATCTGAAATGAAAATAATTAAGCAAATATGCAAAGTAGATAATTTTTATTTCTATACAAGATATAAAAGATGATAAGGGTTAGAGATCAATAGAAGAATATTCTTGAGTTTATACCTGTTGAAACAAACCTAAATATCATAAGACTTTCATGGGTATACTGATGCTTACGAATATGTAAATTAATAATATGGTGAAGATAGTTGGACAACACACTATCGAGTTACGGTGATATTGGTTCAGACTATCACACATTAACCCATAAATTATCAGTTATATGGCTTAAATAGCATAGATATACCGTTACAATGTCGCTCCAGGCATAAAATACACTCGAACGGGCAATCCCAAAAATCAAAGAAGTGTAAAAATATATATATCGACACACTTAGCTAGAGTGTCACTCATACGTATGTAGCAGTAGACAACTAGGCACTCAACATCTGAGGTCTACAAGATAGTTAAATTTTCCATGGGTATACCGGGGTCGAATATCTGAATCATAAGGCAAGCTAATGGGGTTTTATACTAAGAAAGATAGTGAATTGCAGGGTTATATGAAATTAACAACATCTTAAAGAGTTCTACAAGTGTGAAGTAGCTTAGCGGTCTGGTATAATAATTTATTTGGTCAAAAATAATTGAAAACATCGAGGGAATCAATATTACGGTACAAGTTTGAAGTGCTCAAAGGAGTTCATTATTAAATTTCGTGTTAAAACTATCACAGAGTGATATAGAAATTAGTAATTTAAAGATGTAAGATCAAAATTGTCTACTATTGAAATTTTGAGCTTACGTCTTTAAATTACTAATTTCTATATCACTCTATGATAGTCACATGCTTTGAGTATTATTAATTTTGGTTGGTTGTGCAGCTAAATTGCCGGGAGACTTGGTAGTCTGAAACTGTAACAAGTGCAAGTATGCTATATAGGTCTAAAAAGGTTATGTAATGTAGCAAGATGAAATTTAAAAAGGGATGTCAGTTTAATATATTTTAAGAGGGTTAAAAGTATAATTTTCAAAACGTTCCTAAATAAATATTTTATCCTTATACATTTGTATTTAAAATTAGTGCCAAGAGGCAACATAGGTCTAATTATACTCAAATAATTCTGGAAAAAGTTTGGGGGAGTTTTGAAATACATATAAAAGTGAAAATTTATTATTAAAACTGACTTTCTCGAGAAACATTTTCCTAGGATCAAAACAGGGCGTTGTAATATACCAAATAGTTCATAATTAAAAAATAAAAAAATTGAAAAAAATAAAAATAAAATAATTGGACACGCCCTCATGCGCCCAGTCAAATCTGGGATGCGCTTGGTTCATCCTACTCTCGCGCGCGTGAAGTTTAATCATCTTCAACATCTCAATATTTTGACTTTAGGGTTTTAAAACTTTGACATTGATTTTGAAACGTTGTAGAATTCTTTTCAAGTTAATTTATGAATGAAGGTTGTCCATTTTTTGAAGATGAATCCAATCATTTTGGTGGGTTATATCGATCTATTGGTTTTGTCTAAAAAATCAGTAAAAATTTGACCAAATGGAACTGTTTGAAAGTTATGATTCTCATTTCGTAATTATAAATGTGTGATTTTATATAAAAATGGGGAAGATTAAACTTGGTTTGAAGGATTTTGGAGGAGTAAAAACTGAGAATTTGATTTATGAAAACTTTAGGGCCAAAAACATCAAGTTCTGATTTGAGGTATCAAAGGTCATTCTTAGTTCAATTAAACACACATATAGGATCTTGAGAACCTAATCTCAACTTACCCCACATTGAAACTAGTTCAAAGTCAGTGAAGCATAATCCACCATTAAAGCTCAAGCTTTAATGTTGTTTTATAATTTTTAAGCTTCTACAGAGCATATACATGTCAACTATCTGATGTAGAAACGTATTTCTACTCTAAAGATATGTAGAAACATAAACACATTCAAGAATCAAACATTCATACATAAAATCATAAAAATGTTTAAAATCTCAAAACATTACTTTTAAATTGCACTCAACGAATATGGATTTCGACTAGGGTAGTAAGGGGTATTTATTAGGTTCATCCGATTTGTTTTCTTGCAAGTTTCAAGGTTTATAGTTTGTTTTAACAAAGTTGAGGGATTTTGTATTATTATGCGAACTTAAGGGATTTGTTTATGAAAATCCTATAAAATATATGTTCGTAGGTTAAAGTTTGATTGAAAGTTGGGGACAAATAGGTTTAGGAAGGCATAATGTATTCAAATTCTAACAATAGGGGAAATTTGGTAATTTAGGATAATTATAAGCTTATGCTTGGAATTTAGTTAAATTAAAGGACTTAAAGGTTAATTTGAAGTGGGTTGTTACATTCTTCCTACCCAAAAAAAATTGTCCAAAAATTACCTAGGAAAAGCGCGGGGTATTATTATCTCATAATATTTTTTATTTCCCACGTAGCTTCTTCACTTCCATCGTGTTGACAAAAAACCTTGACTAGTGATATCATTTTTTTCGGAGATCTTTTTCTCAACGGTCCAAAATTTGGGTACGAATTTCTTCAAATTCATGGTTGGGTTTGACGGTGATATATTTCCAAGTAATGAGATTATTGGCATCCATGATGTATTTTTTCCATTACGAGATGTGAAATATGTTATGAAGATTGGATAATTTGGGAGATAATTCCAGACGATAGGCTACTAGTCCAATGTATTTAATAATTTTAAAGGGACCAATATAGTGGGGAGATAACTTTCCTTTCTTTCGAAAGAGTATTATTCCTTTCCATGGAGATTCTCATAAAAAGATTTGATCATTAATTTGAAATTCTAAGTGATTTCATCGAGTCTCGACGTAACTCTTTTGTTGACTCTGGGCTGAATGTAATCTTTCTCGAATGAGGTGTATTTTTCTGTGCTTTCGGTGATGATTTTGGGTCCAAGTGATTGATTTTCTCTGGCTTCATTCCATCATGAGGGTGAGTGGTAGGGTCATCCATACAGTGCTTTATATGGGGTGGTCTGAAATGCTAGTTTAATAACTATCGTCGTAGGAGAATTTGATCAAGGAAAATTGATTGTTCGATAAACTAGAAAAATATAAGGTACAGGATTGAAACATATCTTCTAAAGTTTGAATTACTCGTTCAGATTGACCATCGGTTTGGGGATGAAAGGTTATGCTTAGATAAAGATTGGTTGATAATGCTATCTGTACAGCTTGCCAAAATTTTCCTACAAATTCGGGTTCTCGGTCGAATATGATAGAAATAGGTGCACTGTGTAATCTCATAATTTCCTTGATGTAGATTTAACTTAATCATGTAAAAGAAGTGGTGTATTTGACAGGTAGAAAATGGGAAGATTTTATAAGATGATCAACGATAACCCATATCGTATTAAAACCTTGAATCGTTTGGGGTGATTCAGTGATAAAATCCATTGTTATACGATCCCATTTCCATTCTAGGATAAAAAGTAGTTGGAGTAGACCTCTAGGGTGTTAGTGTTCAATGTTTACTTGTTGACAGGTTAGACACTTGGCTATGAAGTGTATACTATCTTTCTTCATGTCGAGCCACTAATAATATTGCTTAAGTTTCTGATAGATTTTGGAGATATTGGGGCAAACCATTAATTTAGAATGGTGATCTTCATTTAATATTTTTTCTTTGAGTGAAGAGATGAGGGGAACACGTACTCAGTTTTTGAATTTTAACCCACGCTCGGGGTCCGAAGTCTAATCTTTTTCGTAAAAGTTATTTTGAACTTTTTGCTTTGGGGAAAGCAAAAATTCAACCTGATCCTGGAGATCTCTTATTTTCTTATGGAGAATGGGGGGAGCGATAATGTTATATAGCACAATTTGGGGTGTCGAGGAGTCTTGCCATAATATCTACTAGTTTCTAAAAATTATAACATTTTGTGGAGGCTTTCTTGGGCTTTGTGGCTTAAAGCATCGGCAATTACATTACCCTCTTCCATATGGTAAAGTGAGTTAAATTTATAATATTATAGAAATTCTACCCAACATCATTGTCGAAGATTAAGATCTTTCTGAGTGAATATATACGTCATGCTTTTATGATGAGAGAAAACCAAAATTCTTATCCGTATACCTAACATCTCCAAATCATTGAAGGAAAGATTAGGGCAGCTAATTCCAAATTGTGTACTAGATAGTTTTATTCATGGGTGTTTATTTATCGAGAACCATATTTAATCACTTTACCATATAAAATCAATGCACAAATGAGTCCTTATAGACATGCGTCGGTATAACATCGTAGTTTATATTACTAGATGGAATGGTTAAGACAGGGGAGTGGTCAATTTTTCTTTCAAAATGTGGAAAGCTTGTTCGCACTCAATTGACTATATTTTCTGGTTAACTTCATCAGAGGTAGGGATATTCGGGAAACTCTTTCTATAAAATGTCGATAATATTCGGCAAGACCTAAAAAACTTCATAGTTCTGTGGTCGTGGTTTGTTGGGGCCATTTAAATACCAGGGTCATTTTGGATGGATCTGCTTGCATTCATGTTTTCATAACTCCTTGTCCATGAAATTTCCCTTCTTTCATGAGAAAATCACAATTGTTTTTATTTGCATACAATTGGTGCTTACGAAGAGTTTCTAGTACTATACACAAATGTTCTTCATGCGCTACTCGGGTATTAGAATAAATTAAAATGTCATCGATGGATATGACCACAAACTGATATAGGAAAGATCAAAATATTATATACATCATATCCGTGAAGGTATTAGGGGTGTTCGTCAAATCAAATGACATGAACAAAAACTCAAAATGGCCATAGAAGGTTCGAAAAGAAGTTTTGAATATATCTTCTTCCTTCACACGTAACTGGTGATAACAAGATCATAAATCAACTTTCAAAAATATAATTTCTCCTCGCAATTGATCAAACAAATTGCCTATCTTAGGCAACTGGTATTTATTTTTTATGGTAACTTGCCTCAATTTTCAATAATCAATGCATAAACAAAAATATCCATCTTTCTTTCGCATAAATAATTCTAGGGCTCGCCAAGGGGATGTACTGGGGTGTATAAATCCTTTACTGAGTAAGTCGTCCAATTGTGTTCTAAGTTATCTTAATTATGAAGGAGCCATGTTGTAAGGGGGTATTGAAATAGGGGAAGTATTTAGTAATATGTTGATGAAAAACTCAGTCTCTTAAGGAGGTAATCTAGGTAAGTCTTTAGGGAACACAATTTTGAATTGGATCAAAATGTTAGAAAGGGAAGAGGAAATTTTGTCACTTATCCAAAAAAGTAAGGATTGACATGGGTTTCTTCCTTTAAAACAAAATGAAGTTTGGTGAGGGGGTTTAAATATTATTGTCTTCGTATAACTGTAAATATGGGCATAATTTAAGGATAAAACATCCATTCCTATGATTAAGTCAAACTTCATTAAGTCAATAAGGGTTAAATCTATGGTTAATGTCCTAGTTCCGAAATGTAAGGTATGATGTTTATAGATTCTATTGGTAACGATAATTTCTCCTATTAGCATTCCTATAGTGAAAGGATACCCTAACAGACTATAAGATAGCTATAATCTAGTTGGGAATAACTGACTATTAATAGAATTTGTGGATCCTAAATTAAATAATGCATGGGCTGAAATATTATAAAAATGAAGATTACCTTCAACGACACTGTGGTAATTTGTATTTTTTGGTAGGAGAAGGGAGGAATTTCGATTTTAATCACTAGTAACCAAGTCTTGTTTTCTTTTACAAGAATTTAATTATGGCAGAATCTTAAGGTTATTAGTATTATGTTTGAAAGAAGGCTCAACAAAGTTAGAAAAATTAGATGGAGGAGGCATTTGGAGGTTCGAGCATTGAGGTCTCAGGTTCCCTACTTGGTTGCATTACTGACAACGTATGAAACGTCTGTTGGTATTGCGTTGAATTTAGCTAAAGGTTTTGCCATCCTTGGGTTTAGTTTATGGGTGATTTCATTTATTTAGTTGATTACTAATAACATAGAGATTTCATTAAGGATTTGGAATACCATCTGGGTTAGTAACTGTGGGATTTTTCTCCATAAGAGAGGATATTTCAATATTGCAGTTAAATTCTCAGATCTGCAAAGGGATAATAAAAGCTTTTATGGTTTGGAGTAAAACTCATTCAAAAGGCTTTTGCTTTTTAGGCTAGGTGTCAACGTATTCTTGGGCATATTAAGATAGTTTGGTAAACTTGGGTTCATACTGGGCTACGTCATCTGTTGTTATAGATTTAAGAAATACACGATCGTCTGATCTCTTACGAATTCTAAAAAGAACTTGTTATATAATAATTCTTTAAATTATCCCCGAGTTAGTTCATTCACATTACGGGATCGTGTAATGGATTTCCACCAAAAGGCTTCTTCTCCTTCGAAGAGGTACACAGCTAACTTTACCCTAAGTTTAGGGATAATTCCAACTATTTTAATTACCTTGAGTGTTTGGATAATCCATTATTTGGTTTCCACCTCACCGAGCTTTCCAAGAAATGCTCGCGGTTTCTATCTGATAAATTCTTTAATGGCATTCATCCTTCGAGTTTTTTCAAGGTTTTTTTTCTCAGGAGGTGGATGTATAGCTTGTTGTCACTGTGTTAGGGTAATTAACTCTTGAAGGAACCATAATATTCCTTCATTTGTGGTAGTTAGATTTGACATTCGTGGAATAGATTGTTATTCTTATGTTCCACTGGTAGTTGCTCGAGTAGTAACCATCTTATATAGATAATATCGTAATAGACGAATTACAAGTAAGGATATAGATACAACTTGTCATATTATATCATATAAGATTCTTCAGTACATGCTTAATGTTAAAAGAAAACAAACGAAAAGGAGAAGTATATAGTTGTTAGTTGTATTTTATAACATATAAAAATACGAGGTTATCCTACGACAATGGAGAATTGCACACTTGAAAATTTACCTAACTTCATCATACTCGATCGATCATCTTAAGCCATTCAAGGAACTACTTGCTCATATGCAAACCATCATCATCGTTTGAAGGATCAGAGTGATCATTGGAGAAGTCTAGTGATGTGGTCGTATTGGTAGGAGTAAAGATTGTAGTAACAGACGAAAGTGGTCCATAGTCTGGAGCAGTCACAATAACTTTGTTGGGCGGCACCACGTCCCACACGTAATGAATTTCTTGTTGTATAAATTCTGGATCTTGAGAAAACCTTTTTGCTTGTGGAGTAGCTGTAGCTTCTCCCCTTAAGTGACCAATGAGTAAACTATGCATAATCTCTTGGGTATCAATCTCCCCATCCCGATCGATGCTTCGGATGTGTTGGCATAATTTGTAATATCTCACCTCTTTAATGTCCCTCTCAAAGTGTGCGTGCATTGAATCACATATATCGAGATAAATATCGTCCCAAATGTTCATGGCTTCAAAACAGTATGAGTAATAAAATATAATAATGAAAATATTTGAAAATAATAACCATTTTAAGATGTAGGCAAAGATTCTTGTAGTTATCCCGTATAGGGATAAAACCTGGTTATGCTCTCATGCCATGTTGTCGCATCTGTGAATATTGACTATTTTGATGATAAATAAGAATTAAATGAAACACATCCATAATTTAATGAAGTGGAATTAAAAATACTTTTATTAGGCAGATACCTAGCGTCTTATTATATATTAGAGTCTCAAAATAAAATAAATACAATATTAGTTATCTAGGCCATTGATAAACTCAAAATTCATAGAAGCTGATAGGTTGTGGTGTAGATATTCTAATGGGGACTACCATCTTTGTCAGTCACTTCCCACACGTACGTAATTGCGAATATTTTCGGATTTAGAAGCCAATAAAAGTTGAAAGACATGGGTAGTGACTGATCTTCCTCAAGCTCTCATTCATCCGGAATGAAAAAAAATTAAGCAAATATGCCAAATACATAATTTTTATTTCTATACATGATATAGAAGATGATAACGGTTAGAGATCAATAAAAGAATATTCTTGAATTTATACTTTTTGAACCGAACTAAAATGTCATAAGACTGTCAAAAGTGTACTGACGCTTACTGATATGTAAATGAACAATATGGTGAAGATAACTGGATAACTAAGTATCTAGTTATGGTGATATTGGTTCAGATTATAACACGATAACCCATAAATTATCGATTATAGGGCTTCTATAGCGTAGACATACCGTTACAATATAGCTCAAGGCATAAAATAAACTTGAACAAGCAATCCCTATAATAAGCGAATAGGAAAAATATATCTCGACACACTTAGCTAGAGTGGAACTTGTACGTACATAGCAGTACACAACTAGGAACTCAACATCTGAGTACAAAAGGCGAATTAGATTTACCGTGGTTATACCGGGATCTAATCCCTGAATCATAAGGTATGCTACTAGGGGTTTCACACTAAGAAGGATAATTAACTGTAGGGTTATATGCAATTAATAATAGATTATAGAGTTCTGCCATAGTGAAGCAGTTTAGCGACCTTATATAATCGTTTATCGGGTCGATAAATAATCAAGAATATTGAGGAAATCAATTTTGCAATGTAAGTTTAATGTACTCAAAGGAGTTCATTATTAAATTTTGAGTTCAAAACTATCATAGAGTGATATAGCAATCAGTAATTGAAAGACATAAGCTCAAAATTGTCTAATATTGAAATTTATATCACCTAATTTGAGTATTATGGATTTCGATTGGTTGTGCGGCTAAAGTGTTGGTCGACTTAGTAGTCTGAAACTATAACAAGTGTAAGTAGGCTATATGGGTCTAAAACAAAGCTTATGTAATGTAGAAATATGAAATTTAAGAAGGGATTTTAGTGTAAATTATTTTAAAAGGATTTAAAGTATATTTTTTCAAAAAATTCTTGAAATAAATATTTTCTCCTTGTACATTAGGATTTAAAATTAGTGCCAAGAGACAAAGTAGGTCTAATTATACTCAAATAAGTATGGGAAAAAATTAGGGAAATTTTGAAATATTTGAAAAAGTAAGTGGGGGTTAAATGTAAATATGAAGGTTAAAATTTAAACTAAAAACTGACTTCCTCGAGAAAACACTTTCCTGAGATGCAAATAAGGTGTTGTAATATATCGAATTGTTCAGAATTAAAAGACAAAAATATTAGAAAAAAATTATTTTTTTAATTAGAGACGCGCCCTCACACACCTAGTTAAATCTGGGACGCGACTGATTTGACTTACACTCGCATGTGTGGGGTGTAATTATCTTCAACCTCTCGAGGTTTTGACATTACGATTTTAAAACTTGGACCTTGATTTAAAAATGTTTTAGAATTCCTTTGAAGTTGTTTTTCAAATGAAAATTGTCCAATTTTTGAATACGAATATAACCATATTGGTTTCAAGAATTTTAGTGGGATAAATCGAGCTATTGGTTTTCTGAAAAACTAGTAAAACTTTGACCAAATTGTAACTATTTGAAAGTTATAAATCTCTTTTCAGCATTATAAATGTGTGGTTCTACACAAAAAATGGGGAACATTAAACTTTGTTTGAAGGATTTTGGTGGAGTAGAACCCAAGAATTTGATTTCTGAAAATTTCAGGGATGGAAACTTCAATTTCTGATTTGAGGAATCAAAGGTCATTCTTATTTCAATTAAATATATAGATAGGTTCTTGAGAACCTAGACTCAACTTAACCCACTTTGAAATAGGTGCAAAGTCAAGGAAGCGGAATCCACCATTGAAGCTCAAGCTTTAATGGTATTTTCTGGCTTCTAAGCTTATACAAAGCATATACATGTCAACTATTTCATGTAAAAATGTATTTCTACTCTAAAGATGAGCACAAACATAAACAAATTCAAGAATCAAACATTCATACCTAAAATCAGATAACTATAAAAACTCTCAAAACATTACTTTTAAATTGCTCTCAACTTATATGTATTTTGACTAAGGTTATAAGGGGTATTTATGGAGTTCATCTAAGGGCGTTCATAGGTTCAATTGGAGGTGAAGTTTGGGCTAGTTTACATAGGTTTCGAGCTTGGTGTTTATTGGACATAAAAAAGGTACCTCTTGTAACCCACATCGTATCACTTATGTTGGCTATCTAGTTAGTGCCATGTTATCTGGGGTTAAAGTCTAAACTAGTTGGAGTTTAGGATTGAGTCCTTGGGTAGTGTTTATGTAAGTTTCAAGGTTTATAGTTTGTTTTATCAAAGCCTAGGGGATTTTTTGTAATTATACAAACTTAAGTGATTGGTTTATGATAGTCCTATAAAATATATGTCCTTAGGTTAAAATTTGATTGAAAGTTAAGCTCAAATAGTTATAGGACTACAAAAAGTATTCTAATTCTAACTATAGGGGCATTTTGGTAATTTAGGAGGATTCTAGGGTTATGCTTGGAATTTTGTTAAATTAAAGGACCTAAAGGTTAATTTGAAATGGGTTGTTACAGCAGGTTCGTCCGAATTTTGAGGACGAAATTCCTTTGTAAGGGGAGAAGTATGTAACACCATGTCTTTTTTAGCATTTAAAATTTAACTAATTCGGGAAAATTTTTAAATTTTGTCTGTGCAGTAATTTAATTAAATAAATTATTGTGTGTTTATTAAATCAGGATCAGGAGACATTATGATTAATATTTATTGAATAAATTTACTAATTGTGTAGTAAATAAAATGTGATAATTATTAGACGTTGTAGTGACTAATAACAACAAGACTATGTCGTATCTCAACCAGGGATCATGTGTAGATTAAGTTAAGGTCGAGATAGAAAATTTATGTAGAGTGAGTTGGATGGCGATTTCGAGGTCACGATTGATTCAAAATTTGCCAAAATAGGCAGGGTGTATTATTTGGGTTCCATGGGAGTTTTGGACTATACTAAGATCTTACGAGGCTATATGGGTAAAGTGGGCTTGGTTCATTAGACTAATTTAGGGATTAGAGAGTTTATAACCTAAGATTAGAGTTGTTGTCAACCATTATCGTTTGAGGAAAACCCTAAAATAGAAAGGAAAAGAGGCAAAGACTTGGATAATGCAAGAAGGGCCTAACTAGGAGAGAATTCAAGGGGGATTTGAACATTCAATCATAGATTCGTCATCTACAACAGATTTTCTAACTCTATGAACTATTTAAAGCAAGTAATTAACTTGCACTAATCGCATATATAGGGAAAAAAATTCATATCATAGTAGGTGTAGACCTCAATGATTTTTGGGAGGGAATGTTACATGTAAAAAGGATTTTGGGTGAATTGATTCTTTAAATTGGAATTGTATGATGAATATAATGAAATTGAATCATGTATTGAGATGTAGACAATCTAATCAAAATGAAAAATGATATTCATATTAATATGTATAGAGTTAATATAATTATTAGGAATTTTAAATCATAATTGGGGTTATGAATTAAAATGAGATTAATTGATGATTTACTAATGTTGAACTATTGGATGTTGTTGGACTTAGATTAGAAACCATCCCCACAATTTATGTATATGTTAATGGAGGATTGAAATCATATGAATGGATTTATGGAAGCAATTTGGAGAAGAAATCCTTATGTTTGGCTGTCAGATTCATCGAACCGATTCCGGGGGGGTATATCGGAACCGGTTCAGATGTCCAGGAAATTTGGGTTGGGATATTTGAATGCATGAGTTTAATTCGTGGGATTTTAATTAAGGATTATAATTATGTAAAAAGGGGAGAAATAATTTTTTAGGTAATTTTGCGTGGTGAATTAAAGTTTAGGTTTATTTAATTAATTAGATAATTTATTGGCGAGTGATTTCTATTAATGAATTGAGTGGAATAAATTTTGAGAATATTTGACATACGGGTCTGTTGGAAAGTTCGAGCATATTAGTGGAGATAAGCTATTTTATTTAAATAATAGTTTACAAGAAAAATGAATTTACAAGTTGAGGTTGTAGGCCCGGGATAGTAGGCGAGTGCTTTGGCTGATGGGCACGATTTAGCGAAATATATATATATATCGGTGTCTATGATATTTATGTGAAGCATAACTCTCTAGTGCTATCATGGGAGATTGTGTGATGTGGGTGATCCCATTGGCTAGTGAATGAAAGGTGAATCTAGTCCCCAGGTGGTTCGGTCTCACTATTGAAGGACTATGACTACCTCAACTAAGTTTTAGATATTTTTACCAAGTTCGTTGTGAGCTAGTCTGACTTATGGTAACCGGGTTAGTGTGAGCATACATGGGATATGATATCATTTTAGTGAAAAACATCCAGTGAGTTATTACTATGAGGGATGGCATCCAATGAGTTATTATTCTGAGGTATGGTTATTATACACGACATATATGTGATTGTTGTAGTATACTATTGCATATATAATCGAGTATATAAGTATACACGAGTTAAATACATAAAGTTGAATGTATTATATATGTATCTAGAATGGAAGTTATATAATTAATTAATGCTGAAATAATTAATTAAACGAATTAGTAGAATAACTTATGAATTAAATATAGAAAATACTCGAATTAGAGTAGTGGGATAGAAATATTTTCAACAGGGATAGTTATACGGGACAACATAACTAGGTGGGTTACGATGTATGCGCTACGTGTGCACAATAGTTGAGAGGTGAGGGGTATTCTCATGAGAGTGCGACACCACCTTAAATATCGAGACTCTTCATGCAGATTTAATTAATGCATCTTAATTACTTGCAATTATTTTTCCAACGTTTTGGGTTCTGACCCGTGTCAAAAATATTTTCCAAAACCTATTAGGTGTCCAACCATAGGGATGCCTGGCATAATGATTCATTATAGGGTTGTGTAGCTTTAGAGCTCAATGGGGCATGCAGGACTTGGGTAGATGCTTCAGTCATTCCATTCCTAGTCTAGGATGCATATTTAGTTATTTCAGTTTGGCATGTTCCCCGTTTAGTTCTGAATTTTAGTTGGAATTATTCCTTTCAGTTTCATAGTTTGCATTTAGATTTATTTCATTTCTGTCGGACTTATGACTTGGATTGATGATTGGTAGCCGATGGTTTATTTGACATTTATTTATTTATTTATTTCATCATGTAATGTTCTAGACTTCAGTTAATGTATGAATGGTTTATATTATTTTAATGATTCATTTTGTGTCGTTATTTTTGTTTAATTAAAGGATAGAAGATTTTGACAGTGATTCTAAGAATGAACTAAACGACGTTCCTTTTTATTTTATTAGATGATTGATGATCCTATATTTAAATAGGCGGGGTATCACACATTCTTTAAAACTTATTTATTTCTTTTGTATTATCCGTTGAACTTCATCATTCCCCCATCAAGTCTCTTTTTATGTTTAACAATAACTTCAGACTAAAGTCTTTTTTATGAACCAAACTTATCTAATGTTGTTAACATTGTCGTCCCGATTCCATTTTATGTTTAACAATAACTTATGCCTAAATTAAATCTCTTTACAAACTATTAAATCTTTTCATTTTATATCTTTATAACATATTTCTCTTTTCGTTACTTAAATCCTTTAGTGGATAAATCAATTACCTGCAAGCGATGTTGATTTTTTAACCGTTCACTTGGTATAACCTTATAGTCTTTATAACTCTTCAAGTATATTATTCTAAGGAAGCAATAATCTATTTTATTTTTATTCTACCCACTTTTAAATGTTATTAAACATTCTTCCATGTTTTTAAAATACGTGTTTGCTATCACAAGATAACCTTAGAAAATTCTAAAATACTTTTCTCTCTTGCATTTCTCACACTAAAATAATAACCCCCGCGTATCCACCATTTAATCTTTCATAGAGTGATGAACGATGATCCCTACCCCATTTCTACGATCATCCCTCCCTCCCGAATAAAATAATTTATAAATGCCTCGTATCTCTCTAGCCTTTTGTCCCTTCCATTTAGTTTCTTGTAGAAGTGATATGTTGATTTTTCTCTATTTTAAGATATCCATAAGTTCTTTATAATCAAGTATTTAAGGGTTAGTGGGGGTGAATAGCAACCTCATTTAACCTCTTCTTTGTGGGAATGAAATGAGAGAACAAAAGAGAATAGAAAAGAAGAAAAATTTAGAGGAAGAATGCTTGGAGAAGATGGGAAGAGCCATTTCTGAAATAAATTCATCAAGAATGTGTCAATCTTTGGATTTTAATCCATAAAGGTAAGTGTTTACTTGCTTTATATTTTCATTTCTTCTATTAATTATGTTCATTGTTAACTATTTTTAAATTTATACATTTGGAATATAATCATGGGGATAATTCGAGGATTGATTTGGGTTGTAAAATGTTAATGTGATTGAGAATTAATATGGACAAAATTAGTGATTCATATGTGGGAATATTAATATGAATGTGAATAATATTGATCGGTTGTAGATCCATGGGTTTTATGTTTTATTAATTCTAGATTTGGGTGAATTAAATCAATAAGTAAGAATCCTTAGATGATTAAACGTTGGATTCAGGTTTAGATCGGGTTTAAAATGCATCTATGATTTTTACATATGTATTTGGGATCATAATTAATTATTTAGGGAGTATTGGGAACTCCATTGATGGGTTTGGGAGGTGAAAACGTGAGCTTGAAGATGAAGGGTAGCCCAACAAACCGAACAAATTTGTTGGAGCAAACCGGTTCCATTTGTCAGTGAACCAATTAAATTTTATGTCCTATCCTGATTTATTTTGCGTTTTTTTGACCCCTTAGTGTTGGATAAATGGGCATATGAGTTTCCGATATATATTGGTATTTCCTTGAAACATTATCAAGGGGTTAATTAGTGTCTTAGTCCAACGGTAGTTGGATTCGAGCGAGATGAATCGATTAACAATTGACTGAACATTTAATTTCAAATCGAGAAGTCGATTCGAACTTTGGGATTTATAAACTAGTGTCCTATGGTATTTTTTCATGTATTCAAAACTATATATATATATGTGTGTGTGTGTATACACACACACACACACACACACACATATATATATATATATAGTTTACTAGAGGAATGGTCGTTCCTAAAGGCATGACAAAAATTTTCAAAGTATGTAATCGCAAAACGACAAAAAATTTCAAAGTACATGATTGTGAAACGAAAAAAAATTCATTCACCAACAAAACAAAGTGTGTTTTAAAAAATTTGACCATAATCTCCTTTGTTTATAGGACTATGCACCCTAACAAATAACAAATTGTTTAATATCATTGAAATAGTCCAAACTCAGTAAACAAATTCACATTTAACATGAAATATACAACCGAATTCACATTCTACCTTAAATAAACAAAGCATCAATTTAAAAAAAAGGGCATAGTCTCCTTTGTTTCTTGGACTATCCACCCTACTTTAGGGAGAACAACCAATTCAACAATATTCTAAAAGCCTTAATTCATCTAAGAAATACTTCAATGAAACATACTTCTTAAAAAAATCAGAGATATATATCAATTGAGGTCGTCCCACATGTTCAATTACAATGATTGTTCATATTTTTCAAAATGGGACCTGATATAAAGTAAAAAATATAGTTAGTCATTTGAAATATGCAGTAAAATATTATACAAACCATGATAACTGTTAATTATACAGAAAATACACTATGTCGCTAACACATCGCTAGTCACAAAATGTATAGTTTATGGTCGTTGGTTATGAAAAATGCATTGTTTCTCGTGTCGATGGCATCCTCATATTTTTATCCCATGTGTTTTTTTAATTCTTAAAACACATGTCACAGTCTTGCATTGTCTATATAGAAATAATTGGTTAAGTTTTAAAGCTAACAATTAGTCGTACACTTGTCATGGTCATGCCGATGGCACGCTTATAATTTTTTCCCATGTAAGGCATGTTTGTCACAAAGCTAGTCCACTCAATGTTCTTAAACATGTGACATGCCAAACGACATTAAGGTTTTTGAGACTTCAAATTGTATTATATTTCAAGACATTTGGAGCACTAAATGTAGTTTGTCTAAACTCTTATTTAGGGGTGAATTTAAATTTTAGACAACGTTAGACAACATTAATACCAAATACCATATGTAGCCACGAACACAATTGTAGTTTAGATAAATTTAATTTACATATTCTAGTTCATTTAAACAGGTACAACATTTTGAGATTCCAAGTGTGTCACCTTTATTAAGGAAATTAGAAAATGGGATTCCAATTGTGAGAGTTAGCAATGTACTTTTGTCTTGAGGGAGAAATATCCAACCCCCGACAACATTAATTATGCCAAAACAATCTTCACCAAAGCTTCACAAATCCCCTGTAGGGATAAAAATTTGATAATTAGAGAGGTACTCTATATTCAACGCAACAGTAACAATATGCTAACAATTTTAATCTAAGTTAAATTTTTATTCTTTGTCAACTTTGGAATATAAATATTAGAAACGAGTGTTCCTTTTTCTACAGAAATACGAACCATGTGATTGAAATCTTTCAACGAGTCACAACAAATTTCAGCTACTGATTTCCCACCAGTTACATTCACATTAAAATAAGTTAAAAAAATTCTAATAGCGCTTCTTTGGTAACAGGGCGATCATCATTTAGCGTCAAAGTGCCCACTCCTGCTAGAACTATATTCTTGTAAAACTGAACCAATGCAATCCAGCTAAACTTTTGTCATTATAGTTTAACAATTATAAAAAAAATGAACATTTACCTCAACAATAGTCCCTTTGAGGCCAGTGACTAATATACGAGCTTTGCTTAGTCCAAGTGAAATTTGCATAAAGTCATAAAGGAAAATCTAACGTACAATATGATCCGATAAATATCGTATTGAATTAGACAAAGGTAGAGAGTGGGAAATTGAAGTGGTAGAATGTTACCTTTGTTGGGCATCAACACCCCGAAACTAATTTGGCAGTCATAAAGCACAGTTTCCTATTCTGTCACCTCCTCGCCATTCATTCCCATATATGTGACAATGATCTACACGATTATATAAAAAAGAAAATCTAGATATGGAAAATAAATTAGAAGACACATTAATCATTCACATAGTGACAGAGAGACATCAAATATAAATACAATATCCAAACCCAAATTCATAAAATCAATTTCTTTGTACTTCTTTTTCTACATAAATGAGCTAAAATTATCGCATAATAAAATAACAATATAACATTGGCGGGAAAAAACCCCAACTACCTCTGCAAAAACCACCAAGCCCACTACTACAATTTTCAGTCTAATATCAAAATTGCAAATGGAGATTTCTTCAGTGTCAAAATAATAGTGTACTGTAGTTGATATGTTTTCCCGAACTCGAATCAAATGACAATAGATCGTATCTGATATGTTTAACAGTGTACTATAGTTCATATGAATATATTTAAATCCTATAAATTATTTATTAAGACTAAATACTAACGCCTTAGAAACTTAAAATCAACACCGTACAAATAAGTAAAACAACAAACATAGATGTACCATCGAATATTTCCCCAACTTTCAAATTTGGGATATAGATTATGTAGCTTAAAAAAGAGAACTTCACTTGTCCCGTGGATTAAAAAAATAAGAAAAATAATATCAAATATCAAATCAACCTAAGATGAACACCATATTTAAACATTGTTGACACAAAATGATCAATGCTCGATTTGAAATCAAAAAAGAAAGTTCCCTCATTGTGGAAATTTTATCTTTACAAATTGGAAATAAAAATACAACTACACATGTACCAATACATCATGTAATTTGTTTAAGTCATTATGTCAACGCAGTAGAAAATCAAAAGTCAACAACGAAATATGTTATAACATCATTTAATTATATATCAATATTCAGTTGTTTCAAAGAAAGTAAATGAATGAACTAATAGGTCCAAGTAATATTGTCATCAACACTAAAGTGAGAGAAAATCTTTCTTGAACTTACAAGCAATAGTAGCTCTGGCTCACGAAGCATAGCCGTTATGCCAAGTTTGGTCCACACCCATTATCATAACATAAGTCAATATCAAACTAACAAAAACGTAATCCTTATAATTTATACACAAAAGGATGATTTAGGACGTCTATGGGTGAATGTAATAGAAATAGAGAGATTTCTAACACAAATAACTAAAAATGCTAGCCACCTATTCATTTCCCTATTTACCCCAAAAACCGATAAGCTAAACAAATAACATATGATAAATAACTTAGAAATGATTTGTGAGATAACATGATTAGAGAGAAGTGAAAATAATTTTTAGCAACATGAAGGAGAATAGAGGAAATAGTGAAATCATATGCAGTAAGACATAAAAATACCGAACAAAGGGTAGGTATTTTATAGAGAGATTTTGAGTTGTTGCCTCGTCTTTGAAGGTTTTGAAGGCTAGAAGAGATTCTGCTCAAATAAATCCATCACAATATCAGTTAACAAAACTACGTATAAAATTAAAACATGAGTAAGATTTCCATAGTAATATTTGGAAATCTAGCACATTATCAACATATCTACACATATACCCACACATAAAAGACATAAAGAGAGAATTGCATTAATTTCTAAGATAGAAAACACAAATATGATCCACTTACACTATTAATAATGAACTTCTCACTTGCACCATTCGATCTCAGGTTAGTCACTATGTTATTACCCTCACCTCTAAGCATAGAAACTTCCGGGTGTAGAACCAAAAAGAGGTCTTTATCATTATATTGATTGACCATGTGACTTTAAGAGTTGGCTGAGCATTTGAAAAGTGACCAATTTGAAACAACCTTTTAGGAAGAACCCCAAAACCCTTTTTTTCATTATAAATCTTCATTGATCCTACTATAACCATGTGATTCCCCATATAATCTCTACTTCCAATAACAGTTAAAATCCCCAATGGATTTTGAGTATCCCACTATGCAAAAAAGCCTAATATATTCATTATCATTGTAGGAACTAAAAATCTAGAATTTGATTAAACCACTGAGTGAGTGTTTATATTAGGAAAAAGTGATCAAAATGGAGGTTGTGAGCGAGCGTTTGCATGAAAAAAGTAGAGAACGAAGGGTAATAGGGCATTTTGTTATGAGTGATAAAGAAGGAAGCAGGTGAGAGGACGTGAGTGAAATGATGTGATTGAGAGAAGTCTGAAAAGGAAGAGTCAATGTTTATAACTATGTGACAAAGGTAGTGAGTGATAATTCAAATTAAAGTAATCCATTTATATGCTTCACATAAGCAATATAAACAACTAATCTCAACCGTTTCTTTCATGTCTTGTTGGCAAAATCGCGATCGCTAATTAACTTATCCCCTTATGGAATATATATATATATATATATATATATATATGGGACAATGGTGTTATGAATCGTTTTATCTTATCTTATCTTATCTTATCAAAGTAATCAAAGGGTCCATAATTTGCCACCAGTGCAAGAAATACAGGGTGAAGATTAAAATGTCCTATTTTCCTCTTTTATCCCTTTATTATTTCATTTCCCCCTCTTTTCAATCCCTATAATTAAGTTTCCATCTCCCATAAAAATCCAAAAACAGGGATTAAAGTGTAAATTACTTACACCTCTCTTTACTTTAATTCAAAATTAGGGTTATTTTCGTAACACCCCTCCAAAACCTCTCTCATCTTTGTACTTCGCAATACCCAAAACTTCAAATCCCACAACCACGATTCCACCGCACGGTTCCAAATGCACACATCCTCTCCTCACTCTCTCATTTTGTATATGACATGCACTCTTCAAATCGATTCATGGCTCTCCACGCTCTCTATCTACATATAAATCTGGGTTTAGATTTCTTTATTTTAGGTTCAATTTTGGATATTTGGGTTTGGATCTCAGGTAACCATATCTCTGAATCTCTTGCAATCATATTATATCTATTTAGTTTTTTAATTTTATATTTTATGGTTATTTGATTTGTGTTTTTGGTTGATTTATTGAGGGTTTTCGGATCTGATAATGTAGTGAGGGTGATCGAAAGTTTAAGCTAATGTATTCTCCCCCCTCTTTATCTACATACACAGATACTCCATCCAACACTTCGAGTAGTGTGAATGTATTGTGTGTTATGGATATATTTTCCTTAATTAAAACATTATGCATTACATCCTAAGTTTTATTTCAGATATCTAATTTACTATATGGATATGTGTATGTCTTTATTTTTAAACACGGGAGAAAAAAAATGGGCTTTTATTGGTATGGTGGTTTATCAACGGTTGGGGCATGTATTTACTTTGTACCATTTATACATGAATAAAACATTTTTGTGAGTATAATTGATATTTTTTGCTCTATGATTGATATGGAATTTCTTCATTGAGTCTTAGTTAAGAACAAAACTAGTGCTTCATTTTGTCAGATGCACAGACCTTATATAATGTTGGTGTTTCGTTGGATTTATGTGGAAGTGGTGATAGTTGGAGGTTTACAATTTTCATAGCAGTTTAAAGGATGCAATGCTTAATTTGTAAACTTCAATCCAAGCAAATGGTTTCTTGATCCTAATCCTAATGAAGATGGATTTACTACAAATAGCTTTCTAGAGTTTAAAGTTTCTAAACCACTAAAGGATTCATTCAGCAGAGGTAATTGACGTTGACGGCATCGATGCAAAAGTGGGAGGAGTAAGTTTGGGTGAATTGTGTATTTCATTATATATATGGTTTTATTCCTTAATTGCTTTTGTATTGAGGAATTTTCCTACAACATAGGCTATTTGTTTCACATTACTCATAGTTCTCTTCTGTAGTAGGAGGTTAATGATTTGAATCCAAAAGAATGAGACTCAAAATCTTAAAATGCAGTAGTAGTAACAATAATCATTTAGCAGCAGGGTGTCTCCGAACATTCAGCAACAACCTCTTTAAACAAAAATCAGTAGCAACAACAATCAACAGCAACCTCTTGATGGTTTAGTCCCAAACATTTAGTCAATTTCTTCCATTCATGGGTTATCTGGTGCTAATTTGTTGGGTTAATCATGAGTGTTATTTACCTTGCCTGACAATGAAAATATGGACGATGTTATTATCGCCGAAGATTACTTAAATCCCATATCACAAGTTTCAATTTAAATAGTTTTTTTAATTTTGATAAACCCAAGAGAGACTTTCATGTAATTCATTATAAACTGTTTATCATTCACTTTCTTCTCTTTGTTTTGTTATTTTTAAATTATTGATTTTAAGTCATACTATATGTTTTCCTAATCGATATATATTCTTCGTGTTGTACGTTTAATACTATTTTTTTGGTACAATTTATATTTCTCAAAATGCCCAAGTGCTTAAAAGTATCCACCTACACAGTATATAATATCTAATGTGCTTCAAAGTATCCACCTCTATAGTATATAATATCAAAATGCCCAATTTATATTTGTTTAATTATGATGAACTGACGATCCATTGACTTATTTTAAATCATTATTTTTTGTTTTGTGATTGTGGTTGTATTTTTTTTAATTGGACTACATCCTCTTAATGATCCTTATAAATGAGTGTTATTCATTATTTATCATATATCAATTATTGTCGAATGCTATTTTAGTACGAGGTTCGAGATTTTTTGCTTCGTTGTCCCGTTGAATGTAGAGCAGGTTTCATATATAATGTATTGAAATTAATTTTCAAGTTTCATATATAATGTATTGAAACTATTTTTCTTTTTCTTTTTAAAGAATGCCAGGTGGAAGCTTGATTCATCTAAGGAAGATGCGACGTTTTTACGAGATGAGGTAGTTAACTGAACCTCGTTGTCCGTGAAATATTGATACGAAAAAACAAATTAGCAAGGAAACAAAGTTGAATCCTCCAACACTACTCTCTGTAATCGAAAACAAAGTTGAATCCTCCAACCAAAAACCAGAGATTCAACTCTGTTTTACTGGGAAGTCAAGTTCATCTTGATAAAAATCAAAACGACCCTCTGGTAGCCGAGAGATTTCCTGCAAGTCCATTCCTTATTATTATAAATGTTGTTGTTGTTGTTGTTGTTGTTGTTGTTGCTTTTGATTTTTCTTTTGCTGTTGTTACTGCTACTATTGATAAAAGAATAATTTATTTAAAGTATAAGGGAAGGTGTAGAATTTGTTCCTCCTTTCTCTATTTATTTTTCAGTCAAATAACTTTTCAACCATCATACTGACTTCTCATTTAATTATTTAATCCTTTGAATAAAGAAGTCTAAATGGCGTTATCTTGATTGTTTATGTGTTTTTATTGAAGAAAAAAGAGTAAAATATATCTCAGTTAGCATAGACAAACAATCTTCAAATTAACACCTCACACCTCCTATTTATGAAATATCAATGTCAGGAGGTATTAGATGAAGCTTATCATATGACCGAAATTTTGATTGTATTGTGGAGATCTGACATTGTAATTGTCTTTTAATTGTTATTGATCATAGGTAGACCTGAGCATAGGTATGTGTTAATTTTTTTTCTCATTTTGCATTGTAGATACATCACTTAAAAAGTAACTCAAAATCAAAAGATATTCTGATCACGAATTAAGAGATGTTTCGGTTTCTCATCTAACATTTTTGTATTGTTCACGAATCTGGCATTCTATTTCCAGTTGATTTTTGTAGGTATTGATGTTGCTTGAGGGTTTTAAATTGAGAATAATATTATGAAATCTGAGAAACAAACAGATGCTGATCACTTATCCATATGAGCAAAACGAATGTTGAAATTGCTAAGCCTATGAAATATGAAACATTGAAATTTTTTGAGTATGGTCCCATAGTTACTTATTTTGTTAATTTCATTCTTTCTTTTCTTATAACAAAGCTTCTAAACTTTAAATTTCATGTTGAAATAATTTTTTTTATTTCCCTCTTTGGTGAAGATAATGATACTTCTCTTTACAGGGCAGGTTTGTGGCTTTTTTGGTGTAACAGGTTTGTGTTAATTTTAGTGCACAATTCGATTGTTGCAATTTTATTGCATTTTTTTAGTTTAAAAACTTATTAATCCATTTCACGAAAAAATGCATAAACATCGGGTTACCGAGATACAGGTTTGAATGGACTGCAATGGGGTGCATACAAAAGATCAAGAAGGCTTTACATGCATCAATGGTAAGTAAGTAATCATTTTTCATGAGGGGAAAAATGAAAAAATTCCTCGAGCCATTCTACTGAAATTTTGTATTTCAACATTATTCTTAGCATTGATGATCTTTTAAATTGAGTTCAAATATTCCACAGGTATATATGACATCTACATTGATATCCCTCAATAGAAATTAAAAATAATTGGGTGGGAAGATCCCGAGAAATTTTTCAAAGCCATCTATTACAATATTCCATAGGTATATATGGCATCTACATCAATGGCAATTATGTTGTATGAATTATTATGAGATAATGTTTTAATATGTTTGATTCCAACTGGTAGCTCTATTCTGTGATAATTTGTATTTGTTAATGTTGGCTTAAGGTTATTATGGCCATTTAAAGAACACACATAAATTGAAAAGGATTATATCCATTTAAAGACCACACCTAAATCCGATTGGTTTTGATCATATAACAGAAGCTTTCGGTTCTTCTTTTGAGTGGTTATATAACTATAACTTTGCGAAAATCTTTTCTTTCAATGTTTTGAGCACATATATTAAGGAAAAAATGAGGAACACAGTTAATAGAATTATGTTTTGGATTTCTTCAAGTTCTTTTGAGACTGTTTGTACCCATCTCATTTTTTTGTTAAGTTAATTTTGGAAATCCTTATGTCAACTTCTTATGTCTACTTCTTTTTTTTAATTGCATTTAATTGAAAATGAAATGTGGATCCCGTAGGCATATTATTTTCACTTAAATGAAAAGTCTTCTCCTTCTTCAAATGTAGTAGCTTCCGGCCACCAGCATCCTACTACCCTCACCAAGTTGCCGGCCACCAGTAGCCTACTACCCTCACCAAGTTGTCGGCCACCAGCAAAAAACCTCTGGATAACTACCTCGACTCCACTAACCCATTTCAGTAGCCTCACCAAGCTACCAGCCAGCAGTAACAAGCCCGCTATTAACCCTACCCATTTTGACCACCAACCCATTTTAGTAGCCTCGTATTTATTGATTAATCTATATTTACTATTTTTCTTATATTTTAATCTTCAATTTTTATATTTTATATTCTTGAACTTCCCACTGATTAACTCGAGCTCAATTTCTATTGTTATTATTTTGCATTTTCTCAAATATGGTCAGATATGGGTTAAATTCATTATGTTCTTCATGTGTACAGATTGTTGAATACAGATATTGTAAGATTGATGATTTCTAGAGAATTAATACATAGAATTGTAGAAGCCCTTGAAGAACAAGAAAAAATATCCCAAGCTTTAGGAAAAGAGAACAAGAGCTTCGATCAATAAGAGTTCAAATTCGTGAGGAGTCTACTATTTCATTTAAGCTTCATAAAGAGATGGAATTGAGAAGGAGAGGTGACAATAACAAATTCACTTTATACTAATTATGCGATTTTGAAACTTTGGACTGAATTATGCGAGTCTAAGCCCGCTCAAGTGAAGTTATGGAGTCTTCAAAAAATTTATTGTATATCCCATGACATGTTTGTCCCATTTTCCTTACTAACCCAAAGGACGTGTTTTAGCATTGTTTTGATGTGTATTAGAATTGTTGTGGAATATTGGTATGTTTATTTCTTAAACGGGGTTGTGTATAGTCCTAAAAATAAAGGAAATGTTGTCCAAATTTTCTAAAATATTTACAGTTTGGAGTTGTAATAAATAATTTCTCGACTTAAAAGTCTTTTATGGATATTGATCTGCATTTTGAATGGTTTTGCTGGATGAAAATTTGGTGGTTTACATTTTCATTTGTTTAGAAGATTTGGGTTTAATATATAATATGTTGGGGAACGAAATTTTTTTCGTTTTGCAATTACTTACTTTAAAAATTTTCCCATTTTTCAATTATGTACTTTGAAATTTTCATTGTGCCTTCAGGCACGGGCATACACTAGTGTGCGTGTGTGTGTGTGTGTATATATATATTATTTTTGAGTTGAATTTGTATATGGTATTTAAACATTTCAGTGGATCCATATAAAAAAGTTAGCTCAAAATAAATTTTTTTTTGCTATTTTTAAAAAATCGGTGAAACTTTCACATCTTTTAAAGTGCTTTAAAAGCTGTGAAAGTTTGACCGATTTTTTAAAAATAGCAAAAAAAATATTTGGAGCTGATTTTTTATGGGTCCTCAAAAATGTTTAAATATGACATAAAAAATTGAAATCAAATTCCTTTATAAACATGGGTCAGCACAAGCGGTATATAAACTTGGTATGTTTGAGTGTGTGACTCTCTCTCTCTCTCTCTCTCTCTCTCTATATATATATATATATATATATATATATATATATATATATATATATATATATATGTGTGTGTGTGTGTGTGTGTTATAGGTTACTTATATATGTATGTGAATGTTGTTTACTCGTTTGGAAACATTCTTACTTGGTAATGTTATCATTAGGAGGATGCGCATAGTAGGTCGTCCACCCTGGAGTTGACCAACATGTGTTGATGTGTTTTCCCAGGTCATAGTACTTTTGCAAGGCCACTACCACGTGTGATGATAATTATTGGTTTAAACACTGATAGGGAGCAATGTGGTATGGTTGTGACCCCGAATTTATGTTTATGACCAACCCCATTGTTTGTGTTTATGTTTTGGGTTCAGTGGTAAAATTCTGACCCGATGACTCATTATGATGCATGGCATACCTAGAGCCTTGTACCACACGATGGATGCATCCGTGAGGTCTTACTCAGGGGATGATGTATATACGTGTTGGGTATAAACCATAATTATGACTAATTTTAGCCAGCCTAATAGGCCCAATAATCCATCACCCTGACTCCTCTCACTCCGCCAATGAGAAGATTAGCACAAGTATTTATCAGGTGGATAAATACGAGACTCTTATCATTCAATTAATGATAAGATCATATTGGTTACCTACAATCTCGGATGTGATAATCAATAGTCACCATACGAGCCAATACCAAGCCAAGATAGTTCCTTAAACAACTCAACTGCTTTCACTCTGCATGACTATAAATATAGCCCTCGCCCCAGGGACAAGAGGGATGTAATTTCTTAACTTTGATAGACATTAATAAAAACTCAATGACATCTCCGTAGGCAGAGGAAATTTATCGTACCACGTATATTTGTGTGTTTCCTGGAATTTATGTATTCTTTCATTACTTACTTTTTGGAATTCATTAATTGTGATTAATTGCAGTCAGAATTGATGTCATCCATGGGAAACGTTGTCATTTTTCTACAAAATAAATACCAATGAAAGAATTCACAAATGTATCACCACCCGAATAGTGCACCCCAACTAGGGGACTTGCGAGTTGACTTAGCTCCACTTAGGATCAAATATGAAATTTTCCAATATGGGAACCGAAGATTTCAGCTGGAGAAGAAACTCTCTGAGGAAATCCATAGGCATTATAGATCAACCTAGATCTTATGGCAGTCAATCCATATGAAACACGACTTGAATAGGAGAAGGAGGCAACTCGCCTTTAGTGGTGACTAGAAAGGGTGGAGAGGGAACTCCTTCAGGAAAACTAAAAATGTCGTGGTTGGACTCCTAATCCTCGGGTGAGAAAAACTCATAGTCGAGGAAGGAGAACATTGCGCGAGTAAGAGTGTTCCGAACATGGGAGTCACCCAGGGAGGCACCACCAGGATA
Organism: Sambucus nigra; assembly: GCA_949130495.1. Classification (NCBI taxonomy): domain Eukaryota; kingdom Viridiplantae; phylum Streptophyta; class Magnoliopsida; order Dipsacales; family Adoxaceae; genus Sambucus; species Sambucus nigra. The sequence goes on along the minus strand of OX422218.1, from coordinate 25,779,407 downwards.
ATGAGAGCTATAAGTATGATATAAGGAACTGGGTTAAAATGGAAATAAATCAACACCCATCTTACCGAGGAGCCCGATTAACCAAAGAGCTATCAAGGAGATCTCTAATCACTCAAGTGAAATATCCTTTCTTAAGGTCCATTAAGGAGGAGGAACCCTTGAAGAATTTCATATTCCCAAGGTTTAAAATATATGATGGAAAGACAGAACCCAAAGATCATGTTTGGTAGTATAGGTAGGCATTGACCTTATGGAATCATAACGACACTCTCACTTATTCAATATTCCCTTCTAGCTTGGGTGATGCCACCTCGAAGATGTTTGATAGGCTACTTCATATATCGATTAAGAGCTTCAAGCCTTGGCCGAGGTCTTCACTTCTCGCTTCATAATTAGAAGCTCAAATCCAAAAAGGATGGATTCTCCATTCATGTTGAGGAAAAAGACACATGATACCCAATATGAATACTCCAAGAATTACTGTGAGACTTTTAATGTGGTGGAAGATTTTTCAGAGAAAGTCACTGCAGCATCTTTCAAGATCGACTTTCCCCTACCTCCATGTTGCACCGGTCCCTTACCAAGAAGGAAGAGGACACCATATAGGACCTTATGTCATGTATAGAGATGTACGCCAAAGTGGACGACGTCGTCAATACTATCCAGGTAAAGACTAATCGTGCTAAGGAGAGAAAAAATACTGACAAGGCAAAACCCCCCCAAAAAGGAGAACAAGAAGAAAAATAGTGTCAAGAAGGAGGCAAAGGTTGATTCGTCCAAAGCCTTTCAAGCCATCAACACAGTTTTTAAGGAACTAATTTATAAGATACTGGGAAAGGTGAAGGATCAGCTGTTTCTCAAATGGCCATAGAAGATGGGAGGTGATCCAACCAAGAGGAACAACATGCTTCGATGTGAATTTTATAAGGAAAATGAACTCAAGATGAAGAGCTGCAAGGCACTGAAATCTCACCTAGAGGATTTAGCTCAGGCCGGGGACTTGAATGAGTGTATAAAAAAGAAGTCAAATCGGTTCATCACCAATGATGACTAAAAAGTAGACAACGTCCTGGATGATGAGGTGGGAAATGGGTTTGTGATGATGAATTAGGCATCGAACATCAAGTAGATCCAGGGAAATATAGTTTGGATGGAACTCAATAAAGTTATAGCCATGATGGATGCCTTCCAAATAGATTCTTAGAACATCCAAGCCATGAAGGGCGGGTGACCACATAATATGGATTATAATAAGCACATTATGTTTATGGAGTAAGACTTGGTCGGGGTGAGAATACCACACCATGATGCACTGGTAATCACTCTCAGGATTGAAAACTGCGATGTGGATAATAACTTGTGGACCAAGGTAGTTCCTTGGTGGTGATGTACCTAGAAATATTCCACACACTAAAACTTCAGATGTAGGATCTAAAGGAAGAGTTTGTCCCTTTGGTCGGCTTCACAAGAAAAATTACCATGCCATTAAGGAGGTTGATCCTACCAACAAGGGAAAGAAATATTTCAAAGCTCAAAGAGTTTCTAGTGGTAGATATTGATTCTCCCTATTACGCCATTCTCTATAGGTGGTGGCTTCGGGTCATGACAGCTTTCCCTTAAACTTACCACAAAAATATCAAATGCATTATAGATCAGGTCATAATAGAGATAAGAGGAAACCAAGCCATTGCTCAAAAATGTTGCATCTCCGATATTAGACCCAAGCAAGAAAATAACAAATTCATTCTTTTGAGAATATTTTGAGATGGGGATAATCCTTCAAAATAGAAACTAGGGCATGACTGACTAGGGTTGGAAGAGACTAGGACCCACCCCACTAGTAGGGACGTAGAATAACTATAGGAGGCTGTTGTTTTTTAAGGTCGACCAGAGAAGAAATTTACGATTAGTACAATATTCACCGACCATGAAAGATGGGACTTAATCACCTTTCTAAAGAAAGACCTAAATGTATTTTCATGGGATCCATATGATACTCTAGGGATTGATCCCATGATCACCTATCACTATCTCCATATAGATTTGGCATTCAAGTTGATCGTACCAAAAGCTCACCAAATATCCCCAATAAAGGCAAGAGCGGTAAACAAAGAGGTAGGGAGACTTCTGGAGGCAAGGTTAATGTTATCATAAAAAAAATTAATTTTAATGGTGTCCCAGCTACATTAATACAAAATCATAGATAGTTAGTAAAATTTAAATAGTATATATCAGATGGGGTGAGAATAAGAGGATTATTTATGAGATATATTTGGTTCTGCCTTATGAATTGCATACGTCCACTAAATGGCTTGCTATATTTGGATCTATCTCTTGAGATACAATTGTGTCAAGGGTTTAGACAAATAAATATATTTTTTAGATGACTTATAAATCTCTAATTAAGATTTTTTTGGTTATGTCCTTTATTTGGAGGGACTCTTCCATTTATAGTAATCTTGGTGAAGGGAAAAAGGGATCTGCCACTATGGGCCAGGAGGGGACCCCTAGATTAGTGGAGCATTACTTGAGTTATTTAAGAATTTTGTTCATCAAATGGGGGACCTTAGCATATGTCAACCATGTGAAAATCAAGTTGTATTTTCCTTGACCAGTCACTGGGTTGGCTATCATTTTTCCTTGTTGTCATCAATCTAAGAATGTGAGATGGATGAACTTTAAACTGGCTAGCTCATATCTTGGTTTGATCTTGGCTCGGGCCGAGGTCCTTAAGGATAATGTTCCTTTATATGAATATGATATAGCAAAAGTACCTAATACTTTTCTTACAACTGCTTAGGATTAAGCGATGTTTTTCTTTGAACCAATGCTGACCATTATATGCCAATTTCACGTGACCCTTTTTCCCGGTCAGCCAAGATGACCGCCTTTGTAAATGCCTTTTTAAAAACATAAACTTCCATGTGTTGCTAATAAGCCCAAGTTCCAAAATAATATTCACTCGTATGTATGCATCTATAGGTATAAAAGAGAGGCAAAATAGATTTTTTATTTTATTTAAAAAACAAATCGTTCCAGCTTCTTGAGGGGGGAGAGAGAGAGAGATTTCAACCATCCGACTTTCATTCGAGGCTTGCATTCGTTACTTCTTTAAATTCAGTATTTCTCCTACGTTTCTTCAAGTATTTTTGCACAACTTTCTCTCATTTCAATTTATAGGAAACGTTTCTCATTGTTTAGCGAGTGTGTTTACTTTTTTCATGTTTTTTTATTGTTAGTTATCCTTTTAATGTTTCTAGGTTTTACTTTCACCGGCACGAGGGTTACTAGGATTTCATTTTTTATCTGGTGTATTTAACTAGGGTAAATTTTGGATAGGACTTTTTCAAGAGTATTAGAGGGTGCCCTGTATTACTAAGTCGTCCGAAGTTTGAAAACATGCATACGAACTCTATCAATTGTACCTCATGCCTTTTTCTCATAGATTCCCCCTGTAAGTCCTGCACGTGAAAGATGTCCTAGAAAATACAAACTTCATCCCTATAGTATCCTCTTCCAATTGTTCATCCCCTAGTATAGAACATAACACTTCATAGTTCCATACCTCAGAGAGTTTAGATAGCGCCAATATGAGGATATGAGGAAAAATTATGCCGATACCAGTAATTCCACTATTTTTGTCAATTCTGAGGAGATGGATTTATTAGAAAAAATCACCCCTTCCACTTCTCCTATTATAGTCCCTCCTTCATCCAAAGAGATGGACATAGATAAAGCATTTTTCCTTCCTTTGGATCTAGACACTTTTGATGCCAAGTGGTACAAGAGTGATTAATGAGATGAAGACTTATCCAATCTCAGGGTGCTTTATTCCATCCCTGACGAGGTCCTCATTAGGATTCATGATAGAGAGGTGAAAGATTATGACCAAAGGAATAGTGATGAGGCCTTCCCCCCTCTCTGGGAACTTAAGGTGGAAGTTCCTCTACCCTTCCACCCTTCTATAAGCTTTATTCTGAAAGGACTTGGACTAACCCTTACCCAGTATCCCCCTAACACTTATAGGACCATTGTAGGTGCCATAATTTTTGGAAGATATGTGGGGGTTTGACATAGATGGGGATAGTTTTAGGTTTATGTATTGCTTGAATCAGAACCATAGGACTCCAGGATACTACTATCTATCCCCTAAGAAGTCTAACACAAAAATGATCCAAGTCTCCTAAACCAGTAACCACAAGTAGAAGACTAAATATTACCTTATGCTTAGGATTTATTCCCAAATGATCCAAATGGGGGAATAAGTGTTCGCGAAGTTCGAAATTATTATGATCGGATCATCAATGAAGTCCCTTATTTAAATAAAAGGCTGGTGAATCTCATATAGAAATTTTGCACTTCTGACCTCAAATTCTTAGAGTATATATACAATCCTAAAAGGTTTAGAAGTATGGCCAATTACCTATCCTTTAGCACTATCGAACTAAACACTTATAAGCCCCCCAAGACTGCTGAGATGGAAGATGAGGGTTTTGAAGTGGAAGAGATGATTGAAAGGGAGGTCGACCAAGTAGGTGAGGACAGTGAGGTCGAGGAAAGGTAGATTTCTTTCATAAGTGTTAGGTCATCCTAATATTATCCACTATTATCTTTTACTCTATACTTCATTCTTATATTTTTTTGTTAAATTTTATGTTTCCCCTATCTTTTTGTAGTCTCCACTCCCCATTCTATATAATTTATAAAGAATCCACCCATTATTTCTCGTGATTGTATGAAAGATGTAAAGGATAAATAATTGAACGAATAGTACGAGAAAGAAAATGCTAAGCTGGCTAAGGAAGTGAGCATAAAATCGAGCAATGATAATCTCCCCCGAATGACCAAAGCTGAGGCTTAATGACTAGCTGTTGAGGTAGCTAAAAAGAAAATGGCTGATAAAGGTAAATGAAAGATTTTTTAGGGTCAGTAACTACCCAAAAAAAGACCACTTGAAGATACTCTCCTCAAGGATCCAAAGATGTCTAGGCCAATAACTCGGTGGTTGGTCACAAAGACTGACTCTTCATCTCATTATGGACATGTTGAACCCTTTAAAATGGATCCTTTGAGGTTGATCTGACAAAGGCCCAAAATAAATAACAGGAGTGTGATGATCAAGTGGTACACCAAGTGAAGGGGATCAACAAGTTGGATATTTTCCTTAAAACTGCACTGGAAGATCTTGAGACTGCCTAGGACAAACTCAAAGTGGCCAAGGAAGAGCTTGAGGCTATAAATGTGAAACTTACAAAAACCTTAGTGACTGCATCCAAGGTAGATGAAAAGGTTATGACGGACTTAAAAGCCTCTAGAGAGTACATTATTTATACCACCATAGCTTACCTCAAGGAATGTGATGAGTTGAAGAAGAGGGTTGTTAAGCACTATTCTGATATTGCTGAGGTCATCATGGCATGGGAGGTTGATGACAATGAATCCAATACCATGGATTAGGAGGAGGAATTAGCCTGTAAAGATACCAAATCTTCTTTCGAGGAGGTCCTCCAAACGCTAAGGTGGTGGAAGGAGAACTGGATACTTATCCCATAGAACTTGATGATAAACCTGCATCTAAAGATGTTGGTGATGATTCATAGCTTTAATATGTTTTGTTTTTACATTTTTTAGATCAAATATAATTTCAACAATTAATTTTTGAACATTGTAATCATCATATTTTGATTGATATGAAACATCCAATGTCTTATCTTTACTACTTCTACTCTGTATTCTTGTTGTGTATGAGTTCAAATATTGAATCAAGTTTTCCTGTCTCTTTGAATATAACGTACTACTCTTTTTGATAAAGGATAAACTTTGTTTAAATCATGATTTTGATGAATTGGGTTGGCCTTGGCTGCCTAATCAATATTTAATTGGTTCAGTTAAGTAATTTATTTTCCAAAAGTATGGAATGTATGTGATTGTATCTTATTAAACCATCATCTCAAGAAAAAATGTTTGTGAAGTCACAGACATGCATTAAATCAATTGAGTTCGCTTTGGACAACCTAATCTATATTCATTTGGTGCAGCCAAGGAGGTGGTTTTCTAAAAGTATGGAAGGCATGTGATTATATATTGTCAACACATTCGATCTATAAAAATGTTTATGAAGTCAAATACTTGCATTAAATCAATTAGGTTTGCTTTGACCAACATGATTGATATTCAGTTAGAGCAGTTAAGGACTTTCTTCCCTAAAAATATGGAAGGTATGTGATTGGGCCTTGTCAACACATCCTTTCCCAAAAAATATTCATGATGTCAAAGACGTACATTAGATCAATTGGGTTTCCCTTGGCCAACCTGATGAATAGAAATAAATAATACTTAGATCAAGACATAGGGAAGTAAAAAATGTTTTTATATAATGATTATTTTTGGTCGTAGAACTTTGATGAGTTCCATTTGTAGACACTAGTGATAAATGTTATTGAGGTGATCTAAATTTCATAGGTATTTAAATGGATCCCCTTCCAATGTTTTAATTCGATAAGTTCTCGATCATACTTCTTTGACCTTATGATAAGGACCGTACCAATTCTCTTCCAATTTGTTGTCTTTGTGCTTGACTTTTTTCAAGCACAAATCTCCTTCTTTCATTGTGCTCGGCTGAACTCTTTTATTATAGAATTTATCCGTGCATTATTTATATACTTCCACCTTCAGTGTTGCTGCTTCTCTAACTTCATCTATAAGATCCAAATCCACTCTCCTTGAAAAAAGAGAATTAAAGTTCATCACTTTATGACTTGTAAGGCCAATCTCTACTGGTACTATAGTTTTATTCCTAAAGGACAGGATGCTGTAACACCCCGCCTAATTAAATACCGGGTGGCCAGTCCCATACCAAATTAAAACAGAATATACAGTTGGCTCATTCTCAGCATCACTGTCGAAAACATTTACAACTCACCCAATACCCAATCAAGCTGGTGTTAAAAACTTTCCAAATTTAAATTTCAACAAAAACATTTTTAGTTTAAGAATAACACTACACACTTTATTCAACAAAACTGGTAACACAATAATAACACAAAAGAATTTAAGTGCAACTGGAATAAACATTCCCAAATAAGATAAATCCTTTACAATAATTCCAATAATGTTAAATGTATTAAAAAGTCCAGAATACAATAGAATTTGACCTCGATAGAAAAGATAACTGAATCCTTTGGGCGACATGCCCTAACTAAGAATACTGTGAATCAAAAGATGAAAAGCGTCTAAGCAAAACTTCCATAGCTCCATAGCTCGTCACAATCAACTATGGTTGGCATCCCTGTTGCTGGACACCTGATATATAGAGATACAATAGAAGAGAAAATATGCAAGGAAATGGGTCAGAGCCCGAATGTGTAGAGTATTTTTAAAACAGCAAGTATTTAACAAGTGCAATAAAGAATTTATTATGTACATGTTAGATCCAACTCTCACTTGCAAATTCTCACCTCTCAACTAGAGTGCACACTTAACGTTTCCTATTAACCTCCTAGTTAATGGTTCCTCTTTTCTAGTCTCCATATTATAATTCCATTCCCATATCATAATCCCCGTATGTCCCATACCATACGTCACACTATTATCCATTTACATTTCTCCTTTATGATTTAGTTTCTCATTAACATGAATCATTATTCATTAATCTGAATCATTTCTCATTAACATGAGTTAAGCTTTTCCAATTCTAAAAGCATAAACATTTATTAACTAAATTCCATTAACATATTTTATTCACCGGTATCTACAATTTTCACCGTAGATAGATCTAACCACAATATATTCATTTAATCATTTAATTCATTATATATATATTCATATATAATACGGCACCCCGAGTCACAGCTGCGGTGCAATGCATTACTCTGCAATCATGTCCCATCATCGCAGGTCGCCGAATAGGGGACTACAGGTTCGGTAAGATTCCACGAACCACAAACAACAACAAACAAATTGGAGGAGAACATAGTTCTCGTATCCATGGGTCACGCACATACCTACGTACCCATAGTCAGCGGACTTATCAACTCCCCGATAATTCTTTCATAGACCTATGTTCTCGAGCGACAAATCAAAGATTCCATGGATTCATCAGGATATGACTGCCCTCACGCGTAAACCTCCCACCGATAGCAAGTAAGCTAGGTATGTCATACACATAAATTATCAATCAATCAAATAGGTATTATCATACCTACAATATAATATCAATAAGGTAATTATCACTACCCTAAGATATTTCCCATACGTAGCATTATATCTCTTTTAAAATATCATATCTATACTTCATAAATTAATTATCCTCGCATCCTATAACATCTCTCCACTACCGACATCGTTAAGGTTCATGCGCGGAGCGTCTCGCAAAGCGAAATCCAAACAAGGAACCCCTCTAATACACTACTACTTAACTTTGTCAATCGAGGAGGTCCGAAAACTTAAACTATGCGATCGGGATAACCTCATAACCTCTTTCAACCAAATGTATTCTTAGCTCCCATCTCATAAGGTTCAAATTGGATTTTCCTCAACATATATTCAGTAAGAAGTCATTAATTTCCTACTCGTCCATAACATCATTCCCCCGAACTACTACGAGTTTAGTTTTTTTTTTTTTTTATTATTTAAGGTTAAAACCGATAGTTACAAATCCCTTATAAACACATATTCTTTCACTTAGGATGAAACCCTCCTGTAAACTTAAGGATACCCAGGTGTTATATCAAATCACCCCTACTGGTCCTATCATAATTCCTCATACATCCCTATTTGGAATTTAACAAATAAATCTAGCAACCCAAATTCATTTTCGGGATTTCTAAACTACCCCAAAAATTATCCCGAACATCTACGACATTAATTGTAGCCGTAATTTTTTCCAATTCCCGATTTGATTTCCGAGTTGATGATTTCAACCCGGAACTGTCATCTTGTAAAAATTATATCAAATCGTAGAAAAATTAGAAAAATACGCGGTTGGCACCCACGAGACCGTATCGAAAAGATCTACAACTTTCATATTTTGTCCGAAAGCCAAATCATTTATCTTCTTGGCCGAAAATGACCCCAAAGGCTACGGGTTACTATTCATTATCTCTCCCCAAATCCCAAACACCATTTTTCACCATTTTTACACATTCAAACCTTCATATTAACCTCCAAAATGAGTTATGATTATTTCTACATGATATATCAACATATATGAACGATTTCGAATACTCTAAACATCTTAGTATCATCAAGGGATTGGATAAAAAAAAACATGTTTATCTCCTTATTTCCAGAATTTATCAATATATCATCTTCAAGAACACATCAATGGTATTTCAGATTTTTCTTCAACATATTCATGACTATTTCATGGATTAATATCATCCTAAAACATGAGTTATATTCCTCTATCATTTCAGTTTTCCAAAAATACATTTAATACTCCATTATTTCTTCCAAACAATAACAATCTTCTCTTTTCATATTATTCTAACATGGACAATATACAAACTTAAATTTCCATTATCAAACACTTGCCTTTCTTGTAGGTCTGATCCTTTGGTGTAGTATATTTCAGTTGGTTGCCCCTTCTCCGGTCAAACTCCGGTGGTGGTTGGTGGTGGTGAACCTTGGTTCTTGTTCTTCTCCTTCCCAAGTGACTTTTCCCTTCCCAAACACTCTTACACTCTCTCTAGGAAGATAGCTGCTCTTATTTGTGAAGAGGAGATGAATAACCCCCATACACTTAATCTACCAATACTTATAATAGTTCCAAATCCGTAATCACTATTCACCCCCCTAGAAAAATGACCAAAATGCCCTTTCGGGTTGTCTATTCATTTCCAAATGACCCGAGACTCAAAATTAACATCCAAATAGACTTTTCTGACTATTTAGAACCTTCCGGACAAAACTACGCAGTCGAAATGACTATTAGATCGATAGAAAATAAATTTCCTTTTTAATTTAATAAACTAGTCCCGACACGTCCCATACCGCGTCTGACTAAAAAATATAAATTATCGAATTTATATCATACAGTCATATCAATGACATCACATTTCATATATTACCTAAATATCTTCAAGTAATATTCAGAATCATCCATTTTAATATCCACCGTCCGGATAAACCCGAATGAATTAATTAATAATAAAATCTAATTAATCCATTAATTTAAAATATAACCCATTTTAAAAGTCATTAAAATTACGGGGTATTACAGATGCTACCGTCGTTGTTCGTGGTGTTGTTCTATAAGCCCACAACACACTATCGAACTCAGTTATCCCATTTCCTTTAGTTATTTCCAGTCTTCTCATCATCCCAATAAGTAGAGTTCGGTTGGTGACTTTTATTTTCCGTTACATGGTGGACGAGCTGGTGATGAATGCAACTTTTGTATATTTTATTTTGCACATTATTTTTACAATTCATCATTATCAAATGGAGTTCCATGATCAGCTATTAAAGTATGTGGGAGTCCATACCAGGTTATCACGTTCTTCCATATGAATTGGAAAACTTTTGCATATGTTATCTCAATAATAGGTTCAACCTCCACCAACTTGGTGAAATAATCAACCGCTCCTACTAAGTACATGAATCTTCCATTCATTTTTGGTAATGGACTGACCAGATCCATACCCCAAATAGTAAAAGTATAAGGTGATGTGTCAGCACTAGCTCAGGGCCCAATATTTTAGCTACTATTCCATACTTCTGGAATTTGTCGCACTTATGTGTATATTCTTCATAATATTTTATCATTGCTGGCTAGTATTATGCATGAATGGCTATTCTATTTATCAATGTTCGTCGTGCCACTTAAGCTTTGTGAGGGCCTTTATGAATCTCTTTAATCATATTTTTTACCTTCGTAGGATGTACGCATCTCATTAGTGATACTACAAAGCCTCTCTTGCATAGGACTCCCCTGTTCTTTGCATACTTGGAAGCTTTATAACAAAGCATTCTTTCTTCCTTTTGGTTATCCATTAGGATGATTTCTTCATAGTACTTGATAATTAATCTATCCACGATGGGGCCATAGTGACTTCAAGGAGGTTAATTTCTTCAACATCGATACTCCTATGTGGAAGTATCTCCATAAGAATAGTTCATTTGTGCTCGACTTTTTTGGTTGAAGCTAGCCGAGATAATGCATTTGCTTTGGTATTCTAAGCTCTAGGTATCCTGATTATCCAGAGTTCTTTTAAATAAATCATCCACTTGTCGTTCTCGCACCAACAAGTCAAATGTAAAATACATAATAAGCAGATAAAGAGAGTATAGAGAGATAAAATACAAGATATAGAGTGGTTCGACTATAAAAATGAGCCTACGTCCACTTTGGTGCAACACTCTCATTATATGCGTTTGTAGTAGAAGTTTACAATGTCGTAATAGGCGTACAATGTAGATGAGTGAAGAGAATACATGTCTATGATGATTCCATAATAAATTGAACCAATTTAAATTCGTTTGATTGCTTGGATCGTAATAGATAACTGATTTTGTATTTGAATCAATGATGAAATAAGCTGCTAAATCCATGTTGACTCAATAAATGTAAAATTATGCACTTATGTAGGATCAAATTTATTGGCCTTAGTGTAGTGCAAGCATCGAAAACATATCATTCTATTCTTGATGTTCTTGAGCAAAACATTTCAAATTACAGGGCTTTAATATTTAGAATATGTCGTTTTTGTTATCAACTTGTTTAGGAGTCTGGCAGCGGCATGTAGCGTTCTTGTGCTAATTGGATGTGGCCTCATGTCAATAGTTGTTTAATAAATACCCTTTTGCCCTTAGGGATTAGCCTAAGGCTAGTGGTAGCGGATTTTTTGCCAATGAACAAAAGAACTGCAGCATAATAAGACATACCTAATGTCTGCTTCACCAAAATAATGTGCCACGTCAGTAGTTGTACTCCTTAGGATTCCAAATACCAACACTTGGTGTAGTTAGCTGAAATTGTTGAAACTTTTATTTGGATTCCAAACTTGTTATTTCATTGTTAATAGACTTTCCTGACCATACTGGCTGCGGAACCTAACAACGGATATTTTTTACTTTTTAGGTCATGCTGCAGCCATATGAGTTGGAATCTCGACAAACTTTTGAAGGATTTCTGGAACAAACATTTTGGAGTTTCTCCTCCTGAACTCCCTTTTCTACGTCCGCAACATCATGATTCAGGAATGGTTTGACCAAGTTATCGAGGCACTTGAATTTCCTGAAGATTAGGTTTGCTCAGCACTCGTCGCAGAACAAAGGCCCTGCATAACACTTGCTGATGATGCGGTTTGCTTCCCCTTCCACACATTTGTATATAGTCTGCGATTGCTAGTCCCAATCACCATTAGAAGAATCTTCCAGACCATGAAGTTTGACCCAACCCAACTAGATCCCAATGGCTAAATGGCAATTCTACGTCTGTGGTGCTATGGAAGAATATGTTTACGAGGGATATAACTCCAGCAGAGTTCTTCCATTTTTACATACCTAAGGATAATTCTATAAAATTAGCATGGTATTATTACTTTACCATCTGCAGCAATGATGAAACCCTTTCTAGAGGGAGGCCCACTAGTGTAAAAACTTGGAAGGGTAAGTACTTTTATATTTCTGGAGAAGGGTGGGAAATCCACCCAGATAAGACTGAGAGAGAGACATCCTTGAGGATGTCACGACAGTGGGGATGTCCATCCAAGATAGGTAAATAAGGCTACAGCCTTTTGAATTGTGGTCACATCCTCTTGTTTACAGTTGTGTACTTATCATATTCTTTCCTTCGCTTTTGTTCTAATATAAAACTTTATATGTAGCTCTTGATAATTTTCCACTAAGTGAGTGGAAGGAGAGTAGGATAAGAAGGGTTACGACAGTAAGTGCTAACGAAAAAACGTTTAGCACCCTCGTGACTTCAGCCTCCATTTTTTAGGGAGGATACTTCAAAAAAAAATCTCTGTCCAAAGCTATGGATACAGAAGGTATTAATCCCATACTTTATTAACGTCGCCACACATATTTTTAAACCTTCAAAAAATTTTGACTTCGTTTCTTCTTCAGGTGAGGGGATTGATAAGGAGCTTCTAGCAACCCAACTGCCTGAAATTGATGAGGATGAGGCTGCGCTCAATAACACAGCCAGACAGAAGAAGAGAAAAAGAGTCAATTCTAAGCATCCTACCGCGACCAATATTGACGAAAAAATAGCACCTGTCGCGCCCACAATTCAGGTTGAGGAGTTTTCTCCTCAATAAAGGCCTGAAGGCAAATTTGATGACGATATTGGAAGTCAACTAGCCGCGGCAGGCTTGATGACATCTGTGAGTGATGTATAGTGTGGTTGAAGCACCTTCCAAACCAACATTTTAAACTCATCCCTTACCCAACAATAATGGTCGTGAATGCCAGTTTAGCGCCACCTTAAAGAGGTGCTGGTATTGGCCCTGATGTTCGTTTGTGGCCTCATCTTAGAAAGCCCAGTCCTTAGTCTTCCTGGGACACAACTATGAGGTTTGTCTATAAAATGAAAATGGTTCTAGATGTTGTTCACTTGGATCGTCTTGTGGATGAGGATCTTGAAGACTTGGAGGATTATGCCCTCCATAGCTTGCTAAGAGTAAGAGAAACTTTGGCTTTTTAATAAATCCCTTTTTCTGTACCTCAAGTTTTGTTTTCTAACATTCAATATCTTCACAGACCTTGGATGTTGTGATGTCTACTAAAATGAAGTACAAATGCCTCTACAAGCTAAAGGTGGTTGCGGAAAGGGTGCATGCCACTAACTTGGAAAATGCCAAAATTTCTTCTTTTGAGGCTGGCAAAGAATCAGTTGCTGTGGAACTTCAAGCATTACAAATGGACCTTGAAGTTATTCTCAAGGCTAAAAATGATGCTAAGTCAAAGCTTCCAATGACCACGGCATCACTTCTGGTTGAAAAAAATAAGGCTTCAGAAGCCTCTCTTCATGCCTCCAGTCTTGAATCCCAACTGAAGGAGGTTCAATAAAAGCATGTCCAGATGGAGACGAATCATACTGCAACCATGAAACAGATGGAGGAGTCCCACTTCGCAACTCTCAAAAGCTTCCGTGGCAGAGTACAAAAAGTTCAAAGATTTCTTCCTCACTAATAACAAGGCATACATCCGTGGCTACCAAGAGCTAAGGTACAGGGTGGACAAAAACTTCCCTGATGATAAGGCCTAGATTATGTCTTAGAGTTTTGGAGATGTATAACACCATGACTGCATAGCTAAGATTATGGTTGAGATAGAAGAGAGAGCCAGGAAATTGAAGGAAGAGGATGTGGCTGATGATGAAGCAATAGACACGATCGCAGAAGGAGATGAAGGAGATGTGGAAGATGATTGAGAATCTTAGACTTGGGATTTTATCCCCGTGCGTAATGTACATTGGCCTTCGGCCTCTCATTATTTAAACTTCACTTAGGTTGCTACAATTTTTTTGTACTTTAACATTTCACATCCTTTTTCTAAGGCTGCGGCCACTTGTTTAACCGCTCTCTTAATTGTTCCTTTGGTTATTCTTTTATTATCTGTCTTCATATTTGAATGAGTGCCTCTTTGAAAGGTTTCCTCAAAATAGGTTGTGGCATGTTAGATTTTGCCTTGGACATCAAAATTTCCACTCCGTATGTGGCTATCATCCCCCAAGCCGCGGTGCTAAAGAGAAATATCTTTGGGCCTGCGGCTTAATAATAATCATAGTATTCCCAACATTTTTACATGTCTTGGTTGTAATTGAGGGGCTGCGACTAGTTTGCAACATAACCGCGACACTTTAGCACTTCTAATAATGTCCATTTTTCTCTCTTGAATCATCTGAATGAATGAACTCCTTAGTGGCTGGAGCCATATTAATAAGGTTGCGGCACCTTTAAGACACTCCATCTGAAAATAAAATTTTGTAGACATACGAGATACTATCAAGCCTCCCTGGGCTGGGTTATATGTTATTAAGCCACCCACAGCTAAGTGACACATGTCAAAAGTTGAGAACGGGCATTGTAAGCCCCCATGGCTAATGTAACGAGCATTTGTCACCCTCATGGTTAATATAGTGGGCATTGTAAGCCCATGTGGCTAATTTAATGGGCATTATTAACCCCCATGGCTAATGTAACAGCCATTGATCGCCCCCGTCACTAATTTAACGGACATTGGTCGCCCTCGTAGCAAATGTAATAGGCATTGGTCTCCACCGTGGCCAAAGTAACGGGCATTGGTCACCCCCTGGCTAATATATCGGGCATTTCTCGTATCAACACTTCAAAATTAGAAGATTTACTTCAGCATGTTCCCTTACCTTTCTTCGCATTCTCCCAACACTTGACCTTTCACCAGTTGTGAGTCACTATAGGCCTTAATCTGATCAATTCTTAATAATATATCTAACTCTAGTCCAGTGATTAAGGTTTTCATATTCTACCTCATTTTTGGAATCTTCAAATTTGAATCGCATAACATATTATACATCAACCCCATCAGATGGTTTGACTATTAGGCTAGCTCCACTATCATTAACACATGACGATCCATCTACAAACACCATTCACATCGGGAAAACTTTATTGGAATATCCCTTTGTCAAGGAACTATTTTTGAATGATTTGGTCATGGATTTTCTAAAATCTATTTGGTTGTATTCAGGGGAGGATTCTCTACAGTTTTGTTTCTAGTCATCTGGGGTTGCCTTTATCTGTTTGGTCGAATTCTAGATCTATGCAGTAAGGATTACAGATGGACTCGCTAGGTCTTGATTATCTTCATATGTGAATTTTTCAATGGATTCTTCTACAACTTAACCTTTTATTATGGTCCTAGGTTCATATAAAATTTCGTGATCCCCTAGCTTTATGGCCAATGCCATTAACCTTACAAAATTTTCAGGTTTATGGATGCTATGTCGAAGGTAGAGATTGGTGTAAACCACTATGGAGTGTCCTTGGAAATATTCTTTCATCTTTTTGGATGCTACTATCAAAGCCAAGTCTAGCTTTTCCATTACAGAATACCTTACTTCTTCTCTAGAAAAATATTTCATCGTGTAATATGTGGGCTACTGAATTCCCTCGTCTTTTCTAATTAGAGATGAGATGACGGCTAACTCTGACACCGCCAGACATAAGTATAAGTTTTCTCCTAGGATTGACCTTAAAAGTAATGAAGCCTTTCCTAGGTATTTGTTTATCTATAATAAAGTGCTTTGACATTCTTCTGTCCATTCAAAAGGTTTTTTGATAACTTGAAAGAATGGAAGGCATTTGTCTGTGGCTTTGGGCAGAAATCTATTTAGACCTTCTACTCAACCTATTAGACTTTGTGTTTCTTTCTTACTCTTGGGAGGACTTTTTCTCAATAAAGTTTATAATTTTTCCAACTGATCGAATGTCTGGCAGAGGTCTTTTATGTGGTCTTTTTCTTTAATGCTTTGAGTGAGTATATTATCCTTACAAACTTCCATGTTCCTCCCTATTTGATTTTAAAATACTTTGTTTAGTACTCTCTTGTAATTCAAGCTTGAATTTTTTAGTCCAAAAGCCATTAAATTATATCAAAAAGTACCTCAAATGGTGATGAAAGACATCTTCTCCTTATCTGCTAGCTTCATTTTGACCTATTTATAACTGAAGTATGGATCCATGAAGTTAAGTATCTCGTGAGCACCTATTGCATCCACCAACTGATCTATTCATATTAAAGGGTAATAATCCTTAAGGCATGTTTTATTCAGATCTATGAAGTCCACTCACATCCTCCATTTGTCATTCTTTTTCGACACCAGTACCACATTTGGCAGCCAGTCAGGATACAACGTTTCATCAATAAACTATGATTTTTTAATAATTTGGCCACTTCTTCTTGTGTTAACATGTTTTTCTCTTCGGAAAAAATTTGCATGTCTTATTTGATCATCCTGGCTTCTTTAACTATGTTGAGTTCATGACAGATGATGACAGGATCTATTTCAGGCATATCCTCATGACTTTAAGAAAATACATTTTTCCTTGTTCGAAGGAAATTCGATAGCTACTTCTTGAGGACTAGACTTGAGGATGAGACAATCTGAGTTGTCCTCTCGGTATGTTCATCATCTAGTATCACCGACTCAGCTACTTTAATGGCTTACCGTCTTGAGGATCTAATGTCCTGATCTTATAGGTTTGGGTTAATTTCTTATTGTACACATCATCAATCGAGATGAAATAACACTCGCGTGCTTCCACTTGGTTCCCTTTCAGAACCTCGACACCATATTTGATGAAGAATTTTAAGCATTTGTAAACATTAAAGGCTATAGCCTCAAATTTCTTCAAACTAACTCTTCCAAAGATTATATTGTAAGCTCCTAAGATATTCTTATCAAGGACGAAGAATATAATTTTCTCTATTTCACAGATCGGCTAGGTTCCTATAATGACTTCCCCTCCATAGTACCCAATAGGTATAATTTTCTCTCGAAAAATTCAATCAGAGGGTGGTGATACGCTCGTAGTTTTCTGTCAGACAACTTCAATCTTTGAAAGATCTCATAGAATATGACATGGTAGTTACCGATGAATCATCATGATTCTTTTAATAAATTTACCATATATCAACATGGTAGTTACCGATGAATCATCATGAGGATATAATAATCCTGAGGCCATCCCTGGAGAATCCTATGATCAGTACTTCTTTGGTGATCTTGTAAGGGTGTGTGTCTTCCATCGTAGACATGTTGACATCTTTGTTATTGAAACAACCTGTCGCCTCAATGAGGTATGATTTTCATTCAGCTATTTCATCATCTCCACCAGCATCTCCTCCTATAACAAAGTGGTAATATAATGAAATAATGCTTAGTTCTTCCACGATTTCAGTAGGCTGAGGTGGGAGGTCAAGATCCTCTTCCTCTTGGATTACTCGTACTCTCTTTTTATCGTGTTCCCTAGCACGATGTGATCTTAATTTCTTTTTTCTCTTCCAATCCCCACGAGATTGTGCTGGTCTGCTACTTTTTCTACATATTTATTGAGATTCGTTCTCTTATAAGTGCCTCTATTTCATCTTTTAAGGCCAAGCAATCCTTGGTCTCGGGTACATTATCCTTATGGAATTTACATAAATTTAGTTTGTCCCTTCTTCCACTAGGAGTTCTCAATTTCTCAGGATACTTTATCTCACCATTTCCTCAAATATCATTAAGGATATGATGTACTCTAATGGTTAAAGGATTGTATTCATGCAACTCCTCGAATGGCCTCATCTCGTTCCTCCTCGTATGGACCCCTTTGTGTTTTTTCACCGAGCTACTATTGTCTTCAAACTTCTTGTGGTCGAATTCTTTTGTAAGTACGGCCTCTTCTATGTTTATGATCGTTCCTACCTAGGCCAAGAGTCCGGCCATGTGATTGGGGGATCTTTAGAAAGTGTCCAGAATAATTTTCTAGGCAATAGGCCACCCATGATTAATGTCATGGACACCTTTTCATTATGATCCATCACTTCGAGTTCCTCGACATTGAACTTGGTGATGTACTCCCATGTAGTTTCATCCTCATATTGACAAACGCTTAAAAAGAGAGCAACCCTTTTCCTAGTCTTTGGTACAAATAAAAAATTACTTACAAAGAGGTTGGCAAATTGTTTAAATTATGAGATTTGTCCTTTGGGCAAGCCATTATACCAAATTTGAGCAGGGCCTATAAGAGTACTTGGAAAATATTCTTAGCTCATTTCATCTTCTATAGAGAATATGTCACTAGTGGCTTGATATTTTTCCACATGTAAGATGGGATACTATTTTCCCTCATACTTAGGTCTGATCGTAGGTGGGGAAAATTTTGAAGGCATAGGGTAGCTAACCACGAAGGTCGTGAACAGAGACCCCTGAACAAAGATTTTTTCCAATGAATTTTTGGTTCTTATGAGGTCGCTCATTCGATCTTCTATTCTTTTAATAGATTCCCTCCATGGTTGAGCTTCATCAACTATAATGCTAGGTTCACTATAGTAAATTGCAATTTTTCGCAACAATATATAGCGTCATAGGAAATTTTTGTTGCCCAAAATAACCTTTTGGCAGCAAAATATCATTTGTGTTACCTAATGAGAGCCTTACCTTTTGCTTTTGTCTACATAGAATAAATGTTGTTGCTAAAAGCAAATTTTTAGGCGGGACATCAATGAAATGTAAGAGGGAAATAATTTGAAGTTTTGTCAATATTATAACATGTTGAGAAAAGACCTATAGTTTCGGCAACACGAAGCCTATGTTAGGAAAAGAGAGGTGACTTTAGCAACATAACTTATTGTTTCCAAAATATATATTTTAATTTCTTTCTTTATTAAAAATAAATAAAATTATTACAAAAATAGCCCTAACCTAAAAAAAACTCCCACGCCTCTCTTCCTCTCGACCCTCTTGATCATCCTCTCCCCACATTTCACAGATATCTCTGACTATCCCATTCCTCTACCATCGATCATGGCCTTCGATCAATCCCACCTAAATACATCATCGAAATAGGTAAGGTTTATCACCGTCTCTCTCACGCACGCACACAAACATGCACACACACGCATACATGTTCACACGAACACATACGGACTCACGTTACTATTTTGAACACATGTAGATCTGAACTGATTTTAGTTTGCACTGACTGCAAAACTAATTATCGCAGAAGAATAAAATTTCTAAAAATTGAGTTTTACCCTTCCGAAAAACTCTCATCTTCTTTCTTTATGTACGGTACAAAAATTGATTCTTCCCTCTTATAATCGGAACTTCTTTGGCACTGATTACAATAATATTTACTGATTTATTTTTCTCTGTTTGGAATTCATTGGGATTGCTAAGATAACTAAATAAAATGCTCCAATCTTCATTTTTCCCTTTGATTACGAACAATAATTCAAACTAAAGTCGTAATGTAAAACTGAATTATTTATAGGGTTTTGGGATATAAATACTTGAAGATACTTTCAGTATAGAAGGTTATTCATATGCAAATAATTTGTAAAGTGAGAAGGAGTTTTGTAGGTATTCGAAAGTTTAAAAACTCATTGTTATTCTGTAAGGATAAACTGATTGAGATGTTAAATTCATTCTTAATAAGTTAGGGTATAATTGCCAGAAATATGAAAATTGGCATTACATACTATTAGATAGTATATAGTTGTTGTATTAGCGATAACACACTTGACAGCATTTATTCATAAGCCTTGGGATATGGAGAAAATAATTGTGATTTTTGTATACACCTTTCCCTAGCTTCTCTGTCACTTTTAATTATCATTATTTCGTAATCCCCAGGGTACAATATCTTATAGATTCACAGTTACAAGTCATTTTCTCATTACTTTGGGTCTCCCATTTTTTATTTTTTTTTTGGCATTACTATAGTGGGATTTCAAAGAAATGGTCTTCATTTTATAGTCTTCTCATTACCCTCAGGAGTCTGATTACCGTTAGCACTTTTTTTAGTACTCCTTAAGCTAATCCCTCATTTTTTGTGCATTAAACTCAAGAATACATTTATTTGTTAATATGATGGACATTCATAGTTCAGTAAAGATTTTAAGTGGGTTCTCTTGGACTATGTTATGCATAAATGATCTTTTATATTTCATAGGAGATACAAGTCCTTTATTTATAGTTATTGAATTAACCGGTCGTGAATTAGGTTTAGCTATATCTTAAGTTCATGGTCCTTTGCTTTTACATTGGCAACAAAAGTCAAAGGATTCTAGCTATATTGATTTATAGATTAGAGGTCTTTTCTCTAGCCTCCATCTCCATATCTCAGACTGAGAACTATAGGTAAAGAAAGTTCTTTTAGCCCAGAGTGTCTTTTTTAGCAGCATTTGGTGATTTCATTATCTGAGATTGGAACAAAGTCTTTCTTTTACTTTTTTATTCTTAAAAAAGTATCCCCATCCAGTCTCTCAATTGAGATCTATGCCATTTCCTCTAACATTTATTAATGTAAGCTAATCCAATAGTGGAACTACAGAATTTGCAGCGTGTTTACCCATCGTAGACCTTGGGATATGGTGAAAATAGTTGTGATCCTTTTAGACACCAAATCATATTTCTAGAAAAACAAAACTTAACTAGACACGAGATTCTTAGATTAAACAACTATGTAATTGAAACAACAAGGATGAAAGCTCAAGAATGTCAACATTATTAATGAACTCTTAGAAATCAGTCAATGCTTAAATCAAAACACTTTGTAATGGCTTCTCAAAATATTAAATATTTGAATCAATCAAAGTACATGAAGTTATGTATAGTGTGCATAAATGCTAGACTACTAGTTCTTACACGTATGAATCCAAGAAACCTTAGACTTGGAAAGAGCCTCTCACATCTCGTACGCTACTTATGTAACTTTAAGGGACTAACCGTGTAGTCACGAGACTCCCGATTTAAGAATATGATGATAATTTGAAAATGTCAAGACTTGGACTTAAAAATATTCCATTAAAGGTCGAATTTATAAAACAACATTCAAATGGCCCCGGAAGAGACTCGAACTCCTCGCACAAGAATAATAAAACTCTTAGGAACTAATCGTGTAGTCACGGGTTTCCCAGTTTGACTATATGATGATACTTTCAAAATATCTAGACAGTATCATCATCATCATCCTTTCCTTAATCCCATCATATGGGGTCGGCCACATGGATTCTCCTTTTCAATTCTGATATATTATATGCATTATTATCATTCAAGTTTAATTTCTTAAGACCTCTCCAAATAATTTCCTCCCACGATTGCTTAGGGAGACCTATTTTTCTTTAACCCTCTATTTCTAAAAATCTTCCTCTTGTTATAGGGGCATCTACTGGTCACCACAACACATGTCCATACCACCTGAGTATACTATCTCTTAATTTATCGCTAATGGGAGTTACTCCAACCTTTTCTCTCACGTACTGGTTTTTAATTTTGTCCTTTCTAGGAATTCATATAATCCACCGGAGCATCCTCATCTCATTAACATGGAGAGTTTGTTCGTGTTTTTTATTTAACGCCCAACACTCCGCTCCATACAGGGTCGCTAGTCTAACCATTGTTCTATATAATTTTCCCTTTAATTTATTAGTTATACTCATATCGAATAACACCCCACTCACATGTCCACATTTTATCCAACCATTTGATATTCTACTCGTAACATCTTCACCAATATCCTAATTACTTTGTAACATTGAACCTAAATCAAAAAAATTATTAGTTTGGTTTATCACCTTTTCTTTAATCTTTAACATTATGTTACTCGACGCCTCATTATTAAATTTACATTCCATAAGTTCCATTTTATTTCTAATGATTTTTAGTCCATTAGACTCTAAGGTTTTTCTCCAAGTATCTACTCTCATCGCTAAGATTTCCTTTGAAGTGTCTACTAAAACAATATCATTCACAAACAACATGGGACATATTCTTGTATGTCCTTAATAGTCTCATTCAAAATTACAGTAAATAAATAAGGACTTAAGGCTGATCCATGATGTAAACCTACTTTAATCGTAAAGTCATTAGTTTTTCCACATATAGTTCTTACTCTAGTCTTTGTGTTATCATACATATCTTCAATAACTATAATATAAATCATAGGTATTCTTTTCCTCCTCAAATCCCACCAAAGTATATATCTAGGTACTCTATCATAGGCCTTTTTTAAATCTATAAAGCCCATAAATAAATTTTTATTTCTAATTCTACAATTCTCCATTAATTATATTAATAAGTAAATAGCTTTCGTGGTGGATCACTCTGGCATAAATCCAAATTGATTGTCGAAAATAATTTACTCATTTCTTAATCTTCGTTCTATAACCTTTTCTCATAATTCCATAGTTTGATTCATTACTTTGATTCGTCTATAATTACTGTGGTTTTTTATATCCCCTTTATTTTAATACAAAGATATTATGGTGCTCTTCCTCCACTCATCTGGCATGTTTCCTTCTTTTAAAATTTTATTAAATATGCATGTTAACCATTCTACCCCTAGACTTCCAAGGGTCCTCCACACCTCTATGGGTATTTTATCCAAGCCAACCAGTTTATTATTTCCCATTTTTCTTATTAATATGTCAACTTTTTCGGTAATCGGACATATTATTCCTATATTCAGTTTAATGTTCTCAACATCTTTTCTCGGATATTCTTCATTCAATAAACCTTAAAAATACTCCTCCCATCTATCTTGACATAAATTTAAAAACATGTCGTTAAAGGGTGATAAAACAAAATAACCACCAAATGGTCCTATAAGAGATACAAACACCTAAAAAGTTACCAATATAACTCATAGGAACTTGCCATATTGTCACAGGACTCATGTTCTGATAATATAGTACAAATTTGAAAATATCTTGACTCATGTTTAAAATCATGCCACTAAAGCGGGATACCAAGACCAACCACCAAAAAAGTCGAAAAGAGGCATCAAAATCTCGCACGGGACCTATTTAACTCGTAGGAACGGACTGTGTAGTAACGAGACTCCTAGTTTGAGTATATGATGATAATTTGCAAATATCAAGGCCTAGGTCTAAAAGATGTCGTTAGGTGAGAAAAATCAAAAACTACCCTTAATTGGCCCCATAAGAGAAAAATACACTTTGTACGGGATGAAGGTAACTTATTATAACTAAACGTTTACTAATGAGACTGTTGGTATGAGAATATGATGATAATTTGTAAATAGAAAAACTTAGGCTTATTAACATGCCACTAAAGGGCAAAAACACAAAACAACCACCAAATGACCAAAAAAGAGGCACTACCACCTCGCAGGGGACCAATGTAACTTGTAGGAACTAAATGTGTTGTCTCAAAACTTCCGGTTTGAGAATATGATGATAATTTGAAAATATCCAAGACTTGGGCTTAAAAACAAGCTTTTAAAAGGCAAAAACACAAATCAACCTCCAAATGACCCCATAAGAGGCATCAACATGCATAGGACCAATGTCACTCATAAGAACTAACTGTATAGTCTAGGGACTTTCATTTTGTGAATATGATGACAATTTTCAAGGCTTTATACTTAGACCTCAAAACAT
Source organism: Sambucus nigra (assembly GCA_949130495.1). NCBI lineage: Eukaryota > Viridiplantae > Streptophyta > Magnoliopsida > Dipsacales > Adoxaceae > Sambucus > Sambucus nigra. Next base: position 25,755,305 of record OX422218.1, on the reverse strand, counting down.
GACTGTAAAAGGAGAAGTAGAAAAAATTTACCAAACTACAAAAAAACCCACCAAACGTCCCGAAAAGATGCTACTACACCTATCTAGTTACCAATGTAACTCGTAAGAACTAATTGTGTAGTCACAGGACTCCCAGTTTGAGAATGTGACGATAATTTAAAAATATCAAGAGTAGCCTAAAAATCATGTCGTTAAATAGATAAAACACAAAACAGTCATGTAACAGCCCCATAAGAGGCACTAAGACTTCGCACGGGACTAATGTAACTCGCAAAACTGATTGTGTCCTAATGGGGCTCCCAGTTTGAGAATATGATGATAATTTAAAAATCTCTCGACTTAGGCATCAAAATATGCTATTAATGGTGAAAACCCAATATAACAACCAAATTTCCCAATAAGAGACACAAACACCTCACACGGGACCAAAGTAACTCATAGGAACTAGTTGTGTAATCACGAACTCACAGTTCGAGAATATGGTCATAATTTGCAAATCACTTGACTTAGGATTAATAACATGTTTTTAAAGGGTGGAAACCCAAAAAAGCCACCAAATGACCCAATAGGTGCACCAACACCTCACACGGGACTAATATAGCTCGTAGGAACTAACCATGTAGTCATGAGACCCTTGGTTTGAGAATATGACAATAATTTGGGAATCTTAAGACTTAGGCTTATAAAGATTCCTCTAAAGGGTAAAAATGAAAAATAACACCCAAACGTCCCCTTAAGTGACACGAACACTTCAGACATAATGAATGTAATTCGTTAGAATTGACCGTGTAGTCATGGGACTCACGGTATGAGAATATGACAAAAAATTTCATATCTCAAGACTTCTTCTTAAAAACATGCCGTTAGAGGGAGAAAATGTAAAACAACCTCAAACGACCCTGGAAGAGGCACCAACACTCCGCATGGGACCAACGTAACTCGAAAGAACTGATCGTGTAGTCGCAGGACTTTTGATTTGTGAATATGACTAAAATTTGTAAATCTCAAGACTTAGGCTTAAAAATATGCTATTAAAGGGAAAAATAGAAAATAATTACAAAACGTCTTGAAAGAGGCACCAACATCTCACATGAGACTAATGTAACATGTAGGAACAGACTGTGAAGTCATGGTACTTTTGCATTGCAAATAAGACGATAATTTGCAAATCTCATTACTTAGGCTTGAAAATGTGTTGTTGAAGTGTGAAAACCCCAAACAACCACCAAACGGCCCAAAAAGAGTTACTAACACCTCGCACAGGGCCAATTTAATTTTTTGAAACTCTGACTGTGTAGGTATGGGGCCTCTGGTTTAAGAATATGATAATAATTTACAAATCTCAAGAATTAGGACTGAAGACATGCTCAATTATATGAATTATATTTTATCAATGATTTCTTTTTTATCTTACATATATTACATTTGATTACTGATATATATTTTGTGTTACATGTATTACATTTGAAGATTAATGGACATATTTAATGGCTCATCCTGCATATGATGTATTCAAAGACTGAAATCAAGATATATGTACTTTCTGATATGCAACACATGGATGAGTCAACGGATACTGAGGATACAGATATGAGCTACTCGAATAGTTATTTAAGTTTATGCCATGATGTCCATTTTTTACTTTGACGCCCGAGGATAATTTACTGACTTTCTAAATGCTATAGTATATGTTTACACTTCTATGATGTTTATGGACGTGCAGGCTTGTGTATAGTGTTGGTAGATGTTAAATTTAAAATTAAACAAGTTTAATAGTAGGAGGTGGTTTTAAAAATGTTAAAAAAATAAAGGAGACTCTATCGATTTTGTAAGTATTAATACTCGCAATATTCTTTTGCAATTTAGTTACATAGAATATAATTTTATATATTAAATCGGTGGAAGGGATTTTTTGATGGTTTAGTTGTGACTTTTGTTTTGTTGGGTTATTTTAATACTAAATCAGGTTAGATTTCACGTATAAACAAAGAAAACTGTGTTAAAATTTTCTGAAATTAAGAAGTGTACTAAATTGATTAAGTCGAACAGTTTGCATTTGCAAATTGGCCATTGGTGGATGAAAAAGTAAAGCATCAAATAAACATACCAAAATGGGGTAGAAACACCTTATGCAAAACCAAAGTAAGTTGTTTAAGCAACTCATGTAGTCATGGGACTCAGAGATGCCATTAAAGAGTGGAATAAAAAAACATCTACCAAACAATAAAAACAACTACCAAGCATACCTAAAAGAGGCAACAACACCTCGCATGTGACTAATGGAACTCATAAGAATTAACTATAGTCACAGTGTTACGAGTTTGAGAATATGATGATAATTTGAAAATCTCAAGAGTAACCTAAAAATCATGTCGTTAAAGAGATAAAACGCACAACATCAACGAAACAGCCTCTTAAGAGGCACTAACACCTTGGATGGGACCAATATAAGTCACAGGAACTGACCGTGTCCTCATGGGGCTCCCATTTTGATAATATGATGATAATTTGTAAATCTCTCGTCTTAGGCTTAAAAATATGTCGTTAATGGTGAAAACACAAAAAAAACACCAAACAGTCCCCTAAGAGACACAGACACCTCGTACAGGACCAAAGCAACTCATATGAACTGACCCTGTAATCACGGGACTCCCAGTTAGAGAATATGGTAGTAATTTGTAAATTTCTAGACTTAGGATTAAAAACATACTGTTAAGGTTAGAAACACGAAACAACCACCAAATAGTTAACAAAGTGGCACCAACACCATACACGGGACTAATATAATTCGTAGGAACTAATCATGTAGTCACGAGACCGCTTGTTTGAGAATATGATGATAATTTGAGAATCTTAAGACTTATGCTTGAAAAGATGCTATTAAAGGGCGAAAATACAAAGCAACCCCCAACCGGCCCCTCGCACGAATACTTCGGACATTACGAATGTACCTCGATAGAACTAATTGTGTAGTTAGAGGACTCGTGGTATACGAATATGATGATAATTTTCATACCTGAAGACTTATGCTTAAAAACATGTCATTAGAGGAAGAAAGTGCAAAGCATCTTTAAATGACTCTGGAAGAGATGCCAACACCTCGCACATAACCAATTTAACTCGTAACATATAGGAATGGACTGCCTAGGAAAGGTACTTCCTCATAGGCTTCTAGAAAGCCCTTATCAAACATGGCCTACTTAGTCACAAGGAACTCATCCACCTCCTTAGACAACCGATCTTGCTCGGCCTTTAGTTGAGAGTTCTTAACCTTAAACTTTTCATTCCCAATCTTTAGCGTGCTTATAGCGTCATTGGCATACTTTTTCTTATTCTTATAGGCCTTGTTGGCACGGGTTAAGGCCTCCAGTGAGTTTTTTAGAGCTTCATTAAACTCTTCATTGATCTTAGACTAGTCCTGGTGACCATCCAAGAGTTTCAAAAATTCCTCCACAAACTGCAAACATAAACACAGGCCAATTGTTAGAAAATCTTATCTCAATATGGAAACCAAAAGACCAAGAACAAAAAGAAAAAGTTCCCCACATTGACAGAGTTTAGGAAGTACACATTGAAAGTTGATCAGGGCAAGCAACTTGAGTTGCTCACGATCAGCAAGGAGCAGAACTCCCCTCAAGTGGCCATGAGATAAAGAGGGATTCTTGGCCACAAACATGGCTAGGGAGGACCTAGTAGGAGGGGAGGAATATCAACCCTTTTGGAGAGTTAGGGGGACATATGAACTTTGTCCTTCCTCTTCTCTCTAATAACTAATTCCTAGTCGTTGTCCTTGAAGCTCTTAAACCCAGTCCTCTTTAAGGACTTGGTATTGGGACTAGAGGGGCTATACATGACATCGTCATCTTTAATCAACATCACTCCATTTATGGGAGCCATTGAATCTTCCTCGTCCTCATGGATAGAATTGATGTTAAGTGATTCGAAAGAGGAGGAGATAAAATCCTCCTCATTAGGTAGGGAAAGGTTTGGGATGTCGTATATTGGGTGAGCAGTGAAGACGCCAAAGTGACACACAACCTAATTAAATATCGGGTGATCAAGACTTTATTAAATAAAATTGGATTCACAAAATGGTTCATTCTTAGCATCACTGTCGAAACCAATTTAATTACTAATCACCTATTAGTTAATTACGTCGGTGCCAAATTTTATCTAACATTAAACATCAAAATAAAAATATGCAAAAAACTAAATTACAACATTCACAAAATACTAGAGTCCAAACCATATCAATTAATTAAATAAATAAAGTCTTTTCGAATAGACCATCGGCTAAAAATACCGAACCAAATAATAAATCCAGCTGATAAAAATCTGAATACAAGTCTGAAACTAAAATACTGAATCTATAGAGTCTAACTAGGGGAACACGCCCAAAGGAAATATTGAAATACTACTCATAGGTCATACGCTAGGAATTAAGGAATGATGCGTCTAATCAAAATCTTGTAAGCTCCACAGTGCTGAACCTATACGTCCCTATGAAGAATCATCAAGTCTGGCGTCCCTGTGGCTAGAGACCTAAAAGGTTTCGAAAATATTTTATAACAAGGTTTAGAACCCAAAATAGTTTGAAAATATTTAGCAAGTATTTATCACAATTTAAAATCAGTTATTGATTACACATGTTAGGTTCATGTACACTCTTTCTTGGGTTTCGTCACCTCTCAACTATTGTGCACGCCTAACATTTATACTTAGACCACCTAGTTATTCTACCCAAGCTAACTAGACTTAAGTATCTCTAAATATGAACATGTCTCTATTCCCGTAGCGCCCATATAGTACTTCACCCGTTAGTTAACATTTACCATACGTTATAAGAGTTAAAATTAATATTTCACTTATACTCTCATTATTTAATTAATTAAGTTTCACTTCTTAATTCAACCTTTAGATATACACTATCTAACTGTCTACCATCACATGTAAATAGAATATTCACATTTGTACATATATATATATATATATATATATTAAAAAGAACCACCGTGAAACATGGGCATACTCTGCTTTCAATCCAAGTACATCTCGTACAAAATAGGGACAAATGGTTCAATACATATCCTTGAACTCTAAATCAAATAACAAGCAGTGGTGGCTAAGTTCTAGGCCTTTGGGCTACGAACATACCTAACGTACCCAAACAACATGTTTGACACACTAATACATGGCACATAGTGAGTCGCCCTAAGTTCTATGTTCTGGGGCACAAATCTTGACCTCCCTAGAATCTACAAGGTGGGATCGCCCACTGCGCAGGAACCTCCGTGATAGCAGGTAGCATAGGTATGTTAACATATCATAAATCATATAATAGATACGTATACAACCTAGGTATTCACACAACCTAATTATCATCATTTTGTACGTAGTATATATCACTCTAATGCTTATCGTACATTCAATTTACGATTTTTCTCACCATCGCATTTAATGGAGTATTATTATGCACTCTAAGGGACCTATTTACCCCTTGTTCTATTTCAGTAGCTAAGTTTTCCTTACCCTATTGGTTCAATGCCATAGACTAATTCATGTTTTTCTGTAATTACATTCTCATTCTCGCAAATTAATTACATAATTATTTAATCCCGTTTAATCATTGTCTTCATTCTCTTAATAAGACTTAATCCCATAACACTATCATGGGATACAATAAAATAGATCCCTCATTATATTCTAACAATGTCCCAAAAGTTTTCCCAACAACAATTCAGGACTTCTAGGATTAAAAGGGGAATTCTTATGTTTTCTGGGCAACCGAATCAATTCTCTAGGAGGACGAATCGATTCACCTTTTGGTTGAATCGATTCGAAAACTTGTTGTATCATCTTCTTCCGTACGCAAGTGCATTTTTTTCCATTAACACCCACATAACTTACGTATGTCTTCGCCAAACATGATAGCAATTATCCATAACCATTTCTACATGCATTAAGATGATTTCTAATATAAATACAATATTAAAACCTTATAATTTTCATCCAAGAAGGGATTTAAACATCTAATCCTCAAAACCTTAGGTTTTAAGTTCTTCCACCATTATTCATCAAAACCCCAAATTTAATTCATGGATAATAACAAAAAATCTCTAGTTTATTATCCTCTATTGATATCAAATCTCTACATGCAATTCCTACCCCCAATAAGTGTTTATATCACACGTTTCTTCCAAGAATTATCACTTTCATCAAAATATGATGAAACCCTAGTCACATGGGTATTATAACGTCAAATAACCTGCATATAAACACTTGACTTTGATCAGTACGGTCTCATTTTGTGGCTTGGTGATGGATTTGATTGTCTTCTCTATCAATCCTCACTCCTAGATTATTTGTGGTTAAAGATTGAGATGAAAAGATACTATGGAACATCTGACCCTAGCCCCTATTATATAACATCTAATAAAGGAGTTAGAAATTTGTAGTTCTCCTAACCCTCATTTTCCAAATGACTAAACCGCCCATATACGGTGTCATCGGGTATACTATTTTGACTACTTCGACCCTTTCGGAATCATCCGTGACCTCAAAATCATCATCTGAGTCACTTTATGTAATTACGTGAAATAAATCTAGTTGAGATAAATCTAATTACGTGAATATCACTCGCTATTACGCATAATAATTTCCATACGTTATTTATTATTCACTAAGTAAATATAATTCATAATATTAATTATTGTCTCTCTCACGATTGATACTAAATGATCACATTATCATTTAATTTAATTTAATTACTTTTCTCGCATAATTAAAATAAAACTAACTAATTATCGAATTAATTAAATTCAAATACTAAAAAATACGGGATGTTACAACCAGTATTATTTGTGTATTCCGGGATAAAGGAGGTCGGACATGGATGATCACCTCCAGCAAGAAATTATCTAAGTTTCCAAGCCTTCAACACTATTAATATGGCACTATTAATATGGGCCAAATAGGTCTCTCTCTTCTTCGAATGATCTTCTTAGAATAAAAAAAAAGGAGAAATAGTATTAGTAAAAATAATTCATGATATTAAACTAAAGAAAATGAAGCATGTAAAGAGAATGTTTTAACATATATCAACCCCCCCTAAAGATGGGCAGAGGAACCTAACGTATTCTTTGCCCTTGGGGAGAGATGGATGTTGTCTAGTTTTGGCAATGAATATCTGATCCCAGTATCCTTTATTAGAATCAGGAAGTTTTACAAGCAAAACACTATTGGCCTTTCTCTCTTTCAAGTTCGTGAGGCCATCAGTGATGTGAGACCAACAATAATAGTACGTGATCCCCTAAATGCCAAGGTTGGTCCTACATAGCTCGTTGATTCTGTGAACCCCAATGATAATATGCCACAAACTGGGGGCACATTGAGTTGGGACTACACAAAAGTATTTGCAGAACCCTAAAAAAAGTGGGTTTCGGGGAAAATTCATTTTCCACTAAACTACAACCAAGGTGTGAATTCAGTGCATCCCATCTATTTCAATAGAATTTCAAGGCAAGGGACACATTCCATTATAACCCAGGGAGGAATATAGTGGTTTTCCTAAAAACTTCTAAATTTTTCCCATGGAGGTGTTCACCATTTTCACCAGAAATAGAATAATATGAGAGAAGGTAGAAGAAGAAAGTTGCGAAGGATAAGATATAATAAGGAGAAAAAAAGAACATACAAGTCAAATGAAGGAAAATCAGAAGCCTTGGAGTCTATTTAAGCAATGAAGAAAGATCAAAATGATGGTATAAGAGTGTGGAAAAGAGTGACTTTTGAAATCTGTGCATAACAATCATATGGAACATAGCTCGAAGTGAATTTTTGGTGCTTAATTTTTTCTTTATAACCAGCGTACCCTCATTGGTTCTCAGCTATTTGCAAAAAAACTCGGCCAGTAGATTTAATCAAGAATTTAACCAATTTGATCAGCTTCCAATATATTTAAAATTCCTCAACTGAATTCAGTCCTAATTTTATCAAGAATTTTTAGGGGAAATTATGGGGCCAAATCATAATTAATCCAAATTTCGGCCTGTTTGAACTGGACCAATAAGACATCACGCGGACTCAGCCCAGTTGTCCAATGAAAAGATTATCACCAGTATTTATCACATGGGTAAATATGAGAAAATTATCATTCAATTAGTAATAAGATCAAACTAAAATCTCGGATGAGATAATCATTAGTCACCATAGGAGCCAATAGTAATCCATGAGTTTTCCTTAAACAACTCTACTTCTTTCACTTTACGAGACTATAAATACAACCCTCTCCCCAGGTCTAAGGGGTGTGTAATTTATGAACTTTGCGAGACATTAATAAAATCTCAGTGACCTCTTTGTGGACATAGGCAATTGTTCAAACCACATATATTTGTGTGTTGGGTGGAATTTACGTATTCTTTCATTATATTCTTTCTGAAATTCATTAATTTTGATTAACTGCATTCACAATATGCATACAATGAGTGACATTATGGATATGTATATTAGATAGTTATATGAAAACCTAATTATAGCATGTGCGTAAATATGTAATATTTATAATAATATACGTAGGGAAGGTATTGCATATTAGCTAATAGTTATTATTATAGGGATGGTAAATGTTAGTGATAATTTCCCTAGTTAGGGTTGGTAGCATAATTATCATTATAAAATGAATACATTAGTTGCATACGATAGATGAGTGCGGTTGGAAACTTAATTGTGAAGGTAATACGTTGCACCTTTACATTTAAAGCATTAAAACACTTGCAAATGTTTTTCAATTATTTTTTCGACCCACTGTCAAATAATTTCTAAAAAACCTAGGTATTTAGTGACAGGTACCACAAGATTAGTCTCTTCATCATGTCATTTCATGAAATAGTTGTGGATGCTGTGAGATTTGATTATAACTGCCTCAGTTCATTCTATCTAGATAGGAATCAGTATTTTCTTGTTGTGCGTGATTCTTGGAGATGGATAGAACTTCACAATTTTTTTTAGTAACATGTTTATGTTGACATTATTTTTGGTAAATGATGGCTTATTCAGTCTAGTTATTTATGATTATGCTTATCAATTTTATTATCATTTTAGTTGGTGCATATTTATTTTGATTGTATTTGTATATTTGTCAGGACAGTGATGCTAACAATGAAATCATAACGGATTCCCATTTATTTTTATTAAAGGCTTGATCAACTGGTTTAAAAATAGGGCGTCACGGTTGGTATCAAAGCATCAGATTCTAGAGTCCTCTAAGATTTTCATATACTTACTATATAGTCATAATTTTGTTCCTTTGATGTAGAGCTCTATTTTTAGGACTGTTATTTTCATATTGCGCATTTTCGTTCTTCTGCTGTTGTTATATATTTAAGTGGACTCTTATACAATTTTGATTTGGTTCAGATGCCAAGCACCAGGGATGGAGACCATTAAAGGAAGCAAGTAGGGTCACAGAGAGGGAGGCACCACTAGAGTGACAGTCCAACCAGGGGACTGTGACTGCAGCAGAGGTTACAGTAATCGTAGCATAGGAAGTTAACACTTCAATGACATCCAAGGAGAAGACCCTTATGTAAGCACAACCACAATCACCAGTGATAGTGCCGGTGCAAACTCACACGTTGTTATTCGTGTGGGAGAGAATTATGGAGGCCTTACAAAAGGTCCATCCACCAGAGTTTCATGGGAGTGAAAATATGGTTGCAGCGAGCAAATGGAAAAAGGATATCCCAAAGAATCTTCATAGTTTTGAGTGCATAGACACATAGAAGTAGGTAGTATCTACTTTTAAGCTAGTTAGGGAAGATTTGAAGTGGTGGGAGTCAATCAACTCATCATAGGAGAGGGATACGATGACTGTTCACGAGTTTTGGGTGCGGTTCGATCGTAAGTTTTTCTCATAAGTAGTGTAGATAGAGACGAGAAGGATATTTCTGGAGCTCACATAGGAGGGACGGATAGTGGTTGAGTACAAGGAGGAGTTCACTCGTCTAGTGAATTTTTTGCCAAATGAGGTAAATACGAATGAGAAGGGAATCTTGAAGTTCATGGATGGGCTCATGGGGAGGCTCAGTCAGCATCAGTTGGGTAACCAACATTAAATACTTACATTGATGTCGTTAATCTCACATTGCTACACACTGGAATCATCACTTCCATTCGAAAATAACAAAGAGGTCAATAGAGTCAAGCCACCAGGACAAAACTATGGGAAGCGGTGCCGACGGGGTACCACAATAGTAGGGAGGGCAGCAGCAGTATGGTTCCCAGTAGGGGGACTTAACTAAGAGATGTAGACCGGATGATAGTTGGTAAAAGTAGGGGAATCAAGGCCAAATGTGTACTTTTGGGGGCAAGATGGGCCATAGGAATCGCACTACAGGCCACCAAGGCTTGGGATATTAGGGCCAGTGAACGGGATAGCCTCGTCAGGACCAGTAAGGCCAGAGATAGGAAAAATTTATAGGGAGGTATTTTGTATCTGGGTAGAAGGGTCGCATACAATATTCATGCCTCAATAAGTCCAGGGGTAAGCAGCAAGACAACAGTTGCAATAGATACCGACTCCACCAGCAGTTCCACCTCATATGGGATAGTTATAGCTTGGGCGTGTCTATTACACCCTTGGGCCAACTTTTTTATTACCGCTGCCAGCAGTTAAAGGTATTTTTCCTATTCAATTTTTATATGAGAGCATCATATTCTTTTATTAGCACTAGGTTCGCATAGGAGTCATCATTAGTGGACATAGGGTCTAATATTGTGATGATCGTAGATTCACCGATAGGTACGGGGATCTTATCTATTCCATCTATAGGGGAGTGGGTGTGGACATTATAAAGTTATGTTTGGTCGAGGATTTTCTCATTTGGGATATGTATGAGCATGACATCATATTAGGAATGGACTGGTTACTGACAAATAGAGCGATGATGTAATGTTATGGTAGGACAATCGTGTTTTCTATTCGAGGGCAGTATATGTTTATTGTGGTGATGCTTTGTCCTGAGGGAGGATCAAGCGTACGCTTATATAACATAGAGGACGCAACTTTAGAGGGAATTGTCTTCCTATTAAATTCAAAACATGTGGTTAGGGAATTTGTTGATGTATTTTAAGAGATACCGGGGTTGTCGCGGAGTCTCATGATTGAGTTTGTGATAGACAAAGCACCCGAGACTAGACCGATAGCACATGCGCCGTATCATATGGCTCCATTAGAGATACAAGAAATATGAGATTTGATTCAGTGCCTTTTAGGGTAGAGGGATTTATTAATAGGAGTTCCTCACCTTCGGGTCTCTAAAATTATTTGCAAAGAAGACAAATGGATCGCTGAGGTTGTGTATCTACTACCGAGAATTGATCAAGGCCATAATTTGGAACAAGTATTTTTTGCCACGAATCAATCACTTCTTCGATCAGTTAAGAGGGTAATCCTACTTCGATATATTTAATTTCAAAGTACCATCAGTTACGAATTAGGGAGAAAGATGTCCCAAAGATCGCATTTTTTATGATATACGTGTCGTTCGAGTTTATGGTTTTATTATTTGGGTTAACAAATGCATGGTCAATTTTCACGGATCTCATGAAGTGAGTGTTCAACGATTTCTTGAATCAGATTGTCGTTATATTCATAGATCACATCCTGGTTTATTCTTTGACTGAGGGCGAGCACATAAAGCATTTACGAATGGTTCTTTAAATCTTGCGGGGACACTAGTTGCATGCCACATTTAATAAGTGTGGATTGTGGTTACATGATGTACCATTATTCGGTTATATATTATCCAATAGGGGAATTTTGATGTATCCGAGTAACACTTTAGCATTGAGAGAGTGGGCCATCCTAGGACACTGACGAAGGTTCGTAATTTATTGGGTTAGCGGATCACTACCGCTAGCTTAAGAGACAATTTTTAAAGATTGTAGGTTCCATGATGAATTTAACTCATAAAGGAGTACCTTTTGTTGGATGATCACTATCATTTAGCTTTTCATGATCTAAAGGATAAGTAGACTTCAGCTCCAGTGATCATTTTTCCTATGGGAGAAGTGGAGTACTTTGTTTTTATTGATACATCGTTGTAGGGAATTGGGAGAGTTCTACAGCATTAGGAGAATGCTATAGCTTTTGCATCTCACAAGCTTAAGACCCGTGAGAAGAACTAACCCATGCATGACTTTGATTTAGTAACAAATGTTTTACCTTGAGGATTTGGAGACATTATCTACTAAGGGAGAATTCCATTTTTCACGAACCATAACCCAATGTAATATCTTTTCATGTTAAGGAGTTTAACATGAGACAATGCAAGTGGCTTGAATTTGTGAAGCATTAACTGATTGACATTAAATATTATTCAAGAAAGACTAACGTGGTGGTAGACGCTTTGAGCCATAAGCCTATGGGGCAGTTGACCGAAGTTGAAAAGTCGAGTGTAATGAGCTTCGTCAAGAGGACAAGGTCATCGTGGATTATATAACACTAATGACAATCACATTCCATATCATATTAAGGGTTGTGAAAGCATGAGAAGGAGATCCTTCTTGTCAAGAAAAGGTGCGGCATTTTTTAACAGACAGGGTGGAGTCATACTTAGTTAGTTTTAAGGGTGGCATACGCTTCAATAGGACATTGATTGTTAAAGATGATAAGGACTAATAGTGCGAACTTATGGAGAAGTATCACTGTCCACGATTCTCTATTCATCCAGGAGGAGAGAAAATGTACCAAGATATGAGGAGTCAGTATTGTTGGGTCAGTATGAAACAAAACGTAGCAAAATTTGTCTCCCGGTGCACCACTTACAAGGTGATGAAGATTGATTATCGGAGTCCAGTCGAGGTTTTTTAGCCGTTAGAGATTCTGGAATGAAAGTGGGACAATACATTAATGGATATTACCACTGGATTACTAACATCACAGAGAGATCATGAATCCATCTGGATTATTATGGACCGTTTGACTAAGGTATCTCAATTTTTACCTATTCAGGTTAACCACGTGACAGCACTGTATGTCGAATTTTTCATTACATAGATATTGATATTGCATAGAGTATCGTGCCACATTATTTGAGATCGGGACAAAACCTTTGTGTCCTATTTCTGGTAGAGTTTTCAGGAGTCATTGGGGATAAAATTAAGGTTGAGCATGACATATCACCTGTATGTTAATGAACTGATGGAGACAGTTAATCAGATGTTGGAGGATATCTTAAGGATATCTATTTCATATTTTAAGGGTAGTTGGGCGAAGTACCTACTGTTTTACATATAATAGCTTGTACCAGATTCCTATTGGCATGGAACCTTCTGAGGCCTTATATGAGAGACTTTGTCATTCACCCTCGTGTTAGTTACAAGTTAAGGGATAATAAGTTTCTCGGGAAAAATGTGATTCTGTATTTGTTGTCGAAGATGGAGCTAATCAAGAGTCATATTCGATTAGCTTAGGACAGTCAGAAGATGTATGATAATGTGAAATGTATAAATTTGGAGTTTCACATTGGTGATCGGGTGTTATTAAAAGTATCTCCCATAAAAGGGGTGATGCGGCTCGGGAAGAAGGGATAGCTAATAGCTCATTAAGAGAATAAGGCCAGTTGTGTATATGATTGCCTTACCAAATAACTTACAACAGATTCACGATGTGTTCCACATGTCATTATTGAGGAGGTATCCCAAGGATTATTTGGCTTATCATCATATAGTATTATAGGGACTTCCATCCAAACATTACTTACAAGGAGTGACATTTTGCCATTGTTTTATCGTGCTGAGGGAAAACTTTGGTCAAAGGTAATACCAATAGTACATGTAAAGTTGAGGCATAACAATACCACGGAATTAATTTGGGAGCATTAGGATGACATATGGGAAAAGTATACAGACCTCTTCATGGAAGGTATGTTAAAATTTCGGGGATGAAAAAATTCCATTATTATGGTGGGGGTGTAATACATTATGCTTTTGACAGTATTTTATTCTAAGTGTGCTTTGAATTATTAAATTTAGTTGGTAAATTAAATTATTAATTAGTGAGTTTAGGATTACTCTACCCAACCTAAATAGTTTACCAAGTAAGTATTAAGTTTTCAAGTTCTTATGTTAATTTAGATATCACTATTTATCTTATCTACTAATGGACACATAGTACAATAAATTACACACACCCACACCCCCATACCCCCCCCCCCCCCCACACACATATATATATACCGCCCTAATCATATATATGAATAAGGCATACCTTGGTGGAAACCTGTAATGTGTGCATACCATGCTTCGATTTCTTCTACATCACAAACTAAGTAAAGGAAATCTGGTTTGGAATCGCCCTCTAACCATAAATTTATGATTCACACAATTTGGAGGTGATCATAGTTCTAAGCCTTTGGGCAATGCACACACCTAGCGCACCAATGACCGGTCACATTATCATACACACAAGTATTGATCAATCCCCAAATTCTATGCTCTAACGCATAAGTTAAAAATCCTCCCAATGGGCTCATCAAGATAAGATTGTCCACGACGTAGAGCCTCCCGTGATAGCATGTAGCAAAGGTGTGTTTACACACACAATAAGTCTCACAATAGGTATTCACACAACCTATATATATCATCAGTATAGGTATACATATAACCTATAATATATCCCGGACGTAGTATATCTCTCGAATATCCTACCTAGTATTGATTTACCAATATACTTCTCATCGTATATTTCTGAGTGTTTACCACAACTCGAAGGGTCCCAATTACCTATTAAATTATTTCAGTAGTCATATCATACCTCTACTACTGGTCCAGACTTAGGTTAACTCATGCTCTCCGTGACTCGTACTAATTTGTGTTAATTCATTAAATACCAAAATACACCCAATAATCCCTAGCCTTATTTCTCCTCAATTGGGGTAACCTCCACCCAACTCTATAATTACTAAAATTATAATCTCCTGCATTAACATTTAAAAATGTTTCAAAAGTCACCCCAAAAATTTATTCACAAGTTCTAGGATTGAATAAGGGAAGTTTTTCAAATTCTAAAAAATCGAATCGATTTGCCCAATGGCCAAATCGATTCGCCCTTGGGCCGAATCGATTCAAAATTGTACAGTTCGTCTCCTTCGTTCTACTGTTATGTTTTTTACCATTTTCAATTATCAAAACCTTCATGATATGTTCCCAAACTCCCAACCAAGCCTACTAGACCCTATAAAAACATTTATAAATTTTTTCTAACGTACTCAAAACATTAAATCAACAAGGGGAGTCACGAATTAGTCCTTCACTTTAATTCCAAAAACCTAGATTGTTCTTTTCATTTTAGAACATAAGTAGAAAACCCATATTAGTCTTTTATTACCATCACATACATTCTGATTTCGTTTTCTATTCACATAGGGATCCAATCTACATGCAAATCCTACCAAAGATCGTGAATTAGGTTTCCAATTTAAGCCATAATCATTTATTCATGCAAATTATCCAATCTGACACTAACATGGATAGTATGTACACACAAATTTTGCAAGTTAACACTTATCTGGAGTCTGTAGGTCTAAATTATGCAGAAAAGTGGTGGAGTTGTCTTCTCCTCCTTCCGATATAAAATATGGTGGTGGTGGTGGTGGTGGTGGAGGTTCAAAAATGGTGTGGAAAGCCCTGGGAACCTTCACCTTCCTCATCTATGGCCTCTCTTATATTTTGTAACTACTAACCCTAACCCCCTTAACACACATGCTGATATGAAGATAGTAAATTTGTAGGTCCCTTTTCTCTAAAAATACAAAACACCAAAATACCCCTCTGGGGTGCCTATTTAGCCTAAAAAAAGCCTTGGGACCCAATCCAAACCCCCAAGTACACACTGGCACACTCGAAATGACCATTTGGATGACCCATAAATAATCACATTTTATTTCATAAATTTAAGTCCTGAGACATCTGACACGCGTGTCCCGACTAAATTACTATAACTATTGTATTTATCACTCATGACAATCATTATACATTTTTGCCACTTTATTACTCGTTAACTAAGTAATACTTAATATAATTCTTACAAATAAATATCAACCCTTGTCTTGCTAATAAATATATATTTTTAATTTGGATTAATTTCCTATTAATTTCCCATTTTAATTTAATTAACCCCAATATAAAATCATTAAAAATATGGGGTGTTACATACTTTTCCCCTTATAACGGAATTTCATCCCGAAATTTGAAAAAATACCTAGTATAAATAACTGTGGATATTTTTCGTGCATCTCATCCTCTCGCTCCAAAGTAGACACATCGGCGTTATGATGCCCATTGAACACGTCCAAGTGAAACAACCTTCGACCTCGGCCTCCTCTTACTATGGTTTATGATAGCAACTGGCCTCTCCTCATATAAAATATCGGGTTTTAAATCAATTTCCTCCAAAGAAATATGAGTGTGAGCTAACGCTTCCCAGAGATATTGCCTCAGTGAAGAAATTTGGAATATATTGTGAATCTCATGCAAGTAATCCGACAATCCGAGTCTGTATAAAAGTGTCTCAATCCGTTCGATGATAGGAAATGGCCCCACATATCTAGGTGCCAGCTTCCTTTTCTTCCCAAACCTCATTATCCCCTTTATAGGAGATACACGTAGTAATACCTGGTCCTCCACATTAAACTCATAGAAGAACCTCTTGGCATCTGCATAACTCTTTTGTCTATCCTAAGCTATTCGTATATGACTCCGAATTAGCTCAATCTTGGCCAAAATATTCTAAATCAACTCTAATTCGAGAAGCTTGTTGTCCTCCACCTATAACCAACAATCGGTAGAACGGCAAGGTCTACCATACAATGCCTCAAATGGGGTCATGTCAATCGTAAATTTATAGGAGTTATTATACAAAAACTCTAACAGTGGAAGATACTGCTCCCAACCTCCGCTAAAATCAAGGTTACACATTCACAACATATCTTCTAATATCTGCTTCATCCTCTCTGTTTTCCCATCCGTTTGAGAGTGATAGGTCATTCTTAATCGAAACTCGATACCCATGGACTTCTAAAAACTCTACCAAAAATGAGAAATGAAGATCGTGTCCCTTTCGAACACAATATCGAGTGGCACCCCATGTAATCTCACTATCTCAGCAATGAAAATTTGGGCATACTATCCCGTGGTATAATTCTTCCAAACAGGTTGGAAATGGGACACCTTACTCAACCCATCCACTATCACCTAAATGGAATTGTGACCCTCTGATATATAGGCAACCTAGTGATGAAATCCATGGAAATGCTCTCCCATTTCCACATTGGTATCTCTAATGGCTACAGAACCCCTGCTGGTTTCTAATGGTCTATCTTCACCAACTGACAAGTGGTACACCTCGAGACAGACTCTGTAATGCCTCTCTTTATTCGACTCCACCAATATTTCCGTCTTAAATCTTGGTACATCTTATCCCCTCCAAGATGTTCTATAAATCGTGATCTGTGCCACTCTCTCATCATCATGTGTCACAAGTGCTCACCCTTTGGGACAATCAATCTCTTATTAAAGTGTAAGTCTACCTCTAAAATCATGGAATAAGGCTCGGCTCCCCCAGCTATGAGTTGTCAAATTCGATCCTGACAAAATGAATCCCCTGTTTGGGCCTATATTGGCCTCATGATAATCAGGGGGTATTAGCCACATCCCCCACTAGCCTATGGCTCAACGCGTCTGTCACCACGTTAACCTTCCCCCTATGATAATGGATGTGGAGCTGATAATTCATCACAAATTCCAGCCACCTATGATGATGCATATTTAGCTCTCTCTAAGTGAATAAATACTGTAGTGACTTAGGATCTGTGAATATATGAAACCTCTCCCCAGCAGGTAATGACTCCAAATCCGTAGCATAAATATGAGTGCCACTAAATCCAAGTCGAGGGTGGGGTAATTCCTCTCGTGAGGCTTAAGCTCATGGGAAGCCTAAAATATAGCCTGCTCCTCCTACTGTAGAACACCCCCATGTCCCTGTAGGGACGTGTCAGTAAAAACAAGATATTCCACTCCTATATTGGGTAGTGCGAGTACGGGTACTTAAGTCAACTAGTTCTTCAGCTCATCGAAAGCCAACTCACAAGCATCAACCCGAATAAACTGTACCCCTTTGCGAGTCAAGTTGGTCAACGGCCCCACAATCTTAAAAAAATTGAATAAGTCATTGTTATTACCCGTCTAACCCCAAGAAACTGCACACCTCCATCGGTGCCATAGGCAATCCCCACTTCCTTACTCCTGACACCTTACTCGGATCCATTGATATCCCCACGTCAGATAAAATATAACCCAAGAACTATACCACACACAGCCAAAATCCATATTTCTCAAACTTAGTGAACAACTGATGCTCTCCCAATATCTGAAAAACCCTATCCAGATGCTCTGCATGCTCTTCCTCAGTCCGATCATAAATCAGGATGTCATCAATAAAGATAATAATGAACTGATCCAAAAACTCTGTGAACACCCAATTCATCAAGTCCATAAATACGGTTGGCGTGTTAGTTATCCCAAATGTCATATCCCAAAACTCATAAGACCTATACCTCGTTAGAAGGGCAGTCTTAGATACATATTGTTCCCGTATGTGCAACTGGTGGTACCCTGATCTCATATCAATCTTAGAGAACTGGGGGGTTCTTCACAACTGGTATAATAAATCATCGATTTGTGGCAATGGGTATTTATTTTGTATTATATCTTTATTTAACTCTCGGTAATCCACACATATGCGTAGAGATCCATCTCTCTTTTTCACAAACAGCATTGGGGCACCCCAAGGAGAAGTTCTCCTACGAATAAAACCCTATCCCAAAATCTGCTCAATCTGATCTCATAGATCCCTCATCTCAATAGGAGCCATACGATAAGGTGCACGAGCTACCGACTGAGCGTATGGTGTTAAATCAATGGCAAACTCTATCTTTTGGCTAGGTGGAAATCCCTATATATCTTAAAATACATCAATGAACTCACAGATAACCAAAATTTAATCTAGGGAGATTGATACCCCCTTAGAGGTCTCTTCCTCTATATAGTATAAATGAGTGGAGGATCCTTTTTCAGGACGGGTCATCACCACTAAGAACATCTCCTGGCCCATTATCGCAAACAATATGCTCATATTGTAACAATCAATCATGGATTTATACGCTGCTAGCCAATCCATA
The DNA here is from genome assembly GCA_949130495.1 of Sambucus nigra. Lineage (NCBI taxonomy): Eukaryota > Viridiplantae > Streptophyta > Magnoliopsida > Dipsacales > Adoxaceae > Sambucus > Sambucus nigra. The sequence goes on along the minus strand of OX422218.1, from coordinate 25,736,067 downwards.
CCAAGAATAGCATCATACTCTAACATATTTAACATGAGCATATCGGCAGGCAAAACAGGTCTCCTAGTGTCTATACTCATGCCCCTATAAATAAAGAAAATAAGTGTCCCGCTACCCAATGGTGAGTCTACGCACTTGACTGTACTATTGGATGTGTCTAACCCTATGGCTTGTGCAAATCTAGTGGCTATAAACGAGTATGAAACCCCAGTGTCAAATAAGATACGCCCTGAATTACCATATATAAAAATGTACCCTCAACTGCGGTGGCTCCTATGAAACTCCAGCATAAAAAAAGTTGTACACATGTCCATATAGTAACTTCCCCTGTTGTGGTGGGGCTATTGGGATGACTAGTACGGCAGGCAATGCTGGTGCTAGTGCTAGAAAGGCGGCATGAAAAATAGGCCTCTGGGGATCCTGGTGAGTGCCCTACTTCTACGGAACCCTTCCCTTATCAGGTCAATCCTGTTACTTGTGGCTATTCTTGCCACATATTGTAATACCCCGTATTTTTATAGCTTTTAAATTATGGGATTTATTAAATTTAATTGAGATAAATTAATTTAATTTTAATCCGGAATGTTGTCTTAAATATTTACTAGCATGACGAGAGTTAGTAAATATTGGAAATTTTTTATTTGTTGAATATTACTGGATGAGTATAGTAATATATGAGATTTATTTTTATAATATTGTCACGTGTGAATAAAATGGCAATTATGGAAATTTAAGTCGGGACGCGCCTGTGTCGTGTCGGGACTAAATGTTGATTAATGAAAGTGAATATTTTATAGGGTGTTCGTATCGTCGTTTTGAGTGCGCCAACGTTTCCGGAAGGGTAGAGATAGTCAGAAAAGTGTACCCGGGGGTTTAGCTTGGGTCTCGGGGCGTTTTTAGGCCTAATTAGTACCCCGAGAGGGCATTTAGGTCATTTTGTATTTTTGGGTAAATAAACCCACGAAAATTAAAAGGGTTATATAAGATATCTAGGTTGTATTCTAGGGTTAGAACAACCAAAGATAAGTGACGGCCATAGGTGAGGGAAGGAGAGAGCTTCCAAAGCAATCCAAGGCCCGAAATCCATCCGTTTGCACCGCCTCCACCACCAATGCGTAGATCGCGAGACGGGGAACGCAACCACACCAATTTCGGCACCAAACCAGACTTCTAAAAATCCCAGGAAAGTGTTTATCTTGCTTATTTTCGTTGATGCATCACTCATGTTAGTCTAGGGGTGATTAGGGTGAGATTTATGGAAGAAAAACCCAATTTGAGATAGGAAATTGCATGTAGTGATGATTTATATGATATTCTGGAAACCCTTTGACATGTAGAGGATTAAACCACGAAATTATGAAGTCTTATGAGAAGGAAATTCTGGAAAAGATTTGTTAGAACCATGTTTAAGAGAAATCTAGGGTTCTTGATATTTATATGAATTGTGGGCTGATAATCCATGTTTAGTGATAGAAATCTACATGCTTTACGTTGGAAATATCTGGTATGATGATATAATGTTAGTAGTATAATTTTCTGGATGTTTGGGTATGGAAATTTAGGATTTGGATGAAGTTTTGTGAGAAAACCCGTAACTGCAAAACTGCAGGATTCGCCATACCTGTTTGATCGATCGATCGAACCCAGAGCTTCGATCGATCGAAGGTTCGATCGATCGAGCCCCAGACCTCGATCGATCGACCCCTCCTGGCAGAATTAAGTTCCCCTTTTAAAATTGTTGAATTGATTCGAAATGAAGAAAACTCCTTAGACATCCTTGTTAAGATAATTTGGGAGATAATGATGACCAGTTAGATTCATTAATGAATAAGAGACCTTTAATGTAAGGCGAAATCTATATTTTTGGGATATCTTACATAAGGGACAATGTATGTATATGTTAAAGGGGAGAGACACGTAAGAGAGAGTTACATTGGAACATAAATGGATATCTACTGAATTGTTCCTTTGGAAGGATAGAGTCCATGAGGGCTACGTAGTAAGTTGGAGAAACCCTTCGAATTAAAGTGAGAAACGAACCATTATACGTGATAACTAATAATGGGAAAATAAGGATAAATGTTGTGAATATGGGTTATGGGATAAACCTAAATTGATATGATAAAAGTAGAATATTTATATAATTGTGTATGCATATATTATATACTTGTGAAAATCATGCCCGCGCTACTTGCTATCCCGGAGGTTACCGCGCTGGGACGATCTTATCATGTGTTGCCTTATGGGGAATATTGACTCGTACCCTAGAAGATAGGAATCCTAGGTACGGGCTATTGGATCGATAGTCGGATGGTCCTAAGAGACGTGAGGGTGTGTACTGACCTCTTGGACTTTGATACTATGCTTCACCTCACTATTGTTTGTGAATGTATTTGTACAGTTCGAGAGTGATTCCGAACTTGTATTCCCTTTAGTGTGATTGATACGGGGATTGAATAGCAGAGTATGCCCGCACAATAGTTTTTATGTGGGGTGCCATTATGATATATATATTATACGAGTAGGTAATATATATATGAAATTCTGAAATCTAGAACTGCCTACTGTGATTTGATATGTAGGACATGGTTGATGACTCAAATTATAAATACTTGTTTTGAGAAAGTATAATATGACACTGGAAAACTTTATTGATTAATAAAGTTAAAAGGAGAACTTTGGTTACAAATTGAAATCTTACGTTTTAAATACTTGTGAGGTTCAGTTGTAAATCCTGCGAATAACCTAAGATAAGTTAAATCATTGGGGAAAGATAGTGCGGTATATGACGAGATAGACCATTGGTAAGGTTAGTGCGATAGGTGTGCACATTAGAAGAGAGGTGAGAATTTCTCAAGAGAGTGTCACACTAATATGTTGTTGCATTGGCCTGTAATCAATTTAAATACTTGCTAAACGAATTTTCAAATCCTATACACTATCGGGCTCTGACCCGTTTCCACTTCTCTTTCTCTCCTGTATATATATCTATGTATTACAGGTGCCCAGCAACAGGGGCGTCTTGCATAGGGTCCTTTGGCATGAACGAGCTGCAGCTTAGGTGGGAGTTGTAGGCCTGTTGTTTAGACGACTTCATCCATTTGATTCTACTCCTGGTTCAATTTTATCCAGCAGGGGCATGTGTCGCCCTCTTTCTATTAATTAGTTGGTATTGTCAGAGATTGTAATTTTTACCTTCAGTAGCTTTATTTCGGAATTGTTACTGTCAGGATGTTTTCCTTAGTATTTTAATGTTGGGATTTATTATTGTTGGGTAAACTTTTAAATGTCCACTTTATTCTTCTACTTATTGTGTGACTCTTTAGATGTTAATGGTTTAAGGTTTTATAACCGAATTTAATAAAATGAGAATAAGGTTTTAAATGGTTTTGACACTTAGCTTAATTATTTAGGGTGTTTAAATTGGAAAAGTATTTTAATGACAGTGATGCTAAGAATGAACCAACTGTTGACCTTGATTTTAATTTAATAAAGGAGTGATCGCCCGGTATTTAATTAGGCGAGGTGTCACAGGTGGTATCAGAGCATCAGGTTCTAGTGTCCTTAGGATCTGTATGGCTTATTATCCTTTCAACGTTGCTTTGTTTGGTATAGAGCCCTATGTTTAGGATTGTCGATTCCTTTGACGAGATTTCGTTCTCCTGCTATAATGTGTATGCATTAGTGAATTCTAATTTCGTTCGGATGTGTGCGCGTGCCGAGCGATGACGGATGTCAGAAGAGGACCGTTAAGCGTATATCAGGAGGCAGGGCTCAGTTGAGATTATAAAATATATCCGAGGATGATGACCATAGTTGAGGTCACCTCCATTATGGCACGAGAAGACAAGACTAGAAAGGCGACTAAGGCGCAGAAATGATTTCCAAATGTTGTTATAGTCAAATGAGGTGCGAGGGTAAACTTACCCAATGTATTACAAAAACGTGTAGAGACTGTCAATGGGAAATTTTAGAAATGGAATGGTATGCCTATAGGAGAACCTTAGGTACAGTGTTGACCGTATGTTCCTTCCTCAACTATTCAGGGTGAGAAGCAAACGTGGTCCTGAACTCATCGCAGGAGGGCATGACAGAAGTCCGATTGTGGATATGAATCCTAATCATTAACAAATTTTGTATCGAAAGATGTAGATACGAGTGGAGGAAACGACTCCAAGTGGGAGACCAACTCGTAATAATAGTTGATAAAAGTCGAGGAGGTAATTCTGATGGATGACCGATTCGGAGGTTGACAATGTCATATTTTGTCAATATAGATGATAATGCTTCTTTGTGGGGGAAGTTAAAGAAATCGATGAATTTAGTCGAGAGTAAGACTGAATACAACGGTGGTTATATAGCACCACAAAGGGATGTGGATATACATCAGGGGACCCATTTAAATGATTCGGATAATTAAATTCTTACCAAGTAATGGTAAGTTCAGTAAGTACTATTATAGATAGTAACGGGATCTTTATGACCTAAAAAGCTAAGGGAACAACCGGGATGGTTAACAGGAATCGAGTTTACTAAAGTCCGAGAGAAGGACAATCCTAACCTGGTTAGTAGGACAGGTGATAAGTAGATTATGTGTTGAGGTATTTTGTGCGGAGTGAGATCGCTCACGATAATATGTTCCAAAGTGAGAAAAAGGACAAGAATACGGTGCCTAGTAAAAGGCAACGATTAAGGTAATTTTGTTTGGTTTGAGTAGACATGTTACGTCCAGAAACCACTTGCGCAGTCAAGACGATTGGCAAGGTGGAAGTATAAGTTGTATCCTCAGAGGATGCGATGTGTTTATGTGACACGAGTGAGTCACTATATTTTGTTCCTTGCTAGATTAGCATGTGAGACGAGCTTAATGCATATCATTTTAAACATGTGAATATTTTTCCCTATTGTAGCGGGATTTTTCTTTAGTTCTATCCGCGGAGGATGAATGAGTATATTAACAGCGTGTTATACTTTATTAAGGTTACTCGTTGTAGTGATACGATACACGAGTATGATATTATCTTTGTTAAAATGTTATAGAAATGGGTAGTATTATAGTGGGCATTTATTGCAAGGCTATCGGAGTGGTTGCATTAGCGCAACCTGTTTTATGTTTGTTTTGGCGAGGTTTTCCCTGTGAGAAGGTTGGACTCGCACTTATATTATCTATCCTAGAGACTTCGGAGGAGATAGTGGGCTCGAGATATTCGATGCCAATGTATGTATAGACTTTGTCAATATGATTCCGTATGTATTGGGATTTACCGTTGGGCGAAAAGATTTGACTCAGTATTATGTTTAGCACTCCGGACCAAGTGATAGGAAGAGTGCATTGTTATATTTATCCTTTAGAGATGTGGGAGTTAATATTTATACCCCTATTATTAGGGAAAGGAATTTCGAGAATTCAAATTGTATGTATTCGAGGTTTATGGAATGGTATTACCACCAACCTATACTAAACAATAGTGCAATTAGTGAAACGTTCTTTGTTAAGCATAATTACGGGAGAAATTGTAACTTTTCTATCAAGAGACGGAATAAAGGGGTATATGCTATGGACGGAGGACCGAACGGATTTCGATAACCGACAATGCTAGGTAGTAGTGTATCGAGGGGGTTCCTTGTTTGGATTTCGCTTTGCGAGACATCCCACGCATGAAACTTAGCGTAAGGTTGGAAATAGGGAGACGTTTGGTCACTATTCCATGAGTTTGGTACCCTGGTCGAAATGGGACCAAGTAATTATGTATGTAAGTTGGAAGTTGAATTTTGATTTAAAGACATTGGAGCCGGTTGTGTGGTAAGAAAGCATTGAAAGTTTTGCTTTGTCACCACGAGTTAAGGGGGTGAAATGATTATAAGGAAGATTTAAAATTTTGATTTTTAGGGTGATTAGAGTGTTGTAATCACGCTGCAAGCACTAGGGAAAACAAAGAATTTATTTATAAGTAGGGAGCATATGTGATGCTTACGCTAGTTTGCCCTGTTTATAGGGTGTGTAGACATCCTGGTTAACTGATGTTAAAACTCGTCCGAGTCGAAGGGACGTGGTCATGGACGTGTGTCATATATGTTTGTGGGACTAATTGAACGAAGTGGAAGTGATATAGTGGATTAAACGTCACTTGAGGGGCGATAATCCATACATAGTTGTGTAATTAGAATAGCACACCCCAAATTTGAATTGGAAGATTGTGGGAAGTCATTTAAGAAGTGTATTCCTTGAATGGAGCAGAATTAAATGATTATGAAGAACATTCGGAGTGGAGTTGTTAGTAGGAAAGTATGAGAGCGACTTACACATACAAAGGGTGATGATGTTGGTATGGTATAGGAGATCCAGAAGTGCGCTTCGTGGAGAGAAGAGCACGGGTGGAAATTTCGGCATACTACAAGGAAGGAAGGGGAGTATTACGTGTCACTTAATGTGAGACATTTCAAGGAAGAATCGATGTTTAGCGGGACATAGTGAGTAGTCTCTACATGCACCGAACATAGGTAAGGTTTGGTTGAAAGAGGAGAATCAACCAAAGAATTTTGTGTTTATCGACAATTCCTGAAATTGGAAGAGGTCGGTAAAGTCGGTACAGTCCTTGGATGGGTTGCCATCGTCAAAACAAGATCAAGGGTTCATCTCGAACATGTGAATTAAGCCGCTGAGAAGGAAGTGATTGATATTCCTTTGGGATCGTTTATAATATTAACTAGTATGCCCCAGACTTCCTTTGAAAGGAAGGATCGCGCCAGTGCATGGTCCGGCGCAGTATAAATTTTTGAATCAGGATGAGATTGGTGAATCCCACCTTTGATATGGGATTTCAGAAACCAGCGGAGATAAGGTTTCATTTCGAGTAGGATGTATCACCCTTAGCCAGGGAATAAGCGCATGGTGATTAAAGATTAGTGGAGCTACATGAAGGAGATTTTGGAATCTTGATATGATGATTTCAGGAATGCTCTGTAGAAGCACTCGTACCCGTTTGTCGCGTACAAGGTACTTATTAAGGTTTAGTTAAGGAAGAACCTCGACTATTCTCCTTCCGTATGTTTAGAGGAGAGTAGATAATCAGAGTTTTTGGATCGGTCGAGAGAACATCCGATAACTGTGGTAGAATTCCACGACTGTTTTAGACGAGCAAGAGTGATCAAATGTTCGTAATATTTTCTCAGAATGGGAGTTTTGTATATGAATAAATCCGAGTATTTGTCATGTAGTGAGGTGCAGCCTCCTAATGATAGTGAGATAATGAAATTTATAACGTATAGGCGTGACCTATGCGAATGTTGTCGGTTGGGAGCACAATGTGAAGTATCTCCAATGAGAATGTAAAACAATGTTGCTGTGAAGAAAGGGCTATAGTGATTGAGTGTCGTAATGTGTAGTTAGTTTGTGTACAGAAAAGGATATCCAGAATTGTGCTACCTCATAGACCTTATTTTCCGAATTTCGGGAAGAAATTCCGTTATTAGGGGGGGAGTATGTAACACCCCGTATTTTTATAGCTTTTAAATTATGGGATTTATTAAATTTAATTGAGATAAATTAATTTAATTTTAATCCGGAATGTTGTTTTAAATATTTACTAGTGTGACGAGAGTTAGTAATTATTGGAAATTTGTTATTTGTTGAATATTACTGGATGAGTATAGTAATATATGAGATTTATTTTTATAATATTGTCACGTGTGAATAAAATGACAATTATGGAAATTTAAGTCGGGACGCGCCTGTGTCGTGTCGGGACTAAATGTTGATTAATGAAAGTGAATATTTTATAGGGTGTTCGTATTGTCGTTTTGAGTGCGCCAACGTGTCCGGAAGGGTCGAGATAGTTAGAAAAGTGTACCCGGGGGTTTAGCTTGGGTCTCGGGGCGTTTTTAGGCCTAATTAGTACCCCGGGAGGGCATTTAGGTCATTTTGTATTTTTGGGTAATTAAACCCACGAAAATTAAAAGGGTTATATAAGATATCTAGGTTGTCTTCTAGGGTTAGAACAATCGAAGAAAAGTGACGGCCATAGGAAAGGGAAGGAGAGAGCTTCCAAAGCAATCCAAGGCCCGAAATCCATCCGTTTGAGCCGCCTCCACCACCAACGCGTAGATCGCGAGACGGGGAACGCAACCACACCAATTTCAGTACCAAACCAGACTTCTAAAAATCCCACGCAAGTGTTTATCTTGCTTATTTTCGTTGATGCATCACTCATGTTAGTCTAGGGATGATTAGGGTGAGATTTATGGAAGAAAAACCCAATTTGAGATAGGAAATTGCATGTAGTGATGATTTATATGATATTCTGGAAACCCTTTGTCATGTAAAGGATTAAAACACGAAATTATGATGTCTTATGAGAAGGAAATTCTGGAAAAGATTTGTTAGAACCATGTTTAAGAGAAATCTAGGGTTCCTGATATTTATATGAATTGTGGGTTGATAATCCATGTTTAGTGATAGAAATCTACATGCTTTACGTTGGAAATATCTGGTATGATGATATAATGTTAGTAGTATATTTTTCTGGACGTTTGGGTATGGAAAGTTAGGATTTGGATGAAGGTTTGTGAGAAAACCCGTAACTGCAAAACTGCAGGATTCGCCATACATGTTTGATCGATCGATCGAACCCAGAGCTTCGATCGATCGAAGGTTCGATTGATCGAGCCCCAGACCTCGATCGATCGACCCCTCCTGGCCAACTTAAGTTCCCCTTTTAAAATTGTTGAATTGATTCGAAATGAAGAAAACTCCTTAGACATCCTTGTTAAGATAATTTGGCAGATAATGATGACCAGTAAGATTCATTAATGAATAAGAGACCTTTAATGTAAGGCGAAATCTATATTTTTGGGATATCTTACATAAGGGATAATGTAAGTATATGTTAAAGGGGAGATACACGTAAGAGAGAGTTACGTTGGAACATGAATGGATATCTACTGAATTGTACCTTTGGCAGGATAGAGTCCATGAGGGCTACGTAGTAAGTTGGAGAAACCCTTCGAATTAAAGTGAGAAATGAAACATTATACGTGATAACTAATAATGGGAAAATAAGGATAAATGTTGTGAATATGGGTTATGGGATAAACCTAAATTGATATGATAAAAGTAGTATATTTATATGTTTGTGTATGCATATATTATATACTTGTGAAAATCAAGCCCGCGCTACTTGCTATCCCGGAGGTTACCGCGCTGGGACGATCATATCCTGTGTTGCCTTATGGGGGATATTGACTCGTACCCTAGAAGATAGGAATCCTAGGTACAGGCTATCAGATCGATAGTCGGACGGTCCTAAGAGACGTGAGGGTATGTACTGACCTCTTGGACTTAGATACTATGCTTCGGCTCAATATTGTTTGTGTTTGTATTTGTACAGTTCGAGAGTGATTCCGAACTTGTATTCCCTTTAGTGTGATTGATAACGGGATTGGATAGCAGAGTATGCCCGCACCATAGTTTTTATGTGGGGTGCCGTTATGATATATATATTATACGAGTAGTTAATATATATATTAAATTCTGAAATCTGGAACTGCCTACTGTGATTTGATATGTAGGACATGGTTGATGACTCAAATTATAAATACTTGTTTTGAGAAACTATAATATGACACTGGAAAACTTTATTGATTAATAAAGTTAAAAGGAGAACTTTGGTTACAAATTGAAATCTTACGTTTTAAATACTTGTGTGGTTCAGTTGTAAATCCTGCTAATAACCTAAGATAAGTTAAATCATTAGGGAAATATAGTGTGGTATATGACGAGATAGACCATTGGGAAGGTTAGTGCAATAGGTGTGCACATTAGAAGAAAGATGAGAATTTCTTAAGAGGGTGTCACACTAATATGTTGTTGCATTGGCATGTAATCAATTTAAATACTTGCTAAATGAATTTTCAAATCATATACACTATCGGGCTCTGACCCGTTTCCACTTCTCTTTCTCTCTTGTATATATATGTATGTATTACAGGTGTCCAGCCACAGGGGCGTCTTGCATTGGGTCCTTTGGCAGGAACGAGCTGCAGCTTAGGTGGGAGTTGCAGGCCTGTTGTTTAGACGACTTCATCCATTTGATTCTACTCCTGGTTCAGTTTTATCCATCAGGGGCATGTGTCGCCCTCTTTCTATTAATTAGTTGGTATTGTCAGAGATTGTAATTTTTACCTTCAATACCTTTATTTCGGAATTGTTACTGCAGGATGTTTTTCTTAGTATTTTAATGTTGGGATTTATTATTGTTGGGTAAACTCTTAAATGTCCACTTTATTCTTCTACTTATTATGTGACTCTTTAGATTTTAATGGTTTAAGGTTTTAGAACCGGAATTAATAAAAAGAGAATAAGGTTTTAAATGGTTTTGACACTTAGCTTAATTATTTTGGGTGTTTAAATTGGAAAAGTATTTTAACGACAGTGATGCTAAGAATGAACCAGCTGTTCACCTTGATTTTAATTTAATAAAGGAGTGATCGCCCGATATTTAATTAGGCGGGGTGTCACACATATGAAACATCTACGAGTGAAATTTCCTCCTAGTTGGCCCTGCTGGCCGCTACCACCTCTCCCTTGGCCCTATTAAAAATGCTACTGGACCTGCTAGCCTTGCTGACCCGGTTGGCCATGCCTAAATCAACTCTTCCCCTACCTGAACTCTCCTAATTGAAACTTCTTAATAACATCCCCTTGTTGGGAGCCCTTCTCACCCTATTTCGTTAGAGTCAATGGTTCCCCACTGGCACTACCACCCCCTATCCTGCCCTGATGGCTGGACTCTCCTATGATCGTGCTTCCTTTCACGTGGAAGCAGCTATCCTAACAATGCAGTAAAGAAGAATTCATAACATCTGTATACGTCTTCAGAGCTCAACAAATGATGTCAAATTCTCAAGTTGAGACCATCAATCAAGAGTTATACCCTCTTCACCTCTGTGCTCACCTCCTAAAGTACAAAATTTAACAATCGAGTAAAGTCCATATCATATTCATACACTACTCTTCCTTCCTAGGTGATGTCTAAGAACTTTCTCCTCATTTCTGTCTGAATGGCAGATGGGAAGTACTTGCGATCGAACCACTCCCAAAACTCCTGAATAGGCAAGCTATCCTTCTCTTGTGTGGTGGTAACAAACTCCAACAACTGCAAGGCTACCCTCACTAGCTTAAAAGTATCTAATATTTATCTCTGTATAGCAGTGCATTCATACATCTGTTAATGTCATTGGATTTCCTTCTTCCATTAACAAGCAGCAACGACATTTGAGGTTCCCTAAAACTCAGGAGGATAAGCCTTCTGAAAGGTATATTTGACTCGATACCAAGAAGAAGAAAATGAACGTGTCTAGTCTGGAATCACAGCTTGCGACTGAGGTGGCACCTGTGGTTCCTACTATACAAATGTGGTCAAAGATGCATCAATCGCCTGTCCAATAATGGCGGAGACCTCATCAGTAGTCATAGTCCCATGTGCCCGAGCTGGCTACAACTCGGGTTTTGAATCTCTGGTGGATCATGGTGCACGTATGGGAGGCATCTAAAATGCAATATAATTTCCATTAGTCCACAGTTGAATATATCTCAAAATAACTAAACACATAAATGTGTAATTATGAATCCAATAATCCTAATAGTAGTTCTCTATATCAAAGAAAGCTACGCTAGAAACGTGACAGGACCGTACAGATCCTAAGGACAATAGAACCAGATGAACTGATATTATCTGTGACACCCTACCTAATATAATTATTCTAGCAACCCCCTAACCTCTCCTTAGGTCCATAGCACCTCCCCTCATCACTACAAACCTAAGTTATACCCCGATACTGACCTAGAGGCCATCGGGCACTCCCGGGCTCCATTTGACCAAAAGATAAACTCTTTATCTCGAACAAGGCTGAATGAATCTTTAAGGGTCACTAAACCCCCTTTCCAACAGTCTGCCCCGTGCACGATTCTGACTTACAATATGGGCGAACGATCTTTTTCCCCCCGAAACTCGATTAGGAGGTCACCGAAAGCTCCCAGGCTCCATTTGACAAAAGTCAACTCTTCAGCTCAACCGAGACTAAATGAATCTTCGAAGGGAACCAAAACCCCATTCCAATGGTCCACCCCATGCGTGATTCTGACTTATGGTACGAACGAACAATCCGTTTTCCTCCAAAAGGTCACCGAATGCTTCTAGGCTCCGGTTGACCAAATTAAATTCCCAAATCGAGTCAAACTTTTTGGAATGTCGAATTACATCTCCTAAACATTCCAATGGTCCATCCCGTGTGCGATTCTAACTTACCATGTGGACGAACGATCCTTTTGCGTTCGACGATTCCCCGTCTAAAGGACCTATGAGGGCTTTCGAGCCTTATTTGGCCATAAGTCAACTCCTGGACCCGGGAGCAGTACGAAGGACTTTCGAAGGTATCTAAATTAAATTTACAACGGTTTACCCCATGCACAATTCAAATCAACAGTTAATGCTCTATGACCGATTTTCCGAAGGAACTTGAAAAAGATAGCCAAACGGTAGGTTCCACACCCTGCCTATCGGCAGTGTGCCCTAGGACTATAAAAATAAGGGCATGGCCTCATTGCAAAAGGGACAAGATTTGAAACCTATCACTCTCAATAATCTCAAAAAAAACCTCTCGAAGTCAGCGTGATTTCCACATCCAAATCCCTTTCCAACCTTCACTTTTCTTCATCCTTTTCATCAAACTTGGTGAATTAAGTACCCTCCATCATCATCCAAGTGCAAGGGCTACTCTCCAAGATCCAAGAATCAAGTTTAAGATCTTCAAGAAGGTCCAACTTTCTCAACTCTCTCTCTAAATTCTCCTAAATTCGCATTAATTTATTTTATTACTTAGAACTTTTTTAATCTCTCATCTCACATATCCTAATATACTTTTTATTTAGTATTATTGCACATCTCTTATTTTCATATAAATAAAACCCAAAAAAATAAGAAAAAGAGGGTTTGCTTATAAATTCCAAACGGGAATTCTCGCACTTTTCTCACACTTCTCTCATAACTAAAACACTTTTTACACACACACACAAGAGAAGTCCCTGATTGGATTTATGGGATAAACCCCACCCCTCGTTTTTCATACAAACTATGTGGATTTTGATGCCTCTATAGGCTACGTAGGCGTCTCGGGGTAAAACCCGAGACTCGAGTCCTATTCCTACTTTTCTCCCATTTTCTATTTTTCTATATTCTTTAAACTTAACTCTTTTAGATTATATATATTTACATATACATATATTTGTTCTTAGTGTTGTATTATTCCACATGCGTTATCATTCCATCATAATGATCAACGCGAGGATAATCACATAAATCCTATTCTCTAATATTACTTCTAGAACATTCCTATGGATGACTCGCTTTATCTCTTCCATGATACAAGTCGATGATTCCTATCTCCACCACATATACACATGCACACATATCATGGGGAAATAAAGGAAAATAGCAATAACCCATGAGATACCGTAAGGGCGGAATGGGTACCTAACACCTTGCCATTTCGTAACTTAGCCTTCGAACCCTTTTTGAATCATTTTTGATTTCGTATGTATCAGTATGTCTTTGGATGTTGTCCTTCGGATGTCTCCCTTTTTCTTTTGTCTGTTTTGAGTAAAATAGACTAGGGACTCCTTCTCTCTACAATTTTCACCTCATCACTAACGACAACCAAAGCGCGCAACCAAGATCCTCCCGGGAAGAATAAGACCCCCCCCCCCTTCTTTCATCTCTCTCCCGTCGCGAGGGGATGGCCACAATAATCCTGAGTTATCATTCCATTACTAAATTAAACATGAATCATTAATGGTTTCATTCTTAGCATCACTATCGAAACACAATTATATTACTAATACCCTAACGGTCCGGTGTCAAAATTTTAAACTTTTTATTAACATGCAATAATTTAAACTAAGAAACCACATTCACCATTCTAGTAAAGAACACAATAAATGATGAAACAACTAAATAGATAAATGTGTCTAGAATAAACATTCCAACCTGAAATCCACACATAAAAATGCATAATAAAAACTAAATCCAACAACTGCAAATAAAATGGGAATACACTAGCTCTGAAATAACCACTAACTAATGATGGGCGACATGTCTGACTGAAATAACTGAATGATGAAAATGATCTGATAAAAGTGGAAGCGTCTGCTACCGAGGTCTTGCAACATCCACAACAGCTGCATCACGTCAAATAAGAAAGGACTCTTAAGCATGGTGTCCCTGTGGTTAGGCACCTAAAAGGTTTTTACAAAAATGGATTTGAAACGGGTCAGAACCCAAGGACATTTGAAAAATATTTGCAAGTATTTAAAATTAAGAAAGAGAAAATATTGTATACATGTTAACTTAAAGTGCCCTCGCTTGAGAGCCTCACCTCTCAACTATTGTCCACGCCTAACGTATTCTCGTAAACGAACCTAGTTATGCTACCATGCCTAACTAGTTTGACCAAGTATTAAGTTTCCACATACTTATGTTATTTTTTATATCATTATTTATCTTATCTACTAATGCACACACGGTAGAATAAATTACACACACACACACACACACACACATATATATATATATATATATATGTACCACCCTCGTCATATATATGAATAATGCTTCCCTGGGTGTGGAGACTTAAGATGCACGCATACCCTGCTATTGAGTCCAGGTACATCACATACTAAGTAATGTACTTTTAGGTAGGAATCACTCTCGAACCATACGTTTACGATTCACGCAATTTGGAGGCGAGCACAGTTCTAAGCCTTTGGGATACACACACACCTAACGCACCCAAATGACCGGTCACATTATCTTACACACAAGTAGTGCTCAATCCCTAAGTTTTATGTTCTGAGAAACAAGTCAAAAATCCCTCCCAATGTGCTCATCGAGATCAGACTGTCCACGACGTAGAACCTCCCATTATAGTAGGCGGCGTAGGTAGGTTCACACACATAATAAGTTACACAATAGGGATTCACACGACCTATATATATACACACACACACACACATATATATATATATATGTATATATCATCATCATCGTCGTCAGTATAGGTATACACGTAAACTATAATATATCCGGTACATATTATATAACTCTCGAATATCTTATGTAGTATCAATTTACCATTATACTTCTCATTGTATATTCCCGAGTGTTTCAGTAGTCATAACAGCTATCTACTACTAGTCTAGACCAAGGTTCACTAATGTTCTCCGTGACTCGTACTAATTCATGTGAATTCATTAAATATCCAAAATACACCCAATGAACCCTAGCCTTAATTCTCCTCAATTGGGGTAACCTCAACCCTACTGTATGTTTACTAAAATTAGAATCTCCTTCACTAACATTTAAAAATGCTCCAAAAGTCTTCCCTTACTTTATTCACAAGTTCTAAGCTTAAATGAAGGAAATTTTCCAAATTCTGGCAAACCGAATCAGTTTGCGTTTGGGCCGAATCAATTCGAAATTGCAGAGTTCGTCTCCTCCATTCTACTGTTATGTTTTTCACCATTTTCAATTATAAAAACCTTCATGATAGGTTCCCAAACTCGCAACCAAACCTACTAGACCCTATAACGACATTTATAAATGATTTCTAACATACTCAAAACATTAAATCATCACGGGGAGCCCTGAATTAATCCTTCACTTCAATTCCAAAACCCTAGATTATTCTTTTCATCGAAGAACATCAACAGAAATCCCATATTTGTCTTTTATTACCCTTACATACATTTTGATTTCGTTTTATATTCACATAGGGATTCAATCTACATGAAAATCTTACCCAATATCATGAATTAAGTTTCCAATTTAAGCCATAATCATTTATTCATGCAAATTATCCAATCCTACACTAACATGGATAGTATATACACTCAGATTTGGCGAGATAAACACTTACATGGAGTCTGTCTGTCTTAATTATGCATAAAAGTGGTGGAGTTATCTTCTCCTCCTTCCGATCTAAACTCTGGTGGTGGTGGTGGTGGTAGTGGTGGTGGTGGTGCAAAAATGGTGTGGAAAACCTTGGGAACCTTCACCTTCCTCCTCTAATGGCCCCTGTTAGATTTTGTAACTACTAACCCTAATTCACTTAACACATGTGTTGATATAAATATAGTAAATTCGTAAGTCCCTTTTCTCTAAAAAACCAAAAGACCAAAATACCCCTCTAAGGTGCTGGTATGGCCTAAAAATGCCCCGGAACCCAATCCAAACCCCCTAGTACACTTTTCTGAATATTTCAACCCTTCCAGACACTTTGGCGCACTTGAAATGACCATTTAGAAGACCCATAAATAAATCACACTTTATTTTATAAATTTAAGTCTCGACACGTCTGACACACGCGTCCCGACTAAATTACCGTAACTATCATATTTTTCACTCACGATAATCATGATACATTCTTGCCAATTTATTATTCATTAAATAGGTAATAATTAATATAATTCTTACAAATAAATATTAACCATTGTCTCGCAAATTAATATTTATTTTTAATATGGATTAATTTCCTAATAATTTTCCATTTTAATTTAATTAATCTTAATATAAAATCATAAAAAATACGGGGTGTTATAATAGTGCAAGTTGAAATGAAAATTTGATCATTAAAAATGAAGCAATAATGTGTAGGTTTTATAAAACGACGCGTGCACCCCACGACTAGGCCACGAATTGATCCATGCCACGGACGTGTGACTTAAAACCAAGTTCGCGGGTGTAAGATCTGCAGACGACTCATATCTGGCCCTAAATGCGACCCACATGTCTGGTCCCAATGCGACGAGCTTTGATTAAAAAACCTAAATTACTCATAAGATGTAAAATCCATTGTTGATGTAAAAAATTAGATCGCTCTAATTACTCAATCACAGATAAATAAAATGAGACAAAGACTTTTAAAGTGGTTCAGCCTTATATGAATGGACTATATCCACTGTTATGTTATTGCTGAGTGTTTGGGAATTCTTGATTACAAGTGCTATCAATAAATTCTCCTCCTTTTGAATGAGGGTGATACAAGGTATTTATAGCCCTTGGGCTGTACATGAAAGGGTTGATACATTAAATGATATACATATGAAATGGTAATACATTTAATGCAGTGTGTGCGTCAAGATGATAAACATTCAATGAATAGTTGAACTGTTGATTATCTGGAAATTAATAATACGGCCGAGATGCAGCTCGGACCGCCTTAGTTGCTCGTTGCTCAGGAGTTCCTCGGAGCGCTAGAGTACCTCGGAGTGCTGAAGTTCCTCGGTGTATCCTCGTTGCTCGGAGAGAACATGAGTTGGTCGGGGAAATGAACTTCCTCGTTGCTATTGTGCCAAGTAGATTGACACGTGTCTTCATATTATTCGTCCATATCAGCATATTAATTTTGGTATCAACAGAAGCCCCCAATGTTTCATATTTCGAACTTTGAGGAGTATGGAACATTCTTTCTCGGTATATGGCGATATTAAATGACTTTCCTGGGTTTTAGTAGCCTTTTCTTCATATTTTAATTTCCTTCCAAATTCGCAGAATCCGCCTTTTCGAATTTTTATGAGTGCTTCGATCTTCGTGCATTTTTGTCCTTTTAGCCGCCGGTGGAGTATTAGTTTCTTTTGTGTAATCATTTCCTTCGCAGCTTCCCAAGGTAAAGTATTTAAACTTCTTAGGTAACCATATCGTCTTCTACCTTTTCCAATTTTCTGCATTCAAGCTTTATGTTCTCTCTCTCTCTTGTGCGTTCATCTTTTCCTTCGCTAGTTGTCAGCTCTTCCTTTTTCCTATAAGATTCTCTTCTTTTCTTCTGTATTTCTTTTTTTCACTATGGTTTATCTTGTGGAGTCTGTTGAGAAATTTCATTCCGATTTTTCCATTCCTTCTTGGGTAACTCTGGAGGTTCTTTCTGAGCCTTCAGATTATTTTCGATTGGCTGAGGGACATTGGTTCCTCAGTCTATTCATTGCTAAATGTGGATTTTCTTTTCCGCCAAACCCCTTATGCTTAGAGTTCTGTCAGTACTTTGACGTTGTTCCTGCAAAAATAGCCCCCAATTCATGGAGAATAATTAATGGGGTGTATAAATTAAATCTAACTCATGGGACTCGTATAGGGATTCCTGAGATTATGTATTGCTATAGATGGGCTGTTTTAGATAATGTTTATTACTTAAAAACTAGGTTTTTAAATAGGGCTCTTGTAGTTAACCTCCCTGATGCAAATAGAGATTATTTTGAACATGGGGTGGTTATTAAAAATTGGCAATATGCCCCTTTGGTTGGAGATGCAGTATACCAGGGTCCTAAATGCCCCCCATATGGCAATGGGATAGGTTTATTCTCATTTTCCTTTACTTATGAAATTATGCTTTTATCATATTTGACAAAATGTATGACTGATATTTCATTATGTATTTATTTGCAGTTGATAGTAAAAGAAAAACTCCAAAAGAATCAGAGGTTAATATTAAGCATCTGAAACTTATCTGGGGTTTGCATAAGAACGTTGGAGACGAGCACATCAGGTCTACATCATATTTGCTGTAGTATAGGAGTTATACGACTTCTTATACTGCTCGTCCTGTGATTAGATCTGTTGAGCCAGCCTCCACTCCAGAGGATTCTTCTTCAGATTCTCACATCCCTTTAAGGCAGAGAATGGGCAGGAAAAGAGCTCCTCCTGCTTTATTTGATGACACTACTTCTGCTGCTGAGGCCAAGAAAAGCAAAATTGATGTCCCAGAGGGGACTAAGAAGGTGGATGTTGCGCCTTCCAAATCTATCGAGAAGCCCCCAGTGGCTCCGAGCAAGAAGGTTGCTCCTGTGGAGATGACTGCTATCTCTCCGACCAAGAGCTCTTCCTTAGTTGAAACTGCTGAAGTCCCTTTGAGGAGATTGAGAAAATCGTCCTCAGTCAATTTGGTTGAAACTGTCAATCTGGCTGAAACCATCTCCTCTCTACCAACTGGTGGTGTTAGTGTTCCAACCATCATTCCTCCGAACTCTGACATGAGCTCGGTAAAAACTTTGATCGTACCCGAGGTCCAAGGAACTGATGAAAAGATTTCTAGGGATATGCTGACATCCCTACCTACACCTCACCTTGCTTCAGTAAATTCCTCACACTCTGAATTTCCTCTCTTTCTTTGAATACTTGTATTTTTGTACTGACCTGTCACTTTTTCCTTTGTTCAGCTGGTGAATTGTTTTAACAACATCGTGAAGAAAGATGAAGCAATTAAAGTTTCCAGCTCCTCGTCGGGGGTAGAGGATGCTCTGCTGGGTTTGACCCAATCCTTGAAGGATTCTCGTCAGCAGTATAATGAGGACAAAGCTGACTGGGAGAAAAAGTTTTCTATAGTTGAAGCTGAGAAGGTGAAGTTGGCTGAGATCTCCAAGAGTTTGGAGAATAAGGTGAAAAGTTTAGAGGTCGACCATCAAAAATATGACGACAAGCTCAAGAACTTTGGAGAGCTTGAAGATAAGCTGAAAAAGGTAGAGGAAGAGTTTTCCGTCCTGCGAGATGTCAAGCGCCAAAAAGAAGAATTGGATGCGAAGTTAAAGACTGCCGAGGATCTTCTATCCGAGAAGCTCTCCTCGGAGAAACTGAAAAGAAAACTCGCAGTTAAAAAATCCTTCAGCGCTGGCTAGGATAAAGGATGGGACAAAGGGATTGCTGCGATGACATCCCAAGTACAATACGGGAAGTTAAAATACTTCTGAGATGGATGGGTAGCTGCCCTGCAGGAATTGAAGATCAAAGACGACTCTGAGCTATTTCAGCTACACCTCCCTGGTCCTCCCCCACCAATTGTAGAAGAAGAAGAGGATGAGGCTATCTCTGATGAATCTTCCATGGCCATGGGTGATCAAGTCCCTGTCTCTCTACCTTCTGCCAACGAAGACATTTCTTCCATGCTTCCTCCTCCTGAGAAAATTTCAACTCCTGCTGATCAAGCTGCTGTTACCACCGAGCAACCAAGCTCCTCGTCCCAGCCTCCCGAGAAACTCTTGGGAGACAAGGAAAAGGTGTGAAGTTGTTCGGTATCATTTCTATATTTCATTATCATTTGTAATCAAATAATGTAATCTTTTTATGATCTAATAAAATACACCTTTGTTCTTCTCTGTTGTTGATGATTTGTTTTTGTTGACTGTTGTCTTCTCTTTATTAGTTTATGGACAGGATGGAATTGCTATCTGCCAATGATACAAAACGGATGCAACAATGTCACGAATACTATAAGGCTGGTCACACAGAGCTAAGTGTATCAGAAATTGCTGACATCCTTGGCCATGAAACTTCAGAACAGGCAATTGAGGCTTATCGGTACTTGAAAGCTTTACTTGACCGAGCTGTGGCCAATAAAGTGGCCTACTATGAATTGATCGAGGAGCTTCATTGTACCTTAGAAGATCTTCAGAATCAGCACAATGAATCAACTGGCTTGTTGCACAAGGAATATGAGAATAGGTATCAACAGCTTTCCTCTGAGACAGGTCACAAAAAGATCATCGCTGGGTACGATGTTAGGGAGAGAACCCTAAAAGGTGAAGTTGAGGCCTACAGACAGATCGCCGAGCTGCTGGAACATGAGAACAACAATTTGCAGAAAAAGTTGGCACAATATGAGTCTGCAGCTTCATCCTCTACTGCCTTGATACCGGTCACTGATGAAGGATTCTCATTCTTAGAGGTTGAAAACGCCAAATTAAGGCAAGAATTGGATACGTTAAGAAAATAGGGTGTTTCTACTACTGCTCGGGGACGAGGAAGAGGGTCTCGTGGGCGAGGAAGAGCTATTCAAAATGTTGTCGAGGAGCAAAGTTCTCCACCTGCTCGGAGTCGATCAAGAGTTCTCAGTCGTAATGTTGAAGAAGCTCGCACTCAGTATACTTTGGAAACTCAAGCGTTCCAATTGAATGCAAAAGACCGTGCTTTGTCTGAAATGTCCAAGAAAAACCTATCTTTGGAAGATCAACTTACTACAACGAAGTCTGCCTTGAATAATAAAGATGTTTTTGCCAGGAGCCTTCACGAGCAACTAGAGAGAATAACTTTCCAATTCCACAAACAACCTCGTGAGTTTTGGATGGCAGGCTACAATGAAGCCCTTTGTCACTTGGATGCTTGCCTTGAAAATGCTAATAATGAAGGTTATAAACAGGGATGGTTGAACGCACTGGGTGTGTTAAAGCTAGAGCAGGGCCATTATTTATGGGATTATCATGCTCCTGGGCTACTAGACTTGCCTGTACCGCCTTATAAACTGGACATGGAATGGATCCCAGCTCGTGCTATTCGTCGGAGCTTAATTTCAAAATATCTTGGTGACTATAGTCTTCATTCTCAGATTGAATTATCTCGTCCCGAGCATCTCTTGGATACTCCTTCAGTAATGAATGTCAGAATGTTGAGGGACTTGAATTTTATCAATTCTCCCCAAACATTAAATGATCCTCCTGCTGGCGAGGAACCTGTATCGAAGGCTAAAGGGAAAAAACCAATAGAATAGGATTTTCAATGTAATAGTTAGCAAACATATGTAACTTGTAATTTATTTTTAATTTTAATGAAAGACTTTCATTTTCTGTTTGCAAATCTGTATAGCTATTCTTTTGTACTTGCCTAACACTTTTACATATGTGCATATGTATCTGTTAAAAAAGATAACAATTTTGTGCTGTTCATCAACCAACTTAGTAATAAACAGTTACAAGTATCGAAAATGTTGTTCAATCACTTAATAATAAAGTAATGAGTATAAAAATGTTTAAAATTTTTCCAACCAACTAAGGTTGTAAAATTGTACTTGTCGACCAAGCATAATTAGCGAGAGTTTTCATTAAATGTGTCCGACCAACCAGGTTGATGGACCCTCCTCGTCAATAAGTTTTCCTCGTTGACCAACTACAATTAGTGGGTTTCTATTCCCGACCAACTATACTTGGCTCAGTTTGGAATATTTTGTATTTTCTGGAATAATTTTACCTTCTGACCAACTTGTTGGCATATTTTGTTTCTTAACCATCCAAAATTGGCATTTTAAGAATGTTGTTCTCGCCCTTTTACCATCCAAAGTTGGTCGTGGGTTTGAACTATTAGGTTCTTTTGAACTATCTTGTCCACAAGCTCTTTTACCAACCGAAGTTGATCACGCAAGTGTATGCCTCCTAACCAAAGGAGTATAATTTGTTCTCGTTATTTTACCAACCGAAGTTGATCATGCTCGAACTATCAGGTTCTTTCGAACTATCTTGTCCACAAGCTCTTTTACCAACCGAAGTTGATCACGCAAGTGTACGCCTCCTAACCAAAGGAGTATAATTGGTTCTCGCTATTTTACCAACCGAAGTTGATCACGCTTGAACTATCAGGTTCTTTCGAACTATCTTGTCCACAAGCTCTTTTACCAACCGAAGTTGATCACACAAGTGTACGCCTCCTAACCAAAGGAGTATAATTTGTTCTCGCCCTTTTACCAACTGGAATTGGTCGTGGGTCTGAATTATCATCTTCTTTTTGCTGTTGAACAGCGTAGTGTACAACACTAGTATTCCCCGAAAAACTTTCAAACAAAGGAGAGAGAGAAAAAATTGTGAACATCATTGTTTTATTCATGTTGATGGAACTGCTGTACATTTTACATTACTGATAATACTTGCGAAGGTGTTCAGCATTCCAAGCATTCTTGAATTCCTCTCCTTCTAGAGTTGCTATTCGGTAAGTTCCTGGTCGAACAACTTCTGTAACTCGGTAAGGTCCATGCCAGTTGGCTTCAAGCTTATTGTGCTTCTGAATGACTTTTTTTAGCACATAATCCCCTTCTTTTAAGTCGCATTTCTTCACCCTTTTGTTGTAGAACAGAGCTGTGCGTTGTTGGTAAGCAGCATTCCTAATGGCTGCCTCTTCTCTAACCTCCTCGAGCATATCCAAATCCAATCTTCTCATCAAGTCACTGATTAGGGAATTGAAATTCAACACTCTGTGTGTTGGTAGACCCAACTCGGCAGGTATTACAGCCTCACTTCCAAATGCTAGCATATATGGTGATTCTCCAGTCGCTGCTCGGGGAGTTATTCGGTAAGCCCACAATACTGATTGTAGCTCATTAATCCAATTAGATTTAGCTTCACTTAGCCTCTTCTTTAAACCATTTAGTAGTGTTCTGTTTGTCACCTCAGTCTGCCCATTGCTTTGAGGATGACCTAGTGCTGAATGGGTCTTCGGGATGTTTGATTGTTGACAATAGGCAGCAAACTCTTCATTGTCGAATTGTGTTCCATGATCTGTGATGAAGGCATGACGGAGACCATATCGACAGATGATATTCTTCCAAACAAACTGGTATACCTTCTCGTACGTCATATCGATAAGGGGTTCAGCTTCTACCCACTTAGTAAAATAATCTACTGCAACGACGAGGTACTTGAATCTTCCTCGGGTGATTGGCAGTGGTCCAACCAAATCAATTCCCCACATGGAAAATGGCCAAGGGGAAGTTATGGGTGTCAACAATGCTTTGTGGAGTTCGTCGGATGGAGTAAAAACGTTGGCACTTGTCACATTTCTTAGCATAGGCTATACAATCAGCCCTCATCGTCGGCCAGTAGTATCCTTGCGTCATCACTCTTTGCAAAAGTGTCCGACCTGCCACATGTGCTCCACAAGACCCTTCATGGATTTCTTCAATCAATTCTTTCACTTCGGAGGGGTGTACACATCTCTGCAAACCTACCATAATTCCTCGTCTATACAAAACACCATTAGTTAGTACATACCGAGCAGCTTTAAACTTCAATTTCTTTGCCGCGAGCTTGTCCTCTGGCAATTCTCCCTCTTCAATATATGCCCTGATGGGATCCATCCAAGATGGTCCTAAATCAAGGGTAATGACATTCATCGTCAGGTTTTCATCTATGCTCCGACTTTCCAATACTTCAATTGGTATCGTTCTTCGCAGCTCGGTACGAGTAGCTGATGCTAGTCGGGCCAGTGCGTCTGCTTATGCATTTTCTATTCTGGGTATTCTGATCAACTGAATGGCATCAAATTCTGCCAACAATTCCATCATCTTTGCATGATACTTGACCATTAGTTCTCCTTTAACCGCATATGTTCCCATCATCTGATTCATAATTAATTGAGAATCACTGAATACCATCACTTGTAGTGCTTCCATAATCTTTGCTAAATTAAGACCTGCTATCATGGCCTCATACTCAGCCTCATTATTGGAGCTTTTGAATTGAAATCGCAAGGCATATTCTATATCAATCTCGTCTGGGGTTTTCAAAACAATCCCTGCTCCACAACCTGCTGTGCAAGATGACCCATCTACATACAATTTCCATGTAGGTAACTCGTGTTCAAATTTCTTATCCAATAGATTTCCTCGGTGGAATATCTGTTGTTCTCTTCCATCCTCCCCTGTTAATTTTCGCTCCTCGTCGACCATCTCTTCTTGCCCTTTTACCAACCGGAGTTGGTCTGGGTTTGAATTTAATGATCTTTCTACATCCACAAGCCCTTTTACCAACCGGAGTTTGTCTGGACTTATGTCTGTTGATCCTGTAACATCCACAGGTTGATCAGTGAGCACTTTTTGTTCCTCGTGGGTATCAGGATATGTAAACTCTGCTATAAAATCTGCTACAGCTTGCCCTTTCAGTGATGATCGGGGTTCATACACAATATCATATTCGCCGAGCTCTATTGCCCAGTACATCAGTCTCCCTGACTTTTCTAACTTATGAAGGGCTTGTCTCAATGGCATGTCGGTATAAACGACAATGGTATGGGCTTGAAAATATGGCCTCATTCTTCTACTTGCTTCAATTAATGCCAATGCCAATTTTTCTAACTTTGGGTACCTAATCTCTGCACCTCGGAAAGCCTTACTTGTGTAATAAATTGGCTTCTGAACTCCATTCTCCAATCTGATCAATGATGAGCTGACTGCATGCTCTGATACTGCCAGGTATAAGTACAACTTCTCTCCCGTTATTGTCCTTGACAACAGTGGAGGTGTTCCCAGATATTTTTTCAAGTCTTGAAAGGCTCTTTCACATTCACCGTTCCACTCGAAATTTTTTCGAAGTGTTTTGAAGAATGGTAAGCATCTATCTGTTGCTCGAGATACAAATCTGTTGAGTGCTGCGACTCATCCTATAAGACTCTGCACTTCTTTCTTTGTTGTTGGAGATCGCAACCCTAAAAGAGCTTTGATCTTTTCTGGATTTGCTTCAATGCCTCGCTGGTTGACAATGTACCTGAGAAACATTCCTTCTCGTACTCCAAATGTGCACTTCGTCGGGTTGAGCTTCATGTGATATTTATCCAGTTGATCAAAATTCTGACTTAAATCAACTAGATGACTAGCAGCTTTCTTGCTTTTTGTCAGCATATCATCGACATAGACTTCCATATTGCAACTGATTTGTTCGGCAAAAACCTTGTTCATCAGCCACTGGTATGTCGCTCCTACATTTTTCAAACCAAAAGGCATAACATTATAATAATAAGTACCCCTAGGGGTAATAAAAGAAGTACTCTCCCTGTCTTCAGGTTTCATCTTGATCTGGTTGTAGCCTGAATAAGCGTCCATGAAGCTGAGCAGCTCGTGCCCAGATGTAGCATCCACTAACTGATCAATTCTGGGTAATGGAAAGTGGTCCTTTGGGCAGGCCTTGTTGAGATCAGTAAAATCAACACACATTCTCCATTTATTGTTTTTCTTCTTTACCATCACCACATTTGCCAACCAGTCCGGGTATTTCACATCTTCAATTAATTGAGATTTCTGAAGCTTGTCGACCTCCTCTTGAATAGATTGATTCTTCTCGGGGCTAAATACCCTTCTTCTCTGCTTTACAGGCTTGATCTCCCTATTCACATTGAGCCCGTGACATAAGAAGTTTGGATCTATTCCTGGCATGTCCTCATGACTCCATGCGAAAGTTTTCTTCCTATTTCTCAAGAAAGTTATCAACTCCTGTTTTATTAAAGCATCCAACGATGAACCTATCTGGGTTACTCGTTCAGGGTGCTCGTCATCTAGAATAACATTTTTTGTAGATTCCACCAACTGTCCTTTTACAAGTTGGGATTCATCTTTGGGATCGAGAGTTTCAATCTCTGTATCTTCTTCCACCTGGTAAGTCGTAGTCTTTTTCCTTGATTCCTCAAGCTCCTCTTGCTCGGCAGATCAATAATAGCATTCCCGAGCTACTTTTTGATCACCTTTCACAACTCCTACTCCAAAGTTTGTTGGGAATTTTAAGCATTGATGCACTGTAGATGGAACTGCTTCAAACTTCTTCAAACCAACTCTTCCCATGATGATGTTGTAAGCTGACTGCACATTCTTATCCATCACAAAGAAGCGTACTCTTTCTGTTCGATAAGCAGGCCAAGTTCCAATGAATATATCTAACTTTCTCGCCAGCAAAACCCAGGAGGGGTCTCTGATACGGTTCCAATTGAGATAATTTCAGATTCAAACTGTCAAAGCATGAATAGTACATGATGTCTGCCAAACTTCCATTGTCTACCAACACCCTTGAAATCACTACTTCCTTCATCCTCATTTTGATCACCAGAGGATCGTCGTGAGGATAAAGAACACCTCCTAGGTCGTTTTTTGAAAAACCAATGACCATCTTCTCTTTATTTACCTTCCTCGGACGATCGTCCTCGGCCAGATTTATTCGCTGAATATATGAACAAGCTTGAGCCTCTCCAAGGTAAGCCTTTCTTTCTGCAGTAAGGTCTTATCCTCCTGCATCTCCTCCTGTAATGACATTACAATCAAATGACCCAAAACGTATAGAAAATACCTCTCGTTCTGGCTGTCTTGGTTTCTTGGGAAGGTCGGGGTCATCATCTGGATCATCTTCATGGTTTCTCTTATTTTTCTCTTCTGCTCGACGAGGAGATCTAGACCTCTCTCTAGTTCGGTCGTTATTTTTTCTTTCACCTCCCTGATCAACATATTTTGCTAGCTTTCCTCTTCGGATGAGTGTTTCAATCCCGTTCTGAAGAGCTATGCAATTTTTGGTCATGTGACCATGATCTTTAAGAAACTCGCAATATTTATCCTTACTCCTCGAATCAGGGTCTGACCTCAGTTTCTTTGGCCATTTTACCTCCTCGTTGTTCTTGATTTCTTCCAAGACATAATGAATACCCATTTTCAAAGGAGTATAATTGTCGTATTTCTTCAGGATTTCCCATGATGATTTATTATTTCTGGAACGTTTGTCACCGCCATTGCCCTTATGCTCTTTATTTTTAGACTTGTCGACGTCCACCTTGGTGTCTTTATCCATATTCTTCTTTGCAGCCATAGCTTCCTCGGCATTCATGATTTTGGCCGCTTTTGCCATCAACTCTGACATAGTTTTAGGTGGATCTTTCGCCAAGGTGTAATACAATTTATTAGGCAACAACCCACTCATCAAGGCGGTGATTGCTGTCTTTTCTTCGTAATCTATGACTTCCAGCTTCTCGTTATTGAAACGAGTTATGTAATCTCTAGTACTCTCACCAGATTTTTGTCTAACGCTTAACAAGTGTGCTACTCGTTTTACTGGCTTTGCCCCAAAACAGAAATTGCCAATAAACAACTCGGCCAACTGAAAGAAAGTTAAAATCTTACCCCTAGGAAGATTTTTGTACCATATCTGGGCAGCTCCAGTAAGAGTTCCTGAGAACGCTCTGCATCTCATCTCGTCGGGGACGACATAGATGTCGGCAGCAGCTTGATATTGCTCTATGTGAAGAACAGGATCTATCTTTCCATCATATTTGGGGGTCACTACAGGTGCTTTGAACTTTGACGGTGTAGGAAAATTCACAATGGCATGTACAAAAGGTGTTCCTCGAACAAAAGTTCGTTGTAGGGGGTTCTTCGCCTTGGCCATTTTTCCCAATTTATCCTCCAACCGTTGGAGAGATCCTTTCCACGCTTCATTTCCTTCCTTGTTGATCGTTCTGAGGTAGCTTCTTGAGATCTATCTTGACGAGCAGCTGGTCGTGATTGTGCTGATCCTTCTCTTAGATCTGATGGTTGTCGAAAATTCCTCGACATGGTCTTAGGTGGACTCCTATTTCTCCTACGGCCTAATCGACTGAAAGGAGACACCCTACTCAGTCTTTCTAAAGCACTGGGTCTTTCTGGAGAGAGGGTGATATGTTGATCAGTATCTGTAGCCCTTATTGACGAAGTTCGCCCAGGTTGATAAGAGAAATCATCAGACTCCTCATTACGACGTGACTCAGTACACCTGGATCATGAAGAAAGTAAATAAGTTTGCCTCCGACCACTTTGCTGTCCTGAACGTGCAGGTGCACCGCCATGAAGGGTTTGTATGAGTTGCCTCATTGTTTCTTGCATGGCGGTTTGTCCTTGAGCCAGATTCGTCATAATCCCGGCTAGATTTGGAGGTGCAGAGGGATTCAGAGGATTTCCAGTATTTCCAGCGTTTCGATTGCTAGATTCTGGATTATCCGCCATTGATGATGAATGATTTTTGATGAAAAACGATAGTAACAATCGATTCCCACAGACGGTGCCAATCTGTTGATGTAAAAAATTAGATCGCTCTAATTATTCAATCACAGATAAATAAAATGAGACAAAGACTTTTAAAGTGGTTCATCCTTATATGAATGGCCTACATCCATTGTTATGTTATTGCTGAGTGTTTGGGAATTCTCGATTACAAGTGCTGTCAAGAAATTCTCCTCCTTTTGAATGAGGGTGATACAAGGTATTTATAGCCCTTAGGCTGTACATGAAAGGGTTGATACATTAAATGATATACATATGAAATGGTAATACATTTAATGCAGCGTGTGCGTCAAGATGATAAACATTCAATGAATAGTTGAACTGTTGATTATCTGGCAATTAATGATACGGCCGAGATACAGCTCGAACCGCCTTAGTTGCTCGTTGCTCAGGAGTTCCTCGGAACGCTAGAGTACCTCGGAGTGCTGAAGTTCCTCGGTGTATCCTCGTTTCTCGGAGAGAACATGAGTTGGTCGGGGAAATGAACTTCCTCGTTGCTATTGTGCCAAGTAGATTGACACGTGTCTTCATATTATTCGTCCATATCAGCATATTAATTTTGGTATCAACATCCATTATTCCTACTTGCTTCCCAAGTCAATCGCTTTTATATTAATGCCCTTAAGTCCTTATTCAAATTACACAAGAGTCTAAATCCACATTTATCTTCTAATAATTACCGAATTAACCCTCTACTTTTATAAATTAAAATTTAGCCTAAAACTTTTCATCAATTTATCAATTGAACTATAAAATTATAAATAAGTTCCATTTAACTTATTTTCTCAACGTGAATTCAAATTTTTATATTCTAATTCATTAAGTCTTTATTACTTAAATAATCTTTTAAAATGTCGAGTTATTACAATAAAAATAACCATAAATTACAAATTATCTTATGTATAGAATATAATGATATTATCTCAAGATGGTATTATTAAATACACACAAGTGTAACTGTATAATCTTATGAAATTATGAATCGTTTGTTATAGCCAATACAACTTATGACATATTATTCTACTGCATCCTCACATATAGTGTCAGGTTTGTCGAAAAATTATTCACAATATTTATTCTTCAATGAACTAATGATCTAATCTTTTTTTATCGAAGTTGAACTTTACACACTAATAATCTACTATGTAAGATGAAATACACGATATATTAATATGAATGCCTACTAAAAAATCTCCAAAATGGCTTTAAATATATGAGTTCAATAATAATGAAGTGACACAACTCAAGATCGTTTAGTGTGATATGTAGTATAAATCATAGACAAGAAGCACATGAATTCTCGCATTGCTTGTGCTCGTATCCGAATGATTATATGATTTTTAAACATTGTACAATGGTTTTTCCTTACTCGCACCATTCATTTCTAAAATTCATTTAGATATTATGATTTTTAAAACGTGAAAATATCCTAATAGAAATTAGATAATACTATATGACCTAGCTTGTATTAAAAATATAGTAGTTTTTCGATCGATGTATACTTTTTTACGCTAATTGGTTCAAATTTACATATATCTTGTAAACTATTATACTATAAAATATTGATGAATAATGTAATTTCTCTTGTGACTCGTCGCACATCTACAAAGTACAAGGTTTACTCACTTAAGTTTTCAAAATTTGCCTATTATTTAAATTAAATTAGTTTTTAAATCATTTTAAAAACTATTATTTAAAAATAACTCTATTTTGTTACTGAAATAGGATTTATTATAAAGTATGTTATACATATTTATGACATCACGTGTCGACAATGACACATACATACTTCATATGTCTGACCCATGTAATACAGGTCACTTCGTTTTCCATTTTAAATATATTTTCTAGTAATTTATAAAATAATTCCTACAAACCATATAATATTTTTTAAAGACTATATGAAAAACAATAATGCGCATTGTAGGATTAACTTTGCGGACTTCTCAACATAAGTTTTCGTATATATATATATATATATATATATACAGAAAATCTCCTATAAGGACTCCTTATGGTACAAATCCCGGTACATACCATTTTTTTAAAATAGTAAAAAAATGATTTTTTTTATGAATCTTCATGGATATGATCTCCACGTTGAGAAATCATATCCAATATTTTTTGTCAAAAAATTCAATTAAAAAAGCCATTGATATTAGGTGATATCTAAAAAAATGGTATAAATATGCATTTTCAATCGTTGAAATATTGGGTCGGTGCCAGCTGCCTTATTGTTTTAATTTTTTTAATAAACTTCATGGATATTATATTCTCACTATCGAGATCATATCCATGAAGTTTCAACAAAAAAATTAAATCAAAAAGTGGGTGATATGATCGCCAACATTTCAACGGTCTAAAATGCATATTTATAGAATTTTTTTACATATCACCTTATCTCAACGGTTTGTTTCTTGAATTTATTTATGAAAAAAATTGGAGAGGATCTTCCCAACATGGAGATCATATTCATGAAGTTTCATAAAAAAATTCATTTTTTTACTGTTTTAAAAAAATGGTATGTACTGGGGTCTGCACCACAAGGAGTTCGTACAAGAGAGGGCATCTCTCTCTCTCTCTCTCTCTCTCTCTCTCTCTCTCTCTCTCTCTCTCTCTCTCTCTCTATATATATATATATATATATATATATATATATATATATATATATATATATATATATATATATACATTTGTGTGTGTGTTGTTACACCCCGCCTAATTAAATACCGGGTGATCAGTCCTTTATTAAATTAAAAATCAGCTGAATGGTTGGTTCATTCTCAACATCACTGTCGCAAAATAATATTTCTAATTTGAACACCCTAAATTATTAAGCTAAGTGTCAAAACCATTTAAAACCTCATTTTTCCTTTATTAAATACCCAAAAAAAAACCTTTTTAATGCCCAACAGTTAAGAATTACATAAATACCAAGGATGACAATTTACACACAAGAGTTTAACCATCTATATCATCCCAACCAAGTATAAGAGCCATAAATGAAATCATTCTGACAAAAGTTAACTCCCGAGGAGTACTAAATGCTGGAAATATCACAAATCTCTGACATATCCAACTGGAATAGGAAATCAGACGACACATGCCCTAACTATGAAGATCTAAAGTAGGAACTAATTCAATGACAAAGTCGTCTAAAGCAAGGGCCTACAACTCCCACATAAGCTGTAGCACATCCAATCCAATGAACCTAAGCATGACGCCCCTGTGGATGGGCACCTGTAATACATACATATATATACAAAAGAGAAAGAAATGATAGAAAACGGGTCAGAGCCCGAGTGTCAAACAATTTTAAAAATAGTTTAGCAAGTATTTGAAATGCTTACCGGCTAATATCACAACCATGTTAGTGTGCGACACTATCTTGAAAATTCTCACCTCGTATCTAGTGTGCACGACTACCGTACTAATAAATTTCATTAGTTTCCCTATCTTATTCTCCAATAGGTTTTATCATGTGAAAAGCGAGGTTATGATATTTACTTTAGGAAATCATTATCTTCCATTTTCTTACATTACTTTGAACCACTCATGACAAAATTCATGAACACTTGTTAAAAAGTTGAAGCATTTATTCATTACTTAGCTACTTATACCCACAGTCTAAAGCATATATATACTATCGGCACCCAACATAAATCTATGGTGCTGGCATACTCTGCTATCAAGTTCCCGTATCACTCACACTAAGGGAAATACTAGTTTGGAATCACTCTCGAACTGTATTAACACAATACACATACAAATGGAGGCGAAGCATAGTTCCAAGTCACTAAGAGGTCAACACATACCCTCACGTCTCTTAGGACTGTCTGACTATCGATCGGATAGCCTGTACCAAGGATTCCTATGTTCTAGGGTACAAGTCAATATCCCCCATAAAGGTCCAATCGAGATAAGACTGTCCCAATGCGGAAACCTTCGTGATAGCAAGTAGCTTGGTTATGATTTTTACACAGATACATAATATATGCACAATCACATAGTCATATATATAAATATTCACATTTTCCAAATTAAGTTCGCCCACCACCCATAATTATTATTATCCGTTCTCAACACAAATTTTACTTAATTATATCTTATAACGGATTCGTCTCTTTTATTCTCATTTATTATTTACTTCATACTTACTTATTATCTCTCGAAGTATTCTCTCTCACTAAGTATAAATATCAATAGGTACCCTCACTTACCTTCTAGTCCAAATCTTTCATGAGTCTCAATCTTTTAGTAAATGTACGCACAATTTTCATTGTATGAATAACTCTCCGTTAACCCAAAATTTCATCTCATATTAATTTCACTCAACGGAGTCTACTTAGACCCTATTGGTCATCTTCATAACCCATTATACTCTATCAATGATGATCAAAGGTTCCTACGCATTTTAACCGGACTAAACAAAAAAAGGGGAAAAATATGCAGTTTTCCAGGAGGGGTCGATCGATCGGTCGTCGATCGATCGATGATCTTGGTCGATCGATCGATCAAGCAGTTCTTGCCCAGTTTGGTGCAAATTTCAACCTACGCGTTCAATCATTCTAACCCCTCCAGACCTCTATAATTTCATCCCAAACTCCCATCAAAGTAATCCAAGTGTATAAGCAATGTACATAAACAAGTTCTAACGTAACGACATAAATAAATCCTCAATGAATCTATCAAAAAGGGGTTTAATCTCAAATCTATTTATAAAACCAAATTTTGCATGAATAATCACCACCCTCTATTTTAATCAAGATTTTCCTCCCAAATAACATAGTAAATTCATGGGTAATCCTCTACATATGATCAAGATTTTAGACTACATGGGTTCTCCCTACAACACATATAAATTCTCTTTCAAAATATATAAGTTTTCCATTAAAACATACGATTTCCATTCCTAGACTAACATGGAAGGTATATTAACTTGGAATTTAGCAAGATAGATACTTGCCTCGGATTCAAGGGTCTGATTTGTTAATGAAAAATATATGTTTGCGTTCCTCGTCGTGCGATCTACGTTTTGGTGGTGGTTGCGATGAAATTGGGTGAGTTTTAGGCCTTGGATTGCTTGAAGACTCTTCACCTTCTTCTCAAATCTCTTCACCTTCTTCTCTAATCACTTCACCTTCTTCTCTAATGGTTGTCTTAGGCTTTGTGTTTGTTAACCCCAAGAGATAACTCTAAATAGTTAATAAATACTAAGAAAATTCGTGGGTTTAATTATCCAAAATTACAAAATGTCTAAAATACCCTCCTAGGATGTCAATTAGGCCTAAAAATGCCCCGAGACCCAAATTAAACCCCCGGGTAGACTTTTCTGACTATCTCGACCCTTCTGAACACTTTGGCGCACTCAAAATGACTATACGAATGACTTATAATCTATTCACTTTAATAATAATTATTTAGTCCTGACATGACACAGGCGTGTCCCGAATTAAATTTCCATAATTGCCATTTTATTCACTCGTGACAATTTTAATAAAATCAATCTCATATATTACTTTACATATTTAGTAATATTCAACAAATTTCCAATAATTACTAACTCACATCATGCTAGTAAATATAAAAAAAATCCGAATTAATATTAAATTAATACCTCAAATTAAATTGAATAAATTCCTAATTTTAAAAGCCATAAAAATACGGGGTATTACATACTTCCCTCGTAATAATGGAATTTCGTCCTGAAATTCAGAAAAATAAAGCGTAACTTGTAAGAACAACTCCGGTTATTAATCTCACATCTCATGTAATTTCCTTCATGCCACCCATACAGTACATTACCGAATACCCCCACTAATGTTATACTCTAAGCCTTACCATTTAGTTTAAATTATCTTGAGTTAAACTTTACCCAATCCGTACTATACCATCCTCATGGAAAAATTATGGGGAGTAACGATCCTAAGTCATCAAACAACTAAATCTGGAAGTCATAACTTCTACTTTCATTAACCTCAAGAATACTTATTGTGACACAAACATGGAAAATACTACAATCAAATCATCCAGGGCGCCCGTACACCCAATGTGTGTACATTCCATCATAAGGTCTAAATGAATTTGATTCCTCTGTAAGATTACCCTTAATTAACTTACTACTTAGTCTGTAATCCGTATTTCTATGATTTCGACATTCTCATTTGGCGATTCCATTTGCCTTAAATCATGCTACAACTCATAACTCTCTCATTAATATATATATATATATATATAGATAAGGGCAAAGGTTATAAACTCATATTCTAAAGACCTAACTTACTTCGACTCCCAACGTTCTTTAGTTTCATGCGTGGGGTGTCTCGCAGAGCAAAATCCAAATAAGGAACCCCCCCGATACACTACTACCTAAAATAGTTGGTCATCAAAACTTCTCAGGTCCTTAGTCTATAGTATATAACATCCCAAAAAGTTTTATCTATTTATATAAAAGTCTACTTATTAACTCTCTTGTCAAAGACAATATGTTGGCTATAATGATCATTCTTAGTCTCATATACAACAAGTTAATCCATGCTGATAATCACATCCTACTCGGACATGTCTATAACAAGTAAATCCCTGATACTATTAAACTCACATTTTGATATATACAAGAAAATAATAGGCACCCCACTACCCATCGGTGAGTCTACATAAATAATAGTGCCAATGGCCAAGTCTAGTAACCCTATGGTCTACGCAATTCTAATAGCTACAAATGAATGTGAGGTCCTAATAACAATCATTATGCACCCCATAATTCCATAGATAGAAAATGTACCCTCATTCCCGGGCGGTGGTTGTTGAC
This sequence comes from Sambucus nigra, assembly GCA_949130495.1. Classification (NCBI taxonomy): domain Eukaryota; kingdom Viridiplantae; phylum Streptophyta; class Magnoliopsida; order Dipsacales; family Adoxaceae; genus Sambucus; species Sambucus nigra. The sequence goes on along the minus strand of OX422218.1, from coordinate 25,700,615 downwards.
TCCCACTATTATAACTTTGCTCCGATGAGTCAAGAAAAATTTTACCCCAAATTTTTAGTTTTAGTTAACCACACTCCACTATATGTCCAAGTCTTTGAATATATTGACTTCGTTGGGTAATACACCTAATTCCCGCATTTCTATAACTTCTACTGATGACTCTCATCAATTTTTTATTTGACCATCTCCCAAGCGTACTACGTTGGGTGAGTCTAATTTGGCATCACCTTCGACTATAGCAGCACTTGGAATTTGTAGGTTGCGTCATAACCGTCTCTATAGTCCTGGACTCTCGTGCCTTACTAGGGGTGACCTCAACTACGGTCATCATCCTCGAACATACTTCATAACCTCCTAAGTACGATCTCCGCTATCCGTCCAATGGCCCTCATCTGCCATACTTCTTGTACGAACACGTCCGAACACAAATAAGATTCACTATTATATACATTATAACAAGAGAACTGAATCTTACCATAGAAATCAATAATCCTAATCATAGGGCTCTATATCAAACAAAGTAATACTCAGTTGAAAGTATAGTAAGCCGTACAGACCCTAAAGGACACTAGAACTTTATGCTCTGATACCACCTGTAACACCCCGCCTAATTAAATACCGGATGATCAGTCCTTTATTAAATTAAAAACCAGGTGAACGGTTGGTTCATTCTCAGCATCATTGTCGCAAAATAATATTTCCATTTTGAACACCCTAAATAATTAAGCTAAGTGTCCAAACCATTTAAAATCTCATTTTTCCTTTATTAAATACCAAAAAAAACCTTTTTAATACCCAACAGTTAAGAATTACAAAAATACTAAGCATGGAAATTTACACACAAGAGTTAAACCATCTATATAATTCCAACCAAGTGTAAGAACCATAAATGAAGTCATTCTAACAAGAGTTAACTCCTGAGGAATACTGAATGCTGGAAATATCACAAATCTCTGACAAATCCAACTAGAATAGGAAATCGGGTGACACATGCCCTAACTATGAAGATCTAAAGTAGGAACTGATTCAATGACGAAGTCGTCTAAAGCAAGGGCCTACAACTCCCATATAAGCTGCAGCACGTCCAATCCAAAGAACCTAAGCACGACGCCCATGTGGCTGGGCACCTGTAATACATACATATATATACAAAAGAGAAAGAAATAACAGAAAACGGGTCAGAGCCTGATTGTAAAACAATTTTAAAAATAGTTTAGAAAGTTTTAAAAATGCTTACCGACTAATATCACAACCATGTTAGTATGCGACACTCTCTTGAAAATTCTTACCTCTCATCTAGTGTTCACGACTACCTTACTAATAAATTTCATCAGTTTCCCTATCTTATTCTCTAATAGGTTTTATCATGTGAAAAGCGAGGTTATGATATTTACTTTAGGAAATCATTATCTTCCATTTTCTTACATTACTTAGAACCACTCATTATCGTTACAAAATTCATGAACACTTGTTATAAAGTTGAAGCATTTATTCATTACTTAACTACTTATACCCACAGTGTGAAGTTTCCATATATAAGCATATATATATATATATATATGTATGTATACTATCGGCACCCCACATAAATATATGGTGTTGGCATACTCTGCTATCAAGTCCCCGTATCATTCACACTAAGGGAAATACTAGTTCGGAATCACTCTCGAACTGTATTAACACAATACACATACAAATGGAGGCGAATCATAATTCCAAGTCACTAAGAGGTCAGCACATACCCTCACGTCTCTTAGGACCGTCTAACTATCGATCCGATAGCCTGTACCAAGGATTCCTATGTTCTAGGGTACAAGTCAATATCCCCCATAAAGGTCCAATCGAGATAAGATTGTCCCAATGCGGAAACCTCCGTGATAGCAAGTAGCCCGGGTATGATTTTTACACAAATACATAGTATATGCACAATCACACAGTCATATATATAAATATTCACATTTTCCAAATTAAGTTCGCCCACAACCCATAATTATTATTATTCGTTCTCAACACAAATTTTACTCAATTATTCTCATAACGGATTCGTCTCTTTTATTCTCATTTATAATTTACTTCATACTTACTTCTTATCTCTCTAAGTATTCCATCTCACTAAGTATAAATATCAGTAGGAATACCCTCACTTACCTTCTAGTCTAAATCTTTCATGAGTCTCAATCTTTCAGTAAACGTACGGACAATTTTCAATGTATGAATAACTCCCCGTTAACCCAAAATTTCATCTCATATTAATTTAACTCAACGGAGTCTACTTAGACCCTATTTGTCATCTTCATAACTCATTATACTCTATCAATGATGATCAAGGTTTCCTACGCATTTTAACCGGACTTAACAAAAAAAAGGGGGGAAATATGCAGTTTTCCAGGAGGGGTGGATAGGTCGATGATCTTGGTCGATCGATCGATCAAGCAGTTCTTGCCCAGTTTGCTGCAAATTTTAACCTACGGGTTAAATCATTCTAACCCCTCCAAACCTCTATAATTTCATCCCAAACTCCCATCAAAGTATTCCAAGTGTATAAGCAATGTACATAAACAAGTTCTAACGTAACAACATCAATAAATCCTCAACGAATCAATCAAAAAGGGGTTTAATCTCAAATCTATTTATAAAACCAAATTTTGCTTGAATAATCACCACCCTCTATTTTAATCAAGATTTTCTTCCCAAATACCATTATAAATTCATGGGTAATCCTCTACATATGATCAAGATTCTAGACTACATGGGTTCTCCCTAAAACACATATAAATTCTCTTCCAAAATATATAATTTTTCCATTAAAACATATGATTTTCATTCCTAGACTAACATGGAAGGTATATTAACATGGAATTTATCAAGATAGATACTTGCCTTGGATTCAAGGGTCTGATTTGTTGATGAAAAATATATGGTTGCGTTCCTCGTCGTGTGATCTACGTTTTGGTAGTGGTGGCGATGAAATCGGGTGAGTTCTAGGCCTTGGATTGCTTGAAGACTCTTCACCTTCTTCTCAAATCTCTTCACCTTCTTTTCTAATCACTTCACCTTCTTCTCTAATGGCTGGCTTAGGCTTTGTGTTTTTTAACCCCAAGAGACAACTCTAAATGGCTAATAAATACTAAGAAAATTCGTGGGTTTAATTACCCAAAAATACAAAATGTCTAAAATACCCTCCTGGGATGTCAATTGGGCCTAAAAACGCCCGAGACCCAAATAAAACTCTCGGGTACACTTTTTTTACTTTTTCGACCCTTTCGAACAATTTGGCGCACTCAAAATGACTATACAGACGACTTATAATCTATTCACTTTAATAATAATAATTTAGTCCTGACACGACACAGGTGCATCCCGAATTAAATTTCCATAATTGTCATTTTATTCACTCGTGACAATTTTAATAAAATCAATCTCATATATTACTTTACTCATTTAGTAATATTCGACAAATTTTCAATAATTACTAACTCACAGCATGCTAGTAAATATAAAAAAAATCCGGATTAATATTAAATTAATACCTCAAATTAAATTGAATAAATCCCCAATTTTAAAAGCCATAAAAATACGGGGTATTACATGTGTGTGTGTGTGTGTGTCAGTGGAGGATTCAGGATTTGGAGTGAAGTGGGGCGAAATCTTTTGATGAAGCCTGGGGGCTCGGGGGCGAGAGCCCACGAGGCGATTTTTTCAAAAAAAATATTTTTTTGCAATTTTTAACCCTATAATTATTGAGGTATTAATTAACTAATTTTGGATTCCTAAATTTTTCAGTTTCGGATATGGTTGAACCTCAGCTTCGGATACGGTTGGTGTGTTGTCTTCTCTTTTCCGTTTAAAAATTTTCTCCATGACTTCCTATATTTACAACAAATTTAATTTAATTTTAGACTAAAAGCATACATTATAAATTTAATTTCAGACTAATAAATTCCAGGGATTTTAATTTTAATATCCAATATAAATTTAAACACATATTATAAATAGACACATAAATATAATATGCGCATATTATTTTTTTGCTAAACAAACATATATAAACAAACAAAATATACAAAAAATATAAACAAACACATATAAACATAATAGACCTCTGTCTAGGCTAGAATTCAGTAGCTGCGAGCAGCGTAGAGGGAGGGAGCGAGCAGCCTGGAGCATTTTCACCCTCATCTTTGAAAATAATTAGAAGTAATCTCCAAGTTTGATTTTTTACCAAAACATAAAGTTGAACTTGGGCAGCCATCCCGCTTCGACCTGGGGTGGATCCACCCCTAGTGTGTGTGTGGGTGGATGGGTGTGTGTTTGTGTGGGTGGGTGGGTGGGTGGGTGTATTAAGCCACATTCAAATTAGAATAACCATCCATTCTTTACTTAAAAAAATAGTAAATTTTACAAAATATTAAAAGGGTGGTGCTTTACGTTAAAATAGTTATGTTTGAAGACAATTCAAAATATTAATTTTTATATATCATCACATCCAGGCAAGGACATGTATATATCGTGCCCGTCCCATGTTATATGTGTCACTGCATTGACCCTTTTGAATATATTTTTTTATAATCACGACATAATTCTCTCTCTCTCTCTCTCTCTCTCTCTGTCACACACACACAAACACACACACACACAAACATATATTTATGTGTGTGTGTGCGTGTGTGTGAAATTTATATTAGAATTATAAAAATGATGCATAATGTAGACACGTCTTACATGAGTTCTACCTAGAAAATACCTTAATTATACATTAAGACTAGGTTCCAACATCGTGCGATGCGCAGGCGAACTGTAGTTCTTGTAATAAAATGTTTTATAAACAAAGTTAAAATAATATTAAATATGCCACTCTAAGTAAATTTTGTAAATTTCATAGTTGCAACAAAAGAACCACAGGTTCACCAACTCTACCAAATTTATAAATTTATAACAAATGCTTTGATCATTATTAACGCTCAATATATGATATGAATTTCTGAACAAAGTGTTTGATTTAGTTAGTAACAATTTAGAGTTGACTTATTCCTCAGTTGTTAGCTAGAAAATAGGATCAGTAGTTTTCACCTTTTATTTAGGAATTAATTTCTAGTTTATTTGGTATGTTGTTCTTTTTATCGTCTGTAAATAAAGGGTGTAATGAGTGGTTCGGTCAAGTAAAAATTCCATAGAATCTAATTTGTTTTTAATTGACATAATACAATTGTAGCTTCTCTCTCTCTCTCTCTCTCTCTCTCTCTCTCTCTCTGTGTGTGTGTGTGTGTGTGTGTGTGTGTGTGTGTGTGTGTGTGTGTGTGTGTCTGTTTGTATATATATATATTCAAGCTATGTTTTATAATGTTTTCTCCCTTTTGTCTACTACTATTTCCAACAACAACGACACATACATTTTAAAAATCCATTTCTCTTAGGCCCCAACTCCCTCTCCTTGGTTGCCCAAGATCCCTAAAAATCGTATGACATTATCACTTGAAGATGCTTCACTTGTAAATTATAAACGAACGCAAGTTACTACTTCACTAACTTTTCCACTATCATAATCAAGGTTCTAAAAAATGCAGGGTGTGATCGAGGCGTGGATGCCAAGCCTTAAGCCTTAGAATCCTAGGCGGGCCTTAGGCATAAAAAGGCGTGAAAATGAGTTTAGGCCTTTTTAATATATTTTAATATTTTTTTACCATAACAAGGCTATTAAAATACTAAAATTGTACATATCATAAATATATGTCCGAATATATGCAAATTAAAATACTATTTGATTATTTTGGATGAGATACTGGTCTGGTTAGTAAAAAAATTCTTTAAAAGGCGATATCATTTCACTAAAGCGTTGTTCTTTTTTTTTTAAAAAAAAAGTGCACCTTAAGGGTTTTATCAAGAGTAAGGCATAAAAAACTTAAGGAGGGGCATTTCTTCCAAGCCTTAAGCCTAGGCGAATTTTTTAGAACAGTGATCATAATAAAGTAACTCAAACTGATGTTCACTCTAGGACATCCATATTAAAGGCAATTGCTCAAAAATATTGATATCTCAACAGACTATATATATTAACGTATAATATATAACTTGAAGATTATTTTGAAATGATACATACCACACGTAAATACATTAAAAAATATGCAGGATTATTTTGAATGGAGACTATATAAAATCATATCACATACCAAAATTGATTAACCCCAAAGATAATTAGCAAGAATTATACCCTCATTTCCATAATCAGAAGTCTAATAAATCGTCTCTAAACATCAACATCACATAAAAAGGGGAAATACAAAATTCAATCGGAAGTGAAACATAATGTTAAATCCTTCACTAAAAAATCAAAATCTTGAAGTCAAGATTAAAAAAAATACACACATATACATGAAGAAATATAAGAAATCCTAAATATTACATCCTTGTCGCTCTAAATTGAGACCCCTCGGAGCTCAACATTTCACCAAACATATTTCTTTTTATAAATTTTAGTCTCCTTGTAACATCGGTACCAATAAACCTTTAGAATCATTATTTAATAAAAATAAATATGTATCACAAGTATCTGTAGATTTTTTATGTCCTCTTTACTATGATAGGATACATATTACATAGAAGTTTGAACAGAATCTCACCAAAGAGTCAAACTCTACCGTATCCTTCCAAATATTTCTTCATATTTCAACACCTTGCTATGATAAGACACCTCTGACGATAGCAAGATTTGATGTAGCATGCTTATAGAGAGTGGTGGATTAAGTATTTTACACTAAGAGGGGATAAAAAATCAAGGTAGAAAATTTAAACATTATTCATCATCACTCAAAAGTCAAATTTGGTAAATAAAAAAAAAAGTCCTAATCAATAGCCATAACGTAGTTAAATTCAAAATCGCTAACCATATTCAATTCATATGAATAAAAAACTAATAAGTGCAGTTCATTGACCTTGTAAAATAAATTAAATCAATTCTAAATCCCTAACACAACTAAGCCTAATTCAAATGAAATATGAAATATAAAAATAATTATACCCCATATTCTACATTATTAAATAATTTTGATATAATTGATATAAGAAGATAATTATCTTGATAATTCAAAATGGCAATAATGAGTGTTACCCTTTCCCTATGTTCGCACAATAACAACCATTTCACATGTAAAGTAATTCTTCAGGATAACACAAACAACCCTGTTATAGGGAATATACGTTATAATTTAGGTAATTTTTTTTTATGTTAGACGAATAAGGTTCAACTAAGATATAACCTGTGGTGGAGTTGAGGAAGGGATGGATGTAATATAAAATCGAGCTTGGGTTAAACCACATAACTAGAGTACATGAAATGAATAATACTTGAAAACATTAATCTAAATTGATCTATACACAAACCTAAGATTATAAGTAGAAATAATTTAAGAAAATAAGGATAATGCTCTATTCCCACTCCCGCACATTCTTCCCACACTCCATTTTAAGATTCAATGACTATAATGCCCTTAAATCCATTAAATTCATTAACTCATTTTCATTTCATTCCAAATTCAGATTTATACCCAAAATTTATATTCACTTTTTTATCCCAACTAAAATAAATATTTTATTTATTTAATAAAAAAATTTATTTATATTAAAAACTGTTTTGAATGTAAAAAAATGTTTATTTAAAAATACACTTTTTAAAAAATAAAAAATAAATTTTGTATAAAAAATTGTTTCAACTTTATATAAAGTAAAAAATTATTTCCACTGTTAAAAAATTAACTGTTGTTTTAAAAAAATTGTTGCATAAATTGTTTAAACAATTTAAAATATAAGCAAATAAAAATTGTTTTGATTATAAAAAACAATTTTTAAAAAATAAAATATATTTTTTGTATAAAAATTGTCTTTAACTTTTTTTATTATATAAAAAGGTTTTTTACAAAAGTAAATTATTTTAGTTTTTAAAAATACGAATTATATATTGACCTAGTATCAGTCCACTAACAAATCTCCTACTAACTTGGAACACATGGCGTCAGCATCTGCTGGTTATACCTATTCAACAGCAACAAACATTCAAAATTTGGATTCTCCTATTCCGTAGCTAAACATCTACTACTTGCACTGTATATATTTCACCAGCATAGCTGGGTTCATCAACTGTGTAAAAACAATATATCAAACATTCGTTCAGTTATTATGGTACCAGAGCAATAACCTGAGAATTTTTTTTTCGTTTCTATCAGCAGTGATATCCGTCCATCACAATGACCACCTCATCAAATACAAACAGTGATAACTCTTCCCCTCCTTCTACAATCAATATTGGTTCCTCCCACCACTATGTCAACATCAAACTTGATGATACCAATTACCTTCACTGGAAAACTCAAGTTGAACCATTTTTAAGTGGTCAAAACCTGCTTTGATTTGTTGATGGAAGTTATCCATGTCCCTCTGACGAACCAGCTACCAGCTTATGGAAACAGCAAAATAAGCTAATTATTAGCCTACTTGTATCCTCTATGTCCACCTCAATGATATCTCTTGTAGTTGGACTACAAACATCTCATCAAATCTGGAAGACTCTTGCTGATGCCCTTGCATCTCCTTCTGAAACTCGCATCCTAAACCTTCATCTTCATCTTCATCGTCTTCACCAAGGTGATGACTCTACATCAACCTTCCTTCAAAAAGAAAAAGACATTTCTGATGAACTCAGCGATGCTGGCCATCCTCTCACCCAAGCTGAATTTAATATTCACATTTTCAAAGGACTAAGATCTGAATTCAAGGATTTAATAACTACTCTGACTGCAAGACCCACTCCTATAACCTTCTCTGAGTTACACTCTCTATTACCCAGTCATGAATTTATCAATACTGACCAATTCTCAAATCTCATAATCCAACCTCCTAACAATCCACCTACTGCTCACTTTACTACTCCAAACCCCTCAACATCATGTAATACCCCATATTTTTATGCTATATTAATTTGGGGATTTACTAAATTTAATGAGAATGTTTATTTAATAAAAATCCGGAAATTAATTATGTTATAATTATTAACGTGATGAGAGTTAGTAATTATGGGAAACTTGTTGAATATTACTAATGAGCATAGTGATATACTATATTGGTTATATTGAATGTCATACGTGAATTAAATGACTATTTCGGAAATTTAAGTTGGGACGTGCCTGTGTCACGTCGGGACTAATTTTGTTAATTAAAAAGTAAATATTTTATAAGTTGTTCGTATGGTCGTTTTGAGTGGGCCAACGCGTTCTGAAGGGTCGAGATAGTCAGAAAAGTGTACCCGGGGGTTTAGTTTGGGTCTCGGGGCATTTTTAGGCCTAATTAGTACCTCGGGAGGGCATTTTAGTCATTTTACATAATTGGGTAATTAAACCCACGAATTTCAGCCATCTTTATCAGCCATTAGGTCAGCCTTTTAGGGTTAGAACTTTCAGAAATCAAGTGACGGCTATTGGAGAAGAGAGGAGAGAGCTCCAAGGCAATCCAAGGCCAAAAAGCCACCGGATTTCACCGCCACCACCACCACCGCGTAGATCACGAGACAAGGAACGCATCCATACCAAAATCATCCGGGAATCTGCATACCAAAATCCCAGGCAAGTATTTGACTTGCGTATTTTCGTTAATGCAATCTTTATATTAGTCTAGGATTGTTTAGAGATGGAAACCATGGAAGAAAACTCAAATTGTGTTAGGATAATGCATGTAGTTTTGATAATATGGAAATTCTGGAACCCTTGCCATGAAGAGGAATATAACCCACAAAATTTTGATGTTAAATTAGAAGGAAATTCTGGTAAAAACAGATTAGAACCTTGTTTTAGGAAAACTCTAGGGTTTTTGATGATTAGATGGGACTTTGAGTTAATTATACATGTCTAATGATAGTTACACGCATGCTTTACGTTATAAGCACCTAGTATAATGTTATAATGATGATAGTAGAATTTTTGGGGCAATTAGAATGGAAACACATCGTTTTAGATGAAGAAGTTGGATGAAACCCGTAACTGCATTCTGCAGAATTTTGCCCAGACCTGCTTGATCGATCGATCGAGCCTAGAGCTTCGATCGATCGAAGGTTCGATCGATCGAGCCCCAAGCTTCGATCGACCTACCCCTCCTGGAAGACTACTAATTCCCTCTTAAAATGCGTTAAATTCAAATTGTCGTGATATAATTCTTGGGCACTCTTGATAAGTTTATTTGGGAGACATTGAGGACCAGTAGGGTATATGAATAAATGTTGGAACCTTAATCTTTAACGAAAATGGTATTTATGGGATATTTACTTTAGGTTAGTGGACTTATGAATTTAAAGGGTGAGGTACGTAAGAGAGTTACGTTGTACCTAATAAAGACACTTACTGAAATTCAGATTTGTGAGGATGTAGCCCATGAGTGTTAGGTAAGAAGTGAGAAAACCCTTCGAGTTAAGGTTTGGAATAAAACCTTATACGAAATTCTATAACTGTGAAATTTAGGATATACGGTATAATTACGGGTGATGAGAACAACCTATATTAATATGATAAAGTGGTATATTTATATGATTGTGTGTACATATATTATATGCATGTGAAAATCATACCCACGCTACTTACTATCCCTGAGGTTTCCGCGCTGGGACAAGTCTTATCTCGATGGGACCTTTATGGGGGATATTGACTTGTACCCTAGGAGATTGATATCCTTGGTACAGGCTATCGATGTGATAGTTCAGACGGTCCTAAGAGACGCCAGTATGTGCCATCTTCTTAGAGACTTGGAATCTATGATTCGCCTCAATATTGTTTGTGTATTTCTGTTAATACAATTCGAGAGTGATTCCGAATGTATTTCCCTTAATATGAGTGATATGGGGCTTTGGATAGTAGAGTATGCACGCACCATAGTTTTATTCGGGGTGTTGTTATATATATATATTATACGAGTAGTTAATATATATATGAGATTATGATATTTGAAACTGTCTACTAAGATTTGATAAGTAGGACATGGTTGTTGACTCAAATTATTAAATACTTGTTTTGAAAAAGTATAAGATGTCACTGTAAAACTTTATTGATTTTATAAAGTTAAAATGGAGGACTTTGATTACTGTTTGGAACATTCTTTTAAAATGGAGTCGTGAATTATAAATCTTGCGAGAAATCTAAGTTAAGTTAAATCTTTTAGAAAGACTAGTGCGTTAAATGATAAGAAACTGTGGGGAAGGTTAGTGCGGTAGGTGTGCACATTAGAAGATAGGTGAGTATTTTCTCAAGAGAGTGATGTACTAATATGTTATTGCATTGGCCTGTATCAATTTAAATACTTGTTAAACGTATTTTAAAATCAAACACACTTTCGGGCTCTGACCCGTTTCTTTTTCTCTCTCTCTATCTTGTATGTATATGTATACTTTCAGGTGCCCAGCCACAGGGGCGTCTTGCCTAGGATCCCTTGAGAGGAATGTGCTGCAGCTTAGGTGGGAGTTGCAGGTCACTTGAGTAGACGGCTTCTTTTATTGACTCCACTTCTAGCATTCTCATTTATTGGGCATGTGTCGCCCTTTCCATTATTTCATTTGTTGTTGGGACATTTATATTTCAGTTATTTCCAGTATTGTTCTATGGGATTTATTCAGGATGGATTTGTGATTTTAGTTTCATATGTTGACATTCGATTGACGAATGGTTTATGTTATTTAGTTTATTGTGGCGTGATTCTTAATTGTAGAAATGTTGTTTTAATTAAATAAATCTTTTTCGTTAATAAAAATTTGGAAAGTTTATGTGAAAATGTTTTTGACACTTAGCTTAATTATTTAGGGTGTTAAATTGGAAAATTTATTTTTATCGACAGTGATGCTGAGAATGAACCAACTGTTTACCTTGATTTAATTTAATAAAGGAGTGATCGCCCGGTATTTAATTAGGCGGGGTGTCACAGGTGGTATCAGAGCATCAGGTTCTAGTGTCCATAGGATCTGTACGGCTTTCAGCGTAACTTTATTGCTATAGAGCCCTATTTTTAGGATTGTTGTATTCTTGCTTTTATGTTTAAATCTTCAGCTATTTGAGATATGATAATAACTGTAGACTAATAAACTTGTTCACGTTTCAGATTCCTCCGAGACGTGCTCCGAAAGATAGGCGTGCCCAAGCCGAGCAGCCAGCAGCTCCGGCACCAGACACAATGAATGAGAACGAAGTAGCCTCCATCGTTGCTCAGGCGGTGAATGTCGCGATAGCGGTGATTCAACAGGATCCACCCCAGGTTCAGGCAGTGGCGCCAGTACCAGCACATCTTCCATCCGCATGGGAGAGGGTTCGGGATGCTTTTTCAGAATGCGCATCCCCCTGAGTTTTTTGGTAGCTCCGATATTGTTACAGTCAGCCAATGGAAGAAAAACATCCAGCAGCACCTCCGTATGTATGAGTGCACTAACGTGAAAAATCAGTTATTGGCTTCCTTTAAGCTGGTGGGAGCCGCATTACAGTGGTGGGAGTCCACTACTACTCTGGAGGAGAGGGACACGATCCCTATTCAGTTGTTCTGGGAGCGGTTTGACCGCAAGTATTTTCCACCCGCAGTGCAGACTGAGATGAGGCGGAAATTACTAAATCTGAAGCAGGAGAACCTTACTGTAGCTGAGTATGAGGAGGAGTTCACGAGACTTCTCACTATTGTGCCGGATGAGGCACCCACTGAGAGCAAGAAGATTTTGTTGTTTGTCGACGGGTTAGCTTGGAGGATCCGTCAGCACCTTATTAGGAATCTATCCCTGAGTACTTTCACTGACGTACTCAATGCAGCGTTACTACATTTCCAGGATCACCGCTTCCATCTTCAGGGAAGCAAGAGAGCAGGAGAGTCCAGCCAGCAGGGCAAGACCGGGGGTAATAGTGCCGGTGGGGCACCAACTCATGGACAGACTCGTCAGCATGAACAGAGTTCCCATCAGGGGGACCCTGCTAAGCGATTCCGTTCAGGTGATTCTAGGCAGGGATTCGGGGGTTTCAGGCAGGGACATCAGGGCCAGCCTAATCAGCAGGGCCAGCAGGGCCAACACCGACCGCAGGGACAACAGCAGGGCCAGCAAGGCCAACAGCGTGCACATCAGGGCCAACAGGGCCAGTGGCGTGGAGGTAACGGCCAGCAGGTCCGTGGACAGCAGGGTCAGAGGGGCGGTAACTTCAAAGGCAGATGCTTTGGGTGCGGTAAATATGGCCATAGCCGCCAGGATTGCCTAGAGGGCGATAGGGCCCCACAGTAGCAGGGGGCCCGTAATGAGCTGCAGAGACCACTCTTTCCACCTGCCCTCCCAGCTCCAGCCCAGGTGCCAGCCCTACCAGCCATTCCAGCAGCTCCAGTGCAGTAGGGGCAATTGCAGTATGGACGTGTCTATAACGTCCACCAGGCAGCAGCTCCACAGGCACCACCCGCGATTGAGGGTATGTTTCCTATCCATGGTACTATGGGTCGGGTATTATTTGATACGGGGGCAACGCATTGTTTTATAGCTACGCATTTCGCGAAGTCCTTAGGATTGCTAGCCACAGCAGAGAGCACCGTGACGTGTGTCGACTCACCACTGGGGAGTGGGTCACTTATATTCTTTATATGCCGGGGAGTGGGGGTAGAGATTGGTAGCTTGGTATTACCTGCAGACATGTTAGTCTTAGACATGTACGAGCATGATGTGATTATTGGTATGGACTGGCTCGCAGCTTATAGAGCCATGATTGATTGCTTCGGTGGGAGCATTATTTTTGCCATTCCGGGGCAAGAGATGTTTGTAGTGGCGATGCCTCGCCCAGAGGGAGGTTCGACCGCTCATTTGTATTACATAGAGGAGGATACCTCTAAGGAGGTTGTGATTCCCTTAGATTCGATCCCTGTTGTCAGGGAGTATTCCGATGTGTTTTAGGAGATACCAGGCCTACCGCCCAGTCGTGAGATAGACTTTGTTATAGATTTACTGCCAGATACGAGACCTATAGCACGCGCACCGTACCGTATGGCTCCGGCAGAGATGCGAGAGCTACGAGATCAGATAGAGCAGCTGTTAGGTCAGGGCTTCATCCGTAGGAGTTTCTCACCTTGGGGCGCTCCAATCTTGTTTGTGAAGAAAAGAGATGGTTCACTAAGATTGTGTGTGGACTACCGTGAATTGAACAAGGTCACGATACGGAATAAGTATCCGTTGCCTCGAATCGATGATCTGTTCGACCAGTTGAGGGGAGCAACTTTCTTTTCAAAGATAAATCTAAGGTCGGGGTACCATCAGTTACGTATTAGAGAGAAGGATGTTTCAAAGACTGCCTTCTTGTCGAGATATGGGTCCTATGAGTTCAGGGTGATGCCGTTCGGACTCACAAATGACCCAGCCGTTTTCATAGACTTGATGAACCGAGTATTCAGAGAGTTATTGGATCAGTTCGTCATCGTCTTCATAGATGATATCTTGATATATTCACACTCTGAGGAGGAGCATGCCGAGCACTTGAGGCAGGTTCTTCAGACTCTACGAGAGCATCAGGTGTATGCTAAGTACGAGAAGTGTGGATTCTGGTTGCGAGAAGTACAGTTCTTGGGCCATGTCATTTCTGAACAGGGGATTGCAGTTGATCCGAGAAAAGTGTCAGCGGTGAGGGAGTGGGGACATCCCACGACACCGACAGAAGTGCGTAGTTTCTTGGTATTAGCCGGATACTACAGGAGATTCATTCGGGGATTCTCAAAAATAGCGGGTCCATTGACGAATATGACTCGCAAAGGGGTACCATATGTTTGGGATGACGCTTGTCAGCTGGCTTTCGACGAGCTGAAAGACAAGCTTACTTCAGCACCAGTCCTTGCCTTATCGAAACCGGGTGTGGAGTACCTGGTTTATACCTATGCGTCCTTACGGGAACTTGGGGGAGTACTTCAGCAGGAAGAGAAGGCTATAGCTTTTGCTTCCCGCAATCTTAAGCCGCATGAGAAGAATTACCCCACCCACGACCTGGAGTTAGTAGCGGTCGTCTTTGCATTGAGAATTTGGAGGCACTACTTATTGGGCGAGAAATTCCGTTTGTTCACAGACCATAAGTCACTGCAGTACCTGTTCACTCAACGAGAGGTGAATATACGTCAGCGCAGGTGGTTAGAGTTTGTGAAGGACTACCAGTTCGATATACAGTATCATCCGGGGAAGGCCAACGTAGTTGCTGATGCGTTGAGCCGTAGACCGGTAGACGATTTAGCGGACATTTGGAAAGCAAAGTGGAAGGAGTTGGGTCACCAGGACGCAGTAGCCCGTTCTTTTATATCCGTGATGTCAGTCACACCCGAGATTGTTACGAGGGTGATACAGGCACAGACCACAGACCCGTTTTGCCAGGAGCAGATTGTGCGACTTCTAGATGAGGGTGCTGAGTCCTATTCTGTTAGTTCTGATGGAGTTTTGCGGTTTAATGGGAGATTAGTGGTTCCAGAAGGAGCGGAGTTACGTCATGAAGTGACGACTCATTCTCACGGGTCTGGATTTGCAGTACATCCGGGAGGTGATAAAATGTACCAGGACATGAGGCGTGAATACTGGTGGAGTGGGATGAAGAAGGACATCGCCGAGTTTGTGTCCAAGTGTTCTACCTGCCAGATGGTGAAGGTGGACCACCAAAAACCGTCAGGATTGCTTCAGCCATTGGAAGTACCCGTGTGGAAGTGGGAGAGTATTTCCATGGATTTCATTACAGGGTTGCCTACATCACAGCGGGGCCACGATTCTATCTGGGTGATTGTAGACCGTTTGACCAAAGTGGCTCATTTTCTGCCAGTGCGGATAGATTATACTACGGGTCAGTATGCTCAATTATTCATTACTGAGATTGTCAGATTACACGGGGTGCCCCTGAATATTGTGTCATATAGAGATAAGATTTTTTGTGTCACGTTTCTGGGAAAGTTTTCAGGAGGCTATGGGTACCGAGTTGAGGTTGAGTTCAACTTACCACCCACAGACAGAGCGTACTAATTAGATGTTAGAGGATATGCTACGCATGTGTGTTCTCAATTTTGGAGGAGTTTGGGAGCCACATCTTCCACTGGTAGAGTTTGCTTATAATAACTCTTATCAGTTTACGATTGGTATGGCCCCATTTGAGGCTTTGTATGGCAGGCCTTGTCGTTCTCCAACTTTTTGGCTCGAGGTGGGGGACAACAAGTTGCTAGGACCAGAAGTGATTCAGGAGACCTCCGTAAGGATTGAGATAATCAGGAGTCGTATTCGGGTACCCCAGGACAGGCAGAAGAGCTACGCCGATGCGAAACGGTTCTTCCGGGAGTTTAATGTGGGAGATCAAGTGTTATTGCGTGTATCTCCTATGAATGAAGTGATGAGGTTCGTGAAGAAGGGGAAATTGGCCCCGAGGTATGTGGGACCATTTCCCATCATCGAGAGGATCGGGCCGGTTGCATACAGGTTGGGATTGCCAGAACATTTACATCGCATCCACGATGTATTCCACATCTCGTCGTTAAGACGATATCTTCGGGAGGATATGGCCTATACTCACATTGCGATAGATGAGATAGATTTACAGTCTGATAGCTCTTACGAGGAGAGACCAGTGGCTATTCTAGACTATAGTGAGAGGAGATTGAGGTCGAAAATAGTTCCACTTGTGCGAGTCCAGTGGGAGCATCATAATGTGGAGGAATCCACTTGGGAGCGTGAGGCAGATATACGCGAGAGATATCCAGAGTTGTTTTTACCAGGTATGCCTTATTTTCCGAATTTCGGGACGAAATTCCATTATTAGGGGGGAAGTATGTAATACCCCGCATTTTTATGCTATATTATTAGGAGATTCATTCGGGGGTTTAGTTTGGGTCTCGGGGCATTTTTAGGCCTAATTAGTACCCCGGGAGGGCATTTTAGTCATTTTACATAATTGGGTAATTAAACCCACGAATTTCAGCCATCTTTATCAGCCATTAGGTCAGCCTTTTAGGGTTAGAACTTTCAGAAATCAAGTGACGGCTATTGGAGAAGAGAGGAGAGAGCTCCAAGGCAAACCAAGGCCAAAAAGCCACCGGATTTCACCGCCACCACCACCACCGCGTAGATCACGAGACAAGGAACGCAGCCATACCAAAATCATCCGGGAATCTGCATACCAAAATCCCAGGCAAGTATTTGACTTGCGTATTTTCGTTAATGCAATCTTTATATTAGTCTAGGATTGTTTAGAGATGGAAACCATGGAAGAAAACTCAAATTGTGTTAAGATAATGCATGTAGTTTTGATAATATGGAAATTCTGGAACCCTTGCCATGAAGAGGAATATAACCCACGAAATTTTGATGTTAAATTAGAAGGAAATTCTGGTAAAAACAGATTAGAACCTTGTTTTAGGAAAACTCTAGGGTTCTTGATGATTAGATGGGATTTTGAGTTAATTATACATGTCTAATGATAGTTACATGCATGCTTTACGTTATAAACACCTGGTATAATGTCATAATGATGATAGTAGATTTTTTGGGGTAATTATAATGGAAACACATCGTTTTAGATGAAGAAGTTGGATGAAACCCGTAACTGCATTCTGCAGAATTTTGCCCAGACCTGCTTGATCGATCGATCGAGCCTAGAGCTTCGATCGATCGAAGGTTCGATCGATCGAGCCCCAAGCTTCGATCGATCGACCCCTCCTGGCAGACTACCAATTGCCTCTTTAAATGCGTTAAATTCAAATTGTCGTGATATAATTCTTGGTCACTCTTGATAAGTTGATTTGGGAGACATTGAGGACCAGTAGGGTATATGAATAAATGTTGGAACCTTAATATTTAACGAAAATGGTATTTATGGGATATTTACTTTAGGTTAGTGGACTTATGAATTTAAAGGGTGAGGTGCGTAAGAGAGTTACGTTGGAACCTAATAAAGACACTTACTGAAATTCAGATTTGTGAGGATGTAGCCCATGAGTGTTAGGTAATAAGTGAGAAAACCCTTCGAGTTAAGGTTAGGAATAAAACCTTATACGAAATTCTATAACTGTGAAATTTAGGATATATGGTATAATTACGGGTGATGAGAAGAACCTATATTAATATGATAAAGTGGTATATTTATATGATTGTGTGTACATATATTATATGCATGTGAAAATCATACCCACGCTACTTATTATCCCTGAGGTTTCCGCGATGGGACAAGTCTTATCTCGATGGGACCTTTATGGGGGATATTGACTTGTACCCTAGGAGATAGATATCTTTGGTACAGGCTATCGATGTGATAGTTCAGACGGTCCTAAGAGACGCCGGTATGTGCCATCCTCTTAGAGACTTGGAATCTATGCTTCGCCTCAATATTGTTTGTGTATTTCTGTTAATACAATTCGAGAGTGATTCCGAATGTATTCCCCTTAATATGAGTGATATGGGGCTTTGGATAGTAGAGTATGCACGCACCATAGTTTTATTAGGGGTGCTGTTATATATATATATATTATACGAGTAGTTAATATATATATGAGATTGTGATATTTGAAACTGTCTACTGAGATTTGATAAGTAGGACATGGTTGTTGACTCAAATTATTAAATACTTGTTTTGAAAAAGTATAAGATGTCACTGTAAAACTTTATTGATTTTATAAAGTTAAAATGGAGGACTTTGATTACTGTTTGGAACATTCTTTTAAAATGGAGTCGTGAATTATAAATCTTGCGAGAAATCTAAGTTAAGTTAAATCTTTTAGAAACACTAGTGCGTTAAATGATAAGAAACCGTGGGGAAGGTTAGTGCGATAGGTGTGCTCATTAGAAGAGAGGTGAGTATTTTCTCAAGAGAGTGACGTACTAATATGTTATTGCATTGGCCTGTATCAATTTAAATACTTGCTAAACGTATTTTAAAATCAAAAACACTTTCGGGCTCTGACCCGTTTCTTTTTCTCTCTCTCTCTCTCTTGTATATATATGTATACTTTCAGGTGCCCAGCCACAGGGGCGTCTTGCTTAGGATCCCTTGAGAGGAACGTGCTGCAGCTTAGGTGGGAGTTGCAAGTCACTTGAGTAGACGGCTTCTTTTATTGACTCCACTTCTAGCATTCTCATTTATTGGGCATGTATCGCCCTTTCCATTATTTCATTTGTTGTTGGGACATTTATATTTTAGTTATTTCCAGTATTGTTCTATGGGATTTATTCAGGATGGATTTGTGATTTTAGTTTCATATGTTGACATTCGATTGACGAATGGTTTATGTTATTTAGTTTATTGTGGCGTGATTCTTAATTGTAGAAATGTTGTTTTAATTAAATAAATCTTTTTCGTTAATTAAAATTTGGAATGTTTGTATGAAAATGTTTTTGACACTTAGCTTAATTATTTAGGGTGTTAAATTGGAAAATTTATTTTTATCGACAGTGATGCTGAGAATGAACCAACTGTTTACCTTGATTTAATTTAATAAAGGAGTGATCGCCCGGTATTTAATTAGGCGGGGTGTCACACATCATCTCACCAAAACAATACATCCCACTCTGCTTATCCACATTATTCTTCCAACCGAGGTCGCTCAAACCGTGGCCGTGGACATGGACGGGGGCGTTCTTATTACTCTCATCACCAACCTCATTGTCAACTTTGTTATGCTCTCTATCACACTGCCCCAGCATGCCCTCACAGGTTCAACACATCTAACCCTTCTATGTCCACTGCCCATTTCACTCATGCCCCTTCCTATCAACCGGGTCTACTTCGCACACCACCCTCACCCATAACAGCCTGGATTCCAGACATTGGCGCTTCACACCATGTCAGCCCAGATCTTACTCAGCTTAATCATCCATCTACATATCATGGACCTGACACTACTCACATTGGAAATGGTAAGGGACTCCCAATCTCTCACATTGGAAACTCCACTATCTTTACCTACTCCTCTAATCTCCTTTTAAATAATATTTTACATGTTCCTACAATTTCTAAATCTCTTTTATCTGTCCAAAAATTCACTCAAGATAATAACGTTTATTTTAAATTTCATCCCTCTTATTGTGTTGTTAAGGACCGTCAAACTCAGAAGCCTCTACTTCACGGTACGAGTAAACATGGACTCTACACCCTCGCTCTAATAACATTGACTTCAACTCCACATGCGCATCAAACCGTAAAAGCGTCCTCAACTTGCTGGCACAATCACTTGGGACATCCGCATGCTCAAGTTCTTCATCAAATTCTTCACGAAAATCATCTTTCTTTTATTTCCTCTAGTCAAAATATTATTTGTGTAGCGTGTCAAATGGCCAAGTCTTGTAGACAACACTTGTCGAGTCGTATTAAATCATCATTATCTATCTTAGAATTAATTTTTAGTGATGTTTGGGGACCATCTCCTATTATGTCTACAAATGGTCATAAATATTTTGTCATCTTTGTTGATCACTTTTCTAACTTTATTTTGTTTTATCCAATGATGCAAAAATTTGATGTTTATGCCATTTTTATTAATTTTCAAAAACTAGTTGAACGACAATTTAGTACTAAAATTAAAAATATTCAAACTGATTGGGGTGGTGAATTTTAAAAATTGGATCCTTTCTTTAAAAATTATGGTATTCATCATCGCTACTCTTGCCCCCACACACATGAACAAGTGGGGTTTGTTGAACGTCACCACCGATATATTATTGAAATCGGTCTCACTTTAATGGCCCATGGCTCAATTCCTCAAAACTTTTGGCATTATGCCTTTGAAACTGCAGTTTTTCTTATTAATTATATGCCCACACGTACTCACTCCCATAAATCTCCTTTTCAAATCATTTATTCCCACGCTCCTGACTATAATTTTCTATAAGTTTTCGGTTGTCTATGTTTTCCATATCTCCGCCCTTATAATGCTCATAAAATTAATTATCGTTCCTATCCGTGTGTTTTTCTTCGTTATAATTCAAATTACCATGGTTATCGTTGTCTACATCTTCACACGGGTCGCATTTATTTTGCACGTCATGTTCTCTTTGATGAAAATAATTTTCCATTCGCTTTAAATCACTCTACTACTCTTCCTCTGCCCTCCAATGTACCATGGGGTAGTACATCAACTCTATTAACACCCTCACAATCTCCTTCTAACGCATATAACCCATCACACATACCTGCTACTACCTCCCGCCCGTTAGCTCCATTCCCAAGGTCTACATCACAGACTCCTCCAACGTTATCTCCTACTAATTTACCACTGCCAACCCCACACCTTACCTTTCCAGTCACTACACATGCAACTCGCAACTGTCCTGCTCCTTCCCGTCGCATCTCACCACTGCCCTCATATTTACACTACAATTGTCTTCCATTATGGAACCTCATTAACCTCTAATAGTCTTGTATTAGAGATATAACTAGCATGTACCAATCGCGATGCGCGGATGCAAATACATGTTACGAATATTACTGAACACAATATATTATTTAAATATATTCCTATAATCTATTATTTTATTATATAAAAGTGACATATGTATTAACATAGTGTTGATGTACCAAACATTAATTTTGAAAAATGACATCCAATTATCAATTGATATTGGTCCACACCACATCAAACAACGAACCCGCACTCACTCCATGCTCCTGCGATCTCAATCCACTGCAAAAAGTTCTACCAAACCTCACCTCCATTTTACCACACTCCAAATCCATGAACCCACCTATTTTACGTCGGCGAATAAAGACCCACAATGGCGTAAGGCCATGACCAATGAAATTAACGCACTTCTGCACGACAACACATGGTCTCTAGTTCCACCTTTCCCCACCATGAACATTTATTGGTTGCAAGTGGGTTTATCGAATGAAACGACAATCCGCCAAAGGCTTTCATCAAGAATATGGACTTGACTTCACTAAAACCTTTAGCCCTGTTGTCAAATCAACTACTATTCGCACCATTCTCTCTATTGCAGTCACCCACAATTGGTCTATAGCTCAACTATATGCTAATAATTCTTTTCTTTATGGCTTTCTAATAGAAGATGTTTTCATGGAA
Organism: Sambucus nigra; assembly: GCA_949130495.1. Classification (NCBI taxonomy): domain Eukaryota; kingdom Viridiplantae; phylum Streptophyta; class Magnoliopsida; order Dipsacales; family Adoxaceae; genus Sambucus; species Sambucus nigra. Next base: position 25,678,562 of record OX422218.1, on the reverse strand, counting down.
CAACCTCACGGTTTTAAACACCCAACACATCCCAACTATGTTTGCAAACTACACCAGTCACTTTATGGCTTAAAACAATCGCCTCGAGCTTGGTTTCACCGGTTAACACAATATATTCTCACCCAAAACTTCTTTGGCTCCAAAAATGATTATTCTCTTTTTGTTTATAAAGATGGGACAAATATCATGTTTCTTCTTATTTATGTTAATGATATCTTAATAACTGGAAACAATTCTATTGTCATCCAATCTCTTATCATCTCCCTTAGCACTGAATTTTCACTTAAAAACTCGACCATCTTCATTATTTTCTTAGGGTTGAAGTAACACCTACAAACAATGGAATCCATCTTTCCCAACAACGCTACATTAATGACCTCCTCCATAAACATGGTATGTCAACTTCCAAACCCATCAAAACACCCATTTCCACCACCTCCTCCCTTTATAAAAATTATTGGTGCTCTTCAATACGTTACTCTCATGCGTCCTGATATTACCTTTGCTGTTAACAAAGCTTGTCAATTTATGCACTAACCTACAGATGTTCATTGGAGTCTAGTCAAATGTATTCTCCGCTACCTTAATGATACTCAAACTCATGGCCTTCAACTTACAATATCCTCATCTCTTAAACTCCAAGCCTTTACGGACTCTGATTGGGCAGGTTGTATTGACGATCGAAAGTCTACCGATGGTTTTGCAATTTATTTGGGTTCTAATCTCATTTTATGGCACTCTCGTAAACATAAAACCATGTACCGCTCCTCTACTGAAGCAGAATATAAATCCCTCGCCAATGCTACCGCTGAACTAACTTGGCTCAAATCACTTTTACATGAAGTGCGTTTTCCGCCTCACAAACCTCCCATTCTTTGGTGTGATAATATTGGTGCCACCTATTTATCCGCAAATCCAGTCTTCTATGCCCGCATAAAGCACGTGGAAATTGATTTTCATTTTATTCGTGACCAAGTGGCCAACCAATAATTACAGGTTCAATTCATCTTCACGCATGATCAAATAGATGATATCTTCTCCAAAGGTTTGTCCACTGCCAAGTTTCAATTTCTCAGAGACAAGCTTATGATTGTTTCAAAACCCGCATCAGCTTGTGGGGGGGGGGGGGGGTATTGACCTAGCATCAGTCCACTAACAAATCTCCTACTACCTTGGAACACATGGCGTCAGCACCTGCTGGTTATACCGATTCAACAACAACAAACATTCAAATTTTGAATTCTCTTATTGCGTAGCTAAACAGCTACTACTTGCACTGTATATATTTCACCAACATAGCTGGGTATATCAACTGTGTAAAAACAATATATCAAACATTCGTTCGGTTATTATTATAAATAAAAAATTGTACATTTTATTTAAAAAAAATTATGAAAAAATTAACACACTTTTCTATTAATATAAATAAAACACTACAAAAAATGTTTAAATCGTTTTTTACAGAACAGTTGTTAAATAAAATTTACAGTTTATATATATATATAAAATGTCTTTTATATTATATAGAACGTTATATAAACATTTTTTATCACACATGTTTTATCAAACACATTTTTTCTAGTGTTTTATTTACAATTATAGACTTTTTATTTTAACGTAGAGAGTGCTATATTTCTAGAAAAAATGTTAAAATCATTTTTTACAAAACAGTTGTTAAATAAAATTTACAGTTTTTATATATAACAGACACATTTTTAATAGCTAAAACAGTTTATATAAAAAAATTATCTTCTATATTATATAGAATGTTGTTTTAGTTTTTTATAAACAATTTTTAAAAATACAATTAATTTTTTTTAAGTGTGGAAATAGTTTGTTTTTTTTACTTTTTAAAACGTCTATATAAAGTTAATAAAAATTATACAAATTTCTTTTAAAGAAACAATTTTCTAAAATAAAATATTTTTTTATAATCAAAACGGTTTATTTATTTTAGACACTCAAACTTTTTATAAAAAAATTTAGGTATCAAAAATCTATCTTTTATATATATAAACTGTAAATTTTATTTACCAACAATTTTGTAAAAATCGATTTAAACATTATTTGTATTGTTTTATTTATATTAATAGAAAAGAGTGTTAATTTTTTCATAATTTTTTTAAAATAAAATGCAGAATTTTTTATTTATAAATCGTATTTTTAAAATCTAAAACAATTTACTTTTGTAAAAAACAGTTTTTATATTATATAAAAAGTTTAGACAGTTTTTATACAAAAAAATATTTTTTATTTAAAAAAAATTGTTCATAATCAAAACAATTTTTATTTGCGTATATTTTAAATTGTTTAAACAATTTATACAACAATTTTTTTAAAACAACAGTTAATTTTTTTTTAAGTGGAAATAATTTTTTACTTTATATAAAGTTGAAACGATTTTTTATACAAAATTTATTTTTTTATTTTTTAAAAAGTGTTTTTTTAAATAAACATTTTTTTACATTCAAAACAGTTTTTAATATAAATAAAACTTTTTTATTAATTACATAAAATATTTATTTTAGTTGGGATAAAAAAGTGAATATAAATTTTGGTTATAAATGTGAATTTGAAATGAAATGGAAAGGGGTTAATGGGTTTAAGGGCATTCTAGTCATTGAATCTTAAAATGGAGTGTGGCAAGAATGTGGGGGAGTGGGAATAGCTAGCCCCTTTTTCTATTAGGGTCCGTTTGGTTATCAATGGACAAAAGAGTGGGCATGGCAAAATTTGCATAGGCAAATTCACATGAGGCTATTAAACAACCATTAGGCGAAATTAAAGTCAATCCAATTAATTTATTTAAAAACATTTTTTATATTATATTCAAAAATGTTAAAAACAGTTTTTACAATATTTTTATATTACAGTTTTTTAAAAAAATTGTAAAACATTTTCTTAACAATTTTTTATAAAATTAAAATCAGTTTTTCAAATATTACAAAATAATTTTAAATATTCACAACAGTTTTTTTAACTATTTGAAATGTTTATTAATTTTGTTTTTAAACTTTTAAACTTTTTTATATTATATTCAAAACAGTTTTTAAAATTGTTAAAAACTATTTTTACAATATTTTTATATTTCGGTTTTTCAAAAAAAATTGTAAAGCATTCTCTTGACAATTTTTTATAATATTAAAAACAGTTTTTAAAATATTACAATTTTAAAACAGTTTTCAAAACATTAGTTTGTAAAACAGTTTTCAAAACAGTTTTCCAATATTAAAAACAGTGTGTAAAACAGTTTTCTAATATTAAAAACAGTTTTCAAAACATTAGTTTGTAAAACATTTTTTGAACAATTTTCTAATATTAAAAACAGTTTTCAAAACATTAGAAAATAATGTTTAAAAATTTAGAACAGTTTTTCAACTATTGAAAACAGTTTTTAAAATTATTTTTTAAAACATTAAAACTGTTTTTATAATATTTTCACAACAGTTTTTAAAAATGTTAAAAACAGTTTTTACAATATTTTGTTAATACGATTTTTAAAAAAATTGTTAAACATTTTCTTAACAATTTTTTATAATATTAAAAACAGTTTTTAAAACATTGTAAAACAGTTTTTTAATTATTTAAAACAGTTTTTAAATTATTTTTTAAAACATTAAAACAGTTTAATAAGTTGGCAAATTTGTTGGCAAATATTTTCCACTCAAATAGGTAAGCAAAATTTGCCCACAGATTGTGCATAGGAGGTGTTATACATTGACAAACAATGTCACGGTAAATTATGCAACCAGACGGCTAAAATGCGGGCAAATTTTCTTATTTGTCAACTTTTTGGCATTTGCCTAGACAAAAAAGGGCAACCAAACGGACCCTTAGTGTTTTGTGGGGCTTGTGCGCTCAAGAAATATAAAATCTCGGCGACATAGGGATATAGAGGGGAGAAAATTAATTCTGAAATTATGAATAGGAGAGAGTCCAGTTCACGCTCTTTTCTTAAAAGGTAATGAAGAAAAGGGAAATTGAAAATGGGGTGAGGAAGCTTAAAAGTATATCAGGGTTTATGTGCCAAATATTTAAGATGAAAGAGAACAAATAGAGAAGCCCAAGTGTTAGAATTCAAAACATCTCGACTTCTTTTGTTTCCAGTTTAGAGTTACAAAATTACTTAAAAAACGTAGTTAGAAAGGAGTTAGTCTATATTAATGATCTATTTTGAAGCCACATGCCAAATCTCACATTGGGACACCACTTTTAAATGTATATATTAGATTAGATATAATACAAATAAGAAATTAAATCTCGTTCATGCATATAAAATTATCTCTCGAGTTCGTTTTGAAGACACAACTTGTTAATGTGATAGTAAATTAGGATTACTTATTTTTACATTATTGTAAAGAGATAATAGAAACCACATGCTCTAAACAGGTAACAAACGAAATCCTTATTATACATCTAATATGATAATATTAGAGGTGTAAATGCCAGAATAAAACTCAAAATAGTGAATTTACTTTAACTCACCATACGTCTCTAGTTTCACACTCCTCTAACCCTTTTTGTATCTTCCCCACACAACCCCTCCTCTACTTAATTAAATTCTCTTTTTTTTTCACCCTTTGTTTCTACTCTCGTCCTTTTTTTCGTCTATCTGGTTCTTTATCTAATCCATTTGTGTATTCATATTCACACCAATTCGTATCCCTACATATTTCCCTATTAAATTCTTCATCAATTCTTAATCTCTCCCCCCCCCCCCCCCCCCCACCCCTTTTTCTTACTAAACCCTAAAATTAAAATTTTCCAGAGGTCAAAATCAAGGTTGTGTTAGATTAATGTCAGCGAAAGGAGTTTAAGGATATTCAGTTGCATCCACATTATTCTTTCTCCATACCATTCCAAAAAATCAGGTATTCAAATGTTTATTATGTGTTTAGGATCGTGGTAACATTATGTATGTTATTTTAATTATTTTAGTTAATGTTAACGAGCTAATTATTGGAAACAACCCTGATTTCATGTGAATTGGGAATAGGGCAATGGAGACCTCTCCTAAAAGAAGGCAAAATGGATAAAGTTAATGTACATTAATTATGTGTTGAAAAACCTTATAGAAGAGAACATACGTTAGTGCTGAATTTTTTTCATCATTCTTTCAAGTCACTTTTTCAAATCAATTTACGCTTTTTTTTTTAAAAAACAAATCTTATGAACATCTTTTAATCATTATCTCTTAATATGTTTTAATACTTACAAGCTAAATATAAAGTTGAATTTGTTAAATGAAGTGCTACTTTAGTAATTTTTATGGATGCATCGATAAAAATTATTTTAACTGTTACTTTAGTAATATTTGTTGGTGTATGGGTGTTTGGAGATCTCTATGGTTGATGCTCAAAACATATCTTTTACATAAGTGATTATGCTCCCTATTGATGTTGTGCTCTTTAGTATATTTGCTTTAATTCTTTATTTTCATTTGTCACCCCCTTACCCACAACAAAAAAAAGGTAATTATTTTAGATTTTCATACCAATTCATTGTGTGACAAAATTATGTAATTACTCATCATTAGTTGTATGAAAAGCAATCTATGCTCACCATAAATGCGGAATTGTAGATCCCATAGATAGCTTATTTATCTTCCCATAAAGCCTTTCGTCTCCCATTTTCAGACTGTAAAAAATGAACCAATCCCTAGCTGCCTACAAGCTACACGTACTGAGTAGACTTATAATATTTGAGTCATGAAAGACAATTAAACTTAGAAGATATTTATTTGTCCTCTTTGAAACCGAATTATGTAGTGGTGAATTTTTTTTTTTTGATTAAATTTAATGTCACGAAGACTTCTCAAGGAATAAAAGATTATTTATAGTTCATCTTTGTTTTTAAATTTTGCCCCACATTCCCATGATCCTTATTGTGAATAAAAAGTTGTCATATGGAAGGGTGTTTTTCTATTTACATGCCTGTCAGCTGCTCTTGCCTAAAAAAGAATGTGTTGCTGTTATAAAAATAATATGATATAATATGGTGAAGGGACAATAGACATATAATTTTTATCTTAAAGTAAATTTATCTTAATCTCTTTTCATTTTAAATTGATTTCTAAATTAGAATTATATTAAAATAAATTTTAATTGTACTTATTTGCTTATGATTGTGAGTTGGTGGATTAAAAGGGAGAAAAATATCTTCACATATCTCCCTTTTTCATAAAAAAATGGTTGTCTTTTTGATCCTTAAGAACTTTGAAAACCTATGAGCTCTTATTCTTTTAAATTAATTCATTCCCTCCAACCATAAAAAAATCATATATTTATACTTAATTTTTATATTATTTGCATAACAGTATATTCATTTTTTGAATTATCTTTACTACATATTATCAATATAAACTTGAATAGGTTTTTAAGAAAATTATTTTAAAAAAATTATAAAATGGCCACGCAATGGGCATAGTACATGCTAGTAATGAAGTAAACTACTAGAACCGAAAAATATCTAGATAGTCATAGTTTTAGCAAGTAGCGTTTGGAATTTATGATATCATCACAAAAGGTATACAAAAAAAAAAGGAATATATTATTAACTTACTCAATGAATGCACCCATGTGATGAAACTGACACCATCCCAATTCCATTTTCTATTTTTAGTTTTTGTTTTATACTCTATTCCTCTCAAATTAAGAGTCTATTTTATATTAAATTTTTTATTTTTAGGGAACATAATTAAAGAACCAAATTCTATAATTAAGAAAATAAATTGATCTTGTTCATTAATTAAGTGTATTCATGATTTATGTAAAAAAAATGAATATAAATATTCAATTTGGGACGGAGTATTATGATTGAGTTAAAAATGAGCAAATGAGGGACCTCATTCTCATTCTATCGTTATCTTCACTCCAAATTTGTGCCACTCTAAAGTGATGCAAGAATACTACCACACACATCCACTTGAGAGAGTATAATAAATTGGACCAAATTAAAAATGGACAAATGAGGGACTCCTTTATATCGTTGTCTTCACCCCAAATTTGTGCCACTCTAAAGTGATGCAACGTATCCACTTAAGAGAATATGATAAATTGGACCAAACTTTTTTTTTGCAAGTTCAACCCCGGGAAGGGACTTGAACGCATCAATCCTAGATAATCATCGGGACAAGCACCTTTGGTTAAATTGGACCAAACTTGTTCCATACCTCTTTTAAGAGAATCATAAATTACCAATTTTGCATTCACCCCTCTAAGTTATTCATCTGTTTTTGCAAAAAAAAATCTCGTCAACTTTTCACATGCTATGACACAAAAAATGATGTGCATATAAATCACACTTTAATACAGAACACAAACCACAAAATGTGATTTAATTATTTAAATACTATAAGCTAATTATTTAATCAACTCAAAATATTTTCTTATTTAAAAAAGGGTCAAAATATTACAACATTTAAGTAGCTTAAAAAATTGATATAATAAAAAAACATTTTTTTTTTAAAAAAACAGTTTCTTTTTATTAAAGAACAGTTTATAGTGACCTTTTTTATTTGTGTCAAGTTAATAGTAAACTCTACTTTTTATTTATGTCTATAATTTTGAGGTAAGAAAAATATTTATTATATTTTGTACAAGTGAAAAGGATCAAGGATGGATAGCAAGGATATAATAGTCTCTTACTTATATTTGAAAAAAAATTGGAATGCCACATTAGTTTCTTGGAGCGGGAATAGCCTATCCTTTTTATTATTATCATATATGTGCTTAGACTTTCCCAATGAACAATACAAGTTTTTGAAACTTTTGGTTTTGGTCCTTAATTGTATTTTGAAAGTATTTTTTTTCAATGTTACTTTAACCCAATTATTTATATATGCATTGACATTTCATAAAACAAATAGTTAGTTTATTTCTTTTGGTAAAATATCATGAGGTGTCCGGTCAGCTTATGCACCCCGACTAATTCTTATTCGCGGTTCGTTACTTTCGCTGTCCAACATTATTTTGGCAGTGCCAGGAATCGAGGAATCGAACTGTGAACCAAACTCAATCCACCTGCAAGACTGTCCCAGTAGCAGCCTTTTACCATTTAACCAAGACGCTTAATTAGAGAGTGAGAGTTGTTCTACTAATGTCAATTTAGGCATGCAATGTTTTTTTGGGATCTTAGCTACAAAGACTATAAATTAAAAAAAAAAATCTCAATCATGGACCGTAAACTAAAGTATTTTTTAATATAGACCAATTACTAACAGAGTTTACACATTTTAATATTGTTATTTAGATTACTTTTATTACTTTTTTTAGTATTAGAAATTGATTAATACACAAATAGGAGGAAAAAACCCCTCCTAGGGACTCTCACATTTACTAATGAAAACTTACAATTGAAATTGAGAGAAACTTTCTAAAAACTAAAAAACTAAAAAAAACTAACTTGAAATTACTAAAATTTTTGAGAACTTATTGAGATGCAGAAGACCTCAAATTATATTTAATGGTCAATTTCTCCACCGAACTCAAAGTCGGAAAGTAGTTATCAGTGGAATTTTTAGATATATCCTTAGGCTTCTAAGCTTCTCCATTCACCATATCTTGATTAACACATGTTGCATCCTCAATGTCTCTTAAAATATCAAAAGAATTACTGACATAAATATTGTATGTTTGAAATTATTTTTTTCAATTTTGGGATCCGTTGAGCCTTAAAAAAAACACGACCTTGAGCCAAAATAATAGACATACCCAAATCATAATCAGAAATTGAATTGAGATTAGGAATCTCAACATATAACTGATTTAGAACCCCACGGATCTTATGAATTTTCTCAAACCTTTGATCATTAATTTTAGAGTTGAAATCACATATGGAGATAATTGTTTGGAGCGGAATATTATTTACTGAGTTTGGATGTCATCTATAAAAGGCATATAGTCACATTTATTCGAACCAATCTCAGCCACAGAATGATATAACATCTCATCAGTCACGTGTCTTTCGTCCCATTTATGTGTGACCAAATCCACCTGAGTCTTCTCCTTGAGATTACATGTGGACTTATCTCAAAACAACTTGCCCAATTTGGGAGGAATTGAATCTGAATCTGTTCGCTCAGTTGAGTCCACTAGCTGATCCAATGATAGAGAATTTATTGGAATATAATTCACCTTTATTATTTCGAAAAATCAAATCTCTTTGAATGAAATTTGAAGAGCGAATCTGAAGTGTGAAATCTAAATCTGAAAAATATGTTTGTTTTTATGGTTGAATGTACCTTTAAATGAATGTATTTAGACTGATTCAGATTTCTTATGTAACTCTACCTCTTAATCGTTAAGAGTCAAATATAGCGGTTAGCCGCTGAATCATTTAAAAAAACAAACACCTAAATCTATAGCGATGCACGAATTCGATTTATTTTATATGACACAACAACGTGTCGCATTTGTATTGATTCGTTTTGAGGTCCGCATGGGATCCACGGACTAGGACCCTCAAAACGAACCATTATAAACACGAGCTCTGTTCTAAAAAATTCGCCTAGGCTTAAGGCTTGGGAGAAACGCCTCGCCTTACGCTTTTCACGCCTTATTCTTGGTAAAACCCTTAAGGCGCACTTTTTTCTAAAAACAACAATGCTTTAGTGAAACGATATTGCATTTTAAAGAATTTGTTTACAAACCGGAGCATTATCTCATCCAAAATAATCAAATAGTATTTTAATTTGCATATATTCAGACATATTTTTATGATATGTGCAATTTTTGTATTTTAATAACCTTGTTATGATTATAAAATATTAAAATATATTAAGAAGGTCTAAACGCCTTTTCACGCCTAGGCCCGCCTAGGCGTCTAAGACTTAAGGCTTGGCCTCTACGCCTCAATCACGCCCCGCGTTTTTTAGAACCTTGGACACGAGACGTCTGTGAATCGCACAAAATGAGTCAGATTCGTGATTCTGCCTAAAATTATTATTTTTCACAAATTGATTCGACGGTCAAGATGAAACCAAAATTCTATCCATATGAGCTTTCGGGATTTTCTATTGTGACGGAGTTTTTTACATAATTTTAATGGGCACATTGACGTGATGACTTTTTATTGATTGATTTTTAGGTTCCATTGACATGTATCCCGAAACTAGGGATGTGTTTCGGCCGGATCGGATCGAAAAATGATCTTTCGAAAAAAATTCCAATTTTTTCGGAAATAAAATATTTGTTCCAATTTTCTATCCAATTTTTTCGGAAAATCAAAAAAGTTTCCGAATTCGGAAAAATCGGAAAAACAGAAAAAATTCGGAAAAATTCAGAAATTCAAAAAATATACTAAAAATTTAGAAATTTTGGAAATTCCGAAATTAAAAAAAAAAATAATATAGGATTTTCAATTACTCGAAATTCTCATTTTAAAGAAATCGAAAAAAAGATTTAACCCAACATGTAAATATGTAAGGATTTAATAATTTTTGCCATTTGTGTAGATGATAGAGGGATATTCTCCTTTTATAGGGGATTTTTTTAGCCTCTCTTCCTCTCCTAGCCGATGTGGAACACATGAGAATGTTTAAAAAAATTAGAAAAATTGAAAATCGGAAAATATTTCGGAAAAAATCTAAAATAAATCGGAAAAATCGGATCAGCATAGTTTCGGAAAAATCGAATTGGAAAAATCGAAAAATCGAAAATTCAGAATTATTTCCAATTTTCAAACTGATTTTTTTCGAAAAAATCGAAAATCGGAAAATCAAAAATCAGAAATCTTATAATATACGTTCCAAAATCGAAAAATATCGGATCGAATATCGGAAAAATCAAAATATTCGGAAAAAAAACACAGCCCTACCCGAAACCATTCAATAAAAAATTGTCAAATAGACATTGATTAAAATTATGTCAAAAATTCAGTCGATTATAATTTTTGATGAGCTTCCATGATAGTACTCTATTTAGTAGATGGATTTGGTTGACCCAAATATATCTCAGCGACTGACTTTATTGAAAACAAATTAATGGGCGATCCCATATGAAGAGTACCAACAGAGTTTGACTCTAAACTCCCATTGTTGAGATCGTCACCTAAAAAGGGGGGATTTTCACGATTTGCTGCCTGATCTTTTTTTATGAAAATTTTGGATTGTAGTGTTTGGGTTGTATTTGCCCTCAACCTGACCCAAATTAGTGATTGTTTGCTCTTGAGTATGAAGATGGTTGTTTCTTGATTTGTTGGGTTTCTCACACGTTTCTACGTGTAGATTTACAGTTTACGGTTGAGTGCCTAATACAATTGCAATAGTCATAAAAGTATGATACAAATTCTAACTCAGACTTTATTGGGATTTTCATATTTTGTGTCCAATAACAACAAAATTTGGAAAGGGTTGAGAAAAGTCAATATCTCTAAGAACCCTATCAAATAACCTATTTTTTTTATAGGGAAAGTACTCTCAGGTTCCTCACAAACAAATTTTAAACACTAATGAAATTTTGATAAATTTTAATTACTTAGGCCCATTAATTTAGTTCTTGTAGAAGTCCACGCTAGTGTCATAACAAGTGGACCTAATAGTAAATTGTCCTTAAATATTTAAAAATTATTATCAATGGACCTATATGTAAATTGTCTTTTTTTTTATTGGGGCTTTTACGGTCTAGTCCTTGGACTGAAAATTTTGGACAAAAAAATCAGGCCCAACAAATTTTAAATGATTAGGTCCAACTTATAAATACCCCTAAATTAAAACAAACACGCACTATTCAGAAATCGAAGGGCCAAAAATATTGTATTCTCTGTTGAATCAAAACCTTAATCGTACCATCTCTTCGATCAAAACCCAAAAACGAATCTATTTCTCAATTAAATTTTGGTCAACAACAACATATAAATACTCCTAATCGAAGCTCTAAAAACTCTGTTCGATCAAAACCCTAACTCTCTTCGATCAAAACCTAGCTCTCTTCGATCAAACCCTAATAGTTACGGTTCTACATTTTACATTCTAAATCAAATTCTTCCAAACACCACTAACAAGTATGTATACATTCTCTTATCACCTTTTTGTCCTTGTGTATTTTGTGTTCTCATATGTATAAATTTGTAGACACGTGGACTACTGAAATCACATTCTTCTTCTTCATGATATGTATTTCATCATACATTTGTTTCCCTCATTTTAATTGCAAAACACACTTTTTGCATGTTAGATATATGTATTTCATCATTGTTCTTTTCCCCCTATATACATCATTTATCGAGGATTTATCAAGGACTAGGAATATATACATGATTGAAATATGTACATGTACAAGCCCTGTGTTGCGTGTACTGTGTGTATTTTGCGTGTACTATCAAAAAGTACACGCAAAATACACAGAGTACACGCACATGGAAATTGAATTTTTCAATTCATTATGCGTGTACTTTTATGTTTTATATGTGTACTCTATAAAATATTTATTTCAAATCCATATTTGATCAATCCTATGTTATTTTGGTCCGCGTCATCGACATTTGAATGATATTCCATGAGTTTGTAAGAAGTATAATTATTTTGTTAATATTTAGGAGTGTTTTTGGTCCGCGCTAGCTGCATTTGAATGATATGTTATTAGGTAATAATTTGTATTATTGCGTGTACTTTTTTCATTTTTTGCATGTAGTTTGTTGAAAGTACACGCAAAAAATTCATAAAGTACACGCACTTTGAAATTCAATTTGTTCAATCCAATATCCATGTACTAATGTGTATTATGAGTGTACTATTTTGTATTGTTGTGTTTTGATTTAGGAATCATACGATCAAGCATGTTTAACTACAAAACTGTTGCTTGCACGTTCGAAGATCTTAACAATAAAAAACCTTTCACATTGACAGTCAATAGTACTAATGATGACGAAATTCATTTTCTCCTTCGCATCAATGATAAAGCTAAAAGGTTACTTGGTTTCTACTACTACTATGAAGACATTTACTGCACTTTTGATGTGCAACAGCTTCAAGTAACTGAATCAAAAGCGAAGGATTTAGCTAAATGAATTGAGCAGTATTGCTTAAGGGGTTTTGATAATGTTGGAGCTTTTAGCATTCACCTATTGTATCACTTCTTTAGTGAATATGTTAGGAGTAGAGAATCTTGGCTTTTGACTTGTCGAACAACCTCTGTTAGGTATTGTAAGGACATTTTTGTCCATTATCAATGTATTATGTCGCACGCCGTTACACCGTTGAAGAAATTTAAGATTCAAGATTCAACGGATCCAAATATCAAAAGAGGAAGAGGAATCATAGTCTGACAGCCGGACTGATCCGCTGAAATAAAAGAACCAATCTGGCTAATCGGATCGGTCCGCCTAAAGACCCGGACCGATCCGCTGGTTTGTCAGAAGGCCAGTGTACCCCGGACCGCAAGCGAACCGATGAAGCCTGGAAGCGAACCGATCCGATAATCAACGGATCGATCAGCCTCAAGGAAAAAAAAATGATCCGGTCAAATCGAATCGATCCGCCTAAGACCCGGACCGGTCCGCCTGGGATAAACTCAAACAAATCGTGTTCAGATCGTGTTCAGATTTTTAAGGCCCGAGACTTCTTATTTAATCCCACTACGGGAAGTGGTTTTCGAAGACTTATTTACACGATTTCCAGAGTAAAGAAAGCCCTAAGTCTTCACCTATTGAGCATCTAGACTCTAGGTTTTTGATTCACACAATTGCCAATCCTTTGTGAATCACTTTGCAACCCAGGAACGCACTTTTGCTGTTCACACCCTTGTGGAGAAGACCGTTCTTCTTATCCATTGCAGCCCTACTGGAAAGGGATAGTTCCAGCCGCCAGCCCTATTAGAAAGGGATAGTTTCAGCCGCGACTACAGAATCCGACACCTGAGGGTAATTCTTAGTCACTTGTATTTTCATTGTAATCCGAAATTGTATAGCCTACAATATTATAATGAAAATAAATGGTTTTGCCCCTTTGGGGGATTTTTCCTCAATTGCATGTGTTTGAATGTTCTTACTTAGATTATCATCTTATTCAATCACATATTGTTGCATGTTTAGGGTTTATTTGGGTTGAAAGGGTTTAATATATAATTTACTCATTTGAACGCAAGCACATACGTTCTCAAATTGGTATCAGAGCAGGTTACGCTAATCTATTGCGTATTCCTATTTTCCGTAAAAATTTTCTAAGATATCAATTTTCTCAAAAAAATTGATTTTTGAAAAAGTGTGTGTTCAAATGGAAAAATTATATAATAAAATGCCTGTTTTTTACGGGACAAATTATGCTTATTGGAAAGCCCGAATGAGGTCGGCCTTAAAATCCATTGATGAACGTGTCTGGATCTTAATTGAAAGAGGATGGACTCCTCCCTCCGTGACTGTTGATAATGTGACCAACTTGAAACCTGACACTTCTTAGACTGAGGAAGAATTTAAATGGTCATCTTTTAATTCTAAGGGTCTAAGTGCTATTTCTGGGTCTGTCACACCTGATGAGTTCAAACGCATAATGACGTGCACCACGTCAAAAGAGGCATGGGATGTTTTACAACTCAACCATGAAGGAACTAATGCTGTAAAAGAATCTAAGTTGCAAAATTTGACAACTCAATTTGAAACCATCACCATGCATGAATCTGAATGCTTTGATGAATTTTATGCTAGACTTTCTGACATTGTGAATACTAGCTTTAATCTTAGTGAACATATTCCTAATGCTAGAGTTGTTAAAAAAATTCTTCGTTCTTTGCCTAAGCGTTTTATCCCTAAAGTCACTGTGCTAAATTCTATGGGTAATTTAAATACGCTAAAATTGGAAGAACTTGTAGGAGATTTGCAAACTTATGAAATTGATATGTTCCCTAAAACTGCTAAATCTAAAGATAAGGGAATTGCACTTAAAGCCCAAGAGAGAAGGAGTGAGGGGTCGGCTAGAAAAAGGGTAGAGTCGTCTAGAAAGAGAGAGACTGACACGTCAGATTCTGAGTGTGATTTTGACCTAGATGATTTGGCTCTTTTTGCAAAAAATTTCAAGAGGATTCTCAAATTTAAGAAAAATGGCAATTTTAAAGATAAAAAGAAATTTGAGAAAAATAAGTTTGAAAAGAAAAATGAAAAAGACTCCAAAAATCCTCCTAAGAAAGAAAGTGAGAGATGTTTTGAGTGCGATGGTAGGGGTCATAGAGACTTTGAGTGTGCCAATCGTCTGAATAGAGAAAAAGGGAAAGCTGTCCTTAATGCTACCCTTAGTGACGACAGTGAGGTCGAGACGGTGGATTCAGGAGATGAGTCACCTCATGAGTGTAATTTCACCGCATTCATGGCCAGTCAAGTGAACACTCTAGTTCTCTTCACAACGATGAAGATGATTGCTTCACAAGGACACCTCGACAGTGAGATCGATGTGAGTGAGGGGGAGGATGACTCAAGTGAGAGCGAGAGTGATATTCAACGCGCCTACGCTGAGTTATATTCTGAGTCATTTAAAA
The DNA here is from genome assembly GCA_949130495.1 of Sambucus nigra. NCBI lineage: Eukaryota > Viridiplantae > Streptophyta > Magnoliopsida > Dipsacales > Adoxaceae > Sambucus > Sambucus nigra. The sequence continues at coordinate 25,663,101 of OX422218.1, read as the reverse complement.
CTAAAAAATGTAACAAAGCGCTAGTTCTTAAGATCACCGGCTTAGAGGAAGATTTAAGAAAGGCGAGAGAAAGAGAGTCCTCCACCGTCACCGCCCTGAGAGAGAGAGAATCTGCCTGTGTCGAGAAAGAGATTCTGTTTAGAGAGAAAGAAAGTGTGTTAGAAAAAGAGAGAGGGGACTTGACTAAACAAGTGGCTAGTCTTACGAATCAGCTCCGTTCCTCCATGGAGACTCGGAAGAAACTTGAAGCCCTTGTTGCCCAGCTGACTCATGATCTTGAGAAAGCACGGGAAGTCAAGGTACAAATCGAGGACAGATCTGGGAAGATGGGAAAGATGCTCCTCGGCCCCGCTTTAGGTTTTGGTGATCGACAAGGAATTGGATATGATGGTGCCTCCACGTCCCAAATTGCACCTGGACCAGTTCCTGAGTTTACAACAACTCCTTATGGTCACCGTCAAAAACCTCGAAGGAGAGTTCGACCAAGAAAAGAAAACCAAGGTCCGCCTTTGACTGTGCTCTTTTGTACTTATTGCAGAAGAAAAGGCCACCTTAGGGAGTCTTGCTATAGAATGGGTCGAACATGACGTACTACTGCTCCACCACGTCATACTGATGAGTTTTATAGTCTGAGAGAGAGAGTTGAGTTCTTAGCTGCCACGACCCAAACTTTAATGGAAGAATTCCGACGGATGTCTTTGCCGTTAGTGAATGCTTCTCACATTCCAGCTAAAACCAATAACAACAAAGGCAAACAAAAGGTCAGCTCTTCTTGGGTACCTAAGAAAGATAAAACGGCCTTTGTTGTTCATGTTTCTCTCAAAGCACATAATGCCTCACAGTGGTATTTTGATAGTGGGTGCTCCAGACACATGACAGGTGATGCCTCATTTTTTACGACTCTTGAGGACTATTAGGATGGCAGAGTCACCTTTGGAGATTGGAGAAAGTCTAGGATTATAGGACGTGGTACTGTCGAGTTACCTGGATTTCCTAAGCTAGAAAAGGTTTTGTACGTCAAAGGTTTGAAAGCAAACCTTCTCAACATTAGCCAGCTGTGCGACACTGACTTTGCAGTAAAGTTTGATCGGGACGCGTGTAAAGTCTATAATCAAGCCGGTAAACTTTTGATGCAAGGGCTGAGGACCGAGGATAATTGCTATGGGACTGAGCCCACGTCCTCAGTTGTCTGCAACAGCGCAACGATCACTCCTATGGATATGTGGCACCAACGTCTAGGTCACATGAACGTTAGAGATCTCAATCGCTTAGCTAAAAAGGACCTAGTACGTGGCTTACCATCTCTTGGAAAGTCAACTTTGACCGTTTGTGGACCCTGTCAGTTGGGAAAACAAATTCGTAGTCCTCATAGGAAGTTGCATTCCATTACCACTTCTCGTGTTCTTGAGTTGATTCACATGGATCGTATGGGTCCTACTCGTACTGAGAGTCTAGGTGGTAAGAGGTACATCCTCGTGCTGGTAGATGATTTCTCTAGGTACTCCATTGTAGGTTTTATGAGAGAGAAATCTGATGTTGTAGAATTTTTAACAACCAAGTGCCGTGTCCTGCAAAATCAACACGGTGTCACTATTAACAGGATGCGTAGTGATAATGGCACTGAATTCGCAGAAGCAAAGGTAGACCTTTACTGTGATAGCCTCGGGATCAAACATGAGTTTTCTTCTGTGAGAAATCCTCAGCAAAATGGTATTGTTGAGAGAAAGAATAGAACGATCCAAGAGATGGCTAGATCTATGCTTCTAGGTCATAAAGTTTCTAGGAGATTTTGGGTAGAGGCAGTGTCTACTGCATGCCACACGGTGAATAGGGTTTATTTGCGTCCACACACACTTCAGACTCCTTATGAGTTGTGGACTGGCAGGAAGCCCAACCTGGCATATTTCCGTGTTTTGGGGAGTAAATGCTACATCCTACGGGATAGAGAGCAATTAGGAAAGTTCGACTCCCGGAGCGACGATGGAATATTTCTAGGATATTCATCTAATAGCAGAGCGTACCGGGTTTTTAACCTGAAGAGATCTAAGGTTATGGAATCAATAAACGTCACCGTGCAAGATGATGAACCTTCGACAGTTATTGATCGTAACCTTCAGTGTCAGGATGAGGATTGTTCTGACAATGATTTACCTGTTCCACTCTCACACTCTGTGGACCCTACTCCTGTGTTAGGGGACACACCTGCTTGGGTTCGCAAGAGTCATGACCCGTCTGCCATTGTTGGCGATCCCACTCTAGGGGTCAAGACTCGTGCTCAGCTGGAGAACGTTGTTAGCCATCTTTGCTACACGTCCAAAGTCGAGCCTAAGAACCATAAAGAAGCACTCAAGGATGAACACTGGATATCTGCTATGCAGGATGAGTTGCTTTAGTTTGAAAAGAATAATGTCTGGGAATTAGTCCCCCGACCTAGTGAGACTAATGTGATAGGTACCCGGTGGATTTTCAAGAACAAAATGGATGAAAATGGTACCATAATCAGAAATAAGGCTAGGTTGGTCGCTCAAGGCTACACACAGATAGAGGGTGTAGACTTTGGGGAGACATTTGCTCTTGTTGCGAGGCTTGAGTCCGTCCATCTTCTGCTCGCCATCGCATGTCATCTGCGCTTCAAGGTATATCAGATGGATGTCAAGAGTGCCTTTCTGAATGGCATTCTATAGGAGGAGGTTTATGTGGAACAACCAAAAGGGTTTGAAGACCCTCAGCACCCAGAGCTCGTCTACTATCTTAGAAAAGCCTTGTATGGTTTGAAGCAAGCACCCCGTGCTTGGTACGAGAGGCTTACTTCCTATCTCTTTGCTCGTGGCTTCAAGAGAGGGGGAGTAGATATGACGTTGTTCGTCAGGAGAGATGACGGTGCTATTTTGGTTGCCCAGGTCTATGTGGACGACATAGTCTTTGGATCCACATGCTCCCAGCATGCTCACCACTTTGAGGAGGAGATGAAAAGTGAGTTTGAGATGAGCATGGTTGGTGAGCTTACATTCTTCCTTGGTCTCCAGGTTCGTCAGCTAGAGGATGGGATGTTCATCTCCCAATCCAAGTATGCTAGAGACCTAGTGAATAAATTTGGTTTAGACTCCGCTAAGCATGCACGTACACCTACGAGTACCACTACCAAGCTTAGTAAGGACACTTCAGGCAAGGACGTAGAGCAAACCTTATATCGGAGTATGATAGGTAGTCTTCTCTACTTGACTCCCAGTCCTCCCGACATCGCCTTTAGTGTTGGAGTCTATGAGCGATATCAGGCGTCCCCGAAAGAGTCACATTTACTTGCTCTAAAACGTATTATTAAATACGTGAGTGGGACTCTATCATACGGTATGTGGTATTTCTTTGATACCGATGACCGTTTGTCCGCCTATTCGGATGCCGATTGGGCTGGGGATGTAGATGGTTGTAGGAGCACTTCTGGTGGGTGTTTCTATTTTGGTTTTGCTCTTGTCTCCTGGTTGAGCAAGAAGCAAAATTCCATCTCTTTTTCCACTGTGGAGGCTGAGTACATAGCTGCCGGGAGTTGTTGCACACAACTCTTGTGGATGAAGCAAATGTTGGAGGATTATGGAATTTCACAAGACACCATGATCATTTCTTGTGATAACACGAGCGCGATACACATATCCCATAATCTCGTCCAGCATTCGCGCATAAAACACATCAGGATACGTGAGCACTTTATTCGTCAGTTAGTTGAGGAGAACACTGTATCCCTGAGTTTTGTTCCCACCGACCGTCAGTTAGCAGACATTTTCACGAAACCTTTAGATGCCCTTAGATTTGAGAGTCTTAGGAAGTCTTTGGGGATTTGCACAGTTGACTGAGGGGTTGGTCTATGTCTAGAATAGGATGCTTCTCATGTTCATATCATATGCTTCCTATTTCTAGTATGTTTTATATGTACCATTGCTTAGTTGTACAGCTTGTATTTATTCTTTTTGCTGTTTATATTTTTTTGAAAAATACAAAAAGATTTTCCTTTAATAAAAAATTTGAAAAAGACCAAAAAGATTTTTATTTTTATGCTTCTTTTATGGATGAGAATTTAAGGTAGCCAAGTCACAACTTCATTTCATTTATCCATGTGACTGTTTGATAGAGATTTGAGAGGCTACATCATTTCATTTATGTGCTTTACATTGGTTGAAGTCTTTGATATGCAATTAGTGATATCTTCCTACATGTTTGACTCCTATATCCTTTATTACACACATGCACGGCTATATTTGATTATTGCACTTGTCTATCTCATATTGGCTTGAGTGTTTCCATCTCAATCCTGTCTATACAATGTACAATATGCGATAAAACTTGACAAGATTGGAATGCATGTAAAAACCGTTTTGGTGAGACTCTGTGTTTTTGTCTAACGGGGAGGGGCTGCGAAAGGTAATCATCTATCATTTGCGCAAAATCCACCATTAAAAAGGACCTAAAAAATGGAGGAATTTTAATATCCGAGGTCCAAAGAGGTTAAAAGAGCCCAAAAAAATTTGAAGGCAATAAAAAGCACCTCATGCCAAATATGGGCCACTTAGGTTTCACCATCAATTCTACAAAGTTTGAGAATTTAGAATGCCTCTATTCAAAATTATCTGAGGGAGTTTGGTTGGAGAATATAAACGGGTTTGCACTTCCTTGAAAGTCCTGAAAAAGCATAAAAATCATTTTGGACTTTATTGGTGTGAAAATCACTTTGAGCTTTGATTTGTTGATTTGATTGAGTCAATATCTTATATTGTCATTCTTTTACACCAAAGGATGCATTTGAGTTCATTCGCTAGGAATATCCAATATTCATCGTGCACATATGTCATGTTTGTATGCATTGATTTTCCTATCGAATTTAATCACACCACCTCATTTACACTGCCATCGACTTATTTGGTTTGTGTTCATTCATGGTGTGATTTTATCCTAGTGACACCCCGCACTTGCTTATTTGATTTATTTCTCTCATTTGTCTATTTGGGGACATCATAAAAAGGGGGAGAATGAATTGTCTTATTATGGGGGAGATTTAAAATTTGAGTGTGCTCATAAATTGATATATATATATATATATATATATATATATATGTTTATCTCATCATTTCAAACTCGATATGTCATTTGGTATTTTGCTCTGTCTCATGTGTGTAGGTACTACATGGATTATCATTGGATTGCACACCCTGATGAGAAAAGTGTTGAGATTCCTGAAGAATTGAAGAGCAAACACTGTAGTCTTATTCAATTATATCTTTCCAGTTTTGGTTTCATGGAAGGGTAAATTTGTATAGGCATTTTTAGTTGTTTTGATAATTCGGATGTTTGTTTTTATGTATGTACCGGCATAGACATAGTGGGAGATTTGTAAGGACATTTTTGTCCATTATCAATGTATTATGTCGCACGCCGTTACATCGTTGAAGAAATTCAAGATTCAAGATTCAACGGATCCGAATATCAAAAGAAGAAGAGGAATCATAGTCTGACAGCCGGACCGATCCGCTGAAATAAAAGAACCGATTCGGCTAATCGGATCAGTCCGCCTAAAGACCCGGATCGATCCGCTGGTTTGTCAGAAGGCCAGTATACCCCGGACCGCAAGCGAACCGATGAAGCCTAGAAGCGAACCGATCCGATAATCAACGGATCGATCAGCCTCAAGGAAAAAAAAATGATCCGGTCAAATCGAATCGATCCGCTTACGACCCGGACCGGTCCGCCTAGGATAAACTCAAACAAATCTTGTTCAGATCGTGTTCAGATTTTTAAGGCCCGAGACTTCTTATTTAATCCCACTACGGGAAGTGGTTTTCGAAGACTTATTTACACGATTTCCAGAGTAAAGAAAGCCCTAAGTCTTCACCTATTGAGCATCTAGACTCTAGGTTTTTGATTCACACAATTGCCAATCCTTTGTGAATCACTTTGCAGCCAAGGAACGCACTTTTGCTGTTCACACCCTTGTGGAGAAGACCGTTCTTCTTCTCCATTGCAGCCCTACTGGAAAGGGATAGTTCCAGCCGCCAGCCCTAGTGGAAAGGGATAGTTCCAGCAGCGACTACAGAATCCGACACCTGAGGGTAATTCTTAGTCACTTGTATTTTCATTGTAATCCGAAATTGTATAGCCTACAATATTATAATGAAAATAAATGGTTTTGCCTCTTTGGGGGATTTTTCCTCAATTGCATGTGTTTGAATGTTCTTACTTAGATTATCATCTTATTCAATCACATATTGTTGCATGTTTAGGGTTTGTTTGGGTTGAAAGGGTTTAATATATAATTTGCTCATTTGAACGCAAGCACATACGTTCTCAGGTATTACTATGAAACTGACAATATATATTCTCGCCTTTAGCATGTATTTTGTTGAGATTTGTATAAATTGTTTGTGAGAATATTGCATATACTTTTGTTAAATATGCTTGCATTTTATTGTTTTAGTCTATGTTTTATTCTAATTCGCATGTATTTTATTTTTTTTACATATCACTAAAGGTTAGTAATTTTAATTTTGTTTATAGATCAATATAATGGGGATGAAGATGAAGGCAAGAAGAGGAAAGAAACCAAAAAAGAGCAGTTCTGATGATAGTTCTTCATCCAGTTCCAGTTCTAGTTCTAATGTGGCATTGAAATCTAAACGTCCTGCAAAGAAGAATGACCAATATCGGTCAAATATTGTTAGATTTTTCCATGATTTGCATCAGGTTAAAGATAAAATAAACAATAGCCATATTGAACTTCTTAAGAAGACTCCATTTTGGGAGCTTTTCAATGCCTACTACAGTAAGAAAGTAGTAGAAGTGGACCACAAGAAGACGAATAAAAATATTTTATCAATTATCAAGCTGTACAGTACGGAAATCAAAAGTTTTCGTATGAAGAGTAGGATTCCAATAATGCCAATAGATATAAGTGAAATATTTGGCATACCCCTAGTTGAGGGTTTAAAATCAATAGAACTGAAAAAGGGACAAAATACTGCTAAAAAATCTGGATTACAAGCACGATACTTCGCAAAAAGAATAGGAAAGTCAGAAATATTGAATGGTTTGAAGAAATCAGTTGAATTGGGGACAGATGAAGGAATTGCTGATTTTGTTAAAATTGTGTGTCTCCACTTCTTGAACAAGTTATTTTTCTCCAACTCAAACTTCACCCTTGGAGAATTTTGGTTGAAATACATCGACGATATTGAGGAAATGAATAAGTATGATTGGGCATCTGTTGTGCATCAATTTCTCATACATTCACTTGACAAATCAGTAAGTTCAAAACCTAGCACAGTTACTGGATGTGTCATTTTCCCACTGGTGAGCAAAAAAATATCTTGATATTTCAAAATTTACATTCCAATACTCACGTGTATTTTGAAAATACACGTAATATTTTCAAACTACAGGGAAGTATTGTTAAGTAAATTTTAAAATATCAGGAATATCAAGTGTATTTTAAAAATACACGTGAAAATATACATGTATTTTCAAAATACACGTGATATTTTCTCTTGTAATTTCAAAATACACTTGATTAATGTGTATGTTGAAAATACACGTCTTATGTCACGTGTATTTTGAAAATAGACATCTCAATCAGGTGTATTTTGAAAATACACATCTTATATCACGTGAAAATACACTTGTATTTTACAAAGTACATGTGTACTATGTTTTGTAAATATAACAAGTGTACTTTCAAAATACTCTCGTTATATTTTTTTCAATATTATAAATGTAGTTTAGAAAGTACACGTGAACTTATATTGACAAAGTACACGTTAAATTTGTAAAAATCACGTGTACTTTCAATATACAATTGTAAAACTTGTAAAGTACACGTTTAATTTTGCGTGTATTTTGAACAAATCACTTGTACTTTCCATTATGAATCCCTACGTAATACAAGTATTAAATTAATTTTGTTTTTTGTATGATCACAGTATTGGGCATGTGAGAAACATGAAATTCTTTCTCCTGTTGAAGAATTTAAAAAAAATACTCCAAAATTCCTGAAGTGGAAATTGCCATCTTTGAAACAATGGTTTGTGAAGAATGACATCGCAACAACAACTTTGAAGCAGACTACAAATAAACCAGCTTGTAAGGACAATCTTGTACAAAAAGAATCTCAGTTTGAAGGGCCAAGTTACTCTTTGAACATATCTACAGAAAGTCCTATATATGCTGATTCATCATAAAAAAAGTTGTTGAAGATATTAATGACAATGAGTTTTCACATGGTTGGAATATTCCCCTTAAAAACATTATGACTCCAAAGAAAAAGAAGGGAAAAGATCAACCGAAGGTTAATTTGGAGAAACAAATTGTTGTTTTGAAAAGGGAATTGTTGGAAAAAAATAACCAACTATCTAAAGCAGCTAAAGACATTAATGGTGCACTTGAGAAGGTGACCTCTTTGGAGGTGGAGAGTGTCATTTTGAATGTACAGTCGCAGGTAGATCGTTTTTCACTTTTTGAAGCCCATGAGGAAATGAAGAAGTTAAAGGTGGAGAATTCCAACCTTTTGAAGGAAAAAGAGTTATTAAATAAGTTGGAGGTAGAAAATGCCCAACTAGTTGAGTTAAAAAATTCTTTAAAAGAAAAGCTTGATCAAGTCACAATGAGTGACTCATGTAGAATTAAAGAATTGGATGAATCATTGAAAAAATAGGCAGAATCAACACGAATTTTGGAACAAAAAAATGGATATCTATCTCTGAGTAATGAAGATCTAAAAAAAAGTATGATGATACATTGCAACAATGGAAAGATGCTGACATAGAGAAGATGACATTGAGGCAGAATCTTGAGGAGTTAGAATTGAAAAGAACTCAACAGGTACTTTTGAATGTAGAGTACATGTAGTTTTCCTAAAGTACACGCAGTTTTCCTAAAGTACATGTTCAAAGTACACGCAATTTTCCTAAAGTACACGCAGTTTTTCCAAATTACACGCGGCTTTATTTCATAGTATTTTTAATGTAGTTTTTCTAAAGTACACACAGTTTTCCTAAAGTACACGTTTAAAGTACACGTAGTTTTCCTAAAGTACACGCAGTTTTCCCAAAGTACACGCAATTTTATTTCATAGTATTTTTAATGTAGTTTTATTTGATATTAGAAATAATGCAGAGTAAATGCATTATTTTATTAAAAATAATGCAGTTTTATTCAAGTATTGCTTATAATGTAACATTCTTTATGTATAACAGGAAAACAATAATAAAATCCTTAATGACGAAATTTCGGAGTTGAAGAAAATGCTTGAAGAATCAGAATTGAAAAAAACTGACCAGGTATCTATAAAATACAATAGATATATAGTACATGCATTACATTCGAAAGTAAACGTAAATTATATTGAAAGTACACATGCATATTATAAATTTTATAATATACACGTATTTTATAATAGATGCGTGTATATTATAAAATGCACGCATGTATTAAAATACAGATGTGTACTTTATGAAATACACGTAAGAGAAAATGAATCATTGTTTAAAAAAATGCTTACAATCCAACATTCCTTGTTAAATATATCAGGAAAACATTAATAAACAACTCATGGATGAAATTTCGAGTTTGAAGATTGAACTAGCCTCGAAGACAGTTCAGGGCACCCCCAAAATATCCAAAACAAAAGGACCTCTTATTAGAGGGCAGAAGAAAAGAAACGCTGACAGCAAAACTGAAAAGCATGAACCAATTAAGAAACAAAAAGAGTCAAAGTTGAGAAAAGGCCGTCTAACAATAGTTGAACAAATGAAAGAAACTCACTTCAAGCTTGAAGCAATCAAAGTATACAAATATCTCGATGAAGCTTCGAAGAAAAAGATTGAAGAGTTTATTCAAAAGGCTGAGCCAGGGTAAAGTTTATTGTTTTATGATTTATCATTTAGCTAATTTATATTTTTTGGGGGCAAAAGAATAAGGTTACTATCATTATACAATTCTTATTGATTATATAAAATGCAGGGAATTTATTTTTCAAGGACTAGTTTCGTATGTCCCATGGGAAGATTTTGTTGAAGTCCTCAACAATTAAGAAATTTCAAGCCAAGTATGTAGTCCAAATATTAGACATCCATTAAATTTCAACATTATTATTTTCTCACCATTTTATATTGTGTGAAACAGATAATACTTGCCTTTAGTGAAGTATTGAGGTTAAAATTGTCAGAGGAAGGGCTCTCCTACTCACACACTTTTTCTGATTATTGTTGGGTAAGTACAATTAAACCGAAAGTTTTGAGAAATAAAATTTCATTTTTTTTATTAACACGATGTCTATAATTTTTTCAGATAGAAGCTTGTAGCACAAATGAAGTCAATAAGAAGGGGGAGTTATACAGAGATTTATTTGAATACTTAGGCACTTGTAATAATTTGTTCATTGTACTAAGACATAGTGTAGGACATTTCACATTACTTGTGATATACAAAAAAGAAAATAAAGTGGTCCACATGGATTCCCTTCGACCGAACGACAAGGAAAAAAACACAATATTCTTCGATGATGCAAAAAAATTGGTTAGTGCCTAAACTTAATTAGTAATGTTACTTGTCCTTAAATTATACACGTGTACACGTGTATAATATAATGCATGTACTTTGTATTAGTTGCACATAATTATCCAGATTATCAAAGTACACGCATCATATTTTAAAATACACATGAAATGAACTAATACAAGTTACATGTACTTTAATATTATGCGTGTACTTTTAACTCATTAGGAAAAGTACATGCATCATATTTTAAAATACACGTGATATAAAAAAATAAAATATGCGTGTACTTTAATATTATACGTGTACTTTAAACTCATTAGGCAAAGTACACGCATCATATTTTAAAATACACGTGATATGAAAAAATAAAATATGCGTGTACTTTTCACTTTTTAATCTTCATATACTCTTTTATTTGTATACACTAAATATTTGTCTTCTTAACAGTTTTCTGTCTTCCAAAAAACATTGTGCCTATTGAAGACTGTATTCTTTTATTTGCATCCCGTTTTTCAATGACCGTATTCCGATGATGAGATCTGTTCACCATATATTTTCGTCTTTCTATTTGTGTGCATGACTTTATGTCCATTATATTTACTCTTTTTATCACGCATACCGAGAGAATAGCCACATTCCGAGTGATTCATTTGTGAGTGTATCCATGAGAATTGAAATCAAAATGAATTTTCGAATAAGTAATGTAATGGTAAATCGGTGGAAATCCGCGGTTAAAGCTTTGGCTTCGCACAAACGCACTATGATTTGAGACTCTTGAACATAACTTGATGATGAATATTTTCTGGGAAAGTTTGAATAATACAGTTTTTGCGTATTTTGAAGTTTCTTTGAGTCGAATTTTGTGGGTATATTCTCTGCAAACCCTCACGAGACACCACACGTCCTACTAGGGTAACCTAGGGGTTTAAAGGCTTGTTGCATATGCTAAATGCAATCACGTACCCTCGAAAGAGGTATCCTATCCCTTTTACGATCTAGACCTTATTTTAATTCTTTTACATTGATCGGGATGATCAACGTTCTAAGTTAGGGGGGTTTGATTAGGCATAAATTCTTCTCATTTATCCCTGTAATTTAGAGGGTTTTATCGCCACGCGCAATGTAATTCAAGTGGATTATATCATATCTTTGATAATGGAAAGTTTCTAATGAGTATGTCGAGTTTTGTGTGTTCGTCATCTATTTTGCAGGTGTTCGATGTTCTAAACCAAGTTCCATACAAAAAGCTTCAAGGAAACACAAGAAAGCAAGGTTTTTGCAAATACTGATAAAAGGGAACCGAACCCAATGGAGGAAAAATGAACTGAATTCCTTATGGGCAAAGCTTCTGTAAAGGATGGAAAAAGGGAACCGAACCGAAGATGGAAAATAACAAAATGATCCCATGTTCAAAGAGTTTTCTATAAAATCTACAAAAGATGGAACCGAATCGAATCATTTACCCGGATCGGTTCTGTTATCGAATTTTCAGATTTATCCACTTGTAAAAATAGAGTCCTATTTGGTTCAAACTCTGGGATTTCGTAGTGAATAAATTGTAAACTTCTCCCAAACGTGGAGGAGGCTTCTAATTCCCGAAGGAAGCTTTGTAATTCATTTAGAATGAGAAGAACAATAAACCCTTGTTATTTTCAAGTTGCAATTCAAGTACAAGTATTCCAATTTCTGTTTCAATCTTTGTTCTAGTTGTTTGTTCACTTATAATTTCATCTTTCCTCATCTTTATTCCTCAATAAAAATGTTTGCATTCAATCCTATCATGTTGTTTTCAAATTTTCATATGTCCGGCTATATTTTAAAGGTCAGGATACATGAGCTCAACCTGATGTGTTAGTTTCATGTGCATAAAATTAATCCTCTAAATCTAATGATTTATTATGAACGTATTGCATAGAAACGCGACAATTGTAGATCTTTAGATATCATTTTCTTCCGGGAAATCGGGATGCTTTAGAATACAATTTGAGTGTAACTATTGCAATACCGATTTATTCATCCTCTGATTAAGTATGATCCAGGCTTGAACCTCATATACGTAATGCTTGGGAGTACTAAATTCTGGGTCTAAGTAATCATTTAAATTTACGATTAGTTTTATATCATCAATACACTAGGGTTGGGGGATTTCATTCCCATGCTATTTTTCTCATCGTATAGTTTAAAGTTTTAAATCATTCTTCATCGGTATTTTAGTTAATTTTGAATAGCTACATTTTTTCATAATTTCATAATTGCATCTAGTTTAGCTATTTCACAATCCAAATTACCTTTTCCTTTTCCTTATAGGGTCAGAATTAGGATTTCTTCGTCTATCCAACGTCGTTACAACTTTGTTGTCCTATTTCCCTGTAGATACGATCCCAACTTACCGGGTTTATTACTAACGCGATAGGCTTGTACTTGAGCCTAGAGAGTACGCACTTCTGAGACACATTCTTTGTCGCGTCAGCGCACCTAATCGTGTCCTGCGACCTTGACTAAGTTACACCACCCACACAAGGACAACCTAGCTTACCATACACCCGGTTGATACTCGTTTGACCTACCATCCTTACGTAACCCAAAATTTCTTTCTAATTAAGTCCCACAATAATATATACACATATAAGCCCTCATAGGCTTAGGTTCCCATTATTGACTTAAACAAGTTATAAATCTTAATACATCACACATTAATATAAATCTTTAATATAAAAGTTTATTTTCTAAACAACAAATACACAAGTATAAAAGACAAAACTTCTCTCGACTCTCAACATTGCACTGCGTTTCGTCCGTGGGGTGTCTTGCAAAGCAAAATCCAAACAAGGAACCCCCCCGATACACTACTCCTTGACAATGTCGATCGTAGGGATCCATTATGTCATCCACACAAATCCTACTACTGATACCTACAAGTACCAAGAACAAAACTTCTGACTTCTCTCAGCATGGAACTACGTTTCGTGCGTGGGGCGTCTCGCAAAACGAAATCCAAACAAGGAACCCCCCCCCCCCCCCCCGATACACTACTCCTTGACAATGTTGATCGTAGGGATCCATTATGTCATCCATAATAATCCTACTACTGACACCTACAAGTAGCAAGGACAAAACTTCTCACTACTCTCAACATGGCACTGTGTTTCGTGCGTGGGGCGTCTAGCAAAGCGAAATCCAAACAAGGAACCCCCCGATACACTACTCCTTGACAATGTGGATCGTAGGGATCCATTATGTCATCCACACAAATCATGCTACTTTAAATAATTAATTATAGAATACTATCTAAGACATCAATCGAATCTCCATTTAAATCCTTGGGTCGATATAACCGCAATTGTCTCTAAATACGATCCTTCGACCTCAACCAACTAGTACACCACAAATCACCAAAGACGTACGTCATAGAAACTTCCTATCCTATTTCACTTATAGGATATACAACTATAAATATTTACTCAATATATATATATATATATATATATATATATATATATATATATATATATATATATATATATATATATATATAATCAATCATTTCTATAACTAAGCATACATATCACGCATATGTACACTATGCCATACACATAATGTAAACGGCTATAGAATGCCAAAATACTACACCATGGTATCATCTTCCAGTGCATCACTCACATACCATCCTAGGGACCACCGGTGGGACTAAATATCACCCACTTCGTGGTCGAAACCAAATCACAACGCATGGGAATCAGTCATAGTTCCTAACCGGCATGTGAGAAGGACCCATACCCAATAATTCTCACCCCCAAAATAGAATCACACAAATAATAATGGACGACTATGACCTAGGGAATATCCACACACTGCTCCTCAATCCAGGATGCTCACCCTCATCGCGCAACTTCCCATGATAGCATGTGCCTGGTATGCTCCACACCATAAGTATATATATCATTCACACACACAATATATATACATCCATATGATCACGTCATATAATTAAACCATCACACGCGGTTTAGATATTCACGCCATGAGTATACACGTATATACATATCTACATAGATATATCCACATACATATATACATACCATCTCTCGTTCGTATGTATGTAACTTATAAACTCGACTCTTAGCGTACATAATCCTCAATATACTAGTCATCACTCCAATCATATTAACTTAATTCATTATATAAATACGATCCCTCACTCCAAGTATGTTCATCCATTACCCATATGATATGAATAGTCTCCCAATATATTAAACATTAAGGTTACTAACTCACCTTTTAACATATGTAGTAATCACTACATATCCCACCAATATCCAATTGCACATCAATATATTCCATAATAATTTCGACTATTGGTATGCATGTGACTAATAGTCTACAAGTCTCGAGCCAAATCTTAAATTCATTCCAAGATTCCCTCACTTATTGGAATTCCCATTGTTAATCACACACCGATATATGATATCTATCCCGAATAGATTTACAACACACTATTCTAGGTGATTGTATAACCCAATTGCTCCCAATTCCGACTATGGCTCAATTTCTCCTATGAACCCTTAACATTAACACCTTTACGATATATTCCTTAAATTTATCATCACTAAGGATACGCGACCACTCTCTCTCTCGTTGGCCCGTAATCATAACTTAAGTAGAATCCTATCGCTATTTGGGTTTGGCACAACTATCGGCCTATAATTTCATGTCCCGTCCTCACCACTCTCTCTTAAAGAGTCCTAATCCATACGTCATATGTAAGCTCAGTTATAACCTCGAAATAACACCCACCCCCGTTCTTAAAGAAATTCCTACACTACACTAATCCAACAATCTCCAATACGCATGTACATTCGTCTCTAAGTAATTTGGTATGTCCCCACCATCATATCATATAAGAAACCCCTTAAAAATTTTCAAAATATATCTCTCGTATCATATAAAAATGTTCCAAACCAATAAACCTCATTGATGTGGGACAAAACTCGCTACAAAAAAACCTCACTAAAACAGCCCGATTTTTTAATCGATTCGACGTGGCCCGAATCAATTCGGTCTCAAGGGCGAATCGATTCACTTAAAATGTGAATCGATTCGCTCCAAATGACCAGGGACTTTGTCTCAATCTGAATCGATTCGCCTTGGGTCCGAATCGATTCGGTCTTGTAGACCTGACACTTTTGCCTAAGACGAATCGATTCGCTTAGGAGGCGAATCGATTCGGGTCTATGGAACCTTGAAGGTCTCTTCTTCACAAAACCCATAAATTTAAACCCTAAAATAATCACTTCTAACCCCAAAACCTTCATCAAAACATGATTCTAATCCAATAAATCAACCCAAATCTGATCCCAACCATCTCTACACCAACCAACCCATATATAAACAACAATTTCAAGATTTAAACCACAAAATCTAGGTTTTGATATTAATACGCAAAATCCAATTCTTCTATCCACAAATTATGAAATGAAATACACAAATGAATTATTTAGCAAGATTAAGCACTTGCCTCGAAGTTGTAGAGTTTGAATCATCCCCGTGATCGCATTTGGGTCTAAAATCTCCAAGCTTTTCCTCTCTCTCTTCCTTTCTTTCTTTCTTTCTTTCTTTCTTTCTTTCTCTCTTCTCACAAATGAGAAGGGATGAAATCGTAAGCCCTTAAATACCTTAAAACACAAGTCCCAGGTTTTAATTGATAATACACAGTTTTAAATGATTCGTTTACTCCAATTCGAGTAAAACTAATTTAAAAATATTTCGGAACCGAAATAAATCCCAGTGACAGTCATTTCTATTGTCTCGACCCTTTCGGGCTCGATGGAGCACTCAGAATCGTCATCCGAACTACTTTATAACATCCTTCATTTTGGACCTCAACTTCAAAATTTTAAAATTCTCCAATTTAATTAAATTTTAATTCTCCCCAAAAAATAAATTTCTCAGTCCCAAAGTCAAGGAGTGTTACATACTTCCCCCCTTACAAGAATTTCGTCTGCAAAATTTAAGATATGCCTAGGACTTCGCATCTCATATAGTCCTTTCATCTACTCTCAATATTACTATACTCATCTCTTCCACTTCTCACACCGAATCATATGAAATTTATAATCAAACTAGCTACCTAGGGGGCCCATACACCCCGTACCCGAGCTCCACTCGTAAAAACATAACCCGTCTCCACGAGCCTCAAATCGTAATATAACTCTCAACAATTTCTATAGTAGCATATATAAAAGTTTGAAATTTCCAATGGTTGAACTCTTCTTAATTCCTGAGATTCGCTACATTCATGCGGGGGAGGTCTCGCAAGAGAAATCCAAACAAGGAACCCTCCCAATACACTATTGTGTAGCTATGTCAGGGATTGAGATCAGTTGAACCAGGATTAAGATTTTATAAAAGATTTCAAGACATAATTATTTCTCGAATGCCTTTATAACAATACAATATAAAATAATTCCATGTCTTTTGGCATGCCAAACAAGCACCTTATGTTCTGAACACAAGGTCCCAACAAACACAATACTCTAACCAGTACCTAGCTCTCCAAACTAGCACAACCATGAGCCAAATTATCCGCTCAAAATTAATCTACTAAACTTTGAACCTCCTCAGTTAAACAAATACTTTACATCACATTAAAACATTGCCAAAAAATAAGTCCTTCTCTTATCGGAACACTACCATTACCTGCACTAGCCTATTTACACAACAATAGCCTTATAACTCTCTAGTGTCTCATCACGAGACAATCTGTTATCCCTAGAGGTACCATACAAAGACCACACTTGCTCGCTCCTTCCTCGAAGGAAGATTCTGCACACACTATGGTTATAGCAGCTAACTCCTCATTATGCCTTACCTGCGACGCTCCCAATACCACACAAAGCGTGACCTAAACCCACAAATGGTATTCTACCTTATACTTCCACAACCCAATTGTTTTACTTCATCCATGAATCCTTATTCGAAGTCCTCTACTTCTTCTAGGACAATATTTCTTCCTAAAGCTTAATCCTCCTCAAGAGAAACACCTTACGTCACCGCTAGAAATCTCTTCCTTATCCCCACCTGAGTCACGAAAAGAAAATACCTCCAGTTAAAGCGTACCCAAAACCTATTATGGGTATTGCATCTTGCATATTTCCCCTTCCTGGACGACATATTCTTAGCGACGTCTGAGAATGAATCAACTGTGTTAGAACGTCATTCAAGTGAGTACACCTCACAGAAGCAAATAAACATAAGAAACACAATAATCCTAATAGTAGGGCTCTACGTCATGAATGCTTACGAAAGAATGCAGAAATCCCACATAGATCCTAAAGACATTAGAACCTGATGCTCTGATACCATCTGTGACAATCCTCTTAAAATAATAACGGGTGGCCATCCCTATACTACAATAAATCAAGAATCACAGATGGCTCATTCTCAACACCAACAGACTATAAAATAATAAATAAGGCTAACTACCTAAAATAATATAAGAGAGATGCCAAAATTAAATAAAACATGCCACAGACAACCAACCAACAACATAGAACTAATGGAAACGGTAGAGTACACACAAGTACCATGATAAAAGACAATGCTCAAATAAAAATGAAACGAGTACACAAAACAAATAAACCCGAATCAGTTGTTCGATCACAGACTGTACAATAATCACAATAAAAAGTATAAATAACTACAAATGACTCGTGGATGTAATCCCTATATACAACATGAGTCCAATCTAGATGTACAACGAGGTAGGAAGCGACTACAATTTAAATCCCGCAACAGTCCGCACCTATTACGGCACCCAAGACTCTGGATAGAAAATCATTCGCCATCCATGCGGTAGTACACCTGTAGTAATATATACATACATATATATAGCAAAAGTGAAATATAAATGGGTCAAAACCCGGGGTGTAAAAATGTTTATCAAGTGTGTTAACCGTGTATAATAAATATAAATGCAATATTTCATAATTAATGTGGAGTCGCACTCTTGTGAACCCCCAAACTCACCTCTTATCTACAGCGCGCACCTAATCGTGTCTTGTGACCTTGACTAAGTTACCCCACCCACACAAGGACAACCTAGCTTACCATACACCCGGTTAATACCCGCTTGACCTACCATCCTTACATAACCCAAAATTTCTTTCCAATTAGGTTCCACATTAATATATACACATATAAGCCCTTATAGACTTAGGTTCCAATTATTACCTTAAACTAGTTATAATCTTAATACATCACACATTAACATTAAGCTTTAATATAAAAGTTTATTTTCTAAACAACATATATACAAGTATAAAAGATAAAACTTCTCTCTACTCTCAACATTGCACTGCATTTTGTGTGTGGGGAGTCTCGCAAAGCGAAATCCAAACAAGGAACCCCCCCGATATACTACTCCTTGACAATGTCGATCGTAGGGATCCATGATATCATCCACACAAATCCTACTACTGATACCTACAAGTACCAAGGACAAATATTCTCACTACTCTCAACATGGCACAACATTTCGTGCGTGGGGCATCTCACAAAGCGAAATCCAAACAAGGAACCCTCCCAATAAACTACTCCTAGACAATGTCGATCGTAGGGATCCATTATGTCATCCACACAAATCCTACTACTGATACCTACAAGTACCAAGGATAAATCTTCTCACTACTCTCAACATGGCACTACGTTTTGTGCATGGGGCATCTCGCAAACCGAAATCCAAACAAGGAACCCCCTCGATACACTACTCCTTGACAATGTCGATCGTCGGGATCCATTATGACATACACAAAAATCATACTACTGTAAATACTTAATTATAGAATACTATCTAAAACATCAATCGAATCTCCATTTAAATCCTTGGGTTGATATAACCGCAATTGTTTCTAAATACGATCCTTCGACCTCAACCAACTAGTACACCACAAATAACCCAAGATGTACGTCATAGAAACTTCCTATCCTATTTCACTTATAGGATATAGAAATATATATATTTACTCTAAATATATATAATCAATCATTTCTTTAACCAGGCATACATATCATGCACAATGTACACTATGTCATACACATAACGTAAATAGCTATAGAATGCTAAAATACTGCACCATGATATGATCTTCCAGGGCATCACTCACATACCATCCTGGGGACCACCGGTGGGACTAAATATCACCCACTTCATGGTCGAAACCAAATCACAATGCATGGGAAGCGATCATAGTTCCTAACCGGCAATTGAGAACGACCCATACCCAAGACTTCTCATCCCAAATATAGAATCACATAAATAATAATGGACGACTATGACCTGGGGAATATCCACACCCTGATCCTGAAGCCAGGGTGCTCACCCTCATCGCGCAACTTCCCATGATAGCATGTGTCTGGTATGATTCACACCATAAGTATATATATCATTCACACACACAATATATATACATCCATATGATCACGTCATATAATTAAACCATCACACGCGGTTTAGATAATCACTCCATGAGTATACACATATATACTTATCTACATAGATATATCCACATACATATATACATACCATCTCTCGTTCGTATGTATGTAACTTATAAACTCAACTCTTAGCGTACATAATCCTCAACATACTAGCTATCACTCCAATCGTATTAACTTAATTCATTATATAAATAAGATCCCTCACTCGAAGTATGTTCATAAATTACCCATATGATATGAATAGACTCCCAATATATTAAACATTAAGGTTACTAACTCACCTTTTAACGTATGTAGTAATCACTACATATCCCATCAATATCCAATTGCACATCGATATATTCCATAATAATTTGGACTATTGGTATACACGTGACTAATAGTCTACAAGTCTTGACCCAAATCTTAAATTCATTCCAAGATTCACCCACTTATTGGAATTCCCAATGTTAATCACACACCGATATACGATATATATCCCAAATAGATTTACAACACACTATTCTAGTTGATTGTATCACCCAATCGCTCCCAATTCCGACTATGATTCAATTGCTCCTATGAACCCTTAACATTAACACCTTTACGATATATTCCTTAAATTTATCATCACTAAGTATACGTGACCACTGTCTCTCTCATTGGCTCGAAATCATAACTTAAGTATAATCCAAACGCTATATGGGTTTGGAACAACTATCGGCCTATAATTTCACGCCACGTCCTCAACACTCTCTCTTAAAGAGTCCTAAGTCGTACATCATATGTAAGCTCGGTTATAACCTCGAAATAGCACACCCGTTCTTAAAGAAATTTCCACACTACATGAATCCAACAATCTCCAATACGCACGTACATTCGTCTCCAAGTAATTCGGTATGTCCCCACCATCATATCATATAAGAAACCCCTTAAAAATCTTCAAATTATATCTCTTGTATCATATAAAAATGTCCCAAACCGATAAACCCCGTTGATGTGGGACAAAAATCGCTCCAGGAAAACCTCACTAAAACAACCTGGTTTTTGAATCGATTCGGGGTGGCCCGAATCGATTTGGTCTCAATGGAGAATCGATTCGCTCCAACTGCGAATCGATTCGATCCAAAGGACCTGGGACTCTGTCTCACTCCGAATCGATTCGCCTTGGGTTCGAATCGATTCGGCCGAATCGATTCGCTTAGGGGGCGAATCGATTCGAGTCTGTAGAACCTTGAAGGTCTCTTCTTCTTTACAAAACCCACGAATTTTAAGCCTTAAAATAATCACTTCTAACCCCTAAACCTTCATCAAAACATGATTCTAAGCCAATAAATCAACCCAAATCAGATCCCAACCATCTCTACACCAACCAACCCATATATAAACATTAATTTAAAGATTTAAACCACAAAATCTAGGTTTTGATATTAATACCAAAATTCAATTCTTCTATCCACAAATTTTGAAATGAAATACCCAAATGAATTATTTAGCAAGATTAAACACTTGCCTCGACGTTGTAGAGGTTGAATCGTCCTCGTGATCGCGTTTGGGCCGGAAATCTCCAAGCTTTTCCTCTCTCTCTCTCTCTCTCTTCCTTTCTTCTTCTTTCTTTCTTTCTTTCTTTATTTCTCTTTCTCTTTTCTCACAAATGATAAGGGATGAAATCGTAAGCCCTTAAATACCTTAAAACACAATTCCTAGTTTTCAATTGATAATACACACTTTGAATGACTCGTGTACTCCAATTCGAGTCAAACTAAATTAAAAATATTTCGGAATCGAAATAAATCCCAATGACAATTATTTCGACTGTCTTGACCTATTCGGACTCGATGGCGCACTCAGAATCGTCATCCTAACTATTTTATAACATCCTTAATTTTGGACCTCAACTTCCAAATTTTAAAATTCTCCAATTTAATTAAATTTTAATTCTCTCAAAAATTAAATTTCTCAGTCCCAAAGTCACGGGGTGTTACAACAGACTCGGTATAATTGGGCTAGTACTTAAGGCCAAAGATACGGGTAGCCAACTTATTATATATATATGAATGCAATAATATCAATGTGTGTGATATTTTCTAAAGAAGATACCCCTCTAGTGCTATCATATGAGGTTGCGCGATGTGGGTGATCCCCCTTGCTAGTGAATGCAAGGTGAGTATAGTACCCGGTCATAGTGCAACGTATTTTTTTTGGGATTGATTTTTGAGGTGAGACGATTTGGGTATAGCTTGGTCTCACTACCAAAGGACTATAATCACCTCCACTACGTTTGTGATTTTTACCATGTTCGGTGTGTTTTAGGACGACTTATAGTAATCAGGTTAGAGTGAGCATACGTGGGATATGAAAGAATTTTAGATAAAGGCATCCAGTGGGGTAAAGTTCAGAAGGATGGTAATTATCGTTCTTCTAAAAATACCGCCTAGGCTCCACCTAGGCTTGAGGCTTTGGAGAAATGCCCCCCTTAAGCTTTTTACGACTTACTCTTCGTAAAACCCTTAAAGAGCATTTTTTTTTCTAAAAACAACAATGCTTTAGTGAAACGATATCGCCTTTCATAGAATTTTTTTACAAACCGAACCATTATCTCATCCAAAATAATCAAATAGTATTTTAACTTACAAATATTCAGATATATTTTTATGATATGTACAATTTTAGTATTTAATAGCCTTTTATGGTTAAAAAATATTAAGAAGGCCTAAACGCCTTTTTACGCCTAAGGCCCGCCTAGGCTTAAGCCTTGGCCTCCACGCCTAGATCACTCCCCGCATTTTTTAGAACGTTGGTAATTACATGCGACGGATTCATGCTTGTTGTTGTATACTCCTACGTTTATAATGGTGTAGATATTTATATACGGGTAAATACATTAAGCGTGAATGTTATATATAATGAGAATAGAGTTATACGAACGATTAATGTTTAGATAATTTATTAAGATAATAAGTAAATGGCATACAATTAAAATAGTAAATAATAACTCGGGTTAGAGTGGTGGGATAAAAAAAGTTGCAACAAGGCTAGTTTGACATGGTAGCATACCTAGGATGGTAAAGATGTAACCGCTAGGCGTGCACAATAGTTGAGAGGTGAGGATAATCTCATGAGTGTGTGACACCAACTTAAATATGAAAAATGTTCGTGAAATTTAATTACTACATTTTAATTACTTGCAATTTTTTTCAAAAATTTTGGGTTTTGACTCGTATCAAAAATATTTTTCAAAATCTTATAGGTGACAAGCAACAGGGACTCCAGTGATGATGATTCGTTTCAGGGATGTATAGTTGCAGCGCTTGTAGTGGTATGTAGGACTTGAGTAGACGTTTTATTCATTTCATTCTTAGTCTAGGATTCATATTCAGTTATTTCAGTTGGGCATATTGCACGTTCAGTTAAGACTTTTAGTTAAATTTATTCTTTTGAGTTTCAAACTTCGTATTTAGATTTATTTTATTTCAATTAGATTTATGATTTGGATTTTGGATTTGGAGCCGATTGTTTATCCAAACATTTATTTATGTAATCCTTTGATGTTGTAGACTTCATTTAAGGTGTGAATGATTTATATTAATATTTTCTCTGCATATTGTCGCGTGTGTTGTTAGTTAATAAAAAGATAAAATTTGGCACTAGCTTTTTTCAACCTAGGTGGTTAGTAAACTAAAAAATCAGTTTCCAATAGTGATGCTAAGAATGACCAAATGAGATTCCTATTTATTTTAGTAAAAGACTGATGACCCATGATTAAAATAGGCGAGGTGCCATAGATGTTACCAGAGCATCAGGTTCTAGTGTTCATATGATCTATGCGGCTTATTATAATTTCAATGTAGCGTCAATTGATATAGAGCCTTATAATTAGGACTGTTGGATTCATATTTACGTATTCGAGATTGCGTTCTTCTACTATTATTTTTGTATTAATTGTGAACCTAGGAGAGGACGATCGATTAGGAAACTGTGAGGGATTTTTAGAGGAAGGCTCAGTAAGATCCATGGGCACCACAACCACAACCACCACAAGGTACGGTGATGACCTGCCTAGCCACAGAGTCCATACCTACAACCCATAGATGAATAGTGAAGAAAGGAGGCCGAACTTGTATATGATTGAAGAGATAAGGGAAGATGCAGAGATAAGGAAAGCAACATACCAACATAGGACGACTAAATTTTACAACTAAATGGTCAGACCTAGTACGATAGTAGTGGGGGACTTAGTTCTGATGAAGGTTTGGTAGAAGCCAAAAAAGTTACACCCAAATTGTCATGATCCGTATAGGGTCATTGAAGAGGTCGTCCCAAGGACATATCAGCCAAAAAATTTATAGGGAGAGCCATTCTCTATCCTTGGAATGCCGACCATTTGAAAAGATATTATCAGTAGTCTTATGTATGCATTTTAGTTTATGTAATCCTCTCTGTATTTGAAAAATTCAAAGTGATGAATGAAAATAGTTCCAAGTGTTCCCTCAAATATATCTTGTTTGAATTGTTCAAGTGCATGGTTTAAATTGTCCTAAGCTAAAAAAACATCATTCTTATGGTGGATTGGAATTAACTCACTCTAGGTGATATGAGAAACCATGAGAGACTCGTCTCGCCCATAGATTCTCAATAACACCGAGAGGGGGGACACACAGTGATAACATCACTAAAGTGGTGAGGCAGAAAATTTATCTGACATTAATTGTGTGAATCCCTCGACTCAGCTGAGAGTGTATAGGGGATAAAACTCGTCCTTACACCCTCAAAAAGATGAGTGGGGACTTAATTGAGATAAACATCATGGAACTGGTGGTATCTTATTTAAAAACCATTAAGTTGATTATTTATCTCTAGGTTAAGGATGAGAATAAACTTGAGATAAAGATCATTAAATTGGCGGTCTCTAATTCAAAAATAATTAAGTTGGTTACCTATCTCTCAACAAAGGATGAGCGTAAACTTGAGATTAGCATCATTAAACTTGTAGTCTCTAATTTAAAAATGACTACGTTCGTTATTTACCTATAGTCTGAGGATGAGAGTAAACTTTAGATAAACATCATTAAATTGGTGGTCTCTAATTCAAAAATCATTAAGTTGGTTATTTATCTCTCGGCTAAGTACGAGAGTAAACTTGAGATAAAAATATTTAAATTGGTGGTCTCTAATTAAAAAATTATTAAGTTAGTTATTTATATCTTGACAAAGGATGAGAGTGTACTTTGGTGGTCTCTAATTTGACACACATTAAACTCTTTATTATCTCTCAACTATGGACGAGAGTAAATTTGAGAATTTATGTTTAACATTCATGCACACTTAAAGAAATAAGTTACAACATAATGAAAAGAAATAAACATTTTCATTCATCACAAGAGAACAAATTTATGATTAAAGCAGTTAAGATGATGATAAAGACATCCTATTGTTGAAGAATAAAACATCAGAATTTCAATAAAAGTTGTTCGAAAAATTACATATAAATGGCAAGTAAGGCCACAGGCGGCCGCCCAAACTATGTGAAGAATATTAAACGGTCTCTTGTAGAGAAGAATCGCCTGGAGGGATGGATACATTTTCTGTCGGGGTATTAGTGTTGGCCCCATCATTGTTACCATCACCCTTATCCAAGTGAATATATGTCTGCTCGATCGTCTCGTCCAAGTGCTTTTCTGTAACTTCAGTAGGGATGCCATTTTCCACCTCAGACAGAGCAGCGTCGAGCAGATAATTAGTAAAGTCAAGGCCCTCAAAGTGTTTGGGGGGG
Source organism: Sambucus nigra (assembly GCA_949130495.1). Taxonomy (NCBI): domain Eukaryota; kingdom Viridiplantae; phylum Streptophyta; class Magnoliopsida; order Dipsacales; family Adoxaceae; genus Sambucus; species Sambucus nigra. The sequence goes on along the minus strand of OX422218.1, from coordinate 25,637,321 downwards.
GGGGTAGATTCCCAACCTCGGCTTGCTTGAGGATGGACAAGTGATAAATATTTTTCACTCCTCTCTCAAGTTATTCAAACGCATAGCTCCTAAACTCCTCAGATGCTTTAAAATCTTCCACGACCTGTGTTATAGCCTCGTTCAGGGTCGTCTTGACAGTCGCATCTGTATAGAACGCTTCTGATGGGCTAGACTCTTCAGGACATTGTTGTGTTCATCCTTTAATTTGTTAAAATCCCCCAGGTCCTTCTAATTGGTTCACTCGTCCTCACGATCTTTCTTGTCCAAATCCTCCCTTAGACCCTTCTCTACATTCGCAACATGTTTCCCTTTCGGGATTAAGGGAAGCCTCTCCTCAACATAATGACCAAGACGTGAGAGGGTTAAAAAGAGACTGCAAAAAGATAAAGAAGATGGATTAGTATGAGACAAAACTTTAAAAGAAAGGCTTAAGACAATAAAAGTTAAAAGTCATTTCATAAGCAACCCTGTGGACACTGAAATATAAGAAGGGAGGGATCCATTGCCTCCAAAAAATGCTTCTCCACTCTCGGCACCAGTGAGGAAATGGCAGTCTGTGCCCTTCATGTGTCACCTATCATCATCTCATCAGTGAGATTTAGTTGGGCGAGACGAGATGAAAGAGCCTCGTTGGATAATATGAGAATTTCCCAGTCAGACCTTCCAGAAATAGGGACATCCCTCCAATTCTTCTTCTGAGGTCGAGAAGTAGTGGTGTCATCCACCAATTCCTTCCTTTTCTAGGAATGTTCAGCGTCGTTGGGGCCACCTCTAGTTGATTTCATGGACTAAGTGGGAGGATCCATTTTCCCCATGTTTGTTCAGCACAACATAAATATTGGGGGACACAATCTTCCAAAGTTGTTCTAAAGTGTTATCCGATCAATCTCCAAATAATTCGCAAAAGGTTAATGTCAGAAGTAAATAAAGTTATAGATGACAATACATTTCAAAATAAAAATTCACATGTTTTTCAGACCAACTAGTTAAAGATGATAGTACAAATAAAAAAAACTTACGAATTTCAGTCAGGGGATCAACACCTAACCCCCTCTCGGCTATAATCTCGAGGGTCATTAATTGCACAAACTCAGCAAGGCCACCTTCATCCCCTTAGACATTAATCTGGTTGACATTGTTTATGTTGTCTACACTCAGGCTGGGGTGAAGTTTTGCTAACATGGGGACTTTTACCCAATTTTTATGAATACTCGACTCTGGGTCAGAACAAGGAACGTCAGATGGAAATTTCCACGCACCAGAGACAGAGAAGTATCTCGACTTCCAGTGGTGGTTGGACTTTTGGTTAACGAAGATGAACTTCTTAGTCGGATTCCTTGATACAAAGTGATAGTGTCCAGGTTGTGTCTTAGTATAAGAGACGTTGTAACATCCCTTGAAAATGCTAACTTAAAGGTCGGCACTATGGAAGAACTCCCATAGGGAAATCGAGCAGAATCCTCCACACATTAGGAGAGGGTTGGGTTGGGATAAGGCCCAAACTTGCAAGGTCATCCTGCATATTAGGGTGGATTGGAAGGCGAAGGCCAACCTTGAATTTTTTTTCGTATATGACAATATAACATGGTCGACTGTAAAAATCCCTCTTAGACTCGTTGGGAAATATCATGTTGATTTTAAAGTTGATGCCATGAAGATGCCTCCAATATTGGAGTTCAACTTCCCCCACAACGCTCTCAAAAATCTGAGCATAAGATGAATCAATTGTTTCATCGGCCTCATCTCCAGAATTGACTATTTGAATGACTGGTACTCCACTGTGAAACCAAAATTGAAATTCCCCCTCGGTCATTAACACTGATTGGATTGGGGTTTTTGCAATGGTAACTATCAAACCTTCAGGGACCAAAGTCTCAACAGACTGGAAACCCTCCCCCGAATTTGTGGACCATTTGTCAGCCATATGAGAGGGGGGGACCTCCATGGCTTCCTCAAATGAGTCGGCCTCGCTCGACATCCTCGATGCAAATGGGACTATATCCTTCTGAGGATGAGATATCAATTTCTCCCTCACTCTTGGACGAGCTTTAACTCATTGAATCCTCACTAATCTCTACAATGGGGGGACGAATCATAGCTAAAAGGAGGACGGATGAGGTCGACCCCCACTTTTCTTTTAGCCCCGGTCTCGACCTCACCGTTACGTATCTCTGTGTGAAGATGACCCATAAGATAGGAAAATTGGTCAAGAATTTGATACAAGGTTTTAAAAATTCAATGGGTTTGACAAAGTTTGAACTAAATATCAGAAAGGGAAGTTGAAAAGTTTTAAAAAAGAACAATCTAGAACAATGGCTTGAAGGTCGCCAGAGAAGATGACCGGAGACGCTCCGACGATACCCATAATGGGGGAAAAGGTAGAAAAGGGTGGGGAATATCTCAAACCCGCCATCCTAGACTAAAACCACCACTAAAAGCCCTTGAACCACCCTAGAACTACCGACTAAGGCAGTCGAAAAACTTAAAAAACAACCGAAAAACTTGAAAAGTCTAAAACTAACTAGAAAATGAAGAAAACTTAAAGAAGGTGGATGAAGCTTTTTACCTGAGAGAAGAGGATGCCCAAAAAATAAACAAGGATGCCTAGAACTTACTGGAAAACTTTGTTTAAAGGAGAGAGAATAAGCGGGGGTGGGTTGCGGTGTAGAGAGGGAAAGCGCTCACAAGAAAATAGAAAAAGAAAGAGAAAAGCATTTTTTAAATGCCTTTAAATAGTGGCAATGATGAGGACCAACTTCCCAGGCTCACCATCATTAGGGAACATTTTGAAAAAACAAGCTTGTAGCCTCCAACCTTGGACAACACGCTAAGACACAAGATATATGCCAAGTGTCACTTAAGCTCTTATCCATCATTTCAAACCTAACATTGAAAAGACATCTTAGCCACCAGTCAGAGATGTCTCATCAAATTCTACCCTCAGACATTTTTACCACTCAGCCTTTTACTCACATCCAAGGCTAAGGGTTATGGGTGATTGATATAACCAAGTATAACATCTCCCCGTTCTAGGACCTACTCATCCAAGGACTACCACCCAGATCATTATGATAAGTACTATGTGCCTCCTACAGTTACCTTATTTAAGAATTCTCGGATTCAATCAGTATCATGAGTCGAGACCTACCAATCATCTCATTAGTTCTTCGTGAGTCTCATCTCATCCTGGTATCCCCCGATAGTCGAGTCACTACAATAGTCCTATTGGCCCTGCATCCATCTTGACCTGTCCTAAAACCTCCAGATATCTGAGACCAAACTTATGCCTTGATCATTAGTTGCTTCAACGGGATACCTAAAGTTTCATCCTCATCCAGGTCGAGACCTGACAAGGCGAAACACATCCACATTGGATACAGGTTTCTAGCATGATCATCCCACGTGGACAGTCAGTTATAACTAAATCATAGGTGTATGTGAGGGGAATATTTTCATCATCATTACATGCCAATCCAGGACATGTGTCTACCCCCCATTGGATATCTTAACAAGTGAACACTCCATGCATACTTGGTGGTGCATTGTTCACCCTAAGCACAATATAAACCCATCTTCTTCCCTAGAAGAAAGGATTCAAAAATAGACAACACTAGATAAATTATGTCTTATTTATAATAGATAGATAAAGCATGAGAGTTATGTAATTCTAGCCATTCAAGCCTTATTTCTAGTGAAAACCCATACTCATCTGCACAGTGGAATACAATGACATATCCGAACCACTTAAACTGTGTTATCTTTCCTCTTGTCCTCATCCCCTTCTCATATTTACGTTTGTGTGTTGTTATATACATGTCCATCGTTGTGTGTGCTTGAGCTTGAGTTGTAGATATGAACTCATATGGTGACTTCATAACGCCACCAATAGAGGTGCCCTCTATTATGGCATAGGCAGCTAATGTTGCTATGACTACCATGGCACATCATTTTCCATAGGACCAGCCATAGTAGCCATTGGTGCCGATTGTCCGGGCCCATCACAGGTCGTTTGATTGGCAAAGAGTGAGGGAGGCTTTCTAGAAGGGACCCCCCCAAGAGTTTTAGGGTAGTTTTGATGTGATTATGGCATGTCAGTGGAAGAAAGAAATTCAGCACAACCTTCATGTGGTTGAGTGCAATGACACCTAAAAGTAGATGTTGGCGACGTTCAAGCTTGTGGGAGCAGCTTTACAGTGGTGGGAGTCTATTATCACTTATGAGGAGAGAGATGTTATGCTCGATTTGACCGCAAGTACTTATCAATTGTTATCGAGATGGAGATATAAACGAAGTTTAATGAGGTGGCTCAGGTTAACCATTTTGTTGCCGAGTATGAGGTGGAGTTTACCCATATGGATAAATTTATGCTCGATGAGGTGAATAACGAGGACAAGGAGAAGTTGAAGTTCATGGATGATCTCGCTTGGATGGTTAGGCAACACTCGATTGGTAACCCAACACCGAAGACTTATATTAAGATCGTCAATATCGTGCTTCTTCACCACAAATATCACCACTTCCATCTGAAGGGAAGTAAGATAGTGGGTGAGACAAGCTAGTCAAGGAAAATAGGAGGGAAAAGTTCTAGTGGGGCACCTCAATTGCAAGTGAGTAGGCACCAGAGGTAGGATTCTCGACTAGGGGATTTGTCCAAAAGATTCACATCATGAGGTTACTGACCAAAGGGTAGTGGATTCAAGTCGGGCTAGAAGGGTCCTCAGCAGCAGCATGTTCTTCAGGGCCTCCAAGGCCAAGGGAAATATGAAGGAGGCCAGCAGGTTTGGGGCCATTACATCCAGCCTTGACAGGGCCATCAGATCCAGAGAAGAGGAGATTTTCTAGATCATTGCTTTATTTGTGGATAGACAGGTCACAATAGGATACACTATCCACAATAAGGTAGAGTACCACAACAAGGAAAGTAGGCATAGTTACCTTCTACAGCACTAGCTCCACCAGCCCCAAAGCAGTAGGGGCAGTTACTGTATGGACGTGTATATAACGTCTCAAATACAGTCATACCACAGGCACCGTAGGTGCCACAAGAAGTTGAGGGTATGTTTCCCATTAATAGGCATAAGGGTAGGATTTTGTTTGATACGGGGGCATCACACTCATTGATAGCTATCATATTTACACATTTAGTCGTCTATTAGAGATAGCCGACAGTCTCCCTATGTGTGTATAGTCACCTTTCAATAATGGGATGCTTATACACTCGATTTATAGGGGTGTAGATATTGACATCGGGAGACTATGTTTAGCAGCAAACCTTCTATTGTTATATATGGAGGGTTAAGATGTCATCTAAGGTAAGGATTGTTTGTTATGGTATAGAGCAATGGTGGACTACTTCAGGAGGACCATCGTGTTTTCTATTCTAGGATAGGATATGTTCTTTATGGCGATGCCTCTTCCTGAGGGAGGGTCGAGCACACACATGTACTATATTGAGGAAGAGACCTCACAAGATGTGGTGGTGTCTTTAGATTATATTCCGGTGATGAGGGGGTTTGAGGATGTGTTTCAGGAGATACCCGGGTTTCCATCCAACTGGGACATTGAGTTTGTCATTGACTTACCATCCGGTACGAGGATTCCTTATCACATGGCTCTTTCAGAGATACGGGAGTTGAAGGAGAAGATTTAGCATCTTTTGGGGAATCATTTCATTCGATGGAGTACATCGACCTAGGTGCTCCAGTGTTGTTCATCTAGAAGAAGAATGGGTCTCTTCACCTTTGTATCGATTATAAGGAGTTAAACAAGGTCTCAATTTGAAATAAGTATCCATGGCCTTAGATCTATGATCTTTTAGACTAGTTGAGAGAATAAACATACTTTTCCAAGATAGATCTGAGATCGAGGCACTATTAATTCAACATTAGAGGGAGAAAGTTCCTAAGACCTCCTTCCTGATGCGATATGGATCGTACGAGTTCAGGGTGATTCTATTTTGGCTAACCAATGCACCAGTAGTGTTCATGGATCTTATAAACTGGGTTTTCAGAGTGTTTCTCGACCAATTTAGGATCGTATTGATAGACAACATTCTGGTCTACTCTCATTCGGAAGATGATCATGTAGACCATTTGTGTATGGTTCTACAAACATTTCGGGACCATCGATTGTATGCCAAGTTCGAGAAGTGTGAATTTTAGTTACAAGAGGTACAATTTTTGGGCCATATTATGTCTGACAGGGGCATTATTTTTTTATCTAAGTAAGGTATTGGTGGTGAGTGAGTGGGGACAACCCACGACACCGATCGAGATCCACAGTTTTTTAAGGTTGCCTGGATACTATTATCACTTTATTAAGGGATTCTCGAAGATTGTGGGTCCATTGATAGACTTGACTCGTAAAGGGGTGTCGCTTATTTAGGATGACCACTGTCCTTTAGCTTTTAATGAACTAAAGGACATGTTGACTTCAGTGCCTGTTCTCGTATTACCTAGGGGAGGAGTGGAGTACCGTATTTATATAGATGAATCTTTGTAGGGACTTGGGAGGTACTAAAACAGGACGATACGTCTATAGCTTAAGCATCTCACAAGCTTAATCCCCATGAGAAGAATTACCTCAAACAATAGACGCATTATTTGTTGGGGCAGCAATTCAGCTTGTTCACAGACCATAAATCACTTCACTATTTGTTCACGTAAAAGGATATGAATATGAGGCAAAGGAGATGGTTACAGTTCATGAAGGATTTATAATTTGATATTTAGTATCATCATGCGAAGGATAATGTGGTGACAGATGCATTGAGCTAATGCCCTACTGGGTAGATAACAAATGTTTGGAACGCAAAATGGAGTAAGCTTCAACATGACGATGAGGTCGATAGACCTTTTATATCCCAGATGGAAATCACTCCTAATATTGTTATGCGGGTGGTAAAAACTGAGGCAGTGATAAGAGTATGCCATCTATTAGCAAATGGGGCGGAGTCCTATTAAATCAGTTTGGAGGGAGGCTTGTGCTTCATTGGGAGACTCATTATTTCGGAAGAATGGATTTGAGACACACAGTGATGATAGAGTCTCACGGGTTGAGGTTTGCAATAAATGTCAGTGGGGATAAGATATATCAGGATATGCGTAGCAGTACTGGTGGTCGGGATGAAGCAAAATATAAGGAGTTTGTATCAAAGCTTGTTACCTTCCAGCTAGTAAAAGAGATGTTGCATCCACTAGAGTTCCCAGTGTGGAAGTGGGAAAGTATCTCGATGGACTTTATTATCGGGTTATCAACATCACAGAGAGGTCACAACTCCATCTAGGTGATAGTGGATCACTTGACCAAGGAGGCCAATTTTCTATGGGTTTGCACCGATTATGAGACAAAGAAGTGCGCACGGTTGTTCATTGAGGATATAGTGAGACCATAAGGGGTTCTGATTCATATCATGTTGGATCAGGACAAGATTTTCGTGTCAGACTTCTGGAAGAGTTTTTAAGAGGCTATGGGCACAGATCTGTGTTTGAGTGTCGCGTATCATTCACAGATGGATGGGATGACGCAGAGAGTTAATAAAATATTAGAGGATATGCTGATGATGTGTATACTCAACTTCGAGGGAGGATGGGATTAGCACCTTTCATTGGTGGAGTTTGTGCATACTAACTCCTACCATTTTACTGTCGGTATGTCACCATTTGAGGCACATTATGGACGGCCTTATCGTTCGCTTTCTTACTGGCTAAAGGTGGGGGATAACAAACTGTTGGGGCCAGAGTTAATTCAGGATACTACTTCTAGGTCAAGATTATTCGAGGGCGCCTTCGTATAGCTCAGGACATGTATGAGAGTTACACTAACGTAGACATGGGGCACATAGAATTGGAGATTGGTGACCAAGTTTTGGTAAGAGTGTCTCCTATGATGGGATTCATGAGGTTCGAAAAAAAGGGAAGTTATCACCGAGGTATGTGGGACCTTTTATGATTATCGAGAGGGTTGGACTAGTTATGTATAGGCTAGGCTTATTAGAGCACTTATAGAGGATTCATGACGTGTTCCACATGTCGTCACTGAAGAGGTACCAATTGAGCAAGCGGGCTCATTGGCATGTTCCGTTAGAGGAGATAGACTTGCATCTAGATATCTCCTATGAGGAGAGACCAATTTGCATTCTTAATCGTAGTGAGCGTAAGATACGATCTAAGGCAGTGCCCTTAGTTCGTATTCAGTGGAGGCACCATAATGTAGACAAGTAGACGTGGGAGAGGAAAGATGATATGCGAGAGCTATATCTAGAGTTATTTACCGCATGTACCGTCGAAATTTGAGGATGAAATTACTTTGTAAAGTGGTAGTATGTAACACTTTGTATTTTTTAGCATTTAGAATTTAATTAATCAAAAATTTTCTTTTAAATTACATGTGTGTAGTAATTTAATTAAATAAAACATTGTGTTCTTATTAAATATTTATCGGGAGAGATTATTGATAGGTCGGGTTTCCCCGCAGCGCGAGCATCACCTATACGACGGTCATGTTATTATATTCACCTCCCCAACTCTATACAAAAACCGAAACATATGACTACACTCAACAGGTGAGTATAGAGGACAAGTCCGGGTATCGAAAATCCACAGAGACGAGTTGGTAGAATACTATTTGGTTTAATACCTATAGAATAAATGTGTAAAAGATAATTACGACAAAAAGGAAAAGATGAAAAAAGGGAAAAGATTAATCTAGACGAGTGTATTTAAACTAGAATAACAAAGAAAATAAAAACTATAGGTTGCGTCGAATATCCCTTACCTGAGTTAATTAGTATAAAATGGTTACATGGGTCGATGAGTTATTACGAATGTGTCTCTTTTCGGCAGTTAATTAAATCAAGAGTTGTCATAGCCCTAAATTCGCATAAAAGACTAATATGGTGTTGGCGCGAACAAATACCCCGAAATTTATGCACGCAAGGTCATAAGCACGGAGCATACATGATATACCCCGTCAAATCTCCTAGGCGTAATAACTGGGACAACACACTCGAAATAAATTCAGAAACACCATCACCAAAGAAAAGGAACACATCAACCCAAGTGAGTTCAATCCAACACAACCTAGAGTAACTTAGCTAGAAAGAAAATTAAAAAGAAAGTATTGAAAGAAAGGAAGTAAACCTAATTATGAAAGCAAGAAATAACAAGAAATAAATATTAACTAGGCATGGAAATGGAAGGAAGCATGTAAAAAAACCAACTAAATTAATAAGCTTACATAAATCAAAGTGGGCAAAACACCCAAAGTGGTGGAGTAGGGAAAAGCTCCATAGAAACCCCAAACTAATGTAAAATGTAAGATCTTTCTCTCAAATGACAGAAAATAATATATATATATATACAAAACCCCAAAATGGCAAACTTGTAAATAGAAAAGATGAGAAAAATAGGAGATCGATTGATCAGGTTTCAACCCATTATTAAAGAAGGTCTCCAACAAGCTTCCCCTGTTTTGGTTTGAAATGGAATTCTCTTCCGCTAAAATAGCTGTAACTTCTTCATTCGGGCTCGAAATCATGCACCGTTTACGTCCACGCAAAGCTTGTGAGGAGGGATACAACTTCAGTGAAGATAGCGGGCCAAGTGCCAAAATTATAAATTGTCTGAATTGCCCTTGCACATGTGGATATGTATAGAACTTAGAAGGAATACATCCAAACTCCATGTTAGTACTTAAATACCTTCAAAATCCCAATTGTTCCTCATATAGAATGTTAACAATATAAAACGGAGGTTTTCTAGTTAACAGACTTAAATACAGAGATTAAGGCACCCGAGGGGGCTAAAATGCATAGGTTCGAGGGTATAAATATGCAATATTCGGTACGAATCACACCCCCTAAGATACATATTGCTAGTCCCTAGAAATGAAATAGGATGCAACAAGAACTACAATTAAACCAAAAGAAGGATACCAGTACAAAATGGGAAGAAAAATCAATAGAACGATAAGGCTACTTTCGCGGGCAAATGATTGCATTTAGCGTATGAAAAAAGCCGTTAAACCCCTAGGTTACCCTAGTGAACGAGTCTCTTCTCGTGAGGGTTTTCAGGGATAAAACCCACGAACATCATATGTTTCCTCAAAATATGCCCAAACCAACATGCGACATGCCCAAAAAATAACGAAAAGGATTTCATACGCATTATTAGCACAATGAACGAATTCAAACGAAAGTCTAAATCATTAACATTATAGAATGCACCTCATAGAATTGAAACCTTAAAATGTGGGAGGGGAGCGAGGACATGCAAAGTGTGATTCAATAAAAACTTAAATAAATCGAATAAAAGTTAAGGCAAGCATATATTCAATCCTCATGGGCATTACATTCATTAAGTGAATTCACTCGAAAGAGGGAGTTAACACACAGGACATGCGAGCATAAAGAGTAAATGTAAATGGAAACTAGGCCGCACACATGCCACAAATGAAGAACGCTCTATATGAAAATAAAAACTATAATCTCAATGAAAGATACCGCTCATTAAAGGAGGCAAAATGCATTGTCACATATTATCAAAACTATTTTAACTTTTAAATTACATGCACCCTAATATCACATAAGACTTGATAGGGTTGAAATGTAGGTTTGGATAGGGTATGAAACGAAGGATATGTATGTACGAATTAAAGTGTTCGAAATGAAAACTTAGAATAATGCGAAGAATGCAGTAAATATAAAAAATTGGAAAAACAACTTCCATAAAAGGCATTAGATATACAAATGGCGAGAGAAATCAAAGCTTATTGAACAATATACACAACATATACAAATTTCTCTTTCTTTTCTTTTCTTTTTTTTTCTCATTTTTCTCTTTTGTTTTCTTTTGCTTGTTGCTTTCTCTTTTTCTCTTTTCCTCACATTTTCTTTTCTTTACTTTTCTCACTCTCACATGCCTAAATTACAACCACATTACAAACATCATTCAATCCCAATTAACATTCCAAACAAATTGTATGGAAGGTAATATATATGGTATATAACTCCAATTTATAGTTGGTTATGGGATTTTGGGGTTAAGAAATGAAAGGCTAGTATTTAGGCTCAAAGGGGTTGACGAGGATAAACATATAAGGTGAGGTCAAGGCTAATATGGGTGATATAACAACGATTTTTTATGATCATTTCATAAAGTTTATGCAATTCTCGAGTCAAAATAATAAATGAAAATCATGCTCAAGTAATACCTTTCATATATGAACTCAATTAATGAACGATCAAATAAAAGACTAGTGAGATTACCAACGAATGTAACGTTTTCAAAGAGGAAAGGATAGTGTATAACACTCACAAACTATGAAAGGTAAGCTTACTCAGTGTAAGTATATATAATGCAACAGAACATTGCCGAGTTATAAAAATCTTAAACCAAATCAATAAAACAAGAAAAATGCATGTGCTCATGGGATTAAAGTTTAATTCATGAAGTTATTCATAATATCAATGATTGAGGTCTAAAGTTTAATAACTTCTAAAATCGAGAACATGCATCATTGGTTTGTCTATTGGATCGGGCAATTATTAAAATTTATCATCGAAAACAAAAGCAAAATGCCCAAAAAAAGGAGAAAAAAGAAAGAAGATCTTTTTGAAAATTTTGAAATTTTACTAAGAAAGCGTACTTCGTAAATAACATGTATTTGAATCAAAGAAACTACCAATGAATGGATAGAATATACCACACCCCCAACTTAAAACCTGACATTGTCCTCAATGTAAATTAAGAACCAAGTTAAAGAGAGAAAAATAGCGATATTACCCACAATGGAGCGATCTCCGAAAAGTACGACTCTAAAGATTCTACAAAACATGTTATTACTAAATCATAACAAAAACAAATAACAAAAAGTTAACTAATTACACTATACTAAATTAAAAAGGAAAGAAAAGATAAAAAGAAAGAAAGAATAAAAAGCCGACTATATATAACCTATTATTTGGGCTTTAGACTAACTATAAACTAGAAGTCTAAATAGTTGAGGGTCCACCAAGAAAACAATTTGACTTTGGAGGGTGACCTGTGTACCCTCACATACAAGCATACCTTCGGAAAAATATGAATTCTGTTTAAACAACGGAAGGCATGTGTAAGGCAGAAGAAATGAACCATCGCCAATTAAAATTTTTGGAGGGATGATGGGGGATTTGGATTGAATGGGTGACAAAAATATGTGGGGACCAAGAAAGAATATCCTCCCAAGGATTTTGAAGTTGGAATGGGAGGGGGAGCATATGAGGGAAAATATGCCTTCATGGAAGGCAACTCGAGCAAGTACTCCTCGTCGATGAAAGGGTTAAGCGTTTTAAAGTTCAGATGCGATTGATTAGCTACTTGTGACAGTGTGATAATGAAGAATGAAAAGGAGGATGAAATGGATGTAGTATCCATTTGTAATGAAATGATTTCGTCTTTTACATGGTGTGTGTGTCACCTACCCGTCGATCGTGTTATATTCGGCTCACTAACTCTACATAAAAACCTAAACTTATGACTATAATCAACTGGTGAGTATAGCGGCCAAGTCCGGGTATAAAAAAATCCATAGAGACGAGTTGCTAGAATTTCTAAGGTTTAATAATTCTAAAATAAAGGTGTAAAATGTAATTTTGTACCTAAAAATAAAAGATAATAAAAGATAAGATTAATTTAGGCGAGTGTATTTAAACTAGATTAACAAAGAGAATAAAAACTATAGGTTGCGTCGGATATACCTCACCCCGAGTTAATTAGTATAAAATGGTTACATGGGTTGACGAGTTATTAAGATTGTGTCTCGTTTCGACAGTTAATTAAATCAAGAGTGGTCACACCCATAAATACGCATAAAAGCCTAATATGATTTTGGCGTCAACAAATACCCCAAAAATTATGCACGCAAGGTCATAAGCATGGAGCATACATAATATACCCCGTCAAATCTCCTAGGCGTAATAACTACGACAACGCACTCGAAATAGACCCGTAAACTACATCACCAAAGAAAAGCAACACATCAACCTGAAATGAGTTCAATCCGACACAACCTAGACAAATTTAGCTAGAAAGCATGGTAAAAATGCGGTAAATAAAAGCGGTAAATAAACGCTATAAACCTACACTAGAAAGCACGGAAAGAAACCACATAAATCTAATTAACAAAGCAATATTAAAAGTAATACAAACTATATTAATGGAGAGGGAAGATGAGTAGTTCAACTTACAAACCCAAACGGGTGTCAAACCAAGAATAAATGAAGATGAACTCTCCAAACCCCCAAACCCTAACCTAAACTATCTAAAACCAATTATATTTGATTATTACACAAAAAACCTTTATATCGTAAGTTGGAGTTCAAATATAAAAGAAAAGGAAAAAGAAAACGCAAGGCAAAATTTCATGGAAAACAGGGGATCGATCGATCGAACTCTTTGGTCGATCGATCAGTCAGTCAGATATTTGCCCACTGCCTTAATTCAAAGAGTGAAAATTGAAGGGTCGATCAATCGACTGAACAGGTCTCAGCTCCCCTGCTATGGTTTCTTTGTTTTTCTCTTTCGCTACAACTATCGTAACTTCTTGGTTTCGAATCGGAATTGCGCACCGTTCACGCCCACGCGAAGCTTACGAGAAGGGATACAACTTCCAGGTAGATGTTGAGCCAGGTGCCCAAACTGTATAATGACCGAATTCCCCTTATGCGTACGGATATGTATGGAACATAGACGGAATGCATCCGAATTCCATATTAGTACCTATATACCATCAAAAGCCCAATTATACCTCATATAGCATGTTAAAAATATAAAACAGAGGTTGTCTAGTTAACGGTCTTAAATATAGAGATTAAGAAACCCGAGGGGGCTAAAATGATTAGGTTTGAGGGTATAAATATGCAATATTCGGTACGAATCACATTTGGGTTTGAGGGTTTGGAGAGCTCATCTTTATTTCTTCTTGGTTTGACACACATTTGGGTTTGTAAGTCAAACTATTCATCTTCCCTCTCCATTAATATAGAATGCATTTCTTTAATTCTTGCTTTGTTAATTAGATTTACATGCTTTATTTCCGTGATTTCTAGTGTAGTTTTATCGCGTTTATTTACGGCTTTCCTTTATCGCATTTTTACCATGTTTTCTAGCTAATTTATTCTAGGTTGTGTCGGATTGAACTCATTTTGGGTTGACATGTTGCTTTGCTTTGGTGAGGGACTTTGAGGGTCTATCTCGAGTGCGTTGTCCTAGTTATTACGCCTAGGAGATTTGACGGGGTATATCATGTATGATCCGTGCTTACGACCTTGCCTGCGTAATTTCTGGAGAATTTGTTGACGCCAAAATCATATTAGACTTTTATGCAAATTTAGGGATGTGACAACTCTTGATTTACTTAACTGTCGAAATGAGACGTAGTCTTAATAACTCGTCAACCCATGTAACAATTAACTCGGGTAAGGGATATTCGACGCAACCTATTGTTTTTATTCTCTTTGTTAATTTAGTTTAAACACACTCGCCAAGATTAATCTTTCCCTTTTTTTGCATCTTTTTCCTTTTTTATTATTGTTATCTTTTATGCTTTTATTTAGAAGTATTAAACCAAATAATATTCAAGCAACTCGTCTCTGTGGATTTTTCGATACTCGGACTTGGCCGCTATACTCTCCTGTTGAGTGTAGTCACAACTTTAGGTTTTTGTATTGAGGCAGCGAACAGAAAACACTGATCGACGTGTTGACACATGCACCAAGTTTTGCCATGGCGCGAGTGTCACCTATGCGCCGGTGGTGTTATTATATTTGGGTCACCAACTCTATACAAAAACCTAAACTTATGACTACACTCAATAGGTGAGTATAGCGGCCAAGTCCGGGTATCAAAAATCTGCAGAGACGAGTTGCTAGAATATTATTTGGTTTAACACTTTTAGAATAAATGTGTAAAAGATAGTTACAACAAAAAGGAAAAGATGCAAAAAAGGAAAATATTAATCCAGGCTAGTGTA
Organism: Sambucus nigra; assembly: GCA_949130495.1. Classification (NCBI taxonomy): domain Eukaryota; kingdom Viridiplantae; phylum Streptophyta; class Magnoliopsida; order Dipsacales; family Adoxaceae; genus Sambucus; species Sambucus nigra. Next base: position 25,622,291 of record OX422218.1, on the reverse strand, counting down.
CTTAAACTAGATTAACAAAGAGAATAAAATCTATAGGTTGCATCAAATATCCCTCACCCGAGTTAATTAGTATAAAATGGTTACATGGGTCGATGAGTTATTACGAATGCGTCTCGTTTCGACAGTAAATTAAATCAAGATTTGTCACACCCATAAATTCGTATAAAAGCCTAATATGATTTTGGCGTCAACAAATACCCCAAAAATTACGTACGTAAGGTCGTAAGCATGTAGAATAAATGATATACCCCTTCAAATCTCCTAGGCATAATAACTGGGATAACACACTCGAAATAAACCCCTAAACTCCATCACTAAAGCAAAGAAGCACGTCAACCCAAGTGAGTTCAATCCGACACAACCTAGATAAACTTAGCTAGAAAGCATATTAAAAATCAAGTATTGAAATAAAGCAAGTAAACCTAATTATGAAAGCAAGAAATAGCATGAAATAAATATTAACTAGGCATGGAAATGGAAGGAAACATGTAAAGAAACCAACCAAATTAATAAGCTTACATACATCAAAGTGGGAAAAACACCCAAAGTGGTGGAGTAGGGAAAAGCTCCATAAAAACCCTAAACTAATGTAAAATGTAAGATCTTTCTCTCAAATGAGAGAAAAAATATATATATACAAAACCCCAAAATGGCAACCTTGTAAATAGAAAAGCTGAGAAAAATAAGGGATCGATGGATCGACCCCTTTGGTCGATCGATCGATCGATCGATCAGGTTTTAGCCCACTATTAAAGTTCGAAGGCAAATTTCTGATGGGTCGATCGATCGTCTCTATTGGTTGATCGACTAATCAAGCAGGTCTCCAACAAGTTGCCCCTGTTTTGGTTTGAAATATAATTCTCTTCCGCTAAAATCGCCGTATCTTATTCATTCGAACTCGAAATCACGCACCATTAAGGACAACGCAAATATTATGAGGAGGGCTACAACTTCCATAGAGATGTCGGGACATGTTCCCAAACTGTAAATTGACCGAATTGCCCTTACCCGTGCGGATATGTACATAACTTAACCGGAATGCATCCAAACTCCATATTTAGTACCTAAATAACTACAAAATCCCAATTATACCTCATATAGCATGCTAACAATATAAAACATAGGTTTTCTTGTTAACGGCCTGAAATATAGAGATTAAGGCACCTGAGGGGTCTAAAATGCGTAGGTTCGAGGGTATAAATATGCAATATTCGGTTCGAATCAATTATGACTAATATTTATGGAATAAATTTTCTATGTGTTTTAAGTAAATAACATGTGATATTTATTATACATCATAGCGAGTAATAACGACGAGATTGGGGTAATATATCAATCTGGGCGTGTGCATAGATTATTTTTAGGTTGAGGTCGTGACTTTATATTCAATAACATAGATGGAGATTTCGAGTGCACGATTTCTTCCGAATAAGTCGAGATGGTCAGGATAGAGTACCCGGGGTAGTAATTGGGTTTTAGGGCCTTTTTATACTAGACCAAGCTTACACGGGGGTATTTGGGTCATTGCGGTCTAGCTCATTAGCCTAATTTCAGGATTTAAATTTATAAACCTAAGTCTAAGAGTTTGAGAAAACCATTACTCACATTATAAACCCTAAGAGATTGAGAGGAGAGGGGGGAAATAAGAAGGAAGAAGGAGAAGAGATTTAGGAGCCCAAATCAAAGAGGATTGTGGAGTTCTTGCATCGACTCGTCTTCTACAATGAAAATTAGGCCCTACAAATAATCAAAGGAAAGAGATAAACTTGAATTAATTTTAATTTGTAGAAAATTCATGTTCATATGCTGGTAGGTGTAGGACCAAAATTTATTTAGGGAGGGTTTTCACATGAAAAAGGGGATTTTGGGTGGAATAAATCTCTTGTGTTTAGTTGGATGATAATTTGATATCGTAGGCAAATTATAATTAATGAAAATCAAATCTTGTAGAGATATATGGGCTGATTATACTTAATTTGGATGGGGGATCAAACCGAGGGTTAGGTTAGGATTTTTTGATATAAATCCATTGGATTGATTTAATTGATGCATTTAGTACAATGTTTGGTGTTAGGATACTTTATGAGTGTTTGAATCATCATAGTTGTGTCCCATTAAGTTCTATACATTTTGATGAAGGTTAATCATCATTTACAAGGAGATATGATCGAATTTAGGTGTTAATTTTTTATTTGGTTCTGTTGTATCTGGACAGCGAACTGGTTTGCCACAGAGACAAATCGGTTTGAATTTCTGGGCATGAGAATCAGTTCCCTACAGGAGTCAAATGGGTTTGGCTACATGAAAATCTCGAGTTTGGGTTATTTTGATGGTTTGTGTGATTTTCGGTAGGTTCAAGAGAATTCAGAAACCTATCATAATTACAGAATATTATTAGGATGATATAAAAGAGTTTAAATTACCTAGGGATGATAGGGTAATTAAAAGTTGGAAGAATTATAGTGGGATATATAATTGATGGTTAATTATGAATTATAAAGTGAGTGAGACGAGTTCAGAAATAGTTGATGAACGGGGTGAGTGGGTAAGCTCGAATACTCTAGCAAGGTGACGCTAGGTTGATTATTTAATTAATGAGAGTTTAATTGAATTAAGAGTCGAGTGATAGACTCGGTATTAATTGGGCTAGTGCCTATTGATATTCCCAAAGTACATCCTCATACTCAGGGTCACTAATCTCGGCCAGTCTCATAGCCGAGTTGGAAAAAAAGCTTACAACTTCCATCAGAAAGTTTGTATTCTGCAAGGTCGGTCGTCTACTACCAACCTCGGCTCTGCCGCAGATGAGGTCAGCAGCGCCTTAGGGGGAAGGTTATGGTCAACATCCTACTCTCCTTAAGCCGAGGTTATATCTCTCCTCCTGCCTAACCTCGGCCAGTCTTACCGATCAAGGTCATCATAGCTATTGACAAGACAAAGTAACACCTTCGGACTTCACCAACCTCATACTCGGCCGAACCAAGATTACAGCAAGTGACAACACAGATCCAAGCATACGCAAGCACATGGAAGACTTCACATGGAAATTCAGTTATAACCAAATCATTCCCCTCACGTGAGGGAATATTGTGGTCATCAATATCTACATAAGATCACCTAGGTGCCATTCTAATACTGGTTCGATCCTCATACACATGTTCATTGCATGCTTGGGGGGTACATTACACCCCCCAAGTACTATATATAGAGGTATTCCTCTACCTTGTAAAAAGATCCATAATTTCAACCCTAGCGGAAACTCTGTGGGTTTACACAGTAGAGAGAGAAAGATTGAGAGATTGTATCAATGGCCATTAGTGCCTTCATCTAGTGAAATTACTCACACACTCAAAGTGGACGTAGGCCAGATTGGCTGAACCACTTACAAACTAGTGTTTCTCATCTTCTCCTCACCACCCTCTACTAGGTAATAACTCTTTGTGCTGCCATTGTTATTACTAGTTTGAGCTTATCAAAACCTCATCTTGGTGGTGATGTTTCCAGCATCATAATTTTGGCGCCGTCTATGGGAAAGAGAGGATTCATCTCCTCTTCTTTTGCTTCTTAACCTCACTGGAGACTCTGGTAGTGAACCAAGCCTCACCCTTCGCGTGAAGCTGTGTCACCATTGAAAGAGGTCCTTTAAGGTATCAAGCTCTCTAATATTTTCATTACAATCTCTCTAGTCTTATCATATGCAACAAGAGTTACCACCAACTACTTCCTTATCTGGTGTTAGAGGACCTAGTTCCAGCCAAGTACCACCCCAGTCCTAAAGGCCTAAGGTGGCAGCAGCCTTAAAGTCCTTGGATGCAACTCAGCAAGCGATGCAGGAGCAATTTGCCTAGCTAAGCCAAAATATAATAAGACCACTTGGGGTCTCACCGGAGATGATTACTCCAACAGCTGCTCTGCCACATCCTGAGGCTAGGGGACCACCCCAAGGACCGTGAAAAGACCAACTTACTCCTCAACAGAGGAGGGAAGTTGCTGACCCTAGACATTTACACCTGAGGAGGCAAGCAAACCCTTGCCTTGAGGATAGGTACAATGACATTGAGGCAGAGGATGCTCCTGTAGACTGTTGGGATCCATATGAGGTCTCAAACAACACTGTATGTCCTATACGGCAGAGCTAGGGTTAGTGTGAAAGACTATACGGTAATGCATAATAAAGAGGGCCAGCCTTTGATCGCTTAAGTAATGGTTCAGCCTTTGAAAGGCTCGGCACCGTTAATGATATGAGGTAGAAGTTATCCAGGTTAAGAAGTTTAGTTGGATCGCGAAGGGAGGGTGATGATCATTCGTGACGTGATGGCCGACCCCCACATGGACGAGACTGTGGTCAGGGGGAGGTCAACAGCCGATGTTGTATTGCAGCTGGAGAACCCTCCGTTCACCTGTTAGAGGTGGCTGGGGACAACCTTGGCCAGGCCGACATTACCAAACCATGTAATGACTTTATTTAAAGGTTTGAAGAGAAGATAGGGGATCTCATAAAAATACAAGACCCACTATAGAGGGCATACTCAGAGGGCCCACCATTTGTGGCAAGAATTATCAGATTCCCAACCCTCTCCGATGTTGTCTCCCAAGTATAATAGAAGTACCAACACAGTGCATCATATTAAAATGTATCAGTATGCAGTATACATTTATTCAATCCATGATGAGATGAGGTGTCGAGCTTTCTCAAGCACTCTGACGGGAGCTACACATATTTGGTTCACTTATCTTCCTAAAATTTTTGTTAAGAGCTTTTAAGGGTTTGGTCGAGCGATTTGTACACAAATTTTGTTTTGGGGTAAGACCTCAGAAGAAGTTAAATCACTTCCTTTATGTCAAGCAAGGGAAGAATGAAAGCCTCGGTGACTACATCATGAGGTTCAACAAGGAAAAATTAGAGGTTGGAGATTATTAATAGAGTATAGCCATGACATCCCTTACTGGAGGACTTTAGAAGGGAAAGTTTCTTTGGAAGCTTGCTGAAGACCCTACTAAGTCCATGGTCGAGATGCTAGCAATAAATGCAAAGGTCATGAATGCAGAATAAGCAATGGTTGTGAAGTATGAGGATGATAATAAATGTAGTAGTGGGAAATTTCAAAGGAAAAATGATGTAAGAAGAGGACTACAGATGACAAGTTTGCACACAATACCCCTCTAACTGTGAGCTGCGAACACATCCTTAATGAAATAAAGAATGATAGATCCTTGAAATGGTCGAAGAAGATGAAGGCTCATCCACATAAGAGAAATAAGAATCTATAGTGCGAGTTCCATCAGGATCACGACCATTTAATTGACAAGTGTTTCGCCGTGAAGAACGAGATTGAGAAAATGTTGATGTCTGGAAAGCTCAGAAAGTATTTTGATGATAGAGCTCATAAAGGGGGAAGAGATGACCCTAAAAAGAAAAGTAATGACAGATGCTAGGAAGATGCCCCTACCAGAAGAGCTGATGACTCAGATGATGATGACGATGACCCTGACCTCTGACTAAAAGACGATAATATTCCAGTGAAGAGGGTCGGTATGATCTCTTTCGTTGTAAACACTATATGTGGAGGACTGGTTAGTGGTGGCTCAGAGTTAACCGATCGCAAGGCCCATGTGGCAGAGGTCAAAGTAGTGATTAAGGCCGAGGTTGTGAACTTAGCCTCTACAAAGGTTAAACACGAGAAGAGAAGAAAGGTAGATATGGACACACTCATAGTGGGATTCTCGTGACTTGATATCAAAGGTATCTTAGCCTCTCACGATGACCCTCTAGTAATCACCACAAGGGTGCATGGGTGTGAAATTCAAAGAATACTTGTTAATGGGGGAAGTTCTATAGACATCATGTTTTACCCTTATTTCAAGAGCCAAGGCCTCAACAGATCTAGGCTTGTCCCTTATTATCATCCTTTGATTAGTTTCAGTGGTGAAAAGGATCATCCATTGGGTGTGTACGAAATGGATGTAAGAATGGGAGATGAGTGGACTAGGAGGTTGACCAAAAAGATCAATTTCTTTGTAATGGATGAAAATGTCTTCTCAGCCTACAACCTCATCATAGGACGAGTAGCCCTGAAGAAATTTGAGGTCGTGCCTTCAATGTACCACCAGATGCTAAAATTACCATCTCTTTATGGAGTAGGGCAAGTGCAAGGTGACCAAAAATTGACACGTGAATGCTACTTCAACTCAGAAGAAAAGAAATAGAGACTCATAAGAGGGCAACAACCACGTACAACATTGACACACTTGATCCTAGTGATGAAACAAAGCTCAAAAAGGGTAAGGCTATGGAGGAGGTACAATCCATCGTCCTCAAGGAGGTTGAGCCAGAAAAAACCATCTAAGTTGAGAAACCCTTGAGGCCTGAGAGCAAGGAGGAACTAGTAAAGGTATTAAGGAAGAGACAAAGTGTTTTTGCCTGGATCCATGCATACATGCCAGATATTGATCCTAAGATTATGTGCCATAAGCTCAACGTGTTGGAAGATGCCAAGCCCATCAAGTAGAGAAGAAGAGTATACTCAAGAGAAAAGTGTGATGTCATCAGGGATGAGGTTATAAAGCTTGAAGATGCCAAATTCATCAGAGTGGTCATACACCCTGAGTGGTTATCTAACGTTGTCATTGTGCCCAAATCTAATGGGAAATAGAAAATGCGTGTAGACTTTATTAATTTGAACAAGTCTTGTCCAAATGATAATTTCCCTCTACCTCGTATTGATATGATGGTGGATGCCACATCAGGACATGAGCTCGTGAGCTTCATGGATGTGCATTCCGGATATAATCAGATCTTCATGAATTCAAAAGGCTTAGAGAAGACAACATTCATCACAGACAAGGGGACCTATTATTACAACGTCATGACCTTCGACCTGAAGAATACATGGGTTACTTACCAACGTCTTATAATTAAGATATTTGAGGATCAGATATGCAAGTCCATGGAAGTTTATGTTGACGATATGATGACGAAGAGTCTGAAGGCCGACACTCATGTAGCCGACCTTGAAAGAACTTTTAACACCATGGACAAATACAGAATAAAGCTCAACCCGGTCAAATATGTCTTCGGGGTAGGAGTAAGAATGTTTATTGGATTCATTGTCAACTAAAGGGGAATAGAGGTTAACCCTAAGAATAAGAAGGCATTGCTGAAAATGAAGACACCCAGAACCATCAAAGACATTCAGAGGTTAACTGGATGAGTTACTGCACTCAACAGGTTCGTCTTAAGAGCTACAGATAAATGTCTTCCTTTTTTCAAAGTTCTTAGAAAGGCCTTCGAATGGGATGAGTAATGTGAAATAGCTTTTAAGGAGCTCAAGTCCTACCTTGGATCCCTTCTACTCCTATCTCGTCGAATAAAGGGAGAGAAATTGTGCGTATATTTAGCTGTCTTAGAGTCATCCATCAGTGTTGCTATAGTAAGAGAAGAGGATGGAGTGCAACGACTAGTGTACTTCAATAGCAAGGCACTCCAAGGGTCCGAACAGAAGTACCCTCGTATTAAAAAGTTTGCCTATGCTTTGATACATGATTCTAGAAAAATGAAGCCATACTTTCAAGCTCACTCCATGGTCGTCCTCATTGATTCCCCACTCAGACACGTCCTACATAAGCTTGAGAAGTTAGGAAGGATAATGACCTGGTCAATCGAATTGGGGGAATATAATATTGTTTATCAACCCAGGGTTTCCATCAAGGGGAAGGCACTCGCAGACTTTGTAGCTGAGTTTACCTGGGATGAGGTCGAGGTTGAGATTAGTCAAAAGGCTATAGATGAACAAGATAGAAACGTCTTCTGATATCTGGATGAGGTTGAGTGAAGCAAAGAAAAAAAAAGAATAGTTGAAAATGAGGAAGACAGATACCTCTTCAAGCAAGGGACCCTATGAGAGGTAAACTTATTTTCAAATGAAGAAGTTTGGAACCTCTTAGTTGATGGGTCATCTTGTGAAAGCGAAAGTGGAGCGAGGCTGATAGTGTCAGCACCAGATGGTACCGATATCGAATATGCACTGAGGTTCAACTTCAAATATTTAAACAATGAATCAGAGTATGAGGCATTAATAGCATGTCTCTTTTTGGCAAAATCCCTTAGTGTCGGCCAACTCCTAGTCCACGGAGACTTAAGATTGGTGGTCAAGCAAATCCTGGGGGTGTATGAGGCCAAAGATGAAAGGATGGCCAGGTACCTGAAGAGGGTGAGAACAATGATAGACATATTTAACGAAGTGAAAATAAAGAGGATATCTCGACTCGACAACGGTCGAGCTGATGCTCTCATGAGGTTGGCCTCAATAATAAGAAAATACATAACAAGAACAATACCAGTTGAGATTCTGATCAAACTGACCATCTAAGAGGAAGAGGTTTCTAGACCTTGCCTAAACCTAAGCATGGGAGCCTCATGGATGGAACCTCTTATCAGATACATCAGAGAGGGAGAGCTGCCAGAGTCAAAGTTGGAAAGGAGAAAGCAGAGGTTCAGAGATGCTAAATTCTCACTTGTAGGAGATGTCTATTATAAAAATGGATTCCTACTCCCTCTCCTTAGATGTGTCCACCCTATAGAGGTTCCACACATCTTGCACGGTGTTCATGAGGTCTCTTATTCTAGTAACATAGGGGGAAGGCTATTAGCTAAGAGGATAATCAATCAGGGATACTGGTGTCCGATCTTGGCCAAAGATGCAGCTGCATATGTGTAGACATGTGACAAGTGCCATACCTCATTAACCTCATCAACCTATGACTTTAATTAGCTCCCCTTGGCCATTTTTAATATGGGCCATTGATTTGGTAGGACCCCTGCCAAGAGCTGTAAACAATTATCGGTTTTTAATCGTTGCAATTGATTATTTCTCCAAATAGGTGAAAGTTGTGCCAATGATCACGATCACTGAGCAGAAAACCTTCCAATTCATCTGGAAGAGCATCATATGTAGGTATGGTCTTCCAAACAGCCTCATCTCAGACAAAGGAACCAAATTTAAGAACATATCCTTAGAAACATACTGTTAAGGAGTGGGGATCAAGCAGTTCTTCTCTTCCCCCAGTCGACCCTAGGCAAATGACCAGACTGAGGTCAAAAATTGAAAAATACTTGATGGGATAAAAAAGTGGTTGGAATAGGACAAAAGAGAATGGATAGAGGAGGACGACAGCGAGGACACCAATGTGAGAAACTCCATTTCTGTTGGCCCATGGCTCAGAGGCTGTCATCCCAATAGAGGTAGGAATTCCTACTCATAGAGTTCAAATATATGACCCTCAGAAGAATAGGGAGGAAAGAATACTTGACCTTGATTTAATTGAATAAAGAGAGTATGCGGAGATAATACAGGCAACTTGTCAGCAGAGAACTGCGAGATTCTACAATTGAAGGGTGAAGTTAAGGCCTATAGGTATGGGAGACCTAGTCCTAAAGAAGACGTGGAAAAAAGAAATTAAGCTCCATCCTAATTGGCATGGTCCTTATAGGTTAATTGATGAGGTAGTACCTGGTAATTACTGGTTAGAAAATCTTAAAGGAGAACCCTTCTCCAACCCTTAGAATTCCTATCGCTTAAAGAAATATTACATATGATGTTGCAGTTGTTCTTATCTTTTTATAATACATGTACCAGTTTATACAAAGGATGCTAATGAAAATATATCAATGTTGTACTGATAATTTAATTATGTGTTTAGCATCATTAAGTTGGTTAAAGTATGAGGTGAAACATCATAATTTGGTGCCCTCAGACATTAAACATCATTAGTTTGGTGAAAATTTAAGAGGTGAAACATCATAATTTGGTGACCTCAGACCTCTAACATAATTATTTGGTGAAAATATGAGGGTGAAACACCATGATATGGTGACCTCAAACCTTTAACATGATTAAGTTGGTGAAAATATGATGTGAAACTTCATAATTTGATGACCTCAGACCTTTAACATCATTAAGTTAGTAAAAATATGAGGTGAAACATCATAATTTGGTGATCTCAAACCTTAAACATCATTAGTTTGGTGAAAATTTAAGAGGTGGAACACCATAATTTGGTGACCTCAAACCTTTAACCATTATTTGGTTAAAATATGATGGTAAAACACCATGATACAGTGACCTCAGATCTTTAACATCATTAAGTTAGTGAAAATATAAGGTGAAATATCATAATTTGGTGACCTCAGACCTTAAACATTATTAGTGTGGTGAAAATTTAAGAGGTGAAACACCATAATTTGGTGACCTCAGACCTTTAACATCATTATTTGATGAATATATGAGGGTAAAACACCGTGATATGGTGACCTCATACCTTTAACATCATTAAGTTGGTGAAAATATGAGGTGAAACATCATATTTGGTGACCTCAGACCTTAAACATCATTAGTTTGGTGAAAAATTAAGAGGTAAAACATCATAATATGGGGACCTCGGGCCTTTAACATCATTATATGGTGACCTCAGACCTCAGACCTCAAATAACATTAGATGGGTGGAAATAAGAGGTAAGACATTGCAATTATAGTGCAACACCAACATATAAATTTCAAGAAAAACATTGTATGAAGCAATAGAATCTGAAGAGGTTGAAGTAATGATTATCATAAAAGGGGTTCAGAGTTTCAAAATAGAGTGCTAAGAGCCTTCATCACAGTTCATAAAAATAAGAGTTACAGATAAGAGGGGGATAAAAGTTACAACTGTTGAAAAGCTTCACAAGAAAAAAGCTTATGTCTCTACAGCTGCAGGCATTTGGTCACGATCGACATTTGTCACTTTAACTCCATCATCATTATGAGTAGTGTCTTTAGTCTCCGTGACCTCGAGAAGAGCAGTCTCGGCTGGAGAAGAATCAACCTCTTCAACTTCCTTCAAGTCCTAAGAGAATTGAGGGTCTTCAAAACTCAGACCAACTAAGTCTGAGACAGTCAAGTCCCCAGTCTCACCCTCCTTCATGGTTGCACACTTATTAGTCGCTTTGATACCTTTCTTTAGGTATTCAAAGCCGAAGGTGATAAATTCATTAGAGACCTAGTAGTCTTTGATGGCCTTCTCAACAACATCTTCCAAAGCAGCCTTGACTACAGCATTAACCTTAGATGGAAGAACATCGTTATTGGCCTTCAGATCTTTGTCATGATCCTTCTTGAGCTTATACATGTCATTGTCCCTCTACTTGATAACCCCGTTTAACCTTCAAATGATATGTCTAAGATCTACACACAAAGAGGGACAATGACATGTCTAAGCTCTCAGCTTCCTTCAGAGAGGGACAATAAATGCAGAGGAGGCTAAGAAGGTTGAAGCCACTCTGCATGTAGAGGTTGATCTTAGACATGTCATTGTCCATCTGTAACCTCTGCATTCAGAGAGGCTTCAACCTTCTCATCTTCCTTCCCCTTTTCTATAAGAGGCATCTTCTTTAAAGTCCAATCAACAAGGTGATGAAAAGATAAAACACCCTGCAGAAGAAGATCAGATGTATGAACATAAGAGGTATAATTTCTAAAAATACGATGTTACACTTGTGATCAAGTTAGCAAAAAACTGATACCTGGATTGAGTTGTGGAGAGCAAACTCTGCCAGTAAAGGACATCTAATGTGCGTAGAAAACACTTGTCTTCCTCAGTCATTATTGCACCAATAGCATCGAGACCTTCAGACTGTGGACGATTAGGATATCTATGATTTTTAGCTGAGATAAATGAGCATCCAAGGTATCGTTTGTAGATATGGGGATGGCACGATCCTTGGCCTGAGCCTTACTCGACCTCATATGCTCCGGGTCAACCGTGGACTTCCTCTTTTTATTAGCATCAGCCTTAGAGGTGCCAACACTCTTCTTGGTGTGAGGTGGGGGTACATTTTTGCCACCCCTTTTTTCCATTAGCTTGAAAAGGCCAGGAGCAGACATTTCCCGAACTCGTCTGATATGCCTGCAGGGTGCTCTGTAGAAGACAAGAGTCTAAGTTAGTCAGTCAGAGATATAAAATATAAGAGGTATAACTTAGGTAAGAAAAATTACGACTTATGAAGCTCTTCCAAGGGACCACCCCCCAAACCTGTCTGAGATAGGTAGTAGGGGTTCATCAGATGCTCGTATTTAACGATATGACCTTTCTCTCCCCGATTGCGAATGTCCTCAATGTTTTTGTAATTATCCTGACTAAGACCAGGGTCGGCTTTGGTAGTAAGGGAGACTTTCCCCCATCTAAGAGGGGTCCTTGGATTCAGGGTTATAAAACCCTCGTCTGAACTAAATTCCCATGCCCTAGAAATAAATAAGTATTGATGTTTCCAATTATGGTTTGAAGTTTGGGTAATAAAGATCATCTTATTCTCTGATATCCTGGATGGGAAATGATAATATATGAGGTGATTTTTGTTAGACGAAGGGACGTAACAACCTGTATAAAACCTAACTGGAAGGTCTGAATGATGAATAACCCTCCAAAGGATGATGTCCCCAATCATAACCCTACATGGATTCGGCGATAGTTGGTAAGGTGCAAGATTTATATGGGAGAGTATAGCTCTAATGGATGGGTGGATAGTAAGATGAAAGCCCAACTTAAACAGATGCTCATAAACATAGATCTCTCTATATTGGCCATCGAAGGCCCTCTCATCCCTCAGAGGTTTCCTAAGGATGATTGAAGAATCTATGGAATAGAGATGCCTGAAAGAGAGAAGGTAGTACTCGTTCACGGTACTCTCGTACTCGGTAGCCTCGGAGGTATAAAGTTCGCTCCATTCATCATCATAACCATCCCCAACAACGTCGTCCTGGGAAGGTGTAGGAGCACCACTAGGAAACCTCTGAGAAAATTCAACCCTGGTGGCAGCTGGTAGGGGAATATCATTAATGGGAGGGGAAATTGCCACACTTGTTCCTAAGATTTCAACATCAAAATACCTATGTGAAGTGTTAGCACCTTGTGAGATGAGGCACAGTTTGAAACCTTGGCTCCATCAAGAACCTCAACTTGCCTAGGAGGATAATCCATAGCCTTTTGAAAAGAGTCTACAGATTCACCTGTTTCAGACATTGACATAAGGACTGAGGAAGAGGACTTAGACATTGAGACAGGATCTGCAGGAACCTCAATAGGATCCGCAGGCTCAGGGTATATGACCTTTAGTGGAGTAGAAAAAATTGGTCTTAGGGGGAAGGCCTCATCCCTACGAGCTTCCTATTGGTCTAGCTCTATCTCCTTAATCTTCTCAAATGTCTTCTCATGAAGATATGGTAATTCTTCAATAATTTCGTACAAGGGTCTGAGCATGTGAAAGATGACAATACACTTATAGGAAAAACTGCAAATAAACAAACAACTTGGGCTACTCAGACTAAAGATCGAAAGTTGAAAATTGAAGGTTTTCAAATAAGAAAACCAAGAACACTCAAAGGCCTTTCACTGGAGAAGGTGATCAAATGTTTACCGGAAGCCTAAAAGAAGGAAGTTTGTGGCGAAAGAAACCTCGAAGAAACCTGGAATGGCCCTAGTGCCACTCAACCGCTGTTATCCTACCCTTACAACCACTTAGCGGTGGAAGAAACCCTCATCGGAAAAAATAAAGTCACCGAAAAAGATTAAACCCGAAAATGAAAGTTAACAAATAAAGAGAGAAAAGGAAAACGATACCCAACTGAGTTCGATGGAAAAAAGGAAGAGACTTAAGAGACGAAAAACCTTCAATCGTAGCCAGCAATGGAGGTTTGAACGAAATCATAGTTATGGAAAATCTTGGGTGGGAGAAAAAAGATAATGATGAAAGAGAAGAAGTCTTTAAACCTTCTCAATGGTGGGGCACACGTTCCAACACACCCATTATTACCCTAGGGAACCCAAAAGACAATAATAAGAATTATCACACCTTGGGGAGCATGTTATACACTTCGATGAGTGACATGTGTCAGAGAATCCCTTCAGGCCCCAAGACACCAAAAGATATCCAACCTCGGCCTAACCTACATACCCCTCAATCACCTACTCACATAGGAGACTAAGGGCTAGGGGGTTATTGATATGCCCAAAGTACATCCTCGTACTCAGAGTCACTAACCTCGGTCAGTCTCATAGACAAGAAGCTTAAAACTACCATTAGAAAGGTCGTATTCTGTAAGGTCGGTCGTCTACTACCAACCTCAGCTCTGTCACATTCGAGGTCAGCAGCACCTTAGGGGGGCAAGTTATGGTCAACATCCTACTCTGCTTAAGCCGACATTATATCTCTCCTCCTGCCTAACCTCGACCAGTCTTCCTGACCGAGGTCATCATGGCTATTGACAAGATAAAGAAACACCTTCAGACTTCACCAACCTCATACTCGGCTGAACCGAGGTTACAGTAAGTGACAGCACAGGTCCAAGCATACGCAAGCACATGGAAGACTTCACGTGGCAATTTAGTTTAAACCGAATCATTCCCCTCACATGAGGGAATATTTTGGTCATCATTATCTATATAATATCATCCAGGTGTCATTCTCATATTGGTTTGATCCTCATACACATGCTCATTACATGCTTGGGGGATACATTACACCCCCCAAGCACTATATATAGAGGTATTCCTCTACCTTGTAAAAGTATCCATAATTATAACCCTAGAAAAAACTTTGTGGATTGACATAGTAGAGAAAGAACGCTTGAGAGATTGTATCAATGGCCATTAGTGCCTTCATCCAGTAAAATTACTCACAAACTCATAGTGGTAGGTCAGATTGGTTGAACCACTTACATACTAGTGTTTCTCCTCTTCTCCTCGCTACCTTCTACTAGATAATAACTCTTTGTGCTGCCATTATTATTACTAGTTTGAGCTTATCAACACCTCATCTCGGTAGTGGTGTTTACAGCATCATCACCTATGGCGATAGGAATGGGTAGCCAACTTATTATATATATACGGGTAGAGATAGTATATGTATATAGATGTGAATGCGATAATATCTGTGTGTGTTATATTTTATGAAGAACATACTCCTGTAGTGCTATCATGGGATGTTGCGCGATATGGATGATTCGCCTGGATAGTGATGCACGGTGAGTACAGTCCCCAGGTCAGAGTGTCATGTATTTTATTGTGTGATTTATTTTCGAGGTGAGACTATTTTGGTATGGTTCGGTCTCACTATCGAAGGACTATGATAGCCTCCACTAAGTTTGCGGTTTTTACCAAGTTTAGTGCGAGTTAAGCCGACTTATGGTAATCGGGTTAGAGTGATCATACCTGGGATATGATAACATTTTACAGAAAAGCATCGAACGGGGTAATATTAGGAAGGATGGTAATTATACGTGACATATGTGTGCTTGTTGATGTATACTCCTATATATATATATATATATATATATATATAATATTGTATATAAATACGGATAAATACATTAAGTGTGAATCTTATATGTAATGAGAGTAGAGTTATATGAACGATTAATGTTGAGTTAATTTATTAAGCTAATGAGTAGATTGCTTATGATTAAAGTAGTAAACACGTACTTGAGTTAGAGGAGCGGGATAGAAAAATTTGCAACAGGCCTAGTTAGGTGGGATAGCTTAACTAGGCGGATTGTAAGCATTAGGCGTGCACAATAGTTGAGAGGTGATGAGAATCTCATGACAGTTCAACACCGTCTTAATTATGAAAAGTATTCATACATATTCAATCATTGCATTCTAATTACATGCAAATGTATTACAAAAGTTTAGGGCTTTGACCCGTGTCAAAAATATTTTCTAAAACCTTTTAGGCGTTCAGCCACATGGACGCCATGCATGATGATTCGTTCCACGAATGCGTAGCTGCACTGCTTATGGAGGCATGGAGGACTTGAGTAGATGCTGATATACCCATATATTCCCTCGGCCAGGCCGATGGTGCCCTGTACCTGGACGGAGCCAGGATGATCTCTTAACTAATATCAGAAGACCCTCCAAGGGGCCGACCCCTCACCAGGCCCAGACCACCCTCCAAGGGGCCAACCCCTCATCATGGTCCATACGACCCTCCAAGGAGCTGAAACCTCATCAGGCCCAGATGAACCTTCAAAGGGCCAACCCCTCATCATGGTCAAGACGACCCTCTAAGGGACCGACACCTCATCAGGCCCAGACGACCCTCTAAGGGGCCAACCCCTCATCAGGCACAGATGACCCTTCAAGAGGCCGACCCATCATCATGGTCTAGCCGACCCTCTGTGGGTACGACAATACGAGGCCCAAATTGGGCCAGACTCACTACCACAAGGAACTTTTCCCTCGACCTCATCTCATTGGCCGAGGGTGACATCATCACAGCGCATGGTATGGGAGATGCGTGGAAAAGTGCGCTTGAGTCTCACATGGCACGTGGAAGACCGTTATAATAATATCACCCCCTCACGTAAGGGAATATTATGTCATCATTAATCACAGGTGGCATCTACAGGTGTCAACAGGAGATTGGCCAGATCATCGTTCACATGCACCATGCATACTTGGGGGGTACACTATACCCTACAACCCTACAAGGGGATGGGTCAAAAATTGTAACCCTAGTAAAAACTCTGCTTGTACACACAGTAGAGAGTGAAAGTGAGCTTAAGTGCATTGTATCCAAGTCCATTAGTGCCCATACTTAGTGGATCACACACTCATAGTGGATGTAGGCCTGATTGGCTGAACCACTATAGATCATTATCTTGCTCCTCTTATACTCACATCCTTCTACACACTTACACACTTATACATCTATGGTTGCCATGAAACTTACAGTTTGATCTCATCATCACTAATCTGGTGGTGTTGAATCCAAGCATCATCAGTTTGGCGCCGTTTGTGGGAACGAGAAGACATCTCTTCTTTTGTACAGCTTGACCTCACTGAGCACTCTGGTGGTGAGCCAGTTCTCCCCCTGTGTGGAGACGTTTCACCATTAAAAGACACCCATTAAGGTTCTCAAGCTCACTAGTCTTTTCTTTAGTTCAGCTCTTCATAGCTCAAGCACATGGCACCGGAGATGCCACCACCACCACTTCCTCTATTGGATAGTGGAGTAGGACCCAGTTCCAGTCAGCCACCACCCCAGTCTGAGATGGCTGATGTGGCGGCAGCCTTGAAGTCTATGGCAGCAAACCAGCGGTTCATGCAGGAACAGTTCACATCGTTAAGCCAGAACATACTAAGACCACCAAGGGTCTCACCTGAGATGATTACTCCGGCAGTGGCTCCAGGGCAGCATGAGGCTAGGGGACCACCCCAGGCACCACGCAAAGACTTGCCACCCCCACAACAGCGGAGGGATGTTGCTGACCCCCAACGTTTACGCCTGCGATGGCAAGGAAACCCTTGCCCCGAGGATATGTATGATTATCTGGAGGGAGATGAGGCTCCCATAGAGTGCTGGGAGCCGTATGAGGTCTCCAACAATACTTTACGACCCCTCCAGGAGACTAGAGGGAAGTGTGGAAGGCAAAATCCTGACGATCGCCCGAGAGGCTCTGCTTTTGATCACTTGAGTAGGGGGTCGTCCTTTGAGAGGCTGGCCCCAGTAAATGACCTGAGGGAAAAATTGTCCAGATCAAGGAGTGCCACGAGGTCCAGAAGGTAGGCAGCAGATGGCCAACCCCACGGGGGCCGACCCCTAGGACAGGACAATGGTCAGGGGGAAGTAAATAGCCAACACAGTCCTGCCGCCGCAAAACCCTCCGTCCACCTCAAAAGGGTGGCAAGGGATAACATCGGCCAGGCCGACCCTACGAGGCCCTGAAATGACTCGATCCAGCGATTGGAGGATAAGATTGGCAATATTCTGAAGAGCTGGGACCCTCTTCAGAGAAGATACTCCATTGGCTCAACCTTTGTGGTGAACATAGTCAACTTCCCCACTCTATCCTAGTTCAAGCCACTAGTGGTCACCCCTCGGTATGACGGGAGTACTAACCCTGTCCACCATATTGAGATGTACTAATCAGCGACATACATATACTCTATCTCGGATGAGATGAGGTGTCGTGCCTTTTCTGTCACTCTGACTGGGGCTGCGCATGTCTGGTATATGTCTCTTCCAAAAAACTCCATTGAAATCTTTAAGTAGTTGGCAGACCGGTCTATCCATAACTTTAGCTTTGGAGTGAGGCCACAGAAGAAGACCACACACCTGGTCTTTGTTAAGCAGGGGAAGAACGAGAGTCTAAGAGACTACATAGCCAGATTCAACAAAGAAAAATTAGAGGTGGGAGACTATGAGGAGAGCATATCCATGACCGCCCTCATTGGAGGGCTCCAGAAGGGGAAGCTGCTATGGAAGCTTACTGAAGACCCTCCGAGGACGATGGCTGAATTGCTGTTGACAGCAGGAAAGATGATGAATGCCGAAGAGGCGATGGATGTAAAATATGAAGATGAAAAGGAGGTACTAGTGGGGGTAAGTACCATAAGAAGAACAAAGAGGGAAAGAAGAGGTCTATGGATGACAAGTTCGTTGATTACACCCCTTTAATGGTCAGTTGCGAACGTATTCTCAATGGGATAAAGAGTGATCGGTCCCTGAAGTGGCCTGAAAAGTTGAGGGCAGCCCCCAACAAGAGGAACAAAAACCTGTGGTGTGAATTTCACCAAGACCATGGCCACGTGACAGACAAATGCGTCACTCTAAAAGATGAAATTGAGAAGATGCTGAAAGAACGGAAGCTCAGGAAGTATGTTGACAAAGGTGCCTTAAAGAGAGGCCGAGGGTACGACCCCAAGAAAGAAGTGGGGTGATGCATGTAGAGAAGATCCTTCAAAAAGAGGGGACGACCCTTCTGATGATGAGGACGACCCTGATCTCCCTCCAAGATACGATCACGGCCCTGTCAAGAGACTTAGTATGATCTCACTCAGTGTGGGAATGATCTCCGGGGGCCTACCAGGAGGAGGGTCAGAGGTCGCAGACAGGAAGGCCCGTGTAGCTAAAGCCAAGGCAGTGACGAAAACTGTGCACTCAACCTCTCTAGAGGCAAAGTCAGAAAAGAGGAAGAAGGTCGATATGGATACTCTGATAGTGGGGTTCTCAAGAATGGAATTAAGAGGACTCTTAGCCCCACATGATGACCCTCTCGTCATCACTACTAGGGTACACGGGTGTGAGGTGCTGAGGATCCTGGTCGATGGGGGTAGCTCTACAGATGTGATGTTTTGGCCATGCTTCAAGGCTTTAGGTCTCATCCGTGCTAGAATCGTCCCATACCATCATCCATTGATTGGGTTTAGTGGAGAAAAGGTTCATCCCCTTAGAGTATATGAGGACGATGTCAGGATGGGGGACGAGTGGCCGAGATGGCTTACCAAGAAGGTCAGCTTCTTTGTGATGGATGAACATGTCTTTTCGGCCTACAACATTATACTGGGGCGAGTAGCCCTTAAGGGGTTTGAAGCTGTGCCATCTATGATCCATCAGATGATTAAATTTCCAACCCCTTACGGGTTAGGGGAAGTCTAGGGAGACTAGACAACAACACGAGAATGTTATTTTAACTCCGTCGAAGAAAGAGAGGCGCACAAGAAGGCAATAACCACTTATAATATTGATACCCTTGACCCCAGGGATGAGAAAAAACTCAAGAAAGGAGAGCCCGCGGAAGAGGTAGAATCCATCATCCTCAATGAGGATGAGCCGGAAAAATCATCCAAGTCGGCAAAACTCTGAGGCCAAACATCAAGGAAGACCTCATCATGCTGTTGAGGAGAAGATAGAGCATCTTTGCATGGAGTCATGCAGATATGCCGGGGATCAACCCCAAAATTATGAGCCATAAGCTCGACATGGTAGAGGGTGTAAAGCAAAAACAGAAGAGGAGAATTTATTCTCGAGAAAAGTACGAGGTCATTAGGGATGTGGTCAAGAAGCTGGAAGATGAAAAGTTTATCAGGGAGGTCATCTATCCCGAAGGGTTGTCCAATGCAATCATTGTCCCAAAAGCCAATGGGAAGTGGAGGATGTGTGTAGACTTCACAGACCTCAATAAGCATTGTCCCAAAGACAACTTCCCTCTCCCCCGCATTGATCAGATGGTAGACGCTAACGTAGGCCATGATATCATGAGCTTCATGGATGCCTATTCAGGGTACAGACAGATCTTTATGAACCCTGAAGACGCGGAGAAGACAACTTTCATTACCGACAAGGGGACGTACTGTTATAGGGTCATGCCCTTTGGCCTAGAAAATAAGGGGGCAACGTATCAGTGCCTTGTAAATAAAATGTTTGAAGACCAAATTGGGAAGTCTATGGAGGTCTATGTAGATGACATGCTGACCAAGAGTTTGAAATCAGAGAATCGTGTGGCTGACCTTGAGAGGACCTTTAATACAATGGACAAGTACCAAATAAAGCTCAACCTGGCCAAGTGTGTCTTCGGGGTCAGAGCAGGGAAGTTCTTGGGGTTCATTGTCAATCAAATAGGCATCGAGGCCAACCCTGAAAAGATAAAGGCCCTTATAGAGATGAAGACCCCCAAGACCATTAAAGCAATTCAGAGACTCAGGGGGCGTGTGGCTGCTTTGAATAGGTTCGTGTCTAGAGCCACAGATAAGTGTTTACCATTCTTCAAAATTCTGAGAAAGGCCTTTGAGTGGAGCGAAGAGTGTGATGAGGCCTTCAAGGAGTTAAAGTCATACCTAGGGTCTCCTCTACTGTTGTCACGGCCAGTACAGGGTGAACGACTATATATATAGCTAGCCATCTCAGAATCAACCATCAGCGCAGCCATTGTGAGAGAAGATGATGGGATACAAAGGCCTGAATATTTTAATAGTAAGGCACTACAGGGAGCAGAGAAAAAATACCCAAGGATGGGGAAGTTAGCCTATGCCTTGATCCATGCATCAAGAAAAATAAAGTCGTACTTTCAGTCCTATACAATGGTCATCCTCACTGACTCTCCACTTAGGCAGGTCTTACGCAAGCCAAAAAAATAGGTAGTCTAATGGCTTGGGCTATAGAGCTGGGGGAGTTTGACATTGTGTACCAACCTAGGACATCCATTAAGGGGAAGACATTGGCATATTTCGTGGATGAATTTACTTGGTACTTGGGAAGACGATGAAGCTGAAGATGAGAGCTTCGGGATGACAGATACGCTGCAAGGCAGAGTCACCGACACACCCACAGACAAGGCTAAGACAAGCACCGTTAGAAGAAAGGTGGTCAAAAATGAAAAGGTAAAATATCTCTTTAGACAGGGGTCCCTCACCGAGGGAAATTTCTCAGAAGAACAGACCGTGTGGAGCCTCTTCATCGACGGGTCCTCCGACGACAGCAGAAGTGGGGCTAGATTAATAGTGTCAGCACTAGACGGTACATACATCAAGTACACCATGAGGTTCAACTTCAAAGGCTCCAATAACGAGTGTGAATATGAAGCCTTGATAGAAGGCCTCTCCTTGGCCAAGTCTCTTAGTGTCGGCCAGATTTTGGCCCATAATGATTCAAGGTTAGTAGTAAATCAGATACTAGGAGCCTACGAGGCCAAGTATGAGCGGATGGCCAAGTACCTTGAAAAGATGAGGGCACTATTGAAGATCTTTAGAGAGGTAAAATTGAAGAGGATACCTAGTCATGATAATGGCTGAGCCGATGCACTTGTCAAGCTGGCCTCAGCAACTAGGACAGATATCAGGAGGACAGTCCCAGTGAAAATTTTTCTTCAACCAACTATTAAAGATGTTGAGGGAACTCTTATCACTTGCCTGAATGTTTCTAAGGAAGCTTCATGGATGGACCCTCTGATCAGATACATTAAGGAGGGGGAGATTCCAGAAGCGGGGCAAGAAAGGAAGAATCTGAGATACAGAGCGGCAAAATTCACTGTCATCGGAGACACCTTGTACAAAAAGGGGTTTTTACTCCCCTTACTTAGGTGTGTGCACCCATCTGAAGTCCCACACATTTTA
The DNA here is from genome assembly GCA_949130495.1 of Sambucus nigra. Classification (NCBI taxonomy): domain Eukaryota; kingdom Viridiplantae; phylum Streptophyta; class Magnoliopsida; order Dipsacales; family Adoxaceae; genus Sambucus; species Sambucus nigra. The sequence goes on along the minus strand of OX422218.1, from coordinate 25,600,364 downwards.
CAAGATGTGCACGAGGGTTCATGTTTAAGCCACATTAGGGTTAGATCTTTAGCGAAGAGGGTGGTCACGCAGGGGTACTAGTGGCCGACCTTGTGGAAATATGCCACGACATATGTAAAAAAGTGTGACAAATGTCAGAGATTTGCCACCATCCCTCACCAACCCCATCAGCCTCTTACTTCCATTACATCCCCATGGCCATTTGCAGTGTGGGGGATCGAGCTAGTAGCCCTCTTACCTAGGGCCATCAATAACTATCGGTTCCTTATCGTGGCAATTGACTATTTTTTTAAATGGGTGGAGGCAGAGTCAATTGTCACGATTACCGAAAAGAAGACCTTCCAGTTCATCTGGAAAAATATTATATGCAGATATGGTCTCCCCAACACCCTCATCTCAGATAACGAGACTCAATTCAAGAACACATCTCTAGAGAAGTACAGTAAAAGGGTGAGTATCAAACAATTATTCTCTACCCCAGGTCGACCTCAAGCCAATGGGCAAACGGAAGTTACAAATAGGACAATCCTAGATCGGATCAAAAAGAGACTTGAGGAGGCAAAATGGAGATGGATGGAGGAGTTATATGTGGTACTGTGGGCCTATAGGACGACGGAAAAGACCTCTACCAGAAAAACCCCGTTTATGCCAACTTATGGCTCAAAAGTCGTCATCCCCACCGAGATTGGGTTTCCTACTTATGGGGTCCAAATTTCTGACCCCCAGAGAAATATGGAAGAGAGGAAACTTGACTTAGACCTGATTGAGGAAAGGAGGGAAGACGTCGAGATAAGGCAAGCCTCCTACTAGGAGAGGACAACAAGGTTTTACAACCAGAGGGTGAAGCAGAGGCCAATTGCAGTGAGGGACTTAGTCCTCAAAAAGACTTGGCAGAGCCCAACAATCTTCATCTAAATTGGCATGGCCCATATAAGGTCATCGATGAAGTTGTCTATGGAACCTATAGACTAGAAGACCTAGAAGGGGAACCCTTTTCCAACCCCTGGAATGCAGATCATTTGAAGAAATAATATCAGTAGTGTTGTAATGTCCTATCGGACCAAAATTGTAAGGGGTGTTGCTCCAACAGAACACTTGTAATGTTAATGAGAAATATCATATTGTGTTTTCCCTCATCTTGCGTTTGTTAGTTCTAGTATGACTGGGATCGTCTTAGGGAAACCACCCTCGGTTATGATAAGGGTCAATGCTGGGGACGACCCCTCATTCACCCTCAAGAAACATGAGGGAGGGATTAATTTAAAACATCATTAAGTTGGTGTGAAACCACCCTCGGCTATGATGAGGGTCAATGCTGGGGATGACCCCTCATTCACCCTCAAGAAAGACGAGGGAGGGCTTTATTTAAAACATCATTAAGTTGGTGTGAAACAACCCTCGTCTATAATGAGGGTCAATGGCGGGGACGACCCCTCCTTTGACCTCAAGCAAGACGAGGGAGGACTTGAAAAACCATTAGTTTGGCAAAAAACCACCCTCGGCTATAATGCGGGCAAATGGTGGGGACGACCCCTCATTTACCCTCAAGAAAGACGAGAGGGGGACTTCAAATTAAAAAAAACATCAATTAAGATTGGTGAAAACAACCCTCGTCTATGATGAGGGTCAATGGTGGGGACGACCTCTCATTCACCCTCAAGAAAGATGAGGGAGGGTTAGTGAGTTAATTTAAAAACATCACAAGGAAAATCATACAAGAGAAGTATAGAAGACAAAAAGAGGCATTATATTACAAAATATTGATGTTTGTCTGATATATTAGTACAAAAATATGGGTTACAGGAATAGGGTATGGGCTACAGACAGCCACCCTATTAAGCAAGGTCGGAGGGCAATGTTTCAACATTGATTACGGAGGTTTCTTCTATGACCAATAGAGGTTGATCCTCAAACGTGTCGGTACCCTCGATGTGCACTTGGAACTCCACTTGGGCTAAGGCCTCAGCAATCAGGGGATCGTCCAGTTGAACTGCTTCAATAGAGGGAGGACAAATGATACTGTGTCAGCGAACTTAAGGACGACCCACCGACAGGCCGTCCTAATCCCCCTCTCTAAGTATTGAAGACTGAAGCCTTGAAACTCGTCCAAAAGTTTGTAGGCCTCAACATCATCGGCCTCTGCCTTCTTCATGGCCTCGTCTAGATCACTTTTGAATTGAGCAGTCATAGCCTCTTCCTTCGTTTTGAACAGATCATCCCTAGCCTTCAGGTCAACATCGTGCTGCTTTATCAGCTCGTCCAAAACCCTGGCATATTCGGTCCTAGCGCTCTCCAACTCATCCCTTTTGGTCTCAAGCTCAGTCTGTAGGTCAGCCTCTTGCTGAATGGCCCTCTCGGCTTCATGGAACTTCTGTTGGTTCTCAGCCATCCATTTGGTAGCAGACGTGAAGGCACAAACACACTGCATAGAAAAAGAAACTCATTAAGAGGACGAGGAAACAGATAGTGAAAAATTAACACTCAGTGCAATGAAGTAAGACAAATAACTGGGCAAGAGTGTGCAGACCATAGTCATAGACCTTCGCCGGGGGCATCATGGATAAGAATTCATAGTCGGTAGTCGAGGGGGTAGAAAATATAGAGGCCTTGGCCGCCCTCAGGTTGGCAATTAGGGAAGACGACTCGGCCTTTAAAAATGCTAAGTTTTGGGACCATAAGGCCCACATGCTAGAGGAGGATCCAGTCCCCTTCGATGCCTCCACCCTCGCCCTCATCCTCGAATCAGGCCGAGGGTCAACAAGAACTTCAGGACCTTTTCTTTTGGAACCCTAGGCGAAAGGTTCGATAGGTTTCGGCCCCACGACCTTCGACTTCCTCAGAGTCTGCTGAGGCTCTTTGTCCTTCTTCTTGCATAGGCCAGATAATAAGCTTGGGGCAGTCATTTCCCAGAGAAAATCAGAGATACATGCATGACGACCTGAAAAGAAGACGACACATCAAAAGAATACAGAGGCAAAGATGAAAACACTTGGAAAAAAGCAATGATTGAGCAAAAATTAATGATAACTCACATAGCTCTGTCAAGGGGCCGACCCTCAGACCAGCTTCTTTGAGGAATCGATGGGTCATCAGATCTTTAAACTTTGCAAGTCCACCCTCTTTACCTCATTCTCTCAGATACTCGACTATGTCCTTCTCATCTAGACTAAGTCTGGGGTCTGACCTAGCCTTCATCGAGGGGTTAGACCATCTCCTTGGGACCTTTGGACCCTCTTCCAAAGGTTGAGTCTCGGCGGCAAACTCCCACTCTCAAGAAATGAAGAAAAATATCTTATTCCAGTCATGGTTGGAGGTTTGTGCCACGTGGAGAAGTTTTTTATCAGACCTCCTCGCCCCCAGGTGATAGTACCCAGGTTGTTTAGACAAGGAAGTGATATTATAACAAGCCAAAAACACGTCGACTGAAGGCTCGTCTGTGAAGGCATTCTTCCACAAGGAGACATAGCCGAGGATCGTCCTCCAGGAGTTGGGGGAAGTTGAGAGGGGGCGACGCCGAGGGCTGATAATATGTTGACTATGGCAGGGTGCAGAGGGAATCTAACACCGACCTTAAACATCTGTTCATACACTGCTATCTCCCCCTCGTCCCCTTCAAAGACTCTCTTACACTCAGAGGGGACCCTCATAATAATGTTGGGAGGCACACCAAATGTATGCCTCCACAACAGGGGGTCACGATCCCCGACTGAGGAAATATAGGCCGAGGTGTGGGAGGTGTCAACTGGGTCAACGTCTGAGTCCTCACCATCATCCTCAGTCCCCTTTCCCTCGGCCTCATCACCTATCAGAGGTCTATGAGGAAAGGACATCTGGAAGGAATTAGGGGATAAAGTTATCACAGGGACAGCTTCATAAGGGACCACTCCCTCAGCCTGTCAGACTGGGCTTAGATCAGACGTCTCTCTCCTCCCAGAAGGCCCAGAACTAGTTGGTGATGACGCTCTTTCATCCATCTCTCCTGAATGACTCTCGGCTGGACGATAGGACGACCCATAAGACTCAGATGGTTTTATTGTGGCTAAAGGAATGGGAAAAATGGGTCATACCCAATTAGGGTTGTCCCGTCATCTTCTCTCCTCCTCTTCCTCTACTTTTCTTATCTCTACAAAGAACTTCTCTCTCAGGGATGGGAACTCTTCAGCTAAATTGTAAAGCCTACTAAGTATTAAGGGGGAGACCCTACACTTAGAAGAATTTGGATAACCTAACTACAAATAAGTTGGCAATTGACTAAGTTGGACATTTGGATTGAATCTAAGGAAAGTAAAAGTTTTAACCAAGAACACTCAAGAACAAGCCATCGGAGAAGAATGCCGGAAAGTATGAAATAGCCAAAGAAAAATCTAGTCCTACAGACTTAAAGAAGTCGAAGACTTAAAAAACAATGGAATGTAAAGAGGGCACTGGCTCAGAACTATTACCTGACAAAGGATGAAGAGGACGACGAGGACGACGAGGCTTGATGCAAAAGTCACAGAAATGGCTATGGCTATGGAGCTGTGGAAAATCTAGAGAGAGAGAGAGCTTGGGTACGAAAAAGAAAAAAGGGAATAACTTCATAAAATCTGTTTAAATACCTTGCTAATCAAGGGGGTCATGAACCAATGCAGAGCACAGCCCACGAGGAGGGCATTATTAGGGCACAAAGTCCCAAGCAGTGTGCAGCCGCCATGCCTAGAAAATTAGAACGACAGTGGATAAAAATTTGGCAGGTGTCACATCAGCTTGACAGGTGTCATTTGTCTAACTGACCATACACTAATCTGAAAGGAAATACTATCCCTCATCCATCTCAATAACATCGATGGTTAAGGGCTGAGGGGTGATTGATATACCCATATATGCCCTCGGCCAGGCCGAGGGTGCCCTGCACCTGGATGGGGCCAGGATGATCTCTTAACCAATATCAGACGACCCTCCAAGGGGCCTACTCCTCATCAAGCCCAGACGAACCTCCAAGGGGCCAACCCCTCATCAGGCCCAGACGATCCTCCAAGGGGCCGACCCCTCATCATGGTCCAGACAACCCTTCAAAGGGCCAACCCCTCATCATGGTCCAGATGACCCTCCAAGGGGCCGACACCTCATCAGGCCCAGACGACCCTCTAAGGGGCCAACCCCTCATCAGGCACAGACGACCCTGCAATGGGTCAACCTCTCATCATGGTCTAGCCGACCCTCCGAGGGTACGACAGTACAAGGCCCAAATTGGGCCAGACTCACTATTGAACAGAACTTTGCCCTCGGCGTCATCTCATAGGTCGAGGGTGACATCATCACAGCGCGTGGTATGGGAGACACGTGGAACAGTGCGCGTGAGGCTCACATGGCACGTGGAAGACCGTTATAACAATATCACCCCCTCACGTGAGGGAATATTATGTCATTATGAATCACAAGTGGCATCTACAGGTGTCAACAGGAGATTGGTCAGATCATCGTTCACATGCACCATGCATACTTGGGGGGTACACTACACCCCCCAAGACCTATATATATTTGTCACCTATAACCCTACAAGGGGACGGGTCGATAATTGTAACCCCAGTAAAAACTCTACTTGTACACACAGTAGAGAGAGAAAGTGAGCTTAAGTGCATTGTATCCAAGTCCATTAGTGCCCATACTTAGTGGATCACACACTCACAGTGGATGTAGGCCTGATTGGCTGAACCACTATAGATCGTTATCTTGCTCCTCTTATACTCACCTCCTTCTACACACTTACACACTTATACATCTATGGTTACCATGGTACTTATAGTTTGAGCTCATCATCACTTATCTGGTGGTGTTGAATCCAAGCATCATCAGACGCTTCGGTAGTTTCATTCCTACTCTAGGATTCATATCTAGTTATTTTAGTTGGGCATATTTCCCTTTTAGTTCAGAGTTTTCGTTGAATTTATTCTTTTCAGTTTCAAACTTTGTATTTAGATTTATTTCATTTTAGTTATATTGATGGTTTGGATGTTGGATTTGGAGCCGATGGTTTATTCGGCATTTATTCATTTAATCATGTGATGTTCTAGACTTCATTTATTGTGTGAATGGTTTATATTATTATTTGCTTTGAATATTGTTGTGAGTGTCATTAGTTAATAAAAAGATAAAATTTGGCACTAGCTTATTTTAAACTAGGTGGTTAGTAAACTAAAAAAAAAATCTGACAGTGATGCTAAGAATGACCAAATGAGACTCATGTTTATTTTAGTAAATGACTAATAACCAGTGATTAAAATAGGCGAGGAGTCATAGAGGTATAATACAAATATGTGCAGCACCGACATTCGCACTATTAAAATTAGTAGCCTTCATTTTCTCTATGGCACTGTGAAAAGTGGTAGAAGGAATTAAAGAAACATAAAGAGTCTCAAAGGAAGACAACATTCTTTCCTCAGATGATTCATCCCTCTTTGATTCCTAAGAGGAAGTTTTTTCCTGAAATAATTCATCCCTCTCTAAGTCTTGGGAATGGGAGGACTCTGGGTCGTCCAATGTAAGGGGGATGATTGGACTCTTTATATCATCCTTGAAATAGAAGAATTAGTGGAGCACTTGTATTTAAGAAGAAACATCATTGACCTTGGGTGCTCAACAACAACATTTCTCTCTTGAATGGTTCATATTCTTTGAAGGTCAAAAAAGTTAATGTCATTGTTGTACGGAGTCTTCTTCTTACTTTTGGCTTAAAAAAGAAATAGAAAAAGAAAAAAACATTACCCTCAATTAAGAGATAATAACAAAGCTAACGAAATGACTTTCCAACCTACTGCTTTCCCTTGCTGAGGGCATGTCATCCCTTGATATGCCATGCCCTCATGAAGGAAAGATTGTTGTCAATTATTCACAATCAGATTATGATACCAATAATCTTTATTGTTATTATGGTGGTTCATAACCAGATCTTAGTTGTCCATCATTTTCTTTATATAGTTAAGGTTTTAAGTGGTCAACACCCATTCGTAACAATACTTGGTCTTAGTAATGTCGAGATAGGTCCCATATACCTCATTAATACGATTCACCCCATTAGGATCCTCTATATGTTTGGAGTAACTTTGGAAGGGACCACATTAAAGTACTGACAGAACTCCAAAAATAACCGATTTTGGGGGAAATAACCCTACACTCAGTAATATATATTGAAGGAAACTAATATCCTTCATAAAGGGTGCAAAGGTCATAAGGACCATCAACTAAGTCTATTGGTACCCACAGGAGGATTTAATGATCAATTTTATTTTCTTCCACGTGGCTTTTGTCAATAATACACACCATGGTTAAAGATGACAAGATAAATGAAATTGAAAAAAAGATAAATAAAAGAAGATTAGAATAGAGAAATAGTTGCAAAGAAGTTCTTATGGGTGGATTGGTAAAAAAAAAAACTCTAATTCGGAAGATTGCACGTTTTTCAAATGAACTAAAAAATGGGCAGAAGAGTGGGAAGAGTCTTATCCTAACAATGACCGACCTTACGATTCTCTAAAAGTATGATTATTATATGCGCGTATGACGGTTGTCGAAGAGGTGATTCACAAAAAAAAAGGTAATATTTTCCAACATTCTCCTGGGGCACTTAATGATCAAATGACCCATTCATTCTTAGAGATTTACAAAAATTCCTTTCGATCAATCAATAAAAACTCTATCACAAACACTTGTCAAAGTCAACATTGGACTTCGGCACAACAAAGCCCAACGACCTCAAAGCGACACTGAGCTTTCGATTCATTTGTGGGGACCCAAATTACAATGGTACGTTACCTAAACATGTTCGACACAAGCCCACATACTTCTTGTGCATCAAGTTAATTAAGAGTCCAAGTCACAAAAGACTCCTGCATATCCATCTCTTGGAATGGCTCAAACTGATAAGAGATAGGTCTGAACTTCTATGGATAGCTATTAATAGAGATCATGACTCTCCTAAACTCATTTATAAATTTAAATCCTCTCCTCTTTGACGTAGGCATGTTATATTGTAACGACGAGTACTACTAAAACTTTGCCTTGTAACATCGTGCAGTACTACAACTTTGTCAACATGTGCTCTGAGTTAATAAGATAGTAAATCCAAAATCTCGTGGACGTAGGCACGTAGTCGAACCACGCATATTATTATATTGTGTGCTTTAAATCTTTACCCTTTAATACTTCACATGATTTAACTTGTTTGCATTGGAAATAATTATTCTAGGAAATTACCACCTATTATAATATATGTGATTAGACTTGATCAAGTACCAAGATATATTTTTGAAGCTATTGGTTGTGATCCTTCATAAAGTTTTGAATTTTTTTTTTCAATGTTACTTCAGCACCAGTATTTTATATATGCATTGGTATTTTCATAAGACATTATGTTAGTTTAGGCATGTAATGATGAAGTTGTATTATATTATGATTGACGTAAAAATTGACAAATGAGATACTTCATTCCATTCACTATAACATTCTCTTCACACAAAAATCTACCACACCTCTCCACTTGAGAGAGTATAATAAAGGGTTTTTCGACTTAACCCCGATTTTTTAATATGTTGTTTGATTTAACCCCTAGTTTGCTAATCTCTTTGATTTGCTCCTTGTATTTGGGGGATATCTCAAAATATTGAATAAAAATTCGAGGGTAAGTCAAATAATTTATTTGACGTTGCTTCTTGTTTATAATGCAAAACTAGGCCTAACCACATTTGGGTTGGGTTGGGTTGGGGGGGGGGGGGGGGGGGGGGTAGTTAAATAGATTAGCAAACTGGGAGTTAAGCTAAATAAAATTTAAAAGTGTGGGTTAAGTATGAAAGACTCTATAATAAATTGGACCAAACTTGTTTCACTCCTTTTCCAGGAGAATCATAAATTATTAATTTTGTATTCAACCCCTAAATTTTTTATCATTTTTTTTTGTATTTTTTCTGTTATCAAATTTCACAAGCTTTCAGATGAAAAATGAGGTGCATGTAAATCATTCATTAATACAGAACACAAACTACAAAATATGATTTAATTAATTAACTAGCTCAAAATATTTTTTTTACTATTTAAAAAAAAATGATCAAAATATGTCAACTTTTAATCCACTTAAAAACTGACATATTTTGAGTAACTTGAAAATTGACATATTTTGCCTGATTTTTTTAAAATAATAAAAAATATTACTTTACCTTATTTTTAGGAGTTTCCTATAATATATATACGCATAAAAATGAACAAGAAAAATATAATTTTCACTATTTTTTTTAAAACTAGTTGACTCAGGAGGTTCTCGTTTAAGAACCTCACACGAGACTTATATATGTGTGTGTGCGTGCGTGTGTGTGAGTGTGTGCGTGTGTGCACGCGTATTTTTTTATAACAAAAACTCAATTTAATAATATACTAATTGGCCTAAAACGATTGTTTAAAACAACTAGTTTTTCATCTTGCGGTTTGCAGACATTGTTTACTTTTGTATTTATTATAATATACTCCATCCATTTCAAATTAAAAGTCTACTATTTTATTTTGGGTTATTTCAAATTAAAATATGCACTTATATTTTTTTAACATAACTAAGAGTCCATTTTCACAATGTTAAATAAATATTAATCTTAACCGTCGATTGAATATATTCTTAATTTATACAAAATAAAAATATAAACTTTTAATATGGGATCAAAAGATTATGTGCTTAAACTTAGACTTGCTCAATAAACAAAATATATATATTTGAAACTATTAGTCTCGATCCTTAATAATATTTTAAAACTTTTTGGCGCATGTACTAAATAGTCTCTCGAACATTTTTAATATACGTATAGTCCAAGCTTTTTTAATTGTTCAAAAAAATCCCTTAACATGTCGCTAGTGCATACTTTAAAAATATGAGAATATTGATTAAATGGGTGTTTGATGAACTTTTTCGAACAAACAAAAATGGTTTAAACTAAATGTATATTAAAAAAATATTTCAGAGATTTTTTGACATTTGATCCAAACATTTTTTATATTTTTAGTTTAGCCCCATTATTTTTATATATATGCCTTGATATTTAGTAAATGTTATTTTGACATATCATGTTATTTTAGTAAATGTTAGTTTAGGCACGCAATGATAAAACTGACTCTAGTGATAGTCGGTCCCAATTGCTTTCTCTCTCTTTTGTGAGTCCCTTTGTCTTTTATAATGATTGAGGTAAAAATGGACAAATAAGAGACTTCATTTTCGTGGTATCTTCTTCCCTCAAAAATCTAACCACGCGTTTCCATTTTAGAGACTATAATAAATTAGACCAAACAAGTTTCACCCATTTTTCAAAAATAATAAATTATTAATTTTATATTCAATATTTGAATCATTCATTATTTATTTTTTTATAATTTTTTTCCTATCAACTTTTGACGGGCGGTGTGACAGAAATGAGGTGTATATCATTCATACTTGAATACACAATACTAAAGCCGAAAATGTTATTTCATTAATCCGTTAATTATTTTATTATTTTAAAAAAGATTAGTTAAATATATTAACTTTTAAGTTGCTTAAAAAAGATATATTTTGAGTACTTTAAAAATACTGATTTTTTCAAAATAATAAAAAAAATATTTTGAGAAGATTTTATAGGAGGGCCCTGAATGATTTAAATACCACAAAAGAATGAAATGAATTTTTTTTATTCACTATTTTTATAAAAAATGATCCACACAAGATACTTTCATTTAAGAACCTCACAGTAGACTTTATATAAATATGCACGTCCAGTGGCGGAGCTCGGAATAATTGGTGATGTGTGCACGAAATGAAGATTCTCAGGATTCAGGGGCGGGAGCCCACGATTTTTTTTTGAGGAGCACTTATAATAATCTTTTAACTCCATAGAAAATAGCATATAAATAAATGGATTACAATGATTTAAAAAATAAAACATCATTGTAGAACGATACTAATGTAAGTTCATACACTAAAATTGGTGTCAATTGGAGTGCATACTGGCGCCTCGATTGAATCTTCATGAGCCCTTTTAAAGCATTTCTCAATAACTGGGTACAAAAAATCAACAAAATTTATTTCAACAACTTCATGCCCAGAAAATAATTACTACAAACCAATAACAACGTTTATACAAAAAATAAGCATATTTTCAGAATTTGAATAAACTCTAATAATGAATATTTGCTACACAAAATTTCAACAAGTCCTAACAATGGATATTTACTTAAAAAAAGGGGGGAAAAGTAGGAGGAATGATAAATATATAAACCCCGGATGAAATGGAGAGAGATTGAAGAACATACATTGATTTGGGAAATAGTAAGAAGAGAGAATAGGGAGAGCAAAGCAAATACTGAAAATGGGTATAAAATTTACGGAATCTGTTTTTTACGGTGAAAGGGAGGGGTTTTGTTCTCAAATTTTTTTTCTTTAATACCCTTACTAATATATGTGTCCTTATAAAAAAAATCGGGAATTACTTGTTCTGGCCTAGTCCCGTGCTCAGGTCAGGTGCATTGCACTGCCACTGTGCGCGTCCGTGTGTGTGTGTGTGTGTCTTTTGTGTGTATTTTTGGAACATGAAAACTTAAGATAATAATTTACTTAAAGCAATTTTCAAAACAACTAGTTTTTCAATTTATAGATATAGTTTATTTATTTGATTTCTTATGATATATTCCTTCCGTTAAAAATTAAGAATCAATTATTTTATTTTGTGTTCTCTTAAATTAAGAATTTTTGTTTTAAATAATGAACAACTCAAATTATATAATAGTGTACATTACTTAATTTTTGACAGTTGAACGAATGTATCATTTATTCATACAAAATAAAGGTATGAAGGATGGTGTATGCTTTTAATCTTGCTCGATGAACAAGATATATGTTTAAAATTATTGATTTCGATCCTGAATGATATTTTGAAACTGTTTTATAATTATTATTTTAACGCCATTATTTGATACATGCGTTGATGTTTCATAAGAACCAGTAATGTTAGTTTAGGCCAGCAATGATGAAACTTACACCAGTTGCTTTTTTTTCTTTTTCTAATCCTTTTGCGCGTCCCTTTCTTATATTAAGAAGGAGGTAAAAATGGACAAATTAGCGATTATATTATCACCGTATCATTCTCTTCATTAAAAAAAATCCTACCACATGTCTCCACTGGAGCAAATATGGTAAATTGGAGCAATTTTGTCTCACTCTCACCCCCTTTTCAGGAGAATCATACACAATTAACTTTATATTCACCCCCTGAATTATTTATCATTTTCTCTTGTAACGTTTTTTTCCCTTCAACCATCCACAAACTGTGACACAAAAAATGAGGCATGTAAATCCTATTTTAATACATAATATAAATGGTAACATAAGATTTAACTAATTAATTAAAGATAATTTTTTTAGTATTTTAGAAAAAGATTAAAATATATTATTTTTTAAACAGTTTAAAAACTCATATTTTGAGCAACATAAAAATAAGATATTTTAATCGAATTTTTTAAAATAACAAAATATATTACTTTGAGCCTATTTTCAAGGGATACCTTGAAATATTTGTACACCGCACAAACCATGACCTAAAAAATAATTTTTTATACTATTTAAAATAAATCGTGGAGGTTCTCATTAAAGAACCTCACACATTCAGACTTAAAAAAAATTATTCAGAACCTAATACCTGACTATACCCAACCCATCTAAACATTTTTCAACCCACCTCCGCTCTCTAAATTTCTCCCAAGTTCCCATCACGTCTTCTACTAATACCTACCCCTGCTAAACTCTCTGTCCCATCATCCCCTGTTCCGCCCTGCCCCTAGCTCTGCCACAGACTTCTGCTCAAGCTCTACCACTGGTGGTGATGAAGGTATATTCTTATGATTTCTTTACCTTTATTGTTTGTGTAGTTAGTATTTTGTTCTTGTGATTTCATTTGCCCATATATGTTGAAGTCGGAAGTTAAAAAAAAATATGTTCCTTTTTCAACCAAACGAAAACTTGATAATTTTTTTTTTCAATATAAAAAATATGTTCTTTCATTTTCCCATTTGAATATTTTGTTTGTGTAGTTAGTTGGAGGTATATACTAGCTTTAACTAATTTTTATACGTAGGTGTCCAAATATTTTGTTAGGTCTTGATGTATTTTTTCAAAATATAACCCTTAATTGGATGTTCTTTTTAGCAATGAAGTATTATGGTTCGATTTGCTTTATTTTATTGCTATTAATGTTTTTTTTTAGGGATTTACAATTTGTGGCGGAGGATTTTGACGTTGGACATTTTTTTTATTGGATTGAAGCTATTGAGGTATTTGCAATATATTCATCTCTTTTAAGTAATGAGTTATTATTGTATTCATTGTTGTTTTATTTTATCTATAATTGTTTAAAAATAAAAATTATCAACTAAATATTTGTAAAAACGTAATAATAATCCTAATTTTTTTTTGGAGCTACCGCCTCCGAACCCCTGTCATTGGGTAGTGCCCCACTCAAACTAAATTCTTCACTCTGCCACTGAATTGTTTTATTATAATTACTTTAAATTGTTTGAAATCTATTTTGACCCTTAATATGTATTTTACAAAAATATCTTTTGTGGCATTTTTTTCCATTGTTGTTGACAATACAAATTTATAATTTGTAAATTAAATATTTGTAGAAAACATAAAAATAACCACTAAACATTCACAAAATTCCAATTACATATTTGTAAAACCTCCCAGCCCCTAACAACATAGGTCTTTGGGTGCCCCACCCCAAAAAAAATTCTAATTCCGCCATTGTGTGTATGCGTAGGTATGTTTGTATATATTTTGATAACAAAAACTCATTTTAATAAGATAATAAGTGACTTCAAACAATTAGGGTTTCATCTCGAGTTTTGTAAACATTGTTTAGTTCTTTATTTATTATTATGTACCTCCTCCATCCCAAATTAAGAGTTTACTATTTAATGTTGAATTATTCTAAATTAAGAGTTCATTTTTTAACATAATTAACGAATCAAGTTCTATGACTGTAAATAAGAATTAATCTTATTTATTGATTAAGTTTATCATTAATTTATATAAAATAAAATCATAAACTCTTAATATATATCTGAGAAAGTACGTGGTTAGACTTGATCAATAAACGACATATATTTTCGAAACCAATGCTTGCAGTCCTTACCTATATTTTGAAAGTGTTTTTTTTATTTATTATTACTACATTATTAATATTATTTTATATATGCACTCTTAGTTTATAAAACACAATGTTATTCTAGTAACACTAGTTTAGAGCATGCAATGATGAAATTGACACAAGTGCTGGTGATTAGGCATAAATATTGTATATTTATTCCCTTAATTTCGGTACCTTTGTGAACCCGAGTGATGCAATTGATATGGATTTAACTCACATTTGTGCTACTAAACTTCGTTGGCAAGTATTTCATGTTTCTCCTATGTTTTTCACAGGTAAAGTATGCAAGCGGTGCGAAAGATAAATCGAAACTATGAAAGAAAGGCTATGAAGGCAAGTTCAAGGGCATTTTTGTAATTTTTCAGCCTGATCCCGGAGGTGGGGCCTTCTGGAAAGTTGAATAACTCAGAACAACGAGAATACTGGAAAAAACGACACCCGAATCCGAGCTACGGTGAAAGAGTTATGATCATTTGAAGTTAAGAAAAAATCCAAGGAAGAAAAGGAGAAAGTTGGAAAATATTATAAGTGTTAAAAAATGCCCAAAACCACCGAAATCCCCCGAACCGGTTCACCCAGAACCTGAAACGGTTCGTCCATTTCTCACGCACCAGATCCGTTATAAAATTAGTCACGCTTTCTAAGTATGACAAATTGCAAGATACGGGATTTTGGTTTTGTCCTTATCTTTTAGCCAAAAGAGTTTTATGTTTTAGGGACTCTTCTAAACGACCTCTAGCATATATATTTAGTCATTAGGACCAAAAGAATTTTTCTTCAAATTGTAAAATTCAAAATGCACAAAGCCGAAATTGATCAAAGATGGAAATTGAGCGAAAATTGACGACTTAACCAATAAGCGTGGCGATTAATCAACCCGGTGAGATTTCCAGCCTATCGATTTTTTCGTGTTTTTAAATCAATCCGAGTTCATGATTAACTCAATGTTCTTTTCAGTGTTTTAATAAGTCGTTGATGATTTCTATTTAATTGTTTTGATCGGTTATGGGAAATGTGTGAGATATTGTCTTCAATAATTTGCACTAAAATATCTCTAAACTAAATTAATCTCGAGACGCATATGGTAAAACAACTCGCATTTGGGCAATGAAGTAGGTCATCGTTTGTTACCCAAAAAGATTAGCCATAAAAAGTGGCGAAAAATTCATCCCTTTGCAACCCAATTTAAGCCTAATAAATTTTTTCCTTTTCGTTTGATAACCCGAAAAACCCAATTAGCCCGGAATTGTGAAAATTGAATATTCATCAAATAAAGTCCGAAAAGTGCATAAAAAGGGGCAAGAAAAGAATAGAAATGCTCAACAAAATTAGCAAGAAAAGAAAAGCGTGAAAAATAGAAAAAAAATAGAAAAAGAAGAAAACAATGAGCAAGAGCCCGAAAAAGCACTCATGGACAACTTAAGAATAGTTTCCAATTCCAAATTTTTCAAACCCATTTCCTTGTACCCATTACACCTTAAAACCCGAAAAAGTCCTAATCGAGTTCGATTTGCGAAATTACTTACCGCGTGGAGAGCTAAGACACCAAAAGATAATAAAAGAGATTACATGGCGTGAAAAAGAGATGATGTTTCCCTTTTCCCTATGACCGTAATCCTATGAAGAGATCCTTTCACCCAAAAAATTTCGTCTTTCAATTTTGTGTGCATGACTTTGCGTCCATTATATTTACTCTTTTTATCACGCATACCGAGAAATAGCCACAATTCGAGTGATTCGTTTGTGAGTGAATCCGTGAGAAATTGAATCAATATGAATTTTCGGAAAAGTAACGTAGTGATCAATCAGTGAAAGTTAGCGGTTCGATTTTTGGCTTCGCACACACACTATGACATGAGACCTGTAAATATGATTTAAGGTGACTGTTTTGGGGAGATTAAATTGTACAATTTTTAAGTATTTTGATTTTTCTTTGAGTCAATAAAGAATTTTGTGGGTATATTCACTGCAAACCCTCACGAGACAACACTTGTCCTACTAGGGTAACCTAGGGGTTTAACGGCTTGTTGCATATGCTAAATGCAATCGCTTGCGCGCAAAAAGGTATTCTATCCCAATAAATGGTTTAGAAGAGTTGTGACTTTATCCTTTCTCATTTACATTGCTCGGGACGCGCAAAGTTCTAAGTTATGGGGATTTGATTAGGCATAAATATTATATATTTATTCCCTTAATTTCGGTACCTTTGTGAACCCAAGTGATACAATTGATTTGGATTTAACTCACATTTATGCTAATAACCTTAAGTGTGAAGAATTTCTTGTTTCTCCTATGTGTTTTATAGGTAAAGTATGCAAGCGGTGCGAAAGAGAAATCGAAACAATGAAAGAAAGGCTAGGAAGGCAACTTTAAGGGAATTTTCGTAATTATCTAGCCCAATCCCGGAGGTGGGGCCTTCTAGAAGGTTGAAGAGCTCGGAACAACGAGAATACTAGAAAAAAGGGTACCCAACTCCGGGCTACGGTGAAGGGGTTATGATCATTTTATGTTGAGAAACAATCCAAGGAAGAAAAGAAGAAAGTTGGAAAATATTCCAAGTGTTGAAAAAGGCCCAAAACCAGCGAATTCCTCCGAACCGGTTCATCCAGAACCCAAACTGGTTCGCCACTTGTCACGCACCATATCCGTTACAAAATTAGTCACGCTTTCTAAGTGTGAAAAATTGCCAGATACGGGATTTTGATTTTTTCCTTATCTTTTAGCCAAAAGAGTTTTATGTTTTGGGGACTCTTCTAAACGATCTCTAGCCAATATATTTAGTCATTAGGACTCTTTTTATTCAGTTTTCATTGATGTAAAAGATCCATGACAAGTAGAAACATCTAGGAGAAGAATTTACATACTTTGCACCATTAATTCAAGAGCTTTTCAGTTTTTCTTCAACCTTTGATTTCTTCTTGCATGTTCTTGTTCTTTAATCTTGGAAACTTTTATTTTCAACACTTTTATTATTATTTCTCATATTTCATCTCTCTTTCCAAGAAATTATGAGTTCATGCAACATATATAACGTAGTTTTCATTAATTTCACCATGTTAGGCTAGGTTTTTAAAGGTTGGGATGCATGAACCCAACCCGATGTGGTAGTTGCATGTGTATAAAATTAGTCCTTTAAATTTAATGATTTATTACGACTGTATTGTGTAGAAATGCGACAATTGTATATCTTTGAATCTCGTTTGATTCAGAGTAATCGGGATGCTTTAGAATGCAATTCGAGTGTAACTATCGCAATACCGATTTACTCGTCCTTTGATTATGTATGGTGCGGTCTTTAACCTCATATATGTAATGCCTTGAAGTACTAAATTTTGGGTCTAATTAATCAGTTAATTCTATGATTAGTTTTATACCATCAATACTCTAGGGTTGGGGGATTGTGTCTCTACCTTAATTTTTCCAATTAGTTTTAGTTAACTTCTTTATTTTTCCTTTTTCCTTTCTCACTCAATCATCATCTTTTACACTTTATTTTTTTGAAGTAATAAATCAATTAAAATATATAAAACATTCCCTGTGAATTCGATACCTAGACTCGCCACTATACTCCGCAAGAGTGTAGTTAAAGTTTAGATTTTTTTTTGTATTGTGGTCGAAAGGCAATAACAACGACTATCGTATTTACACGGACGCTCGATTTTCACCTCGATCAGCTGGTCCCAATTGCTTTTTTTTTCCTCTTTCTTTTATGCATTCGTCATCTCATATTATGATTAATCTAAAAAATGGAGAAATCATAAACTTCATTTTCATTGTAGTATTCTTTTCACTCCAAATATGTGCCCACTCTAATCATTGTACTATTTTTTTCATGGTTTCAAATCCTCTCATTTGTTTGGATTTTGATCCTAAGCCTTACAATGATGATCCTAGTTCTCCCTCTGATGTTTCTTTTACGCATAAAAATTCCTATATACCTACATTTTCTGATGTTCTAAGAAAGAACAATGTCGTTCAAGAATTTCTAAACGTGGATTCTCCATGTCTTCCCCCACTTTCTCCTCCATTTTTACATGGTGACTCTGTTGGTGTTAAGTTTCATGATAAGGCCTATCAAGAAGTGTTAAATGATTGTAAATCTTCTACAATTATTTGGATATTGATCCTTGCAAAAGGCGATAAGCCGTGGAAGATTTATGCATTAAAAGTGGAACTTACAAATCTATCTCAGATTAAGAAGACTTGGTCTCTTACACCAATTGGTAAGGGATATTTCAACCTTCGTTTCTCATGTCCTCTGGAAATGAGTAAAATTATTTATTTTCGTTATTTCAAAATGTCCAATGGAATTTTTTAGTTATTTCATGGGTACTTGATTTTAAACCTGAATTGCATGGTATATCACATGTTAGTGTTTGGGTCAGATTTGTAGGGTTATGTCAAGAAGATTAGAACCCACACCTTCTCTGCCAAATTGCTAGGGGAGTTGGTATCCCTTTGCGTGTTGACGAGGACGCAATGGATAGGTCCTTTGGCAGCTATGCTTGAGTCTTTGTTGAATTGGATGCTTCAATTAATAAACCTAAATGTATTTTGGTTGAAAGAAATTACGGTTCTTTTTTTGTGAATATCCAGTACGAGTCTTTTCCGATGATTTGTTCTTTTCGCAAAAATATTGGCCATACTATTAGTGAATGTAGAAACCTCCATAGAGAAAGAACTGTCAATCCCACATTTGAAGGCCATGAACAAGGTATCTTTCAAGAACATTGATTCAAGCATAAAAAAATTGATCCCAATAGAAATCCTCTTTTGGGTAATTCCTCTGACAAAGATCCCAATAGCGTTGTTGATTCTCTGATTACAAGGAAAGAAGACCATAATAGAATGGTTGTACACTTTTGATTAGATACTTTAGCCACCAAAAAGGCTTTGATATCCCATCAGATAAGATGGGCCCATCTCTTGGTAGGACAGCTACGGATCAAGCTATGCTGACTGCGAAGGCTAAATTTTGATCTACTATAATAGATGTAATAGCTACAGATGTCAATGTTGAGAGTCATGAAGCATTGCCTCCTAAGGCCATCTCCAATGGGCAACCTTCAAAAGATGTAAAACTACATTCTTTGCTTAACATTGTTTGGAGAGATTTCACACTGAGACAATGTATAAAAAGGAGTTGGGTGGATAACACTTCTCCGCTCACGCTATACATGAGTTTGGACGGTAATGTTTTACCCGCTCAAAGGTGTTTGGGATGGTTTTTCTTTTTTTAGGTTAGTTTTTCTTTTCTTTTTTATTTGGGATATACGTTGGACGGTTAACAGATTGCCGCTCACAGTCTGGGGGGATGAAAGTTGTCCGCTCACAGGCTAGGCGGCTAACATTTGTCCGCCCACTTGTGGGACCCACCGTTAACACATTGTCTATCGCCCATCTAAATTTACATCGTGGCTAAATTTTCTCTCAGCTAAATGTGTACATTTAGCTACCCACTGTGTGGATAAAAGAGCTAAATGTACACACTTAGCTTGCCCATTGGAGATGGACTAATCAGATATGATTGTTGAAAAAGAATGAGATTTTTTCCGGTGATCATACTGCCAAAAATGAAAACAAAAATTTTTAAAACAATATTCGTATCCCATAAAATCAGGAAGGTTCCATTAATAGTCATTATAAAAACTCTTTGATGATAGATAATAGTAAGGAGTGAAGCCCAAAGAATCCGGAAGGTTAACAACTTATTTTGGAAGATTTAAATTTTGGTTCAATAGATCTTGGAAAAAAAGTATTAACGATGGAAAATTTTGTGGCCCTAAATCTCCTAAACATATGGGTCAAAATAATTTTCATAATATTTCGAATAATGAGCACTCTTATGGTGATATGCCCCTTTTGGAGGACATTCCAAACTTGGATAAGGAAGATCATGAAATTAATTTAGTTATAGAAATTTCTAATTTTGATCTTGGAAGAGAATTAGTCTGCGAAGCCCTGCCAAAATCTCTACACTACCTCTCTCTAGAGCTACACCCACTTGGGGCTTATACTTATGTATTCTCTTCTCCTATTTTACTTGTACGCCTCTCTAGCCCTAATAACATTGTATTTACAACGCATATAATGAGAGTATATGGCAACAAAGTGGATGTAGATTGTTTTTATAGCCTAATCACTCTACATTTTGTGTTCTTTCCCTTACTTCTTTCTTTACTTTTATTTTATCTTGATATGATGCTTGAGAATGACTTGTGTACGATTTCTCGTATCATTATTTAGGCGCAGTCTGTGGGAAACGAGGTATATATATCCCGTTTCTTCTTATTGAGGGTTCTAAATGCCTTATTTCATCTACGGGGACCCCCTGTGTCATGATCCCTTAGGTGAGATTTTGGTTATCGAGCCCTTATATTTGTGTACAGCCTAATGAGGGGATTTGATTTCTCAAATATGTTTATTGGTCTTCCTTTTTATGACCATATATTGGTTTTTCTATACCCCGGTGATGTTACCTTACCTAAATAGTGTTGAAAAATACAAAAGGCGGTGGCCTCCTAAAGGTGGGTAACTAGGGATGAATTCTATTCACTTATTTTTGTCATTTACGTCTACGATCTAGGGCTTATTACCAAGTTGGTGATACTTTCACTCCTAAAGGTTTTTTAACCCTTGGTAAGTTCCTAGCATGCACATCCTATGTATACTCTATTAACTAATCTCAGGTTGAGCCTATTTTTGGGATCACCCCCTTCACTATTACTTGAGGGATGCAATCAGGCAGTTTTATTGCCAGAATGCCGCAACATTCCTAAGGTAGAGTCTCTATAACTTCTACAATTCACCAGGAAAAATTGGACTCAACTTCTATAGTTATCTGGGTAATTTGGAGTATAATTACTCGATGATACCCTGCCAAAATCTCTACACGATCTCTATAGAGCTACACCCACCCGGGGGCTTACCAGGTCGAAGTCGGTAAGCAAACTGCCTTGGATTTCACATTCGGTCTACCCATATTCACTATACTCATGTATTCTCTTCTCCTCTCTTACTTGTGATCCTCTTTAGGTCCAATAATATTGTATTGTACCACGAATATAATGAGAGTATGGCAATAAAGTGATTGTAAGCTCATTTTTATATCCAAACAACTCTATATTTTATGTTATTTCCCTTATTGCCTGATTTAATTTTCTTTTATACTTGATATGATTCTTGAGAATAACTTGTGTCCAATTTCTCGTATCATCATTTTTACACTATTTGTGGGAAACGAGGTATTTTTATCTTATTTCTTCTTATTTAGGGTTCTAAATGCCTCATTTCATCTATAGGGACCCCTGGGTCATGATCTCTTAGGTGGGATTTTGGTTATCGAGCCCTTATATTTGTTTACAACCTGATGAGGGGATTATGCTTTCTCAGATCTGTTTACTAGTTTTCCTTTTTATGACCATAGATATTTTTTCTATACCCCGGTGATGTTACCTTACCTAAATAGTAATGAAAAACACAAAAGGCGATGACCTCCTAAGGGTGGGTAACTAGGTAAGTGTTCTATTAACTTATTTATGTCTTTTATGCCTATGATCTATGGCTTATTACCAAGTTGATGCTACATTCTAAAAGACTAACACAACAGAAGCCTTGGAAGGAAGCTCAAAGATAAGAACAAACTAGAGTGAAGAATTTGCCCAGTTGTTGAGCTACATTGATCACTCATGTGATTATCAATCCACACTCCAGGACCATGTTAACTTCCTAACGCAAAGAGTTCTGACACTAGAGGCCGCGACCTTCACCTCAACAGAAGTCGCAATAGAACCCTTCACTTATATGAAAAAGGCCACGGTAGAAGTAGTAATGACTGCTACCAAAGTTTAAAAAATAGACCGACCAAAGATAGAGAGAGGCTATGAGACCTAACCCTACTGATTTACCAAATTGAAGACATTTTGGAGTGCATCAGAGAAGAAAAATTGCTCCGTTGGCTTAAGAAGTTGAGGTCCCATCCTCATAAGAGGGATCGGGCCAAATGGTTGTAACAACCCAAAGATTTGAGCGACTATTTTATACTATTTGGCCTAATTGGCTAATTTTATAAAATAGGAATGTTGGAGTAAATATTATTTCCCGTGAGACTTAGGGATAATATTTACTATGCTCTGTCTATTTACCATTATGAGAAGGTAAATAGTGTTATATTGTGTACTTTGCGTCGTTATATGTAAAACGACGGTTATGACCTATATTTAAATTTGGGTATAATTAATGAATTAAAATGGATTTGGAACACAAAAATAGTTCACACTTTTCCGAATGCCATAATAGGGGGTGCGGTTGTTTTTAGAATAGTCGAGATAGTCGAAATAAGTGCCCAGTTGTAATTTTTGAGATTTAGGCATTTTAAGGGGTTATGACTCAATTAAGTGGTTACGAGTCATTTTAGTGGTTTATTAACAATTAAAAGTGGGGATTCATGTTTTGAGACCCGTATAAGTCCCCCACCCCTTTTTCTTTCTTCATTTGTGTTAGAAGCCAAAGGAGAGAGAGAGTTGGGAGAAGTAGAGAGAAAGAGAGAAATGGAGGATTTGGGCCGGAATCCGTCGCTACCGGAGGTGTTCAGAGACTACGAACCTCGAGGCAAGTTTCTTACTTGCTAGATATTGATTTAGTGTGATAAATTGCATGTGTAGTTAAGTTTTGGGAGGTTTAAACCATAAATGGGTTGTTGTAGATTTTGGTGTTTAATCCGTTTTAATTTGATTTGAGGATGAATAATTGATTGTAGGATGTTTAGAAGTGATTGGGTATCATTAGATGTTGTTGATGTTGGGTAAAAGCAAAGAATGGAGGTTTTGGGATTTTAGGGTTTATGTAACCCGTCGCCCAAATTGGGCAAAATTCCAGGACCGAATTGATTTGGCCCAAGGGGCGAATCGATTCGGTTCCCCTGTTTTTGTGAGATTTTCTTATTTTGATTTTTACCCCTTTTTCTTTTAGGTCCAAGGTTTAGGAACCTTCCTTTGGGAAGTAATGGGGAGTCCTAGAGGGTTGTATTGGGTAGACTAATGTCCTAGGCTAAGAATGGAGATTTAGGTTTACCCGAGGACTAATTTGGATTAGGTTAATGTCCAACGGATTTAGGAGATTAACCTAAAGATATATTGGAAGTTAAAATATAAATGTTGAGATTTTGAGAGACACTCCATTATGGAGACTCACTTTAAGGGCTTATGAATTATATAAACTATTCGAGGCTATTTTGAGGTTAGTGGCACTTTGGGTCTTAGGTCCTTAATAATGTATGACTTAATATGAATGAAATGCACCTTCTAAAACTTGGTGCTAAATGGCTAAATGGATGATTTTTGGAAATATAAAATATGAGTTTTCAAAAAAATGGAAAAAGTGATGTTTTTCATAAATGTTAATTTATGGTTACACACCTCTCTAAATCGCTATCATAAGGGAAGTCGCGCGCGTTGTGGTGAAGCCCCCTGGCTAATGAATACAGGGGGGATATAGTCCTAGGCCATGGGAGCGCTTATGGTTGTATATTTTCTGTGCTGGTAGGAAGATTCCGGGTGTGGTCTTGGCTACCACGCAGGCTCATGGCCGCTTTATGACGTTTCGATAGGATCCCAGGTTGTCTTGGAGGCCCTGGAAGATGATAGACATTTAGGGGCGCGCACTGTGGGGAAACCCGGACGGGCGGTCTTAGAATCGTTATATATATATATATATGAATATAACTATTCTAAATCAAGTTGGACTTGATGTATGTAAATGCCACATAGAGCATGATGAAGTGCCATGAAGAGCACGATGTAAGGCCATAAAGAGCCTATGATGATGATCATATTCCTGATAAGGAAGATATTTTCACAAAGAGAACAATTGTGAAAAATGCCACTAGTGCATGAAAAGTATGATCATATTTCCTAATAAGGAACAAATTCATGAAATGAATGAGTGTATGATGAATTTATTTGGTAAACACTTGATAAAGTGTTGTACCATTTATATGTATATTCCTAAAGATAGAATTAGGAATTGTGCCAATAGATGATGGATGGGTTTTACTTTTATATATTTTTCTTTATGTAGCTGTAGATGTGATTTCCCACACTTATGCACACACATGTATTTATTTATTATTTCGTGCTTAGGGTCTGATGGATCTCGACGATCAACCTTGCCTAAGTAGTAGTGTATCGGGGGGGTTCCTTGTTTGGATTTCGCTTTGCGAGACACCCCACGCACGAATAGGGCATAGTGTTGAGACTGGGGATAAGTTAACCTTTAGTGCTTAAATTAATTAGGACAGGGCCTAATGTATCTCGACGATCAACCTTGCCTAAGTAGTAGTGTATCGGGGGGGTTCCTTGTTTGGATTTCGCTTTGCGAGACACCCCACGCACGAATAGGGCATAGTGTTGAGACTGGGGAGAAGTTAGCCTTCTGTTCTTTCTATTTAACCTGAGCATCATTTATATTGCGCTAGGTTGCTGTTAGATTGAGAGGTGAGGATTATTATTGTTATCTGTGAGAGATTTACGCACTTACCTGCCATGCATTTTAGTCACATGGTAATCATATCAAACTCGGCCCTGACCGGTTTCTATATTTCCTTGTATCTGCATTTCTTTGCCGTTACAGGTGCGCTTCCGCATGGACATCTGTATTTAAATATTCCATTGCAGTTGTCATGGAGCTACAGCATGTTGCGGATGTTGTAGGATACTTGTAGTAGACGCTCCTTTCTTCTATACTCTAGTTATGTTCAGTATAGTTATTCGGGCGTGTTTGCCCAAGGTTTTGCACTCATTTATTATATTGTAAATATTGGATTGTAATATTTAATATATCATTTGTATTGGTCTGTGCACCGACAGCTTATTCGGTGATTATTTATGGTGTTGTCATACTATATTCATCGATTTTTGATACCCACCGTTTTCACAAATGGGATTGTCTAAGTGTTTCTCTTTACTTTTAATTTTTTTTTTTTTTGTATATGACAATCCGTTTTCTAAAATGATTGGTGGTTATCTCATACTATTATGTTAATCGACAGTGATGCTGAGAATGGACCATCTATGATTCCTGTAATTATTGGAGTATTGGGTTGGCCACCTATTATTTTAGTAGGCGGGTTATCACAGATGGTATCAGAGCATTAGGTTCTAGAGTCCTTAGGAACCTGTGCGGATGTTTTACGTCTTCTGCGTTTCTCTCTATTTTGATGTAGAGCCTTAGGAATAAGGTCATTGAATTCTCTTGTGAGATTTCGTTCTCCTGCTATGGAATGAGAACCCCGAAGATCTTCTGCGCGATCGTGTGAGGCTTGTATGCCGTTAGATGAAGGGCGTTGAGGAAGGCCGTGGTGAAGGCGTCATTGGATGGGATTACTATAAGCTGTGGGCTGTGGTTGGGAATAAGGATCGCTTTGGAGGTCCTTCCCTTTGTAGCATTATTTTATAATGCTGCCGTGACTACTAAGTGCGGTGAAAATAGTTTTCCCAAGTACCGCTGCCGGTAGAGAGTGGTACTATGCTTGGGACTCCGAGCAATGTCAATTCGGAGTTGAGAGGTTCTTTATTAGGACCACATGTTGAAGTTCGGTTGGTTAGAGGAAGTAGTTTGGTTCGGGTAAGACTAGAATGACGTGTCTTAGAACTATCGGTGGCAGCGAAGGAGGTTGGCTAGTATGTTGGTGGGACTTTCTAACTAGGGTGCGAGTAGTGCATTCCTTAGGTAAGATGGAGTAGTATGGTGATAGCCCTAGATTCGGGTGTGTATATCGAGCTGGTGATAGTATCGGTACATATTTTTATATATGGTAAGTATATTTAGATGGCTTCCATGATAGGGGAGTTCTGTATTTTCCTTCTCACTCGTTTTGGGGCGAGTGGTGATATACGTGGTACGTGCTACTTGTATTATATATTATATGAGTAGAGATATTTTTAGATTGGTTGGGGTGATAGCAAGAGAATATATGGCGAGGCTATCCTAGTTCTAGTTCTAGGAGGGGGACTAGTTGTTCTATAATATCTCTCCTGGATACGGATGAGACTTTATAGAGGTGGTTTACGGTGTGTAGATAGTTTCCTTTATTTTTATTTTTATTTTATTCTCCTTGCTTGCTTTGTTTGCCTTGCTTGTGTATGCTATTGCCTTATCTCCATGACCGGCTAGTTAAGGTGACTGTGTGGAGGGGTTCCTTGTTTGGATTTTGCTTCGGCGAGACGCTCCACTCATGAAACTTAACGACGTTGGGAGTGGAGAGATGTGCATTTTCTTTTCTGCTCTTTTCTTTCTTTACTTTCTTTTCTGTTGGTTAAGTGCTGGGTTGGAAGGTTTAGCCAAGAATCACGTATATGAGTGATTAAGGGCTTAGTTCATGTGCGATATATGAGCACTATGATCGTTTTCCTCTGACTAACGTGGGGGAGGACTAAGATTTTGGATGTCCGATAGGGACTTATGGTTGTGCCTTAAGGAGAAGGCCATTTGTGTAGAGGTATATGTGTCTCTTGGGGTAGAGTAGTGGTGGCATCTTACTGAAAGTAAATGCCTCAGTCGATTGTTATGATAGGACTTAGACGTATATATGTAGTAGTAGAGTTTCGAGTTAGGATTCCGTCGATCCCGATCATGTGTCTTCGATCGTTACTTCTCGACGACTGACAATGCGAGGTAGTAGTGTAACGGGAGGGTTCCTTGTTTGGATTTCGCTTCGACGAGACGTCCCACGCATGAAACCGAGCTAATGTCGGAAGTCGGGAAAGGTCTTGTACACTAGGGATATTTAGTATTATACTTATACGACTAGGTTAGGATAGATAGATTGACCTTAGGATTCTTAGGATGCTAGGCCCTTAGGGCATGCGGCCTTAGTTAGGAAGATGGTTGGGAGTTGACCACAATAAGTTGTGGGTTAACTCTAAGTAGGATTTGATCCCTAGACGAGAAGTATGGGATTTCGAGCTCGTTAGAATGTTAGGCCATTAGTAGTGGGACCTCTCGTAGTTAGAGGGTTACATGGGTAACCTACCTTTGGAGGAATTGGAGTATAAGCTGACTTTTCTCCTGCACTCGTGTTGTTATAATCGAGAGTGGATTTAACGAAACGAGTCTTTACCAGGAACGGGATGTGCTAATATGGGAACATGACCTATTGTTCGTGTGTCTCACATTTTTAAGAAGTGTCATCCCACGCTTGATTTAGAGTTCATGGCGGTAGTATTTGCCTTAAAGATTTAGAGGCATTTCTCCTTGGCAGGAATTTGGAGTCGTTCACGGATAACAAGTTTGTGACCGTAGAGGACTATCGTTAGGATGTTTCCTTTCACTAAGGCAATGCGAACGGGAGTAGCATAGGCGCCGAGTAGAGACCATCTTAGAGTTTATTCGTGGCATGGAATGCCAAGTGGAGTGAGCTTCACCGAGACGAGACATTCGTGTCAAGGTATAGGTAAAGTCTCCAGGAAGAATGTAAACCGTTGGGATATGGGGTATATCCTACCACCCGTAAGTGGAAGGGTGGATTTGATTTAAGGTGAGATCGGAGTAGAAATTCTATGGATCGAATTTCCTTGCAATAGTTCGGATCATTTTCGATAAACGTTAGGCCGTGCGTAGCCTAGTATAGATGGCAATATGCCTTGTCTGCTCATTGGAATCGAAACAATGAATAGTATATTCCTGGGACCGGGAGTGGTCCGGGAACCTTCCTTTAGATTGGGTTCAGTAAGCAAGTAGACCTCTGAGGGGTACACCAACGCAAATAGAAGTTAGTAGTGTTGGGGTTAGCGATTGTAAGTTAGTGTAGTTAACACCAACGCGAATAGAAGTTAGTAGTGTTGGGTGTTAGCGATTGTAAGTTAGTGTAGTTATTCCCTAGTAGAGGTATAACGCGATTCGGAAAGTAAGGCAATTAGTGTCGAGCTTGTGTGGGTATCTCCTCCCGTAGTAGAAGGGTAGGATCGATAGTTTCTGAGATCGATAGCGATAACCTTAGTCTGAGTCCTATGGGGACATTTCTATCCGGGGGTTTGCTAGTATTATAGCACGGTTTTATTTTATAAGTATACCCTTTATATGGTTATGGGTCACGCCTGAATTTTGAGGGCAAAATTCCCCTTTAAGGGGGGGAGCATGTAACAACCCAAAGATTTGAGCGACTATTTTATACTATTTGGCCTAATGGGCTAATTTTATAAAATAGGAATGTTGGAGTAAATATTATTTCCCGTGAGACTTAGGGATAATATTTACTATGCTTTGTCTATTTACCATTATGAGAAGGTAAATAGTGTTATATTGTGTACTTTGCGTCGTTATATATAAAACGACGGTTATGACCTATATTTAAATTTGGGTATAATTAATGAATTAAAATGGATTTGGAACACAAAAATAGTTCACACATTTCCGAATGCCATAATAGGGGGTGCGGTTGTTTTTAGAATAGTCGAGATAGTCGAAATAAGTGCCTAGTTGTAATTTTTGAGATTTAGGCATTTTAAGGGGTTATGACTCAATTAAGTGGTTACGAGTCATTTTAGTGGTTTATTAACAATTAAAAGTGGGGATTCATGTTTTGAGACCCGTATAAGTCCCCCACCCCTTTTTCCTTCTTCATTTGTGTTAGAAGCCAAAGGAGAGAGAGAGTTGGGAGAAGTAGAGAGAAAGAGAGAAATGGAGGATTTGGGCCGGAATCCGTCGCTACCGGAGGTGTTCAGAGACTACAAACCTCGAGGAAAGTTTCTTACTTGCTATATATTGATTTAGTGTGATAAATTGCATGTGTAGTTAAGTTTTGGGAGGTTTAAACCATAAATGGGTTTTTGTAGATTTTGGTGTTTAATCCATTAATCTTGTGTTTTAATTTGATTTGAGGATGAATAATTGATTGTAGGATGTTTAGAAGTGATTGGGTATCATTAGATGTTGTTGATGTTGGGTAAAAGCAAAGAATGGAGGTTTTGGGATTTTAGGGTTTATGTAACCCGTCGCCCAAATTGGGCAAAATTCCAGGACCGAATCGATTCGGCCCTAGGGGCGAATCGATTCGGATAAGGAGAGGGTTACAGGTCTTGCAGACCGAATCGATTCGGATTGAAAGCGAATCGATTCGACAATTGCAGAAGGTTAGTCTTTGCTCACCGAATCGATTCGGCTGTATAGCGAATCGATTCGCAATGGCGAATCGATTCGGCCCAAGGGGCAAATGGATTCGGTTCCCCTGTTTTTGTGAGATTTTCTTATTTTGATTTTTACCCCTTTTTCTTTTAGGTCCAAGGTTTAGGAACCTTCCTTTGGGAAGTAATGGGGAGTCCTAGAGGGTTGTATTGGGTAGACTAATGTCCTAGGCTAAGAATGGAGATTTAGGTTTACCCGAGGACTAGTTTGGATTAGGTTAATGTCCAACGGATTTAGGAGATTAACCTAAAGATATATTGGAAGTTAAAATATAAATGTTGAGATTTTGAGAGACACTCCATTATGGAGACTCACTTTGAGGGCTTATGAATTATATAAACTATTCGAGGCTATTTTGAGGTTAGTGGCACTTTGGGTCTTAGGTCCTTAATAATATATGACTTAATATGAATGAAATGCACCTTCTAAAACTTGGTGCTAAATGGCTAAATGGATGATTTTTGGAAATATAAAATATGAGTTTTCAAAAAAATGGAAAAAGTGATGTTTTTCATAAATGTTAATTTATGGTTACACACCTCTCTAAATCGCTATCATAAGGGAAGTCGCGCGCGTTGTGGTGAAGCCCCCTGGCTAATGAATGCAGGGGGGATATAGTCCTAGGCCATGGGAGCACTTATGGTTGTATATTTTCTGTGCTGGTAGGAAGATTCCGGGTGTGGTCTTGGCAACCACGCAGGCTCATGGCCGCTTCCCGACGTTTCGATAGGATCCCAGGTTGTCTTGGAGGCCCTGGAAGATGATAGCCATTTAGGGGCGCGCACAGTGGGGAAACCCGGACGGGCGGTCTTAGAATCGTTATATATATATATGAATATAACTATTCTAAATCAAGTTGGACTTGATGTATGTAAATGCCACATAGAGCATGATGAAGTGCCATGAAGAGCACGATGTAAGGCCATAAAGAGCCTATTATGATGATCATATTCCTGATAAGGAAGATATTTTTACAAAGAGAACAATTATGATAAATGCCACTAGTGCATGAAAAGTATGATTATATTTCCTAATAAGGAACAAATTCATGAAATGAATTAGTGTATGATGAATTTATTTGGTAAACACTTGATAAAGTGTTGTACCATTTATATGTATATTCCTAAAGATAGAATTAGGAATTGTGCCAATAGATGATGAATGGGTTTTACTTTTATATATTTTTCTTTATGTAGCTGTAGATGTGATTTCCCACACTTATGCACACACATGTATTTATTTATTATTTCGTGCTTAGGGTCTGATGGATCTCGACGATCAACCTTGCCTAAGTAGTAGTGTATCGGGGGGGTTCCTTGTTTGGATTTCGCTTTGCGAGACACCCCACGCACGAATAGGACATAGTGTTGAGACTGGGGAGAAGTTAACCTTTAGTGCTTAAATTAATTAGGACAGGGCCTAATGTATCTCGACGATCAACCTTGCCAAAGTAGTAGTGTATCGGGGGGGTTCCTTGTTTGGATTTCGCTTTGCGAGACACCCCACGCACGAATAGGGCATAGTGTTGAGACTGGGGAGAAGTTAGCCTTCTGTTCTTTCTATTTAACCTGAGCATCATTTATATTGCGCTAGGTTGCTGCTAGATTGAGAGGTGAGGATTATTATTGTTATCTGTGAGAGATTTACGCACTTACCTGCCATGCATTTTAGTCACATGGTAATCATATCAAACTCGGCCCTGACCGGTTTCTATATTTCCTTGTATCTGCATTTCTTTGCCGTTACAGGTGCGCTTCCGCATGGACATCTGTATTTAAATATTCCATTGCAGTTGTCATGGAG
This sequence comes from Sambucus nigra, assembly GCA_949130495.1. Lineage (NCBI taxonomy): Eukaryota > Viridiplantae > Streptophyta > Magnoliopsida > Dipsacales > Adoxaceae > Sambucus > Sambucus nigra. The sequence goes on along the minus strand of OX422218.1, from coordinate 25,569,189 downwards.
CTACAGCATGTTGCGGATGTTGTAGGATACTTGTAGTAGCCACTCCTTTCTTCTATACTCTAGTTATGTTCAGTATAGTTATTCGGGCGTGTTTGCCCAAGGTTTTGCACTCATTTATTATATTGTAAATATTGGATTGTAATATTTAATATATCATTTGTATTGGTCTGTGCACCGACAGCTTATTCGGTGATTATTTATGGTGTTGTCATACTATATTCATCAATTTTTGATACCCACCGTTTTCACAAATGGGATTGTCTAAGTGTTTCTCTTTACTTTTAATTTTTTTTTGTATATGACAATCCGTTTTCTAAAATGATTGGTGGTTATCTCATACTATTATGTTAATCGACAGTGATGCTGAGAATGGACCATCTATGATTCCTGTAATTATTGGAGTATTGGGCTGACCACCTATTATTTTAGTAGGCGGGTTGTCACAATGGTGCAGGTTCCACAACAATCATGGCCACCACACGAGCAATCGTCACACCCTAAAGAATGAGATCTAAATGCTCATAAGGAAGTAAGCGATTCAGAGATTCCTGAAGGATGCTTAAGGGGTGCAGCCGATACCTGGGAGGCCGCTCAGCAGATTCTAACCTTGTTTTCTACTTTATCCTATTTTCCTCTTCTTGAACTCTATCTATGAATCTCTTTACAGCTATATCTCCCAGACTTTTTTACTTTGTTAAAGTCATATATATATATATATATATATATATATATATATATGAAGGAATGGCAATCATTAGTCATATATATGTCTTGTTTTCCTGCTTAAAAATCTAATGAAAGACCTTCATCTTAAATAGATTTAACGAAACGTGATGGCTAATTATCCTAGAGATTATTTTAATTATTTGGTGAGGAAAAGTCTACAGGGGAGACGACCTTGGTTGGAAGTTGAACCTCTCACAACGCGAGGAAACGGGGGCTTACAATGCTCGTTCTTAGCTTATGGATGCTTCAATTAGCCATGGTGGCTTACAATACCCGTTCTTAGCTATGTATGCTTCAATTAGAGACGGAGGCTTATAATGCCCTTTGAACGTTTTAATTAGCCATGGGGGGCTATAATGTCCATTATTATCTTTGGAAAGTTCAATTATCCAGGGGGCTTATAATGCCCGTTCTTAGCTTTTGGATGCTTCAATTAGCCATGAAGGCTTATAATGGAGGTCTGCCTTTAGGATGCTTCAAATTAGCAATGGGGGCTCATAATACCTAGACAAGGACATCTTGATATATATCCAATTATAGCCATGGGAGGTTTGATAGTGAACCCAACCTAGAGAGGCTTGATAGTTCCCCAAGAAACTTCAGTGGATGATGGATAAGGAACACGAACCAGCGACACATTTGTTTGATGTTCTAAAAGGGATTCTCAATCACCAATAAGTCCAACAATCATTGTAATTTTCTCTCAAGTATTGTAGAAAATAAATACATAGCTGAAGCCAATATAGTTGCGGCATTCAAGTGCTATTACAAATGCATTGAACAGAACACAAGGAAATGGGTGATAAGCTGTCGTAGCCCTATGATTATGGGAGCAGCCAGTTCAAGGTTGAAAATATTTATATTATAAAAGTTTTTGAGCTGAAACCTCTTGGGTTAAAGTTATTTTTAAGAAGGATCCAAAAGGAGTTTCTTACAAAAAGAGCAAAGTAAAACGTTTAAGCATTCAACACATTCAAGACGAAGAGTAAAAATTAGTACGCAAAGAAGTGGTGGTTACTAAATAGTGATCAAGAGGTGCAAACTTTCCAAAAGTGGTCGCAACCCTGAATGATTACAATGTGATGATTAATGTTCAGTACTACTAAGGGTATGGGGGAGTTACAAAAAATTAATGTTCAAGTAATTACAAAAAGTAAGAGATTACGGAGACAATCAGATATGAGGCTGCATCATCTTCCTCATCTTCAGCATCATCATCTGTTACGGTCTTTGTTTCCTCAACTTTCGTGACCTCAATCTCCAACTGATTGGCTCTCTTTTCTGTCGTAACCCTTATTTCTACCACGCATTCCAAATGCTCAGCATCCTTGAGTCCCTAGGCCAGGATTTTTCCCTTTGATTTTGGAAAGTTTTTTACCACCCTGTGCCTAAGCTCCCGGAAGCCACAACGATAGGCTTTGTTATTTGTAAGGAACAAGTACCTTGATTTTTTGTACGCAATCGCAACATCATCCCCAACTTTTTTCAAGGTTGCGACATGGACCTCCTCCTGCTACATTAGGGCTTCGACTTGATCCTTATCTTTCTGTTGGAGTGCGGAGGTACTTCTCTGCTCTAACTGATCATATTTATACTGGAGAAGGTCAAGTTTACTCTCAAAAGAGTTGGTTTCCCTGGCAGCTTCCTCCTCATCAGCCTCAATAATATGAAAGGATTTTGTGTTCTCAAAGAAATTTAGTTCGACCTCATCTTTTGACTTGGTGGCAACCTCCAAATTGATTTTGGCCAGTTCAAGTGCTGCAGCAGATGATTTCTTTCCTGCCTCAAAAGAGGTGACCCTGAAAGTCTTTGGATCAGTCTTATGAACTGAATCCACATCCCAATACTACTTAAACATGCCTTCGTATTTTTCCCTATGGGACATAACAACATCTATAGCCTGAAATGTTTAAAGGATGGTTAGTAAAAAAAAAATAACTACATAGTTGAATAAAATAGAGTACTTACCCATAGAAGACTGTGGAGGGAATATTCCTCCAAGTCTTCATGGTATTCTTCTACAAGGCAATCCAGGTCAATATTTTGTGCTACTTTTCTCATTCTGCTGACCACCCTAAAAGTTGTATCCCATAAAGAATTAGGATCAGTTTGTCTCAATTGGGGCCGCGAATGACCATCAGACTACTCTTTGCCTGCTCTGAGGAGTTAGTAAGTTGGCATTAATTTCCACAATATTATGTGGTAGCAATAAAAGAGATCCAGAAATGGAAATATAAAGGGGGTTGTGCCCACCTTGAAAGTCCACAGGGGACATTATTCCTGCCGTGGTGAGCTGATCAACAATGTCATCATCAACCTACTTTTCCTCTTTCGCAACAACGTTATCAGGGGCTATAGACTTCTCCGCAGGAGGTACTACTCCAGTCCCTGCATCAGCAGTTTGCTGCAGAGGCTCAAAATTTGGTTCATTTGCAGGGGATGCTTCCTTTTCTTCCCTCTTCCTCTTTTTCCCCTTTTTTCTGCGATAAGAACTGCGACATCCTCATCCATCTCAAATAATTGGGCCTTCAAAAGATCACGGTCAATCTCCTCACTTGAATTTATGAACAGTTGATTAATAATGTGAGGATGTTGCGAAAAGAATATTATAATGAAATATTAAGTGAATTTCACCTTTCACAGTCATCTCCTTAGACGCAAAGTATCGTTGTTCAATAATGGAGGTAGAAGTGACTAGTTCGGAAAACTTTTTCTCTAAATCAGCTAAGGGGGATGTATCCTCAACCCCCTTCTCATGATTATCGTTAAGTTTAAGATTGTTAATATCAGCAACATGAGAAAATATGAAGTGTTAATATGAGATAAAATATTGAAATCTGAAGGGTTAGTGTAGGTCGAGATGGTACATACTTTTTTTGAAAGGAGGTCCCCATGTCCTTGACATTCTAATGCTTTTTTCCCTTTACTTTTCTTCGGGGCTAATTTCCCAACTATCCTATACACAAAGAAGTATTTACGTTTCTAATTTTTAACACTGGTAGGCCTGTGGATATATAAATATCTATCACCACTCCGCAGTGTGAAATAGTAATACCATGAGAAGTCTTTGGAGTTTTCCTTTGGACTATAAAATTGGAAGAAATCCACAGGCATGATATCTTTATCAAAGTGCTTCTGCCAAAGAACCAAATAAGTAAGTATGGCCCTCCAGAAGTTGGGACCCTATTGGGCTGGGTCCAAGTTCATCGCACACAATATCCTTATGATAGGCACAAGAATAGGAAGCTGTAGCCCCAGAAGGAAGGCGTGAAGGGGAAAACAAACAACATTAGGAACCACAAAACATATACTTGGTTCCGTGGAAGGAAGTGTACATATTGTTCCTTCAAGGAACTTAAAAGCCGCGATAACATCAAAAATCCAGTCCTTGTACATAATGCACATGTGATTGAGAGCAACAAGAGCATTTTTAGAGGACTGGTCGTGGCCAGAAGCTTGAGCTGGTGTATTCCTAGTTTCAGGTGGGATAGTTATTGTCCCAACAATCGCTGGAGCCACTACCTTTATAGGAGGATTATTATTGGAGCTTGTATCCTCCTCTATAACGTCTGTAGCCTCTCTAATATCCCTAAAGTTCAAGGGATCTCAGAGTCAGAATCAAGGATGATGCAGTGAGTTAAGTCTTTAAGAAGACAAGGACCAATAGCCTTCAAAGGCTTTACGAATGGGATCTCAGGAGGAGAAATGACAAAATCAGACTTCCAAAAGAGATCCAAGAAGTTTTAAGGGTTCTGACTCATAGGGATGTAACAAAACCTAAAAAGTATAAGGGCTCCATAGTCAGGTTCCGTAGACACTATGGTTAGAGAAGCCTCTTAGAGGTCGCGACATATACAAGTAGTATATGAGTGAAGGAATATTAAAGTCAGCTGAAGCTAATTGATTCTAAAAGGCTGCAACCTATTGATTTATGCCAGAATAAAGCCAAAAACTACAAGTACAAATCCTGAAGGTTGCAACCAATTAATCTAAGGACCACAAAAGCAATTTTTTAACTTCAAGCTGCAAACTGCAGCCAAGAGGATTCGAATGACAAAAGGTCGCAATAAAGTAGCACGAGTTATACCACCAGCCGTGGAAAAATATATAAATAGGTAATTTGGATGAAGTACATGTTCACAAACATTGAAAACCCATGATTCTAAAGATTGGCCAAGAACATCAAGAACATGTTCTTAGCATTCTTGGCCGAAACAAAATTCGAAATAAGGTCAAGATGTGGATCAAAACCCAAAAACATCAAAGATATATCCTACAATTCAATTCAAATACCTAAATTTACCTAGATACCCAACATATGCCAACATGCTTACAAACCCAATAAAAGATTCAAACATTGACCCAAAAAGCATGAAATGGCACTAAAACGAGGTTAGGGGTTACAGCATGTTTTAATCCAAAAATCCTAACTTCACACATCCTTTATGTTTTAGCAATGGTGTGAAAAGATACTAGTCCTACTAAACGGTTCAACATCATCAAGCCCTAATTTCAATAACAAATTCAGAATTGAGAAACGAAGTAAAAAGGGTTCTCAATATAAAATCAACAATACAAATTTGTATGATATATAGAAGATACAGTCAGAGTGTTCTTGTAAAACTAGATTAGATTGACAGATTACAGAAAAATGAAAATGTTAATATGAAAGGTTACCTAAAATGGATGAAAAATAGAGAACCATTGGTTGCTCAGCTTCAAATCTTCCTTGAACCTCCACTAAACAATCGCCAGAAAACTCGAAAATGAAACTGACATAACTTCACTCTTGGTGTGCTCTTAAGGTTTGAAAAAATTAATGATCAGCACGACCGGAACCCATTTATATGAAAGGGCACAGGAAGGTGAGGCATCATTTTACAATGACCGTGACAACACTTGAAAATTAATAAACCCATAGCCCAACTCGCCAGCTCTTGGGGCCACGTCTTGGTGGCTTATTGTTATGGCTAATATAATCCTTACTGCCGCAGAGGATTTAATAAGAGATGTTTCCTGGACTCAGATAGGTCGCAGAACCTTAGAGTTAGACTTGGCTTGCATTAACTACTATATGGCCTTATAAAGGTCTCGGTACCCCCTTTAGCATGGCCATTGCCTGGGATCAAACAGGTTGTAACACCCTTCAGACATGCTGCTACCTGAGTTTAGAAAGGCGACTTCCCTTACTCATACATGACAGTTGCCAACTGTCCAGCTTTTAAAAGAATTCCTCATTCTTTATACTTATCCATATGTCAAGTGCCCTAAACACATAACAGCACCTTTATATCGCCTATAAATAGAGGTGATCACCTTATAATTTAGGGGAGGGTGAAGAGAATTACCCGGTGAATCCCTGCCAAAATCTCCACACTACCTCTCTTTAGAGCTACACCCACCTAGGGGATTACCAGGACGCAAGCGGTACACAAATTGCCTTGAAGTTCACATTCATTCTACCCAGATTCACTATACTCATGTATTCTCTTCTCATCTCTTACTTTTATGACAGATTAGGCCCAATCATATTATATTGTACAATGCATATAATGAGAGTATGGCTACAAAGTGGATGTAGGCTCGTTCTTATAGCCGAACCACTCTATATTTTGCGTTCTTTCCCTTATTGCTTCCTTTACTTTTATTCTATACTCTATATGATGCTTGAGAATGACTTGTGTCAGATTTCTCGTATCATCATCAACTAATGCTGCAAAAGCGTAAGCATTTATTGAAGAATCGGTTCGAAAAAAATGTGGAAACCAAATATCCAAAACTCCCGTAAAAAATTCTTTTGAGATTTTAGGAAATATGGAAGACTCAAATAATTTTGAGGCCAAAGGAATTAATCAAAAAAGAAAAGAGCAACATGATTGCTTTCCGTACTTATTAACCGGGGATAAATCGTCTCTAAAATGCAATTTCAGGCTTCCTATTACTCGTTCTAGGTTTAGTAAAATTTTTTATGTTTTCTTTGCTTTATCGCTTGCAAGTTCCATATGAGAGCCCTTTTCTCCTCCAAATAAATAAATGGTTTATTTAAAAGAAAAGTGATGCAAAGATGCTTCCATATGTCTCCACATGTGACAATATAACAAATGGGACCAAACTTGTTTAATGTCTTTTCCAAGAGCATCATACATTATTAGTTTCGTATTAAACCTCAATATTATTCATCATTTCTTTTTTATTTTTTTCTCACGTCAATTTGTTCACACGATATGATATAAAAAATGAGGTGTGTATAAATTACTCTTAAATACACAATACAAACAACAAAATAAGATTTAATTAATCAATAATTAACTAATTCGTTCAAAAGAGCTTTTGTATCATTTTTAAAAAATCATTCAAAATAAGTCAATTTTTAAACAATTTAAAAATTGACATATTTTGATTAATTTAAAAACTGATATATTATGATTGTTCTTTTTGAAATAAGAAAAATTATCATATTGAAACAACAAAAAATACATAAAAGTCATTTTTCGGCACCGTTTCATTCCTTTCCAGACAAATAAATGCAGATTTGATATTCTTTATAGGATACTTTTAAGGACTGAAAAAATTATTAAATGCACGCATAGAAGATTTTTAGTGAGATTTGTTGATTCTTTGCATAGCCTGGCATCATTCTTGCATGGCCAACAACTATATATAATTGGATCTATATAAAACTAAAGAAAAAAGTATTTAGCAATGAAGATACAAATTAATGAAATAATAATAAAAACCCAATTGAATAGAGTACAATGCATACTAAATTACGATCGTTAGCTACTGAGATGTCAGGGAAGATACTTTTAGACACGACACAATGGTACGACACTAGATAATGCAGAATAGATCCAAAATTGACGGGATAGGTTGCGTTTTTGTTGAGTCTTTCTTACAAGTAGTTGTGTTGTACTGGGGTCTAAATTATGACTTTAAATAGCTGTGTTGTTACGTATTATCGCATCGATACCCGTTTTTTTGTCTATTATCGTGTTTAATTCGACAAAAAAATATCTTATTTTTGGGGAAAATTTATGTTATAGACTAGTGTTTATGGCTAGTAAAAAATGTGATTTTATCTAGTGTTGTGTTCGAATTTAAATGCTGATTTAAATTCAACACCAAGGTGGTTTAAACATATGTTTAACGTGACATATCAAGTCACTATAAATGTGTATGCTTAAGGCAAAATGAGTAATGCATGGATTGAAGGTCATATGCATCTATAATGGATAACATCAAGTGGGTGCTTTGAAGCTAAGGGAGATAACTTGATTAAGTTGGGCATATGCTGAAACATCCGAGAGGCCTATAAATGAAAAATACAAAACAAACCAAATAAAATTTGTAAATACCAATTCACCAAAAAATTGGGAAAAAATTAATGTAAAAAGGAGGCTGTAGAAGAACCGACATGTTCATTAACATTTCGAGCTCACCTCGATTAAAGATGCAGCTTAGCTCATTTGTTAAAAAAATGAACCGAGATTGAACACGATTTTGAGCTCGTTTAAAAAAATGATATTCTTAGTCTCAGCTCAATCTCGTCTTGTTTTCGAGTTTTAAGGCATAAACTAGCTCGATTAGGCCTCTTAAAATTGAGTTGTTCGAGCTTGGCTCGTGTTCGGCTCATTTAAATCTCGTGTTCGGCTCATTCGTTTAGTAAATGAATCGAGCTTGAACACAATTTCAATCTCGTTTAATAAGAAAGCTTATCTAAGTTGGGCTCAATTCGTTTGTATCCCAATCCCACTCTAATACTATCGAAACCCAAAATAATAAATAATAAGAGAATCCTATATAGAAATATGTATCCATAACTAACAAATAGTATATGAATGGAATAAAGAAAAACATGAAATTATGAACAATGGAATAGTAAAAAATATTTTTGAGTTGATTTCTTTCTTGTATGATGTTTAAACATTTCAAGTGACTTAACAAAAAAAATCAGTTCCAATATATTTTTTTTGTTATTTTAAAATAGCTCAAACCATGTCACTTTTTAAGCTATTAAAAACTAATATAGTTTAACTGATTTTTTTAAGATCGCAAAAGAAATTATTTTGTGTAGATTTTTTCTGTGGGGTTGCCTAAAACGTTTAAATACCACACATGAAAATTGAATTCATTTTTTTTTTACTATTTAAAAAATGGTCCGTACAAATGGTATGTATAGTTGATGTGTATGCGAGTCTCTCTCTCTCCCTCTCTCTCTCTCTCTCTCTCTCTATATATATATATATATACACACTAGCATATGCCCGTGCCTGAAGGCACGATAAGTTTTTTTTAAAGTACGTAATCGCAAAACAATAAAAATTTCCAAAGTATGTAATTTCAAAACGAAAAAAAATTTGTTCCTCAACAAAATAGTGTTGTTGTTGATAGGACCATGCGTCGTATTTATTTCGCAATAGATAAAATATTTTTTAAACAATATATGGTACGAACCTATTAGTTTAAAAAAGTTAAACAATGTTTCCTTTATTTATGGGACATTAGAATATCGTGTATAATTTAAATCATAAATGATTGAATAGTGTATTGAATCACGTATAATTGAATCAAGAAAACTCTCTAAAATATTGAATCGTGTATAATTTAAGTGATAATTTTTGAAGTCTTAAATAACTGTAAATAATTTTTAAAACTTGGGATAGTTTCCTTTATTTATAGGAGTGTTCACCCTATTTAAGAATTAAAAAATACATTAACAATACTAAATAGAGGCCTTTTGACAAATAACACTTGTAAGGATTGACTAACTATTGCACTTGAAAGCAATAAAACTTGAAATAAGTGTACATAAAAAGTGTACATCGTGGATAGGACCATATGTCCTATTTAGTTTGTAACATATAAAAAAATCTTTGCAATAACATATGGTACAAACCTATTCGTTTAAAAAAATCGGTAAAGTTTCCTATGTTTAAGTCGTGTTTTCATGCATCATCATTTTTAGTTGGATGTCAAAATTGTTAATTGTTGAAGCAGTGTAATTTGACATTCAAAATGGGGCGTGCTCATGTGAAATGAAAAGTAACACACAATCATGTAATGTTGTATTTATGTCCAAAAAACAATGTCGTTTCTGTAATACCCTGTACTTTTATGGATATTTAAATTTCATAAGTATTGCAATCTAATAAATTGAGAAATTTTAAGTGATAGGAAATTTGAGGTTTGGACTAAATATTTCTTTGGCGACTTATGGACTAATATTGATTTTTGTTATATTTATTTACGAGAATAAGTAAATGAAGTTGAATGATTTTATTTCAGGTCGCGGTTGGGCAAAGCGACAAGGAGCAATATATTATTCGAAAAAATACGAGTGAAGTTGAATTTGATTTTAAAAGGTGAATTTTTCATAAGTGATTTGCATGGGAATTTTGAGTGCACGATTGGTCTCAGAAGGGCCGACATAGTTAGAATAGAGTACTCGGGGGGTAGTGTTTGGGTTTCGGACACTTTTTGGACTATTAGGGACTCGCAATTGTGTACACGAATATTTTGGAATTAATAAGGGGATAAGCCTTAATTCTCTCATTTAAGTCGTTAGAAAGCGAGAGAGAAAAGAAGAAATAAGAGAAATAAAGGAAGAAAAGGGGAGCTCAGCCCAAACTCTAACGGATTTCCGGCACGAGGTTGCCGAATTTATCCAATGAGGCAAGTGTTTAACTTTCTTTAATTATTTAAATGTGTACATGGTTTACATTATAGTTGGTGTAAAACTATATGATTTTTGGGGTGGGATTCTTGAATGAAAATGGGTTTTTTGGAATATGATTTCATGAGAAGTTGATGTAATAACAACCCCATATAAAATCTGAGTTAGAATCCATGTTAATGGTGTAAATTTTAGTGAGAAAATGGAAGAAATGACTAAATAAGAATTGGGGTTTAACTGCTTGAAATGGATGAAACCTTGAAATTATTTACAGTGTTGGGTAAATCATAGTGTGTGTGTGTGTGTGTGTGTGTGTATATATATATATATATATATATATATATATATATATTGGTGTTGGGTGTTGTTAGAAACCCTAGAAATTGAGTTGTCTGAGTTTTAGAATGAAATTTGGAGTTGGAGAAGATGAACTCTCGAAACTGCTTGTGTCAGACCGTTTCATTTTTGGAATACCGAATCGGTTCATTTATTTGAGCATCGGACTTGTTCATTTTTCTGTGGCCGTGTTGTTTAATTTTTGGCCGAACCGGTTCATTTTTTGGCCATCGGATCGACTCGGTTCAGTTTTGATAGAAAAATTTGAGAGATTTTTCTTTGATAAAAAGGATTGGAGAGGAATTCCTTTTGGGACATAAACATTAAGGAATCCTTGGTAGAGTGCGAGGACATATAGAAGATCATGTGAGTGATGTATGAGTCCCGGGTTAATGGGAATAAGATCCGGGTTATAAATTTTAGGAGTTTTTTGGACGAACGACACTCACGAAAATATTTCGACGGGTATATATATATATATATTTGTGTGTGTATGTGTGTGTGTGTGTGTAGAATATATATGTCGATAGTATATGAGTAAAATTCGAATGTGCTAGTCGAAAGAAATTAGAATACTAACAAGATGTGATAGCCTAATATTCGGGAAATTTCTAAGGTGAGGAATTTTATCATAAGTGAGTAAGTACTTATGGGATAAATATAAGTTGTGTGTATACTTATAAATTAATACGAATTGGTATACTTGGATTTTAGGCTAATGCCATGGGAGATAGACAGGAATAGCCGGATTTAATAATAATATATATATATACACATATATATGAAGTGATTATAAATATATCTGTGTGTGATTGATATGTTTATGTGGAACATACCCCTCTAGTGCTATCATGGGAAGTTGTGCAATGTGGGTGAATCCCTTGGCTTGAGGAGCAGGGAGAGTATAGTCCCCAAGTCATAGTCGTCCATTATTTATATTCTGTGATTCTATTCTAGGTGAGATGTATTGGGTATGATCCGATCTCACTTTCAGGTGATATGCTATGACCGCTTATCGTTTGTTTTGATTTGGTTTTTACCAAGTCGGTATGAGAGTTCGACCGATGGTACTCGGGATGATGTGTGAGTATGCCTGAAAGATGATAGCACTGGGAGACTGCATCCATTGAGTTATAACTCTAAGGGATGGTTGTTATACTTATATAGTGTGTGATATGGAAGTATAGATATAATAGATGTGTATAATATATTATGTATAAATATATGAGATGTGAAAATATATATATATATATAGATGGATCAAGATAAAGAATGAAAGGTGAGTTAAGTTCTATATCCTCCGGGAGTATAAAAATCCGAAATAAAAATATGTGATATACATATAATAGATGAGACTACTATATACGAGATAAATAACACTAAAATGTGAGTAGTATAATAACTAGTGATAGTTGTTCATAATAATTGAGTAATGATGAAAGATGAGGAATAATAATTCATAAGCGGGTGAAAGCTTAGGATTTTATACACGCGGGTTGTTGAGATAGAGTATGGTGTGAAATGTTTGGGTGATATACTAGTTAGGTTGGATAACATAACTAGGGTGTTTAATGCGCACTACTAAATGAGGGGTGGAGGGTATCTCATGCGAGTGCGATAGCAGTTTAAATATGGAAAATATCATATTTTGAATATTAAAGTATTTTAAACACTTGCTAAAAATGTTTTTATAACCCGAGCTCTGACCCGTATTTATTTTTCTTTCCCCTTTGTTGATATACTTTTCAGGTGTCCAGACACAGGGATGCCTGCATAACTATTCTTTCGAGTTAGGTGGTGCGTAGATGTGGATGTTCGTAGGAAATTGTATAGACACTTCTCTCCATATGATCTAGGTAGGAGGTACTGTGAGTTATATTCGAGCATGTTGCCAACTATCGTCATTTATATACCTTCAGCATTCGATATAGTTGTATTTTTGTTTTAGTGAGAGTATTCAGTTATTATTTTATTTAATTCATTTTATGAGTTTATTAATTATGGATGAATTCATAGTGCGCATAAGTAAAAAGAATAAAAGGTTTAAAATTGGACGCCAGGCTTAAAATGATGATAAGAATGAAACCATTGGAGATTCCTGTTTAATTTGATATAGGATTGTTCACCCGGTATTTTATTAGGCAGGGTGTCACAAGTGGTATTAGAGCATTAGGTTCTAATGTCCTTTGGAATTAGTGAGGACGTACTACGCTTTCAGCTTTGCCTTCTATTCGATATAGAGCCCTATGCTTAGGATTGTTTATTCCTTCGTGAGATTTCGTTCTCCTGTTATAATGTATAAATATTAGTGAATCTTATTTGCGTTCGGGTGTTTTTTTTTGTCGAACAACGAATAGATGTCAAGTGAAGGCCGTTGGGAGGACAACAGGAGGTGGGGCTCCATTGAAGTTGTAAAATAATTTGGGGATAATGACCATAGTCGAGGTCACCCCAATTGTTGCTCGGGAAGTTAGTAGCTGTGAGGATTGTTAGAGTGCAGCCTATGATTCCAAGTTCCGTTATAGCAGAAAGTTGTGCGAGATTAGACGGGTCTTTGAAGAAGACCATCCATGGGAATTTTAGAAAGTGCAGAGATTGTGGGTGTTATCCCATGGAAGTTAGATATATAGAGGCTTTGGCATATTGCAGAGTGTGGTATATCTGGAAATAAAGATTTGAGGAAATTTTTTTCTTATCTAGTAGGAGCAGAGTTGTTATGGCGAAAGTAGATCACCACATTTGAAAAGAAATATATTGTGTCAATAGAAGGATCTTAGGTACGGTTGGATCGTAAGTTCCTTCATCTTTTATTCAGAATGAGGTGTGAAACGTGTTCTGAAATCATCACACAAAGGGATGGACAGAGGTCCATTTGGGAAAATGAATTTTCATAATCTAGTGATTTTTGTACCGGATGAAGTAGGAACAATGGAGAAGAAAATTCATAAGTGGGTAATGGACTCGCGAGAGGAGTTGCTAACAGTTAAGGGAAATTATTCTTGGACGACCGATACAGATGGTGGAAATATCGCTTTTTGTCAGTACATATGTTAATGCTTCTTTGTGAAGGGATCTAAAAGAATCGAAAGATTTAGTTAAAAAGTAAGACTACGTGAAATGGTGTTAGTGAAGCACCACAAGGGGGAGACCCATCATGGGTGTTTCGAATAGATTAATTCTAACCAAGCAATGGTGAATTTAGTCAGGGATGTTAAGGCCAACAATGTATCCCTAGGGAAAGTGGAGCTAAGGGAACTATAGGAGTAGCCATCAGAGTTGAGACTACCAGAGTCTGAGAGAAGGACAACCCTAATAAGGTCGTTTTGATTGGAGATAAGTGGATTATATGTAGAGATATTTTGTAGAAAGTAGAACCACATGTGTAAATTTTTCCCGAAGTGAGTAAGGGGACAAGAGTATGGTGCCTAACAAGGGCAATGATTATAATAGTTTTCGTTTGGTTCGAACAAGTGTGTTATGTTCGGGGACCATGTGAGCAAGCAGGGCGATTAACAAGGTAGAAATATGAGTTTTATCCTCAGAAGAAGGAGGCATGTTATATGTGGCATGAGCGAGTCACTACATTTTAATTATTGCTAGATTCGCATGTGAGATGAGTTTAGTGCATATATCGATAACGCTATTATTATGTGAATGTTTTCCCTAGTATAGCGGGGTTATCTTAGTGTCATCAACGGGTGTATAAAAAGTGATATATATCTTTAGTGTGATTACTTGTCTTAGTGATGCGTTATATAATTATAATACTATTATTAGTGTAGACTTGCTATATATGGTGGGACCGATAGTGGGAGGATATTGAAAGGCTATGATAGTTTCTTCTCTAGGGCATGATGTGTTGTTTTGGCAATGCTGCACATGCGAGAGGGTCGAGCTTGCACTTATATATATTATTATAGAGACTTTGGAGAGTATAGTTGTCTCAAGAAATTTGATCTCAGTGTATAGGGAGGTATATTGAATTCACTCTTGAGCGGAGAGATTTAGCTCGTTATTTTGTTTAGCGCTCAGAACTTGGTGATAGGAAGAACACATTGTTATATAACTCCTTTAGAGATGTGGGAGTTAAGACTGATATTTATATGTCCGAGGACAAGAATTTGATAGTCCGGATTGTGTATTTGAGGTTTTTATAATATGATTACCACCCATGCTAAGTGATAATGCATTTGGTGGGGAGGTTCCTTGTTTAAATGTAATTGCGGGAAGAGATATAGATTTTATGTCAAGAGACCGAAAGTAGGGGGTACATACTATGGACTTAAGTCCTAACTGATTTTAATATTCGGACAGTGCTCGGTAGTAGTGTATCGGGGGGGGAGGGGTTCCTTGTTTGGACTTTTCTTTCCAAGACATCCCATGCATGAAACTTAACGTAATGTTGGAATTACAAAGATATTTGGTGATTAGACCACGAGTCTGGTACCTAAGTCAGTATACAAGTATGCATTTATAACTGTATTATTATTTAAGTCCAATGAAGCTGGTAGTGCTATGATAAAGCACTGAAGTTTTCACGACGAGTTGAAGAGTAGAACACTGCCAAGAAGGATGAAATTTTGATTTGTGGGGAGATTGAGAATACCCAACTGTTACAGCCATGTTTTGAATGTGGGGGAAATAGAGAATTGTGTGTTAGGTGTGATGCGTATGTGATGTTTACACCAATATGCACAGTTTATAGGGTGTGTGGGATCCTTGGTTAGCTGATTTCAGAATCATCCGAGTTAAAGGGACATAGAAATATATGTGTGAAATATATGCCTGTGGGGAAGTTATTAATAAGCTAGAATGGCATGATGGTTTTAACGCAGTGTGAGAATGATGGTAATCAAAGTATAGGTGTGCAATGAGAGTTGTGACACCTGAGTTGAGTTGAAAGTCCGTGGGAAGCCATTTAAAAGCATATCTCTTGAGAAGAGGAATTCCAACTATTGTCAAAAAGTAGGGTGGGATCCTAGTCAGTCGAATGTTGAGAGGTACTTGTTCCTAAATTGAATGGGGATGTCAATAAGGTATATAGAGCCCAGAATTGCACATTGTGGAAAAAGTTCATGGACCGAAACTTTTAGTATACCACGAGGTAAGAAGGGGAGTATTAAGTATGTGACACGTTATAAGTGGCAGTCGGTGATGAGCAGGCCATAGTGAGTAGTCTCCGCGTACACAATCCATCAATGAAATAAGTTGGTTAGAGATGAAAAACCATAAAATTTTATGCTAAGCCGATGATTCCCGTGACGGAAGGGGAAGTCAGGCTGGTAAATTTCATTAATGGGTTGCCAACATCATGATAAGGTCAACTTCCTTCAAATATATGGAACAAGTTAACCAATGAGGAAGTAATTGTTATTCTCTTGGGGTGAGTTACACAATTTGATAGTGTGCCCCAGTCCTTCTTTGAAAAGAAGGATTGCGTCGGTGCGAGGTGTTGTCCAATATTATTGTGAATCAGGATGAGATCCTTGAACCCCACGTCTGATAGGGATTTTTGGGAACAAGTGTGGATGATGTTTTGTTTTGAGAAAGTTGTGTCACCTATAATCGATGAGTAGACGAGAGGTGATTGATGACTAGGTAAAGTGGTATGAATGTGATTTTTTAATCACTATGATTATTTCTCTTCCAAAACTGATATAACTGGTAAGTGAAGCAAAGCATAGTACGAAAATTGGGAGGAGAAATTCTCGATGGTAAAGTTGTGTGTAATACTCGTACCTGGTTATCGTGGACAAGGTGCATAATGAGGTTTTTGTGTGGAAAGCCCTGACCATTCTCCCTCTGGTTGTTTAGAGGTGACCAAATAATTAGAAATTTGGGTTTAGACGAGTGTTAGAATCTGTTGACTAAAGTGGAGGAACCACAAACTATTTTAGTTGACTTTTGACTGTCGTCAAAGTTACGTTGTCATGAATTGATGTTTTAAGGACTGACATGAGGGGTCAGATGTTTTTATGAATTTCTCTAAGGATGGGAATTTTGTGTTGGGATGCATACGAGAAGAGACACTTAGTGATGTGCGTCCTTCCAATAATATAGAGGTAATAGGGTCAACTATTTATGGACTCATCTTATTCGAATTTCGTTGGTAGGAGCCCAATGTGATGTGCTCTTATTAAGGTGTGAACTTATAACTAATGAAGAATATTAGTATCAATAGAGTTGAACAAGCTTGATGTGAAGCTGGGGCTATCGTGACTGAGTCTTACTTTGAAGTTGGTTTTGAGTACTGGAGGATGTAGTGTTGTAAGATCCTCAGTCTTTGTGGCGGTTGTATCTGAATTTTGAGGACAAAATTCTCTTGTAAGGGGGGAAGTATATAGTACCCCATAGTTTATGGATATTAAAATTACATAAGTATTGCAATTTAATAAATTGAGAAATTTCAAGTGAAAGAAAATTTGAGGTGTGGACTAAATATTTATTTGGCGAGTTGTGGATTAATATTGATGTGTGTTATATTTATTTACGAGAATAAGTAAATGAAGTTGAATTATTTTTATTTTAGGTCGCGGTTGGGTAAAGGGACAAAAAGAAATATATCATTTGGAAAAAGACGAGTGAAGTTAAATTGGATTTTAAAAGTTGAATTTTTTATAAGAGACTCAGATGGAAATTTTGAGTGCACGGTTGGTCTCGAAAGGGCCGAGATAGTCAATATAGAGTACCCGGGGGTATTGTTTGGGTTCCAGAGACTTTTTGGACTAGTAGAGAGTCACGATTGTGTACATGTGTCAATTTTGGGTTTAATAAGAGGATAAGACTTAAATATCCCATTTAATCCATGAGAAAGAGAGAAAAAAGGAAAGAAAAGAGAGAAAAGAATAAAGAAGAGAAGGAAGTAAGAAAAGAGGAGCTCAGGTCAAACTCTGATGGATTTCCATCATTAGGTCGTCAGACTTATCCAACGAGGCAAGTGTTTAACTTGCTTTAATTATTAAAATGTGTTCATAGTTTATCTTATAGTTGGTGTAATACTATATGATTTTTGGGGTGGGAGTCTTGAATAAAAAAGGGTTTTTTGAAGATGATTTCATGAGAAGTTGATGTAATAATAACTCCATATAAAATCTGAGTTCGAATCCATATAATGGGGTAAATTTAGTGAGAAAACTGAAGAAAGGAATAAATAAGAATTGGGGTTTAAATTCATAGAAATGGATGAATCCATAGAAATTATTTGTAGTGTTGGGTAAATCATAATGTGTAGATATATATTGGTGTTGGGTGATGTTAGAAACCCTAGAAATCGATTTGGGTGAGCTTTAGAATGAATTTTTGGAGTTGGAGAAGATGAAGTCTCAAAATTTCTTGTGTCGGACGGGTTTGTTATTGGAATACTAGATCGGTTAGTTTATTTGAGCACCGAACCAGTTCATTTTTCTGCAGCCGAATCAATTCGTTTTTTGGCCGGATCGGTTCGTTTTTTGGGCATTGGATCGGTTTGATTTTGACAAAAATATTTCAGAGATTTTTCTTGGATAAAAAGTATTGGAGAAAAATTCCTTTTGTGACATAAACATTAGGGTATCCTAGGTATAGTGCGAGGACCTATAAAAGATCATGTGAGTGATGTATGAGTCTCGGGCTAGTGGGAAGAAGATCCGGGTTATAAATTTTAGGAGTGTTTGCACGAACGACACTCGAAAAAATATTTCGGAGGGTGTATATATATATATATATATGTAATACCCCATATTTTTCTGATATTTATTTATGGGATTAATTGAATTAAATGTGTATTAATTGATAATTAATCCGGATAAAATACTAACGAGATGTGAGTTGGTATTTGATTATAATGCGTATATATGGCAATATATGAATATTGAGAATATTAAAATTGTCGCGAGATTGAAATACGGCAATTTGGGAAATTTTGTTGGGACGCGCGTGACAGTCGCGTCACGAATATAATTATTTTAATTAAAAAAAACTGAACTTTATTGTTATCAACCGTATGGTCATTTTGAGTGCGCCAACGCGTCCGAAAGGGTCGAAATAGTCAGAAAACACTAGCCGGGGGTTTAGTTTGGGTCCCAGGGCATTTTTAGGCCATACCGCAACCCAAAAGGGTAGTTTGGTAATTTCGGAATTTTGGGAATTAAAACCCACGAAAATTAAAAGTTAAAATCTGATTTAGTCTTTACCCATAAACCCACTTACAACACTAAATGACTTAATGGGCTACGGGAGTTATTGGAAGAAATTTTAAGAGGTTCCTAAGTCAACCTCTAAACCACCATTGTCATCTTGGAGAAGAACTTGTAGAGAGAGAAAGAGAGAGGATAATTCTGCAGAGAGAGAGAAAGAAATTCAACCTTCTTCAACCAACAACAAAAATCTGGAACATAAGGCAAGTGATTTAATTACAATTGATTCAATGATATGTTCTTCCATGTTTAGGGTAATTATCGAATTTGTCTTGGAAGATTGATACAAAACCATGAATTTGAGGATTAAAACTATAAACAATGTTAGGATTTGCATGTAGACATATTCTGGACGAATTATGAATTCAAAATATAACTCTTGATGATCTAAAAATGGATTTAAGAAGAGTATTATTAGTTTTCTTGATGAAGTTTTGATCCAAATAAAGCCCTTGGTTGATGATTTATTAGTTTTAGAACGTTAACAATGTTGTAGGATGGTTGTATGATGATATTATAACGTTAGATTAGAGTTTCATGCATTATAATGGAGTTTTGGGACGATTTGAGGACTGCAAAACAAAGCAGTCCGTAGCTTATCTGGTGCAATCGATCGATTGACATTCATCAGTCGATCGATCGATGTTCAAGGTCGATCGATCGACCTTCCCAGAATGAGTAAAATTTTCCCTTGTAAAATTTTAATGATGTTAACCCTTAGAAAATTATTATTGGAGACTTTATGAATATCCTTAGACTTAAGGAAGACCAGTAAGTATGGTTATAAAATTTGGACCTTAATTAGAATTCAATTTGAGGAATTATTCTAAAATCTAATGAAATTCGACGAGTGAGATAATATTAGGGTTAAAAGAGTAAATTCGAATAATTTGAGAAAATGAGGTTTGAGGCAGACGTGAGGATTTTAAGAATAATGACGTTATATGTGGGAATAATAGGAGACTTAGTAATCCCTTGAGATAGGTTTTAAGTATAAGAAACTATGACGTGAGATGTGTCGACAGTCTACATTATATATTATCGGACGACTTAAAAATGTATAAAATGGGAATAATAGTATAAGGATGTAGAATATACCTTTATTAATATTGAGATATTTAATATGTGTGAATGCTTAGTATATGACTTATGTGTATGACATACCAACCATACTTGCTATCACGGGAGGTTTACGTTCGCCTAGGGCCATCTAAACTTTGTGTGCCCGGATTTAGATTGGTACCTCGAGGACATAGTTCAACAGAATGACTTATTTGTGAGTTAATAAGTCAGCTGACTATGGAGCGTAGGTATGTACGTGACCCATGGATATGCTGAATTATGTTCGCCTCCATTTTTTGTGTGTTGTGCTTATTCTAACAATTCCTGAGAGATTCGGAATTTGTAATCCTTATGTACATGATGTACCGGGATGGATAGTAGAGTATGTGTGCACCACAGCTTAGCCTCGGGGTGCTTATATTGTATATTTATGATGTGAATAATATACGGTTAAATGAAAAGGAATTGTTATGTTTAATTGCGAGTATAATTGTAGTAACGTCTTGATAAAGATAAAAAGGGATAGCCTGCTGTGAAATGTTTTGCTAATAATTGAGAATCCGAGTTTAAGTAAGGCTATCAATTTAAGTGATGACGTTGGGAATTTATATTATGAATCGAGTAGAAAGGTTAGAACTTATGTCGGTTTAGTTAGATATGGATATCACGTGTATGGGTACGGTATGTTAGGAGTGCACAATTAGTCGAGATGCGAGTATTTCATGTGAGAGCACGTCCTAACATGTATTTTGCATTCATTTTTTTAATGTTATTAAAACACTTGCTGTTTTTAAAATACTCTCCACTTTCGGGCTCTGACCCGTTTGCTTTCAAATCTATTTTTTTGTAAAATTGTTTTAGGTGCCCAGCCACAAGGACACCATGCATAGTATTTCCATTCTGGTGACGAGCTGTAGCTGTTGTGGAAGTTACAGGGCCTTGATAGTTGACGCCTCCTTTTCTAGTCTTGACTCTATATTTAGTTTCATCATTGGCAGGGCATGTCGCCCATTTCTATATAGAGACATTTCATATTCAGTTATTCAGATTTTGGCATGTAATTAATTGAGGGTACACTGTTCTTTTTATTTCAGTTGTGGGATTGTTGTGAGGAGTATTTCCTCCAGACTTATTATTATTTGTGGTTATTCTATTGCTTCTTTACGGTGAATGGTTATGTTATTCTTTCATAATTCTTTTATTGCATGTTAATCAGATTTAATTTAAAATTTGACAACTTACTTTTTAAATACTAGGTGGTTAGTAATCATTAAATGTTTTCGACAGTGATGCTATTAACTGAACCAACTTGGCATTTTGAATTAATTTAATAAAGGAGTAGCTACCCGTTATTTAATTAGTCGGGGTGTCACAATATATATATATATATATATATATATATATTTATTTACTTATTTATTTATTTATGCGTGTAGAATATATGTGTCGATAGTATATGAGTAAAATCCGAATGTGCGAGTAGGAAGAAATTATAATACTAGCTAGATGTGATTAGCTAATATTTGGGAAATTATTAAGGTGAGGAATTTTATCATAAGTGACTAAATACTTATGGGATAAATATAAGTTGTGTGTACACTTATAAATTAATACGAATTTGTATATTTGGATTTTAGGCTAATGCTGTGGGAGATAGGCAGGAATAGCCGATTTGATAATATATATATATATATATATAATAGGATGTAATGATTTTTGAATTGGCAAAAATGTAAAAACACATTAAGGGTCTTGATTTTTCCAGATTTTGCCCTTTTCAAATCAACGGTTCTGATTCCCTCCCAAATTTTTTAGCCTGCATAAAAATTTCACTATCCCTCTCAAAGAGAACAAAATCATTACACTTTATCCGACCACACCCTCTTCTCTCACTGGGCATTCCTTAAAATCCACATCCTAACACATATTATCTTTTCCTCTCTCTCTCTCTCTCTCATACATCTCCCCCCCCCTCCCCCCCCCCCCCCCCCCGCGTACACATGCACCTGTAAGATCTATGCTAGATTGTCGAATGGAGGAGGGTGTTTTTTATAATGTCTTTGTATCTATTGGTGAAAAATGAAGACACGTCAAATGTATATGTTTACTCACACTGTCATACCCGTACCTTACATTACAATTCGTTTTCTCAATTGTGTAGCTGGCGGTGTTTCCTGCGATTTTATTATTTAATTTATCTACTATCCTTTCAGTCTTTCTACGTACGTTTATTTGGGTTTTTTCAGGTTTAATTTAGGTTTTATGGTGTTGTTGCAGGTTCAAGTTTGTTTGGTGGGTATTTCATGCCTACATCTCTCAACTTCGTTTTCCATTTCCTTTATCTCTCTATTTGGCTCATGGATTTGGGTAGAATGATGTTGCATTTTTTTTTTCTTTCAGATGGAAGGGTATTGGAATTGGTTAGGTTTGGATGATTTAGGGATTTTTTTGGTAATTAATGAAGTTTTGAGGCATTTCATCTTTTTCTCACACACACGGATATATTGCAAATGTCCCACACTGAGGTACTCTTCCTTTTTTTTTTCTTCTGAATTCTACTTGATTTGTTTGGTTTCTAAATGCTTCAGGATTTGATTTTCTAATTCTGTTAGTATTGTTTCACATTATAAACTTCTGTTAATTGTTGGCCACGTATTTGATAAAATGTCCAAACTGAGTATCATAATTTTCTTGCTATTGTGTTAGATAGGTTTTTGTGTGATTTGCAATGGTGGAAGGGTTGATTCATTGCTTAGACACTTGACTCCCATTGGAAGAGTTCGTTACAAGGTTAGATGCATTTTTTGTTGATTTTTGTTTCAACAATAAAACACCCACAATATTCAAGAATGATAAAAGCAAGTGAAGTTTGTTACTCAATTTGGTGGAAAGGTATATGATATTTAATTTTTGTTTCTCTACTATGAATTAATTTTTCTACTCAAAGTTACATGTATCCTAGAACCTCTATTTCTCTAAGTTAACTTTTAATTTTCTTATTATGTAAGTTATCTACTTATATTTAACCTAGAACCTTTGTATTCAATGTTTTTCGCTGGTGTTATTTGATTTGATTTGGGACTAATTTTATACTCAATGTTACATGTATCCTAGAACCTCTGTTTCTCTAAGTTAACTTTTTACTTTTATTATTATCTAATTTGTCTACTTATATTTAACCTAAAACAAGTATTCAAAGTTTTTCGCTAGTGTTATTTGATTTGAATTGGGACTAATTTTTTCCTCAAAGTTACTTGTATCCTAGAATCTCTGTTTCTCTAAGTTAAAATTTTAATTTTCTTATTATCTAAGTTGTCTACTTATATTTAACCTAGAACCTTTGTATTCAAAGTTTTTCGCTAGTGTTATTCGATTTGAATTGGGACTATCATCAATTTAGAGGCCCATGTACTCAATGTTTGGAAGTTTGTGTGAATAAACTATATATGCTCGATGTTATGATAACCATTTGTAGTAAGTTTATAATAATATGACTAAAATAAGCATGGTTTCATTTGAAAAATTAGATAAAACTAAATATTGTAAATTATAATTGATTATTTTTTAATATTTTTATTTGACTGTAATTTGTAATTGTATTCTTTTTTACTGTAATTATAATTGATTTGAAAAATGTGATTGTATTATTTTTTCACTAGACACTGGTAATAAATTAAACTGAAATACTTTATTAACTGTCTAAATCATTAGATGTCATAGAAGCTGGTGGAAAATTGGAAGAGAGGTTCAGAGGCGAGTTGAAATTGAATTGTTGGGAGTTATAGGAAAGAAAAGAAGTAACAATATTGGCAATAGGAAGATTTTTACCATTATCGACTCAAATTTATTCTGGACCATCATACTTTGATTGAAGATGAAGATTGCCTAAATCTAATGTAGGATGATATTTAGCGCCACTATCTTCTATCTACTTGACATATTTGACACGGACAAGATATAGGATGATTTTTCTGTCCACATATTTGACACGGACCAGATGCATTTGCCCTATGAAGGCCTTCCTCTTTCATTCTTAACCAAAGTTATTAAATTGTATGTCTTGATATTTATAACTAACATTGAAGACACTGCAGATTACTGAGTTTAATGCTCATGGTTTCAGCCTTTTGAAGTTAGACTTTCCTCGAATGTGATTTAATATCATCTACTTAGTTATACTAAGTACTAATATTATTTAGCAGCAATTAAACAATTAAATGCAGAATTAAATTCAGGAACGAAATTACCCAATTGGAGCAAATAATTCTGGGGCAGAATAATTATATAAGAATTCCGGAAACTGGACAGCGAAGAACACGGCTGAGTCGCGGACTAGGTCGCTCTCTTTAAGGTATTTCGCGGCTCTGCCCAAAGTGTGCTGACAGTCGAAGCCCCGTCACCCCCAGGATAAAACAGCCTCCAAAGTTAAATTACGGATTGATAAAGCACAGGTATCAATCCGGTCTGTATAAACCCATTCTGTATTAATTGCTCGAATCTATAATTAATCTGTACAGGAACGAGATTAATTACTCTGGGAAAAATATTCTGAGAGGAAAATTTTTTTTTCAGAACTGTAGAGGAAACTGTGTTGTAAAAACTGTGTTTAGAAACGGAGGCTACAACCTCTTTTATGGGGCAAAAGTAAAAGAGACGTTGGTAAACAACGTGGAGAAAAATCTGGACATAGTGGGCAACTCGGTTGAATAAATCAACACGGAGTAAACCACGTTTTAATTTTCGGAATTAATTACCGTTAAAAAATAATTTTTAAAGCCCAAAATACGTTAATTTATTTGTCCAAAAAATTAATTCTTAATGAGCCCAAGCCCAAGACCCAGGACCCGGACACGGGCACGGGCCGGGCCGGACGGACGGCGGCGGCGCGCGCGCGCGTGTGTGACTTGGCCCATTGGGTCTGCCCCACATACCCACAAAAACTTGAATGCCCAAAGGGCTGAACCTTTGTTCCCAAAAAATTGTAAATATACACAACACAAATTAATACTCCCACCGATGTGGGACACGGAGAGAGCCAACTTTGTTTTGCAACTTAAAAGATAACTGCTGTCTTGACAGCTGTTATCCAACAATCCCCCACTTGCAAAACTTGAAAACATTTTATCGAGCAATAATCTATAGAATTGTGCATAAGCAAAGGTGTCTTTCGACTTGAACCTTTACGTAGTAAAGATGATTCAGAATATACTAGAGTAACCGTAGTTTTGAACTCTATCTCTGACAACATCCCACACACAACCCTACTTGGGTGTAAGTCAAATAGCTAGCACGTTACGGCCATGTGCTTCTATCCCAGTATAGTGAACGCTTTAGGAATTTGCCCAAAATATCCATAGGAAGCGGCCACACTTCCACATTCACATAGGTGATTCTATCAAGAATACTCCTGTAGCTAAGTACCCCACTCAAAATAAAGTTATAGATCTCATTAAGAGTTATCATAACTCATCCTTAACTCGCTTCAGGATATCATGCTCCTTAGGGATGGACTCGGAGTAAAACCCCGTTCTATTTTAATTAATAATCGCATGATTCAACCCATATCACTTGTGACTTGTTATTACCCTTTGAACATATTTCTTGGGATCTCCAGTCTATATGTTGGGTTACCATCACAAATGACTCATTTATCCAAGGGCTTTAGTCCCATCCCTTTCGTGGTGTTCCACACCTTTTCCCTAGCTAGTCCTTTCGTCAAAGGATCAGCTAAGTTCTGTTCAGACCGTATATGATCCACCCTCACAGCACCCGTAGAGATAAATTCTCTAACAGTACTGTGCTTACGACGTATTTGTCATTTCTTACCGTTATAATAACGGTTCTCAACTTTTGCAATAGCCGCGGTACTATCACAATGAATCAAAACGGCTGGAATCGGTCTTTCCCATAATGGGATATCTGACAGGAGGTTTCTTAACCAACCTGCCTCTTCACTAGCAGCAGCTAGCGCTATCATCTCAGACTCCATAGTGGATTGAGCCAAGATAGTTTGTTTCTTAGATTTCCAAGAAACTGCACCACCAGCGATGCTAAATATATATCCACTAGTAGCCTTAGAATCATCAGATAGGGTGTTCCAATCTGCATCACTAAATCCTTCAAGGACAGCGGGATGCTTATTATAGTGTAATCCGAGGTTCATCGTCCTTTTAAGGTACCGCATAACCCTCTCAATAGCATGCCAATGCTCCATACTAGGTCTACTAGTAAATCTACATAGTACTCCCACAGCATAAGCTATGTCGGGTCTAGTGCAATCTGTAGCATAACGTAAGCTACCAATAATGCTTGCATAAGCTTTTTGGTTTACACTGTCGCCAGTGTTCTTAAATAACTTTACACTAGGGTCAAATGGAGTACTAGCAGGTTTACAGTCAAAGTAATTATATTTCTTTAGAACTTTCTCAATGTAATGAGATTGATCCAAAGAAAGTCCCTTTTCTGACCTAGTAATATTAATTCCTAATATTACACTAGCTTCACCCAAATCCTTCATATCAAAGTTGGCACATAATAATGATTTAACATTTTCTACGGCATGATTATTGGAACCAAAAATAAGCAAGTCATCAACATAAAGACATATGATAGTGCAAATGTTCTCAACATATTTATAATAAATGCATTTGTCACTTTCATTAATTTTAAACCCATTAGAGATGACTAGGCTATCAAATTTATCATGCCATTGTTTAGGTGCCTGTTTGAGTCCATAAAGAGATTTATCTAATTTACATACTTTATTTTCTTGACCGTGTACAATAAAACCTTCAGGTTGATCCATATAAATCTCTTCTTCTAATTCTCCATTTAAAAATGCAGTTTTAACATCCATTTGGTGTACAATTAAATCATTTAAGGCAGCTATAGCAAATAGTACACGTATAGACGTTATTCTAGTCACGGGTGAAAATGTGTCAAAAAAGTCTACATTTTCTCTTTGTCTAAAACCTTTAGCAACAAGACGTGCCTTATATTTTTCAACAGTGCCATCAGGTTTTAATTTCTTTTTAAGAATCCATTTACAGCCAATTGTTTTACATCCAGGAGGAAGGTCCACTAAATGCCAAGTTTTATTTGTTTCCAAAGAATCCATTTCATCATTAATAGCCTCTTGCCATAAATCGGCATCTAAAGAAGATAAGGCTTCTTGAATAGTGTTAGGATCCTCCTCTAAGGTGTAAGCATAAAAGTCGGGACCAAAATCTTTTTCTACACGAGCCCTTTTACTTTTTCGAATTTCTAAAATGGATTCATTATTTTCTTTATTTTTATTTAAAGAAATATTAGTGGATGACTCGCCCCCACTATTCCTCAATTTAAAAGGAAATTTATCTTCATAAAAATCGGCGTCATTTGATTCAATAATTACTTGATTTTTCAAGTCATAAAATCGGTATGCTTTGCTATTAATAGCATAGCCTATAAAAACGCATTCATATGCTCTACTTGCCAATTTAGACCTTTTAGGGTCGGGTATACGTACATAGGCTAAGCACCCCCACGTTCTAAAGTATGACACGTTAGGCTTAATATTTTTCCAAATTTCATAAGGAGATATTTTCATTTTAGTCTTAGGAATTCTATTAAGCACGTGACACACAGTCAAAATTATTTCACCCCACCAATGTGAGGCAGCCCCGGAATTTAATAAAATAGCCACTACTAATTCAGTTAATGTCCTATTTTTTCTTTCGGCTTTACCGTTCATTTCGGGCGAATAAGGGGCAGTTTTTTCGTGAATAATACCGTGGGTTTTATAAAATTCAATAAATGGTCCAGAATCATATTCGGTGCCTCTATCACTACGTAACCTTTTTATTTTCCGATTAAATTGATTTTCAATTTCATTTAGGAAAATTTTAAACATGTCAAACGCTTCACTTTTATTTTTCATTAAATACACAAATGAATAATCAGAACAATCATCAATAAAAGTTATAAAATAACGTTTGCCATTTCTAGTTGTGACACCATCCAATTCACAAATATCTGAATGAATTAAATCAAGTGGTTCAGATTCTCTAAAAACAGATTTATGTGGTGTCTTCGTGATTTTTGCTTGACTACACCATTCACATTTTTCAAAATCATTTAATGATAATTCGGGAATTAATCCTAAAGTGCTCATATTTTTAACAAGTCGTTTATTAACATGACAAAGCCTAGCATGCCAAATATTAAATGAACAAGCAATATAAGCAGAAGGAGAAATTTTATTCATTGCATCAACATTCAATTTAAACATCCCATCAGTGGCATAACCCTTGCCTACAAAAATTCCATTTTTGGTCAAAGTAAATAAATCAGCACCAATAGTTTGAGTAAAGCCAGCTTTGTTGAGAAGATAGCCCGAAACCAAATTTTTCCTTATCTCGGGAGTGTGAAGAACATCTTTGAGGATAATAGTCTTTCCCGAAGTGAACTTCAATTCCACATTTCCAGTACCAGCAACCTCGGTGGAGTGAGAATCACCCAACAACACCTTCTTATCTGCAGTCTCAGAATAAGTCTTAAATAGACTACGGTCATAACAGATATGGCGGGAAGCGCCAGTATCCAACCACCACCCTTCGGCACCGCTAACCATGTTGATTTCTGAAATCATAGCACATAGGTCCTCTTCGGTCAAATTCGCTTGTGCTTGTGGCACGTTGCGACATTTGCGAGCCATATGGCCAGGCTTGCCACACTTGAAACAGAGAAACTGTCCCGAGTTGCTAGACTGTCCATTTCCAGGGTTCTTATACTTATTCTGAGTCTGAGTCTGATTTTTAAAATTCTGGTTGTGGCTCTTTTTCTGATTTTTCATATTTTTCCCGTTTGCCTTTAAAACAACTGGAGTGTGGTTCTTTTTCTGATTTTTGTTGTTAGACACAACAAGAATTTCATCTTTATAGTCCTGTTTTCGGGATTCCTCCTCAATTCTCAATTTAGTAATTAATGACTCTAGTGAGAATTCTTTAGACTTATGCCTCAAAATATTTTTAAACTCTTTGAACAGTGGAGGCAATTTATCAATAATTACAGCCACCTGAAATTGCTCATCTAAAGCCATGCCCTCGGAAATAATTTCATGGGCAATCATTTGCAAATCATGGGTTTGAGCAACAACAGATTTGTCATCCGTCATTTGAAATTTCAAATAACGGCTGACGGCATATTTTTTAGCACCCGCCTCCTCCGTGTCATATTTTTTAAAAAGTGCGTCCCAAACATCTTTCGCAGTTTTATAATTGGCATAATAGTCATAAAGTTCGTCACTTAGAGCATTCAGAATATAGTTCTTGCACAAAAAATCATTTTCCTCCCAAGTTCTAATTGTTTTGCTTTCCTCAACAGTAGGTGGATTATTAACTACGGGTTTGTCAAATTGAACACATGATGCGACCTTTTTCGTAGTTAAATAAAATAGCAATTTTTTGCTCCAACGTTTAAAATGAGTGCCTTCATATTTGAAAGGCTTATTTAGGTTACTGGTATTATTTTCGTCCATGGCAGAATAAGAAATACCTTAAAATTGTTGTAGCAGCAATTAAACAATTAAATGCAGAATTAAATTCAGGAACGAAATTACCCAATTGGAGCAAATAATTCTGGGGCAGAATAATTATATAAGAATTCCGAAAACTGGACAGCGAAGAACACGGCTGAGTCGCGGACTAGGTCGCTCTCTTTAAGGTATTTCGCGGCTCTGCCCAAAGTGTGCTGACAGTCGAAGCCCCGTCACCCCCAGGATAAAACAGCCTCCAAAGTTAAATTACGGATTGATAAAGCACAGGTATCAATCCGGTCTGTATAAACCCATTCTGTATTAATTGCTCGAATCTATAATTAATCTGTACAGGAACGAGATTAATTACTCTGGAAAAAATATTCTGAGAGAAGGAAATTTTTTTTTTCAGAACTGTAGAGGAAACTGTGTTGTAAAAACTGTGTTTAGAAACGGAGGCTACAACCTCTTTTATGGGGCAAAAGTAAAAGAGACGTTGGTAAACAACGTGGAGAAAAATCTGGACATAGTGGGCAACTCGGTTGAATAAATCAACACGGAGTAAACCACGTTTTAATTTTCGGAATTAATTACCGTTAAAAAATAATTTTTAAAGCCCAAAATACGTTAATTTATTTGTCCAAAAAATTAATTCTTAATGAGCCCAAGCCCAAGACCCAGGACCCGGACCCGGACACGAGCACGGGCCGGGCCGGACGGACGGCGGCGGCGCGCGCGCGCGTGTGTGACTTGGCCCATTGGGTCTGCCCCACATACCCACAAAAACTTGAATGCCCAAAGGGCTGAACCTTTGTTCCCAAAAAATTGTAAATATACACAACACAAATTAATACTCCCACCGATGTGGGACACGGAGAGAGCCAACTTTGTTTTGCAACTTAAAAGATAACTGCTGTCTTGACAGCTGTTATCCAACAATCCTCCACTTGGAAAACTTGAAAACATTTTATCGAGCAATAATCTATAGAATTGTGCATAAGCAAAGGTGTCTTTCGACTTGAACCTTTACGTAGTAAAGATGATTCAGAATATACTAGAGTAACCGTAGTTTTGAACTCTATCTCTGACAACATCCCACACACAACCCTACTTGGGTGTAAGTCAAATAGCTAGCACGTTACGACCATGTGCTTCTATCCCAGTATAGTGAACGCTTTAGGAATTTGCCCAAAATATCCATAGGAAGCGGCCACACTTCCACATTCACATAGGTGAGTCTATCAAGAATACTCCTGTAGCTAAGTACCCCACTCAAAATAAAGTTATAGATCTCATTAAGAGTTATCATAACTCATCCTTAACTCGCTTCAGGATATCATGCTCCTTAGGGATGGACTCGGAGTAAAACCCCGTTCTATTTTAATTAATAATCGCATGATTCAACCCATATCACTTGTGACTTGTTATTACCCTTTGAACATATTTCTTGGGATCTCCAGTCTATATGTTGGGTTACCATCACAAATGACTCATTTATCCAAGGGCTTTAGTCCCATCCCTTTCGTGGTGTTCCACACCTTTTCCCTAGCTAGTCCTTTCGTCAAAGGATCAGCTAAGTTCTGTTCAGACCGTATATGATCCACCCTCACAGCACCCGTAGAGATAAATTCTCTAACAGTACTGTGCTTACGACGTATTTGTCGTTTCTTACCGTTATAATAACGGTTCTCAACTTTTGCAATAGCCGCGGTACTATCACAATGAATCAAAACGGCTGGAATCGGTCTTTCCCATAATGGGATATCTGACAGGAGGTTTCTTAACCAACCTGCCTCTTCACTAGCAGCAGCTAGCGCTATCATCTCAGACTTCATAGTGGATTGAGCCAAGATAGTTTGTTTCTTAGATTTCCAAGAAACTGCACCACCAGCGATGCTAAATATATATCCACTAGTAGCCTTAGAATCATCAGATAGGGTGTTCCAATCTGCATCACTAAATCCTTCAAGGACAGCGGGATGCTTATTATAGTGTAATCCGAGGTTCATCGTCCTTTTAAGGTACCGCATAACCCTCTCAATAGCATGCCAATGCTCCATACTAGGTCTACTAGTAAATCTACATAGTACTCCCACAGCATAAGCTATGTCGGGTCTAGTGCAATCTGTAGCATAACGTAAGCTACCAATAATGCTTGCATAAGCTTTTTGGTTTACACTGTCGCCAGTGTTCTTAAATAACTTTACACTAGGGTCAAATGGAGTACTAGCAGGTTTACAGTCAAAGTAATTATATTTCTTTAGAACTTTCTCAATGTAATGAGAATGATCCAAAGAAAGTCCCTTTTCTGACCTAGTAATATTAATTCCTAATATTACACTAGCTTCACCCAAATCCTTCATATCAAAGTTGGCACATAATAATGATTTAACATTTTCTACGGCATGATTATTGGAACCAAAAATAAGCAAGTCATCAACATAAAGACATATGATAGTGCAAATGTTCTCAACATATTTATAATAAATGCATTTGTCACTTTCATTAATTTTAAACCCATTAGAGATGACTAGGCTATCAAATTTATCATGCCATTGTTTAGGTGCCTGTTTGAGTCCATAAAGAGATTTATCTAATTTACATACTTTATTTTCTTGACCGTGTACAATAAAACCTTCAGGTTGATCCATATAAATCTCTTCTTCTAATTCTCCATTTAAAAATGCAGTTTTAACATCCATTTGGTGTACAATTAAATCATTTAAGGCAGCTATAGCAAATAGTACACGTATAGACGTTATTCTAGTCACGGGTGAAAATGTGTCAAAAAAGTCTACATTTTCTCTTTGTCTAAAACCTTTAGCAACAAGACGTGCCTTATATTTTTCAACAGTGCCATCAGGTTTTAATTTCTTTTTAAGAATCCATTTACAGCCAATTGTTTTACATCCAGGAGGA
Organism: Sambucus nigra; assembly: GCA_949130495.1. Taxonomy (NCBI): domain Eukaryota; kingdom Viridiplantae; phylum Streptophyta; class Magnoliopsida; order Dipsacales; family Adoxaceae; genus Sambucus; species Sambucus nigra. Next base: position 25,536,785 of record OX422218.1, on the reverse strand, counting down.
AGGTCCACTAAATGCCAAGTTTTATTTGTTTCCAAAGAATCCATTTCATCATTAATAGCCTCTTGCCATAAATCGGCATCTAAAGAAGATAAGGCTTCTTGAATAGTGTTAGGATCCTCCTCTAAGGTGTAAGCATAAAAGTCGGGACCAAAATCTTTTTCTACACGAGCCCTTTTACTTTTTCGAATTTCTAAAATGGATTCATTATTTTCTTTATTTTTATTTAAAGAAATATTAGTGGATGACTCGCCCCCACTATTCCTCAATTTAAAAGGAAATTTATCTTCATAAAAATCGGCGTCATTTGATTCAATAATTACTTGATTTTTCAAGTCATAAAATCGGTATGCTTTGCTATTAATAGCATAGCCTATAAAAACGCATTCATATGCTCTACTTGCCAATTTAGACCTTTTAGGGTCGGGTATACGTACATAGGCTAAGCACCCCCACGTTCTAAAGTATGACACGTTAGGCTTAATATTTTTCCAAATTTCATAAGGAGATATTTTCATTTTAGTCTTAGGAATTCTATTAAGCACGTGACACACAGTCAAAATTATTTCACCCCACCAATGTGAGGCAGCCCCGGAATTTAATAAAATAGCCACTACTAATTCAGTTAATGTCCTATTTTTTCTTTCGGCTTTACCGTTCATTTCGGGCGAATAAGGGGCAGTTTTTTCGTGAATAATACCGTGGGTTTTATAAAATTCAATAAATGGTCCAGAATCATATTCGGTGCCTCTATCACTACGTAACCTTTTTATTTTCCGATTAAATTGATTTTCAATTTCATTTAGGAAAATTTTAAACATGTCAAACGCTTCACTTTTATTTTTCATTAAATACACAAATGAATAATCAGAACAATCATCAATAAAAGTTATAAAATAACGTTTGCCATTTCTAGTTGTGACACCATCCAATTCACAAATATCCGAATGAATTAAATCAAGTGGTTCAGATTCTCTAAAAACAGATTTATGTGGTGTCTTCGTGATTTTTGCTTGACTACACCATTCACATTTTTCAAAATCATTTAATGATAATTCGGGAATTAATCCTAAAGTGCTCATATTTTTAACAAGTCGTTTATTAACATGACAAAGCCTAGCATGCCAAATATTAAATGAACAAGCAATATAAGCAGAAGGAGAAATTTTATTCATTGCATCAACATTCAATTTAAACATCCCATCAGTGGCATAACCCTTGCCTACAAAAATTCCATTTTTGGTCAAAGTAAATAAATCAGCACCAATAGTTTGAGTAAAGCCAGCTTTGTTGAGAAGATAGCCCGAAACCAAATTTTTCCTTATCTCGGGAGTGTGAAGAACATCTTTGAGGATAATAGTCTTTCCCGAAGTGAACTTCAATTCCACATTTCCAGTACCAGCAACCTCGGTGGAGTGAGAATCACCCAACAACACCTTCTTATCTGCAGTCTCAGAATAAGTCTTAAATAGACTACGGTCATAACAGATATGGCGGGAAGCGCCAGTATCCAACCACCACCCTTCGGCACCGCTAACCATGTTGATTTCTGAAATCATAGCACATAGGTCCTCTTCGGTCAAATTCGCTTGTGCTTGTGGCACGTTGCGACATTTGCGAGCCATATGGCCAGGCTTGCCACACTTGAAACAGAGAAACTGTCCCGAGTTGCTAGACTGTCCATTTCCAGGGTTCTTATACTTATTCTAAGTCTGAGTCTGATTTTTAAAATTCTGGTTGTGGCTCTTTTTCTGATTTTTCATATTTTTCCCGTTTGCCTTTAAAACAACTGGAGTGTGGTTCTTTTTCTGATTTTTGTTGTTAGACACAACAAGAATTTCATCTTTATAGTCCTGTTTTCGGGATTCCTCCTCAATTCTCAATTTAGTAATTAATGACTCTAGTGAGAATTCTTTAGACTTATGCCTCAAAATATTTTTAAACTCTTTGAACAGTGGAGGCAATTTATCAATAATTACAGCCACCTGAAATTGCTCATCTAAAGCCATGCCCTCGGAAATAATTTCATGGGCAATCATTTGCAAATCATGGGTTTGAGCAACAACAGATTTGTCATCCGTCATTTGAAATTTCAAATAACGGCTGACGGCATATTTTTTAGCACCCGCCTCCTCCGTGTCATATTTTTTAAAAAGTGCGTCCCAAACATCTTTCGCAGTTTTATAATTGGCATAATAGTCATAAAGTTCGTCACTTAGAGCATTCAGAATATAGTTCTTGCACAAAAAATCATTTTCCTCCCAAGTTCTAATTGTTTTGCTTTCCTCAACAGTAGGTGGATTATTAACTACGGGTTTGTCAAATTGAACACATGATGCGACCTTTTTCGTAGTTAAATAAAATAGCAATTTTTTGCTCCAACGTTTAAAATGAGTGCCTTCATATTTGAAAGGCTTATTTAGGTTACTGGTATTATTTTCGTCCATGGCAGAATAAGAAATACCTTAAAATTGTTGTAGCAGCAATTAAACAATTAAATGCAGAATTAAATTCAGGAAAGAAATTACCCAATTGGAGCAAATAATTCTGGGGCAGAATAATTATATAAGAATTCCGAAAACTGGACAGCGAAGAACACGGCTGAGTCGCGGACTAGGTCGCTCTCTTTAAGGTATTTCGCGGCTCTGCCCAAAGTGTGCTGACAGTCGAAGCCCCGTCACCCCCAGGATAAAACAGCCTCCAAAGTTAAATTACGGATTGATAAAGCACAGGTATCAATCCGGTCTGTATAAACCCATTCTGTATTAATTGCTCGAATCTATAATTAATCTGTACAGGAACGAGATTAATTACTCTGGAAAAAATATTCTGAGAGAAGGAAATTTTTTTTTTTCAGAACTGTAGAGGAAACTGTGTTGTAAAAACTGTGTTTAGAAACGGAGGCTACAACCTCTTTTATGGGGCAAAAGTAAAAGAGACGTTGGTAAACAACGTGGAGAAAAATCTGGACATAGTGGGCAACTCGGTTGAATAAATCAACACGGAGTAAACCACGTTTTAATTTTCGGAATTAATTACCGTTAAAAAATAATTTTTAAAGCCCAAAATACGTTAATTTATTTGTCCAAAAAATTAATTCTTAATGAGCCCAAGCCCAAGACCCAGGACCCAGACACGGGCCGGACGGCGGCGGCGCGCGCGTGTGTGACTTGGCCCATTGGGTCTGCCCCACATACCCACAAAAACTTGAATGCCCAAAGGGCTGAACCTTTGTTCCCAAAAAATTGTAAATATACACAACACAAATTAATACTCCCACCGATGTGGGACACGGAGAGAGCAAACTTTGTTTTGCAACTTAAAAGATAACTGCTGTCTTGACAGCTGTTATCCAACAGTTTTGCTGCCAATCACCCCGCGAATCAATTCCTCTGGGTTACTCAGCAGCATAGCAGTAGAAAAGAAACCATATATGTTTTTACGGATATCTTTAACACGTCATTACCACGAGATTAAGTTGTTTGTAGTGAGACAAACCGTGATATCACCATAACTTGATTATATATCTCATATACCTGATCTGAAGAGTGATATCACTCCATAGCTGGTAACTGGTATGCCCGTGCTGAGGTCACAAAGACACCCTTTACTTTTTCTTCTCTCTTTTTTTGTTCTTTGCCTTTATTTTTTTTTGATTTCTTGACTACATCTAAAAATCCCAAGTTTTTATTCTATTTTTTTAATTGTTTTCTTTTGTACCTCATGATCTTAAATTCTTAGTTTTTTTATAAGAATCTTGTAACATGTTGGGCATTCAATGTGGTTCTGAAACTGAATGTAAATGTTGAAATATATTTCACGTCATTATTTCAGTCATATTTGACTATATATTTTTTCATATTTAACATATAAGGTGGGTTTGGAGTGAATATAATAACTTTGTTCTTCTTCTATTTAGTTGGGAAACTACAAACACCTAATATTTGAGGTTTCATACTTGCGAGATGACATTGGATGTGTATTTCAGCAAGTAATGGAACATACAGGGGATTTGGGGAAGTAATACTACAAAACAATATGTGAATATAGAAATTTACAAAGCAGGGATTTTTTTTTTATTCTTTGTTAATTATTAGAAGCAATACTACAGAACAATGTATCGTCAATAGAACAGTGTGCGAATATGTTTTGTAGGTTTGAAAATTTGTTTTGTTCTTTATGTATGCACTTTGTAAACTTCTAGAAGTTTGGCTAAAGTTCGTAATTTTTATGCATTGGAACGTTTTTAAGAAGTGTCCTCTTTTAACTAGTAGAAGTAAGTGGATAAAAGTTTGTTGATTCTCACTTTTAAATACTCATAATTGCAGCAGAAGACCATCTCATAATATCATTTGTTGATGGTCTCTTTTAACTACAAGAAATAAGTGGATAAAAGTTTCATATTACTAGAATACAAGGGTCGATAAATGATGATATCTTGCAGTTTATTTTACAGTGTTTCATTCATATTTATACTTCTTCTCAGTTAGATGTGTAAATACAAAAATTGCTTGCATGTTTGCAGAAATGGTTTCTTTAATAGTTGGAATTATACGGTTCTCTATTATTATTCGATCCCTTTAATAGAGTTTCATTCATCTTTAACTAGTTGTATGATGATACCTACAACATTGTTAGTTTTTTAATAAAAACTATTAAATGTTCGTGGCAGTCACACCATGTAATATGGAACAAATACTCAGCTCACCAGTCGCACCATTTTCATTGAGCTTGGATGGTTGTTTTTGGCTCTTCCAGCAAATATAACAAAAGGGTCTTTTTTAGTCTACAATGTTATGGAACTCCATTCACTCTCTGCGATAGATGTCCGTATCTAACCATTGGTTGTAATCATTCTTTCTTCAAATGGAATGTACATCTCAAGTATCAACCCCCGCAACGAGTCTTCATGGATCTTGGAGCGTGAATTCAATCTTCTAACAGAGATCTCAGCAAAAGACACCACATTATTATCACTTTCTTAAAACATCCTCGAGCCTTTCTTTCCATTTTTGGCATCATAGCAAGTGCCTTCATAAATTGAGATTATATAGTCCAGAAGAAGACCATGTTCTGAGATATGATCATTGGAGGATGAAATACAAGGTTGATAAGCATACGTATATTTGACAGGCCCCTTTTCTCGAGCGTGCAATTATGTGGATGTCATAGAATCAATATATATGTCATCTTATATTTCTTATCATTCTTTGTAAATATGTTCATGTCCTTTGTCATGGTTGTTGCAACTCTATACTAGGTACTCCATTATATCAACTTATTGTTGTCACATAATTGATTTTTCTGTCAGGGCTACATACATGTCAGAGAGGAAGTGTATGGATATTTCATCAAATATTAAATTGTACAATTTATAGACAAAAAAAATCTTTAATTTTACAGCTATTTGCATTTTTAATGTTTCTAAGCGCCGAAATCCATGGATGTATTCCTCTTTTTGTCCTCTTTTGACCAAACAAAAACTTTGCCATTAAGGCTATCTTAATCTCGCCTCCTGTTAATAGTATTATTCAGATCCCAAATCTTTATAAATCACCTAGGTATTCTAATTTATTTTTTATTCAAATTCAATAAGTAGTATTATTTTTCCCGCTCATTCCTTCGTTTCTTAATTACATTGTTTTCATATTAAAGTAAAAAAAATTGTGTGTTCTAGGAATCTATATTTTCTGAACGGATTTGTTTTTATTTTTATTTTATGATGGGTGATCATAAATTACATGTTAAAAACTAACCTCTGAGGTTATTGATAAAATGCTTAAAAGTAATTTCAAGGTTTGTTTTATTGCTGTTCAGATGCAACCGGGGGGGGAAGTATCTGCACTGTCTTATAGGTAATTCATGTTGGACATTCTCTCTTTGCATTAAACTTGGGACTCATCATTTTTTTAATACTTATTTCCGAATGTGCATAGTTGGCTTTGTTTACTTTTTATTACATTTTTTTCTCACATTATACACCCCTATATATCTTTAAAGGCAACAAGGCAACTGCTACGTGTTATATCTTTAAAGGAAACAAGAATGTGTTATATTTTTTACGAAGTTTGAACCATACCTTCAGGCATGGGCATTTACTAATATATATATATATACACACGGGTATAGAGACAATATATATATGAAGTGATTATAAACATATATGTGTGTGATTGATACGTTCATGTGGAATATACCCCTCTAGTGCTATCATGGGAAGTTGCGCGATGTGGGTGAATCCCCTAGCTTGAGGAGCAGGGAGAGTATAGTCCCCAGGTCATAGTCGTCCAATATTTATATTGTGTGATTCTATTCTAGGTGAGATGTCTTGGGTATGATTCGATCTCACTTTCAGGTGAGGAGCTATGACCGCTTACCGTACGTTGTGATTTGTTTTTTACCAAGTCGGTGTGAGAGTCTGATCGTTGTTACCCGGGATGATGTGTGAGTATGCCTGGAAGATGACAACACTGAGAGACTGCATCCATTGAGTTATAAATATGAGGGGTGGCTGCTATACTTATATAGTGTGTGATATATAAGTATATATATGGTAGATGTGTATAGTATATTATGTATACATATATAAGACATAAAAAACACATATATATGGATTAAGATAAAGAATGAAAGGTGAGTTAAGTTCTATATCCTCTGGGAGAATAAAAATCCGGAATAAAAATATATGATGTACGTATAATAAATGAGTCTACTATATACGGTATAAATAACACTAAAATGTGAGTAGTATAATAAGTAGTGATAGTTATTCATAATATTTGAGTAATGATGAAGGATGAGGAATAATAATTCATAATAGGGCGAAAGCTTAGGATATTATATATGTGGGTTGTTGAGATAGCATATGGTGTGAAATGTTTGGGTGAGATGCTAGTTAGGCTCGGTAGCATAACTAGTGTGTTTAAAATACACGCGTTAGGTGCACAATGTTATATGAGGGATATCTCATGCAAGTGTGACACCGGTTTAAATATGGAGAATATCATATTTTGAATATTAACGTATTTTAAACTCTTCCTAAAATTGATTTTAAAGCCCTGTCTGTCACCTGTATCTATTTTTCTTTCCCCTTCTTTGTTATAATTTTTAGGTGTCGAGACACAGGGACGTCTGGATGACTATTCTTTCTAGTCAGACACTGTTGTCGCAGCTGTGGGTGTTGAAAGGAAATTGTATAGACGCTTCTCTCTTTGTGATCTAGATTGGAGGTACTGTGAGTTGTATTCGGGCCTGTTTCCCAACTATTGTCATTTATTTATATTTTGTTATTGTTTTATTTAATTCATTTATTGTGTTTATTAATCATGGATGAGTTCATTGTGCGAATAAGTAAAAAGATTAAAAAAATTAAAATTTGATGCCAAGCTTAATAGGTTATTAGTAGTTAAATTGGTTTTCGACAGTAATGCTGAGAATGAAACCATTTGAGATTCCAGTTTAATTTGATATTGATCATCCGGTATTTTATTAGGCAGCGTGTCACAGTGTCATGTTGTCCCAAACATAAAATTAACACCCTAAACTAAAAATCTTATATGTTTTCATTTAACAATCCTAGCAAAACTTGTACACCAGTAATAATACGCAAATATAAATTAAGGCGAAAAGATTTTTTTATTAACAAAAATAATTTTAAAAAATTTTAAAATTAGCATCGTGCCTGAAGGCACGACACTAATATTCAAATGTGTATGTTGGTAAGAAGACCATACTTCCTATTTAGTTCAAAACAGATAAACAATTTTTTAAATAACCTATGGTACAAACATATTAATTTAAATAAATTGGTCAATTTTTGAATCTTGTATAATTAAGTCAAAATGATTTTTACAATGTGTAATTATAAATGATTTTCACGTGCTTATATGGAGGCTGTCAAAATGGGTCATCAAATTATACTATCACAAGGCATAATAAGAATCCAACAGATTTGAACAAGACATGACACGATAAGAATCCAAAGTACGTAATCACAAATGAAAAAAATTCGTTCCCTAACAAAATATAGTGTAGTTTAAAAAAATGGGCATAATCTCAATTTTTATAGGACTATAAATAACTAATAATCCAACATTCAACAGTCTAAATTCGTCCAAAAAAATTATATATAACATGAAATATACAATATCCATGAATCGAATTCACATTGTGTCTCAAATATAGAAAGTGTTAATTTAAAAAAGAATAGACATGATCTCCTTCATTTATTATACTATCGACCATACTTGAGGGGTAATAATCAATGTTATATGAAGCTCTGCTAAAATTATCCCCATTGTTAGCGAAGCTTTGCTAAAATTGGCACAAAAATGTTAAGCATTCAAATAATTATGAAACTTCATCTCTAGAGGAAACCAGGAAACAACCTGCCAAATAAAAAATGATAGAATATTTTTATAAATAATATATCAATTAGTGCACCTGACAACTAGGTAAAACACATGGATAATATCTCATCACATTGGTTTATTAATTACACATACTATTTTCCCATATTGATTAAGAAAATGGCGCATGAGTTACATTACCTCTATTAGGCACAAAGCATCATCGATGCTCGTTGTTGTCGATCAAGTTGTGACATGTTTATGGAGGATGTCATTCAACACCACATGTGTAATCAAAGAAATAGTTCAAATTAGAAAAGATAATATTGGATAAGGACACTAATTCAATAGAGTTATGCATAATATCATGAAATAAGCATGAAATAATATCATTTTGTATAATAGAAGGCATCCCATCGATTGCAAATTCAGACATAATAGGTCAGTTACTATTTTGAGACCAAATCTACCTTGTGTTGGCCATTACCTTATGGGGGGTTCATGTGTGGAGATTTAGGAAGTTTGATTAGGCATAAATTCTTCTTAATTTATCCCTTGATTTAGTTAGTTTTAGCACCTCGAACAACGTAATCGAGTTGACTTTATCTCATAATCTTGCTACTGACTAATCCTAATGAGTACCCCGAGTTTCTGGTATTTCGTAGTGATTTTACAGGTATTTGATGTCAAGAAAAGGAAGAAGGAAACCGAAAGAATCAAGGAAGAAAGAAAGGAAAGTCAAAAGGGAAAAAGTGTAATTTCCACCATGAATTCGGATGAGGTACCTAAAGAGAAGTTAAACAGATCACATTCACGAGCACATAGGAAGAAACGACACCTTAATCAGAGTCCCGAAATAAAAGATATGAGCAGTCAAAGTTGAGTAAAAAGTCAAATAGGCAGGCCGGTCCGCCCCTACCCCGGACCGGTCCTCTTTGCCAAACTCCAGTAGACCTCGGATCGATAGAAAACCTAAGAAGAAAAAAAATAAATGAACCGGTCTAGCCTTGAACCGGTCTGCCTGGAAATAAAAAGAACCGATCCTCTTTGGAGGCAGACCGGTCCGCCTAAGGCCCGGACTGATCCGACTATCAAGATTTCCAAATCTTATCTGCTTCAAAGAAGAGTCCTAGTGCAGCTGAAATTCCTGAATTCTTGGAGGGTATAAAAACCCTCTTTATTATTATTATTTGAAAGGAGAATTAGTATAATTTTCCTCTGTTTTTCCAGAAACTCTAGTTTAGATGCAATTTCCAGTTTTAATTCCAAGATTGAAGCTTTATTCAGATTTTATTTGATTACAAGTTTTATTAATTGCTGCAATTACTGCTTGGGTGAGATTAGTGAGTTATTTATTCTTTTCAATTCTATTCTACACCAATTTACAAGTTTCCTTAGATTAATCATGAACTCCTACACATCAATCACTATTTTCATAACTTTCATCATGCTAGGCTAGATTTTCTATGGTCGGGATACATGAACCCAGCCTGATGTGTTAATTGTACGTGTATAACATTAATCCTCTGAATTTAGTGATTGAATACGACCGTATTGCGTAGGAACATAACAATTGTAGGTCTTTATATCTCATTTGCCTCTGGGTAACCGTGATGATTTAGAATGCAATTCGAGTGTTACTATCGTGATACTAAATTACTCGTCCTCAGATTAGATATGACGCGGGCTTGAACCTCGTATACATAATGTTTGGGAGTACTAAATTTCGGGTCAAATTTAATCAGTTAAATTTATGATTAATATTATAACTGCAATTCACTAGGGTTGTGGGATTTTATTCCCGTCCTGTTTTTCTCATCACTTAGTTAAAAAGTTTGAAATCAACTTTCATTCATATTTTAGGTAATTTAGTATAGTTGCATTTCTTCATAATTTCACAATTGCATTTAGTCATAATCAATTCTCAAAATCAAATCATTTGTCCCTTTTTTTTGAGTCAGAGTTAGGATTCCTGTGACACCCCGACTAATTAAATACCGGGTAGCTACTCCTTTATTAAATTAATACAAAATGCCAAGTTGGTTCAGCTAACAGCGTCACTGCCGAAAACATTTTAAAAATTACTAACCACCTAGTATTTAAAAAGTAATATGTCAAATTTTAAATTAAGTCTGATTAACATACAGTAAAAGGATAATGAAAGAATAACAACCATTCACCATAACGAAGAAATAGAATAACCAACAAAATAATAATAAGTCCGGAGGAAAACTCCTCACAACAATCCCACAACTGAAATAAGTAAAACAATGTATCCTGAATTAATTACATGCCAAAAGTTTGAAAATCTGAAATAGGAAATGTTTCTAATAGAAATGGGTGACATGCCCTACAACTGATGAAAGCTGAATATAGAGTCAAGATAGATGAAGCGTCTACTAGCAAAGTCCTATAACTTCCACAAACAGCTACAACTCGTCACCTGAATGAGGATCCTAAGCATGGTGTCCTTGTGGCTGGGCACCTAAAATGGTTTTTACAAAAATAGATTTGAAAGCAAACGGGTCAGAGCCCGAAAGTGGAGAGTATTTTAAAAATAGCAAGTGCTTTAATGAAATTAAAACAATGAATGCAAAATACATGTTAGGACGTGCACTCACATGAAATGCTCACCTCTCAACTAATTGTGCACTCCTAACGAATAGAACCCATCTAAGTGATATTTATATCTAACTAAACTGACATGAGTTCTATCCTTTCTACTCGGTTCTCATTATACATTCTAACGCCATCAATTAAGTAGAGGGCTTTACTTAAACTCAGATTCTCAATTATTATCAATACAATTCATTACAGGTTATCCCTTTATAGTTACTCAAAGCGTTTCCGTATTTATACTCACAATACCAACATGAAAGTTCTCATTAATTTAAGTGTATATTATTCACGTCATAAATATACAATACAAGCACCCCGAGTCTAAGCTACGGTGCACACATACTCTGCTATCCATCCCGGTACATCACGTACATAAGGATCACGCATTCCGAATCTCTCAGGAATCGTTCTCAGATAACAACAATCACAAATAATGGAGGCGAACACAGTCACATCACATGGGTCACGCACATACCTACGCTCCCACGATCAACAGACTTATTAACATCCCAATAAGTCCTTCTCTGACCTATGTTCTCGAGGTACCAATCTAAATCCCCCCGTAGGCACACAAAGATTAGATGGCCCTAAGCGAACGCAAACCTCCCGTGATAGCAAGTATGGTAGGTATGTCATACACATAAAATCATATACATATACTAAGTATGCACACATCTTAGTAATCACCATAATTTATTTGTGGTGAACTTATCATTCTCGTAATGACTTATAATGTTACACAATTTACATGTTCCCGGTTAATTCAATTATTTAAGCCGTCAATAATTCTCGCATCGTAATAGTCACTCACGCCCTATTCCAAAATTTCCATTCAATTCAAATCACACTTCTATGTTTTACTCCTCAATATATCCCAAATATCCCAACAATATCAATTTATCATCAAGGGAATGTTATCTCTACAATTAAACAAGGTTACGGGACACGCGAAATCAAAACAGGCCAAAAAGCCTAAACTGTCAGCTCGTTAGAAGTCTCGTTCGAACGAGGTTGTTCGAACGAGAGTTCGTTCGAATGAACTGGGCATCTAACGAGATCTCGTTCGAACGAAAGGCATCGAAGGAACATCCCCCTCGTTAGAAGTCAAACTGTCACTCGTTAGAAGCTCGTTCGAACGACCTGGGCAGGTCTTCTAACGAGAGGCCAGTTTCGAGCCTAGAATTTCCCTTTTTCGTTTTTCCAACTTTCTTCACCTCTAATCCCATATACAATTCGTCCCAACAGCATTTCAAGGTTTCTAATACACACTAAACATTCGTAGGTCATAATTAAACATTTATATAGGGCCAAATCTTCCTAAACATCATCAAATCATCAAATCCCCTCAGTTTTCCCCAAATCCCATGAACATGAACCCTAGAAAATTAAATTCATTCATAGACATAACTAAATCCGTTTTTATGATATAAAAGATGTATTTTTATCTGAATAATCACCCTAACATTGTTCTACATGCATTCTCCTCATAAAATTATAAATCTTTAAATCCAATTCAATGGGTTTTTATCATTCTCCAAGAACAATACAATTTCATAAATTTCCTATGCATCGAAGAAGCATTCTTTGCAATTAACGAAATTAAACCACTTGCCTTATGTCTTTCTCTATGTTTGATGTCGAATTGATGAGTTGTTCTCTCTCTCTGCAGAATTCTCCTCTCTCTCTCTCTCTCTACAAGTTCTTTTTCTCCAAGGTGACAATGGTGCTTAAGGTTGCCCTAGGAAGCTCTTGAAACTAATTCCAATAACCCCCGTAGCCCATTAAGTCATTAAGTGTAGTTAGTGGGTTTAGTGGGTAAAGGTTAAATCAGATATTAATTTCTAATTTTCGTGGGTTTTAATTCCCAAAATTCCAAAATTCCCAAACTACCCTTTTACGTTGCCGGTATGGCCTAAAAATGCCCCGGGACCCAAACTAAACACCCGGCTAGTGTTTTCTGACTATTTTGACCCTTCCGGACGCATTGGCGCACTCAAAATGATCATATGGTTAATAGAAATAAAATTCACTTTTTAATTAAAATAATTATATTCCTGACGCGACTGTCACACGCGTCCCAACAAAATTTCCAAATTGCCATATTTCAATCTCACGACAAATTTCATAATTCAATATTCATATACAACCATATATACTCATTAAAATCAAATACCAACTCGCATCTCACTAGTATTTTTATCCGGATTAATTTCCAATTGATACACATTTAATTCAATTAATCCCCTAAATTAATATCATAAAAATACGGGGTATTACAATTCCTTCGTCTTTTCCCATTGTTACAACTTCATTATCCTTTTTACCTATGGATACGATCCCGACTTACCGGGTTTAATACTAACGCGACAGGCTTGCTCTTGAGCCTAGAGTGAACGCACATTAGAGACACTTTCTGAGTCGCGTCAAGTTTTTGGTGCCGTTGCCAGGGAATTAGGTAGACTTAGGATTAGATCTAGTCAATCTAAAACTTTGACCAAAAATTTCAAAAATATCCAAAAACATCAAAAAATTCAAAAAGTACAAAGGGATTCACCATCATCTCTCATAAGCCATTAATGCAAAAATTCTTAACTCACTCCCACACCCCATAATACTCCAACCAGCATTCATGAAAATCCAATCGTCCCCGATAGTCCCCACACTCCTAACGCCCCACAGTTCTGGATTCCACCTTCCACACCGTCACACTCAATCTCTAATAACACTCCGTTTTACTTCTTAGGACACACCTCCGAACACACTTCGAGCACACCAAGTGAGAGCACCGAGTCATTAAGTGAGGAAGAGATATCACAACACGGCAGTGCCCTCCGGTGAGGAAGAGCCCCCATACCACCCACTAAGAGAATTCTTATATCCCGAATGCACTGTCACTCCGGGATGCATTATACTCCCGTATAATGCCGGGAATTCCGTTTCAAGAATGGGATGATCCAGATGTTACCACATTACCATGGTATGGATTCTAAAAAACCATACCTTCACATTAGGGAATTTGAGGATGTGTACGATACTCTCAATGATCAAACTTGCACCCAAGAGGTGATCCGCCTCAAACTCTTCCCTCTCTCGCTCAAGGATAAAGCTAAGACCTGGCTATGGTCTTTACCTCCGAGCTCGATTCCATCTTGGAACGATTTGCAATCGATATTTCTCAAGAAGTTCTTCCTAACACATCGAACAATATCCATAAAGGCTTAAATTCAAGCCTTTAGACAATCTGAAAATGAGCCATTTCATCGATGTTCTGAGCGTTTCAATGAGTTAATTACTTCATGCCCCCAACATGGATTTGATTCAGCGCAAAACATCTATTTTCTCTATAATGGGCTGAATCTTAACTCCTAGCAACTTGTTGAAACCATGGGAAGTGATATGTTTGTCGATTTAGATGCCCACGATACTGAGCTTCACCGGAGGTATGTCGTCGAGACCACCCAATCCTGGGATGCTTATGATCCTAACGCTCAAAATCAAAATCGTCAAGTGGCCACCACTCCGTCGGCATTCAGCCTATTTCACGTAGATAAGAATTCTATGACGGACAGTCGATTGGATACCCTTGAGAAAGGATTTCGAGACCTATACGAGATATATGGAAAAGGACCAGCTGGATCCGAACCAAACCCCGTCGAAAAGGTGTGTGCGATTTATGAAGAGGGTCATTCAACTGAGGAATGCCCGATGATACTCGCCTACAAAGTAATGCTTCAGGAACAAGTTAGTGATATAGGAGGATTTAAGGGCAATTTTGATGCCCCGCACGGGAATTCATACAACCCTTGATGGAAAAACCACCCGGTTTTAGCTATGGACAACAACATGCCGCAATGAACCATCCTTCACATGTTTCCCCTCCTCCACCACAACACTTTCAACAAGCTCCCCACATGCAAGGACATGTGCAAGCACCACCACCTCAAGGATCTTATATCCTGCCACCGCGGAGAACTCTCGAGGATACCATGAATCAATTCATCGCAAGCCAGACCGCAACCAATGCCAAATATGATCGCGTGTTTGGTGACATAAATGTGAGTTTGTTAAAGATACAATCCTCATTGAGTGGACAAGAGAAGGGCAAGTTTCCTGCCCAAGGCCAAAGACCTCCCCAAGGTCAAACTAGTGTTAGCTTCACCTCTACTAAACATCAGGAGAAATGTCAAGCTGTGACCACTCTTCGTAGTGGGAGAGTCGTTGATTTATCACCTCCCCCATACGACACAACGAAAGACAAGGAGATTTCGCCCAACACAAAAGAGGCCGAAGATGTCCCCTTGAATAAGAGTGACAAAGAAGACGCTAGTGAGACAGAGGTGGTAGTGAAACCACCCTTCGCGGCACCATTTCCTCAAAGGTTGATTCCCTCCCATAAAGGAAACCCACGTGAAGACGTGCTAGAATTGCTAAAGCAAGTAAAGATGAATTTACCTTTTCTTTATGCCATTAAGAAAATTCAAGCTTATGCAAAAGTCATCAAGGACTTGTTGACGGTAAAGAGAAAGATGAAGGTTAAGAATAACGTCTTTCTAGCACAAAACGTGAGCTCCATTCTACTACATGATCTCCTGCCTAAATTCAAAGATCCCGGTGCACCCACCATATCCTGCATCATTGGAGAGAATAAAATCAAAAAAGCCTTACTTGACTTGGGAGCAAGCGTCAACATACTCCCTTACTCCATTTATAGGCAACTTGATTTAGGCGACCTCGAGCCCACAAAGGTCACTCTCCTATTAGCGGATCGAACAGTGAAGATCCCATGAGGCATAGTCGAGGATGTGATCATACAAGTTGACACTTTCTACTTCCCATTAGACTTTGTCATTTGGGACACGGAGACCTCCTTCAACTCGAGCAACCATGTTCCCATCATCCTTGGGCGTCCATTCTTAGCTACGGCTAACGCAATCATCGATACTCGGAATGGGCGAATGCAACTCACTTTTGGGAACATAACCTTAGAGACCAATATCTTCCACATAGCCCAACATACGAGGGATGAAGATGATCTTCACATGGTGAGAGAGTATTTTTAGTAGAACTATTGCGACGATGCCTTAGGGTCATGTTTAGCGGTGAGATACGAGAGTGAGGGGACGTACACCGACTTCGAGAGGGAGGTTGGGGAGTTGATAGAGTTACTCGATGAGAGCTCGTCGAACGAGGATGTGAGAGATGTTAGTTGGGTTTCCAAATTCGAGGAGTTACCTCCGAGGGATACTCGCATGGTTCCCTCCAACGAAAAATTTCCAACACTTGAATTGAAGAAACTCCCCTCCCACATTAAATATGCATACCTAGGAGAGGATGATACATTTCATGTTGTTGTATCCTCTAGCCTAGACGAAGAGCAGGAGGGTAAATTGTTGAAAATTCTGAGGAAGCACCAAGGTGCTTTTGGTTGGTGCATCGTTGATTTAAAGGGGGTAATTCCTTTGATTTGCACTTACAAGATCCATCTTGAAGAGGATTTCAATCCCTCTAGAGAAATGCAAAGAAGACTAAATCTCAACATGAAAGAAGATGTGAGAACCGAGATTATCAAATTATTAGATGCCGGGATTATCTACCCAATCTCGGATAGCAAGTGGGTGAGCCCTATTCAAGTAGTCCCGAAGAACTCGGGTATGACTATGATTGAGAATGCTAAGGGAGAGCTAGTTCCCCAACGTACCACCACCGGATGGCGTATTTGCATTGATTACTGGAAACTCAATGCGAGAACTAGGAAAGACCATTTCCCCTTACCATTTATTGATCAAATGCTTGAGAGATTAGTGGGCCACCCTTACTACTGCTTCCTTGATGGTTATTTCGGATATAACCAAATTGATGTGGATGTACTTGACCAGGAGAAGACGACCTTCACTTGCCCTTTTGGTACATTTGCCTACAAACGTATGCCATTTGGCTTGTGTAATGCACCTGCGACCTTTCAAAGGTGCATGTTGATCTTATTTAGCGACATGGTCGAGAGAGGACTCGAAGTGTTCATGGACGATTTTAGCGTTTTTGGCACCTCTCTCGATCTTTGTATAGAAAAGCTGGAAAAAGTACTGGCCTGGTGTGTGGAAAAGAACTTAGTGCTGAATTGAGAGAAATGCCATTTCATGGTCAATGAGGGAATCGTTCTTGGCCACATAGTATCATATAAGGGAATATAAGTTGATAGGGAAAATATAGATGTCATAGCTGATCTTCCCCCACCAAAATTACTTAAGGACGTGTGCTCATTCTTGGTCCACGTGGGGTTTTATCGAAGGTTCATTAAGGACTTTAGCTCCATCACTAGGACCTTAAGCAACCTACTCATGAAGGACACCCCCATTCGGGTGGACGGAAGCATGCCAAAGCTCTTTTGAAAAATTGAAAAACATGATTGTGTCCGCTCCCATCATGCAAGTTCCAAATTGGTCCTTACCATTCGAACTTATGTGTGATGCTAGCGATTATGCAATCGGGGCTATTTTGGGCCAAAGAAAAGATAAGCAATCTCATGTCATCTACTACGCTAGCTGGACCCTTACCGGACCTCAACTCAACTACTCTACCACGGAGAAGGAGTTGCTAGCGGTAGTCTTTGCCCTTGATAAATTCTGGTCATATCTCATCGGTTCTCCCATTACTTGCTTCACCGACCACGCGGCTTTGAAATACCTAATTGCAAAGAAAGATGCCAAGCCGCGCCTTATAAGGTGGATCCTACTCCTACAAGAGTTCAATCTCTCCATCAAAGATAAAAAACGAGTAGAAAACGTCATTGCCGACCACTTATCACGGCTTTCGTTCGACGTACCTAGTGATCCCGTACCCATAGACGAATGCTTTACGGATGAGTAACTTTTTGCTACCTCTTCTTTGCCCTGGTTTGCAGATATAGTGAACTACCTTGTCACGGGAGCCATCCCTCCCGATTGGTCACCGCAAGATAAGAAGAGGTTTATTAATTGGTCACGCATGTTCTTTTACGATGATCCCTTCCTTTTTAAATATTGCACCGACCAAATCATCCGAAGATGCGTACCGGATGACGAGATCCCGAAAGTCATCCAGTTTTATCATTCGGAAGCTTGTGGAGGCCACTTTTCGATAAAAAAGACGGTCGCAAAAATTCTACAATGCGACCTCTATTGGCCCGTAATATTCGGGGATGTGAACGCTGCTTGCAAATCTTGCAATAGGTGCCAACGGATGGGGGCCATTACCCGACGAGACATGATGCCTCTTAACCCTATACTCATTATTGAGATCTTTGACTGTTGGGGTATTGACTTCATGGGCCCTTTCCCTCCGTCCTTTGGTTTCCTACACATCCTTGTCGCGGTAGAATACGTTTATAAATGGGTGGAAGCTATAGCTACCAAGACAAATGACAACAAAGTGGTGATAAAGTTCCTAAACGAACACATACTTTCTCGCTTCGGTGCACCGAAAACTATAATTAGTGATAATGGCACGCACTTTTGCAATAGGCCATTCGCAAAGCTCATGAGAAAGTATGGTGTCGTTCACAAGGTTGGAACGACTTGTCACCTGCAAACGATTGGGCAGGCCGAACTAGTAAATCGAGAAATCAAGAACATTCTTGAAAAGACCGTCAATCCTACCCGGAAAGATTGGTCACTTAGATTGAACGATTCACTATGGGCCTATCGTATCGCATATAAGAATCAACTCGACATGTCCCCTTTTTTCTTTGTGTATGGAAAACCTTGCCATCTTCCCGTTGATCTCGAACACAAGGCGTATTGGGCGATTAAGCAATTGAATTATGCCATGGATAAGGCCGGTAAAGCCCGCAAGCTTCAATTGAATGAGTTAGAAGAACTACGCAATGACGCGTATGAGAATGCTAAGATTTTGAAAGAATGGATGAAACTCGCTCATGACAGCATCATTCGACGAAAAGAGTTTCTTTCGGGGAAAAAAGTTCTTCTATACAACTCTCGGTTTCATCTCTTTCCGGGCAAGTTGCGGTCACGATGGTCTGGCCCGTTCGTTGTGAAGAATGCTTTCCCCCATGGAGCTGTTGAATTAGACGATTTAAAAGGGGAAATACATTCAAAGTGAATGGACAACGCCTAAAGCCATATCTAGAGGCGTGTGTGGAAGAAGTCAACACCATCTGGTTGTCAGACCCCATTTACGGGGTAGAGTGAGCTGTTACAGTGAGGTCGTCGTACCCTCGACGCGTATGGGGTGAGAGTCGTCTGTGTTGTGAGAGTCGTGTGTGTAGTGAGCATCGATAGGACGAGGTTTCATTCGAGAAAAGCATTCATGTTTCGAGAATTTTGAGTCAAAGGGCGTTGACCAGCGAAATCGGGAGGGTTTTAGTCCAAATTGATAGGGAGTATGTTGTGAAAGTGAAAATTTTCAGAGAAGAGAGATCGAAATTAAGTTTGGGGAAAATCCAGCCCAAAAACCCATGGCCGGACCAGTTCCTTTAATTTAAGGCCGGATCGGTCTGCCCCCAGATCGATTCCTTTAATTTTAAAAAGGACCGTTTCGCTAGTCGAATTTCTGAATATTAAAGTACCCGGACCTATCCGCCCCTACCCAGGACTGGTCCGCCTTCTGCACATCTGATTTTTTCCTTCCCGAGATTCACCCCCCTTCTCCCTAATCCCATTCATTCCATCCAATCCGTTTTCCCAACTCCCAAACCCGACCTTTACCTCCCAAATTCACTCCCTTTTCCCTCTAATTCCAACCCCTCCACTCACCCCTTCACCTATAAATACACACCAATCCCTCCCTTTATCTTCACACCTTCAACCCAAATCCTCTCTTCTCCCTCTCTAGTTTTCCAAGAAAAAATCCCTCTTGTTTCCATGGCTCCACGTGTTGTCCCCACCAAGTATGACTCCACCGACATCCAACCCTCCGGTCACGGCGAGTTCCGCTCCTGCCAAGTGGAGCAATGGTGGGATCAGTTTTTCGGTTTGGATCGTAAACTCCATATGGAGCGCGTTGTCCAATGGTACGGGCTGCCCAACTCCGTCACCGCCCTATTCATGGCTCGGGGCTGGTGCCGATTCCTCAATGAAGCCTACAAAGAGATTTGGGCAACCGAAGTCCGCTCCTTTTATGGCACCCTAGTTCAGATGGGCGAATTCGAGGCCCAAGCTTACATGGATGGGAATGTCATCCCATTCTCTTTGGCCCGTCTCGCGACCAAGTTGGCTGAGTACGACGTTCTAGACGTTCAAGAGTTCACCTATCCACGAAATGTCCCCCCGGTCGACAAGGATATTATCATGGCCCGCATTGCACCGAATGTGGCTTGGGCGGGGCAAACCGTCGCCGTTGGACAGCTTAACGAGAAGGCGTGCCTCACTTTTCAGATTGTGTGCGCCAATATATTACAAACGTCCGACGATTTCGCCATTAGGCCCTGGAAAGCCACTTTGACCTATCACCTCTTTGACCCCCACACTTCCATCCACTTGGCTCGCATTTTATACGCCGATATCATCAACGCCTCCATGGATGAGAAGGTACCACCCCACTTCCCTATGCCCGTTTGATCACTTCCATCCTTAAGGATGCTGGCATAGCGACGCCCCTCGATCATACTCGTATTCCCGGTCCTTTTGGACAAGAGACCCGCACCAAGAGCGCCAAACAGCTAGCTATCCTACGAGCTAGGCTAGTAGGTGATAGTTAAGAATAGGCTACAGCGAGAGAGAGCGAGGAAGAAGAAGAGGCAGTCGGTGTGGATGTCGAGATGGGGGATATCGGTTCGGACGAAGATTCGGCGGACGAGGAGGACGATCTAGATTTTGAGTGGGCGGGAAGAGACCTATCAAACCGAATGTCAGCACTTGAAACAAAATTCGACATCTTCTTGACCGATTACCGTCGCGATATGAGCTTAGTACTTTGATTCCAAGCGGACATATATCGACGCCAAAGGGAGCCCGATGAGCCACTGCTATCCTATTACCATAACCCTTATGACCCCAACACGCCCGGTCCTTCCCATCCCCCGCCCCAGTGAAGCTTGATGTGATGCTACCAGCTTTTTATTTGTTTTTCCTATTCAGAGTTTGTATGCTTTTCCTTGTAATTGTACCACAGTCTTGTTTGTTATAAAAACTGCATTTTCTCCATTTGTTTGTTTTATTTATCGCACTTATTATTTTGCCTTATTTAGATTTTAGTCCTTTTTGCTTGAGGACAATGCAAAAGTCTATGTTGGGGGGGGGGGGGGGGGGGTCACAAGTGCATATTTCTAAAACTTCACAAATTTTCTAAAATGCCTAGAAATTTCCAAACAATAAAAAAAAACTTTGAAAAATCCAAAAATATTTTTCTTCAAAATAAATAAAAATTGGAACTCACAATTTTCAAAAATATCATTAAGAGTCGGTTTAAAGTCTGAAGTTGTAAAAATTCAACATACAGAAAGCCGAAATTGACTAAAGATGGAAATTGAGCGAAAATTGATGACTTAACGAATAAATGTGGAGACTAACAAACCCGGTGAGATTCGTGCCTATCACTTTTTGCGAGTTTTTAAATCAATCCGAGTTAATTGTTAACTCAAAGTTCTTTTCAGTGCCTAAAAAGTCATACGAGGATCTCAATCCTTTCATTTTGATCGGTTATGAAAAACGTGTGTGATTTTGCTTTGAAAAATGTGCCATAATTAATCTCTAAACTTAAATTCATCTAAAAACGCATATGGTAAAGCAATTGGTATTTTGGACAATGAAGTAGGCCCTCGTTTGTCACCCACAAACATTGGCCAGAAAAAGTAGCGAAAAATCACCCCTTTTGCAACCCAAATTGAGCTGAATAAATTTGTCCTTTCGTTTGATAACCCGAAAAACCCAAATAGCTCGGAATTGGGAAAAAAAGAAAAATTCCGAATTTAAGTCCAAAACGTGCATATAAAGGGGCAAGAAAAAAAATATGCTCAACAAGAATAGTGAGAAAGGAAAAGAAGTGAAAAACAGAAAAAATTAGAGAAAAAAAAAAGTGAGCAATAGCCGGGAAAAAGTAAAAATGGACATCATAAATGACTTTTCCAATTCCAACCTTCCCTACCATTTTCATTTTACCCAATATACCCTAAACCCCGAAAAAGTCTTAACCGAGTCCAAATTGCAAAATTGATTACCGCGTGGAGACCTAATACACCAAAAGATAATATAAGAGATTAAGTGCGCGAATAAGAGGCAATGATCCCTTTTTTAAAACCATAATCCATTGATGAGATCCTTTCACCATATATATTTTCGTATTTCTAATTGTATGCATGACTTTGCTTCCATTACATTTACTCTTTATATCACGCATACCTAGAGAATATCCCCAATCCGAGTGATTCATTTGAGAGAGCATTCTGTGAGAATTTGAAATCAAAGAAAATTTTCGAATAAGTAACGTAATGATCAATCGGTGGAAATTCGCGATTAAATTTTTGGCTTCGCACACACGCAATATGATCTGAGACTTGTGAATACAACTTGATGATGAATATTTTCTGCAAAAGTTTGAATTGTACAATTTTTGCGTATTTGGAATTTTCTTTGAGTCGAATTTTGTGGGTATATTCTCTGCAAACCCTCACGAGACACAACTCGTCCTACTAGGGTGACCTAGGGGTTTAAAGGCTTATTGCATACGCTAAATGCAATCGCTTTCCCACAAAAAAAGTATTCTATCCCAATAAAAATGTTTTCAAGAGTTAAGCCGTGCTAGGATTCTTTTACATTTCTCAGGATGCGCAAAGTTCTAAGTTAGGGGGTTTGATTAGGCATAAATTCTTCATAATTTATCCCTTGATTTACTTACTTTTAGCACCTCGAACAATGTAATCGAGTTGACTTTATCTCATAATCTTGATACTGACTAATCCTAATGATTACACCGAGTTTCTGGTATTTCGTAGTGATTTTACAGGCATTTGATGTCAAGAAACGAAAGAAGGAAACTGGAAGAATCAAAGAAGAAAGAAGGAAAGTCAAAAGGGCAAAACTGTAATTTCCACCCAAAATTCGGATGAGGTACCTAAAGAGAAGTTGAAGAGATCACATTCACGAGAACATAGGAAGAAACGACGCCTCAATTGGAGTCTCGAAACAGAATATATGAGCAGTCAAATTTGAGTAAAAAGTCAAATAGGTAGACCAGTCTGCCCCTACCCCAGACCGGTCCGCTTTGCCAAACTCTAGTAGACCTCGGATCGATAGAAAACTGAAGAAGGGAAAAAAAATGAACCGGTCTGCCCTCGAACCAGTCTGCTTGGAAATAAATAGAACTTATCCGCTTTGGAGGCAGACCGGTCCGCCCAAGGCCCGGCTATCGAGATTTCCAAATCTTATCTGCTTCAAAGAAGAGTCCTAGTGCGGCCGAAATTCCTGAATTCTTGGAGGGTATAAAAACCCGCTTTATTATTATTATTTGAATGGAGAATTAGTATAATTTTCCTCTCTTTTTCCAAAAACTCTAGTTTAGATACAATTTCCAGTTTTAATTCCAAGATTGAAGCTTTATTCAAATTTTATTTGATTACAAGTTTTATTAATTGCTGCAATTACTGCTTGGGTGAGATTAGTGAGTTATTTATTCTTTTTAATTCTATTCTACACCAATTTACAAGTTCCCTTAGATTAATCATGAACTCCTGTACATCAATCACTGTTTTCATAACTTTCATCATGCTAGGCTAGATTTTCTATGGTCGGGATACATGAACCCAGCCTGATGTGTTAATTGTACGTGTATAACATTAATCCTCTGAATTTAGTGATTGAATACGACCGTATTGCGTAGGAACATAACAATTGTAGGTCTTTATATCTCATTTGCCTCTGGGTAACCGTGATGATTTAGAATGCAATTCGAGTGTTACTATCGTGATACTAAATTACTCGTCCTCAGATTAGATATGACGCGGGCTTGAACCTCGTATACATAATGCTTGGGAGTACTAAATTTCGGGTCAAATTTAATCAGTTAAATTTATGATTAATATTATAACTGCAATTCACTAGGGTTGGGGGATTGTATTGTCGTCCTATTTTTCTCATCACTTTGTTAAAAAGTTTCAAATCAGCTTTCATTCATATTTTAGGTAATTTAGTATAGTTGCATTTCTTCATAATTTCACAATTGCATTTAGTCATAATCAATTCTCAAAATTAAATCATTTTTCCCTTTTTTTAGAGTTAGAGTTAGGATTCCTTCGTCTTTTCCCGTCGTTACAACTTCGTTGTCCTTTTTCCCTCTGGATACGATCCCGACTTATTGGGTTTATTACTAACGTGACAAGCTGGCACTTGAGCGTAGAGTGAACGCACATTAGAGACACTTTCGGAGTCGCGTCAAAGTTGTCACGAATGTTGGCTTTTAATGAGTTATACTTCAATGAGTTATACCTTATGGGGGTTTTCAGTCCTATGATGCTTTAGTCCGTTATACTTCAGTTAGTATGAATTATTATCCATTGTTTACTTTTCATCACGTCAGTAATTTGGAATCCTTATTGGATTAAAATACATCTTTAACTAACAAAGATCTACATGACAGAAATGTGACAACCTTGTGCAGTAGTGAAGTAGGTCTAGTAGATCTTGATAAGGTATCTGTTTTAAAATGGTCACTAATAGTCTAAAGGAATCATGCCGTTATAATTTCCTTTGATACATAATTTTTTCATGTTTGAGTGTAGTTTATTATGTCTATTATAGATGTTACTTTTGGTTGGACTAATCGAATTGAGATTGGGCTGTGCTTCCATGTCCAAATTTCATGAACAACACATTGAAAAAAAATCATATTGTTTTGCTCCATGACCACATTGTATTCTATAAAAGATATTATGTTATTGTTAAGATTAATTTTGACTGTATGTTTCACTTGATCCTTGAGGAGATTATAACTGAATGTAGTATAACTCACCGTTCAGGGTTGGAAATTTTAATGCCACTGCCTTCATCACATAGGAAAATGTATTTATATTCCACAACTATGCGTGGTTGTAAGAATCGCTTAGAAAATCACTTATTCTATGTGTGGATGTAAGAATCACTTAGAAAATCACCTATTCATTATTATCAGTACTGATCAAGAACTTTGAAAAAAAAACTATAGTGAATCGACCAATTCTAGGCCCACATGCTCGTGGTCAAATAATTCCTCTGTATTGTTTTCTCGGCATGAAAAGGAGATTGAATCTTTCAATAAATGATGTATTTTAACATATGTTTGGTGACTGCCTTTGTAAGTTGCGTAGAGGAAAAATCCATTAGAGAGGATAACTACAGACGAATCGGTAGGGATATTCCGATGAGAGTAATCAGTCTAGGTCGTGATGTCGGTGATAACATCTCGGGCACTTTGTACATTAGTGTTAAACTCGGGAAGCAACGCTTTTCAAATGTCCATAAATTTATTGATAAAAAATTGTTCGAACATTAATCACTAAATACAATATCATTAAATAAATAAAAAGGTATCAAATATATTTATCTTTGTGTTATAGAAGATGTAGCAGATGTATAACACATATATCAGATGAATCAATGAATCAGTGAATTAACAAATCCTCATATAGCAGATGTATAACACATATAAGATAAGTATATAAGATGAATCAATGAATCCACATATAGGAGATGAATTAGCGAATCCGCATAAATCATATGTTGCGGTATTAGTGTATTAAAGAGTAAAAAACTTTACAATCTATCTAACATGAAAATCACGAGAAACACATATAGTGGGAACTTTATTTGCCTTTCTCATTGGAGTTCACGAATTAATCAAGAAGATATAAAGGCTCAACCGAGTTCACACCCTACATATCATATACAACCTATCATTATTCATAAGAGAGAGATCTCAAATGGATTCTGCTATTTGATTATTATGTGAGGTCCAATTTCATTAGGTTGGCATCAATTTCCCAAACATCAGTTCCATTAATAGTTATTTTAAATAGCCATTTATGGATTCATTCAAATAACCATTTATGCCATCAATAACATATAAAACACATTTTACCATGGCTTCACATTTCATAAAAGAGAAACTCAGAGTGTCAAATTTTGAAAGTGAATAGAAAAGGAACTTTGAGGAAATAGAGTTTGATATATTACTATATGAACAAAGTATACACAAAAAAGGAAAATAACATACCATATGCAATCAACCAACATAACTTTCCATTCTACCTGATATCTAAATAAAAAGGTCAATAATAATGTTTGAATGTGTGAAAAGTGTAGTTATTTGATATTAAATGGTTAACTTAACTCGTTCTTAAACAATCACAGGAGATCGTACACATGTTATATAATGTCTATAACCACACATACATTATTCCATAGGCCCAATGAATGACATAATAATCAGAGTTCAGTAATATTGAATCAATGAAACAAAGTTAACAATTCAGATGAAACCTTGGATTGTATTTAAGGTCATTTACGAACAGTTCAAATGAAATATTTTCATTTGAAACATTCAAAGAGATCAAATGATAATAGTTACAATTGAAAAGTAATCAATAATTTCTTAACCCAAGCATTTCTTAATTAGATAATAGTTTCTTAATTACTTTCAATTTGAACTGTTCAACTTTTATCAAATGAAACTATGCACAATATTTCGTAAACAAAGATAACAGTTTAAATGAAAAGTAATCACATACCTTAAAGGCTGAAATGATTATATACATGAACTCGATGTATACCTGATATAAAATCATAAAAAAAAATTAAGAACTCAAGGTGTCGTTGACTATGTAAGGCTAGAAACACCATCAAATTCTTAGAGATCAGAGCAAATGATATAATAAAAGCAAAGCAAACAAAACATAAAAAATTGAAACATCAAGCTTACCACAAAATTTATAGAAAACATCTGTGTATGAAGTCTTTTTTGCCAAATGTGTATCTCAAGTGCGTTAAAATGTTTTATCCCAAGTGTATGAGAGGTGCTTAAAAGTGAAAACTAACCATACCACCAATGAACTAAACTCGACATAACTAACTAAACCCTGAGCACACATATCAACCTTCTTAATACAACGTAACAATATACTTGGAAACTAACTTGTGAATATTCTAATTGCATAACATTATGAATAAGCATATAGTAAATAAGAATCCACAAAGAGAAGAATTATCAAATAGTTTCATCGCAGATATGTAATCACTGTGTTATACAAATAATTCTCAAAACATTGCATAATCATGCATAGTGATTATATAAAGAGCTAGGATCTGAGGGGAATGTGTGTACCTAAGATGTGCATAAATGTGATGGGATCCGAGCGAAAGGTACATTACCTCAATTAGTGAAGAGAATTCGAGCAGCCCATGAAGTTAGAATACACATGATGTTAGATTTTCAAAACATACAAAAAACTTTATTTTGGGGAAGCCCTGCCTATAAACTCATTGGGGCAACACTACATATGTACTCCAGTCGGTCGTTCCACGAAGATTATACAACCTCACCAACATATCTCTATTTTCTTAGAACACGCACATGTGGACTGTAATAAAATTACAAATTGATACAATTCAATAATAATAAAAACAGAATATAGGGATGTAGTAATATGATTTTTTTTTTTTTTTGGGGGGGGGGGGGGGGGGAGTGGTGGATGGAAATATTCCCAAATCTCGATGCATTTGAACATTTCAATGTAAATACAATCTCTACTTCTCCCTTGAACATTTATAGAATGAAATATCAAAAGATTTCCAAAATGACTATTTATAGTGAATTCAAATGATTATTTCATGTACTATTTGAAAAATAAAGTAAACATCAAGAGAAAATTCCCAAGTTGAACTTAAAAGAAGCCTTGTTGATAGTTAAATGACTACATAGAAAGTAGTCAAAGTTAAAAAAACACACCTTCCTTATGTTAGTATTAGACATGAGAAAACTAATCTAGTTTAAACTTATATAATATACGAATACTACCTGTTGTATGAAAAAAACCCACATAGGTAATTTTTTTGTTTGGATTTTTGTCAAACACCTAGGATGCCACTAATAAAATGCCAAAAAAATTAAAAATCTTTTAAGATACCATAATAATGGAATCATAATCAAGACACCATTTATATACTTTATAATGATTCTATTTTGTTTATTTGTATCATACATAATGAAATAAAAAAGTAACAAATAAAATTGAAATCTTAGACATAGTTGTTCTCGTAAGAACTTATCTAACAACAAAACCAAAGTTGTCATTCCAAAACTAAGAAATCATATAAAAAATATTTGTGATCGCATTAATAAATGGGCTAGGTTAATGATAACTTGAAACTTAAGCTTAAAAATCTTACCTTTTTATATTTGAAAGAAAAAAAAAACTCAATATATAAACCTCCATTTTATACCTAATATCTACAACCTACAAAACAACCAAAAAATAAATTAAAAGAGGAAACATCACACCCCCGTTTGGAATTCTAACGTATTCTTATAACAAACATATAAATTTTCCTAAATATAAAAAATGATAGAAGAATCGATTGTACCCATGAAATTATTAAATAACAAACATGAAAGTGAATAAAACATCTTGGACTAAAAAAAGGAAGAAGTAAAAAGGAACCATGTTAGGTTAAAAATCAATAACAATATTTAGTTATCTACATGTTTAGTTCAATTGATAGTATTCATATTATGACCTTCCCAAATAAACCTCTCACCAATTTTTCAACAACGTAACAAAACAACAAAGGAACCATGAGAAAGAAAAGTAATAAACACAAAAAAATATTTTTCCAAACCGCGACATAGACAAAGTGATATTTTAGATATAGAAGTATAAGAACTCGAAAATTGAATAAAATCAAAACCAAATATTTAATGTATTTTATCGTCAATGACCCCTATACGCTATATTATTGTCACCTAGCTTCAATAATAGGAAACATAGTAGAAAAGAGATTTGTACACTCCATCACCCAATTATTCCATTTCCCAACAACCATAGGACCTGAATTATTTCAATTTTTAATAATCCTCCATGCTATTTTAACTTTGATTGAGATAATAAATATATATAAAAATAATGTTGCTATTGAATTACCTACCTCATAAATGTCTTCAACAATGTCTTTAACCATATTTAAGAATAGGAAAGCCTATATATTTTAGTTTCTTTATTTCACATTTTACTCTAAACTCAACTCAAAACTAATTGAATATATAAAACTCAATTTAACAAATTTCAAATTGCAGCATATAACTTATGTTCAGTGATGATTACATCTTCATAAACCATAAACTAAACTCAACATAAAAAGAGACTACTAAGTTGGAGAAAATTGATACCACCATATACTAAATATATCAGTGTTAAAATCTGTAGTATAGAAATAATCATGCAGAGAGAAATAAAGAAACAAAATCAGTATAGATATATACCACTGAATTGAAAATTAGATAGACCAAATTGAAATATTAAAAAAGTAAGGTCATGTTACAAATTGTTGATGGAAGCAAAATCTTAGTTGAAAAATCAAAATCCTTATGAAGACAAAGATAATACCCACCGAACATAAGCTGCGTAAATCATAATCATCAACTACCTTACATATCCAAATATCATACCCACAGAACAATAAGGTAAAAGGAAGTTGGGATTACCTTTAATAAAACATTCTTTCTATTTTTTACACCTTGCAACTCACATCACTAATTTTCATACACCATTTTCCTAGAACACATGAGTAAGTAAATTAAACAAAATTAGTAATAAATGATAACAAAAAGGTTGAATCACATAATATAACTACAAATTTCTAATAAGTATTGGAAACACATTTAAAAATAAAAATTAAACAATATCTAATAAACTAAAACACTAAAGAGTAAGTACATGCTATAGCTTATAAACTAAATAACAACGAAATGTGGGGAAAACAAACATTCCTCAAACAAACCAAATTTATATTAAATACAAAACATGATGTGTTATCAATCACATGTATAGGCCATTGAAGTTCTATTCGACCTATCCAAACCCTGAAATGAAATGAACAGTTATAAAGAATAATAGCATACACCACAAAATGTGCAAAAAAAAAAGCCTAAAGCCACCTGTTTTTAGTACCAAGGCCACAAAAGAGCAACTTGTGGAAAACAAAACAAACAAAACTTTTACAATGATAAAGTTTATTATTCTAACTAAAGCATTTTATCAAACACCTAGTGGCTATTATTCCAATTTCCATGGTAGCTTACCCGCATAAATGCTTAGTCTCAGCTCAAGAAATAAAAAAATACTAATACAAATGTAATGAACCAAAGTGTGTCTTTTATCTCTCTATCCAACACCTAATGTTGAAATCTACAAAAATAATACACAAATACTTGGAAACCATAGAGTATACCCAGATTTACAAACCAAAATCCGTAAAAGGAAACATAAAGACCAAAATAAATACAATGTTACCTTATTAGTGATACCGTGTTAGTTAAAGCTTAGCACCGGAGGAACATGGGAGGAGATGACGTGGAAGGGAACTGCGTGGGAGCCTAGAGGGTTTATATGTTGTAGGGAGGGTTTGTGAATCGAGAGAGATGATAGTGAGTTTTATGTATTAGGTGTGCTTTGTGTGGTAGGAGAATATGAGAGTGAGTTTGGTTTAACTAAGTTTACTAATTTACCCTTCTTTTTGAATTTTGATGTAGATGGGGAAATAAATTTGAGCAGAGAAAAAGAGGAGGAATTCAGTTGTTTGAGGGTAAAATAGGTAGTGTGGGATAAAAACATCCTTTGACATAATAGTTTTATCTTATGACATACATAAGTTGTGTAACTTATTATATATATATATATATATATATATAAAATACTTAAATGATTAATAAATCCTTCCAAAGAAAAACTAAAAGAATGACCTTAGGGTCCGTTTAGTTCGGTGTAAAATACGATTCAACACGGTGAAAAGTAATATGGTGAAATACATTTTCACCTATTTAGAGTTAAATTTTCTTCTATAATCTTATTTAAAGTTTTATAATTATAGGTTGTGTACTTATTCACAATGTCAACCCAATAAAAAATTAATTTTAAATAGGTGAAAATGTGTTTCACCATAATTATATGTTGTGTACTTATTTTGGAATTTCTTGAACTCTTTGTTTAGAAATAGCACAAATTCTATTATAAAACTGTTGCCAATTTAATTTTAATATATTTCTAATCTAATATATAAATAAAAAAATGGTGGCTTTTCATCTACTCACTTAAATTTCAAATAATTTAATGAGAGCATAAATTGAATAAGACACACGACGAATCTATTTTAAGAGGCATAATTTTTATATTTATATATTAGATTGAGTAATTTGATATTAAGCATGTGTACTGGAATAATTCTAAATCTTAAACCATGTTTAGAGTCAGCCTATAAAGTGGTTAAGTGCTGGAATAAATACAAAACCTTAAATCACTCATTTAAAATCAATATGTAAAGTGGTTAAAAAAACAAGCACATCTTTCACCGTTCTGTTGCACAGCTAACAATTTTAGAAAATAAAATATATTATGCAATCAACAAAAGTTCATATGTGTTTTCCAAATAAATCAAAGCCCCAATGTTAAAGAACAAAAAAATCTAAAAGGAATATTTTACGTGCATCTTTATTTAGAATAAAAAAAAATGCCCACACAGACATGTTCACAACCACACATAATAACATATCAGTCAACACGGTATGTACGTCACTACCATCCCATAGCATGTCCGTATACCCTCTTCCTGAGCATACACTTCAAACCTCCACCCACAAAATTAAAGAATTCTTTTGGAATGCAACTACAAACTGCAATAAAACAAGAATAATCCCATGGTCTACCATTACATTGCCGAAAAATGTGGTGGACCGGGCATCAAGAACCTCCACACGCTCAATATTGCTTACATTCTAAAGCTTCTCTGGAAGCTATTTACCAAACCAAGGAATTTATGGATTCATATTATCAATCAAAAATATTATCCCAATAAAATTCTGTTGATGGCTATTAGGCGTACATGTGCATCTTGGTGCTGGACCCCAATCTCCAAACTTATTCCCCTATTGCAACAATTAATTGAATGGAGAATCGGGACAGGAAATGTTTCCTTTGGAAATCACATTTGTGTACCTCTGGAATTTCTAGGCCAACAGTTTCCATTCCTTCATTCCACTATTTTAATGCCTCGTTTTCCATCTTTATCCACAACCATCAATAGAAAATACACAAGCTAGACTTTCCATTGAACTTTTTACATTATATCCAATCCCTCTATGTATCCCCCAAAACCCTTATAGGAAAAGCCCTTTTGGTGGCTTATCCAAACGAGATTATTCTCGATCAGAGATACTCGCCACTGGTTGAATAAGGAATCCATTCAACAAC
Organism: Sambucus nigra; assembly: GCA_949130495.1. Taxonomy (NCBI): domain Eukaryota; kingdom Viridiplantae; phylum Streptophyta; class Magnoliopsida; order Dipsacales; family Adoxaceae; genus Sambucus; species Sambucus nigra. The sequence continues at coordinate 25,504,403 of OX422218.1, read as the reverse complement.
ACACTTTGGCTGTTCCATGGCACTGGCTCTGAAAGTGTACACTTCATCCTAAACTCAAAATATTTTTTTGGTTCCTTGAGCACCAGGCTCTGCTTATAGCATATCATTTAATTTATTACCATAAGATCCCATCACCTATCTGGACCATATGCGACATGACTGACTCAAATATTCACATCTATATTAAATGCCCAACACTTTATCAATTGCACAGGTCGCACGATGGAACAAATCACGAGGCGATTGCCCTAATCCGACGTCTGAATGATGAGAGTGGGTACTTTCACAATACATACCAATCAATTCGACCTCTTTTGTCCCTTTATTGTCTCTGGCTCGCTTGAAATGAGACTATCTTTTGACACAATCGATTTATTAAATCCCTAATCCTACATTCAACATTGAACCAGATTCTCAAGTTGTTACACGCAGAAAGGGGACAACCCATCCAAGCAACTTTACTAAAGAGACAATATTATATTTCTTGGATGACGTCGGTGCTTCCATTCTATAAATGTAACACTGATTAAGAGAAATCTCACACCTCAGGACTAGTTTCCATTGGTGGCATCATTCGAAACTCTCAAGGACAGTTCATATGCAGATTCTCCCGTAATATTGGTTACACATCATCAATAATTGCCGAGCTTTGGGCCTTAAAATAGGACTAGATATAGCTTTTTAAGCGGGGCATAAAATATATTGAAATTGAAATAAATGGTCAAATTGTGTTCCCTATGATTTTCCCCACCCAATATATGACGGATTATAGCAATTCCACCATATGACCCTCTATCTATGTTTTCGTGAAGCGAACACATGTGTCGATGTCCTTGCTGCAATCTATGTATCGAGTCTTTTTTTTTCTACTTTTTTACGAACGTTCCAAATTTTTTATTTGCTTTCTTATTTTGTGATAAGAGTCATACTACTATAGTTACGTCAGCAACAAGCGACATCACTTGTAAAATACCTTTGTTTTGAATAAAGCTTCTATTTTAAAAAAAAAAATATCAGCAAAATCACCACTACCCAAACTGAGATACAAACCAACTAAGTATCACACTTCGCCCTCTCCCTTTGGATGTCACCTATGAAATCAAGAAAAAATGAATACAAATAGCCTGAAAGAAAAATTAAAAATTGGTAACTAAGAGAAGCATCAATGGTGGATGCTCATGAAAGGCAAATTTACAAACTAAAAAGGTGGTTTTACCTTTTCTTATGAGTAAGCTTCATCCTAGTGTAGAAGGAAGAATTTGTAAAGTAACTTCCTACGAACTAATATTGTTCGTAGGAAATATAAAAAAAAAATTTTTTACGAACAATATTTATTATCAGGAATTTTTATGAATATTATTTAACTGTACGAATTAAAAATAATGTTCATATGAACTACATTAGTTCGTAAGAATTCCGACGAACTAATATAGTTCGTAGTAATGTTTACAGAATTTGTAGAGGTTCTCTAACTTTCGAGAACGACTACAAATCCAACTAAAAATTCTCTCCCTTTTTTTCTCACCATTGCAGATACTACAATTTGTATAATTCAAAAATACTTTGTCTTTTAGTATCACCATTGTTGATTCTCTAACAACATAATTAATTTTAAAAAATTAAATATAATAGAAAAAATTATTAGCATGAATCTAATATGAACGTAAAAGAAATACCACGAGTGCTTTAATGTATCAATCAAAAATCAATAATGATTATACATACATTACTGTTACGATGATACTCACAACTCTCAACTTCAGACAGACAAAAAATATGTCACCTCCATTTAATGTATCTAGTTAAATGTATCTTGTGATGAAGCATGCAATCTATAAGAGATAGCGAGGGATTTATTTTGAAATATTAGGAAGAAGAAGAAAATACGAGGTTCGGGATTATAAGTAATAAATATAAAACTTTAGGTGTCTTAATTGGAAGTTTTTATTTAATTTCTTTAAAGAGTTAAAATATTATAAAAATTAAAAATAAATAGTGGATGAGTAAGACCACCACCAAGACTTAAAAAAAACACTTAAACCTCCAAAAAATCAAAAATAACAAAATTAAAACTAGAGCCATGACATTTCTATAAGGACAAGCAATGATAAACATAAATTATCTTATAATCTTATCTAGTCTATCTAAGTGGCATGGGATTGGAAACTTTGATACGCCATTGAATTGTTGTTCAGCATTTTTACTACACTATTCATGAATGTTAGAGAAAATTACCCGATCTAAATGTAATTACAAAAAAATTACAAAATACTGAATAAAACCATTAAAAGAAGAAAGGTTGTAAGTACGAGACCTTTTTTTATCTTGTCCCTTCATATCCTAACTAAATTTCATTCATTAAAGTGTCAAATGAGAAAGGTTGATATATATTTTTTAATCAAATACCCCAAAAATTTATTAGAAAACAAAAGTGGAGAATCTCCCCCCCTCCCCACCATCGATGGCTTACATCATGGATGAGCAATATGAAAACCAATGTTTACAAAAGCCTCTAAAATATCAATATAATATATAGTTTTAGGGCATATAAAAGGAAAAGTACGAAAAGCAATCTTAATTTCCCCACAAATTGGGCTAAGTATAGAAGACTCTTCATTGGGACACCCACATACATGCATTTGTTCCTAGCACACCATAAGTGCCAACAAATGAAGGCAGGAATGATAAGAAAATAGATACCTCTAATTTTGACACCCTTTGAATTAATCCACCAGTTTATCAAGTTGCCATTAAAATTTAAGGAAGAAATCTTCAACCCGATAATGTTTTAGAAATGACTCCAACTAGCTTGAGTAATAGAACTATTCCAAAAAAATATCATTTCTTTCCTCCTCACAAGACACCAAACAACATATCCACTTCAAGACGATATGAATTGAAGACGTTTGATGTACTCGTCTATGGGAACCCCTTTCTGAAGTAAACGCAACATGAAAACATATGTATTTTTTTATAAATACTCTTATCCTAAATTAGTGAAAAGGAGTGTTGAATACAACTTTTATCTCTCACTAAATTCCAAGCGGGTTTAATTGTGAAGATACCATCTTTTGTCAATGACCGTTTTCCGGAATCAATATCAAAGTTATTGAAAAATTCCTCCGAACTATTTTGAATTCGCCTCCAAATATGAGATGACGCTAAGATGGATCTTATAAGCCTCCAATTTTTTATGTTTACTATGCATGAATCGGGACCACAAAGAATTTGAATTAAAAAATTTATCAGAATAAGTAAGGGATAAATCATGCACAAGTTTTAAATTTAGCCCACCCTCTTCCATAGTTTTGCAAATTTCTTGCCATTTCACGCATTGATACTTCAACTTCTCTTCTTGATTACCCTATAAAAATCGAGCAAGGAGATGATCTATGTGATTAAGTACATATCTTTGGGGTTTAATTATTGCAAGGAGATGGAGGTGTATTTATTCTGCTACTGATTTGATGACAGTCAGTCTTTTCTCTTGAGAGATGCTTTGATGATTCAAATAATTGAGTTTGCCAATCAGTTTGTCAATGTATGACAAGAAATAAGATTTTTTCTTTTTCCCAGAGAATAGGGGAATCCCCAAATAGATGATTGAATTTTTTTTGAAAAGGAAAATGATCACATTTTCTACAATTCTCTTCATACCATAAGTCGCTTTATCCGAAAGATAGAAAGAACTTTTATTGTTATTTATCACTTCACCCTACTCTTCTTCATAAGCTTTTAGAAAACCTGTTATATTTTTAAGAAAATGTCTATAAAGGTTGACTTGCATACACCATTAAAAGGCCCCATATAGTGATGTATACAATGCCCACTAGATCAAAATGAAAATTAATACGGAATAAAAACAAATATTAAAAACAATAATTGATACTATAACCTTCTCTTACTTATCTCATAACCATGTAGTTTAATCTTTAGTTGATCACGCCAAATATTAATCTCGCTCTCAAGATGCAACAAAATTAAAGAACCTAATTAATAAACATAGAGTGAAATACAATTAGCACATATATACACATATATAATTAACATTAATTTCATACGACAAGGTTGAATAAGTATTTCAATGGTTAACAACGGATGAGTTATCCTTAATGTAAATATATCAAAGTGAATATTTTATAGATTATAACATTAAATATGAATCTTTCATCTTAACTATAAATGTATACATACAAACGTATCATATTAAGTTCAATAGAATATGAAACTTGCACTTCAACCCGGGCAATGGCACTACCTCAAACTTTCTCAACTATATTGTGCTTATAACACAACGCCTACCTCGTATCTACCGTAAACAATTATTCCAAAAAGATTTTATATCAGCTATCAAATTTAGTATGGAAAATAATATCAAATAAAACTATAAACATATATGCTCTCGACATTACCTCTTACACAATGGTCATTGGTTAGTGGATAAACCATTAATACCAGTAAAACAAGTTTTTCCTGACAATTTAGTTACCCAACATTCTCAGTAACAAATTTGGTGATGAGTTACTCGTTATCCTTGTAGGCCAATATTCCACAACTTTTTCATTAAACCATAAGTAAAATATTAATCGGTATAATAAGAATACGTCAGATAATTTAGAATCTTTTACTGAATAATGTTTTTACGGAAGTTACTTTTAAATACTAATTGATACCAAATAGATCATATGAAGCATATTATGTGTCAAATAAATAAACTTGGTTTTAAGAGAAATAGGATAAGGAAAATGAATATTAACAACTAAATTATCAAAACTAACCAATCTATAATTTACATAGATCTGAGTCTTAACGATGTGAATTTAATAAAATACAATGTTGGTATTGAGAAATTTGTAGAGTGCACCCACGATTGGAGAGTCACATAGGTGAAGATATTTTCTCGGAGTTTGATAACCTTTGCATTGAGTATGCTTAACGCCCTTAGGAAACAAATAAAATCCAACCTCATGGCAGATTAGCATTCCAATGTTAGTGGTGTTGAGAGGCATGTGATTATTTCAGGATATTGATAGGTTTAAAAGGAGTCGAATAATGCATGTGTCGAGTTCGGTTATTCGAATTGGTACAAATGGGTGATGTAACCTTCTAAGAGATACTGAGAGCATGTGTCGTGATTGGTCATGATGCTCAGGTGTCATGGGATGACTAGTGTAGGCAGGTAATATGTGATCTTGGAGAGTACTAGGAAATGCATTCGGGACTAAGAATATTGATTTCATGCTAGAGACTTAAAAATGACACCCAAGGAGGATATCGAAGCATGATTAGAATATTGGTGTGTGTTGATCGCATAAGTTAGAATAACCCTAGAAATGTAGGGACTAGTTCTTAGAACATCTTAGCAAATTGGTACGAATTAAGAGATGTAGCCCTGCGTGGTACTTACTTACCTTAGAATGCTATTAGTGACCGAAGTGGTCGTCACGCAAGTTTAGTTCGGCTAGAAGCTGGTAATAGGCTTACTGACAACTTTTTGTGGATAGATGTTATAATAAAGTAAATGTTTCTCTTAACGGGGTACTTTCTAAAGGGAATTTGGGACTCGATCATCGTATAAAAATTTCAACAATGATTGGGGTACATTAGGTTGGTCACAACGTCACTACAGAGGTGGACAAGGTTGGCATTGACAAAGGCGTTAGGAATTTGCAAACCAAAGTGGTTCGGATATGTCAAGGAGGTAAAAAGTGTAAGACCTACTCCTAAGGATGGAAGTTAAATGTTTGGCTTTTCGGAGGACAATAGGTTCATATGTTGCTTTCATCTTGTGGGGATGGATGCTTAGAGATCAGATTCGTCATAGTTGGTGAATGAAGCCAGGGTGTGTGGATAGGTTAATACCGAATGAGGACGTACCAGAGGAGTTGCAGAATTTCAAATATATGCATGGATTTTTCGTTCGTAGACCATAATTCATTGCGTGCAAGTGGGATTTTCTCATAACGATTATTTGTTCCTTCTCATTCTTGTGTATACCTTTCGATTCACATAATTGAAGATTGGTATTTTGACGATGGTCATAGCTTGAATTTGTATCGTTTCATGGTATGGTGCTATTTGGCTTGGTAGAGTGAGGGTGGGACTGACATGGTCAATGCAACTTGATAAATAGGTACGTCCTTATCTGAGGTAACCTTTTTACTGCATAAAGTTTAGGTACGGGTGACTACACCTTCGATCGCATGACTTGCTTATAATATCCATTAATTAGTGGCCTTATGATTGGCAGGCATGGCGGTTAGTGGCTCTGGTTATAAAGATCAGGATGGAGACTTGAAGACATCATATAGTGTTATAACTCGAGGAAACTTAGCACATAGTGTCATTTTGTCATTGTCAAAATACTCAAGTGTGTGTTCAATAGCTAGACTCCTAGAATGATCCTAGGTTCATGCAAGGATTGTGTGGAGGGTGTTAGTTTGATGCATGAATTGTGACTTGTTAGGTGTGTCACTTCAAGGGGCGAATGACTTGCGATATGACATTATGTGTTCATGGCAACCCTAAAAGTTTAGGACACTCAATATGTTTGGTCCTAATATTCGAGATGATTCTTGGTGATGAATTGGACTGAGTTTTATTCATCCGCCATTTTTCTCTTGGGTGAGTATTGATAACTAGAGAGGGTTATCCGATAGAGGTGCCGATATGCTTTAGGTATTAACAAAGGTGGTTATAGGCATTGAATATGCATGATCATCCAGTGGGTAGATACTCGAGGATGGTTAGCATGACGGTGAGTGTTAGAGCATGTTGCATGTTGAACGTTTTTTGAGAACTTCGTGAAAGAGCATGTAAGGTGATCTTAACTATTAATAACTTCGATGACTCAATCCTGCAGGATTTGTATGACTTATAATAAGAGTCGATAAACCCCATGGACTTAAAGAATTGGTAGATCGATGATTATGGGGATGAAATTTACTAAGGAGGGAAGAATGTAATACCAACGCCAAATATTTTATTACTTTTCTCGTTTAATTTGAGACCATATAAAATTCTTGAGGTATTGATAATTAATGCATGGACGTTTATCACTATAATTTATTATTTTTGGCCTTTGTGGTAGTTGTTGGAAATTATTGGGAGAATTTTTTAGATTTTAAGAAATTATGTGGATCGAACGAAAATAGAGATCCTTCAAACGAGGTTGCTATTTCGTTTGAACGATAAGGTTGTTGGCTCAAATAGGAATCGTGTGTTGTTCAAAGTTGGGTTCTAAAGAGGATCTAACGAGGTGTCCCTGCATAAGGTTTCTGTAATACCCCGTACTTTTGGCTATATTTATTTTTGGGATTAATTCATTAAATGCGTATTAATTAGAAATTAATCCGGGTTAAAAATACTAACGAGATGCGAGTTGGTATTTGATTATGTGCATATATGATTATATATGAATTTGGAATTATGAAATTTGTCGTGAGATTTATATACGGCAATTTGAGAATTTTGTTGAGACGCGTGTGACCGCCGCGTCATGGTATATTATTTTAATTATAAAAGTGATTTTTATTTCTATTATCCGTATGTTCATTTTGAGTGCACCAACGCGCCCGGAAGGGTCGAGATAGTCAGAAAACACTAGCCGGGAGTGTAGTTTGGATTCCGGGGTATTTTTAGGCCATACCGGCAAATTAAAGGGTATTTTGGTAATTTCGTATTTTGGGAAATTAAAAGTGACGAAATTTGGTTAATTACATCTGATGTGGATTTGACCCACTAAGCCCCTAACCAACCCATATTAACCTAGAAGGCTACGTAGGTTATTAGAAGAGTTTTCTAAGTTTCCCAAATCAAACCCTAGCCACCTTAAGCCACCATTGGAGAAGAAGCTTGGAGAGAAGAAATTCTGAAGAAATCTTCACCAAACCAACATCAAAATCAGAAATCAAATCAAGGCAAGTGATTTAAATTACATTCCTTATGCAGTGAATGCTTCTTCCATGTTAGAAACCTTGATAATCAATCTTATATAAGAGTTAAAAGAAAACCATGAAATTGGAAGTTATTATTTAATTTTGGGATAGGTTTGCATGTAGAAACATTGTTTGAAGATTGAATTCAGAGATTTCATATTTATGTGATGTAAAAACGAATTAAAATCTGGGAAATTATGATGAGAAAAATCTAGAGTTTATGTTCTTGAAGAAAATTGGGGAAAAATGTAGAAACTTGTGATTTAATGACGTTTAGGATGTATTAAACCCTTAAAAGATGTTAGTATATGACCTTAGCATGTTTGAGGATGATTAGAGAACTTAATACATTGTTGGAACGAATTTTAGAGGAGATTTGAGGAGTAAAAATGGTGAAAAACGAAACTTAGAGAAATCTGGGACGAATCTGGTAGGTCGTTAGAAGCCCCTGCCCAGGTCGTTCGAACGAACTCGTTCGAACGAGCTTCTAACGAATTGACCAGTCGTTCTAACGAAAGGGAGCCTCGTTCGATAACTTCGTTCGAACGAGATCTCGTTTAGAAGGTACAGTTCGTTCGAACGAACTGGAATCTCGTTCGAATGAGACTTCTAACGAGTTGACAGGGGGATCTCGTTCGAAGAGTCTCGTTCGAACGAGACTTCTAACGAGTTGACCGTTTGGGCCTTTTTGGACTGTCTTGATTTTTGGAGTTCCGTAAACTTGTTCGAGGATATAGATAACCTTCCTCTGATGTTGTAAGGATAGATTTGGGACTTTTGGGTTATTACGAGGAGTAAATTATATATGAGAGATTTAATTCAATGAACCATTTGGCTTGAGACGTGAGAGTCTACTACGACGTGAGAATAGATTATGGCACGTATAATTATAAATCGGAATAGTATAAATAGTGATAAATTATAAGTTAGTACGAGAATGCGATATGTACTACGATTAAACTATGGGATTACTAAGATGTGTGTTACTTAGTATTGGTATATGAATTGTGTGTATGACATACCTACCATACTTGCTATCACGGGAGGTTTGCGTTCGTTTAGGGCCCTCTAATCCTTGTGTTGCCCTAATTTAGACTGGTTACCTTGATGAACATAGGTCATAGAAAGACTTATTGGGATATTAATAAGTCCGTTGATCGTAGGAGCGTAGGTATGTACGTGACCTATGTGATGTGACTGTGTTCGCCTCCACTATTTGTGATGTTGTTATCTGTGAACTATTCCTGAGAGATTCGGAATATGTAATCCTTATGTGCGTGATGTACTGGGATGGATAGCAGAGTATGTGTGCACCACAACTTAGTTCTCGGGGTGCTTGTATTGTATATTTATGATGTGAATAATATACGCTTAATTAATGGGAACCTTCATGTTATTGTTGTGAATATAATTACGGTATTGTTTCGAGAAATATAACGAGTTAACTGATAGTGTTACATATTGCATATTGAGCATCTGAGTTTACGTTAAACCCCTACTTAATTACGAGGGTTATAATGTTAATAGAACCGAGTAAAAGAGGGTAGGACCTATGGAAGTCTAGCTAGATATGATGGTACTTAGCTAGTGATTTGTGTCGTTATAGATGGGTACTTACGTTTGGAGTGCACAGTTAGACGAGAGGTGAGAATAACATGTGAGTGCACGTCCTAACATGTATTTTGCATTTAATGTTTTAAATGTTTTTAAAGCACTTGCAGGTTTTTAAAATATAACTCCACATTCGGGCTCTGACCCGTTTTCTTTTCAAATCTATTTTCTTTGTAAAACCATTTTAGGTGCCCAGCCACAAGGACACCATGCATAGGATACTCATTCAGGTGACGAGCTGTAGCTGTTTGTGGAAGCTACAGGGATTTGCTTGTAGACGCCTCTATCACTTGGATTCCAGATTCATTATCTATCAGTTGTAGGGCATGTTGCCCATTTCTATTAGAGTTACATTTCTATTTCAGTTTTTAGACTTTGGCATGTACTGTTTTAGTTTCAGTTTACTTATTTCAATTATGCGATTGTAGTGAGGAGTTTTTCCTCCAGACTTTATTTACGTTATGTGATGGTCTTTCTATTTACATCATTATGGTGAATGGTGTTATTATTCTTTATTACACTTGTTGCATGTTAATCGGACTTTAGTTAAAATTTGGCACATACTTTTTAAATACTAGGTGGTTAGTAATCATTAAAAATGTTTTCGACAGTGATGCTATTAAATGGACCAACTTGGAATTTTGAATTAATTTAATAAAGGAGTAGCTACCCGGTATTTAATTAGTCGGGGTGTCACAGGTGGTATCAGAGCATCAGGTTCTAGTGTCCTTTAGCATCTGACGGCTTATTATGTCTTCCGCTGAGCTTTCTTTGATATAGAGCCCTAAATATTAGGAATGTTGTATTCAAATCTGTACTTTGGGAATTCGTACTTCCGCGGTTTGTTTATTTGAATGATGAACTCATCCAAATTAACTTAAATTTTCAGATGGATCGTCAAGAAGAACTAGCTCAAATGGGTAAGTTAATAAACGGTCTAGATCGACTCACACCTTGGGTATCCCCGGTTAGAATATCAACCGCCGAGTTAGCGGGTATCGTGGCACAAGCAGTTACCACTACAGTTTTACAATACCAAGAACGCAGCATACAACTTAAAGGAGGCAAAAGACCTAGAGAGGTTAGCCAAGTGCATGTGAATAAGGCTGACAAATGTGCGAGGACCCCGAAAATTCAACTACAGATTGCCCAAGACCGAGTTGGTTCTAATCAACAATGTGGTACAATGAAGCATTTTCGAAAGGGGAATAAAGTTCCAAGTCCGCAAGGACGAAATCGTCAGCAGCAGAGTCAGAGGGGGAGTAACTTCAGAGGTCGATGTTTTGTGTGTGGCACGCACGGCCATAAAAGCCAGGATTGCCCAGAGGGTGTTAGAGCTCCCCAGCACCAGGGTGCCCATGATGATCCACAGGGGACACTTTTTACAATCGCTCTCACAGCACCAGCTCAGGTGCTAGCCCTACCAACCTTTCCAGTAGCTCCAGTGCAGCAAGGACAGAATGGTCATCAACAATTTCAAAAGGGCCAGCAATGCCAGGGCAGAAATGATAGCGGTCACCAGAGTCGTGGTCAGCATGGACAGCGAGGGGGAAGCTTCCGAAGGAAGTGTTTCATTTGCGGTAAGATTGGACACAAACGTCAGGATTATCCTAATAGGGGCAGGGCCCCACAGCAGCAGCAGCAGGGTGCTCGCCAGGAACCGCAGAGGCCTATGTTTCCCGCCGCTCTCCCCGCACCGCCACAGATGGCAGCATTTCCACCCATTCCAGCAGTCCCATCTCGGCAGGGGCAGCTACAGTACGGACGTGTCTACAACGTCCACCAGGCTACAGTTCCACAAGCACCGCCCACGATTGAGGGTACGTTTCCTATCCATGGCACTATGGGTCGGGTATTATTTGATACGGGTGCTACACATTGTTTTATAGCTACACACTTCGCGAATGCTTTAGGATTGTTAGCTACGACAGAGAGCACAGTGACGTGTGTCGACTCACCATTGAGGGGTGGGTCACTTATTTTCTTTATATGCCGGGGAGTGGGGGTAGAGATTGGTGGTTTGGTATTACCTGCAGACATGTTGGTATTAGATATGCATGTTCATGATGTGATTATCGGTATGGATTGGCTCATCGCTTATAGGGCCATGATTGATTGCTTCAGCGGGAGCATTGTTTTTGCCATTCCGGGGCAAGAGATGTTTGTAGTGGCGATGCCTCTCCCAGAGGGAGGATCGACCGCTCATCTGTATTACATTGAGGAGGATACCTCTAAGGAGGTAGTCATTCCTTTAGATTCTATCCCAGTAGTCAGGGAGTATTCGGATGTGTTTCAGGAGATACCAGGCTTACCCCCCAGTCGAGAGATAGACTTTGTTATAGATTTGCTACCGGATGCGAGACCTATAGTACGCGCACCGTACCGTATGGCTCCAGCTGAGATGAGGGAGTTACGGGATCAGATAGAGCAGCTGTTAGGTTAGGGCTTTATTCACAGGAGTACCTCACCTTGGGGCGCTCCAGTTTTGTTTGTGAAGAAGAGGGACGGTTCACTGAGATTGTGTGTGGACTACCGAGAGTTGAATAAGGTCACGATACGGAATAAGTATCCGTTGCCTCGAATCGATGACTTATTCGACCAATTGAGAGGAGCTTCTTTCTTCTCGAAGATTGATTTGAGATCGGGATACCATCAGTTGCGTATCAGGGAGGAGGATGTCTCGAAGACTGCGTTCTTATCGAGATATGGTTCTTACGAGTTTTGGGTTATGCCTTTCGGTTTGACCAACGCTCCAGCTGTGTTTATGGACTTGATGAACAGGGTGTTCAGGGATTTCCTAGATCAGTTTGTCATTGTCTTCATCGATGATATTCTGGTTTACTCCCATACAGAGGAGGAGCACGCCGAGCATTTGAGGCAAGTTTTGCAGACACTTCGTCAGAACGAGTTGTATGCAAAATATGAGAAGTGCGGGTTTTGGCTGAAGGAAGTCCAGTTTTTGGGACATATCATTTCCGACCGGGGAATATCTGTTGATCCGGGGATAGTATCAGCGGTGAGGGAGTGGGGACAGCCAACGACACCGACTAAGATTCGTAGTTTCTTGGGTCTAGCAGGATACTACAGGAGGTTTATTCGGGGCTTCGTAGAGATAGCAGGTCCTTTGACACATCTAACTCGTAAGGGTGTGCCATACATCTCAAGTGATGCCTGTCAGTTGACATTCGATGAATTGAAGTACAAATTGACATCAGCACCTGTGTTAGCATTGCCGAGACCGGGAGTTGAGTATTTGGTTTACACCGATGTGTCTTTGCAAGGACTGGAAGGTGTATTGCCGCAGGAAAGACAGGCCATAGCTTATTCTTCCCGTAAGCTTAAGCCTCATGAGAAGAATTACCCCACACATGATTTGGAGTTGGTGGCAGTGGTATTTGCCCTACGGATTGGGAGGCACTATCTTTTGGGGGAGAAGTTCCAACTGTTCACGGACCACAAGTCCCTACAGTACCTATTCACGCAGAAGGAATTGAATATGCGGCAACGTAGGTGGCTTGAGTTTGTGAAGGACTACCAGTTCGACATCCAGTACCACCCGGGAAAGGCTAACGTGGTAGCAGACGCGTTGAGCCGTAGGCCAGCAGATGAGGTGGCAGAGGTGTGGAAGGCTAAGTGGAAGGAATTGGGACACCAGGATGCAGTGGCCGGATCTTTCATGTCTGTGATGACCGTTACACCGCAGATTGTCACGAAGGTAGTACGGGCACAGGCTAATGACTTGTTCTGTCAGGAGCAGACAGTTCGATTACTAGCAGAGGGAGCCGAGTCCTATACCGTTAGCTCAGACGGGGGATTACGCTTCAATGGGAGATTGGTAGTTCCGGAAGGAGAGGAATTGCGACACGACGTGATGGCAGAGTCGCACGGTTCACGGTTCGCGGTACATCCCGAAGGGGACAAAATGTACCAAGACATAAGACGTCAGTATTGGTGGAGCGGTATGAAGAGAGATATCGCTGAGTTTGTTTCGAAATGTGCCACTTGTCAGCTTATAAAAGTGGATCATCAGAGACCAGCATGACTTCTACAGCCGTTGGAGGTTCCGGTGTGGATGTGGGAAATCATATCCATGGACTTTATCACGGGGTTGCCTACGTCGCAGAGGGGTCACGACTCCGTTTGGGTAATTGTGGACAGGTTGTCCAAGGTCTCTCACTTTTTACCCGTAAGGACTGACTACACTACGGGACAGTATGCCCAGCTCTTCATTTCAGAGATTGTGCGACTTCACGGTGTGCCCCTAAATATCGTGTCTGACAGAGACAAGATATTTGTTTCGAGGTTTTGGGAGAGTTTCGAGGAGGCCATAGGCACGGAATTACGGTTGAGTACGGCTTATCATCCGCAGACTGATGGGCAGACTGAGAGCACAAATCAGATGTTGGAGGACATGCTACGCATGTGCATTATTGACTTTGGGGGTGGATGGGATCAGTACCTTCCACTGGTGGAGTTTGCTTACAACATCTCCTATCAGTTCACTATTGGCATGGCTCCGTTTGAGGCATTGTACGGTAGGCCTTGTCGTTCCCCAGCATGTTGGTTAGAAGTGGGGGACAACAAACTACTTGGGCCGGAAGTGGTTCAGGATACTTCGGCAAGGATTGAGTTGATTCGGAGTCGCATTCGGGTAGCTCAAGATAGGCAGAAGAGTTATGCTGATGAGAAGAGATTTTTCAGAGAGTTCCAAGTGGGGGACCAGGTTTTGCTCAAAGTATATCCTATGAAGGGGATTATGCGTTTCGGGAAGAAAGGGAAGTTGGCACCAAGGTATGTGGGGCCGTTTCCTATTATTGAGCGGATCGGACCGGTTGCGTATAGACTTGGGTTACCGGAGCATTTGCATCGGATTCACGATGTGTTCCATATTTCCTCGCTGAGAAAATACCTTAGAGATAATTTGGCTCATTCTCACATTGCTGTGGAGGACATCGATCTCCAGCCGGATAGCTCCTACGAGGAGGGACCGATTGCTATTTTGGAGCGAAGCGAGAGGAAACTGCGGTCAACGATAGTTCCGTTAGTGCGTGTTCAGTGGCGACATCACAATGTCGAGGAGTCCACATGGGAGAGCGAGGATGAGATGCGCAAACGTTATCCAGAGTTATTTTTACCAGGTAATTTCTAGTTTTGAATTTCGGGACGAAATTCAGTTATTAGGGGGGAAGTATGTAATACCCCGTACTTTTGGCTATATTTATTTTTGGGATTAATTAATTAAATGCGTATTAATTGGAAATTAATCCGGGTTAAAAATACTAACGAGATGCGAGTTCGTATTTGATTATGTGCATATATGATTATATATGAATTTGGAATTATGAAATTTGTCGTGAGATTTATATACGGCAATTTGAGAATTTTGTTGAGACGCGTGTGACCGCCACGTCATGGTATATTATTTTAATTATAAAAGTGATTTTTATTTATATTATCCGTATGGTCGTTTTGAGTGCGCCAACACGTCCGGAAGGGTCGAGATAGTCAGAAAACACTAGCCGGGAGTGTAGTTTGGATTCCGGGGTATTTTTAGGCCATACCGGCAACTAAAAGGGTATTTTGGTAATTTCGTATTTTGGAAAATTAAAAGTGACGAAAATTGGTTAATTACATCTGATGTGGATTTGACCCACTAAGCCCCTAACCAACCCATATTAACCTAGAAGGCTACGTAGGTTATTAGAAGAGTTTTCTAAGTTTCCCAAATCAAACCCTAGCCACCTTAAGCCACCATTGGAGAAGAAGCTTGGAGAGAAGAAATACTGTAGAAATCTTCACCAAACCAACATCAAAATCAGAAATCAAATAAAGGCAAGTGATTTAAATTACATTCCTTATGCAGTGAATGCTTCTTCCATGTAAGAAACCTTGATAATCAATCTTATATAAGAGTTAAAATAAAACCATGAAATTAGAAGTTATTATTTAATTTTGGGATATGTTTGCATGTAGAAACATTGTTTGAAGATTGAATTCAAAGATTTCATATTTATGTGATGTAAAAACGGATTAAAATCTGGGAAATTATGATGAGAAAAATCTAGAGTTTATGTTCTTGAAGAAAATTGGGGAAAAATGTAGAAACTTGTGATTTAATGATGTTTAGGATGTATTAAACCCTTAAAAGATGTTAGTATATGACCTTAGCATGTTTGAGGATGATTAGAGAACTTAATACATTGTTGGAACGAATTTTAGAGGAGATTTGAGGAGTAAAAATGGTGAAAAACGAAACTTAGAGAAATCTGGGACGAATCTGGTAGGTCGTTAGAAGCCCCTGCCCAGGTCGTTCGAACGAACTCGTTCGAACGAGCTTCTAACGAATTGACAAGTCGTTCTAACGAAAGGGAGCCTCGTTCGATAACTTCGTTCGAACGAGATCTCGTTAGAAGGTACAGTTCGTTCGAACGAACTGGAATCTCGTTCGAACAGCCTCGTTCGAACGAGACTTCTAACGAGTTGACAGAGGGATCTCGTTCGAACAGTCTCGTTCGAACGAGACTTCTAACGAGTTGACAGTTTGGGACATTTAGGACTATCTTGATTTTTGGAGTTCCGTAAACTTGTTCGAGGATATAGATAACCTTCCTTTGATGATGTAAGGATAGATTTGGGACTTTTGGGTTATTACGAGGAGTAAATTATATATGAGAGATTCAATTAAATGAACCGTTTGGGTTGAGACGTGAGAGTCTACTACGACGTGAGAATAGATTATGGCGCGTATAATTATAAACCGGAATAGTATAAATAGTGATAAATTATAAGTTAGTACGAGAATGCGATATGTACTACGATTAAACTATGGGATTACTAAGATGTGTGTTACTTAGTATTGGTATATGAATTGTGTGTATGACATACCTACCATACTTGCTATCACGGGAGGTTTGCATTCGCTTAGGGCCCTCTAATCCTTGTGTTGCCCGAATTTAGACTGGTTACCTTGATGAACATAGGTCATAGAAAGACTTATTGGGATATTAATAAGTCCGCTGATCGTAGGAGGATAGGTATGTGCGTGACCTATGTGATGTGACTGTGTTCGCCTCCACTATATGTGATGTTGTTATCTGTGAACTATTCCTGAGAGATTCGGAATATGTAATCCTTATGTGCGTGATGTACCGGGATGGATAGCAGAGTATGTGTGCACCACAGCTTAGTTCTCGGGGTGCTTGTATTGTATATTTATGATGTGAATAATATACGCTTAATTAATGGGAACCTTCATGTTATTGTTGTGAATATAATTACGGTATTGTTTCGAGAAATATAACGAGTTAACTAATAGTGTTATATATTGCATATTGAGCATCTGAGTTTATGTTAAACCCCTACTTAATTACGAGGGTTATAATGTTAATAGAACCGAGTAAAAGAGGGTAGGACCTATGGAAGTCTAGCTAGATATGATGGTACTTAGCTAGTGATTTGTGTCGTTATAGATGGGTAGTTACGTTAGGAGTGCACAGTTAGACGAGAGGTCATGTGAGTGCACGTCCTAACATGTACTTTGCATTTAATGTTTTAAATGTTTTTAAAGCATTTGCAGGTTTTTAAAATATAACTCCACATTCGGGCTCTGACCCGTTTGCTTTTCAAATCTATTTTCTTTGTAAAACCATTTTAGGTGCCCAGCCACAAGGACACCATGCATAGGATACTCATTCAGGTGACGAGCTGTAGCTGTTTGTGGAAGCTACAGGGATTTGCTTGTAGACGCCTCTATCACTTGGATTCCAGATTCATTATCTATCAGTTGTAGGGCATGTTGCCCATTTCTATTAGAGTTACATTTCTATTTCAGTTTTTAGACTTTGGCATGTACTGTTTTAGTTTCAGTTTACTTATTTCAGTTACGGGATTGTAGTGAGGAGTTTTTCCTCCAGACTTTATTTACGTTATGTGATGGTCTTTCTATTTACTTCATTATGGTGAATGGTGTTATTATTCTTTATTACACTTGTTGCATGTTAATCGGACTTTAATTAAAATTTGGCACTTACTTTTTAAATACTAGGTGGTTAGTAATCATTAAAAATGTTTTCGACAGTGATGCTATTAAATGGACCAACTTGGCATTTTGAATTAATTTAATAAAGGAGTAGCTACTTGGTATTTAATTAGTTGGGGTGTCACAGTTTCCTTACCTTGTTAAAAGTTTCTTAAATGGGGGATCAAATGATATCCTAATCATGTTCAAATGAGGTCCCATTGTCGTTCCAATGACCCGCCCAAAAATCTGTTAAATCTGATTGCCCTTGTGTGCTATAGCATTTTAAACCCTTAGATGGATGAGGTGTCGAGTTTTGAAGGCTCCAGATAATAAAAAAGTTAATGTTGATGACCTTGGTTATTAAAACCAACTTTAAGTTTATTTGTGGTGTTAGAGGAGAAAGAAATGGAGGGTTCTCTCCACTATTTTTATACCAACATTTACTTCTCCTTGTATCTCTCTCTCTGATATGAAGAATATTTAGTCTTCCCTAAGCACCTCCAACCATTGATAGACCATGCCACTACCATCCCTCGACCTTGTGCCACCATATTTCATAGGTATTCTACCATAAATAAGCCTTATACACCCATTTTCTCCATTGCTTGGTAGAGATACAAAATTTGAAGTGATTGTTGGGTTTTTTTTCAAGAAGAAGAGTACAAGATTAATGGAGTTTGAAGGGGGTTTTGCTTGAATCTTTTATGGAGGCAAGCTTTATAGAGCTAGGCAAACTCATTGAGGTCACCTTAGGATGTGGGGGGTTTCCATCAATTTCTTCTTTATCCAACCATTTTGGGAGCTCCATTTGAGGTGGGAACTTTACTCTTTAGTTAAAAACTTTATTTTTCCATATGTTTGTCATGTACTTTGAGTTCGTCAGAGTAAGATGAATTTAAGATATACGAATGATATTTCTTATGACGTGTAAAATTTGTTTACGAAGGGTTTCAATGGTTTTGAGTAAAATGATATATTTCAAGAAAACGTGGAATTAAATATTTTTATGAAATAAAAATGTTGGAAGGATATTATTTTTTTAGAGTAATTTATAAACAAATGTTTCAAGGTTTTCTTGTGAAAAGTTGGGATTTATATAAGTGGATATTTTATTCATGTTTTAAAGAAATAAACATATCTTTTTCCTTGAAAGGTATGTTTGTGCAAGCATTATTAAAATTTTAGAATAAATTATATGTAAGACCCTTTTAATAGGATTTTTGGACTTAAAATCCACCTTCTCATGCATATAAACTTGTAGTATTTCGATGATGAACATATAAACAAGTTTGATGAAAATTTATTGCATTTAAACGTGAAATAAAGAAATTAAAATTTTCATCCCTTAGAGTGTGTGAAAAAGGTGTTGAAAATGTGATAAGTGTAAGGGTTCAAGACTACATTTATTAATAAAAAAAAGTGTATTTTCTTATAAAGTAGTCTTTAGATGTTCAAGGATTTCTTGAAAAAGAAAGTAATGTGATAAAAAAAGGTTTTAAACTTAAGAAGTGTGTTACTCCAAAGTGTTAAATAAGAGTCAATGAGTAAAAAATAATTAAAAAGTTAGTGTGAGCAACTTAATGATGGTTTGACAAGTCACACTTGTGAAATGGACAAAATGACAAGTTTGGGCACAAATGGGTAAAATGGTAATTTTACAAAAAGTGGAACATTTTTATGAAATTAAAATGTTGGAAATGTGTTACACAAAATGGTCCTAAATGAACACGAAAAATTATATTAAAGTGAGAAAGACATTATGTAAGTGATAACTACATAATAAAGTCCGATAAAGAGAATAATCGTAATTAACAAGTACGGGTAGTATTGATAAAAACAACGGCGACTTGGGATATGATAAATTCCTATTATGATAAATAAGGTCGAGTGTGTGCCTATTACTGTATAGGATGATTATATACCTATTGATTGATAATTTGTGTGTATGACATACCTATGCTACTTACTATCGACGCGAGGTTTGCGCATAGAGGGAAGTCATATCCTGATGAGCCTTAAGGGAGATCTTTGACTTGTTGCCTCAGAACATATGACTTAGGTTAGATTCCCATTAGTGAGAACAATAGTATTGAATGGTCTTTTTGGTACGTAGGTATGTGCGTAGCCCAAAGGCTTAAGACTATGTTCGCCTCCACTCTTTGTGATTTGTTAATTATGGTTCGTGGGATATACCAAACGTATGGTCCTTTATATAGTGATAGGATGTACTGGGACATGATAGGAGAGTATGCACGCACCACAGTTGTGTCTCGGGGTCTAGTATTATATATATATATATATATATATATATATTATAATTAATTTATATATACACTCGTGATATTATCTGCTGTGTGAATTGAGTGGACATATTGAATAGTGAAATTGAAATGAATTAAGTATGAGAACACTTAATGATATTATATTGGAAAAAGGTCTTATCAATGTTGAAAATAAATGGATGTAGATATATATCTTTATCATACGTATTAAGAGTATAATACGTGGGAAAAGTATGGGCGATGATTGAGTAACACTGACAGGAACTAGTTAGCATGGGAATAGAAACTAGTATGATTTAGAGGTACGTTAGGCGTACACTCTAGATGAGAGGTGAGACTTTCAAGTGAGCCAAAGAATCTAACATGTATTAAATAATTGCTAATTGTAGAATTTATTCACTTGCTATTTCTAAAATATTTTACTATTGGGCTTTGACCCATTTTATTGCATATTCTCTTCTATCTCTTGTATCTTCTATATTAGGTGTCCACCCACAGGGAGGCCAGGTATAGAGTTGCAGACTTTGCCTAGACGCTTACATACCTTTGATTCATGCATACATAGTAGTTGTCTTAATTTAGGGCATTTTGCCAAAGAGGATTCTAGTTATTTCTTTTCTATCTTAGACATATTAAGTTCTTATGTCGATTTTGGTACATTCAAGTTTTGATAGGATTATTGTATTGAGATATTTAAACTGGAGAGTTTTATTCCTGTTTCATTTAATTCAATTTTGATATTACTCAGTTGTTATTCGTTGTGTGAATGGATTGTGTTAAATGGTTTATGTTTTAAAAGTGGATTTTTTAATTATATTAAAATTTGAAAAGTTTAACACCTGCTTAAATGGATATTAGGGGATTAAATAAATAAAATATTTTTCGATAGTGATGCTAAGAATGAACCAGCTTTAAATTATATTTTAATTGGGTAAAGGACTGTTCACCCGATATTTAATTGAGCGGGGTGTTACATGTAAGCTTCCCTCTAAACTCATGGAATAACACTGCTCCCCCAGCTAAAAGCTGCCGAATCCATTCCTGACAACACGAATCCACTGCCTGGGCCTGTATAACCCTCGTGAAAATATGGGGGGTAACGGTCATAACCGACATGGATGATCTGGAAAATGAATCATGATGTTCGAGTGCTTTCCATTTTGCCTTCCAAATTTCTGCCACATTACCCACTCGCCTACGGCCCAACGCGTCTGCCTCAAAATTAGCCTTCCCTGGATGGTACTGGATGTCAAACCGATAATCATTCATAAATTCTAGTCACCACACTAATGCATATGCAAATCCATCTGAGTTAACAAATATAGTAGTGACTTATGATTTGTGAAAAGACGAAACCTCTCCCCAAAAGGTAATGTCTTCAAATCCGTAGAGCAAATATGATTGTTGCTAACTCAATGTCGTGGGTGGAGTGGTTCCTCTAATGAGGTTTAAGTTTGCATGAAGCATATGCTATGGCCTAGTCCTCCTGTTGTAGCACACCGCTAAGTCCCTCTTGGGATGCCTCAATAAAAATAAGATACTCCACTCCTCTCCTGGTCAGTGCGAGAACTGGTGACGAAGTCAACTTGTCCTATAGCTCATCTAAAGTTAACTAACAAGCATCATCCCGGATAAATGATACCCCCTTGAAGGTAAAGTTCGTTAATGGACCCGCAATCTTAAAAAAAATGAATAATTCATCGGTAGCACCCGGCGAACCGTAAGAAACTATGTACCTCTGTCGGTGTCATGGATTGTCCCCACTCCCTCACCGCTAACACCTTACTCAAATCCACTGATATCCCCATTTAAGATAGGATATGACCAAATAACTCTACATCACACAACAAAAATATACAATTTTCAAACTTAGGGTATACTGATGCTTGCGTAGTGTCTGCAAAACCTCACGCAGATGCTCTGCATGTTCCTCCTTAGTCTGAGAATAAATTAGGATGTCATTAATAAAGACAATGACAAAATGATCTAAGAACTCCCTGAAACCTTATTCATCAAGTCCATAAACACCATTAGCATGTTGGTTAGCCCAAATGGCATAACCCAAAACTTATAATACCTATATATCATCGAAAAGGAAGTCTTAGATACATCTTGCTCCCGGATGAGCAACTAGTGGTACCCTAATCTCAAATATATCTTAGAGCAATAGGCGACTCCTCTTAACTGGTCAAATAAGTCATCAATTAGGGAAAATGATATTTATTCCGTATCGTGACTTTATTCAAATCCTAATAATCCACACATAGGCATAGAGATCCATCTCTTTTTTTCACAAATAACATTGGGGTACCCTAAGGAAAAGTGCTCCTACGGATAAAATCCTACCACAAAATCTACTCAATCTAATCATGTAGCTCCCTCATCTCCATATGGGCCATATGATAATGCGTATGAGCTAGGCGACAATCCCGGTATCTCCTAAAATACATCAACGAACTCACACACAATCGAAATCAAATCTTGGTAGATCAGTACACCCTTTGAGGTATCCTCCTCTATATAGTATAAGTTAGTTGATGATAATCCTTCGGAATGGGGCATCACCACTAAGAACATCTCATGACCCAGAATCGTAAACACAATGCTCCTATTGTAATAATCATTCAGGGATTAATACACTTGTAGCCAATCAATGCCCATAATGGTGTCATACTTTGACATATCTAAGATGATCATATCGGCGAGCAAAACAAGTCTCCCAATGTTTATACTCACGCCCTGGCAAATAAGAAGATAAGTGCCCCCTACACAATGGTGAGTCTACGCACATGATTGTACTATCGACCATGTATAACAACCATGTGGATTGAGCAAATATAGTGGATATAAACGAGTGTGAAGCCCAGTGTGAAATAATATAAGCCTCGAAGTTCTGTGTGTGACAAATATAACCTCAACTATGGGTGGCGCCTGTGGAACTGCAGCCTGGTGGACGTTGTACACGCGTCCATACTATAATTGCCCCTACTGTTATGGGACTTATGGGATGAGTGGTACAAGAGGCAATACTGATGCTGGAAGGGCGGAGGGACAAATAGGCCTCTGGGACTCCTGACGAGTGCCCTGCTGCTACAGAACCCTCTCCCTATTTAGACAATCCTCATGTTTGTGTCCATTCTTCCCACATATAAATTGCCAATGAAATTTCCCCCTCTCTAGCCCTACTAGCCGGTACCATCTCTCCTTTGGCCCTGATTGCCCTGCTGAAAATGCTACTGGCCCTATTGACCCTAATGGCCATGCCTTAATCCACCCTGTCCCTGTCGGAAATCTCCTGATAAAAAATGCTTAGCAAAAACCCCTGTTAGGAACCCTACTTACCCTGTCTCATCTGAATTTAAGTCAATTGTGCCCCACTGGCACTGCCACCCCCTGTTCTGCCCTGCTGGCTGGACTTTCCTGCGTGCTTGCTTCCATTCACGTCCTCAAAATACTGTAAAGAGACCTTCACAACATCCGTATACATCCTTAAAATTGGATTACCAAAAAAATGTTGTTGGATTCTCTATCTAAGACCATTAACAAACAGTAGTACCCTATTCTCCTATGTGCTCACCTCATCAGTTATGAATTTTTCCAACCGATTGAATTCCTCCTCGTATTCGTCCACTGCCCATCCTTCTCGAGAGATGTCTAAGAACTTTTGCCTTATCTCTATCTGAATTGAGGATGGAAAATACTTGTTATTGAATCGCTCCCAGAACTCCCAAATAGGCAAGCTATTCCTCTCCTGTGCAGTGGTAATAGACTCCCAACACTACAAGGCTTCCCCCACTAGCTTATAAGTAGCTAGTATTTGTCTTTAGGTATTAGTGCACTCGTAAATCCATAAATTCCGCTGGATGTCCTTCTTCCATTGGTAAGTAGTAACAAGATCTGGGCTTCCCTAAAACTTTGGAGGATGAGCCTTCTAAAAGGCGTGTCTATTTCGCTCACAGACAAAAGCAAATGAGTGTGTCTAATCTGGATCCACAACCTGGGACTGAGGTGGCACATGTGGTGCTTGCTAAGAAAATGTGGTCAAAGTTGCGTTAATCGCGTGTGCAATAATAGCGACGACCACAGCAACGTTCTGTAATACCCCGTATTTTTGTAGCTTTTAAATTATGGGATTTATAAAATTTAATTGAGATAAATTAATTTAATTTTAATCCGAAATGTTGTTTTAAATATTTACTAGCGTGACGAGAGTTAGTAATTATTAGAAATTTGTTATTTGTTTAATGTTACTGGATGAGTATAGTAATATATGAGATTTACTTTTATAATATTGTCAAGTGTGAATAAAATGACAATTATGGAAATTTAAGTCGGGACGCGCTTATGTCGCGTCGGAAATAAATGTCGATTAATAAAATTGAAATATTTTTAGTTATCCGTATGGTCGTTTTGAGTGCGCCAACGTGTCCGGAAGGGTCGAGATAGTCAGAAAAGTGTTCCCGGGGGTTTAGTTTGAGTCTCGGGGCTATTTTAGGATTAATTAGTACCCCGGGAGGGCATTTTGGTCATTTTATATTTTTGGGTAATTAAACCCACGAAATTTCAATGGTTATATCATATGTCTAAGGTTGCCTTCTAGGTTTAGAACAACCAAAGATAAGTGACGGCCATAGGAGAGGGAAGGAGAGAGCTTCCAAAGCAATCCAAGGCCCGAAATCCATCCGTTTGCACCGCCTCCACCACAAACGGGTAGATCGCGAGATGGGGAACGTAACCCACCAAATTCGGCACCAAACCAGAACGTCGAAAACCCCAGGTAAGTGTTTATCTTGCTTATTTCGTTGATGCATATTTCATATTGGCTTAAGGATGATTAGGATGAATGTAATGGAAGAAAAACCCAATTTGAGATAGGAAATTCCATGTAGTGATGACTTAAATGATATTCTGGAAACCTTTTGTGATGTAGAGGATTAAACCACGAAATTTTGATGTTGTATAAGAACGAAACCTTAGAGCCAATCTGAATATAGGAGGCAAATTCGCGCATGAGGCCCCCCGAACCGGTTCGCCCCCCAAATCGGTTCTCCCCTAGGTGCGCGAATATTTGCGGGTCTGGTGTGCTTTTTCTTCCATTCAACACTTATAATTTTTTTTTTGTTTTCTTTCCTTTCTTCTTTGAATTTTTCTTCAACTTCAACGGGTCATAAATCATCAACCGTATCTCGGATTTGGGTGTCGTTTCTTCCAGTGTTCTCGTTGTTCCGAGCTCTTCAACTTTCCAGTAGAATCCTCCTTCGGGATCTGGCTGCAGAATTACCAAAATGCCCTTGAACTTTCCTTCTTAGCTTTTCTTTCATTGTCTCGCTTTCTCTTTTGCGCTGCGTGCATAATTAGCATGTAAAACCAATAAGAGAAGCACGAAACACGAAATACTTGCCAACGAAGATTAGTAGCATAAATGTGCATCAAATACATATAGGTTACATCACTAGGGTTCACAAATGCACTGAAATTAGGGGAATAAATATACAATATTTATGTCCAATCACATAGTAAGTTGGAGAAACACTTCGAATTAAAGTGAGAAACGAACCATTATACGTGATAACTAATAATGGGAAAATAAGGATAAATGTTGTGAATATGGGTTATGGGACAAACCTAAATTAATATGATAAAAGTAGTATATTTATATGACTGTGTATGCATATATTATATACTTGTGAAAATCATGCCCGCGTTCCTTGCTATCCCTGAGGTTACCGCGCTGGAACAGTCATATCTCGAATGGGCCTTCATGGGGGATATTGACTCATACCCTAGAAGATAGAAATCCTAGGTACGGGCTATCGGATAGATAGTCGGACGGTCCTAAGAGACGTGAGGGTATGTACTAACCTCTTGGACTTGCAAACTATGCTTCGCCTCAATATTGTTTGTTTTTGTATTTATATAGTTTGAGAGTGATTCTGAACTTGTATTCCCTTTAGTACGGTTGATACGAGGATTGGATATCATAGTATGCCCGCACCATAATTTTTATGTGGGGTGCGTTTAGAATATATATATTATACGAGTATTTAATATATATATGAATGTGACACCCCGACTAATTAAATACCGGGTAGCTACTCCTTTATTAAATTAATTCAAAATGCCAAGTTGGCCCAGTTAATAGCATCACTGTCGAAAACATTTTAATTTTACTAACCACCTAGTATTTAAAAAGTAAGTTGCCAAATTTTAATTAAAGTCTGATTAACATGCAACAAGCGTAATGAAGAAATAAGTAACACCATTCACCATACTGAAGTAAAACGAATAACCATCACATAATGTAAATAAAGTCTGGAGGAAAACTCCTCACTACAATCCCACAACTGAAACAACTAAACTGAATACTGAAATAATACATGCCAAAGTCTGAAACAAAACTGAAATGTAAAAGATGTCTCTAAATAGAAATGGGCAACATGCCCTACAACTGATAGATAGTGACTCTGGAATCCAAAAGATAGAAGCGTCTACAAGCAAATCCCTGTAGCTTCCACAAACAACTACAACTCGTCACCTGAATGAGTATCCTATGCTTGGTGTCCTTGTGGCTGGGCACCTAAAATGGTTTTATAAGAAAAGATTTGAAAAGCAAACGGGTTAGAGCCCGAATTGTGGAGTTATTTTAAAAACCTGCAAGTGCTTTAAAAACATTTAAAACATTAAATGCAAAGTACATGTTAGGACGTGCACTCACATGATATTCTCACCTCTCTTCTAACTGTGCACTCCTAACGTAAGTACCCATCTATAACGACACAAATCACTAGCTAAGTACCATCATATCTAGCTAGACTGCCATAGATCCTACCCTTATTACTCAGTTCTATTAACATTATAACGCTCGTAATTAAATAGGGGTTTAATGCAAACTCAGATGCTCAATATGCAATATATATCACTATCAGTTAACTCGTTATATTTCTCGAAACAATACCATAATTATATTCACAACATTAACATGAAGGTTCTCATTAATTAAGTGTATATTATTCACATCATAAATATACAATACAAGCACCCCGAGAACTAAGTTGTGGTGCACACATACTCTGCTATCCATCCCGGTACATCACGTACATAAGGATTACATATTCCGAATCTCTCATGAATAGTTCACAGATAACAACATCACAAATAATGGAGGCGAACACAATCACATCACATGGGTCACGCACATACCTACGGTCCCACGATCAACGGACTTATTAATATCCCAATAAGTCTTTCTATGACCTATGTTCATCGAGGTACCAGTCTAAATCCGGGAAACACAAGGATTAGAGGTCCCGAAGAGAACGCAAACCTCCCGTGATAGCAAGTATGGTAGGTATGTCATACACACAAATCATATACCAATACTAAGTAAACACACGTCTTAGTAATCCCGTAGTTTAATCGTAGTACATATCGCATTCTCGTACTAACTTATAATTATCACAATTTATACTATTCCGGTTTATAATTATATGCGCCATAATTCATTCTCACGTCGTAGTAGACACTCACGTCTCAACCCAAACCGTCCATTTAATATAACTCGCGTATATAGTTTACTCCTCTTAATAACCCAAAAGTCCCAAATCTATCCTTACAACATCAAAGGAAGGTTATCTATATCCTCGAACAAGTTTACGGGACTCCAAAAATCAAAACAGTCCAAAAAGGACCAAACTATCAACTCGTTAGAAGTCTCGTTCGAATGAGACTGTTCGAACGAGATTCCTCTGTCAACTCGTTAGAAGTCTCGTTCGAACGAGGATGTTCGAACGAGATTCCAGTTCGTTCGAACGAACTGTACCTTCTAACGATATCTCGTTCGAACGAGATATCAAATGAAATCCCTTCTCGTTAGCACCGACTGGTCAACTCATTAGAAGCTCATTCCAACGAGTTCGTTCGAACGACCTGGGGATTGCTTCTAACGACTGATCAGTTTCGGCCCAGATTTTTCCCCAATTCGTTTTCATCCATTTTTATCACTTCTAATCTCTTCCAAAGTTCATCCCAACAACGTTTTAGGGTCTCTAATTCATCCTAAACATATTCAAGTCATCTCCTAACATCTTTTCAAGGATTAAATCTCTCTAACATCAATCAAAATATAAATCTCTACACTTTTCTCCCCAATTATTTCAAGAACATGAACCCTAACTTTTGAATCATGAATTAACCCAATAAAATCCATTTTAAATTTCACCCAATCATAAATATCATCAGTAGGAACATCTACCTATCATTCTACATGCAAATCCTCCTCAAGATTTCAAGTTCTAAGTTCAATTAACATGGGTTTTCATTATCTTTGAAGAACAATTGATATTCTTCAATTTCTAACATGGAAAAGACATTCTCTGAAATTAAATGGAATAAAGTCACTTGCCTTGGTTCGATTTTTGATTTTGGTGTAGGTTTGATGGAGTTTTTCTGCAGAATTTCCTCTCTTCTAAGCTCCTTCTTCAATGGTGGCTTAAGGTGGCTAGGGTTTTCTTTGGGAGAGTTTGTAATCCTAATGATAGCCTCCGTAGCTTAATGGGTTACTATGGGTTGGTTAGTGGGTTTAGTGGGTTAAATCCACATCAGATTAAAACTCCCAATTTTCGTCACTTTTAATTCCTCAAAATGTAAAATTACCAAAATACCCTTTAAGTTGCCGGTATGGCCTAAAAATACCCCGGAATCCAAACTACACCCCCGGCTAGTGTTTTCTGACTATCTCGACCCTTCCGGACGCATTGGTGCACTCAAAACGACCATACGGTTTATAGATTTTAAATTCACTTTTTATAATCAAATTATTACACCGTGACGCGGCGGTCCCACGCGTCTCAACAAAATTTCTAAAATGCCGTATATAAATCTCACGACAACTTTTATAATACCAAATACATATATCAAAACATGTATGCACATAATCAAATACCAACTCGCATCTCGTTAGTATTTATAACCCGAATTAATTTCCAATTAATACGCATTTAATTAATTAATCCAAAAAATAAATATAGCCAAAAGTACGGGGTATTACAATGAACTTCTGACATTTGGGAAACTGCCTACTGTGTTATGGTAAGTAAGACATGTATAATGGCTCAAATTGGAAATACTTGTTTTGAAAAGTAAAATATGATATTGAAAAACTTTATGAATCAATTAAGTTAAAATGAGCGTTTTGTACTAAATGAAATTATCCTCTTAAACCATGATGTTGTTAAATCATAAATCGTGAGAGTCACCTAAGATAAGTTAAATCCTTGGGAAAGATAGTATGATATATGATGAGATAAACCATTGGGAATGTTAGTGCGATAGGAGTGCACATTAGAAGGGAGGTGAGAATTTCTTAAGAGAGTGTCGCACTAATATGTTGTTGCATTGGCCTGTATCAATTTAAATACTTGCTAAATGAATTTTTAAATCATATACGCTATCGAGCTCTAACCCGTTTCCATTTATCTTTATCTCTTGTATATATATGTATGTATTACAGGTGCCCAGCCACAGGGGCGTCTTGCATAGGATCCTTTGGATGGAACGCGCTGTAGCTTTTGTGGGAGTTGCAGGCCATTGTTTAGATGACCTCATTGTTGACTCTACTTCTATTTCATCTTTATCCAGTGGGGGCATGTGTCACCCTTTTTCCATTATTTAGTTGATATTGTTAGAGATTATAATTCTTTTAATTTCAGTATCTATATTTCGGGATTGTTAATGTCAGGATGTTTTCCTTAGTATTTTAATGTTGGGATTTATTATTGTTGGGTAAACTCTTGAATGTTCATTTTATTCTCCTACTTATTGTGTGACTCTCTAGACGTTAATGGTTTAAGGTTTTATAACTGGATTTAATAAAATGGGAATAAAGGTTTAAATGGTTTTGACACTTAGCTTAATTAATTAGGGTGTTTAAATTGGAAAAGTTTTATTTTCGACAGTGATGCTGAGAATGAACCAACCGTTCACCTTGAATTAATTTAATAAAGGAGTGATCGCTCGGTATTTAATTAGGCGGGGTGTCACAGGTCGTATCAGAGCATCAGGTTCTAGTGTCCTTAGGATCTGTACGGCTTATTATGCTTTCAGCGTTACTTTGTTTATTATAGAGCCCTATGTTTAGGATTGTCGATTCCTTTGACAGATTTCGTTCCCCAGCTATAATGTGTATACATTAGTGAATTTTAATTTTGTTCTGATTTGTGCGTGTGCCGAGCGATGACGGATGTCAGAAGAGGACCGTTAAGCGTACATCAGGAGGTAGGGCTCAGTTGAGATTATAAAATATATCCGAGGATGATGACCGTAGTTGAGGTCACCTCCATTATGGCACGAGAATCTAAGACAAGAAAGGCGACTAAGGTGCAACAATGATTTTCAAATGCTGTTATAGTCAAATGAGGTGCGAGGGTAAACTTACCCAATGTATTACAAAAACGTGTAGAGACTGTCAGTGGGAAATTTTAGAAACGCGAAAATTGTATGTGTTTACCAAAGGAGGTAAAGTATCCAAAGGCTTAAATATAGGACGGAGTGTGGCAAACTGAAAGTGAAAATTTAGAGAAAATTTTCTTGGCTTTCGGGACGAAATTATAATGGTTGGAGTCAACCACCAATTTTAGAAATGGAATGCTATGCCTATAGGAGAACCTTAGGTACAGTGTTGACTGTATGTTTCTTCCTTAGCTGTTCAGGATTAGAAGCAAATGTGGTTCTGAACTCATCAAGAGAGGGCATGTCAGGGGTCCATTCGTGAATATGAATCTTAACCGTTAGCGAATTTTGTATCGGAAGATGTAGATACAAGTAGGGGAAAACAACTCCGAGTGGGAGATCGACACGTAGTAATAGTTGATAACACTCAAAGAGGTAATTCTGATGGATGACCGATTCAGAGGTTGACATTGTCATATTTTGTCAAAATAGATGATAATGCTTCTTTCCGGGGGAAGTTAAAGGAATCGAAGAATTTAGTCTAGAATAAGACTAAAAGCAACGGTGGTGGTATAGCACCACAAAGGGATGTGGATACACATCAGGGGACCCATTTAATTGATTCGGATAATTAAACTCTTACCAAGTGATGGTAAATTCAGTAAGTAGTATTATAGATAGTAATAGGATCTTTATGGCCTAAAAAGCTAAGGGAACAACTGGGATGGTTAACAGGAATCGAGTCTACTAAAGTTCGAGAGAAGGATAATCCTAACCTAGTTAGTAGGACAGGTGATAAGTGGATTATGTGTTGAGGTATTTTGTGCGGAGTGAGATCGCTTGCGATAATATGTTCCAAAGTGAGCAAAAGGACAAGAATACAGTGCCTAGTAAAAGGCAACGATTAAAGTAATTTTGTTTGGTTTGAGTAGACGTGTTACATCCCGAAACCATTTGCGCAGTTAAGACGATTGACAAGGTAGAAGTGTAAGTTGTATCCTCAGAGGATGCGGCGTGTTTATGTGACACGAGCGAGTCGCCATATTTTTTTCATTGCTAGATTAGCCTGTGAGACGAGTTTAATGCATATAGTTATAAATGTTACCATTATGTGAGTATTTTTCCCTAGCGTAGTGGGATTTTTCTTTGGTGCTATCCGCGGAGTATTTCTTTGGTGTTACGTATTTTATTGAGACTACTCATTGTAGTGATGCGATATACGAGTATGATATTATCTTTGTTAAAACATTATAGAAATGGTTAGTACGATAATGAGCATTTATTGCAAGGCTATCGGAGTGGTTGCATTAGTGCAACATGTTTTATGTTTGTTTTGGCGAGGCTTTACCTATAAGAAGGTTGGAATCACACTTATCTTATCTATCCTAGAGACTTTAGAGGAGTTAGTGGGCTCGAGATATTCGATGCCAAAGTATGTATAGACTTTGTCAGTATAATTCCGTATCTATCGGGATTTACCGTTGAGCGAAAAGATTTGACTCAGTATTATGTTTAGCACTCGGTACTTAGTGATAGGAAAAGTGCATTGTTATATTTATCCTTTAGAGATGTGGGAGTTAATATTTATACCCCTATTATTAGGGGAAGGAGTTTCAAATTCCGATTGTATGTATTCAAATTCATAGAACGCAATTTCCAACACCCAATTCTGAACGATAGTACAATTGGTGAGATGTTCTTTGTTAAGTGTAATTACGGGAGGAAATGTAAGTGTTCTGCCAAAAGACGGAGTAAAGGGGTAAATTCTATGGAAGGAGGACCTAACGGATCTCGATAAACGACAACACTAGGCAGTAGTGTATCGGGATGGTTCCTTGTTTGGATTTCGCTTTGCGAGACATCCCACGCATGAAACTTAGTGTAAGGTTGGAAATAGGGAGAAGTTTGGTCACTATTCCATGAGTTCGGTTCCCCAATCGAAAGGGGATCAAGTGATTATATCTTTAAGTGGGAAGTTAAATTTTGATTAAAAGCCATTGGAGCCGGTTGTGTGGTAAGAAAGCATTGAAAGTTTTGCTTCATCACCACGAGTTAAGGGGGCAGAATAATAATAAGGAAGATTTAAAATTTTGATTTTTAGGGTGATTAAAGTGTTGTAATCACGTTGCAAGCACCAGGGAAAACAAAGAATTTGTTTATTAGTATGGAGCGTATGTGATGCTTACGCTAGTATGCCCAGTTTATAGGGTGTGTAGACATCCTGGTTAACTAATGTTAAAACTCGTCTGAGATGAAGGGGCGTGGCAATGGACGTGTGGAAAATGTGTTTGTGGGGCTAACAGAACGAAGTGGAAGTGATATAGTGGATTAAACGTCACATGAGGGGTAATAATCCATACATAGGTGTGAAATTAGAATATCACACCCAAATTTGAATTGGAAAACTGTGGGAAGCCATTTAAGAAGAGTATTCCTTGAATGGAGGAGAATTAAATGATTATGAAGAACACTCGGAGCAGAAATTGTTAGTTATCAAATGTGAGAGCGACTCGCACATATAAAGGGTGATGATGTTAGTATGGTATAAGAGGTCCAGAAGTACGCTTCGTGAAGAGAAGAACGTGGGTGGAATCTCCGACATACACCAAGGAATTTTGTGTTTATATTCAATTGCTGAAATTGGAAGAGGTCGGTAAAGTCGGTACAGTCCTTGGATGGGTTGCCATCCTCAAAACAAGATCAAAGGTTCATCCCGAACATGTGAATTAATCCACCGAGAAGGAAGTGATTGATATTCCGTTGGGCTGGTTTACAATATTAACTAGTATGACCCATAATTCCTTTGAAAGAAAGTTCGTGCCAGTGCATGGTCTGGCGTAGTATAAATTTCCGAATCAGGATGAGATTGGTGAATCCCACCTTTGATACGGAATTTCAGGAACCAACAAAGATAAGGTTTCGTTTTGAGTAGGATGTATCACCCTTAGCCATGGAATAGGCGCATGGTGATTAAAGATTTGTGGAGCCACGTGAGGGAGATTTTGGAATATTGGTACGATGATTTCAGGAATGCTCGGTAGAAGCACTCGTACCCGTTTGTCGCGTACAAGGTGCTTATTAAGGTTTTGTTATGGAAGAACCTCGACTATTCTCCTTCCGTATGTTTAGAGGTGAGTAGATAATCAGAGTTTTTGGATCGGTGGAGAGAAGATCCGATAACTGTGGTACAATTCCACGACTGTTTTAGGGGAGCAAAAGTAATCAAATGTTCGTATAATTTTCTCAGAATGGGAGTTTTGTATATGAATAAATCCGAGTATTTATCATGTAGTGAGGTGCGGCCTCCTAATGATAGTGAGATAATGAAATTTATAACGTATAGGCGTGACCTATGCGAATGTTGTCGGTTGGGAGCACAATGTGAAGTGTCTCCAATGAGAATGTAAAACAATGTTGCTGTGAAGAAAGGGCTAGAGTGATTGAGCGCCGTAATGTGTAGTTAGTTTGTGTACGAAAAAGGATATCCAGAATTGTGCTACCTGATAGGCTTTATTTTCCGAATTTCGGGATGAAATTCCGTTATTGGGGGGGGGGGGGGGGGGGGGGAGGGGGAAGAATGTAATACCCCGTATTTTTATAGCTTTTAAATTATGGGATTTATTAAATTTAATTGAGATAAATTAATTTAATTTTAATCCGGAATGTTGTTTTAAATATTTACTAGCATGACGAGAGTTAGTAATTATTGGAAATTTGTTATTTATTGAATGTTACTGGATGAGTATAGTAATATACGAGATTAACTTTTATAATATTGTCAAGTGTGAATAAAATGACAATTATGAAAATTTAAGTCGGGACGCGCCTGTGTCGTGTCGGGAATAAATGTCGATTAATAAGAGTGAAATATTTTTAGTTATCCGTATGGTCGTTGTGAGTGCGCCAACGTGTCTGGAAGGGTCGAGATAGTCAGAAAAGTGTACCCGGGGGTTTAGTTTGAGTCTCAGGGCTATTTTAGGCTTAATTAGTACCCCGGGAGGGAATTTTGGTCATTTTATATTTTTGGGTAATTAAACCCATGAAATTTCAAGGGTTATATCAGATGTCTAAGGTTGTCTTCTAGGGTTAGAACAACCAAAGACAAGTGACGACCATAGGAGTGGGAAGGAGAGAGCTTCCAAAGCAATCCCAAGCCCGAAATCCATCCGTTTGCACCGCCTCCACCACCAACGCGTAGATCGCGAGACGGGGAACACAACCACACCAAATTCGGCACCAAACCAGAATGTCGAAAATCCCTGGCAAGTCTTTATCTTGGTTATTTCATTGATGCATCTTTCATATTGGTTTAGGAATGATTAAGATGAATGGTATGGAAGAAAAACCCAATTTGAGATAGGAAATTGCATGTTGTGATGACTTAAATGATATTCTGGAAACCTTTTGTGATGTAGAGGATTAAACCACGAAATTTTGATGTTTTATAAGAAGGAAACCTTAGAGCCAATCTGAATAAAGGAGGCAAATTCGTGCATTAGGCCCCCCGAACCGGTTCGCATGTACCCCGAACCGGTTCGTCCCTGGGTTCGCAAATGTTTGCTGCTCTGGGGTGCTTTTTCTTCCATTCAACACTTAGATTTTTTTTTTTGTTTTCTTTCCTTTCTTCCTTGGATTTTTCTTCAACTTCAACGGGTCATAACTCATCAACCGTAGCTCGAATTTGGGTGCTGTTTCTTGTAGTGTTCTCGTTGTTCCGAGCTCTTCAACTTTCCAATTGACTCCTCCTTCGGGATCTGACTACAAAATTACCAAAATGCCCTTGAACTTGCCTTCTTAGCTTTTCTTTCATTGTCTCGCTTTCTCTTTTGCGCTGCGTGCGGAATTAACCTATAACACCAATAAGATAAGCACGAAAAACGAAATACTTGCCAACGAAGATTAGTAGCATAAATGTGCGTCAAATCCATATAGGTTACATCACTCGAGTTCACAAATGCACTGAAATTAGGGGAATAAATATACAATATTTATGTCCAATCACGTAGTAAGTTGGATAAACCCTTCGAATTAAAGTGAGAAAGGAACCATTATATGTGATAACTAATAATGGGAAAATAAGGATAAATGTTGTGAATATGGGTTATGGGATAAACCTAAATTGATATGATAAAAGTAGTATATTTATATGATTGTGTATGCATATATTATATACTTGTGAAAATCATGCCCGCGCTACCTGCTATCCCTGAGGTTATCGCGCTGGGACGGTCATATCTCGAATGGGCCTTCATGGGGGATATTGACTCGTACCCTAACAGATAGAAATCCAAGGTACGGGCTATCGGATCGATAGTCGGACGGTCCTAAGAGACATGAGGGTATGTACTGACCTCTTGGACTTGAAAACTATGCTTTGCCTCAATATTGTTTGTGTATGTATTTATTCAGTCCGAGAGTGATTCCGAACATGTATTCCCTTTAGTACAATTGATACGGGGATTGGATAGAAGAGTATGTCTGCACCATAATTTTTATGTGGGATGCGTTTAGAATATATATATTATACGAGTATTTAATATATATATGAACTTCTGACATTTGGGAAACTGCCTAGTGTGTTATGGTAAGTAAGACATGTATAATGACTCAAATTGGAAATACTTGTTTTGAAAAGTATAATATGATATTGAAAAACTTTATGAATCAATAAAGTTAAAATGAGCATTTTGTACAAAATGAAATTATCCTCTTAAACCATGATGTTGTTAAATCTTAAATCTTGAGAGTCACCTGAGATAAGTTAAATCCTTGGGAAAGATAGTGTGATATATGATGAGATAAACCATTGGGAAGGTTAGTGCGATAGGATTGCACATTAGAAGAGAGGTTAGAATTTCTCAAGAGAGTGTCGCACTAATATGTTGTTGCATTGGCCCGTATCAATTTAAATATTGGCTAAACGAATTTTTAAATCATATACACTATCGGGCTCTGACCCGTTTCCACTTCTCTTTCTCTCTTGTATATATATGTATGTATTACAGGTGCCCAGCCACAGGGGCATCTTGCATAGGATCCTTTGGATGGAATGCGATGTAGCTTTTGTGGGAGTTGCAGGCCATTGTTTAGACGACCTCATTGTTGACTCTACTTCTATTTCAGCTTTATCCAGTGGGGGCATGTGTCACCCTTTTTCCATTATTTAGTTGATATTGTCAGAGATTATAATTCTTTTAATTTCAGTATCTCTATTTCGGGATTGTTAATGTCAGGATGTTTTCCTTAGTATTTTAATGTTGGGATTTATTATTGTTGGGTAAACTCTTGAATGTTCATTTTATTCTCCTACTTATTGTGTGACTCTTTAGACGTTAATGGTTTAAGGTTTTATAACCGGATTTAATAAAATGGGAATAAAGGTTTAAATGGTTTTGACGCTTAACTTAATTAATTAGGGTGTTTAAATTGGAAAAGTTTTATTTTCGACAGTGATGCTGAGAATGAACCAAATGTTCACCTTGAATTAATTTAATAAAGGAGTGATCGCCCGATATTTAATTAGGCGGGGTGTCACACGTTCATAGTCCCTTGTGCCTGAGCTGGTTGCGGCTTGGGTTGGCCATTTCTAGTGGCTCATGGTGCACGTCTGGGTGGCATCTCAAACGAAAGAGAATTTCTATAAGTCCACATTTTAATATATCTAAAAATAGTTGAAGACGTAATTGCAAAATCATGAATGCAACAATCCGGTTAGTAGAGATCTAAATCAAAGAACGTTGCGTTGGAAATTTGACAAGTCCGTACAGATTCCAAGGACAAAAGAACCTGATGCTCTGATATCATCTTTGATGCCCCACATATTATAATCTTGGGTGATAAGTCCATTATCAAATTAAACAGGAATCATTAATGGTTTCATTCTTAGCATCACCGTCGAAACATAATTATATTACTGATACCTTAATGGCCCGGTGCCAAATTTTTAATATTTTTGTTAACATGCAATAATTCAAAATACTAATCTATATTTACCATTCCAGCAAGCCACGTAATAAATGATAAAATAACTCAATAAATAAACGTGACTAAAATAAATAGTCCAGACTGAAGTCCACATACAATAGTCCAAAATTAAAACCAAATCCAACAACAGGAATAAAAATGAAAATACCGTTGTTATGAAATAACTACTAAGTAAAGATGGGAGACATGTCCGACTGAGATAACATAATGATAAAAAGGAACTGATAAAAGTGGAAGCGTCCACTACCAAGGTCCTGCAATGTCCACAACAATTGCAGCACGTAAAATAATAATGGACTCCCTGTGGCTGGGAACCTAAAAGGTTTTTATAAAAATGGATTTCAAATGGGTTAGAGACCAAGAAAATTTGAAAAATATTTGCAAGTATTTAAAATGCAACAAGAGTATATTATATACATGTTAGCTTCACGTGCCCTCGCTTGATATTCTCACATCTTAACTATTGTGCACACCCCCACATATTCTCCTAAACCATCCTAGTTACGCTACCCCACCTAACTAGTTGAACTAAGTCTCTCCCTACATACTAACTCGTTCTGCCCACCCTTATTGCCCATATGATACGTTACTAAATTTCCAAGCCCTTTAGCCAGTAAAAATTATCAAGCAAGTATTAAGTTTCCATCTACTTACATTGCTTTAGATATCACCATTTATTTTATTTATTAACACCCACACAGTAGAATAAATCACACGAAAAAAAATATATATATATATATATATATACTAGCGGAATGCCCGTGCCTGAAGGTACGACAAAAAATTTCAAATGTTTCGTAATAGTGATTAGGAGTGGAAAACTAAAGCACATGTAATAACATAGTACAGAGTGACACGATATTACAATACAATGTGTGAAACCTTAATAAGTTAATTCATGGGTCATTGGATATAATTTATCCATATTCAATTTCAATTCGTGGATGGTAAAAACTAAAAATTTGTCACAGTGGCACTATTAAAATTTTAAAAATATAACACATTTTTATAATTCAATATACTTTGGAAACCAAAAATAAAAGGTTATTAATTATAACAGGAAAATTTTCAATTTTTTTTTTCATAATGTAGGCATTATTAGTATTAAATATATTTTTGTATATAATACTTTTAAAGGGTAATAATTATGCAGAATTATTATGTTTATAATATTTTTTTCTTGCACTCTTACTTTCATTCCTATCACACTTCTCATGTATACAACCATACATAAAAAAAATATTACGTTGTGCCACATATTTAACACAATAAATAATGTCCAAGTCATTTTCATGTTCTTTTTACATGTCATGTTGTGTCGTGCTCGTGTTAAGAAAAATTTATCCATGAATTAAACCCATACCACAGTTTTATTTTTAATAAAGAAGTTAATTAGAACACGCAACATTTAAACTCATGAATTAAACCTATACCATAAGTTGACCAAAACAACTAAAGAAGTTTATTGAAAAAAAGACTTTCGCATATGCAACATTTAACCAAAACAAATCACCCTTTGATTTTAACATATGGACACAACGATGAAACCATCACCGCCTAATCCAATATTTTTCACAAATCCTAAATTAAAAAACCCACACCTCATCATAAATGAACACAACTAAATTTACACCTCCCACCTCCACGGCACCTTAACTGTGATTTTTTTTTAAGATCCCTAAATTTCATAAGTATTTTTTAAACTCCTCCATATATCAAGTAATATTAGAACTTAGCTCATATATTTGTCTTTAATTATTATTTAAATTCCCCTAAAATTAGGTAATGAAACCAAGTTTAAGAAATTTAAAATATTTCTAGAATTAAAAACTTTCTTTGACCAAACATAAACATAATAACTCGCAGAATACCACTCTATACTCGTCTGTGTATAATGAATTAGGTGCCTAAAACAAAATGTCTATAGAGGTTATCCATGAATGCTTAAACATGACAAATATTAACACGAAAAATCAAGAAAAAAAATCCATACACTCGAACATACATGCAAACATGCACTCTACTTATTATGTTTTTAAGTACACAACCAATACCAAATTTTGTTGAGTTATTTTGGAACTTTGGTAGAATACCAAAGATTTGCCTCATCTTCATAATAGCCTACAAAACAAAATAGTCAAACCCAAAACAACACAATGCAAACAAATGAGAATTCAACCTACAAATTCCTTCTCTTAAATCATAAAATTGAAACAAATAGACATCAGTTAGTGGAGAGAGAGAGAGAGAGAGAGAGAGAGAGAGTTTCGATGAAGATGAGTGTTTTACATAATGAAAATGCTTAAAATTTAGATTCTTTCGGTTAATTCAAAATCACACAATAAAATCACATATAGTCATTTATTGGCAACAATATCAAACACCCACTTGCCTCCCATATGATAAAAGAAACGGTTATTCATATCTGACAAAAAAAAAACACCTACTTTCAACATGATACAAAACCTTTTTACCCGAGTTAGATTATTCAAACCACATACGTAATTGCGCTCCACTAAATTCCTACATTCAAATACAAACTTACACAAATGGAAAATAAATCCCCATACTATCTGTTGGAGAGGACATCTCGATGGAGAAGGCGACTGGATCTTTCAATCATTTGAATTCCCATATTAATCTTTAAATCTAATCTTTTTAATCCCTCTTTACGATTTAAAATAGAAGTGGGATATTTAGCTTATGGGACAAAAGTTAAGAAACAACGGCCATTATTAATTAAGGTAAAAACATTAAAAAAAAGAAACAAATAAAAAATATGTGAAAAATAGATAGTACCCATATCTCCTGGTTGTTTGTTACGGAAAAAAGGAAAAAATATCCCTTTGCCTCCATATAAACACGGAGGCACTAAGATCTGACCCATGATTTATTGAGCACAAATTAGAAAAATAATGAAATCGAAACTCTCAAAATCAAGAACTGAACACATAGGCATCACCTTTGATGCTACACCCACGTCCGCCCCTCCACGGTTATGTTGTCAACTCCATCGTGGTAGACGACCTTATTGCCTTTCACCCTACCACCGGCGTTGAAGAAAAATCCAGTGTTGAAACCCGAATTCGTCATTGAAACTAAATCTTGTATTGAAACCCAATTTTGAAATTAAAATGAATATATGAAATCAAAATCCTAATCCAAGGATAAAACTGAAACACAATTAGAAATGAAGAGAGGGAGTGAGATACCTGATGTTATCTGGGTGATGATTTTAAAGGGGATTCCAGTGGGGGTTATGAGAACAATTGCTCTGTATAAATGTACGAAGAAAAAATGCATTTTATATAACAAAAACGCAAAAAGATGAAAACTGATCCAAGCAAAAAATTGAATAGACAAAAATCCAAAAAACTCAAATGGAGATACTCACATAGATTTGAGTAAAAAGAACCCAAACATCATAAAGAGATAAAGATCAATGACATTTACCCCTAAACACAATGTTGGTAGCAAAGGGCGAGAGAGAGATGGTTCGTAACTTTATGGAAATGATGATATAGGGTTTAATTTAAGGAGTGTGAAGGTAGTAGCGTGTGGTTTTGAATTAAGTAGATAGTAGTTGAAGATAGTGGCGAGCCGATGAGAAATGAGGGTGATAGGTGATTGATTAGAGTGAAAGTAGCGTGTGGTGAGAGAGAGTGTCAGAGTTTTTTAGTTAAAGTAAAATCAGAGGAGGGGAAATATTGAAGGGACTGAAAAATAGGAGTTGAAATCTTCGCTTATGGTGATTTACGAATCTACCCCTTGTTTTGAATTAAGAAGGAGGTGAAAGCGGGAGAAACAAAAAAATAGAGGGTTAAAAAAGTAAAATGAAATGAATCAATCTCGACCCTTCATTTCTTGCATTGGTGTTTTAATCTCAACTTGCACTTGTGTTATCCTTTTATTGAATAGTGTAAAAAATGACCGGTCACACTATCATACACACAAGTAGTGATCAACCCTAAGTTCTATGTTCTAAGGAACAAGTCTAAAATCCCCTTTGATGGTCTCATCAGGATAAGACTGTCCACAACGTGGGACCTCCCATGATAGCAGGTAGCGTAGGTATATTCACACACATAAGAAGTCACACAATAGGTATTCACACAACCTATATATATATATATATATATATATATATATATATATATATATATATATATATATATATATATATATATATATATGTATGTATGTATGTATGTATGTATGTATGTATGTATGTATATATATATATATGTATGTATGTATGTATGTATGTATGTATGTATGTATATGTTTCATCATCATCATCATCATCATACAATATAGGTATACATACAACCTATAATATATCCAGTATGCAGTATATAACTCTCGAATATCCCACGTATTATCAATTTACCATTATACTTCTCATCGTCTATTCCCAATTATTTTCCCACTACTCAAATGGACCTAACAATCCCTTAAATTATCTCAATGTTTATAATATCTCTCCACTACTGGTCTGGTCTTAGGTTCACTCATGCATTTCGTGACCCGTTTGTAATACCCCGTATTTCTGAATATTTTATTTAATTAAATTGGAGAATTAAATGAGAAAATACAGCTTAATTTAAATTACGTAGGAGGAGTAATTTAATGGGATTTATTAAAAATTATAATTCTGTAATATCAATCGGGAGATAGTTACCGATTTATATTGCCTCATTATATTTACTTACTGCGAGTGGTAAATAGTTACTTAACGCGTGTAGACCGTGTTGGGGTGAGAATGAGTAATATTTGTTAAGTGACTTAAATGATAATTTAGAGGTCACCTATGAGTCCGAAAGGGTCAAATTAGTCAAAATAGTATACCCGGGGGTACTAGTTGAGTCCCGGGGTAATTTTGGACTAAACCGAGACCGTTCGGGGGCGTTTTGGTCTTTTAACATGAGAGGGTATGGAGACCTACGAAATTGAGAGCTTTATATCAGCCGTATGATAGAGGGGTTAGGGTTAGAAAACCCATGAAAACACACCATAGCCATTAGAGATAAGAGAGAAACCATTCTTAAGGCAAAAGGGAGAATTGGGAAGGATTCAAAGGAGACTTTCACTATCAACTTTTTGAGGAAGAAGGATTGAAGGATGAAGATCATCAATCATCAACAACAACCACGAAATCAGACCCTACTGATCATAAGGCAAGTTGTTTATTGCAAAAATTATAAAGTAATAATACCCATGTGTAGGGTTTTTGAATACTTTTGTTTAAATCATTATCTTGATTGGAGAA
This sequence comes from Sambucus nigra, assembly GCA_949130495.1. Classification (NCBI taxonomy): domain Eukaryota; kingdom Viridiplantae; phylum Streptophyta; class Magnoliopsida; order Dipsacales; family Adoxaceae; genus Sambucus; species Sambucus nigra. The sequence continues at coordinate 25,461,854 of OX422218.1, read as the reverse complement.
AGATGATATTTATACATGTTGGGATAGGAATCGCATGTAGAATAATTTACCTTATGTAGAGGATTCAGATTCAGATTAGACTTGATGATTTTTTGGATTAAAATCTGGATTTTGAATGATAATATGCGAAGAACACCATAACTAGGGTTTTAAGAAATTCTGGGTTTAATTCACTATTTCTTTAAAGGAATTGAAGTTTTGAGGTATTTGACACGTTTGAAATTGTCCTAGTATATGTGAAAATATGTTAGGATCATTGGGTCAAAGTTTGGTGAACTATAATGGAGTTTTAAGATTTATTAATGGAGGAAAAATCTTAACGAAGAAGACAAACTGCGTCTGTCCCTGTTCGATCAATCGATCGATCTTGAACTATCGATCGATCGACTATGTCGATCGATCGAACCCAACCGTCGATCGATCGACGCAAGCTGTTTCCCAAAATTTTTGTGTTTAATCCTTCGTTGATTTTCGGGAATGAATGAGTATCCTTGGATTTTCATTATACTTATATGGAAGTGAGAATAAGACCAATAGGTATATTACTGAGGTCCGATAAGGCCATTGGGAGTAGGGTTTGGATTACGGACCGAGGCGAATAATTCGATTTAGTAGAGTATCGGGGACTTCGGAAATTGAGTTACGGGGTAAAGTAAATTCAATTTAAATAATAGACCAGTAGGGTAAGCAATAACTACTGAAATTATATGTAAGGGGTAACTAGGACGCTTAGAGTTATATGAATACTCAAATAAACGCGATTAATGAGATAAATCGTAAAGCGAATGTTGTACGGCTAATATATGAGACTAAAATATTACGTACGTATATAATTAATAGGTCGGGCGTGTACCTACTGAATTATGTGATCTTTTAGGTCGAGAGATTGATACCTCAATTAATTATGTTAGGGTCAATGAGACATTCCGAACTAACATAAAGTTATTATATGTTTGGGGTCGATGAGAAATGCCGAACCAAACCACGAACTGGTGTCGCGATGAAAGAGTTCTGAACCAGGATATGTGTATATATACATATTTTTAAAAATAATTGGGGTCGATGGATAATTCCGAACCAACTCTCACTTGGGGTCGATGTATCATTCCGAACCAATTCTTACTTGGGGTCGATGAATCATTCCGAACCAAGAGCCCTTTACGTGTATAAAAAGGGCAAAATAGTAATGACTGATATTTAGTATATATTGTGTGTGAAATACATACTTGATTATATTCTACTTCTGTGTATTAGTAGATTGATATATGTTATGTATTTAAAGATACATACTGAATTGGTAAGTTAAGTAGTGAAACTTAATTATGAAATGCACTTTTAGATAGAGAAAATCTATTTGGTAATTCAAGTAGAAAAACATAATTACACAAGTGGGAAGTCAACAATTGTGAGAATTGTAGTAATTTTAGTAGTGAAACTAAATGGGAAGTCTTGGAAAATAACATAGATGAAATGTTACTTGAGAATTAATTAACATACGCGAGATGTTAGTGAAACTATTGTACTGTATGGGCGGTACTGGAACTTGGGTACAGATAAGTTCAGTTGACTACTTTGGTTTTAGTTAGCTTAGGAGGTATGGCTAGATAAACTAAGTGTAGAACGTTAGGTGTGCACAAAAGATGAGGGATGAGTTAACTAAAGAGAGTGTACGAGAACCTAACATGTGTAATCAATAACCCCATTTTATATTGTGATAAACGCTTGTTAAATATTTTCAAAATGTTTTGAGTACTAACTCTTGCTATAAAATATTTTCAAAACCTTTTAGGTGTCCAGCCAGAGGGACGCCATGTATGATGATTCCATTCGAGAGACTCGGAGCTGTAGCACAATGGATGCTTATAGGATTTTGACTAGACGATATCTCATTCAGATCTAGTACAGGATCTCACACTCTTCTATGTATGGACTTGTGGTCTGGTATTAGTCTTAGATGTTAGTTTCAGACTAGTCGTTATTCTATTGTTGTTTGGGATTTTTTTGCCGATGGTTTATTCGGTAATACTTTGGTTCTGTTGTACTATTACTTTGTTGTTTGAATTATAGTACATGATTATTTGTACTATGTTCCTCATGGTTGACTTATCCATTTTAAGAAAGATAAAATTTGGCACCGGTCTAATTTTACTTAGGGGACTAGTAATTAAAAAGTTTTCGACAGTGATGCTAAGAATGAACCATTTAAGAAACCTGTTTTAAATTAATAAAGGCCTGATCACCCGATGTTTAATTAGGCGGGGTGTCACAGATGGTATCAGAGCATCAGGTTCTAGTGTCCATAGGATCTGTACGGCTTACTACGTTTTTAGCGTATCGTTGGATTGATATAGAGCCCTATCTTAGGATTATTGTACTCCTCTACGTACGTAGTTTACGTTCTCTTGCTATTTAGTAGATGTAGTGTTATATATATGAGTTCGATTGGGCACGGTACGTCGAATATGGTGGTAGGACCAGCATTGGCGTTAGAAGGACTGCAGGAGGGAGGAGCTCGGCATAAAGCATGGAGTGTTCGAAGATGGTAATCATAGGAGGGATGACCGTTGTCGAGGTCACTCCTAGCGTGTAATGGAAGTAGATGCTTCAAGAGTTGTTGAGGCATAGCAGGCATTTTCCAAGTGTCACGGCGGCAAGGGGGAATGCTAATCTAGACCCGCCCAATGCAGTGATAGTGGGAGGGAGTCTGAAGAAATTTATGATGAGAACGAGCCGTAATATGTGATAAAACGGCGACTGGGCATGGTCACCAATGGAAGTAGAATGTACAGAGGTTTTGTCATTTAGGGATAGAGTTGAAATACCCAGAAGTGAAAATTTAGGTAAAATTTTTGAGGCAACATGGCGGGGATACTAGCCACCACATCCGAACCGAGGGTCCGTATACAAATAGAGGAACCTTATATATAGTTTAACTGCAAAGTTCTCCAATGATGATTCAGAAGTGGGGGGAATGGAAATATCTAAACCCCTCACGTGAAAACCTGGTAGAGGCCAATCGTGAGAGAGAAATTTATCCATTGAAGTGAACTTGTACCGAGGAGATAGGTATAAGGGAAAAAGAGCCCTTGAGAGAATGGACTCTCGAGTTGTAGTTCGCAATTTTGGTAAAACTCTTCTTGGACGACTTATGTGTATGAAGGCAGTATGGTACTTCTTACAAGGTTGGGGTAAATGCTCCTAGGGGGCGAAGTTAGGAGAGTTTAAATATTTAGTCAAAGAGTAAGACTGAAGGTAATGGGGCTGGTGCAAGCCATAATTGAAACCCACTAGATGATTTAATGATTAGATTCTAAGTCGGGACAGTTAAGCCCCATAGTGCGTTCCTCTTGGTCAGCAGAACTAAGGGAACCAGGATGATAGTGCTCAAAATTGAGGCTACCAAGTCCGAGAGGAGGGATACCCCAAACCGGTCAGTGTGGCCTGGAGTAAGGGGATTTTTGTAAAGATGTCTAGTGTGGTTTGTAGGGCCACGCATTTTATTTTAGCTTGAAGTTATTTGAGGAAATAATAACTCTGATAAGTTTTGCATTCCGGAGAGGACAAGGGTGTTATGTCCGGAAACCATCTGAACCACCAGAGAGATGGATAAGGAAGTATATGGGTTTTATCCTCGAGTGAATGTGGTATGTGACGACACCTCACCTGAAAGAGTGTCGAGTTGTCATTATTCATCAATAGGTGAGGGACTTAGGGATTATGAACGTCTCATAGTAATTGATTCCGATGTGTAGGAACCTAAATGATGTGAGTCATTGTATGTCGTATGACTGCTGAGCGGAGAAATCGAGCTCGTTGTTGTAATTAGTGGTAAGGACTTAGTGATAGTATAAGCGCGGTGCCACTTGACTCCTTTAGAAATATTGGAGTATAGTTACACATATTGACGAGGAAACGAATTTGGGCATCTCGACTATGTGTTGTTCCGATAATGCTCAGTAAGAATACATGGGGAGAAGTCCCTTGTTTAAGTTCGGTTGCGAAAGGGAATACGACTGAATTTTTATGCACGTCAGGAGAAGAGACATTGTTAGATGCTAGGGCATCAGTGGAGCCGGTAGTTTTGTGGAGAAACACTGAAAGGCTTACCTCACCACGAAGGGATAAGTGAGACTTTGTGGGCAAGGATTTGATTTTTGGTCTACAGGGTATTGAGAATACCCACAAGATTATAGTCACGTCGTGTAGACTAGGCTGGAGTTGAAGAAAACCATGTTACGGGTGCGACATTTGCAATGTTTTTGCAAATATGCACGGAGAAAAGGGTGTTTGGGCGCCCTAGTCAATTGGATTCCTTAGACATCCGAGATAAAGGGATGCGGAAAATTTGTGTACGACGGTGGGGAAGTTAGGAAACAAGTCGTATCGATGAAATGGGTTGAACATCATGGGAGATAGACGATGATCCAAGATTATATGTGCTGAGAGATCCAGCACACCCTATGGTATGAAAGTCAGTGGTAAACAGTTTAAAGGTTATATCTTGATATGGGAGACCTAACTATGGTGAAGAAGTAGCGCAAGGTGCTACTTGACTGAGTGTTGTGAGTGACTTACGTGTTACTGAAATGCTGATTCTTATAAAGTAACCAACCGCAAAAAGTGCGCCAATTGCGAAGAGTGCACGGATTAGAAAGTATAATAAACACGGAGAGAAAGGGAAATAGAGTACCACTTGAGGAAAGCTGACGTAAGTGAGAAGCGATGTTGAGGAGAGACATAGTGAGATTGTCTCCAGATACACCTCTAGTTAATAGAGCGAGATAGTCTCGAAATGAGCAACCGGAATGTGTTAGTGAACCCCCATTTCCACTGATGGAATGAGGAGACAGACTTATAAATTATTGATGGGTTGTGAACATCATAATTAAGCCAACATTTCGTTGGGGGTAGCGAAATGGGGTAACCGGGATGGATTAGTATGTAGTAGAAAAGGGAGAGTGCACGGTGCCGCTCTACATGATTGTGAATCAGGATAAAATCCTAAAATTCCACCCTATGAGAGATGGTCAGGAAGGAATAGAGATAAAGTTTTATTTTGAGTACGTTGTGTTACCTACGACTCAATGTTAGTGAGAAAGAATGATGATACACCCTTATGATAGTGGAATTTTGGAAAAGCCCACTCATCAATTCATAGGTTGAATGTATGCCTATAAGAGCATATTTATAGGTAGAGTGAGTGCCTATATGGAATTTACATGAGGATTAGGTTCATGGGTACCGATTACGAATAATACATGTACTTTGAGGTGTGGTTCGAGGAGACATTTCGAACTTTTAGTCCTTAACGCGTGATATGAGGACATTCTATTGGAGTGTGACATTTTAGGGTATATGAAATGTGAAATATATGGCTCACAAATTGTCTACTCATGTGCGATGAGATATATATACATATATTGGTGCTTGAGATGTGATTCCGAGACAAGTAATTAATCACTATTGGTGATCGAGGTGGAATTCCGCGCCAATAACCCCAAAAGTGTTATAGAAGGGGGGTGATTATAAAATAAGTGTTGATAGTATATGTTATGTGTGCGATATATATACTGTGACACCCCGCCTAATAAAATACCGGGTGATCAGTCCTATACCAAATTAAAACAGGAATCCCAGTTGGATCATCCTTAGCATCACTGCCGAAAACTTTTTAAAAACTTACTAACCACCTAGTATTCCAAAAACTGGTGCCAATTTTATCTTTTTAATTAAACAAAACAATACATGCGGAAAAATATAAACCATTCACACAACTGAATGAAAAAGAACTGAATCATAATTACACAACATGCCGAATAAATCACCGTCCACCAAAGAAATAATCCAAATACAAATATTCAACATCTGAAAACTGTACCGAGAAGTCTGGGCGACAAGCCCTAAATAAAAACTGAAACAGATACAAGAATCCTACTCTAGGAATGAATGAATGATGCGTCTAATCCAAACCCCGGCTAGCATCCACATATGCCGCAGCTCCGTGTCCCTGGAATAGAATATCAATCCTGGGGTCCCTGTGGCTGGACACCTAAAAGGTTTTTAAAATAGTTTTATAGCAAGGGTTAGAACCCAAAACATTTTGAAAATATTTAGCAAGTGAATTAACTGCAGTAATTTAAAATGCATGAATGCGCTTCATATTTAAGTTAGTGTCGCACTCCCTTGTGGACATTCTCACCCCTCCACTATTGTGCACACCTACCGGTTACCATAACCCCACCTAGTTGTACTACCCCGTCCAACTAGTCCTGGTATAACCTTCCCTTGCCATACTACTCTAACCCGAGTATAATGATTATTAAATTATAAGTTATTTCACAATTAACTCAATTAATTCCTCTTAAATAGCATCATATAACCGTGTCACAAGTTATATAAAGTAATTACATCACACACTGTATTATTCCCACAAATAATTAACTTAATTAATTTCTCATTAATTAACAACATATAACTGTAACCCGAGTTATATAAGGTAAATACATCACGCACTGTATTATCACCTACATATAATATTTACTACCATATTATACGTACCTTTACTAACATCCACACATATATCATATGCGTATCCATCCTTCCGAGTATACCCTCACCGGATGATTCCCTCTAGAATGCTATCTCACTAGGTGTGCTCACAAAACCTAGTTTTCCCCAAGTTAGAATCGCTCACCAACATGGACCAAAATATACGAAATGGAGGCGGTCATATTCCTTCCCTAAAAGTGAGATAAATCCCTCACCCATATATACCGGACGCTATGACCTGGGGATATACTCGCCCTACTCCTCAAGCTAGGGGATTCACCCACATCGCGCAACCTCCCTTGATAGCATTAGAGTATATAAATTTAATGAATATCTAGTCACTGATATTTAGTATCACGCAAAATAAATACACGTATATATATACTATCACGACACCGTATATATATAATATAAACTCCGGCTTTACCGTATACTCAAAATCCCGTACACTGCCTGTAATTTAATATCACACACAATATATACACGTATGTATATATACTATCACTACACCGTATATATATAATATAAACCCCGGCTCTACCGTGTACTCTAAGTCCCGTACACTGCCTGAAATTTCCTGAGTCTGTGGACCGACTCAATGCAGTTAACTCACTCTTTAATTTATGTAATACTTTCCCCGAGTCTATGGTCCGACTCTAATTAAATTAATTGACACACTTATTAATTTAATACCTTACCGAGTCTATCACCCGACTCTAATTAAATTAATTATCCCATTTATTAATTTAATCCTACCCGAGTCTATAATCCAACTCTAATTAAATTAATTATCACATTTATTAATTTAATAACTTGGTGACTCTCAACCATTGTCCCCGGACTTACTTACTTGGCCCGTAACTTGATATTTCCCGAGTTTATGTTCCGACTCCAAATTAATTACTCTCTCTCGATAATTAATCTAATATTTTGGTGTCACATTACCAACATAGCCGGACTCACTCACTTGGTCCATAATTAAATATTTTTCGAGTCGATATCCCGACTCAAAATTTATTAGTTTATCTCCAAACTTAATTCACTACCTTAGGGTCGCTTGACCAATATACCCGGATTCACTCACTTGATCCGTACCTCACTATTTGGAATAAAGTCTCTCAATTTCATCCATTAAATGCCCCACCTAAATTCATCCTAGTCCCAATTACTTTCTCCCATAATTGCTAGGAATATTTGTTTCACAATTATCTATCACTTATTTATGTATGAAACTTAACTTTTAATAATTTTCCTCTTATATAATAATCTGGCCGAACTACCCAGAATTTCCTATCATCGATCGATCGATGCCCTCGATCGATCGATCGACCCCTTCGTTACAGCTCTTCTTCCCCCCTGTTTTTCCACCATTAATGAATTTCAAGGTTTTTAAACCATAATTTACCTCTAATCACATCATCCCATCCTCTACACATGGTCAATCTACATCCTACTCATCATAGAGATCATTAAGCTAATCAACCCCTCTAATTATCTCTTAATTTTCGAAATGGGTCTTTCTCACTAAAATTTAATTATCTGTTTTTAAATCCCAAATTTCAAGATTCGATTTCCACTCTTTTATATTCTGAATTTCTCATTCAAATCATAAATACATATTCAGATTTCAATCACCCATCTAAATCTTACTTTGAATCTCATTCAAGTATTTCAAAAACAGAATCCCATTTTGTACCCATTTACACCCAAAAACGGATTTTCATACCCACATAACTATAATATAAATTGATTATCATGCTTTAAGAATAAAAAACATTAACCACTTGCCTGAAAGTGTTCGTAGTGTCTTATTTCGTTGGCGGAGTCCCTCAATTTGGCTCCAAAAGCTCCCAATTTGTTCTTGATTTGCTTTCCCCCAAATCCCCTCTCAAACCCTAGGTTTGGAGTTGTGTTGGCTGCTGATTTCCTAATCTCCCATTAGGTTAAAAACCCTTAATCCCGTTTTTCACCTAATGGGCTTAATTAAAGTGGCCCAACTCACCCCGTGTGGGCCCGGCTATGCCCAAAAATACCCCGAGACCCAATTACTACCCCCGGGTACTCTTTTCTGACTATCTCGACCCAGCTGGACTCAACCGCGCACTCAGAATTGGCATCCGAATTAATTTATAAAAGTCCTTATCTCACACCCCATTAAGTCTATACCGACTCCCGGCTGGAATAAGTGTATACCTCGTCATTAATACTCGGAATGACGTAATTAAGTTAATATTATTCACTTAGTAAATAAATTTTCCTAAACATTAACCATTCACTCCCCGATTAATATTTAAATATATATATTGCCATAATTAATTCAATTAAAATTACAACACACCAGTAATTTAAAATCCTGAATTAATTAAATATTAAATGCACAAAAATACGGGGTGTTACATAAGGAATTTCGTCCTCGAAATTAAGATAAACCTAGTGTTCCAGTATTCACATATTACTCACTAGTCAAATGCCTCCAAGCCCGCTATATCTATCCCATTCGATTCTAACCATATGTTACACATGTATGCATTTAACTTTACCAGGGCGCCCATATGCCCTATACCCGTGCTTAACCGAACTAAATTTTCCTTAATTAACCCGGGTGCCCATACACCCCATCCCCGCACTCTACGGCACGAAAGTTACCAGACTGTGCTAGTCGTAACCCATAATATAACTTCGAACCCATAGTCATATTACATATATTTATACATATATATTTACTGTCCGGGTACTCAACCCATGTGCACGTCCAAACATCTCCCCATAAATACTTATCTCTCAACACAAAAGTATATACGCCCTTACCCTTATGTTACCAAAGACAACATAATACCGCGCCCTTACTATCACTAGTCCTTGCGCAAAATAAACCCCTAGCTATCTCTCTCCGCTCAATAATTAAGTTAACCACCCTGATTCCTTTCAGTAAACATCCCCACTTACTGGGATAAATTGTGAGAACACAAAACCTCACTACGTGCTATTTCACCACGTAATACAATATATGTACCCACCTATATATAGGCTATATGCCCTCTCCGGTGATACCAAGTACCAACCATACCCTGGTGTCGCGGACACCAAAATTTAACTCCACTATCCACAATATTTAAGTTCCATCGCTATCCAGCCAATGTTTAAAAAGTATTATCAGTCCTACTCCCATAATTCTCGAAAGTAGAAATTCCTCGCATAATTAAACCAATCACTCAGTGTACACCTCCACTCTCCCATGAGGAACACTAAGGAACTCCGCTACCCTACGGAAAGTTTACCCATATGCTATGGTTGCTACCGCCAATGCACCCACTAAGTTCGACTCACCTGCGAACTCTAGTGAAAAATAAGTCTTATACTGTGACATCCTCTTTGTCACTCAAAAATATACCCCATGCCCCTAGGGTAAAATAATTACTTTTATACTCCAGCTGCAACGGTTGGTTCTCGATTTCTGGAGCAGCTTCTCCCTGCCCGAATGCACCCGTGATTTTTCTTTAGTGGTTGTACATCTAGGACCTCGTCCTGTAGTTGACCCCTGCCTCCCTTAAGGCAATATCTCTTCATGTGTCTCTCTTTTCCCACAAACGAAACACTTTCTAACATGTTCACCCTGCCACTGATCCCTTCCATGCCAACCTTGTTGGAATTCCAGGCCATCCCGCCGATAGCCTCCAGTCCTAGATCGTTTGGCATGATTTCCTTGCCGAAAATCCTGCCCCTGATCTTCCCCAATCTTCTGCTGGGATACCCCACTGGTATTGTTCCCTTCTGCCTCATCCGACTGGTTAATACCCACTCCCTTGCCGCTTCCTTTCGCGTGGAAGCGATATTCCCAATAGTGCCGGAGTGTTGCGTTAATGACATCAATATAATATACTAATGCTGAATTATCAATTTAATGTTGTCTGAGTCTCCAGACTAACCCATCCATAAGCTTTGCTTTCTTTCTCTTTTGCTAGCTTACCATCATCCGGTAAAAGTTTTGCCAACGAGTGAAATCTTCCTCGTAATCGACCACTGAATGGTCTCCCTTTGAGTCTCTTCACAAAATTTTCTCCTCATTTTGATCTCGACCGTTGAAGGAAAAATTACTTGCGGCCGAACCGCACTCAAAACTCTGCAGTAGTTAGTGTGTCCCTTTCTTCCACTGTGGTGATCGATCCCCACCACTGTAGTGCTGCTCCCACTAACTAAAAGTGGTTAGCCTTTATTTTCATACCCCATCGCAATCTCCCATGCGTAGGTGACGCTGAATACCTCCCTTCCTTGACACGCTAGTACTACACCTGAACCCCCTCGCAACTATGGTGGTTCCCGCTAAAATAACCTCTCTTTCTTGCTTCCACCCTGACGACTCCGCGTGAGTCTGAACATCCGGCGCCACTAACACTTGTGGCTGATCCCGTGAAAAGTACCCTGCCGTTGTGACCACCATTGCTCCAACTGTCTGGGCCACTATTTCAGTGACCTATGCTACAAAAATCATTTATGGCCGTTGCTGTGGTAGTTCTCGCTCCTAACGAGCCTCCCCCGTCTCATTTCCCCCTGCTGCCCTAATTGATCTCTCTCCTTCCTGGGCGTCATCTGAAATAAGAATCGAATTCTATGAGTTCACTCTCAAATATAAATTTCGCAGAAGAACGTATATGCGCATACGTATGAGAATACAACAATCCTATGATAGGGATCTATATCAAAGACTGCTTAGCTGAAACGTAAAAAGCCGCACAGATCCTAAGGACACTAGAACTTGATGCTCTGATACCATCTGTGACACCACGCCTAATAAAATACCGGGTGATCAGTCCTATACCAAATTAAAACAGGAATCCCAGTTGGATCATCCTTAGCATCACTGCCGAAAACTTTTTAAAAACTTACTAACCACCTAGTATTCCAAAAACTGGTGCCAATTTTATCTTTTTAATTAAACAAAACAATACATGCGGAAAAATATAAACCATTCACACAACTGAATGAAAAAGAACTGAATCATAATTACACAACATGCCGATTAAATCACCGGCCACCAAAGAAATAATCCAAATACAAATATTCAACATCTGAAAACTGTACCGAGAAGTCTGGGCGACAAGCCCTAAATAAAAACTGAAACTGATACAAGATTCCTACTCTAGGAATGAATGAATGATGCTTCTAATCCAAACTCCTGCTAGCATCCACATATGCCGCAACTCCGTGTCCCTGGAACAGAATATCAATCCTGGCGTCCCTGTGGCTGGACACCTAAAAGGTTTTGAAAATAGTTTTATAGCAAGGGTTAGAACCCAAAACATTTTGAAAATATTTAGCAAGTGAATTAACTGCAGTAATTTAAAATGCATGAATGCGCTTCATATTTAAGTTAGTGTCGCACTCCCTTGTGGACATTCTCACCCCTCCACTATTGTGCACACCTACCGGTTACCTTAACCCCACCTAGTTGTACTACCCCGTCCAACTAGTCCTGGTATAACCTTCCCTTGCCATACTACTCTAACCCGAGTATAATGATTATTAAATTATAAGTTATTTCACAATTTAATTAATTAATTCCTCTTAAATAGCAGCATATAACCGTGTCACAAGTTATATAAAGTAATTACATCACACACTGTATTATTCCCACAAATAATTAACTTAATTAATTTCTCATTAATTAACAACATATAACTGTAACCCGAGTTATATAAGGTAAATACATCACGCACTGTATTATCACCTACATATAATATTTACTACCATATTATACGTACCTTTACTAACATCCACACATATATCATATGCGTATCCATCCTTCCGAGTATACCCTCACCGGATGATTCCCTCTAGAATGCTATCTCACTAGGTGTGCTCACAAAACCTAGTTTTCCCCAAGTTAGAATCGCTCACCAACTTGGACCAAAATATACGAAATGGAGGCGGTCATATTCCTTCCCTGAAAGTGAGATAAATCCCTCACCCATATATACCGAACGCTATGACCTGGGGATATACTCGCCCTACTCCTCAAGCTAGGGGATTCACCCACATCGTGCAACCTCCCTTGATAGCATTAGAGTATATAAATTTAATGAATATCTAGTCACTGATATTTAGTATCACGCAAAATAAATACACATATATATACTATCACGAAACCGTATATATATAATATAAACTCCGGCTTTACCGTATACTCAAAATCCCGTACACTGCCTGTAATTTAATATCACACACAATATATACACGTATGTATATATACTATCACTACACCGTATATATATAATATAAACCCCTGCTCTACCGTGTACTCTAAGTCCCGTACACTACCTGAAATTTCCTGAGTCTGTGGCCCGACTCAATGCAGTTAACTCATTCTTTAATTTATGTAATACTTTCCCCGAGTCTATGGTCCGACTCTAATTAAATTAATTGACACACTTATTAATTTAATACCTTCCCGAGTCTATCACCCGACTCTAATTAAATTAATTATCCCATTTATTAATTTAATCCTACCCGAGTCTATAATCCGACTCTAATTAAATTAATTATCACATTTATTAATTTAATAACTTGGTGACTCTCAACCATTGTCCCCGGACTTACTTACTTGGCCCGTAACTTGATATTTCCCGAGTTTATGTTCCGACTCCAAATTAATTACTCTCTCTCGATAATTAATTTAATATTTTGGTGTCACATTACCAACATACTCGGACTCACTCACTTGGTCCATAATTAAATATTTTTCGAGTCTATATCCCGACTCAAAATTTATTAGTTTATCTCCAAACTTAATTCACTACCTTAGGGTTGCTTGACCAATATACCCGGATTCACTCACTTGATCCGTACCTCACTATTTGGAATAAAGTCTCTCAATTTCATCCATTAAATGCCCCACCTAAATTCATCCTAGTCCCAATTACTTTCTCCCATAATTGCTAGGAATATTTGTTTCGCAATTATCTATCACTTATTAATGTATGAAACTTAACTTTTAATAATTTTCCTTTTATATAATAATCTGGCAGAACAGCCCTGAATTTCTTATCATCGATCGATCGATGCCCCTGATCGATCGATCGACCCCTTCGTTACAGCTCTTCTTCCCCCCTGTTTTTCCACCATTAACGAATTTCAAGGTTTTAAACCATAATTTACCTCTAATCACATCATCCCATCCTCTACACATGTTCAATCTACATCCTACTCATCATAGAGATCATTAAGCTAATCAACCCCTCTAATTATCTCTTAATTTTCGAAATGGGTCTTTCTCACTAAAATTTAATTATCTATTTTTAAATCCCAAATTTCCAGATTCGATTTCCACTCTTTTATATTCTGAATTTCTCATTCAAATAATAAATACATATTCAGATTTCAATCACCCATCTAAATCTTACTTTGAATCTCATTCAAGTATTTCAAAAACAAAAACCCATTTTGTACCCATTTACACCCAAAAACAGATTTACACCCAAAAATGGATTTTTATACCCACATCACTATAATATAAATTGATTATCATGATTTAAGAATCAAAAACAGTTAACCACTTGCCTAAAAGTGTTTGTAGTGTCTGATTCTGTTGGCGGAGTCCCTCAATTTGGCTCCAAAAGCTCCCAATTTGTTCTTGATTTGCTTTCCGCCAAATCCCCTCTCAAACCCTAGATTTGGAGTTGTGTTGGATGCTGATTTCCTAATCTCCCATTAGGTTAAAAACCCTTAATCCCGTTTTTCACCTAATGGGCTTAATTAAAGTGGCCCAACTCACCCCGTGTGGGCCCGGCTATGCCCAAAAATACCCCGAGACACAATTACTACCCCCAGGTACTCTTTTCTTACTATCTCGACCCATCCGGACTCAACCGCGTACTCAGAATTGGCATCCGAATTAATTTATAAAAATCCTTTTCTCACACCCCATTAAGTCTATACCGACTCCCGGCTGGAATAAATGTATACCTCGTCATTAATACTCGGAATGACGTAATTAAGTTAATATTATTCACTTAGTAAGTAAATTTTCCTAAACATTAACCATTCACTCCCCGATTGATATTTAAATATATATATTTCCATAATTAATTCAATTAAAATTACAACACACCAGTAATTTAAAATCCTGAATTAATTAAATATTAAATGCACAAAAATACGGGGTGTTACATATACCTATTGATTTCCTCTACTTATGTGCGATAGTAAGTATGCTTAATCTCTGTATTGGGGTCGATGATGTTCCAAACCAATACATGAGGGATCGATTTGGGGTCGATGATTTTCCGAACCAAATCGATGATAAATATTGGTATCGACGGAAGGTTTGAACTGACATGTGCATTACATTTACCTTGGGTCGAGGGATTCCTGGACCAATGTAAATGATAGGATTATTGGGGCCGATGATTTTTGCCGGACCAATTTTCCTTAAAGTATATATTGTGTGTGAAATATATACCTTATAATATTCTACTTATGAGTGATAGTAGACACTTAGATGTAATATAAAGATATACATCAAATGGGTAAATTAAGTAGGGAGAAACTTAATTTCAATAATTAACATTGGATTGGGAAAATCTATGAGAAATTAAGTAGTGAGACTTAATTATGATATATACGGCATGGGTAACATGCGATAAGAATTTATAATGAAGCAAGGCATGTACTTCGGGAGACCGTTAGGATGTTATGATTTCGTATTGGGTATTAGAGGATGCAAATATATTTAAGGACCTTAGCCTTAATACCAGCCTTATCCTAATTTCTAGGATGAAATTCCTTTGCAAGGGGGGAAGTATGTAATACCCTGTATTTCTGAATATTTTATTTAATTAAATTGGAGAATTAAATGAGAAATTACAGCTTAATTTAAATTACGTAGGAGGAGTAATTTAATGGGATTTATTAAAAATTATAATTTTGGAATATTAATCGGGAGATAGTTACCGATTTATATTGCCTCATTATATTTACTTAGTGCGAGTGGTAAATAGTTACTTAACGCGTGTAGACCGTGTTGGGGTGAGAACGAGTAATATTTGTTAAGTGACTCAAATGATAATTTAAAGGTCACCAATGAGTCCGGAAGGGTCAAATTAGTCAAAATAGTATACCCGGGGGTACTAGTTGAGTCCCGGGGTAATTTTGGACTAAACCGAGACCATTCGGGGGCGTTTTGGTCTTTTAACATGAGAGGGTATGGATACCTACGAAATTGAGATCTTTATATCAGCCGTATGATAGAGGGGTTAGGGTTAGAAAACCCATGAAAACAAACCATAGCCATTAGAGATAAGACAGAAACCATTCTCAAGGCAAAAGGGAGAATTGGGAAGGATTCAAAGGAGATTTTCACTATCAACTTGTTGAGGAAGAAGGATTAAAGGATGAAGATCATCAATCATCAACAACAACCACAAAATCAGACCCTACTGATCATAAGGCAAGTTGTTTATTGCAAAAATTATAAAGTTATAATACCCATGTGGAGGGTTTTTGAATAGTTTTGTTTAAATCATTATCTTGATTGGAGAAAGATGATATTTATACATGTTGGGATAGGAATCGCTTGTAGAATAATTTTCCTTATGTAGAGGATTCAGATTCAGATTAGACTTGATGATTTTTCGGATTAAAATCTGGATTTTGAATGATAATATGGGAAGGACACCATAACTAGGGTTTCAAGAAATTATGGGTTTAATTCACTATTTCTTTAAAGGAATTGGAGTTTTGAGGTATTTTACACGTTTGAAATTGTCCTAGTATATGTGAAAATATGTTAGGATCATTGGGTCAAAGTTTGGTGGACTATAATGGAGTTTGAAGATTTGTTAATGGAGGAAAAATCTTAACGAAGAAGAAAAACTGCGTCTGTCCTTGTTCGATCGATCGATCGATCTCGAACTATCGATTGATCGACTATGTCGATCGATCGAACCCAGTCGTCGATCGATCAACGCAAGGTGTTTCCCGAAATTTTTGTGTTTAATCCTTCGTTGATTTTCGGGAATGAATGTGTATCCTAGGATTTACATTATACTTATATGGGAGTGAGAATAAGACCAATAGGTATATTACTGAGGTCCGATAAGGCAATTGGGAGTAGGGCTTGGATTACGGACCGAGGAGAATAATCCGATTTAGTAGAGTATCGAGGACTTCGGAAATTGAGTTACGGGGTAAAGTAAATTCAATTTAAATAATAGACCAGTAGGGTAAGCAATAACTACCGAATGTTGAGCCATATGTAAGGGGTAACTAGGACCCTTAGAGTTATGTGAATACTCAAATAAATGCGATTAATGTGATAAATCATAAAGCGAATGTTGTACGGCTAATATATGAGATTAAAATATTACGTACGTATATAATTAATAGGTTGGGCGTGTACCTACTGAATTATGTGATCTTTTAGGCCGAGAGATTAATACCTAAATTAATTATGTTAGGGTCGATGAGACATTCTGAACTAACATAAAGTTATTATATGTTTGGGGTCGATGAGAAATGCCGAACCAAACCATGAACTGGTGTCGCGATGAAAGAGTCCCGAACCAGGACATGTGTATATATATATATATTTTTAAAAATAGTTGTGGTCGATGGATAATTCCGAACCAACTCTCACTTGGGGTCGATGTATCATTCCGAACTAAGAATCATTTACGTGTGTATATAAATAATTGGGGTCGATGTATCATTCTGAATCAATTGTTACTTGGGGTCGATGAATCATTCCGAACCAAGAGCCCTTTACGTGTATAAAAAGGGCAAAATAGTAATGATTGATATTTAGTATGTATTGTGTGTGAAATATATACTTGATGATATTCTACTTCTGTGTATTAGTAGATTGATATATATTATGTATTTAAAGATACATACTGAATTGGTAAGTTAAGTAGTGAAACTTAATTACGAAATGCACTTTTAGATAGAGAAAATCTTTTTGGTAATTCAAGTAGCAAAACTTAATTACACAAGTGGGAAGTCAACAATTGTGACAATTGTGGTAATTTTAGTAGTGAAACTAAATGAGAAGTCTTGGAAAATGACATAGATGAAATGTTACTTGAGAATTAATTAACATACGCGAGATGTTAGTGAAACGATTGTACTGTATGGGTGGTACTGGAACTTGGGTACAGATAAGTTTAGTTGACTACTTTGGTTTTAGTTACCTTGGGAGGTATGGCTAGATAAACTAAGTGTAGAACGTTAGGTGTGCACAAAAGATGAGGGGTGAGTTAACTCAAGAGAGTGTACGAGAACCTAACATGTGTAATCAATAACCACATTTTTATTGTGATAAACGCTTGTTAAATATATTCAAAATGTTTTGAGTACTAACTCTTGCTATAAAATATTTTCAAAACCTTTTAGGTGTCCAGCCACAAGGACGCCATGTATGATGATTCCATTCCAGAGACTCGGAGCTGTAGCGCATGATGCTTACAGGATTTTGACTAGACGATATCTCTCATTCAGATAGAGTACAGGATCTCACACTCTTCTATGTATGGACTTGTGGTCCGGTATTAGTCTCAGATGTTAGTTTCAGACTAGTGGTTATTCTATTGTTGTTTGGTATTTTTTTGCCGATGGTTTATTCGGTAATACTTTGGTTCTGTTGTACTTTTACTTTGTTGTTTGAATTATAGTACATGATTATTTGTACTTTGTTCCGCATGGTTGATTTATCTTTTTTAAGAAAGATAAAATTTGGCACCGGTCTAATTTTACTTAGGGGATTAGTAATTAAAAAGTTTTCGATAGTGATGCTAAGAACGAACCATTTGAGAAACCTGTTTTAATTTAATAAAGGCCTGATCACCCGATGTTTAATTAGGCGGGGTGTCACACCGTTCTAATTCTCATGAATTCATTTAATATCGAAATGTGACCAATAATTCTTAGCCTTAATTCTCCTCAATTAGGTATCTGGCAACCAATCTTCTTCACTATTACGGGTTTCCACTATTTTTAACCCAACTAAACCTTCATAATACAGTCCCAAACTCCCAACCGAGTATTCGAAACCCTATAATAACATGTATAAACGATTTTTAACGTAACCAAATCATTAAATCATCAAGGGAAATCATTTAAACCGGATTAACCCTATATTTTAATCCCCAAACCCTAAATTATTCTTTCTTTTTTTAGTAACATTAACAAATCCAGATTTCTCGACATTATCATGTTACTAACTTACGAGATTCGTGGTACATACATGAGTAAATAATGTCGATCGTGATATCTATCCAAGAAAATGAATTTAATCCCCAATCTAACACCAATAGTTATTTATTCATGATAATATCCAATCCTACATTAACATGGATAGTATATATACTCAAAATTTTGCAAGATAAACACTTGCCTGGAATTTTTAGGTTTGATTTGTGCAGAAAAATGGTGGAGTTGTCTTCCTCTACTTTCGATCTAAACTCCGGTGGTGGTCGTGGTGCAAAAGTGGTGTGGGGAGCCTTGTAAAGCTTCACATCCTCCTCTAATGGCCTGTCTATGTTTTTCTAACTATTAACCCTATCACCCTCAATAGACATGCTGATATAAACCTATTAAATTCGTTGGCCCCTTTACTCTAAAAAGTCAAAAGACCAAAATACCCTTCTGGGGTCCTGGTTTGGCCTAAAAATGCCCTGGGATCCAATCCAATTCCTCGATTACACTTTTTCAACTATTTTGACCCTTCCAGATACCCTGGCTTGAAAAGACCATTTGGATGACCAATAAATAAATCACATTTTATTTCATATATTTAAGTCCCGATACGACTGACATGCGCGTCCTGAATAAATTATCGTAAGTGTCGTATTTCTCACTCACGACAATCATATTGGATTATTACTAATTTATTACTCGTTCACTTGGAAATATTCAACATAAATCATACAATTAAATATTAACCCTTGTTTAGCTAATTAATATTTATTTTAATCCCGATTAATTGCCAATTAATTTATATTTTAATTTAATTAATCCTAATATATAAAATCATTAAAAATACGGGGTGTTACAAAAATGAGGTGATCAAATGGTAAGGTGAGCAACCTAAAGAGGATTAACCCGTAATTAACACAAGGGTGTGTTCATAAAAGTTTTTAATGAAACATAAGTATTTTTTAATACGGTGCTTGCATGTGTTGAAAGGTGATTTTCAATGAAAATACTAACGTGAATTGGTATGAATAAATGGGTAATTTCGGTGATAGAAATGCTTTTCCTTAAATAAAGGGTACCGTATAAAGTATTTAACCGGGTGTGTTAAATCAAGAAATAAATATCAAGTCAAGCAAAATGGGAATTCTTTTATAGGATTAAAGTGAATTAATTGGGGTAAGTAACATTTTTTCAATAGAGTCAGTTTCATTCATTTAGTGTGTGTGTATATGTGTGTGTGTGTAAGGTAGTTGCATGTGCACATATATATAACATGTTAGAGTTTTCTGCCTTTCAAATCTATATTGCATTATTGTAATTTTGCATTGGAAATTTCGTTTATTTCCTTGTCTTTGTTACGACAAGTATGGTGTGTTTTTGTGTTTTAGAATGTTGTACAAGTATTTTATTTTATGTTAGTAGATATGTATGCTTGAATTCCGGGGACGCTTCCCATTGGTCCCTCGCGTAGCTTGATTTAAATGAGAATCGCATGCCAAAAAAGTTTAATGTTAATTAAATAAAACTAGACTTGCAACATTATGTATGTGGTTTCATTGCAATTCACACCTAACGCTCGGGTTGGACCGGGTTGACCACATGCAAATGAATCTGGGCCATGGCGTTACATATACCCAAACCCATAAACCATTAGTGTAAAATCTGTAAAACATAAGGCTATAATAAAGCTATCTACATGTACTCTAAAATACTATAGAAATGCATTAAGTCTCCTTCTCACCTAATGTGTCCACGTGGCAACTTCTAAAAAATTTCTCTAACCCTTATTTTTAATTAGCGAGCATCTCCCTTGTCATTTCATCTTCCCTCAACCTCACTCTCATTTTTTTACTTCCTATTCCTAACCCATTCAGTTTCCAAAGATATACAAGCCATAAACTCGGTACAAGCATCAGAGGCATGAGTCCCCTCATCCAGTTTCTCGGCCAAATCTAGGGTTTCATTCATCACTTGAGAGTTATAATATTGGTTTTCACATTCAAGACCCGAGACACGGTTGAGAGGCAGTGATTGAGTATAGATAAATTGATTCTAAGTGATCAGAATGGAGGCATCATTTAAAGGGGATGGGATTTTGGTTTGGAATCGGTGGTTACCAATGGTGGTGATGAGTTAGGTGATTCACATGGTGTGTATGAGATTGATAAAGTTTGAATCTATTTAGGAATATTATACCATCGTTGGTTAACTAATCTCTAGGTAAATCTTGCTGATTGTGTCAAATCCGGTGACAGTGTTGACTTATCTTGCTTGCAAGCTTTATGGGTTCTTGGATAATAGGGTTATTGGGTCAGGTGTTTGTGTTGAATAAAGTGATATTTGTTATTTGGATCTGAAGCAAATGGCTTTCTATCCGAGACAAACTGTGGTTGGAGTAACAATCAGAATGTTTGTGATGCTTGGAAACATGACCAAGAGAGAACACTTCGATTCTTTTTAGGTGAGCAACATTTTTTTAATCCGGCTCGGTTTTTATTATCTTCAATATCATTTCACTATTAATGTTAGTTGTAATCACATTTTTGTCACTTTTTATTGTTCAATTTTTCTAGGGTTTTAATCATTCATATGGGTACAACTAATCAAATGAACACATATTTTCTAGAGTTTAGGATGTTTGCAGAGGTAGAAAATTGCATTTTTACGTAGCTTATAAGGAATCACATGAATATTGGTTGACTTTAAGGTATGATAAAGCTTCAATGTTTCATTGGTTTCTCAATTATTTTCTTATTTCCTTACCAAAAGGAATAATGGATTCAACACCCTTTTTGTTTCTTCAATTTATAAATTTTACACGCACACATAAATGCAAACATGTTTAGGATTGACTGAGGTTGTTGATTGCCCTTGGCTATATCTCATCCTTAAATCCTGATGAATGAATTTGGTTTCTGGACATAGTAATCTTTGATTGGGAATAATCAATTTGATCGAGATTCATTAGTGAGGTTTATGTGGATTTTAGCTATTGTTTTACTTATTTGTCCTTGAGAGGGGTTGAACTCGGATGAATTACACTTTCTAGAGTTGAAAAAAAGCATTGAAGAAAAATTTTATCATCTTGCAAATTGGAATTTTGGCAAAAAGATATTTTTCTTTATGTGTTCTTTGTTAATGTGATCTTATTGTTATCTGATTATATTTAGAAAAAACCAAAATTAGTTGGAAGTTGATGATAGAATCTAGCATTAAAGCAAGTAAAATGGTCTAACTTTAATCTTAATTATTTCATTTTTTATTTTAGTTTTTTTTTTTGCCTGACATCATGTAGATTATATGATTTGTGGCATTTAGATGATTTGTGTTGACAAAGGTATAATTAAATGTGATAGAAATGATAAATTCCATCCCTCACACTGTTGCCTTTATTCCACATGTAGGTTTATTTGTCATTCGTGCCAGATGAGGAGATTGGGGGTCATGGTAATTATGAGAAATTTACGGAATCGTAGGAGTTTGAGAAGATGAATGTTGGGGTTTGGACTCTCCCGGTGAGGAATACAAGTTGTTTTATGGGGAGAGGTGCCCTTTGTGGATGGTCATTAAAGCTATTGATGTCCTAGACACGGGGCTAAGCTTTATGACAACATTGCTACAAACATGGAAGGACATGAACAACATTTAACCTTCCAACCTTGCCTCATCAGTGGCCAACCTTAGACTGCAAAATTCATTTTGTTTATAAATTATGAATTTTGGTATGTTGCTATGTTATCTACCTTGAACAATAAAAACGAAGTTATAATTTTGAACGATATTATGTTCTTTGTTTTTAGAGATCGCGTTTGTTTCGTTTGCTTTGTAAACATGCAATCTCTTTTGTACCTGTTAGCTCCAAAGAGGGATGTTTGTATAGAAGGATATCACATAAAATTATAATGATTCAAGAAAAAATTTCATTGTTCAGTATCATAGAATACACTTTTATGCTATTCAATTACTTTACTTACTCTATCTATTTTTAAGATCTATAGGTATGTTCTTTCTAATTTTTTTTAACATATTTTTTTGTTGAAATTTCAGGAAAACGGATGGTTAGAAAATTTGTCGGTTATTGTTATGACGATAATATAGGTGGGACGTGAAGTGTAATTTATATTGTCACATATTATTTAATCTTCAAGTTGATGCAATGCCTCATAAAATCTGAATGGTGTTTTGTTGTGAGGTAAAAAATTGCAATGATTGTGGATCACATGAAGAAATCAGCACAAAAATACCACTCACGCCAACCTAAATTGATATGATCAGGTAGTCGGCTTGATTCCACAGTCGCCACAGTTGCCAAACCTTCATAGGGGTGGTAATTTACATCATAAAAATTTTAGAATCCATGGTAGTTGGTTTACAACGTAGTTGGCCATGGATTATAAATCAATGATGTAAGATTGATAAGTGGATGAAAGATGATCTGGTAATTGATGTAAAAGAATTTAAATGGGATGTATTGAAATAACTGGAGGATGTACTAAAAAAATTCTTTTCATTTTCATGTCTGTTAGAAATTGTTTTTTCTTCCAAGTTGTGTGGTACTATATATTTCTACTATGTTAACCTTTATGTCCTCTTCTTTCTTGTTCAGGTTGCTTGAATGTTGCCGCCAAAAGCATTCTCAGTTATTTAGAAATCTTTTGATGCTATGAAGGTTTGTAAAATGTGTAAAATAATTATGGGTTTTGGTCGTTGGCAAAAAAAAAAATAAAAGTGCCCAGATCATTGAAATTATTCCTCAAGTCTTATTTGGGTGTTGTTGAGATTTGGGTTCTTTTATTATCATAGAGTAGAAAACATGTATTATTTTCCTTTACCGCTTCTTCAAGTTAAGAAACTTTTGGTTGTAAAATATCATATACCATATTTCATTAAGGAGTTAATTTTCTCTTTTATAAACGAAAATACAAAATGAAAAAATGTATATAGTGGGTTTGATTTATTTTCCTTGCTAATATTCATTTTATGTTTAATTTGGGATTCATTTGTCCATTTTTATCCTCATATATGTTGATTCCTGATTAAGCAATGATGGTTTTGGGAGCTTGACATCTCTGTTGATATAATATATCACAATTCTTTTGTTGTTGGGTTGTGCATTACTTTTGCTTTTTTGAACCCGAAGAGACGGAGCCTGAGACGAAGATGTAGTTCGTGTGGGTGTGATATAGGTATTATAAAATTCGGATAGAGAGATAGATAATAGACTTTCAATAAATTATTATATATGCTCACACTAAATTATACATGTATAGAAGGACACTTTAGTCATTTTGGTGTTTAAAGTTGAAACTGGGGTGTGAGAAAAATGTTTCAGAGTTAGAATAGTGGTTTCATTCTTTATTGTCTATGTATTTTTCCTTCTTTAAAGGTGGGTGGAAAAGTCTGCATTCTAAATTCCAGACTTCTTCCTTTTAGCAAGGAATATGAGAATGAGTTTGGCAGCATGTAATGAAGATTTATTTTGGAATTGTTAGGGTTGTTTTGTTTCTAGCCCCATTTAGAAAAAAAAATATTTTGTAATAAGTTCTCAAATCAGAGGCTTATAATGAGTATTTCAAAATCTATGGTAATGTATTATTTTGTTTTTGATTATGTGATATCATCTTTAATTACATGTTGTAGATCATATGAACATTGAATTAAGGCCAGATATAAAGGTACTTTTAAAATTCTTGGTTCACTACCTCTTTTCATTAATTGTTTTGGATGCAAACGTTACTTTATTGGATGTTTTTTTTGGGTCATTCGATAAAAGGTCAATAAACATTTTTTAATAACAACCCACATGTCGTGAAACTAAGTATGAATACTAAAAAAATTATTCTAATTTAAGGGTATGCAACCTTGCCATTGAAGTGGTATTTTTTCAAAAAACAATATATTTTTAATCATGCGTACACAATCGTCTCACATGTCCATCGAGCGGGTTTACAACTAGTTTGAAGTAAACTCCATAACATCAAAGATTAAATCCATCCGAGTTAAATAAAGATTAATTATTAGTAACTCATCTCAAATAATTAGTAAAGCATTAAAAATTTATCAGGGAACAAACATAATGTAAACACCAAATGAAAAATCATAGAAAATTTAAAATCCCATCTTGGTTGATCTGGTGAGGAAATGGTGAAGAGCAATTTCTAATTATCTGTGCGTGTGTGATAGATAGAGAGAGATAAGACTTGGGATTGAGTGTGTCCCAACAGACATTAGTAGGTGCGTTTCAAAGTGTGAAAGGAGAGAATTATGATATTAACTTCATTTTTGAATTAGTTAATGTGGGTAAACTGATTAAATGTGTTGGAAAGAGGGGGGGAAATAAAATAATAGTGGGAAAAAAGACGCAATAGTAAGGAGAATATTGAAAGGATACCCATCTCAACTATTGTAACACATAACCTTTCGATCGTACCATAGTTGGATCAGATCACAACTGATAAGTATCTTAAGTTCTTATTTTACAGTAAAAGAACTCTCATGCTCCTCCTACTTACATATATATAGCATATGTTACCCCATTAACCATTTTTAATATACTTTTTACTAATAAAAGAATAATTCCTAAAAGTAAATATCAAATTTATTTTTAAAAAATGTATAAAAAACAATGATGGAGGTTGTATGCACGACAAACATTACTTCTAGCCATAAATTATCATAGATGTGTCCATAAAATGTGCAAATTTTAATATAATTAGCTAAGTCTTTATCTTCTCTATCGAATAATCTGTCCTTAAATTATGTAAATTTCATTTATAGATTTTTTGTTTATGACAATTGAAGTATGTAGATATGGTGAATTAGAACTCGGCTTACGTATTGTTAGATTAGCCATTGAATAGGAATCAAATGTTTTATTTATGAATTTAAATTTTTTTCTTCTAACATAACGAGTGCCCCTATAATTATTCAACTATAAACCAAAATAATGAGAATAATTTAAGCCCACCTAGGTAAAAAAAGCATGTTTCCTATTTTCCTTTTCACCGTGGATAAAACTATTCCACCCCAGATGGAATGACCCTTATGAGAACGTTAGAAAAATTATTTATTTTTCCACTACCCACTAAAACTAAGTAAACTTTATTACGAATATTTGTTCTTTGATTGATGTTTTATGGGATAGTATTCCTTCACAGTTTCCTTTTCTTTAGTGCCATGGAGTACTCTTAGTAAGACTAACCAATACACCAGGCGAACTTGACCCTTATAAAAAGTCCTCGTGGGGCTAGCCTTAATGGTTTTGTAAATGTTAATAAGAAGGGTAAATACATATCCTAATGGAAAAGGCGAGGCTGAATCCCCATTAAGTAATACTCCTAAAGACAAGTCGTGGTGCTATAGTAGACCTCATCCACACTCTCCTCCTCCTCCTCCTTTATGAGTGTCATTTGTTTGAACACTTCTCCATAATAAATCCACAGGCCACCAGTTAGATGTCCCCCCGGTTGGTCCTCAGAGCTAACCACAAATTAAAGAGATTAGCTTGGCAAGGTTTTCGAACCCCTATAACAAAAGAAGGCCAGTTCATAGTACCTCAAGTTAAGTTTAGTACAAAGCTATAGCAAAGTGTCTAGAAAGAAGGTGAAAAGAAAAACATTATTGTAATACCCTCTACTTTTGGACGGTCCTTTCGAGAATGGGTAAAAATAGTCCATAACAGGTACTTGGGGTTATAGTTGGGTTCTGGGGATTTTTAGACCTAGAATATCCCGTATAGGGGTATGGTCAACGTTTTACCCTTGTGACTTAACCCAAATACAAAATTAAGGCTTTATTATCATCATCATTATCATACTTGCCTTAATCCCATCACAAGGGGTTGGTCATATGGATTTTCCTTTTCCATTATTTATAAGCAATATTATCATTTAAATTTAATTCCTTAAGATCTAACCTAATAATTTATTTTCAAGATATCTTAGGATGACCCATTTTTGTAATCTTCCTCTCGTTATATGTGCATCTAATGGTCTACGCAACACATGTTCGTACCATCTAAGTCTACTTTCTCTTAAATTATCACTAATGGGATCTACTCGTAGATAATATGTCACGTACTGGTTTTTTTCTCTTGGCCTTTCTAGTAATTCCTATCATCCATCAAAGCATCCTCATCTCACTAACATGGATATTTTGCTCATGTTTTTTCTTTAAAGACAAACACTTAGCTCTATAAAGGGTCAGTTGCCTAACAATCGTTATATAATATTTTCCATTTAATTTATTAGTTATCCTCTTATTGCATAACACCTCTGTGACACCCTTCTTATTCTAATAAGTGGTGACCAATCCTCTACTAAAATAAAATTGGAATCTCATAATGGTTCATTCTTAGCATCACTGTTGAAAACCAATTAATTAAACTAGTAACTTATTATGTCTGGTGTCAAATTTTAAAAACTTATTAACATGCTTCATTAACCATTCAACCATATAAAATAAACATCCACAATGGGAGAATGAAATGAATACTAATAACATAAATGAATAACTGAGTAAATTCTTGGTAAATCCCGCGTAAATTAATCCAAAGACTAAATGAAATAAAGTAAATAATGTCTAATAATAAAGCAAACCAACTACGGTCGACATGGCCAAAAGAAATACTATAATATCATCCTAACTAGATACAATGGAAATTGACGTTTAAGAAAATCCTTCATGCATCCACAACTACTATAACATCATCTGACTATAATGAAAAGATAACCCTGGAGTCCCCGTGGCTGAGAACCTAAAAGGTTTTGAAAAAAGTTTTAATATGGGTCGGTGCCGAAAACATTATAAAAATAGTTGCGAGTATTTAAATGCATTAGTCAATATGGATTAAGAATGATTCATGTTCATCTGGTATCGTATTCACATGAGACTATGCCCACCACTCATGTAATGAACACCTAACGCATTTATTTTAAGAACATAGTTATGCTACCCTTCCTTACTAGGCTAGCCATTCTTAGCATAATCCAATCCACTAAACTTTTAGCCTAATCATGCTACTCGTATATTACTCTATTTTGTTTATTATGTAGATATGACATAACTTATAACGTAGTATTTCTTAATTTTGTTCATACCGCTATATAAGAAATGTAACTATACACTAGTTTAGTGTTTGCGCAATAAATAGTACTATTTTATATGTATATACATAGCATACCTGATATGCTTTCAGGATTCAGCTACATCACGTACTACCCCTCGGCTACCGGGTCGAAATCTCACAACTGATCCCAAATCGAAAACACAAACTTGAGGTGCTCATAAACAACATTTATGGGTCATAATCATACCACACTACCACAATCAGACTCGAAGCTCACATATCCTCACATATGAATAGTAGTCATGCAACAATACTATGACCTGCAAAAATGACCCAAAACCTATTTGTCAACTCAATGGTAGATCTCCCACTACGTGCAACCTCAAACGATAAGATTACTAGAGTAGGTATGTTCACACACACACACACACACACAAAAATTTCACTCGATACGTATATGTATGTTAATTCGATTAACATGCATAATGTCTTTTATGGAACTAGCCTACCAAACCCAAAGTCTATCTCGAATTCCCGATTTTAGCTTAGTATTTACTGACTTATTTATTAACTAAGTAACTTAATATTTTTGGCCAATTATACATGTAATTTCTTACTCGAAATTCATCCCCCATTATACTAAGGAACTTCATGACCTCCCCTCTGAATTCCTAGAAGTCTAACACCTTTCCCATAGCCCCATATTCCATGTCGATCCTTAAATGGTCCAAGAAATATCACACAAGGCAGAGGAAGACTGCTAGCAGAATGGAGCTGATTCGCTTCCCCCAAATTCAAATTTTCAAATGAAATCTAAATCCAAAACCACCAATTTAAAATTTTACTATCGCAGAACTATTACTAGAAAATTCAAAACAAATTAAAAAAATCAGTAAAAATACGAAACCAGTGCTTTTGCCTTTGTAATTTGATTTTTCACAACGTTTTTCATCTTTCAAAAGAAAATAGCTCAGTGAGCATACCAGTTCAATTTTTGGAGCTACCAGAATGAACTTTTGATGGGATTTTGTTTTTTCCCTTCACCCGTAGTAGTTTTAGCCTTCATGAAAACCCCATTTTTGAATACTAATCCATTCCTAAAAATAATTCAACAGGTTTCCGTGTAGAATTCATCCCGAGCAACATATAATTCATAAGATCAACGAATTTATATCAAGATCCATATATGGTTAAAACCCCAATTCAGGATTCAAGATTTTCGTTCTTAAATCCATCAAGAACTTATCTTTTCCATTCAAATCAAATTAGATTCATCATATTATCATAACTAGATTCAACTTCTAATAATTTCTTAAATCAAAAACTAATTTTGATGGTTCTCCCATCCCAAAAACTGTATTTTCCTACACTAATTAGCATGAATATTTGAAAATACGTAAGAACATTAACGAAAGTTAAATACTTGCCTTGGGAGTGATGGCTTTTCGATATTTTCTATTGAGTTCCTCTCTTGGCAATGTTCTTCAACCTGGATGAACTTGTTCTTCACCCAAGATCCTTTTCTCTTCACTTTTCTCTCTTTTCTTCTCATCTTTCTATTTCATCTAAAAAACCTAGCATATTAGTTGGATAAAAAGTTTCTCTTTTATCCACCTTACATAAGTGTAAATCTGAACAATCCAAATCCCAAAATTGAGTCGGCCCTCATATGTAAAATGACCTCAATATTCTTTTACCACTCCAGTTTATCATAAAAATCCCCAATAACCTAATTGTAACCACAGGGTACCTATTTCAGACTATTTTGACCCATTCCAGGCTATTTTGCACTCAAAATTACCATCCAAGTTATCTAACATTAATTCCCATCTCATGCTCGACACAACTATATCGCCGTGTCCCGAATGAGATACTCATTAACCCGCTGCTTTTATTCACTTACGATGTAATATATTTTAACACATTTTCATTTAATTATCATACAAGTAAATATAGATACACTTGGATATTAACCCTTTTATTTGGTAATTAATATTTACTTAAGTCACTTTATTTGTCCGTTCAATTAAATTACATGCACACATGTAATTTAAAATGCTTTAAAAATACAGGGTGTCACAACCCGACTCGTTTGTCTCCATTTCATCCATCCAATTTCTATTACACTTGTAACATCCTCATCAATATCCCCATTACTATGTATACCTGAACCTAAATAATGGAAATTATTAGTTTCTTCTATCAATTTTTATCCAATCGTTAACATTATGTTATCAAATGACTCATTGTTAAATTTACATTCCATATATGTTGTTTTATGTCTACTGATTTTCAGTCTCTTAGACTCGAAGTCATTTATCCAGATATCTACTCTCATTGTTATGATTCCTCTATATTACCGTAGTTTTGTATATCCCCTTTATTTTTATACAAAGGTATTATGATGATTTCAATCCCCTCATCTGACATACTTCTTTCTTTTAAAATATTATTAAATAAACATGTTAACCACTATATCCCTAGACTTCCAGGGTTCTCCACACCTCTATAGGTACTCTATTCGAGCCAACCACTTTATTTCTACGTAATTTTTAATTAATATATCGATTTCCTTTTAAGTAACGAAACACAACATCCCCATATTTGTTTCTATGTTTTCAATTTTTTTAGGATATTCTTCATTCAATAATCCTTGAAAATACTCTTCCCATCTAACTAGATTTTCCATTAATTAATATATTTTTTTTATGTCTTTTGTACACTTAAATGAACCCATATCCATTGTCAATATATCCCTATTCCTTGCCAATTTATATATCTCCTTCTCACCTTCCTTCGTACCTAATTTATTATACAAATTATCTAGTGCATTTTGTTGTGCATTTCTAACAATATTTTTCTTCACTTTTTAATTTATTATACATTTCTAAGTCTTCTTCGTTTTTTCTATTTTTCCCTTCTCTGACACCCCGCCTATTTCAATAACAGATGATCAATCCATTACTAAAATAAAGTAAGAATCTCATTTGGTTCATTCTTAGCATCAATGTCAAAACATTTTTAATTACTAACCACCTATTAATTAAGTAAGTCGGTGCCAAATTTTTTTTATACAACAACATTTGTCAATCTAGAATAATCCCATACACAATAATCAATATAAATCAAGCCACAATGTAAGACTAAAGCAGAGATAAATAAATAAAGTTTCCGAAAAACCCATCGAGTAAAAATTCAATACATCCAGTCCAACTAACTAAAATAATCCGAAATTCATAAATCTGAATGAAAAGTGGAAGCACGCCCAGCCAATAATAGAATAGAGAACATGATCTGGAGTGTTAATAATAAAATTGTCTACTAAAAAATTCTGCAAACATCCACATCAAATGCAGCTACAAAATCTCTGAAAGACGAATCATCTTTGGCGTCCATGTGGCTAGAGACTTAAAAGTTTGAAAATATATTTGACACGGGACAGAGCCCAGACCTGTGAAAAATATTTAGCAAGTGTATAAAATGCATAAATGAAAATATCCTATCAATTTTCCTATTTATAAATCGGTAGCGCACTCTCGTGAATCACCCCTAACCCCTTTTCTAAAGTGCACACCTAACGTATGCTCTTGTCCCTCCTAGTTGTGTTCCCCACTATCTAGTCCCAAAACATTATAGTTCACACACGTTACCCTATCCCACATATTTTATAATATTAGGTATCAAATCCGATTAACAAATATATATCTCAATTATAAGGTATCGATTCATTTCAAGTAACTTCCAACAATCATAGTTCTCATTCATAAATTATTACTTTATTTTCAATAATTGTTATTAGACATTTAAATAGTATCCGCTTTATCTTCTAACCCATATAATCTGCTACACATAAATATACGTAACGATATACTATAACAAACACACATATTTCTGTTATAGTCGCCATCCCTCAGAGTAATAGCTTACTGAATACGGGTCTCTACAATGCTCTCATTATCTAGGGAATGTTCGCCTCATCTTGGTTACCGGAGGTCAGGCTCTCACACCGACTCAATAAAATTGCAAACATATTAGAGGCAATCACAGTCCTTCAACAATTAGTCATAGTACCCTCAATTTCCTCACTTATAATATAAATCACATAAACATAAACATGGGACTATGACCTAGGGTTGATACTTAAGCTGCTATGATTCGGCAGGGAAGATCACCCACATTGTGCAATCTCCAATTATCGCACTAAAGGGTTATTTTACAAATAATATCTTACACACATATATCATTACATTTCATATATATGTATCACCTCAGCACCCGTATATATAATCACATTAACCGACTAATCTGTGCCTATCACCCAAAGCACTAGTCTAATAACCCGAGTCTATCCCCGACTCTTATTTAATTAAATTCTTCTCCTAGTTAAATAATTAACATTACTTCTCAACGTTGATCCAGCCATCCCTAAAATTCATAATCTAAAATCACTCTATCCCATTACACATCATATGACCTGAGTGTTTTATCTCCTAAATACTCTACATATATAATTCGAGACAATCCTTGTTTACTTGAAATTTCCCTTATTAAACATAATCTCCATAAGTATTAATAATCATTAACTTAACCTCAATTTCATTAATTATGAATTCATATTAACTAAGGGAATATATTTTTAAGGTTTTTTAATCACAAAAAACACAATCATGCCTAAGATAAAATCTATCCCTAGATTACCAACTAAAGATTTTGGTCTCGTACACACTTCCCTCTACAATTCATAAATAATTGAAAAAATTAAAAAAATATGAAACTGGTGGACATGCATTCATAATGAAGAGATATCCAATTTCATGACCTGATTAAGCAAGGGAACCAAACTGGTTCACCCCTGGAATTCTTAAACACGGACTTGCTATGATTTAACACAAGTTTTTCCAATTTTCAACCCCGAAATGCATCCAAACGTCATCCCAATGTTATATAATATCAACCCATAAATTATTAACATGAATACATTTATTTGATTGTCTCCAATCATCAAAAACTAAATTAGGTAATGGTATTTCTACCATTCTTTGTCCAACATCAATTATATAATAATCTTAATGCTTTATTTTTCTTTAATAAGATTAAGAACTCCATATTATTCATTTTTCTAAAAATCCCCCTTTTACAATTAATCAAACTCATCCCATAATCAAATCATCAATTACCAATTTTGAGATGAATATTACACTAAACATATTCATGATAGCGAGTTTATACACTTGCCTTAAATAGTTAATATGATTTTGAATCTCTATGCATCGGGTTGAAGAAGATAAGAATTCCCCCGTCCTTCTCCAAATCAAGCCTTTGGATCACTTGACTATTCTTCCTCCCTCTTTTATCACAAATGGCCTCCGTTGAGTTTTTGTTGTGTTATGGATGCCTCCCTGACCCTAGCCTCCCTTTAGTTAGCCCAAATCCCGAAATTAAATAAAGACCTCAGCATAAAATGACCATATTTTCGTTACTCGGGTCCCGACTTGTCTAAAATGCTCCCGGTAACGAGAACTTGATTTTAACTATTTTGACTACTCCCCGATACACCGTTCACTCGAAATCACCATTCGGGACACTAAACATAAACCTCCTATGTCAACCCTAAATATCCCACACAAATGCTCGACTGAGATACTGTCAATTCTTGCCGTTTCAACCCACAACGATGCACAAATGATTGGCTTAAATAAATTTACTTAATCACACTAGTAAATTTACACATAAATATTAATCATGTTCTCCCTAATTAATATTTATTAATTTCAAATTATATTCAAATTTTAATTAAATTATGTCACACATGTAATTTATAAGCAAAAAATAAATTACTCAAAATTACTGGGAATTACATACTTCCCCCCTTACAAAGGTATTACGTCCTTGAAATTTGGATAAGTCTGGTACTCGTAGCTTCGGATACTTCCTCGCATGGCATATTTTCCTTCCCAAAGTTAGAAGAATTATTTTGTTGCTGCTAAGAATTATTTTGTTCCTGCTACACCTCCCTTAACAGTACGTTCTAACCCAATGGTCTATACACTACCATTTAAAACTAGTGAATAGTCCGCGCTAGTCACCTTACATTGACATACCACATTATTTTTCTTAACATTTCACCTTGGAGAATTGACAACACATTACACTTTTGCTAAAAAAATTCCAATACGATGAGCCTATACTTTACTGGCTATACCATTCTCTCTATCGGGGAAAGGTACCAATATCCCTAAGTGCCAATTCCCCTATTTTTTTTCAAATCACATCTCTCCCTTTGTGGGAGACATCCGAAATCACATCTGACCACTCATGTTAGACTTTAAAATCTTGAGTTTGTTATTATGTAACTCTTTCAATAATTCTCTTCTGTGCATAGTAACTTCGGATTAGCCCCAAAATCCACAATGTACATTCCTTGCATTCTCTATAACCATGGTCACCCTTTTCGTCTACTCCTCAATCTCTTGGAAATATGCCTTGATCAAAATGAAAATTTATCCCCATTGTCTCATCCTAATCTACAACAATGTTGTGTTTCACTATGTGACAACTCATTCCCTTTCTTTCGTAAAAAAGTGAGCACACTGCCCGATAAAGTAACTGACTCCAAATTTTCCATAATGTCCATTATGGTCAATAAATTCCATAACTCAAAGGAAAATTTGACCCTTCTGTTATGTTGGTAACCCGTCACTACCTACATTGGCCTTCCTACTCATTCTATCATTGGAATTTCTAAGTCTTGCAAAACTTCTGGCCAATCATCTCGGACCATCCCTTTCTCATCGAAAAAGTTGTGCAACCGAAGATAAATTTCCTATGTCCCTCCCCACTTCGATTCATGAATTTTGTTTCCCATGCTACATGGTACATATTACTCCTTTGTCCCGGGGTATGCCCAAAAGAATATTACGATACAATGCCTGCTCCATAATTTTTCCCTTTGTGGGTCCTCCTCGGTTAGTAGAATTAGCCTCCCAATTATGTGCAAGGCATCCTCAAAACTTGCTTGAGCGTGATTCCATTCATATTACCAAAGATGTTAGATCCTCCCTTAGCTATAGAAATCCCTCATCCATATCACAACTATCTTCTAACCCTTCTTGGTTATAATGGGTCTACTTGTTGTACATAACCGAACTACCTCCTTGCTTTCGCAAATATATTTATAACTTCCCCTCTGGCATACGGTTAAACATATTCCTTACTCCGTCCACTTATCACGAAAGCTTCTTAAAATCGAAATACCTAGGGTGCCCATACACCCTACTTCCTGCTTATACTCCCACAATTGTAATACATGTACTAATACTATGCCCAATTTTGTCGCGAACACTTGGCATTGCTACAAATTAAGGGTATAATTTACAACCATATCAATCGTAACTCAATATTCTCCATGTTTCTCCAACTATCCACTAGTTATATAAATGTTACCCAGTGCTCCCCACACATCACTACCCGGCCTCACTGGCCTTAAATGAAAATATCTATTATCTCAAAATAATATCCACGTACACAGGAAATAATTATAGTATTGATTCCAGGCCATGTTGACAACATGTCTCCCACCTTCCGACGCTCACTAAGGTTCATGCGTGGAATGTCTCGCAAGTAAAACACAATCAAGGAACCCCCTCCCCCCAATAAACTACTTTCTAGAATTATCTAGCTACAGGAGGTAAAGTTTTTGGGCCATATTATAACTGACAAAGGCATTGTTGTCGGTCCGAGTAAGGGATCGGCAGTGAACGAATAGGGACAACTCATGACACCAACTGAGATTCACATTTTTTGGGGGTTGCTTAGATACTATCGTCACTTTATTAAGGGATTCTCAATGATTGAGGGTCCATTGACATACCTGACTTGAAAAGGGGTGTCATTTGTTTGGGATGATCACTGTGAGTCATCTTTTGATGATCTAAAGGATAAGTTGACATCGATACTTTTGCTCACATTGCCTAGGGGATGAGTGGAGTATCATGTTTATACAGATTTATCCTTACAGGTACTTGAGGGCTTACTACAATAGGAGGATAAGCCTATAGCTTATGAATCCCGTAATCTTAAGACCAGGAGAAGAATTACCCTACACATGACCTTGAGTTAGCATCAATTGTATTTTCCTTGAGGATTTGGAGGCATTATCTTCTAGGAAGAAGTTTGGCTCGTTCATAGACCATAGATCACTACAATTTGGCTTGTTCACAGACCATAAATCACTTCAGTATTTGGTCACATAGAAGGATCTGAATATGAGGCTGAGGACATGGTTAGACTTTGTGAAGGATTACAATTTGATATTTAGTATCATCCTCGGAAGGCTAATGTGGTGGCACAAACTTATTGAGTTGGCGACCAACTGGGTAAATAGAAGAGGTTTTGGAGGATGAAGTGGAGTGAGATTTGACATGATGATGATGTTGTTAGAGCTTGTATGACCGTGTTGTCTATGACTCTCGAGATCGTGATGCAGGTGGTCAAAGCACGAGTATGAGATCATTTCTATTAGGACACAGTATGCCAGTTTTTAGCAAAAGGGGTAGAGTCCTATTCGATAAGTTATGAGGGAGTATATCTCAATAATAGGAGACTCATTGTTCCGAAGGATGAGGATTTAAGACACGCATTAATGGTAGAGTCTCACGAATCGATATTTGCAGTACATCTCGGTGGGTATAAGATGTAGCATGATATGCGTAGGTAGTACTGATGGTCGGGGATGAAGCATGACATAGTGAAGTTTATCTAGAATTATGTTACCTACTAGCTAATGAAAGTAGACCACAAAAGACCAAAATGGATGTCACAACCACTAGACGTTCCAGTGTCAAAGTGGGAGAGTATCTCGATGGAATTCATTACTGGCTTACCAACATTGTCGAGAGGTCATGACTCTATTTGGATAATAATGGATTGTTTGACTAAGGTGGCCCATTTTCTATCAATTCTCATTGATTATGAGATGAGTCTGTACGCCCAGTTGTTCATTGTAGAGATAGTGAGGCTGCACGGGGTTCAGATTAATATCGTGTCGGATCAGGATAAGATTTTTGTTTCCCACTACTATTAGAGCTTTCAGGAGGCTCTGGGCAAAGATTTATGTTTGAGTACCGTGTATCACCCATAGACGAATGAACATACAAAGTGAGTTAATCAGCTGTTTATTGATATGTTGAGGGTGTGTATACTCGACTTCGAGGGAGGATCGGAGCAATACCTTCCATTGGTGGAGATTGCTTACAATAACTCCTACCAGTTCGCCATTAACATGGGATGAATTGAGGCACTTTATAAACGTCCGTGTTATTCGCTCACTTGCGTGTTAGAATTGGGGGACAACTAATGTTTAGGACCAGAGAAGATTCAGGATACCACTTCCAAGAGTCAAATTATTCAAGGGTACAATCGTATAGCTCAAGACAGGCAAAAGAGTTACGTTGATGCAGATAGGAGGGACATAGAGCTATAGATTGGTGATCAGGTTTTAGTACGGGTGTCTCCTATGAATAGAGTCATGAGGATCGAAAAAAATGGGAAGTTAGCCCCGAGATATGTAGGATCCTTTCTAATTATCCAGAGGGTGGAACCAATTGC
Source organism: Sambucus nigra (assembly GCA_949130495.1). Taxonomy (NCBI): domain Eukaryota; kingdom Viridiplantae; phylum Streptophyta; class Magnoliopsida; order Dipsacales; family Adoxaceae; genus Sambucus; species Sambucus nigra. The sequence goes on along the minus strand of OX422218.1, from coordinate 25,424,446 downwards.
ATATAGGTTGGGCTTACTAGAAAACTTACAGCAGACTCATGATGTGTTCCACATGTCATTGATGAAGAGGTACGGGAGGAGCGAGAGGGATCATTGGCATTTTTTTACACTCGCCTATTTTAATTTTGGTGACCGTTCCATTATTAAATTAAACTACAATCATTAATTATTCCGGTTTAATTGAATAATAGACTGCTCACCCAGTATTAAAAGAGGCGAGGTGTCACATATGGTATCAGAGCATACGGTTCGAGTGTCCATATGATCTATACGGGTTCGTACTATTTTAGCATAGGGCTCTTTGAAATATAGCCCTATTGTTAGGACAGTTTCATTCATGGTTACACATTTAAGATTCGTTCTTCTTCTTTTATAATTGTAACAACTGAGAAATCATACAATTCGAATCTAATTTTAGATGCCACCTCGGAGATGAGGAGAAACAACTAAAAATAATGCGAGGAAGGCTCAGCCGGGGCCACATGCACTGCAGCCACTAACACCACAGGGGTGTAACACCCCATATTTTAGAGGATATATAAATTAATTAAATTAGTGAGTTGGATTTATTTAATTTGGAGAAATTCATTTAATTTGGTGATTTAAATTTAATTTATTTAAATTGGAGAAATTATTGAATTTGGAGATGTAGAATTTATTATTTAAATTTGGGGATTTAGAAATTCAAATTAATTCGGGTTATTGAAAATTTTCACGTGTCGCATTTTGAGGTTGAAATTGGAAAATTTTATAAAGTATCTCGGATGACAATTCTGAGTGCACGGTTGAGTCCGGAAGGGTCGAGATAGTCGGAAAAGAGTACCCGGGGGTAGTAAATGGGTCTTGGGGCATTTTTAGACATGATCGAGCCCATACGGGGCATTTAAGACATTTTTAATTGGTCAATAGGCTTAATTACGGGATTGAGGAATTTTAACCTAGGTTTAAGTGTGTTGGGAAGCCATGAGTCATTCCAAAACACAAAGGGTTGAGAGACGAGAGAAAGGAGAAAGAAGAAGAAGGAAAGAAGGATGACGAGCAATTCGGGCAAGAAGTTCGACATGGGATCGTCGGATTTAATCCCCCAAGGCAAGTGTTTTCTTGCTTTAATTTGAGTTGTAGTTAATGATGTAAATAGCTGTAATTATGTCAATTAATTCTGGAAATATGGAAGTAGGAATTTGAATTGAAATTTGTGGGTTTATGGTGAAGAAGATGAAGAATAACCATTGATAGGGGATTTTTAACTTTGTGAGAAATTGGGTTAATAGTGAAATTATAACTTAATTTGAGAAGTGAACAACATGATTAGATCTTGGTTTTTGAATCTCCATTAGTGGTATTGTTGGAAGAAATTGTTAATGATGAAGTCTGGGTGGATTTAGGATGAATCTTGGGAGGTTTTTGGGTTAAAAGATCTGGGTATAATCGAAGGTTTTGGAGATTTAATGGCGATTCTGTCCGCTTTGCCCTGTAGAAAATCGCGTTTTATACATTTTGTTGTCTCACGCGCTTCCTCCAAAACTGCTCCAAAATGCCTCAAAACATCAATTTATGAATCTGGGCAGAATGTGGGAAAACGTTTTAAGAAAGTTTTTTTTTTTTAAATCTTCTTTGAGGTGAATCTTTATAATGCCCAAACTTTTGGCATACGGACTCGTATTAGTGTGCCGTTCACGGCCACACATAGATAGCGAAGAGTATTACGCTTTCCTGCGAATGTTTTTAATTAGACACAAAAATTGGAAGGTCTAAAATACCCTTGAAGACGGAACGAGTTATTTGATTTTTAGCACAACTTTAAATGAGCATAACTTTGTCATACGAATTCAGATTTACGTGCCGTTTGTGGCCACGCATAGCAAATGGAGAGTAGTACGCAGTACTAGGAATTTCATTACTGAGGCATATATTGTGAAATGTCTAAAATGCCCTTGGAGTTTTAATTAGTGATGAAACTTTCCCGAATTGAAACTAAAAATTGTTGGGAACTTTGTGAGACTAATATGAACTTAATCAAGTATATATGAGGTGAGATATATAATTATATAAATTATATTAAATAGTGGGATGTAGTTATTTTGGTATTGGATCGTATTTAATACGAGCGAACTAGTAATAATTGGAATATATGTATATATATATATATATATATATGAATGTGTGAATTATATATATAAATATGGGAATACATAATCCAATAGAAAAATGATAATAGGTTACAGGAATACCTGAAACAATGATTGGTTGTGTGAATACGTAAAACAATGAAAGGTTGTGTGAATACCTAATATTTTAATAGGGTGCGTGAATACATATTTGATTATTTTATTATGTGTATGACATACCTAGCTGCTTGCTATGGCCGGGGGTTGTGTAGAGACGGTCTTATCCCAAGTGACCTTCGGGGGGATATTTGACTTGTATCTCAGAACATAGGACTGTGAAAGACTTATTTGTGAGTTGATAAGTCCGCTGACTATGGGAGCGTAGGTATGTGCGTGACCCATAGGTATGTGAACTATGTTCGCCGCCAATATGTGTGATTTGTTTATATGGTTCGTGGGACATTTCCAAACCGATAGTCCTTGTTTGAGTACGAGACGTACCGGGACATGATAACAGAGTATGCAATGCACTATAGGTGTATCCTTAGGGTGCTGTGTTAGTATATATATATAATGGTGGTGGATATATATGTATACTTGTGATATAATTACAATGTGATAATTGTAGGCTATTAAGATTGTGTTAATACATATATATAATAGTGAGGGATATATATGTATGCTTATGGTATATCTACAATGAGATAATTACAGACCATTAAGATAGTGAAATCTTATATAAACGTAAATAGTAAATACTTGACTTTAGTGTGATAACACTTATTTAAAAATGATAATTGTTGAGATCAAATATGATATACTACTACGAGGGGTAACTAGAAGGATAAGCCTTTTTCCTAGTTAGAAGTGTGTCAGATGGCTAGGCGGAATAAATGAATGCGATAGGTGTGCACTATAGAAGAGAGGTGAGATTGTCCTCAAGAGAGTGGGACCGTAAAAGAAATTATGAACATTATATACTACGCATTTCATTTATTGTAATAAAATGCTTGCTAAACATTTTTATAATTCGGGTTCTGACCCGTTTCTTGTACTTCTTCTCTCTTGTCTATGTATATGTATATTAACAGGTGTCCAGCCACAGGGATGCCATAGTTGACTTATCTATTCCAGGGTTACGCAGCTGCAACATTGTGGATGGTTGCAGGATTTGATTTAGACGTATCATTTCTTTATTCCTAGAGTAGGATTCTTATCTCAGTTGTAGATTCATTCAGGTCATGTTTCCCCTTTTTACTTTTAGACTCAGTATTTGGTTTATGTATTCATTTATTGAATTATTATTATTGGGATTTTGAGCTGATTGTTTATTCGGCATGTCATTTAGTCATTTAGTACTGTTTTAGACTCATGGTTTGGATGTATGGTTTATTTGTTATTCAGCATGCATATTTAATTGTTTAATAAAAAGATAAAATTTGACATCAGTCTTTTTGAATACTAAGTGGTTAGTAAAGTTTTAAAAAGTTTTCGACAGTGATGCTAAGAATGAACCCCTGAGATTCCTATTTTAAATTTGATATAGGACTGATCACCCGGTATTTATTTGGGTGGGGTGTCACAAGGGGATAGTGACAACAGTTGTGGTGGAGGCGATAGTGACATAGGCAGTGAATGCAACCATGACTTCCATGGCTCAGCATTTTCCTCAGGTCCAGTAGCCACCACTACCAGTGGCACAAGGGGTTTTGGCACACTCAGGACTGAAAGAGTGGCATAGAGTGAGGGAAGCTTTCCAGGAGGGTCATCCACCTGAATTTAAGTGGAGTTCTAATGTGATAATTATGTGTTCATGGAAGACTAATATTCAGTGCCACTTGTGTATGGTTGACTGTAGTATGGTGCATAAGAAGACGCTTTCTGATATGTCCAAAGTGCACCCTCTTAATCAGAGCATCTAGCCTCGGCCAGTCTCATAGCCGAGGTGACCATAAGCTAATGGAAACCATCAGTAACCTTGACCAGTCTCATATTCTCACATAACTTAGGCTATAGCCAACTTTGCATTAACCTTATACACCAACCTCAGCTGATCTAGCAGAGACGAAGTCAGCAAGGTCTCATGAGCTCAATTAGCTATCAACATTACTATCGGCCCCAGCCAACGTTACGGTCACTATCCTAGATCAACATGTCTCATGGATTCAATTAGTTGCTAGCATCATTGTCGGCCCTAGCCGACGTTACAACTACTCCATACCTAACCTCGGTCAGCCCTCAAGGCCGAGGTTATCATTAAAACTTACCTTGAATAAAAAAGGGTCGAAGCCCACCAACCTCATAATCTTCCAGGATGAGGTTGTATCAGTCGAAGATAGGGCCGAGCATTTACAAGTGCATGTATGGTTTGGAACACGTGGACAAATCTGTTATAGCCGAATCATTCCCTCCACGTGAGGGAATATTGAGGTAATCGTTACCTACTTGGGACCAACCAAGTGTCATCATTATACTGTTTTGGTTCTCATGCACATGCTCATTGCTTGCCTGGGGGGTAGATTGCACCCCCTAAGCATTATATATAGAGGTCATCCTCAACCTTGTAAAGGGATTTGAAAATACAACCGAAGATGAAACTCTGTCATCTTACACAATAGAGAGAGAAATCTTGAGAAATTATATCCATGGTCATTAGTGCCTTCATTTAGTGATATTACTCACACACTCACAGTGGACGTAGGCTAGATTCGCTGAACCACTTATATTCAAGTGTTCATCCTCTTAACCTTACCTCATTCTATATATACATATACTCCTATGCAACCATTGTTACCACCTATTTGAGCTTAACAAAACCTTAGTGTTGGGAATTTTAGCATTTGGTGGACCGTTTAAGGCACCGCCTCAAATTCCTTAAGGGCTACTCGTCCTATGATGAGGTTCTATGCTGAGAAGACATTTTCATCCATTACGAAGAAATTGATATTTCTTGTCAACCTCTTAAGCCACTCGTCCCCTTCTCCTCACCTCATTCTATCATATATACATATAATCCTGTACTGCCATTATTATACTTTGTTTGGTTTTGTCAACACCTTACCTGGTGGTGCTATTTCCAGCATCATCATTTTGGCACCCTCTATGGGAACGAGAAGCTATCACTTCCTTTTTACAGCTTGACCTCACCAGAGACTATGGTAGTGAACCAGGAACCACCCTTTGTGTGGAACCGTTTCACCATTAAAAAAGGACCCATAAGTTATAAAGCTCTCCAATGTACTCATTACAATCTCTTTTGTCTCAACATATGGCACCGGAGTTACCACCTCCTCCACCATCTGGTGTTGAAGGACCCAGTTCTAGCCATGCACCACCCCTGTCAGAGATGGATGAGGTGGCGGCAGACTTGAAGTCCTTAGCCGCATCCCAGTGAATTATGCAGGAATAGTTCACCTAGATAAGCAAAACATAATAAGACCACTTGGGATCTCACCGGAGATGATTACTCTGACGGCTGCTCAACCTCATCCCGATGACAGGGGACCACCCCAGGCACCACAAAAATACCAACCTACTCCTCAACGGAGGAGGGACGCTGCTGACCCAAGGCATTTACCCCTGGAGAGGCAAGTAAACCCTTGCCCTGAGGATAGGTATAATGATATCAAGGCAGAGGATACTCCCACAAACTATTGGGATCCTTATGAGGTTTCAAACAACATAGTGCGTCTTATACAATAGAGCTAAGGTTATAGGGCAAGACGAGATGGTGATGCCTAACAAAGAGGATCAACTTTTGATCGTCTGTGTATAGGGTCAGCCTTCGAAAAGCTCGGCCCAATTAATGATATGAGGCATAGGTTATCCAGGTCAAGAAGCATAGAAGGCTCACAAAGGGGTGGTGATGAACATCAGCCTCATATTGGCCGACCCTAACATGGCCGAGACTATAGCCAGGAGGTCAATAGTCGATGTTGTGTAGCAGCCGAGGAACCTTCAGTCCACCCCTAGAGGTGGCTAGGGACAACCTCGACCAGGATGACGTTGTAAGGCCCTAGAATGACTCAATCCAGTGGTTAGAAGAGAAGATAGTAAACCTCATAAAAAGCCAAGACCCACTTTAAAGGGGATTTTTCAAAGGCTCCCCATTTGTGGCAAGAATTGTGAACTTCCCAACCCCTGCCAAATTCAAACCACCAATGGTGTCTCAAGAACTTTGATGGGAGTTGCACACATTTGGTTCACCTCTCTTCCCAAAAATTTTGTTGAGAACTGTAAGGGGTTGGCAGAGCGATTTATACACAACTTCTGTTTTGGGGTAAGACCTCAAAAGAAGACAACCAATCTCCTCTATGTAAAACAAGGAAAGAATGAGAGCCTCAGGGACTACATTATAATATTCAAAAAGGATAAATTAGAGGTTAAAGATTACGAAGAGAATATAGCTATGGAAGCCCTAACTGGAGGACTTCATAAGGTAAAGCTACTTTAGAAGCTTACTGAAGACCCTCCTAAGTCTATGGATGAGCTGTTAGCAATAACTCGTAGGGTCATGAACATTGAAGAAGCAATGGCTGCAAAGTATGGGGATGAAAATGGAAGTAGCAGTGGGAAGTTTCAAAGAAAGAAGGATGGAAAGAAGAGGGCTACAGATGACAAGTTTGTGCACTACACGCCTCTAAATGTGAGCTGCGAACATATCCTCAACGAGATAAAGAATGATAGGTACCTGAGATGGACAGAGAAGCTGAAGTCTCCTCCTCATAAGAGGAATAAGAATCTATGGTGTGACTTCCACCAAGACCACATCCATCTTACCAATAATTGCTTTGCCTTGAAGGATGAGATTGATAAGATGTTAAAGTTTGGAAAGCTCCGAAGGTATGTGGATGGTAGAACTTCTAAGGGGGGAGAGAACACCCTAAAAATAAGAGGAACGATAGATGTTAGGAAGATGCCCCTGCCCGAAGAGCTGAGGACTCATAAGATGAGGACGATGACCCTGACCTCCCACCAAAAGATGACAATGTCCCGATGAAGAGAGTTGGTATGATATCTTTTGGGGTGAACACCATCTGGAGAGGGCTATCAGGAGGAGGTTCAGAGGTCGCCAATCGCAAGGACCATGTGGCAGAGGCCAAAGCAGTGACTATGGTCGAGGTTGTTAAATTAGCCTCTTTAGTGCTTAAACCAAAAAAGAGGAAGAAGGTAGATATATATACCCTCATAGTTAGCTTCTCAAGACTTGACTTCAAATGTCTCTTAGCTCCTCACGATGACCCTCTAGTAATCACCACAAGGGTGCATGGTTGTGAAGTTCATAGAATCCTCGTTGATCGGGGAAGTTTAGCAAATTTAATATCCTGGCCCTATTTTAAAAGCCTAGGCCTTAGTAGAGCCAGGTTTGTCCCTTGCCATCACCCCTTGATCAACTTCAATGGTGAAAAGGTTCATCCATTGGGCATGTATGAGATGGATGTAAATATGGGGGACGAGTGGCCTAAGAGGTTGATAAGAAAAATAAATTTCTTCATAATGGATTAAAACATCTTATCAGCGTACAACCTCATCATAGGACGAGTAACCCTCAAGGAATTCGAGGAGATGCCTTCAATGGTCCACCAAATGCTAAAATTCCCGACTCCTCATGGAGTAGGGGAAGTGCAAGGTGACCAAACTTTGACACGTGAATGCTACTTCAACGATGTGGAAGAGAGGGAGGCTCATAAGAAGGAAACTACCATGTACAACATCGATACACTTGATCCTAGAGATGAGACAAAGCTCAAGAAGGGATAGGCCACGAAAGAGGTAGAATCCATCATCCTCAATGAAGACAAGTCGAAAAAACCCTTCAAAATTGGGAATACCTAAGACCTGAACTCAAGGAAGAGCTAGTGAAGTTTTTGAGGAAGAGACAAGACGTGTTAGCCTGGAGCCACGCTAACATAACAGGTATTGATCCCGACGTCATGTGCCATAAACTCAATGTTTTAGAAGACACTAATCCCATCAAACAAAGAATAAGAGTATACTCTAGAGAGAAGTATGATGTTATTAGATAAGAGGTCAAAAAACTTGAAGAGGCCAAGTTCATCAGAGAGATCATTTACCATGAGTGGTTATCTAATACCGTCATCGTGCCAAAAGCCAATGGGAAATGGAGGATGTGCATAGACTTCACTGATTTGAACAAGTCTTCCCCCAAACACATTTTCCCCTCACCTCATATTAATCAGATGGCAGATGCCACGACAGGACATGAGCTCGTAAGATTCATTAATGCCTATTCCCATATAGTCAGATCTTTATGAACTCGAAAGACTCGAAGAAGACATTTAAATCACAGACGACACTAGGGATAGATACATGATGAAACTCAACCCAGCCAAATGTTCCTTTGGAGTAGGAGTAGGAAATTTTTTAGGATTCATCATTAATCAGAGGGGAATAGAGTCCAACCCTAAGAAGATAAAGGCCTTGATGGAAATAAAGACACCGAGATCTATCAAAGACGTTCAGAGGTTAACTGGAAGAGTTGCTTCCCTTAATAGGTTCGTCTCAAGAAGCTACAGACAAGTGTCTTCCTTTTTTAAAAGTTCTTAAAAAGGCCTTCGAATGGGATGAGGAATGAGAAAAATCTTTTGAGGAGCTCAAGTCCTACCTTGGGTCTCTCCTACTACTATCTTGGCCCATTCAAGGGGAGAAGTTGTATGTTTATCTAGCTATTTCAGAATCATCCATTAGTGCAACCATAGCAAGAGAAGATGATGGGTTGCAGAGGCCAGTATACTTCAATAGTAAAACTCTTCAAGGGTTTGAACAGAAGTACCCTCGAATGGAAAAACTAGCCTATGCCCTGATACATGCTTCCAGTAAGATGAAGACATACTTACAAACCCACTTTATGATCATCCTCACTAATTCCCCGCTCAGATAGGTCCATCATAAGCCTAAGAAGTCAGGCAGGCTAATGACCTGGGCCATTGAGTTGGGGGAATATGACATTATTTATCAACTAGGGTTTCCATCAAAGGGCAGGCACTTGCAGACTTCGTAGATGAGTTTACATGGGAAGAGGCTGAGACTGAGATTCATATTAGTCAAGAGATTATAGATGAACCAGATAGCAACGCCTTCCAAAAGGTGGACGAGGTTGAGTCACACCAAGCCATAAAGAGGATTATTGCGAATGAGTAAGAAGGGTACCTCTTCAGGTAAGGGACCCTATTAGAAGGAAATTTATCTTCAAATAAATATGTTTATAAAATCTTCGTTGATAGGTCATCCTTTAACAATGGAAGTGGAGCGGGGCTGATAGTGTCCGCACCAGATGGTACCGACATCAATTATGTGTTGAGGTTCAACTTCAAAGCTTCCAACAACGAGTCAGAATACGAGGCAATGATTGCAGGTCTCTCCTTATATGAAGCCCTTAGAGTTTGCCAACTCCTAGTCCACAGTGACTCAAGGTTGGTCGTCAACCAAATCCTGGGAGTGTATGAGGCAAAAGATGAAAGGATGACTAAATACCTGAAGAAGGTAAGAGAAATGCTAGAAAGCTTCAAGTAGGTGAATATGAAGAGGATACCTCAGCAAGATAACAGTCGACCAGATACACTTATAAGGTTGGCCTCAGTAATAAAGACGGACAAAAAAAGAAAAGTACCAGTTGAAATCCATCTCAAGCCAACCATTGAAGAGAAGGAGGTTGCCAGACCTTGCCTCAATTTGAATATGGGAGCATCATGGATGGATCCTCTTATCAGGTACATCAGAGAGGGGTAACTGCCAGATTCAAAGTTAGAGAGGAGAAAACTGAGGTTTAGGGCTGTCAAGTTCTCAATTATAGGATACGTCTTGTATAAAAAGGGGTTCGTACTTCCTCTCCTGAGATGAGTCTACTCTTCAGAGGTTCCACACATCTTACAAGACATGCACGAAGCCTTTTGTTCCAGTCACATATGAGGAAGATCTCTAGCTAAGAGGATAATCACTCAGGGGTACTGGTGGCTGACCTTGGCCAAAGATGTTGTTGCTTATGTGAAGAAATGGGATAAATCCTAGAGATTCTCCACCATCCCTCACCAGCCTCATCAACCTATAACGTCAATCATCTCACCTTGGCCATTCGCAGTATGGGGTATCCACTTGGTAGGACCCTTGCCAAGAGCTACGAATAACTATCGATTCTTAATAGTGGCAATTAATTACTTCCCCAAATGGGTAGAGGTTCAGCCAATGATCACAATCACTGAGAAGAAAACCTTTCAGTTCATTTGGAAGAACATCATATGCATATATGGTCTTCCAAACACCCTCATCTCATACAATGGAACCCACTTCAAGAATGCTTCCTTAGAAATGTACGGTGAAAGGGTGGGAATCAAGAAGTTCTTCTCTTCTCCTGGCCGACCCCAAGAAAACGGTGAGACCGAGGTCACGAACTAAACAATCCTTGGCGGGATAAAGAAGAGGTTGTAAGTGGCGAAGGGAAGATGGATAGAAGAGGTATATGCCGTATTATGGGCCTATATAACAACAATGAGGACACCAACAGGAGAGACTCCATTTATGTTAGCCCACGGCTCAAAGGTTGTCATCCCTACAGAAGTAGGATTTCCAACTCATAGAGTTCAGATCTATAACCCTCTGAGTAATGAGGAAGAAATAAGACTTGACATGTATTTGATTAAAGAGAGAAGGGAAGATGTAAAGATTAGGCAAGCAACCTACTAACAAAGAACTGCAATGTTTTACAACCAAAGGGTGAAATCAAGGCCAATAACCATGGGAGACCTAGTCGTAAAGAAGATATTGCAAAAGACAAATGAGCTCCACCCAAACTGGCATAGTCCTTATAGAGTAGTTGATGAGGTTTTTCCTGGTACCTACCGACTAGAAAATCTCGAAGGGGAACCTTTCTCCAACCATTGGAATGCATACCACTTGAAGAAATATTACATATGATGTTATAGTTGTTTCTTTGTAATACATGTATCATTTTATGAAGAGCATGTTAATGAAAAGAGAAATATTGTGATGATACTTTTATTATATGCTTAAACATCATTAGTTTAGTGAAATTATTAGGGTAAACATCATATTATGGTGACCTCAAACCTTAAACATCATTAGTTTAGTGAAAATATGAGGTGAAACATCATTATATGGTGATCTCAGACCTTAAACATCATTAGTTTGGTGAAATTACGAGGGTAAACATCATATTATGGTGACCTCAGACCTTAGACATTATTAGTTGGGTGAAGTTATGAGGTTAAACATCATATTATGGTGACCTCAGACCTTAAACATCATTAGTTTGGTGAAATTATGAGGGTAAACATCATATTACGGTGACCTCACATCTTAAACATCATTAGTTTGGTGAAATTATCAGGTTAAACATCATATTATGGTGACCTCAGACCTTAAACATCATTAGTTTGGTGAAATTATGAGGGTAAACATCATATTGTGATGACCTCAGACCTTAAACATCAATAGTTTTGTGAAAATATGAGGTGAAACATCATATTATGGTGACCTCAGACCTTAAACATCCCGGTGAAAATATGAGGTGAAACATCATTATATGCTGACCTCAAACCTTAAACATCATTAGTTTGGTGAAAATATGAGGTGAAACATCATTATATGATGACCTCAGACCCTAAACATCATTAGTTTGGTGAAATTATGAGGTTAAACATCATATTATGGTGACCTCAGACCTTAAACATCATTAGTTTGGTGAAATTATGAGGTTAAACATTATATTATGATGACCTCAGACCTTATAAATCATTAGTTTCGTGAAATTATGAGGGTAAACATCACATTATGGTGACCTCGGGCCTTAAACATCATTAGTTTGGTGAAAATATGAGGTGAAACATCATTATATGGTGACCTCGGGCCTTAAACATCCCGGTGAAAATATGAGGTGAAATATTATTATATGGTGACCTCGGACCTTAAACATCATTAGTTTGGTGAAAATATGAGGGTAAACATCATATTATGGTGACCTTAGACCGTAAACATCATTAGTTTGTTGAAATTATGAGGATAAACATCATATTATGGTGACCTTGGACCTTAAACATCATTAGTTTGGTGAAACTATGAGGGTAAACATCATTATATGGTGAGCTCAGGCCTTAAACAGCATGCAAGAGGTACAAGTATAACATCAGAGAAACAACTGAATCTGAAGAAAATGGGATTGATGATTATCATTAAACAAACATTCAAGAGTTACAAATCAGGTGTTACAAAATTCCATCAGAGTTCAAAAACTATGAAGAGGTACAAAAAGGAAATCAAAATTATAACTTTTAAAGCTTTACAAGAAAAAATTGGGCTAAGCCTCTGCAGGAGCAGTCGTGCCATCATGATCGATGTTAGTAACCTCGGAACCGTCATCCTGATGGTCGACATCTTCAGTCTCAATGGTCACTAATGGAGCAATCTCAATCGGAGCACCATCAGCTTCCTCAACCTCCTGCAGCACCTGAGCAAATCGAGGGTCAGCAAAGCCTAGACCTTTAAAGTCTGAGGAAATCAGAGTCCATGACTCTTTCTCATTTGAGGATGCTAATTTGCTAGGTATTTTGATACCACTTTCAAGGTATTCAAAGCCAAAACTGACGAATTCGTCAAAGACCTTGTAGTCTTCAATTATCTTCCCTGCAGCATCATCTAATGAGCTTGGAAATGTGTCGGTCTCTCTGATGAACTACTTATTTCATCTTGTCAAACTCCTTTAGCTCACCCTTTAAACGTTCCACCTCAACATTCAAAGAGGCTTCGACCTTCTCAACCTCCCGACCCTTGTCTATGAGGGGCATCTTCTTCAAGGTCCAATCGACAAAATAATGCAAGGACAAGAGACCCTATAGTGGAAGGTCAGACGTGTAGATATATCAGCTATGATTTATAAAAGAGATGAGGTTACACTTGAAGATAACAAATGAAGAGCAACTAATACCCGAATTGATTTGTGGAGGGTAAACTCGGTCAGCAGCGGGACATCCAAGGAGCGTAAGAAGCGCTTATCCTCTTCAGTCATTACTGCACCGATAACATCGACGACCCTCAGACTATAACCAATGAGGCTATTACTGATCTTGAACTAGGCAAGATGAGCAGTTAGAGTGTCGTCTATTAAGATGGGAATGGCGCGATCCCCCCTTTGAGTCTTACCCAACCTTTGAGTCTCCGGGTCAGTTTTTCCCTTCCTATTATTGGTAACATCGACCTTGGACGTGCCGATGTTCTTTTGGGTGGTAGCAGGGGGAACAGTTTTTCCAACACTCTTTATCAACTTTACAAGACTGGGAGCAAACATTTCCCAAAGTTCATCCGATATACCTTCAGGGCTCTTTGTAAAAGACATCTAAATTAGTAAATCACAGGCATAAAAAGTAAGAGGTGTAACTTCAAAAAATTAACACTTACGATGATCTGTCAAAGGTTAACCCCCCAAGCCTATCTGTGAGAGGTATTAGGCGGTCATCAGATGATCATATTTCACTAGAAGACCCTACTGCCCCGATCGCAAAGATCCTCGACCTTTTTAAGATTATCTTGGCTAATCCTACGGTCGGCTTTAGCATCAAGAGACACCTTTCCCCACCTCAGAGGTTTCCTCGGAACTGACGCTCCAGAGGCTGGATATGGACCAAACTCCCATGCCTTAGAGGCAAAGAAATATCGAGGTTTCCAGTTATGGTTTGAAGTATGGGTAACCAATAACATCTTCTTCTCAAATTTCCTAGATAAGAAATGATAATAGCTAGGTTATTTTTTAGCAGAGGAAGGCACATAACACCTAGTGAAAACTCTGACTGTAAGGTCTGTGTGGTGGACAACCCTTCAAAGTATGATGGCCCCAATAATAACCCTCCAAGCGTTAGGTGATAATTGTGAAGGGGCTAGATTTATATGGGATAATATGGCTCTGATGGAAGGGTGGATAGGAAGACAAAATCTAAACTTGAACATCTGCTCGTAGACGCATATCTCTCTATCTCGGTGGTTAAAATCCCTCTCATCCCTCAGAGGTTTCCTAAGGCCGATAGTGGAGTGTATTGAGTACAGGTGCCTAAAGGCAAGATGATCATACTCGGTGATGGATCTCTCAATCTCGACTGACTCAGACGTATCAGCATCACTCTCCTCGCCATCCCCAGTAACGTCGGCCTTCGCAGGTGCAAGGACACCACCAGGAAACCTCTGAACAAATTTAACCCCTGTGGCAGCCGATAGAGGAATGGCATTAATAATGGGGGAATTGACACACTTGGCCCTATAACGTCAACATCCCCAGACATATTTGAGGTGCTAGCACCCTAGTGAGACTAGGAACAACTCGAAACCTCAGCCTCCTCAGGGACCTCATCATGCCTACGAGAATAATCCATAGATTCTTGGAAAGAGTCTACAGACATAGGGTGTGAGGAAGATGACTCAGACTCGTATATTAGTGTTGGACCCACTAGAACCTCTGTTGTCTCAACAGGCTCGACTGGCTCAGGGTAGATAAACTTCAGAGGTGGAGGGAAGATAGGTCTGAGAGGGAAGGCCTCAGACCAACAAGCTTCCTCTTGGTCTAGCTCTATTTTCCTTATTTTCTCAATGGTCTTCTCATGAAGAGATGGGAACTCTTCTATGAGTTGTTACAAGGGTCTGAGCATAAAGGAGATGATACAACACTTGGTCTCAAAACCACAAGCAGGCAAACAACTTAATCAATATAATTTAAGGATCAAACTAGTAATTTTTAAGGGTTTCACCAAGAACACTCAATAACAAGGTTTCCTGATAAGACAATCGAATGTTCACTAGAAACTTAAAGAGGTATGGTTCGTGGCTGAAACAACCTCTGAGCAGCCTAGAGTAGTCCTAAAACCACTCAATCACCTGTATACTATCCCTACAACCAACTAACCAAGGAAGAAACATTCACCAAAAAATAGAACTTCACCAGAAATTCAAGAATGCGAAACAACGATTACAAATGAAAAATGAGGGCTAGAAATGGAAAAAGGTGGAAAATGATATACCTAACAAGTTGTGAAGGAGGGGATAATAGACCTTCAAGCGATAGAAACCTTCAAATGCAGCAACATTGGAGCTCTTGAAGAGAGAGAAAATTGCACAAATTGCTAAGGCGGGAAAATAGATGAAAAAAGATAAAAGAAGAAAGAGGGAAGGTTTTAAACCCTCTAAATGATTAAGCACGAATTCCAAGACCCCATCATTACCCTAGGGAACTTACAGGCAGGCCAAAATCGTATCTTCTTAGGGAGCACGCTACCTACTTCAGAAAGTGACATGTGGAAAAGGAAGTTAGCACATAGAGAAATTTGACCCCGGCTTAAGCTACATACCCCTCAGTCATCTAATTACATAGAAGACTAATTGATAGGGGGTGATTGATATATCCAAATTTCACCCACTTAATCAGAGCATCTAACCTCGACCAGTCTCATAGCCGGGGTGACCAGAAGCCAATGGCAACCATCAGTAACCTCGACCAGTCTCATATTATCACATAACGTCGGCTATATCCAACCTTGTATCAACCTCATACACCAACCTCGGCTGATCCAGCAAAGCCGAAGTCAGCAAGGTCTCTTGTGCTCAATTAGCTATCGACATTACTATCGGCCCCAGTCGACATTACTATCGGCCCCAGTCGACATTACGATCACCATCCTAAATCAACATGTCTCATGGATTCAATCAGCTGCTAGCATCATTATCATCCCTAGACAGTGTTATAACTCCTCCATACCTAACCTCAGTCAGCCCTCCTGGCCGAGGTCATCATGGATATTTACCTCAGACAAGGCTATGGTCGGACCCCACCAACCTCGTATTCTTCTAGGATGAGGTTGTACTAGTCGAAGATAGGGCCGAGCATTTACAAGCGCATGTATGGTTTAGAATACGTGGACAAATATTTTATAATCGAATCATTCCCTACACGTGAGGTAATATTGAGGTCATCATTAACTACTTGGGACCATCCAAGTGTCAACATTATACTGGTTTGGTCCTCATGCACATGCTCATTGCATGGCTATGAAATACATTACACCCCTTAAGCATTTATATATAGAGGTCATCCTCAACCTTGTAAAGGGATCCATAATTGCAACCCTTGCTGAAACTCTGTCATTTTACACAATAGAGAGGGAGAGAGAGAGAGAGAGAGAGAGAGAGAGAGAGAGAGAGAGAGAGAGAGAAAGGTTGTATCCATGTCCGTTAGAGCCTTCATTTAGTGATACTCACACACACACAATGGACGTAGGCCAGATTGGCTGAAACACTTGTATTCAAGTGTTCATCCCCTTTTCCTCACCTCAATCTATCATATATACATATACTCTTGTTCTGCCATTGTTATACTTTGTTTGAGCTTGTTAACACCTTACCTGGTGGTATTATTGACAGCATCATCAATTACTACCTTCAGATTAGTTGGGGAAGCCTTACAGTGATGGGAGTCAGTCACCACCATTGCAGAGAGGGATACTATGACTATTGCTAATTTTTGGGTGGTGTTAGATCGTAAATACTTCCCTCCAATTATAGAGACCAAGGTGGGGAAAATTTTTAGTGAAGGGACTTAGGGTGATCAAGTTATGGACTAATATGAGGAGGAGTTCACTCATTTGGCTAATTTTGTACCAAACAAAGAGAACAACTAAGAAAGGAATAAGGCAAGGTTTATGGATGGTTTGGCTTGGAGGATATGCCAGAACTTGATTGGTAATCCAACAATGGTAACTTATACAGACGTCGTTATTTCCCCACTATTACATTGTCAGGATCATTGCTTCAATGTTCATGGGAGCAAGCGAAGAGGTGAGCCCAGCAAGCAGGATTTCCCATAGTAGGTGAGAGAGTTTCCAGGCCAGTGCTTTTATTTTTGGATAGATGGGCCACAAGAGGAAGGATTTCCCATAGTAGGTGAGAGATCCAAAGCAGTAGGGTTCCCCGCTAGAGCAGCAGGCACATAGCACACCTGCATCACGAGCCCCACCTGTACCACCACAATAGAGACATCTTCAGTATGTGCATGTCTATAACGTCCGAGATGCTGCTATTCAACAAGACCCACAGGCACCACTAACAGTAATGGGTACGTTTGCTAAAGATGGTCTTGTGCGTAATATTTTATTTGATAATGAATCATCACACTCTTTTATAGCGACTAGATTTAAACGAGCCGACGTCCTATTAGATATAACTTGTAGTCTACTTATGTGTATGGAGTCACGAATGAGTAGTGGATTGCTTATACACTCAATTTGTAGAGGTGTGGATGTCGAGGTGGGTAGATTATGTTTAGCTGAAAATCTTCATATATTGGATATGAAGGGATATGATGTTATCTTGGGGATGAATTAGTTAGAGGGTTATTGGGCGATGGTAGATTGTTACGAGAGTACTATTGTATTTACAATGCCAGGACATGAGATGTTCTTAGTGGCGATGTCTCTTCCTAAGGGAGGGTCGAGAACTCATCTATATTACATTGAGGAGGAGACCTCATAGGATGTGGTTTGACACCCCGCCTAATTAAACCATGGGTTATCAAGCCTTAATTTAATTTAAAACAGGTTTCTTAAATGATTCATTCTTAGCATCACTATCGAAAATATTTTTGTTACTAACCACCTAAGTGAAATTAAGCTAGTGCCAAATTTTATGTTTATTAAACAGATACAACTCAGGCGAAACCATATAAATTAAGTTGTACTAACACCAACCACCATAAATAATTGAATAAAATAAATCCTTGCCGAAAACTACGACTGAAATAAAACCAACTCAAAATCCAACACAATAGAATAACTGAAAATGTAAAGAGTGTACAACATGTCTCAAAATGAGATTGCTAAAAACTGAGATCCTACACTAGATCCGAAAGGGTAAAAGAAGCGTATAGTCAATGCCTTACAACACCCACCTATGCTGTAGCTCCGAAATCTCTGGA
Source organism: Sambucus nigra (assembly GCA_949130495.1). Taxonomy (NCBI): domain Eukaryota; kingdom Viridiplantae; phylum Streptophyta; class Magnoliopsida; order Dipsacales; family Adoxaceae; genus Sambucus; species Sambucus nigra. Next base: position 25,406,359 of record OX422218.1, on the reverse strand, counting down.
ATGAAGTCACGTCTGGCGTCCCTGTGGATGGACACCTAAAAGGTTTTAAAAATGTTGTATAGCAAGTGTTAGTACACAAAACATTTTTAAAATATTTAGCAAGTAATTTATCGCAATAAATATCAGTTATTGATTACACATGCTAGGATCATGCACACTCTCTTGAGTTTCCTCACCTCTCGTCTAGTGTGCGCATCTAACGTTCCTACCTGGTCTCGCTACCCATCTTAACTAGGTCTCCAACATCTACACACCTTAGAAAATCTAGCTCATCAGTACTGCCCATACAGTACGATACATGCTACCTTTAATTTACATTAAGTCATTAGTTAAGTTTCACTTTAACTTTCCCATACCGCCTATACAGTATGTGCCCGAACGTCTAGTAATTATCCTTACTCTTACCTTAGAATCAATACTTTAAAATCAAGTTCTCATACTTAACAAAATTATAGGTAAATACTACCTACCTTCTCTACTAATCACACTGAAGTAGATTTTATATATATTCTAGCTGTCCACTTATGTTCCAGCCACTCTTACCCATATGTAGTTTATACAATTTTAGTTATGCACTAATAGTTCTCACTACTATTCCGCCTGAGTATATATTGAAAACAATATTTAGGTAAACCCCACCTAATATTACTACTATCACACATAAGTAGGTTATTAAGACGGTATATCTTTCACACACACCTATACCCAGTACATCATATCATATTATCGGTCCAATTTCACACATTAAGGACAAATGATTAGGAATGTCTCCTCGAACCTTGCTCGGAATGTCTCCTCGAGTAATCTTCGGAATGTCTCCTCGAACATGGTTCGAAATGTCCCCTAGAAACTGGCTCAGAATGTCTCCTCGATTAATGTTCAGAATGTCTCCTCGAACATGGTTCGAAATGTCCACTCGAACCTGGCTCGGAATGTCTCCTCGAGTAATGTTCGGAATGTCTCCCCTAACATGGTTCGGAATGTCCCCTCGAGACTGTCTCAAAATATCTCATTGATCATAGTTCAAGATGTCTCATCAAACATACTAATCCTATCACAAGGAAACGCACAATAGGCATTCACAACCCAAGTAATCCTATAAAACTGTAGGTATTCACACAGACCAATTATTCATACTTGTACGTAACATATTTCTCTCTAATATTCACCGTACTTGTTTGCTTTACGAATTTATTTCACTTTCGTATTAATTTGAGTATTCACACAACTCTAAGGGTCCTAGTTACCGCTTATTATATCAATTCAGTAGTTACCCTTGTTAACCCACTGACCTAACGAATTTAAGCTCGCTCACGCTTTTTCATAATTATATTCTCATCATCTCAAATTAGAGTATGTCACAATCAAGCCTATGAATCTCCACTTTAACTCTCTCACATAATTAAAGTCCAACACTCAATCATATACCTAATTCCATATAATTATTCCATCAATATATTTCATCAAGGTTCCAAACATTTCCCCGATAAAATTTTAGACATTTGAGGCCTAAAAAGAAAAATCTCAATTTTTTTGGCAGATTAAACACCCTGTAGTAAAATTTTGATTTCTCCCTCTACAGAACTACGATTGACCTGATTCTGAGTTCATTGGATAGCTAAGAGAAATAAATTTCTACGAATGTATGGTTAAAACACAAATTAGAAGCAAAATTCAAATCTCAAATGGTTAAAATCACGTGAAAATTCTGACAAATTAATATGTTGACAGATGAAAATACCCTGTAGTAAAATGTCGAATACTCCCTTTACAGAACTACGATTGACCTGATTCTAAGTTCATTGGATAGATAAGAGAAATAAATTTCCATTAATGTATGGTTAACACTCCAATTCGAAGTAAAACGCAAATGGTATATGTTTAAAGTTGTGTTAAAAATTCTGGCAGATTGACATCTTGTGTTCATCAATTAAACCCTAAGCCATTCAAGATTCATGTTCTTCATCAAATAACTCATAAAGATTCCATGTTAAGCACCAAATATATTCAAATTTCATTTTATCTTTAATTATGGATTCATTATACATGCAATCCTACCCAAACATGTGATTAATTCAAACATTTATTCAAGGGTTTTCAATATAATCAACCAATTCTTAAAACTCCCTACACAGGGGTATTATAACTTGAATTTAATTTGCAATAAACACTCGCCTTATGTCCAGTAGGTATGATTTAGTGATTGTGGTTAGTGATTGATGATCTTTCTCCTTCAATCTTTCTTCCCAATGAGTTTGTGGTGAAAGTCTCCTTTGAATCCTTCCCACTTCTTCCTTTTTTCCTTGGAATTGTTTCTCTCTTCTCTCTAATGGCTATGGTGTTTTTTTTTCTCCCTAACCCTAGCCTCCAACTCTTATAATCTGACTTAGAGTTATACAATTCGTGGGTCTCCTCACCCTAAAATGTAAAAAGGCCAGAATGCCCTCGTATGGGCCCGGTTTATCCCAAAATGCCTCGAGACCCAATTGCTACCACCGAGTACTCTTTTCTGTCTATCTCGACCGATCCGGACTCAACCAAACACTCAGAATTATCATCTGAAATACCTTTTTGACATTTCCAAATTTTGACCTCAAAATGCGACACACATTTAATTCGGACGATTAAACTTAAAAGTCGCCAAAATAATTAATTCTATTTACTTAAATAAATTCTCAAAATCATAAATTAGAGTTTCTCCAGTTTAAATATTTTTATAACTCCCAAAATACTTAAATATTATATACTCAAAATTTTGGGGTGTGACATGTGGTAGGTTCATTAGACTCGATTCCAATTGTGAGGGAATTCGAGGATGTCTTCTAGAATATACCCAGATTGTTACCTAATCAGGAAATATATTTTTTTATTGATCTAGCACCAGTTAAGAGACATATAGCTCGAGTGCCCTATCGCATGGCCTCATCTTAGATGCGTGAGTTAGGAGAGAAGATTCAACAAATCTTGGGGCATGTTTTTATTCAACACAATACTTCATCATAGGGTGCACCGGTGTTGTTTGTCAAGAAGAATGATGGGTCTCTTTGATTATGTATTGACTACAGAGAGTTGAATAAGGTCACGATTCAAAATAAATATAAACTGCCTCGTATTAATGATATAATAAACTAGCTGAGGGGAGCAACTTACTTTTCCAAGCTTAATTTGCGATTCAGATATCATTAGTTATGCGCCAGGGAGGAGGATGCTCCTAAGAATGATTTTCTGACACAATATGAGTCATATGAGTTTAGGGTGATACCATTCAGAATCACCAATGCACCAATAGTGTTATGGATCTGATGAACCGGGTTTTTTGAGAGTTTTTAGGCTAGTTTGTGATTGTGTTTATCGACGATATTCTAGTTTACTCTCGTTATGAAGGTGAGCATGTCGAGAACTTAAGGAATATTTTACAAACACTTAGAGAGCACCAATTGTATGCAAAGTTAATAAATGTGGGTTCTGAATTCGGGAGACACCATTTCTTGGCCACATAGTGTCTGAGAAGAGTATAACGATTCATCCAAGTAAGGTATCAACGGTGAGGGAGTAGGGACAACCCATGACACCAACAGAGGTTCACATCTTTTTTAGGGTTGGCAAGATATTATCGGAGGTTCATTAAGGGTTTCAAGAAGATTGTGGATTCGTTGACAAACTTGACATGTAAAGGGGTGTCATTTATTTGGGATGACCATTGTTAGTTAGCTTTCGATGAGATAAAAGAAAATTTTACCTCGGCACCTCTACTTGCACTACCTAAGGGGGGAGTAGCGTATTGTGTCTACACTGATGCATCCTTACAGGGACTTGGGGTGTATTTCATCAGTATGAGAGGTCTATAGTGTATGCATCACACAGACTTAAGCCGCATGAGAAGAATTATTCCAGACATGATTTGGAGTTAACCGTTACTATATTTTCTTTAAGCATCTGGAGGAACTATTTGTTGCGTGAATAATTTACTTTATTCACGGACCATAAATGGCTTAAGTAACTATTCACACTAAAGGACTTAAACATGATCCAGAGGAGGTGTTTGGAGTTCGTGAAAGATTACTAGTTTGATATTCAATATTATTTTGGGAAGGCTAACGTGGTGGCTGACGCATTAAGTTAAAAACCAACAGGTCATCTAGCAGTGGTTTAGAAAGAGAAGTGGAGAGAGCTTCGACAGGATGATGAGATTGTGATGGCTTGTTTGTCCGTGTTAGCTATCATGCATGAGATTGTGATGAGGGTAATAAAAGAACAGACATGGGATCAGTATTTTCCAGATCGGGTTCTCCAATTTCTAGCTGATGGGATAGAGGGATACTTGATCAGTTAGAAGGGTGGCTTACATTTTATTAGAAGACTCTGGTTCCAAAGGATGATGATTTACGACATGCTGTGATGTTAGAGACTCCCGGGTCCCAGTTTGCAATATATCTTAGTGGTAATAAGATGTACTAGGACATACATAGACAATATTGGTTCTTAGGGATAAAACATGACATAGCTAAATGTCTCAAAGTGTGCTACCTGCCAGTTAATGAAGGTAGACCCCCAGACCGATATGGATGTTACAGCCATTAGAGATTCCCGTAAGGAAACGGAAGAGCATCTACACGGATTTTATCACTAGGTTACATCTATCACAACGAAGTCATATATTTATATGGGTAATAGTGAATCGATTAACCAAGGTGTCTCATTTTCTTTGACTTCGTACTAAATTTTGAGATAAAGTAGTATACATAGTTATTTATTGCCAAGTTAGTATGGTTACATGGTGTCCCTCTTAACATTGTGTTTTCTCTGGATAAAATCTTTGTATCCCATTTTTGGAAGAGTTTCAAGGAGGCGATTGGGACATATTTATGATTGAGTACAACGTATGACCCACAGATAGATGGGAAAACTGAGCGGGTTAATCAAATGCTTAAGGATATGCTACGAATGTGTATACTCAATTTCGAGGGCCCATGGGAGTAATATATTCATCTGGTGGAGTTTGCATATAATAACTCCTACCAATATACTATCGGCATGGCAACATTCGAAGCATTGTACAGTCGGCCTTGTTGTACGCCTACTTATTGGTTAGAGGTAGGGGATAAAAAACTTTATGGCCGGAGATGATTCAGGACACCACTACAAATATTAAGCTGATTCAAGGGTGCATCTGGATAGCTTAATATCAACAAAAGAGCTACACAGATGTAGACAAGAGAGATATGAGCTTGAGGTTAGTAACTAGCTATTGGTGTTAGTGTGTCCTATCAAAGGAGTGATGAGATTTTGTAAGAAATGGAACTTGGCACCGATATACGTGGGACCATTTTCGATCACTAAGAGGGTGGGACTAGTAGCTTATAGATTGGGATTACCAGAGCATCTTCAGCGAATTCATGACGTGTTTCACGTGTCATTGTTGAAGAAAAAGTAAAAAAGTGAGAGAGATCTTTGGCATGTTCCACTGGAGGAGATCGCCTTTCATCCCTACATCTCATATAAGGAGATACTAGTGGCGTTACTTGATCATAGTGAGCGTAAACTACGATCAAAGGTCGTACCGTTGGTTAGAGTTCAGTAGGGGCACCATAATGTAGACGAGTCCACTTGGGAGTGGAAGGATGACATACGTGGGCAGTATCCAGAGTTATTTACCGCAAGTATGTCCAAATTTTGAGGACAAATTTCCCTTATAACGAGGGAAGTATGTAACAACCCGTATTTTTAAAGAATTAAAAATGAATTAATTTGGTTAAAAATTTAAATTACTCGTGTGACATAATTTAATGGAAATTAAACAATGATGGGTTGATTAAATTATTAATCGGAGAGAAATGATTGATGTTTATTGAATAAAATTATTAAGTGAATAGTAATAATATAATTGATGTCACAACGAGTGCTACTGACATGACGGTATGATATCTCAATTGAATGTCGTGAGCGGATTAAATATGGTAGAGATATAAAATAAATTTTGAGTAACTCGGATGATGATTTTGAGGTGATGGTTGAGTTCAAAAGGGCCAAAATAGCCAAAATAGTATACCCCAGGTGTGTAGTTTGAGTCCCGGGATAGTTTTAGATATAATTGCTAATCGGAGAGGGAATTTTCATAATTTTATAACTTAGGGTTAAGGGAATTTCGGGATTTTGAGTGTTAAATTTAGTTATGGTGTGAGGCTAGGGTAAAGAGATTATAAAATAAGTGAAGAGTTTTCTTGGAACTCAAGGAAGGGTTTTGGATAATTCAAGGTCATGTTGATATCACAACCACCCTTGGACGAAGAATTAGAAGAGAATATTCATCATAGAGGATCAAATTAGATCACTCCAATATAAGGAAAGTATTTATCTTGCAAATCTTATTAGTTATCATACCCATGTAGAATAGGAATTTCATATTAACAACAATTGATGTTACACTTAAAATTTGATGAGTAAAGTTATAATTGGGAATAGGATTTGTTGTAGAATAAATCCAATGACATGGAGAAACAAAAATCACGAATTTTGGGAGTTGAATCATGGATTAAATCTTGATTTTTGGTGAATTCCTATGAAGAACACAAAACTATAGGATTGATGATTATGAGGTGTTAAATATGACTATATGATGAAAATATATGGATTTTATTCATGATTTACAAAAGAAATCATCCATATATATATCTTTAATGTTTAGTTATGTTAATTTAGAAATTGGGATGTTAGTATGAAAGTTTGAGGATTTGGGTGGTGTAAAAATTCCTAACAACTATAAAAAGAAGAAGGTACCTGCTACATTTTGAATCGATTCGGCCCAAGGGCGAATCAATTTGGTAAGGCAAATCGATTCGGACACTAGGCGAATCGATTTGATTTTGCTAGAATTGAATTTTTTTCCTTTAAACCCAGGAATTGTGGATAATTCATGAGAAAACTTTTAGGACATTTTTAACTCATAGAGAGAACTATAAAAATGTCAGAAGACCTACAGTGGGGATTAGGTTTATAGAAATTGAGACGAGTTATGAATTGGGATAAATGACAAGATGTCCAAAATTAATAATGGAATGAAATTCAGAAAGATAGCGAAGAGATGAGTGAACTTATCTACATGATTAGTACGATACGACTGGAATAAGTAAGGAGTTAGGAATGGGTAATTAGGAATATTAGAGTGAGTGATACTCAAAATTATACAAATTAGTAATTTAATTGGAGTTTATGGTACATCAAATATACGAGTGATTAATACTACGCACGAGTTAATGAAATTGAGTTATGTGTACACTTAGTGAATAAAATATATAAATAGGTTATGTGAATACCTATAAATATGATTTGATTATGTGTGTGAACATACCTACCCTGATTTCTATTAGGAGGTTTATGCACAGAGGGTGATCCCACCTTGACGATTCCAGTGAGGTATGGATTAGTGTTGTTTGGGCATGATAGGTATGTGCATATCCCAATGCCTTAGAACCATATTCGACTCCACTATTGTATTGATTAATTTTGGGTTCGAGGAGACATACCGAATCAATAGTTCTTATTTCAGTATGAAAGATACATGGAGTTGATAGCAGAATATGCCAGTATCATGAGGGGTTATTCCGGGGATGATATAATTGTGTATATATATATTATATATATATATATATATATATATATATATATATATATATATACACAAGTGTAATATATATATTTATGTGAAAGAGTAGAATAAATAATTTATGCATATCAAACTTAAATCTAGTGATTCAATAAGAAATTGATAATAAATAAATTGTTATTGACGCGATAATACTATATAGTATGGGTATATACGTGAGAGTTGGACTTATAGAGAGTATTCAGATACCTTAACTAGTTGGATAGGGAATACTAGTTAGGTAGAATACCTTAAGCGTGCACATTAATTGAGAGGTGAGGATCTCAAGTGAGTGTACGTGGATAATACATGTGAGATAAATGACTGATTTAGATTGTGATTTAAATACTTGGTAAATATATTCAAAATGTTTTACTTGGGCGCTGACCCATGTCGAAATATTTTTGAAAGATTTTAGGTGTCCAGCCACATGGACACCCAACTTAGAAATCCTATCCAGTGACACGTAGCTGGAGCATTGTGGAGGCTCGCATGATATTTATTAGACGCTTAATCTCATTCTTTGTAGATAGGAGATTTAATTATCAGTTCATCTGGGATTGTTTCCTTCAGACTATTTTTTATGCATCAGACTGTATTTAGAGTTTATTTACTTATTTCAGATTGTGGCTGGATTATTTTATTATTTATTCGATCTCCTTTATTTAATAATTTATATCTCTCGTGGCAGTGTTAAGATTAGACTCATGTGTGATTTGTTTAATTCATTTAAATTAGAGTTGCATGTATTAATAAGAAAACTTAAAATTGACACCAATTTAATTTCACGTAGGTGATTAGTAAATGCCATGTTTTTTACAATGATTCTAAGAATGAAATCATTTATGATTTCGATTTAATTTAATAATGGACTGATCACCCAAGATTAAAATAAGCGGGGTGTCACACATGTGACAATAGAGGATATAGACTTGTAGTCAGACATCACCTATGAGGAGAGACTAGTTTCTACACTTGATCGTAGCGAGTGAAAGTTGCGATCTAAGGTGGTGCCTTTGGTTCGAGTTAAGTGGGGGCACCATAATATAGACACGTCGACGTGGGAGTGGGAGGATGTTATGCACAAGGAATATCTAGAGTTATTCATTGTAGTTGTCGCATCTGCGAATATTTAAGATTTTGTTGATAAATGAGAATAAAATGAAATACAACCATAATTTCAATGTAGCGAAATTGAAAAGACTTTTATTAGGGAGATGCCAGATATCTTATTATATATCAGAGTTTGTTAATAAAATAAAAACAATTTTAATTATTTAGACCATATATAAACTTAAAACAATGAAGAAACACTCAAAATTCATAGAAGCTGATAGGTTGTGGTGTATATATTTCAACGGGTACTACCATCTTTGTCTGTCACTGCCCACAAGTATGTAACTTTGAATATTTTTGGAGGCAAAAGTGAAAAAAAGTTCAAAGACACAAGCGGTAACCGATCTTCTTCAGGCTCATTGTTCATCTGAAATGAAAATAATTAAGTAAATATGCAAAGTAAATAATTTTTATTTCTATACAAGATATAAAAGATGATAAGGGTTAGAGATCAATAGAAGAATATTCTTGAGTTTATACCTGTTGAAACAAACTTAAATATCATAAGACTTTCAGGGGTATACTGATGCTTACGAATATGTAAATTAATAATATGGTGAAGATAGTTGGACAACACACTATTGAGTTACGGTGATATTGGTTCAGACTATCACACATTAACCCATAAATTATCAGTTATATGGCTTAAATAGCATATATATACCGTTACAATGTCGCTCCAGGCATAAAATACACTCGAATGGGCAATCCCAAAAATCAAAGAAGTGTAAAAATATATATATCGACACACTTAGCTAGAGTGTCACTCATACGTATGTAGCAGTAGACAACTAGGCACTCAACATCTGAGGTCTACAAGATAGTTAAATTTTCCATGGGTATACCGGGGTCGAATATCTGAATCATAAGGCAAGCTAATGGGGTTTTATACTAAGAAAGATAGTGAATTGCAGGGTTATATGAAATTAACAACATCTTAAAGAGTTCTACAAGTGTGAAGTAGTTTAGCGGTCTGTTATAATAATTTATTTGGTCAAAAATAATTGAAAACATCGAGGGAATCAATATTACGGTACAAGTTTGAAGTGCTCAAAGGAGTTCATTATTAAATTTTGTGTTAAAACTATCACAGAGTGATATAGAAATTAGTAATTTAAAGATATAAGATCAAAATTGTCTACTATTGAAATTTTGAGCTTACGTCTTTAAATTACTAATTTCTATATCACTCTGTGATAGTCACATGCTTTGAGTATTATTAATTTTGGTTGGTTGTGCAGCTAAATTGCCGGGAGACTTGGTAGTCTGAAACTGTAACAAGTGCAAGTATGCTATATAGGTCTAAAAAGGTTATGTAATGTAGCAAGATGAAATTTAAAAAGGGATGTCAGTTTAATATATTTTAAGAGGGTTAAAAGTATAATTTTCAAAATGTTCCTAAATAAATATTTTATCCTTATACGTTTGTATTTAAAATTAGTGCTAAGAGGCAACATAGGTCTAATTATACTCAAATAATTCTGGAAAAAGTTTGGGGGAGTTTTGAAATACATATAAAAGTGAAAATTTATTATTAAAACTGACTTTCTCGAGAAACATTTTCCTATGATCAAAACAGGGCGTTGTAATATACCAAATAGTTCATAATTAAAAATAAAAAAATTGAAAAAAATAAAAATAAAATAATTGGACACGCCCTCATGCGCCCAGTCAAATCTGGGATGCGCTTGGTTCATCCTACTCTCGCGCGCGTGAAGTTTAATCATCTTCAACATCTCAATATTTTGACTTTAGGGTTTTAAAACTTTGACATTGATTTTGAAACGTTGTAGAATTCTTTTCAAGTTAAGTTATGAATGAAGGTTGTCCATTTTTTGAAGATGAATCCAATCATTTTGGTGGGTTAAATCGATCTATTGGTTTTGTCTAAAAAATCAGTAAAAATTTGACCAAATGGAACTGTTTGAAAGTTATGATTCTCATTTCGTAATTATAAATGTGTGATTTTATATAAAAATGGGTAAGATTAAACTTGGTTTGAAGGATTTTGGAGGAGTAAAAACTGAGAATTTGATTTATGAAAACTTTAGGGCCAAAAACATCAAGTTCTGATTTGAGGTATCAAAGGTCATTCTTAGTTCAATTAAACACACATATAGGATCTTGAGAACCTAATCTCAACTTACCCCACATTGAAACTAGTTCAAAGTCAGTGAAGCATAATCCACCATTAAAGCTCAAGCTTTAATGTTGTTTTATAATTTTTAAGCTTCTACAGAGCATATACATGTCAACTATCTGATGTAGAAACGTATTTCTACTCTAAAGATATGTAGAAACATAAACACATTCAAGAATCAAACATTCATACATAAAATCATAAAAATGATTAAAATCTCAAAACATTACTTTTAAATTGAACTCAACGAATATGGATTTCGACTAGGGTAGTAAGGGGTATTTATTGGGTTCATCCGATTTGTTTTCTTGCAAGTTTCAAGGTTTATAGTTTGTTTTAACAAAGTTGAGGGATTTTGTATTATTATGCGAACTTAAGGGATTTGTTTATGAAAATCCTATAAAATATATGTTCGTAGGTTAAAGTTTGATTGAAAGTTGGGGACAAATAGGTTTAGGAAGGCATAATGTATTCAAATTCTAACAATAGGCGAAATTTGGTAATTTAGGGTAATTATAAGCTTATGCTTGGAATTTAGTTAAATTAAAGGACTTAAAGGTTAATTTGAAGTGGGTTGTTACATTCTTCCTACCCAAAAAAAATTGTCCAAAAATTACCTAGGAAAAGCGCGGGGTATTATTATCTCATAATATTTTTTATTTCCCACGTAGCTTCTTCACTTCCATCATGTTGACAAAAAACCTTGACTAGTGATATCATTTTTTTTGGAGATCTTTTTCTCAACGGTCCAAAATTTGGGTACGAATTTCTTCAAATTCATGGTTGGGTTTGATGGTGATATATTTCCAAGTAATGAGATTATTGGCATCCATGATGTATTTTTTCCATTACGAGATGTGAAATATGTTATGAAGATTGGATAAATTGGGAGATAATTCGAGACGATAGGCTACTAGTCCAATGTATTTAATAATTTTAAAGGGACCAATATAGCGGGGAGATAACTTTCCTTTCTTTCGAAAGAGTATTATTCCTTTCCATGGAGATTCTCATAAAAAGATTTGATCATTAATTTGAAATTCTAAGTGATTTCGTCGAATCTCAACGTAACTCTTTTGTTGACTCTGGCCTGAATGTAATCTTTCTCGAATGAGGTGTATTTTTTCTGTGCTTTCAATGATGATTTTGGGTCCAAGTGATTGATTTTCTCCAGCTTCATTCCATCATGAGGGTGAGTGGTAGGGTCATCCATACAGTGCTTTATATGGGGTGGTCTGAAATGCTAGTTTAATAACTATCGTCATAGGAGAATTTGATCAAGGAAAATTGATTGTTCGATAAACTAGAAAAATATAAGGTACAGGATTGAAACATATCTTCTAAAGTTTGAATTACTCGTTCAGATTGACCATCGGTTTGGGGATGAAAGGTTATGATTAGATAAAGATTGGTTGATAATGCTATCTGTACAGCTTGCCAAAATTTTCCTACAAATTCGGGTTCTCGGTCGAATATGATAGAAATAGGTGCACTGTGTAATCTCATAATTTCCTTGATGTAGATTTAACTTAATCATGTAAAAGAAGTGGTGTATTTGACAGGTAGAAAATGGGAAGATTTTATAAGATGATCAACGATAACCCATATCGTATTAAAACCTTGAATCGTTTGGGGTGATTCAGTGATTAAAATCCATTGTTATACGATCCCATTTCCATTCTAGGATAAAAAGTAGTTGGAGTAGACCTCTAGGGTGTTAGTGTTCAATATTTACTTGTTGACAGGTTAGACACTTGGCTATGAAGTGTATACTATCTTTCTTCATGTCGAGCCACCAATAATATTGCTTAAGTTTCTGATAGATTTTGGAGCTATTGGGGCAAACCATTAATTTAGAATGGTGATCTTCATTTAATATTTTTTCTTTGAGTGAAGAGATGAGGGGAACACGTACTCAGTTTTTGAATTTCAACCCACGCTCGGGGTCCGAAGTCTAATCTTTTTCGTAAAAGTTATTTTGAACTTTTTGCTTTGGGGAAAGCAAAAATTCAACCTGATCCTGGAGATCTCTTATTTTCTTATGGAGAATGGGGGGAGCGATAATGTTATATAGCACAATTTGGGGTGTCGAGGAGTCTTGCCATAATATCTACTAGTTTCTAAAAATTATAACATTTTCTGGAGGCTTTCTTGGGCTTTGTGGCTTAAAGCATCGGCAACTACATTACCCTCTTCCATATGGTAAAGTGAGTTAAATTTATAATATTATAGAAATTCTACCCAACATCATTGTCGAAGATTAAGATCTTTCTGAGTGAATATATACGTCATGCTTTTATGATTAGGGCAGCTAATTCCAAATTGTGTACTAGATAGTTTTATTCATGGGTGTTTATTTATCGAGAACCATATTTAATCACTTTACCATATAAAATCAATGCACAAATGAGTCCTTATAGACATGCGTCGGTATAACATCGTAGTTTATATTACTAGATGGAATGGTTAAGACAGGGGAGTGGTCAATTTTTCTTTCAAAATGTGGAAAGCTTGTTCGTACTCAATTGACTATATTTTCTGGTTAACTTCATCAGAGGTAGGGATATTCAGGAAACTCTTTCTATAAAACGTCGATAATATTCGGCAAGACCTAAAAAACTTCATAGTTCTGTGGTCGTGGTTTGTTGGGGCCATTAAAATACCAGGGTCGTTTTGGATGGATCTGCTTGCATTCATGTTTTCATAACTCCTTGTCCATGAAATTTCCCTTCTTTCATGAGAAAATCACAATTGTTTTTATTTGCATACAATTGGTGCTTACGAAGAGTTTCTAGTACTATACACAAATGTTCTTCATGCTCTACTCGGGTATTAGAATAAATTAAAATGTCATCGATGGATATGACCACAAACTGATATAGGAAAGATCAAAATATTATATACATCATATCCGTGAAGGTATTAGGGGTGTTCGTCGAATCAAATGACATGAACAAAAACTCAAAATGGCCATAGAAGGTTCGAAAAGAAGTTTTGAATATATCTTCTTCCTTCACACGTAACTGGTGATAACAAGATCATAAATCAACTTTCAAAAATATAATTTCTCCTCGCAATTGATCAAACAAATTGCCTATCTTAGGCAACTGGTATTTATTTTTAATGGTAACTTGGCTCAATTTTCAATAATCAATGCATAACCAAAAATATCCATCTTTCTTTCGCATAAATAATTCTAGGGCTCGCCAAGGGGATGTACTGGGGTGTATAAATCCTTTACTGAGTAAGTCTTCCAATTGTGTTCTAAGTTATCTTAATTATGAAGGAGCCATGTTGTAAGGGGGTATTGAAATAGGGGAAGTATTTAGTAATATGTTGATGAAAAACTCAATCTCTTAAGGAGGTAATCTAGGTAAGTCTTTAAGGAACACAATTTTGAATTGGATCAAAATGTTAGAAAGGGAAGAGGAAATTTTATCACTTATCCAAAAAAGTAAGGGTTGACATGGGTTTCTTCCTTTAAAACAAAATGAAGTTTGGTGAGGGGGTTTAAATATTATTGTCTTCGTATAACTGTAAATAATGGCATAATTTAAGGATAAAACATCCATTCCTATGATTAAGTCAAACTTCATTACGTCAATAAAGGTTAAATCTATGGTTAATGTCCTAGTTCCGAAATGTAAGGTATGATGTTTATAGATTCTATTGGTAACGATAATTTCTCCTATTAGCATTCCTATAGTGAAAGGATACCCTAACAGACTATAAGATAGCTATAATCTAGTTGGGAATAACTGACTATTAATAGAATTTGTGGATCCTAAATTAAATAATGCATGGGCTGAAATATTATAAAAATGAAGATTACCTTCAACGACACTGTGGTAATTTGTATTTTTTGGTAGGAGAAGGGAGGAATTTCGATTTTAATCACTAGTAACCAGGTCTTGTTTTCTTTTACAAGAATTTAATTATGGTAGAATCTTAAGGTTATTAGTATTATGTTTGAAAGAAGGCTTAACAAAGTTAGGAAAATTGGATGGAGGAGGCATTTGGAGGTTCGAGCATTGAGGTCTCAGGTTCCCTACTTGGTTGCATTACTGACAACATATGAAACGGCTGCTGGTATTGTGTTGAATTTAGCCAAAGGTTTTTCCATCCTTGGGTTTAGTTTATGGGTGATTTCATTTATTTAGTTGATTACTAATAACATAGAGATTTCATTAAGGATTTGGAATACCATCTGGGTTAATAACTATGGGATTTTTCTCCATAAGAGAGGATATTTCAATATTGCAGTTAAATTCTCAGATCTGCAAAGGGATAATAAAAGCTTTTATGGTTTGGAGTAAAACTCATTCAAAAGGCTTTTGCTTTTTAGGCTCGGTGTCAACGTATTCTTGTGCATATTAAGATAGTTTGGTAAACTTGGGTTCATACTGGGCTACGTCATCTGTTGTTATAGATTTAAGAAATACACGATCGTCTGATCTCTTACGAATTCTAAAAAGAACTTGTTATATAATAATTCTTTAAATTATCCCCGAGTTAGTTCATTCACATTACGGGATCGTGTAATGGATTTCCACCAAAAGGCTTCTTCTCCTTCGAAGAGGTACGCAGCTAACTTTACCCTAAGTTTAGGGATAATTCCAACTATTTTAATTACCTTGAGTGTTTGGATAATCCATTATTTGGTTTCCACCTCACCGAGCTTTCCAAGAAATGCTCGCGGTTTCTATCTGATAAATTCTTTAATGGCATTCATCCTTCGAGTTTTTTCAAGGTTTTTTTTCTCAGGAGGTGGATGTATAGCTTGTTGTCACTGTGTTAGGGTAATTAACTCTTGAAGGAACCATAATATTCCTTCATTTGTGGTAGTTAGATTTGACATTCGTGGAATAGATTGTTATTCTTATGTTCCACTGGTAGTTGCTCGAGTAGTAACCATCTTATATAGATAATATCGTAATAGACGAATTACAAGTAAGGATATAGATACAACTTGTCATATTATATCATGTAAGATTCTTCAGTACATGGTTAATGTTAAAAGAAAACAAACGAAAAGGAGAAGTATATAGTTGTTAGTTGTATTTTATAACATATAAAAATACGAGGTTATCCTACGACAATGGAGAATTGCACACTTGAAAATTTACCTTACTTCATCATACTCGATCGATCATCTTAAGCCATTCAAGGAACTACTTGCTCATATGCAAACCATCATCATCGTTTGAAGGATCAGAGTGATCATTGGAGAAGTCTAGTGATGTGGTCGTATTGGTAGGAGTAAAGATTGTAGTAACAGACGAAAGTGGTCCATAGTCTGGAGCAGTCACAATAACTTTGTTGGGCGGCACCACGTCCCACACGTAATGAATTTCTTGTTGTAGAAATTCTGGATCTTGAGAAAACCTTTTTGCTTGTGGAGTAGCTGTAGCTTCTCCCCTTAAGTGACCAATGAGTAAACTATGCATAATCTCTTGGGTATCAATCTCCCCATCCCGATCGATGCTTCGGATGTGTTGGCATAATTTGTAATATCTCACCTCTTTAATGTCCCTCTCAAAGTGTGCGTGCGTTGAATCACATATATCGAGATAAATATCGTCCCAAATGTTCATGGCTTCAAAACAGTGTGAGTAATAAAATATAATAATGAAAATATTTGAAAATAATAACCATTTTAAGATGTAGGCAAAGATTCTTGTAGTTATCCCGTATAGGGATAAAACCTGGTTATGCTCTCATGCCATGTTGTCGCATCTGTGAATATTGACTATTTTGATGATAAATAAGAATTAAATGAAACACATCCATAATTTAATGAAGTGGAATTAAAAATACTTTTATTAGGCAGATACCTAGCGTCTTATTATATATTAGAGTCTCAAAATAAAATAAATACAATATTAGTTATCTAGGCCATTGATAAACTCAAAATTCATAGAAGCTGATAGGTTGTGGTGTAGATATTCCAATGGGGACTCCCATCTTTGTCAGTCACTTCCCACACGTACGTAATTGCGAATATTTTCGGATTTAGAAGCCAATAAAAGTTGAAAGACATGGGTAGTGACTGATCTTCCTCAAGCTCTCATTCATCCGGAATGAAAAAAAATTAAGCAAATATGCCAAATACATAATTTTTATTTCTATACATGATATAGAAGATGATAATGGTTAGAGATCAATAAAAGAATATTCTTGAATTTATACTTTTTGAAACGAACTAAAATGTCATAAGACTGTCAAGAGTGTACTAACGCTTACTGATATGTAAATGAACAATATGGTGAAGATAACTGGATAACTATGTATCTAGTTATGGTGATATTGGTTCAGATTATAACACGATAACCCATAAATTATCGATTATAGGGCTTCTATAGCGTAGACATACCGTTACAATATAGCTCAAGGCATAAAATAAACTTGAACAAGCAATCCCTATAATAAGCGAATAGGAAAAATATATCTCGACACACTTAGCTAGAGTGGAACTTGTACGTACATAGCAGTACACAACTAGGAACTCAACATCTGTGTCCAAAAGGCGAATTAGATTTACCGTGGTTATACCGGGGTCTAATCCCTGAATCATAAGGTATGCTACTAGGGGTTTCACACTAAGAAGGATAATTAACTGTAGGGTTATATGCAATTAATAATAGATTATAGAGTTCTGCCATAGTGAAGCAGTTTAGCGACCTTATATAATCGTTTATCGGGTTGATAAATAATCAAGAATATTGAGGAAATCAATTTTGCAATGTAAGTTTAATGTACTCAAAGGAGTTCATCATTAAATTTTGAGTTCAAAACTATCATAGAGTGATATAGCAATCAGTAATTGAAAGACATAAGCTCAAAATTGTCTAATATTGAAATTTATATCACCTAATTTGAGTATTATGGATTTCGATTGGTTGTGCGGCTAAAGTGTTGGTCGACTTAGTAGTCTGAAACTATAACAAGTGTAAGTAGGCTATATGGGTCTAAAACAAAGCTTATGTAATGTAGACATATGAAATTTAAGAAGGGATTTTAGTGTAAATTATTTTAAAAGGATTTAAAGTATATTTTTTCAAAAAATTCTTGAAATAAATATTTTCTCCTTGTACATTAGGATTTAAAATTAGTGCCAAGAGACAAAGTAGGTCTAATTATACTCAAATAAGTATGGGAAAAAATTAGGGAAATTTTCAAATATTTGAAAAAGTAAGTGGGGGTTAAATGTAAATATGAAAGTTAAAATTTAAACTAAAAACTGACTTCCTCAAGAAAACACTTTCCTGAGATGCAAATAAGGTGTTGTAATATATCGAATTGTTCAGAATTAAAAGACAAAAATATTAGAAAAAATTTATTTTTTTAATTAGAGACGCGCCCTCACACACCTAGTTAAATCTGGGACGCGACTGATTTGACTTACACTCGCATGTGTGGGGTGTAATTATCTTCAACCTCTCGAGGTTTTGACATTACGATTTTAAAACTTGGACCTTGATTTAAAAATGTTTTAGAATTCCTTTGAAGTTTTTTTTCAAATGAAAATTGTCCAATTTTTGAATACGATTATCCCCATATTGGTTTCAAGAATTTTAGTGGGATAAATCGAGCTATTGGTTTTCTGAAAAACTGGTAAAACTTTGACCAAATTGTACTTATTTGAAAGTTATAAATCTCTTTTCACCATTATAAATGTGTGGTTCTACACAAAAAATGGCGAAGATTAAACTTTGTTTGAAGGATTTTGGTGGAGTAGAAACCAAGAATTTGATTTCTGAAAATTTCAGGGATGGAAACTTCAATTTCTGATTTGAGGAATCAAAGGTCATTCTTATTTCAATTAAATATATAGATAGGTTCTTGAGAACCTAGACTCAACTTAACCCACTTTGAAATAGGTGCAAAGTCAAGGAAGCGGAATCCACCATTGAAGCTCAAGCTTTAATGGTATTTTCTGGCTTCTAAGCTTATACAAAGCATATACATGTCAACTATTTCATGTAAAAATGTATTTCTACTCTAAAGATGTGCACAAACATAAACAAATTCAAGAATCAAACATTCATACCTAAAATCAGATAACTATAAAAACTCTCAAAACATTACTTTTAAATTGCTCTCAACTTATATGGATTTTGACTAAGGTTATAAGGGGTATTTATGGAGTTCATCTAACGGCGTTCATAGGTTCAATTGGAGGTGAAGTTTGGGCTAGTTTACATAGGTTTCGAGCTTGGTGTTTATTGGACATAAAAAAGGTACCTATTGTAACCCACATCGTATCACTTATGTTGGCTATCTAGTTAGTGCCATGTTATCTAGGGTTAAAGTCTAAACAAGTTGGAGTTTAGGATTGAGTCCTTGGGTAGTGTTTATGTAAGTTTCAAGGTTTATAGTTTGTTTTATCAAAGCCTAGGGGATTTTTTGTAATTATACAAACTTAAGTGATTGGTTTATGATAGTCCTATAAAATATATGTCCTTAGGTTAAAATTTGATTGAAAGTTAAGCTCAAATAGTTATAGGACTACAAAAAGTATTCTAATTCTAACTATAGGGGCATTTTGGTAATTTAGGAGGATTCTAGGGTTATGCTTGGAATTTTGTTAAATTAAAGGACCTAAAGGTTAATTTGAAATGGGTTGTTACAGCAGGTTCGTCCGAATTTTGAGGACGAAATTCCTTTGTAAGGGAAGAAGTATGTAACACCATGTCTTTTTTAGCATTTAAAATTTAACTAATTCGGGAAAATTTTTAAATTTTGTCTGTGCAGTAATTTAATTAAATAAATTATTGTGTGTTTATTAAATCAGGATCAGGAGACATTATGATTAATATTTATTGAATAAATTTACTAATTGTGTAGTAAATAAAATGTGATAATTATTAGACGTTGTAGTGACTAATAACAACAAGACTATGTCGTATCTCAACCAGGGATCATGTGTAGATTAAGTTAAGGTCGAGATAGAAAATTTATGTAGAGTGAGTTGGATGGCGATTTCGAGGTCACGATTGATTCAAAATTTGCCAAAATAGGCAGGGTGTATTATTTGGGTTCCATGGGAGTTTTGGACTATACTAAGATCTTACGAGGCTATATGGGTAAAGTGGGCTTGGTTCATTAGACTAATTTAGGGATTAGAGAGTTTATAACCTAAGATTAGAGTTGTTGTCAACCATTATCATTTGAGGAAAACCCTAAAATAGAAAGGAAAAGAGGCAAAGACTTGGATAATGCAAGAAGGGCCTAACTAGGAGAGAATTCAAGGGGGATTTGAACATTCAATCATAGATTCGTCATCTACAACAGATTTTCTAACTCTATGAACTATTTAAAGCAAGTAATTAACTTGCACTAATCGCATATATAGGGAAAAAAATTCATATCATAGTAGGTGTAGACCTCAATGATTTTTCGGAGGGAATCTTACATGTAAAAAGGATTTTGGGTGAATTGATTCTTTAAATTGGAATTGTATGATGAATATAATGAAATTGAATCATGTATTGAGATGTAGACAATCTAATCAAAATGAAAAATGATATTCATATTAATATGTATAAAGTTAATATAATTATTAGGAATTTTAAATCATAATTGGGGTTATGAATTAAAATGAGATTAATTGATGATTTACTAATGTTGAACTATTGGATGTTGTTGGACTTAGATTAGAAACCATCCCCACAATTTATGTATATGTTAATAGAGGATTGAAATCATATGAATGGATTTATGGAAGCAATTTGGAGAAGAAACCCTTATGTTTGGCTGTCAGATTCATCGAACCGATTTGGGGGGGGGGGGGGGGTATATCGGAACCGGTTCAGATGTCCAGGAAATTTGGGTTGGGATATTTGAATGCATGAGTTTAATTCGTGGGATTTTAATTAAGGATTATAATTATGTAAAAAGGGGAGAAATAATTTTTTAGGTAATTTTGCGTGGTGAATTAAAGTTTTGGTTTATTTAATTAATTAGATAATTTATTGGCGAGTGATTTCTATTAATGAATTGAGTGGAATAAATTTTGAGAATATTTGACATACGGGTCCGTTGGAAAGTTCGATCATATTAGTGGAGATAATCTATTTTATTTAAATAATAGTTTAGAAGAAAAATGAATTTACAAGTTGAGGTTGTAGGCCCGGGATAGTAGGCGAGTGCTTTGGCTGATGGGCACGATTTAGCGAAATATATATATATATATATATATATATATATATATATATCGGTGTCTATGATATTTATGTGAAGCATAACTCTCTAGTGCTATCATGGGAGATTGTGTGATGTGGGTGATCCCATTGGCTAGTGAATGAAAGGTGAATCTAGTCCCCAGGTGGTTCGGTCTCACTATTGAACGACTATGACTACCTCAACTAAGTTTGAGATATTTTTACCAAGTTCGTTGTGAGCTAGTCTGACTTACGGTAACCGGGTTAGTGTGAGCATACATGGGATATGATATCATTTTAGTGAAAAACATCCAGTGAGTTATTACTATGAGGGATGTCATCCAATGAGTTATTATTCTGAGGTATGGTTATTATACACGACATATATGTGATTGTTGTAGTATACTATTGCATATATAATCGAGTATATAAGTATACACGAGTTAAATACATAAAGTTGAATGTATTATATATGTATCTAGAATGGAAGTTATATAATCAATTAATGCTGAAATAATTAATTAAAC
Organism: Sambucus nigra; assembly: GCA_949130495.1. NCBI lineage: Eukaryota > Viridiplantae > Streptophyta > Magnoliopsida > Dipsacales > Adoxaceae > Sambucus > Sambucus nigra. The sequence goes on along the minus strand of OX422218.1, from coordinate 25,384,771 downwards.
GAATAAGTAGAATAACTTATGAATTAAATATAGAAAATACTCGAATTAGAGTAGTGGGATAGAAATATTTTCAACAGGGATAGTTATACGGGACAACATAACTAGGTGGGTTACGATGTATGCGCTACGTGTGCACAATAGTTGAGAGGTGAGGGGTATTCTCATGAGAGTGCGACACCACCTTAAATATCGAGACTCTTCATGCAGATTTAATTAATGCATCTTAATTACTTGCAATTATTTTTCCAACGTTTTGGGTTCTGACCCGTGTCAAAAATATTTTCCAAAACCTATTAGGTGTCCAGCCATAGGGATGCCAGGCATAATGATTCATTATAGGGTTGTGTAGCTTTAGAGCTCAATGGGGCATGCAGGACTTGGGTAGATGCTTCAGTCATTCCATTCCTAGTCTAGGATGCATATTTAGTTATTTTAGTTTGGCATGTTCCCCGTTTAGTTCTGAATTTTAGTTGGAATTATTCCTTTCAGTTTCATAGTTTGCATTTAGATTTATTTCATTTCTGTCGGACTTATGACTTGGATTGATGATTGGTAGCCGATGGTTTATTTGACATTTATTTATTTATTTATTTCATCATGTAATGTTCTAGACTTCAGTTAATGTATGAATGGTTTATATTATTTTAATGATTCATTTTGTGTCGTTATTTTTGTTTAATTAAAGGATAGAAGATTTTGACAGTGATTCTAAGAATGAACTAAACGACATTCCTTTTTATTTTAGTAGATGATTGATGACCCTATATTTAAATAGGCGGGGCATCACACATTCTTTAAAACTTATTTATTTCTTTTGTATTATCCGTTGAACTTCATCATTCCACCATCAAGTCTCTTTTTATGTTTAACAATAACTTCAGACTAAAGTCTTTTTATGAACCAAACTTATCTAATGTTGTTAACATTGTAGTCCCGATTCCATTTTATGTTTAACAATAACTTATGCCTAAATTCAATCTCTTTACAAACTATTAAATCTTTTCATTTTATATCTTTATAACATATTTCTCTTTTCGTTACTTAAATCCTTTAGTGGATAAATCAATTACCTGCAAGCGATGTTGATTTTTTAACCGTTCACTTGGTGTAACCTTATAGTCTTTATAACTCTTCAAGTATATTATTCTAAGGAAGCAATAATCTATTTTATTTTTATTCTACCCACTTTTAAATATTATTAAACATTCTTCCATGTTTTTAAAATACGTGTTTGCTATCACTAGATAACCTTAGAAAATTCTAAAATACTTTTCTCTCTTGCATTTCTCACACTAAAATAATAACCCCCGCGTATCCACCATTTAATCTTTCATAGAGTGATGAACGATGATCCCTACCCCATTTCTACGATCATCCCTCCCTCCCGAATAAAATAATTTATAAATGCCTCGTATCTCTCTAGCCTTTTGTCCCTTCCATTTAGTTTCTTGTAGAAGTGATATGTTGATTTTTCTCTATTTTAAGATATCCATAAGTTCTTTATAATCAAGTATTTAAGGGTTAGTGGGGGTGAATAGCAACCTCATTTAACCTCTTCTTTGTGGGAATTAAATGAGAGAACAAAAGAGAATAGAAAAGAAGAAAAATTTAGAGGAAGAATTCTTGGAGAAGATGGGAAGAGCCATTTCTGAAATAAATTCATCAAGAATGTGTCAATCTTTGGATTTTAATCCATAAAGGTAAGTGTTTACTTGCTTTATATTTTCATTTCTTCTATTAATTATGTTCATTGTTAACTATTTTTAAATTTATACATTTGGAATATAATCATGGGGATAATTCGAGGATTGATTTGGGTTGTAAAATGTTAATGTGATTGAGAATTAATATGGACAAAATTAGTGATTCATATGTGCGAATATTAATATGAATGTGAATAATATTGATCGGTTGTAGATCCATGGGTTTTATGTTTTATTAATTCTAGATTTGGGTGAATTAAATCAATAAGTAAGAATCCTTAGATGATTAAACGTTGGATTCAGGTTTAGATCGGGTTTAAAATGCATCTATGATTTTTACATATGTATTTGGGATCATAATTAATTATTTAGGGAGTATTGGGAACTCCATTGATGGGTTTGGGAGGTGAAAACGTGAGCTTGAAGATGAAGGGTAGCCCAACAAACTGAATAAATTTGTTGGAGCAAACCGGTTCCATTTGTCAGTGAACCAATTAAATTTTATGTCCTATCCTGATTTATTTTGCGTTTTTTTGACCCCTTAGTGTTGGATAAATGGGCATATGAGTTTCCGATATATATTGGTATTTCCTTGAAACATTATCAAGGGGTTAATTAGTGTCTTAGTCCAACGGTAGTTGGATTCGAGCGAGATGAATCGGTTAACAATTGACTGAACATTTAATTTCAAATCGAGAAGTCGGTTCGAACTTTGGGATTTATAAACTAGTGTGCTATGGTATTTTTTCATGTATTCAAAACTATATATATATATATGTGTGTGTGTGTGTGTATATACACACACACACACACACACACACACACACACACATATATATATATATAGTTTACTAGAGGAATGGTCGTTCCTAAAGGCATGACAAAAAATTTCAAAGTATGTAATCGCAAAACGACAAAAAATTTCAAAGTACATGATTGTGAAACGAAAAAAAATTCATTCACCAACAAAACAAAGTGTGTTTTAAAAAATTTGACCATAATCTCCTTTGTTTATAGGACTATGCACCCTAACAAATAACAAATTGTCTAATATCATTGAAATAGTCCAAACTCAGTAAACAAATTCACATTTAACATGAAATATACAACCGAATTCACATTCTACCTTAAATAAACAAAGCATCAATTTAAAAAAAAGGGCATAGTCTCCTTTGTTTCTTGGACTATCCACCCTACTTTAGGGAGAACAACCAATTCAACAATATTCTAAAAGCCTTAATTCATCTAAGAAATACTTCAATGAAACATACTTCTTAAAAAAATCAGAGATATATATCAATTGAGGTCGTCCCACATGTTCAATTACAATGATTGTTCATATTTTTCAAAATGGGACCTGATATAAAGTAAAAAATATAGTTAGTCATTTGAAATATGCAGTAAAATATTATACAAACCATGATAACTGTTAATTATATAGAAAATACACTATGTCGCTAACACATCGCTGGTCACAAAATGTATAGTTTATGGTCGTTGGTTATGAAAAATGCATTGTTTCTCGTGTCGATGGCATCCTCATATTTTTATCCCATGTGTTTTTTTAATTCTTAAAACACATGTCACAGTCTTGCATTGTCTATATAGAAAAAATTGGTTAAGTTTTAAAGCTAACAATTAGTCGTACACTTGTCATGGTCATGCCGATGGCACGCTTATAATTTTATCCCATGTAAGGCATGTTTGTCACAAAGCTAGTCCACTCAATGTTCTTAAACATGTGACATGCCAAACGACATTAAGGTTTTTGAGACTTCAAATTGTATTATATTTCAAGACATTTGGAGCACTAAATGTAGTTTGTCTAAACTCTTATTTAGGGGTGAATTTAAATTTTAGACAACGTTAGACAACATTAATACCAAATACCATATGTAGCCACGAACACAATTGTAGTTTAGATAAATTTAATTTACATATTCTAGTTCATTTAAACAGGTACAACATTTTGAGATTCCAAGTGTGTAACCTTTATTAAGGAAATTAGAAAATGGGATTCCAATTGTGAGAGTTAGCAATGTACTTTTGTCTTGAGGGAGAAATATCCAACCCCCGACAACATTAATTATGCCAAAACAATCTTCACCAAAGCTTCACAAATCCCCTGTAGGGATAAAAATTTGATAATGAGAGAGGTACTCTATATTCAACGCAACAGTAACAATATGCTAACAATTTTAATCTAAGTTAAATTTTTATTCTTTGTCAACTTTGGAATATAAATATTAGAAACGAGTGTACCTTTTTCTACAGAAATACGAACCATGTGATTGAAATCTTTCAACGAGTCACAACAAATTTCAGCTACTGATTTCCCACCAGTTACATTCACATTAAAATAAGTTAAAAAAATTCTAATAGCGCTTCTTTGGTAACAGGGCGATCATCATTTAGCGTCAAAGTGCCCACTCCTGCTAGAACTATATTCTTGTAAAACTGAATCAATGCAATCCAGCTAAACTTTTGTCATTATAGTTTAACAATTATAAAAAAATGAACATTTACCTCAACAATAGTCCCTTTGAGGCCAGTGACTAATATACGAGCTTTTCTTAGTCCAAGTGAAATTTGCATAAAGTCATAAAGGAAAATCTAACGTACAATATGATCCGATAAATATCGTATTGAATTAGACAAAGGTAGAGAGTGGGAAATTGAAGTGGTAGAATGTTACCTTTGTTGGGCATCAACACCCCGAAACTAATTTTGCAGTCATAAAGCAAAGTTTCCTATTCTGTCACCTCCTCGCCATTCATTCCCATATATGTGACAATGATGTACACGATTATATAAAAAAGAAAATCTATATATGGAAAATAAATTAGAAGACACATTAATCATTCACATAGTGACAGAGAGACATCAAATATAAATACAATATCCAAACCCAAATTCATAAAATCAATTTCTTTGTACTTCTTTTTCTACATAAATGAGCTAAAATTATCGCATAATAAAATAACAATATAACATTGGCGGGAAAAAACCCCAACTACCTCTGCAAAAACCACCAAGCCCACTACTACAATTTTCAGTCTAATATCAAAATTGCAAATGGAGATTTCTTCAGTGTCAAAATAATAGTGTACTGTAGTTGATATGTTTTCCCGAACTCGAATCAAATGACAATAGATCGTATCTGATATGTTTAACAGTGTACTATAGTTCATATGAATATATTTAAATCCTATAAATTATTTATTAAGACTAAATACTAACGCCTTAGAAACTTAAAATCAACACCGTACAAATAAGTAAAACAACAAACATAGATGTACCATCGAATATTTCCCCAACTTTAAAATTTGGGATATAGATTATGTATCTTAAAAAAGAGAACTTCACTTGTCCCGTGGATTAAAAAAATAATATCAAATATCAAATCAACCTAAGATGAACACCATATTTAAACATTGTTGACACAAAATGATCAATGCTCGATTTGAAATCAAAAAAGAAAGTTCCCTCATTGTGGAAATTTTATCTTTCCAAATTGGAAATAAAAATACAACTACACATGTACCAATACATCATGTAATTTGTTTAAGTCATTATGTCAACGCAGTAGAAAATCAAAAGTCAACAACGAAATATGTTATAACATCATTTAATTATATATCAATATTCAGTTGTTTCAAAGAAAGTAAATGAATGAACTAATAGGTCCAAGTAATATTGTCATCAACACTACAGTGAGAGAAAATATTTCTTGAACTTACAAGCAATAGTAGCTCTGGCTCACGAAGCATAGCCGTTATGCCAAGTTTGGTCCACACCCATTATCATAACATAAGTCAATATCAAACTAACAAAAACATAATCCTTATAATTTATACACAAAAGGATGATTTAGGACGTCTATGGGTGAATGTAATAGAAATAGAGAGATTTCAAACACAAATAACTAAAAATGCTAGCCACCTATTCATTTCCCTATTTACCTCAAAAACCGATAAGCTAAACAAATAACATATGATAAATAACTTAGAAATGATTTGTGAGATAACATGATTAGAGAGAAGTGAAAATAATTTTTAGCAACATGAATGAGAATAGAGGAAATAGTGAAATCATATGCAGTAAGACATAAAAATACCGAACAAAGGGTAGGTATTTTATAGAGAGATTTTGAGTTGTTGCCTCGTCTTTGAAGGTTTTGAAGGCTAGAAGAGATTCTGCTCAAATAAATCCATCACAATATCAGTTAACAAAACTACATATAAAATTAAAACATGAGTAAGATTTCCATAGTAATATTTGGAAACCTAGCACATTATCAACATATTTACACATATACCCACACATAAAAGACATAAAGAGAGAATTGGATTAATTTCTAAGATAGAAAACACAAATATGATCCACTTACACTATTAATAATGAACTTCTCACTTGCACCATTCGATCTCAGGTTAGTCACTATGTTATTACCCTCACCTCTAAGCATAGAAACTTCCGGGTGTAGAACCAAAAAGAGGTCTTTATCATTATATTGATTGACCATGTGACTTTAAGAGTTGGCTGAGCATTTGAAAAGTGACCAATTTGAAACAACCTTTTAGGAAGAACCCCAAAACCCTTTTTTTCATTACAAATCTTCATTGAGCCTACTATAACCATGTGATTCCCCGTATAATCTCTACTTCCAGCAACAGTTAAAATCCCCAATGGATTTTGAGTATCCCACTATGCAAAAAAGCCTAATATATTCATTATCATTGTAGGAACTAAAAATCTAGAATTTGATTAAACCATTGAGTGAGTGTTTATATTAGGAAAAAGTGATCAAAATGGAGGTTGTGAGCGAGCGTTTGCATGAAAAAAGTAGAGAACGAAGGGTAATAGGGCATTTTGTTATGAGTGATAAAGAAGGAAGCAGGTGAGAGGACGTGAGTGAAATGATGTGATTGAGAGAAGTCTGAAAAGGAAGAGTCAATGTTTATAACTATGTGACAAAGGTAGTGAGTGATAATTCAAATTAAAGTAATCCATTTATATGCTTCACATAAGCAATATAAACAACTAATCTCAACCGTTTCTTTCATGTCTTGTTGGCAAAATCGCGATCGCTAATTAACTTATCCCCTTATGGAATATATATATATATGGGACAATGGTGTTATGAATCGTTTTATCTTATCTTATCTTATCTTATCAAAGTAATCAAAGGGTCCATAATTTGCCACCAGTGCAAGAAATACAGGGTGAAGATTAAAATATCCTATTTTCCTCTTTTATCCCTTTATTATTTCATTTCCCCCTCTTTTCAATCCCTATAATTAAGTTTCCATCTCCCATAAAAATCCAAAAACAGGGATTAAAGTGTAAATTACTTACACCTCTCTTTACTTTAATTCAAAATTAGGGTTATTTTCGTAACACCCCTCCAAAACCTCTCTCATCTTTGTACTTCGCAATACCCAAAACTTCAAATCCCACAACCACGATTCCACCGCATGGTTCCAAATGCACACATCCTCTCCTCACTCTCTCATTTTGTATATGACATGCACTCTTCAAATCGATTCATGGCTCTCCACGCCTTCTATCTACATATAAATCTGGGTTTAGATTTCTTTATTTTAGGTTCAATTTTGGATATTTGGGTTTGGATCTCCGGTAACCATATCTCTGAATCTCTTGCAATCATATTATATCTATTTAGTTTTTTAATTTTATATTTTACGGTTATTTGATTTGTGTTTTTGGTTGATTTATTGAGGGTTTTCGGATCTGATAATGTAGTGAGGGTGATCGAAAGTTTAAGCTAATGTATTCTCCCCCCTCTTTATCTACATACACAGATACTCCATCCAACACTTCGAGTAGTGTGAATGTATTGTGTGTTATGGATATATTTTCCTTAATTAAAACATTATTCATTACATCCTAAGTTTTATTTCAGATATCTAATTTACTATATGGATATGTGTATGTCTTTATTTTTAAACACGGGAAAAAAAAAATGGGCTTTTATTGGTATGGTGGTTTATCAACGGTTGGGGCATGTATTTACTTTGTACCATTTATACATGAATAAAACATTTTTGTGAGTATAATTGATATTTTTTGCTCTATGATTGATATGGAATTTCTTCATTGAGTCTTAGTTAAGAACAAAACTAGTGCTTCATTTTGTCAGATGCACAGACCTTATATAATGTTGGTGTTTCGTTGGATTTATGTGGAAGTGGTGATAGTTGGAGGTTTACAATTTTCATAGCAGTTTAGAGGATGCAGTGCTTAATTTGTAAACTTCAATCCAAGCAAATGGTTTCTTGATCCTAATCCTAATGAAGATGGATTTACTACAAATAGCTTTCTAGAGTTTAAAGTTTCTAAACCACTAAAGGATTCATTCAGCAGAGGTAATTGACGTTGACGGCATCGATGCAAAAGTGGGAGGAGTAAGTTTGGGTGAATTATGTATTTCATTATATATATGGTTTTATTCCTTAATTGCTTCTGTATTGAGGAATTTTCCTACAACATAGGCTATTTGTTTCACATTACTCATAGTTCTCTTCTGTAGTAGGAGGTTAATGATTTGAATCCAAAAGAATGAGACTCAAAATCTTAAAATGAAGTAGTAGTAACAATAATCATTTAGCAGCAGGGTGTCTCCGAACATTCAGCAACAACCTCTTTAAACTAAAATCAGTAGCAACAACAATCAACAGCAACCTCTTGATGGTTTAGTCCCAAACATTTAGTCAATTTCTTCCATTCATGGGTTATCTGGTGCTAATTTATTGGGTTAATCATGAGTGTTATTTACCTTGCCTGACAATGAAAATATGGACGATGTTATTATCGCCGAAGATTACTTAAATCCCATATCACAAGTTTCAATTTAAATAGTTTTTTTAATTTTGATAAACCCAAGAGAGACTTTCATGTAATTCATTATAAACTGTTTATCATTCACTTTCTTCTCTTTGTTTTGTTATTTTTAAATTATTGATTTTAAGTCATACTATATGTTTTCCTAATCGATATATATTCTTCGTGTTGTATGTTTAATACTATTTTTTTGGTACAATTTATATTTCTCAAAATGCCCAAGTGCTTAAAAGTATCCACCTACACAGTATATAATATCTAATGTGCTTGAAAGTATCCACATCTATAGTATATAATATAAAAATGCCCAATTTATATTTGTTTAATTATGATGAACTGACGATCCATTGACTTATTTTAAATCATTCTTTTTTGTTTTGTGATTGTGGTTGTATTTTTTTTTTAATTGGACTACATCCTCTTAATGATCCTTATAAATGAGTGTTATTCATTATTTATCATATATCAATTATTGTCGAATGCTATTTTAGTACGAGGTTCGAGATTTTTTGCTTCGTTGTCCCGTTGAATGTAGAGCAGGTTTCATATATAATGTATTGAAATTAATTTTCAAGTTTCATATATAATGTATTGAAACTATTTTTCTTTTTCTTTTTAAAGAATGCCAGGTGGAAGCTTGATTCATCTAAGGAAGATGCGACGTTTTTACGAGATGAGGTAGTTAACTGAACCTCGTTGTCCGTGTAATATTGATACGAAAAAACAAATTAGCCAGGAAACAAAGTTGAATCCTCCAACACTACTCTCTGTAATCGAAAACAAAGTTGAATCCTCCAACCAAAAACCACAGATTGAACTCTGTTTTACTGGGAAGTCAAGTTCATCTTGATAAAAATCAAAACGACCCTCAGGCAGCCGAGAGATTTCCTGCAAGTCCATTCCTTATTATTATAAATGTTGTTGTTGTTGTTGTTGGTGTTGTTGCTTTTGATTTTGCTTTTGCTGTTGTTACTGCTACTATTGATAAAAGAATAATTTATTTAAAGTAAAAGGGAAGGTGTAGAATTTGTTCCTCCTTTCTCTATTTATTTTTCAGTCAAATAACTTTTCAACCATCATATTGACTTCTCATTTAATTATTTAATCCTTTGAATAAAGAAGTCTAAATGGCGTTATCTTGATTGTTTATGTGTTTTTATTGAAGAAAAAAGAGTAAAATATATCTCAGTTAGCATAGACAAACAATCTTCAAATTAACACCTCACACCTCCTATTTATGAAATATCAATGTCAGGAGGTATTAGATGAAGCTTATCATATGACCGAAATTTTGATTGTATTGTGGAGATCTGACATTGTAATTGTCTTTTAATTGTTATTGATCATAGGTAGACCTGAGCATAGGTATGTGTTAAATTTTTTTCTCATTTTGCATTGTAGATACATCACTTAAAAAGTAACTCAAAATCAAAAGAAATTCTGATCACGAATTAAGAGATGTTTCGGTTTCTCATCTAACATTTTTGTATTGTTCACGAATCTGGCATTCTATTTCTAGTTGATTTTTGTAAGGATTGATGTTGCTTGAGGGTTTGAAATTGAGAATAATATTATGAAATCTGAGAAACAAACAGATGCTGATCACTTATCCATATGAGCAAAACGAATGTTGAAATTGCTAAGCCTATGAAATATGAAACATTGAAATTTTTTCAGTATGGTCTCATAGTTACTTATTTTGTTAATTTCATTCTTTCTTTTCTTATAACAAAGCTTCTAAACTTTAAATTTCATGTTGAAATATTTTTTTTTATTTCCCTATTTGGTGAAGATAATGATACTTCTCTTTACAGGGCAGGTTTGTGGCTTTTTTGGTGTAACAGGTTTGTGTTAATTTTAGTGCACAATTCGATTGTTGCAATTTTATTGCATTTTTTTAGTTTAAAAACTTATTAATCCATTTCACGAAAAAATGCATAAACATCGGGTTACCGAGATACAGGTTTGAATGGACTGCAATGGGGTGCATACAAAAGATCAAGAAGGCTTTACATGGCATCAATGGTAAGTAAGTAAACATTTTTCATGAGCGGAAAAATGAAAAAATGCCTCGAGCCATTCTACTGAAATTTTGTATTTCAACATTATTCTAAGCATTGATGATCTTTTAAATTGAGTTCAAATATTCCACAGGTATATATGACATCTACATTGATATCCCTCAATAGAAATTAAAAATAATTGGGTGGGAAGATCCCGAGAAATTTTTCAAAGCCGTCTATTACAATATTCCATAGGTATATATGGCATCTACATCAATGGCAATTATGTTGTATGAATTATTATGAGATAATGTTTTAATATGTTTGATTCCAACTGGTAGCTCTATTCTGTGATAATTTGTATTTGTTAATGTTGGCTTAAGGTTATTATGGCCATTTAAAGCACACACATAAATTGAAAAGGATTATATCCATTTAAAGACCACACCTAAATCCGATTGGTTTTGATCATATAACAGAGGCTTTCGGTTCTTCTTTTGAGTGGTTATATAACTGTAACTTTGCGAAAATCTTCTCTTTCAATGTTTTGAGCACATATATTAAGGAAAAAATGAGGAACACAATTAATAGAATTATGTTTTGGATTTCTTCAAGTTCTTTTGAGACTGTTTGTACCCATCTCATTTTTTTGTTAAGTTAATTTTGGAAATCCTTATGTCAACTTCTTATGTCTACTTCTTTTTTTTAATTGCATTTAATTGAAAATGAAATGTGGATCCCGTAGGCATATTATTTTCACTTAAATGAAAAGTCTTCTCCTTCTTCAAATGTAGTAGCTTCCGGCCACCAGCATCCTACTACCCTCACCAAGTTGCCGGCCACCAGTAGCCCACTACCCTCACCAAGTTGTCGGCCACCAGCAAAAAACCTCTGGATAACTACCTCGACTCCACTAACCCATTTCAGTAGCCTCACCAAGCTACCAGCCAGTAGTAACAAGCCCGCTATTAACCCTACCCATTTTGACCACCAACCCATTTTAGTAGCCTCGTATTTATTCATTAATCTATATTTACTATTTTTCTTATATTTTAATCTTCAATTTTTATATTTTATATTCTTGAACTTCCCACTGATTAACTCGAGCTCAATTTCTATTGTTATTATTTTGCATTTTCTCAAATATGGTAAGATATGGGTTAAATTCATTATGTTCTTCATGTGTACAGATTGTTGAATACAGATATTGTAAGATTGATGATTTCTAGAGAATTAATACATAGAATTGTAGAAGCCCTTGAAGAACAAGAAAAAATATCCCAAGCTTTAGGAAAAGAGAACAAGAGCTTCGATCAATAAGAGTTCAAATTCATGAGGAGTCTACTATTTCATTTAAGCTTCATAAAGAGATGGAATTAAGAAGGAGAGGTGACAATAACAAATTCACTTTATACTAATTATGAGGTTTTGAAACTTTGGACTGAATTATGCGAGTCTAAGCCCGCTCAAGTGAAGTTATGTAGTCTTCAAAAAATTTATTGTATATCCCATGACATGTTTGTCCCATTTTCCTTACTAACCCAAAGGACGTGTTTTAGCATTGTTTTGATGTGTATTAGAATTGTTGTGGAATATTGGTATGTTTATTTCTTAAACAGGGTTGTGTATAGTCCTAAAAATAAAGGAAATGTTGTCCAAATTTTCTAAAATATTTACAGTTTGGAGTTGTAATAAATAATTTCTCGACTTAAAAGTCTTTTATGGATATTGATCTGCATTTTGAATGGTTTTGCTGGATGAAAATTTGGTGGTTTACATTTTCGTTTGTTTAGAAGATTTGGGTTTAATATATAATATGTTGGGGAACGAAATTTTTTTCGTTTTGCAATTACTTACTTTGAAAATTTTCCCATTTTTCAATTATGTACTTTGAAATTTTCATTGTGCCTTCAGGCACGGGCATACACTAGTGTGTGTGTGTGTGTGTGTGTGTGTGTGTATATATTATTTTTTAGTTGAATTTGTATATGGTATTTAAACATTTCAGTGGATCCATATAAAAAAGTTAGCTCAAAATAAATTTTTTTTTGCTATTTTTAAAAAATCGGTGAAACTTTCACATCTTTTAAGTGCTTTAAAAGCTGTGAAGGTTTGACCGATTTTTTAAAAATAGCAAAAAAATATTTGGAGCTGATTTTTTATGGGTCCTCAAAAATGTTTAAATATGACATAAAAAATTGAAATCAAATTCCTTTATAAACATGGGTCAGCACAAGCGGTATATAAACTTGGTATGTTTGAGTGTGTGACTCTCTCTCTCTCTCTCTCTCTATATATATATATATATATATATATATATATATATATATATATATATATGTGTGTGTGTGTGTGTGTGTGTGTGTGTGTGTGTTATAGGTTACTTATATATGTATGTGAATGTTGTTTACTCGTTTGGAAACATTCTTACTTGGTAATGTTATTATTAGGAGGATGCGCATAGTAGGTCGTCCACCCTGGAGTTGACCAACATGTGTTGAGGTGTTTTCCCAGGTCATAGTACTTTTGCAAGGCCACTACCACGTGTGATGATAAGTATTGGTTTAAACACTGATAGGGAGCAATGTGGTATGGTTGTGACCCCGAATTTATGTTTATGACCAACCCCATTGTTTGTGTTTATGTTTTGGGTTCAGTGGTAAAATTCTGACCCGATGACTCATTATGATGCATGGCATACCTAGAGCCTTGTACCACACGATGGATGCATTCGTGAGGTCTTACTCGGGGGATGATGTATATACGTGTTGGGTATAAACCATAATTATGACTAATTTTACCCAGCCTAATAGGCCCAATAATCCATCACCGTGACTCATCTCACTCCGCCAATGAGAAGATTAGCACAAGTATTTATCAGGTGGATAAATACGAGACTCTTATCATTCAATTAATGATAAGATCATATTGGTTACCTACAATCTCGGATGTGATAATCAATAGTCACCATACGAGCCAATACCAAGCCAAGATAGTTCCTTAAACAACTCAACTGCTTTCACTCTGCATGACTATAAATACAGCCCTCGCCCCAGGGACAAGAGGGATGTAATTTCTTAACTTTGATAGACATTAATAAAAACTCAATGACATCTCCGTAGGCATAGGAAATTTATCGTACCACGTATATTTGTGTGTTTCCTGGAATTTATGTATTCTTTCATTACTTACTTTTTGGAATTCATTAATTGTGATTAATTGCAGTAAGAATTGATGTCATCCATGGGAAACGTTGTCATTTTTCTACAAAATAAATACCAATGAAAGAATTCACAAATGTATCACCACCCGAATAGTGCACCCCAACTAGGGGACTTGCGAGTTGACTTAGCTCCACTTAGGATCAAATATGAAATTTTCCAATATGGGAAACGAAGATTTCAGCTGGAGAAGCAACTCTCTGAGGAAATCCATAGGCATCATAGATCAACCTAGATCTTATGGAAGTCAATCCATATGAAACACGACTTGAATAGGAGAAGGAGGCAACTCACCTTTAGTGGTGACTAGAAAGGGTGGAGAGGGAACTCCTTCAGGAAAACTAAAACTGTCGTGGTTGGACTCCTAATCCTCGGGTGAGAAAAACTCATAGTCGAGGAAGGAGAACATTGCGCGAGTAAGAGTGTTCCGAACATGGGAGTCACCCAGGGAGGCACCACCAGGATAATGAGAGCTATAAGTATGATATAAGGAACTGGGTTAAAATGGAAATAAATCAACACCCATCTTACCGAGGAGCCCGATTAACCAAAGAGCTATCAAGGAGATCTCTAATCACTCAAGTGAAATATCATTTCTTAAGGTCCATTAAGGAGGAGGAACCCTTGAAGAATTTCATATTCCCAAGGTTTAAAATATATGATGGAAAGACAGAACCCAAAGATCATGTTTGGTAGTATAGGTAGGCATTGACCTTATGGAATCATAACAACACTCTCACTTATCCAATATTCCCTTATAGCTTGGGTGATTCCACCTCGAAGATGTTTGATAGGCTACTTCATATATCGATTAAGAGCTTCAAGCCTTGGCCGAGGTCTTCACTTCTCGCTTCATAATTAGAAGCTCAAATCCAAAAAGGATGGATTCTCCATTCATGTTGAGGAAAAAGACACATGATACCCAATATGAATACTCCAAGAATTACTGTGAGACTTTTAATGTGGTGGAAGATTTTTCAGAGAAAGTCACTGCAGCATCTTTCAAGATCGACTTTCCCCTACCTCTATGTTGCACCGGTCCCTTACCAAGAAGGAAGAGGACACCATATAGGACCTTATGTCATGTATAGAGATGTACGCCAAAGTGGACGACGTCGTCAATACTAGCCAGGTAAAGACTAATCGTGCTAAGGAGAGAAAAATTACTGACAAGGCAAAACCCCCCCAAAAAGGAGAACAAGAAGAAAAATAGTGTCAAGAAGGAGGCAAAGGTTGATTCGTCCAAAGCCTTTCAAGCCATCAACACAGTTTTTAAGGAACTAATTTATAAGATACTGGGAAAGGTGAAGGATCAGCTGTTTCTCAAATGGCCAAAGAAGATGGGAGGTGATCCAACCAAGAGGAACAACATGCTTCGATGTGAATTTTATAAGGAAAATGAACTCAAGATGAAGAGCTGCAAGGCACTGAAATCTCACCTAGAGGGTTTAGCTCAGGCCGGGGACTTGAATGAGTGTATAAAAAAGAAGTCAGATCGGTTCATCACCAATGATGACTAAAAAGTAGACAAAGTCCTGGATGATGAGGTGGGAAATGGGGTTGTGATGATGAATTAGGCATCGAACATCAAGTAGATCCAGGGAAATATAGTTTGGATTGAACTCAATAAAGTTATAGCCATGATGGTTCCTTCCAAATAGATTCTTAGAACATCCAAGCCATGAAGGGCGGGTGACCATAGAATATGGATTATAATAATCACATTATGTTTATGGAGTAAGACTTGGTCGGGGTGAGAATACCACACCATGATGCACTGGTAATCACTCTCTGGATTGAAAACTGCGATGTGGATAATAACTTGTGGACCAAGGTAGTTCCTTGGTGGTGATGTACCTAGAAATCTTCCACACACTAAAACTTAAGATGTAGGATCTAAAGGAAGAGTCTGTCCCTTTGATCGGCTTCACAGGAAAAATTACCATGCCATTAAGGAGGTTGATCCTACCAACAAGGGAAAGAAATATTTCAAAGCTCAAAGAGTTTCTAGTGGTAGATATTGATTCTCCCTATTACGCCATTCTCTATAGGTGGTGGCTTCGGGTCATGACATCTTTCCCTTAAACTTACCACAAAAATATCAAATGCATTATAGATCAGGTCATAATAGAGATAAGAGGAAACCAAGCCATTGCTCAAAAATGCTGCTTCTCCGATATTAGACCCAAGCAAGAAAATAACAAAGTCATTCTTTCGAGAATATTTTGAGATGGGGATAATCCTTCAAAATAGAAACTAGGGCATGACTGACTAGGGTTGGAAGAGACTAGGACCCACCCCACTAGCAGGGACGTAGAATAACTATAGGAGGCTGTTTTTTTTAAGGTCGACCAGAGAAGAAGTTTACGATTAGTACAATATTCACCGACCATGAAAGATGGGACTTAATCACCTTTCTAAAGAAAGACCTAAATGTATTTTCATGGGATCCATATGATACTCTAGGGATTGATCCCATGATCACCTATCACTATCTCCATATAGATTTGGCATTCAAGTTGATCGTACCAAAAGCTCACCAAATATCCCCAATAAAGGCAAGAGCGGTAAACAAAGAGGTAGGGAGACTTCTGGAGGCAAGGTTAATGTTATCATAAAAAAATTTAATTTTAATGGTGTCCCAGCTACATTAATACAAAATCATAGATAGTTAGTAAAATTTAAATAGTATATATCAGATGGGGTGAGAATAAGAGGATTATTTATGAGATATATTTGGTTCTGCCTTATGAATTGCATACGTCCACTAAATGGCTTGCTATATTTGGATCTATCTCTTGAGATGCAATTGTGTCAAGGGTTTAGACAAATAAATATATTTTTTAGATGACTTATAAATCTCTAATTAAGATTTTTTTGGTTATGTCCTTTATTTGGAGGGACTCTTCCATTTATAGTAATCTTGGTGAAGGGAAAAAGGGATCTGCCACTATGGGCCAGGAGGGGACCCCTAGATTAGTGGAGCATTACTTGAGTTATTTAAGAATTTTTTTCATCAAATGGGGGACCTTAGCATATGTCAACCATGTGAAAATCAAGTTGTATTTTCCTTGACCAGTCACTGGGTTGGCTATCATTTTTCCTTGCTGTCATCAATCTAAGAATGTGAGATGGATGAACTTTAGACTGGCTAGCTCATGTCTTGGTTTGATCTTGGCTCGGGCCGAGGTCCTTAAGGATAATGTGCCTTTATATGAATATGATATAGAAAAAGTACCGAATACTTTTCTTACAACTGCTTAGGATTAAGCGAAGTTTTTCTTTGAACCAATGCTGACCATTATATGCCAATTTCACGTGACCCTTTTTCCCGGTCAGCCAAGATGACCGCCTTTGTAAATGCCTTTTTAAAAACATAAACTTCCATGTGTTGCTAATAAGCCCAAGTTCCAAAATAATATTCACTCGTATGTATGCATTTATAGGTATAAAAGAGAGGCAAAATAGATTTTTTATTTCATTTAAAAAACAAATCGTTCCAGCTTCTTGAGGGGGGAGAGAGAGAGAGATTTCAACCATCCGACTTTCATTCGAGGCTTGCGTTCGTTCTTTCTTTAAATTCAGTATTTCTCCTACGTTTCTTCAAGTATTTTTGCACAACTTTCTCTCATTTCAATTTATAGGAAACGTTTCTCATTGTTTAGCGAGTGTGTTTACTTTTTTCATGTTTTTTTATTGTTAGTTATCCTTTTAATGTTTCTAGGTTTTACTTTCACCGACACGAGGGTTACTAGGATTTCATTTTTTATCTGGTGTATTTAACTAGGGTAAATTTTGGATAGGACTTTTTCAAGAGTATTAGAGGGTGCCCTGTATTACTAAGTCGTCCGAAGTTTGAAAACATGCATACGAACTCTATCAATTGTACCTCATGCCTTTTTCTCATAGATTCCCCCTGTAAGTCCTGCACGTGAAAGATGTCCTAGAAAATACTAACTTCATGTAATACCCCGTATTTTTGGCTATATTTATTTTTGGGATTAATTAATTAAATGCGTATTAATTGGAAATTAATCCGGGATAAAAATACTAATAAGATACGAATTGGTATTTGATTATGTGCATATATGATTATATATGTACTTGGTATTATAAAATTTGTCGTGGGATTTATATACGGCATTTTAGAAATTTTGTTGAGACGCGTGGGACCGCCGCGTCACGGTATTATATTTTGATGATAAAAAAAAGTGAATTTAAAATCTATAATCCGTATGGTCGTTTTGAGTGCGCCAACGCGTCCGGAAGGGTCGAGATAGTCAGAAAACACTAGCCGGGGGTATAGTTTGGGTCCCGGGGTATTTTTAGGCCATACCGGTAACTTAAAGGGTATTTTTGTAATTTTACATTCTTAGGAATTAAAAGTGACGAAAATTAGAGATGTAAATCTTATGTGGATTAAACCCATTAAGCCCATTAACCAACCCATATTAACCTAGAAGGCTACGTAGGTTGTCATTTAGGTTTTCTAAGTTTCCCCAAATCAAACCCTAGCCACCTTAAGCCACCATTAGAGAGGAAGCTTGGAGAGAAGAAATTCTGCAGAAATTCTTCATCAAATCAACATCAAATCCGGAATCAAACCAAGGCAAGTGATTTAAATTACATTCCTTATGCAGTGAATGCTTTTTCCATGTTAGAAACATTGTTAATCAATCTTATATAAGAGTTAAAAGAAAACCCATGAAATTGGAAGATTGTTGTTTAAATTTTGGGATAGGTTTGCATGTAGAAACATTGTTTGAAGATTTAATTCAGAGATTTCATATCTATGTGATGTATAAACGGATTAAAATCTGGGAAATTTTGATGAGAAGAATCTAGGGTTTATGTTCTTGAAGAAAATTGGGAATTTATGTAGAAACCTTGTGATTTAATGATGTTTAGAAGGTATTAAACCCCTTTAATGATGTTAGTATAGCACCTTGGCATGTTTGAGGATGATTAGAGAACTCAATATATTGTAGGAACGAATTTTAGAAGAGATTTGAGGAGTAAAAAATGTGAAAAACGAATTGGGGAAAAATCTGGGCCGAAACTGGTAGCTCGTTAGAAGAGCCCCCAGGTCGTTCGAACGAACTCGTTCGAACGAGCTTCTAATGAGTTGACCAGTCGTTATTAACGAGTAGGGATTTTCGTTCGATATCTCGTTCGAACGAGATATCATTAGAAGGGTCAGTTCGTTCGAACGAACTGGGATCTCGTTCGAACAGCCTCGTTCGAACGAGACTTCTAACGACCTGACAGTCCAAACTCGTTCGAAGTCTCGTTCGAACGAGACTTCTAACGAGTTGACAGTTTGATTCTTTTTGGACTTTTTTGATTTTTAGAGTCCCATAAACTTGTTCGAGGATATAAAAAACCTTCCTTTATTGATGTGAGGATAGATTTGGGACTTTTGGGTTATTGAGAGGAGTATTATACACTAGAGTTATATTCAATGAACCATTTGGGTTGAGACGTGAGTGTCTACTACGATGTGAGGATGAATTATGGCGCGTATAATTACAAACCGGAATAGTACGAATTGTGATAATTATAGTTAGTACAAGAATGCGATATGTACTACGATTAAAATACGGTATTACTAAGATGTGTGTTTACTTGGTATTGTTATATGGATTGTGTGTATGACATACCTACCATACTTGCTATCACGGGAGGTTACGTTCGCTTAGGACCATCTAATCCTTGTGTGCCTACGGGGGGGATATAGAGCGGTACCTTGATGAACATAGGTCATAGAAGGACTTATTGTGATATTAATAAGTCTGCATGATCATGGGAGCGTAGGTATATGCGTGACCCATGTGATGGTGACTGTGTTCGCCTCCACTATTTGTGATTTGTGTTATCTGAACTATTCCTGAGAGATTCGGAATGTGTGATCCTTATGTACGTGATGTACCGGGATGGATAGCAGAGTGTGTGCACCGTAATTTTTCCTCATATCCTCATATTGGCGCTATCTAAACTCTCTGACGTCCACTTCATAGTTCCATACCTCAGAGAGTTTAGATAGCGCCAATATGAGGATATGAGGAAAAATTATGCCGATACCAGTAATTCCACTATTTTTGTCAATTCTGAGGAGATGGATTTATTAGAAAAAATCACCCCTTCCACTTCTCCTATTATAGTCCCTCCTTCATCCAAAGAGATGGACATAGATAAAGCATTTTTCCTTCCTTTGGATCTAGACACTTTTGATGCCAAGTGGTACAAGAGTGATTAATGAGATGAAGACTTATCCAATCTCAGGGTGCTTTATTCCATCCCTGACGAGGTCCTCATTAGGATTCATGATAAAGAGGTGAAAGATTATGACCAAAGGAATAGTGATGAGGCCTTCCCCCCTCTGTGGTAACTTAAGGTGGAAGTTCCTCTACCCTTCCACCCTTCTATAAGCTTTATTCTGAAAGGACTTGGACTAACCCTTACCCAATATCCCCCTAACACTTATAGGACCATTGTAGGTGCCATAATTTTTGGAAAAAATGTGGGGGTTTGACATAGATGGGGATAGTTTTAGGTCTATGTATTGCTTGAATCAGAACCATAGGACTCCAGGATACTACTATCTATCCCCTAAGAAGTCTAACACAAAAATGATCCAAGTCTCCTAAACCAGTAACCACAAGTAGAAGACTAAATATTACCTTATGCTTAGGAGTTATTCCCAAATGATCCAAATGGGGGAATAAGTGTTCGCGAAGTTCGAAATTATTATGATCGGATCATCAATGAAGTCCCTTATTTAAATAAAAGGCTGGTGAATCTCATATAGAAATTTTGCACTTCTGACCTCAAATTCTTATAGTATATATACACTCCTAAAAGGTTTAGAAGTATGGCCAATTACCTATCCTTTAGCACTATCGAACTAAACACTTATAAGCCCCCCAAGACTGCTGAGATGGAAGATGAGGGTTTTGAAGTGGAAGAGATGATTGAAAGGGAGGTCGACCAAGTAGGTGAGGATAGTGAGGTCGAGGAAAGGTAGATTTCTTTCATAAGTGTTAGGTCATCCTAATATTATCCACTATTATCTTTTACTCTATACTTCATTCTTATATTTTTTTGTTAAATTTTATGTTTCCCCTATCTTTTTGTAGTCTCCACTCCCCATTCTATATCATTTATAAAGAATCCACCGATTATTTCTCGTGATTGTATGAAAGATGTAAAGGATAAATAATTGAACGAATAGTACGAGAAAGAAAATGCTAAGCTGGCTAAGGAAGTGAGCATAAAATCGAGCAATGATAATCTCCCCCGAATGACCAAAGCTGAGGCTTAATGACTAGCTGTTGAGGTAGCTAAAAAGAAAATGGCTGATAAAGGTAAATGCAAGATTTTTTAGGGTCAGTAACTACCCAAAAAAAGACCACTTGAAGATACTCTCCTCAAGGATCCAAAGATGTCTAGGCCAATAACTCGGTGGTTGGTCACAAAGACTGACTCTTCATCTCATTATGGACATGTTGAACCCTTTAAAATGGATCCTTTGAGGTTGATCTGACAAAGGCCCAAAATAAATAACAGGAGTGTGATGATCAAGTGGTACACCAAGTGAAGGGGATCAACAAGTTGGATATTTTCCTTAAAACTGCACTGGAAGATCTTGAGACTGCCTAGGACAAACTCAAAGTGGCCAAGGAAGAGCTTGAGGCTATAAATGTGAAACTTACAAAAACCTTAGTGACTGCATCCAAGGTAGATGAAAAGGTTATGAAGGACTTAAAAGCCTCTAGAGAGTACATTATTTATACCACCATAGCTTACCTCAAGGAATGTGATGAGTTGAAGAAGAGGGTTGTTAAGCACTATTCTGATATTGCTGAGGTCATCATGGCATGGGAGGTTGATGACAATGAATCCAATACCATGGATTAGGAGGAGGAATTAGCCTGTAAAGATACCAAATCTTCTTTCGAGGAGGTCCTCCAAACGCTAAGGTGGTGGAAGGAGAACTGGATACTTATCCCATAGAACTTGATGATAAACCTGCATCTAAAGATGTTGGTGATGATTCATAGCTTTAATATGTTTTGTTTTTACATTTTTTGGATCAAATATAATTTCAACAATTAATTTTTGAACATTGTAATCATCATATTTTGATTGATATGAAACATCCAATGTCTTATCTTTACTACTTCTACTCTGTATTCTTGTTGTGTATGAGTTCAAATATTGAATCAAGTTTTCCTGTCTCTTTGAATATAACGTACTAATCTTTGTGATAAAGGATAAACTTTGTTTAAATCATGATTTTGATGAATTGGGTTGGCCTTGGCTGCCTAATCAATATTTAATTGGTTCAGTTAAGTAATTTATTTTCCAAAAGTATGGAATGTATGTGATTGTATCTTATTAAACCATTATCTCAAGAAAAAATGTTTGTGAAGTCACAGACATGCATTAAATCAATTGAGTTCGCTTTGGACAACCTAATCTATATTCATTTGGTGCAGTCAAGGAGGTGGTTTTCTAAAAGTATGGAAGGTATGTGATTAGATATTGTCAACACATTCGATCTATAAAAATGTTTATGAAGTCAAATACTTGCATTAAATCAATTAGGTTTGCTTTGACCAACATGATTGATATTCAGTTAGAGCAGTTAAGGACTTTCTTTCCTAAAAATATGGAAGGTATGTGATTGGACCTTGTCAACACATCCTTTCCCAAAAAATATTCATGATGTCAAAGACGTACATTAGATCAATTGGGTTTCCCTTGGCCAACCTGATCAATAGAAATAAATAATACTTTGATCAAGACATAGGGAAGTAAAAAATGTTTTTATATAATGATTATTTTTGGTCGTAGAACTTTGATGAGTTCCATTTGTAGACACTAGTGATAAATGTTATTGAGGTGATCTAAATTTCATAGGTACTTAAATGGATCCCCTTCCAATGTTTTAATTCGATAAGTTCTCGATCATACTTCTTTGACCTTATGATAAGGACCGTACCAATTCTCTTCCAATTTGTTGTCTTTGTGCTTGACTTTTTTCAAGACATAATCTCCTTCTTTCATTGTGCTCGGCTGAACTCTTTTATTATAGAATTTATCCGTGCATTTTTTATATACTTCCACCTTCAGTGTTGCTGCTTCTCTAACTTCATCTATAAGATCCAAATCCACTCTCCTTGAAAAATGAGAATTAAAGTTCATCACTTTATGACTTGTAAGGCCAATCTCTACTGGTACTATAGTTTTATTCCTAAAGGACAGGATGCTGTAACACCCCGCCTAATTAAATACCGGGTGGCCAGTCCCATACCAAATTAAAACAGAATATACAGTTGGATCATTCTTAGCATCACTGTCGAAAACATTTACAACTCACCCAATACCCAATTAAGCTGGTGTTAAAAACTTTCCAAATTTAAATTTCAACAAAAACATTTTTAGTTTAAGAATAACACTACACACTTTATTCTACAAAACTGGTAACACAATAATAACACAAAAGAATTTAAGTGGAACTGGAATAAACATTCCCAAATAAGATAAATCCTTTACAATAATTCCAATAATGTTAAATGTATTAAAAAGTCCAGAATACAATAGAATTTGACCTCGATAGAAAAGATAACTGAATCCTTTGGGCGACATGCCCTAACTAAGAATACTGTGAATCAAAAGATGAAAAGCGTCTAAGCAAAACTTCCATAGCTCCATAGCTCGTCACAATCAACTATGGTTGGCATCCTTGTTGCTGGACACCTGATATATAGAGATACAATAGAAGAGAAAATATGCAAGGAAACGGGTCAGAGCCCGAATGTGTAGAGTATTTTTAAAACATCAAGTATTTAACAAGTCCAATAAAGAATTTATTATGTACATGTTAGATCCAACTCTCACTTGCAAATTCTCACCTCTCAACTAGAGTGCACACTTAACGTTTCCTATTAACCTCCTAGTTAATGGTTCCTCTTTTCTAGTCTCCATATTATAATTCCATTCCCATATCATAATCCCCGTATGTCCCATACCATACGTCACACTATTATCCATTCACATTTATCCTTTATGATTTAGTTTCTCATTAACATGAATCATTATTCATTAATCTGAATCATTTCTCATTAACATGAGTTAAGCTTTTCCAATTCTAAAAGCATAAACATTTATTAACTAAATTCCATTAACATATTTTATTCACCGGTATCTACAATTATCACCGTAGATAGATCTAACCACAATATATTCATTTAATCATTTAATTCATTATATATATATTCATATATAATACGGCACCCCGAGTCACAGCTGCGGTGCAATGCATTACTCTGCTATCATGTCCCATCATCGCAGGTCGCCGAATAGGGGACTACAGGTTCGGTAAGATTCCACGAACCACAAACAACAACAAACAAATTGGAGGAGAACATAGTTTTCGTATCCATGGGTCACGCACATACCTACGTACCCATAGTCAGCGGACTTATCAACTCCCCGATAAGTCTTTCATAGACCTGTGTTCTCGAGCGACAAATCAAAGATCCCATGGATTCATCAGGATATGACTGCCCTCACGCGTAAACCTCCCACCGATAGCAAGTAAGCTAGGTATGTCATACACATAAATTATCAATCAATCAAATAGGTATTATCATACCTACAATATAATATCAATAAGGTAATTATCACTACCCTAAGATATTTCCCATACGTAGCATTATATCTCTTTTAAAATATCATATCTATACTTCATAAATTAATTATCCTCGCATCCTATAACATCTCTCCACTACCGACATCGTTAAGGTTCATGCGCGGAGCGTCTCGCAAAGCGAAATCCAAACAAGGAACCCCTCCAATACACTACTACTTAACTTTGTCAATCGAGGAGGTCCGAAAACTTAAACTATGCGATCGGAATAACCTCATAACCTCTTTCAACCAAATGTATTCTTAGCTCCCATCTCATAAGATTCAAATTGGATTTTCCTCAACATATATTCAGTAAGAAGTCATTAATTTCCTACTCGTCCATAACATCATTCCCCCGAACTACTACGAGTTTAGTTTTTTTTTTTTTATTATTTAAGGTTAAAACCAATAGTTTCAAATCTCTTATAAACACATATTCTTTCACTTAGGATGAAACCCTCCTGTAAACTTAAGGATACCCAGGTGTTATATCAAATCACCCCTACTGGTCCTATCATAATTCCTCATACATCCCTATTTGGAATTTAACAAATAAATCTAGCAACCCAAATTCATTTTCGGGATTTCTAAACTACCCCAAAAATTATCCCGAACATCTACGACATTAATTGTAGCCGTAATTTTTTCCAATTCCCGATTTGATTTCCAAGTTGATGATTTCAACCCGGAGATGTCATCTTGTAAAAATTATATCAAATCGTAGAAAAATTAGAAAAATACGCGGTCGGCACCCACGAGACCGTATCGAAAAGATCTACAACTTTCATGTTTTGTCCGAAAGCTAAATCATTTATCTTCTTGGCCGAAAATGACCCCAAAGGCTACGGGTTACTATTTATTATCTCTCCCCAAATCCCAAACTCCATTTTTCACCATTTTTACACATTCAAACCTTCATATTAACCTCCAAAATGAGTTATGATTATTTCTACATGATATATCAACATATATGAACTATTTCGAATACTCTAAACATCTTAGTATCATCAAGGGATTGGATAAAAAAAAACATGTTTATCTCCTTATTTCCAGAATTTATCAATATATCATCTTCAAGAACACATCAATGGTATTTCAGATTTTTCTTCAACATATTCAAGACTATTTAATGGATTAATATCATCCTAAAACATGAGTTATATTCCTCTATCATTTCAGTTTTCCAGAAATCCATTTAATACTCCATTATTTCTTCCAAACAATAACAATCTTCTCTTTTTATATTATTCTAACATGGACAATATACAAACTTAAATTTCCATTATCAAACACTTGCCTTTCTTGTAGGTCTGATCCTTTGGTGTAGTATATTTCAGTTGGTTGCCCCTTCTCCGGTCAAACTCCGGTGGTGGTTGGTGGTGGTGAACCTTGGTTCTTGTTCTTCTCCTTCCCAAGTGACTTTTCCCTTCCCAAACACTCTTACACTCTCTCTAGGAAGATGGCTGCTCTTATTTGTGAAGAGGAGATGAATAACCCCAATACACTTAATCTACCAATACTTATAATAGTTCCAAATCCGTAATCACTATTCATCCCCCCTAGAAAAATGACCAAAATGCCCTTTCGGGTTGTCTATTCATTTCCAAATGACCCGAGACTCAAAATTAACATCCAAATAGACTTTTCTGACTATTTAGAACCTTCCGGACAAAACTACGCAGTCGAAATGACTATTAGATCGATAGAAAATAAATTTTCTTTTTAATTTAATAAACTAGTCCCGACACGTCCCATACCGCGTCTGACTAAAAAATATAAATTATCGAATTTATATCATACAGTCATATCAATGACATCACATTTCATATATTACCTAAATATCTTCAAGTAATATTCAGAATCATCCATTTTAATATCCACCGTTCTAATAAACCCGAATGAATTAATTAATAATAAAATCTAATTAATCCATTAATTTAAAATATAACCCATTTTAAAAGTCATTAAAATTACGGGGTATTACAGATGCTACCGTCATTGTTCATGGTGTTGTTCTATAAGCCCACAACACACTATCGAACTCAGTTATCCCATTTCCTTTAGTTATTTCCAGTCTTCTCATCATCCCAATAAGTAGAGTTCGGTTGGTGACTTTTATTTTCCGTTACATGGTGGACGAGCTGGTGATGAATGCAACTTTTGTATATTTTATTTTGCACATTATTTTTACAATTCATCATTATCAAATGGAGTTTCATGATCAGCTATTAAAGTATGTGGGAGTCCATACCAGGTTATCACGTTCTTCCATATGAATTGGAAAACTTTTGCATATGTTATCTCAATAATAGGTTCAACCTCCACCAACTTGGTGAAATAATCAACCGCTCCTACTAAGTACATGAATCTTCCATTCATTTTTGGTAATGGACTGACCAGATCCATACCCCAAATAGTAAAAGGATAAGGTGATGTGATCAGCACTAGCTCAGGGCCCAATATTTTAGCTATTATTCCATACTTCTGGAATTTGTCACACTTATGTGTATATTCTTCATAATATTTTATCACTGCTGGCTAGTATTATGCCTGAATGGCTATTCTTTTTATCAATGTTCGTCGTGCCACTTAAGCTTTGTGAGGCCCTTTATGAATCTCTTTAATCATATTTTTTTCCTTCGTAGGATGTACGCATCTCATTAGTGATACTACAAAGCCTCTCTTGCATAGGACTCCCCTGTTCTTTGCATACTTGGAATCTTTATAACAAAGCATTCTTTCCCCCTTTTGGTTATCCATTAGGATGATTTCTTCATAGTACTTGATAATTAATCTATCCACGATGGGGCCATAGTGACTTCAAGGAGGTTAATTTCTTCAACATCGATACTCCTATGTGGAAGTATCTCCATAGGAATAGTTCATGTGTGCTCGACTTTTTTGGTTGAAGCTAGCCGAGATAATGCATTTGCCTTGGTATTCTAAGCTCTAGGTATCCTGATTATCCAGAGTGCTTTTAAATAAATCATCCACTTGTCGTTCTCGCACCAGCAAGTCAAATGTAAAATACATAATAAGCAGATAAAGAGAGTATAGAGAGATAAAATACAAGATATAGAGTGGTTCGACTATAAAAATGAGCCTACGTCCACTTTGGTGCAACACTCTCATTATATGCATTTGTAGTACAAGTTTACAATGTCGTAATAGGCGTACAATGTAGATGAGTGAAGAGAATACATGTCTATGATGATTCCATAATAAATTGAACCAATTTAAATTCTTTTGATTGCTTGGATCGTAATAGATAACTGATTTTGTATTTGAATCAATGATGAAATAAGCTGCTAAATCCATGTTGACTCAATAAATGTAAAATTATGCACTTATGTAGGATCAAATTTATTGGCCTTAGTGTAGTGCAAGCATCGAAAACATATCATTCTATTCTTGATGTTCTTGAGCAAAACATTTCAAATTATAGGGCTTTAATATTTAGAATATGTCGTTTTTGTTATCAACTTGTTTAGGAGTCTGGCAGCGGCATGTAGCGTTCTTGTGCTAATTGGATGTGGCCTCATGTCAATACTTGTTTAATAAATACCATTTTGCCCTTACGGATTAGCCTAAGGCTAGTGGTTGCGGATTTTTTGCCAATGAACAAAATAACTGCAGCATAATAAGACATACCTAATGTCTGCTTCACCAAAATAATGTGCCACGTCAGTAGTTGTACTCCCTAGGATTCCAAATACCAACACTTGGTGTAGTTAGCTGAAATTGTTGAAACTTTTATTTGGATTCCAAACTTGTTATTTCATTGTTAATAGACTTTCCTGACCATACTGGCTGCGGAACCTAACAATGGATATTTTTTACTTTTTAGGTCTTGCTGCAGCCATATGAGTTGGAATCTCGACAAACTTTTGAAGGATTTCTGGAACAAACATTTTGGAGTTTCTCCTCCTGAACTCCCTTTTCTACGTCCGCAACATCATGATTCAGGAATGGTTTGACCAAGTTATCGAGGCACTTGAATTTCCTGAAGATTAGGTTTGCTCAGCACTCGTCGCAGAACAAAGGCCCTGCATAACACTGGCTAATGATGCGGTTTGCTTCCCCTTCCACACATTTGTATATAGTCTGCGATTTCTAGTCCCAATCACCATTAGAAGAATCTTCCAGACCATGAAGCTAGACCCAACCCAACTAGATCCCAATGGCTAAATGGCAATTCTACGTATGTGGTGCTATGGAAGAATATGTTTACGAGGGATATAACTCCAGCAGAGTTCTTCCATTTTTACATACCTAAGGATAATTCTATAAAATTAGCATGGTATTATTACTTTACCATCTGCAGCAATGATGAAACCCTTTCTAGTGGGAGGCCCACTAGTGTAAAAACTTGGAAGGGTAAGTACTTTTATATTTCCGGAGAAGGGTGGGAAATCCACCCAGATAAGACGGAGAGAGAGACATCCTTGAGGATGTCACGACAGTGGGGATGTCCATCCAAGATAGGTAAATAAGGCTACAGCCTTTTGAATTGTGGTCACATCCTCTTGTTTACAGTTGTGTACTTATCATATTCTTTCCTTCGCTTTTGTTCTAATATAAAACTTTATATGTAGCTCTTGATAATTTTTCACTAAGTGAGTGGAAGGAGAGTAGGATAAGAAGGGTTACGACAGTAAGTGCTAACGAAAAAAAGTTTAGCACCCTCGTGACTTCAGCCTCCATTTTTTAGGGAGGATACTTCAAAAACAAATCTCTATCCAAAGCTATGGATACAGAAGGTATTAATCCCATACTTTATTAACGTCGCCACACATATTTTTAAACCTTCAAAAATTTTTGACTTCGTTTCTTCTTCAGGTGAGGGGATTGATAAGGAGCTTCTAGCAACCCAACTGCCTGAAATTGATGAGGATGAGGCTGCGCTCAATAACACAACCAGACAGAAGAAGAGAAAAAGAGTCAATTCTAAGCGTCCTACCGCGACCAATATTGACGAAAAAATAGCACCTGTCGCGCCCACAATTCAGGTTGAGGAGTTTTCTCCTCAATAAAGGCCTGAAGGCAAATTTGATGACGATATTGGAAGTCAACTAGCCGCGGCAGGCTTGATGACATCTGTGAGTGATGTATAGTGTGGTTGAAGCACCTTACAAACCAACATTTTAAACTCACCCCTTACCCAACAATAATGGTCGTGAATGCCAGTTTAGTGCCACCTTAAAGAGGTGCTGGTATTGGCCCTGATGTTCATTTGTGGCCTCATCTTAGAAATCCCAGTCCTTAGTCTTCCTGGGACACAACTATGAGGTTTGTATATAAAATGAAAATGGTTCCAGATGTTGTTCACTTGGATCGTCTTGTGGATGAGGATCTTGAAGACTTGGAGGATTATTCCCTCCATAGCTTGCTAAGAGTAAGAGAAACTTTGGCTGTTTAATAAATCCCATTTTCTGTACCTCAAGTTTTGTTTTCTAACATTCAATATCTTCACAGACCTTGGATGTTGTGATGTCTACTAAAATGAAGTACAAATGCCTCTACAAGCTAAAGGTGGCCGCGGAAAGGGTGCATGCCACTAACTTGGAAAATGCCAAAATTTCTTCTTTTGAGGCTGGCAAAGAATCAGTTGCTGTGGAACTTCAAGCATCACAAATGGACCTTGAAGTTATTCTCAAGGCTAAAAATGATGCTAAGTCAAAGCTTCCAATGACCACGGCATCACTTCTGGTTGAAAAAAATAAGGCTTCAGAAGCCTCTCTTCATGCCTCCAGTCTTGAATCCCAACTGAAGGAGGTTCAATAAAAGCATGTCCAGATGGAGACGAATCATACTGCAACCATGAAATAGATGGAGGAGTCCCAATTCGCAACTCTCAAAAGCTTCCGTGGCAGAGTACAAAAAGTTCAAAGATTTCTTCCTCACTAATAACAAGGCATACATCCGTGGCTACCAAGAGCTAAGGTACAGGGTGGACAAAAACTTCCCTGATGACAAGGCCTAGATTATGTCTTAGAGTTTTGGAGATGTATAACACCATGACTGCATAGCTAAGATTAGGGTTGAGATAGAAGAGAGAGCCAGGAAATTGATGGAAGAGGATGTGGCTGATGATGAAGCAATAGACACGATCGCAGAAGGAGATGTGGAAGATGATTGAGAATCTTAGACTTGGGATTTTATCCACGTGCGTAATGTACATTGGCCTTCGGCCTCTCATTATTTAAACTTCACTTAGGTTGCTACAATTTTTTTGTACTTTAACATTTCACATCCTTTTTCTAAGGCTGCGGCCACTTGTTTAACCGCTCTCTTAATTGTTCCTTTGGTTATTCTTTTATTATCTGTCTTCATATTTGAATGAGTGCCTCTTTGAAAGGTTTCCTCAAAATAGGTTGTGGCATGTTACATTTTGCCTTGGACATCAAAATTTCCACTCCGTATGTGGCTATCATCCCCCAAGCCGCGGTGCTAAAGAGAAATATCTTTGGGCCTGCGACTTAATAATAATCACAGTATTCCCAACATTTTTACATGTATTGGTTGTAATTAAGGGGCTGCGACTAGTTTGCAACATAGCCGCGACACTTTAGCACTTCTAATAATGTCCATTTTTCTCTCTTGAATCATCTGAATGAATGAACTCCTTAGTGGCTGGAGCCATATTAATAAGGTTGCGGCACCTTTAAGACACTCCATCTGAAAATAAAATTTTGTAGACATACGAGATACTATCAAGCCTCCCCGGGCTGGGTTATATGTTATTAAGCCACCCACAGCTAAGTGACACATGTCAAAAGTTGAGAACGGGCATTGTAAGCCCCCATGGCTAATGTAACGAGCATTTGTCACCCTCGTGGTTAATATAGTGGGCATTGTAAGCCCATGTGGCTAATTTAATGGGCATTATTACCCCCCATGGCTAATGTAACAGCCATTGATCGCCCCCGTCACTAATTTAACGGACATTGGTCGCCCTCGTAGCAAATGTAATAGGCATTGGTCTCCACCGTGGCCAAAGTAACGGGCATTGGTCACCCCCTGGCTAATATATCGGGCATTTCTCGTATCAACACTTCAAAATTAGAATATTTACTTCAGCATGTTCCCTTACCTTTCTTCGCAGTCTCCCAACACTTGACCTTTCACCAGCTGTGAGTCACTATAGGCCTTAATCTGATCAATTCTTAATAATATATCTAACTCTAGTCCAGTGATTAAGGTTTTCATATTCTACCTCATTTTTGGAATCTTCAAATTTGAATCGCATAACATATTATACATCAACCCCATCAGATGGTTTCACTATTAGGCTAGCTCCACTATCATTAACACATGACGATCCATCTACAAACACCATTCACATCGGGAAAATTTTATTGGAATATCCCTTTGTCAAGGAACTATTTTTGAATGATTTGGTCATGGATTTTCTAAAATCTATTTGG
The DNA here is from genome assembly GCA_949130495.1 of Sambucus nigra. Taxonomy (NCBI): domain Eukaryota; kingdom Viridiplantae; phylum Streptophyta; class Magnoliopsida; order Dipsacales; family Adoxaceae; genus Sambucus; species Sambucus nigra. The sequence continues at coordinate 25,352,858 of OX422218.1, read as the reverse complement.
TTGTATTCAGGGGAGGATTCTCTACAGTTTTGTTTCTAGTCATCTGGGGTTGCCTTTATCTGTTTGGCCGAATTCTAGATCTATGCAGTAAGGATTACAGATGGACTCGCTAGGGCTTGATTATCTTCATATGTGAATTTTTCAATGGATTCTTCTACAACTTAACCTTTTCTTATGGTCCTAGGTTCATATAAAATTTCATGATCCCCCAGCTTTATGGCCAATGCCATTAACCTTACAAAATTTTCAGGTTTATGGATGCTATGTAGAAGGTGGAGATTGGTGTAAACCACTATGGAGTGTCCTTGGAAATATTCTTTCATCTTTTTGGATGCTACTATCAAAGCCAAGTCTAGCTTTTCCATTACAGAATACCTTACTTCTTCTCTAGAAAAATATTTCATCGTGTAATATGTGGGCTACTGAATTCCCTCGTCTTTTCTAATTAGAGCTAAGATGACGGCTAACTCTGACACCGCCAGACATAAGTATAAGTTTTCTCCTAGGATTGACCTTAAAAGTAATGAAGCCTTCCCTAGGTATTTGTTTATCTATAATAAAGTGCTTTGACATTCTTCTGTCCATTCAAAAGGTTTTTTGATAACTTGAAAGAATGGAAGGCATTTGTCTGTGGCTTTGGGCAGAAATCTATTTAGACCTTCTACTCAACCTATTAGACTTTGTGTTTCTTTCTTACTCTTGGGAGGACTTTTTCTCAATAAAGTTTATAATTTTTCCAACTGATCGAATGTCTGGCAGAGGTCTTTTATGTGGTTTTTTCTTTAATGCTTTGAGTGAGTATATTATCCTTACAAACTTCCATGTTCCTCCCTATTTGATTTTAAAATACTTTGTTTAGTAATCTCTTGTAATTCAAGCTTGAATTTTTTAGTCCAAAAGCCATTAAATTATATCAAAAAGTACCTCAAATGGTGATGAAAGACATCTTCTCCTTATCTGCTAGCTTCATTTTGACCTATTTATAACCGAAGTATGGATCCATAAAGTTAAGTATCTCGTGAGCATCTATTGCATCCACCAACTGATCTATTCATATTAAAGGGTAATAATCCTTAAGGCATGTTTTATTCAGATCTATGAAGTCCACTCACATCCTCCATTTGTCATTCTTTTTCGACAGCAGTACCACATTTGGCAGCCAGTCAGGATACAACGTTTCATCAATAAACTATGATTTTTTAATAATTTGGCCACTTCTTCTTGTGTTAACATGTTTTTCTCTTTTGAAAAAATTTGCATGTCTTATTTGATCATCCTGGCTTCTTTAACTATGTTGAGTTCATGACAGATGATGACAGGATCTATTTCAGGCATATCCTCATGACTTTAAGAAAATACATTTTTCCTTGTTCGAAGGAAATTCGATAGCTACTTCTTGAGGACTAGACTTGAGGATGAGACAATCTGAGTTGTCCTCTCGGTATGTTCATCATCTAGTATCACCGAATCAGCTGCTTTAATGGCTTCCCGTCTTGAGGATCTAATGTCCTGATCTTATAGGTTTGGGTTAATTTCTTATTGTACACATCATCAATCGAGATGAAATAACACTCGCGTGCTTCCACTTGGTTCCCTTTCAGAACCTCGACACCATATTTGATGAAGAATTTTAAGCATTTGTAAACATTAAAGGCTATAGCCTCAAATTTCTTCAAACTAACTCTTCCAAAGATTATATTGAGAGCTCCTAAGATATTCTTATCAAGGACGAAGAATCTCATTTTCTCTATTTCACAGATCGGCTAGGTTCCTATAATGACTTCCCCTCCATAGTACCCAATAGGTATAATTTTCTCTCGAAAAATTCAATCAGAGGGTGGTGATACGCTCGTAGTTTTCTGTCAGACAACTTCAATCTTTGAAAGATCTCATAGAATATGACATCAATCGAGCTCCCATTTTCTAGTATGATTCTTTTAATAAATTTACCATATATCAACATGGTAGTTACCGATGAATCATCATGAGTATATAATAATCCTGAGGCCATCCCTGGAGAATCCTATGATCAGTACTTCTTTGGTGATCTTGTAAGGGTGTGTGTCTTCCATCGTAGACATGTTGACATCTTTGTTATTGAAACAACCTGTCGCCTCAATGAGGTATAATTTTCATTCAGCTATTTCATCATCTCCACCAGCATCTCCTCCTATAACAAAGTGGTAATATAATGAAATAATTCTTAGTTCTTCCACGATTTCAGTAGGCTGAGGTGGGAGGTCAAGATCCTCTTCCTCTTGGATTACTCATACTCTCTTTTTATCGTGTTCCCTAGCACGATGTGATCTTAATTTCTTTTTTCTCTTCCAATCCCCACGAGATTGTGCTGGTCTGCTACTTTTTCTACATATTTATTGAGATTCGTTCTCTTATAAGTGCCTCTATTTCATCTTTTAAGTCCAAGCAATCCTTGGTCTCGTGTCCATTATCCTTATGGAATTTACATAAATTTAGTTTGTCCCTTCTTACACTAGGAGTTCTCAATTTCTCAGGATACTTTATCTCACCATTTCCTCAAATATCATTAAGGATATGATGTACTCTAATGGTTAAAGGATTGTATTCATGCAACTCCTCGAATGGCCTCATCTCGTTCCTCCTCGTATGGACCCCTTTGTGTTTTTTCACCGAGCTACTATTGTCTTCAAACTTCTTGTGGTCGAATTCTTTTGTAAGCACGGCCTCTTCTATGTTTATGATCGTTCCTACCTAGGCCAAGAGTCCGGCCATGTGATTGGGGGATCTTTAGAAAGTGTCCAGAATAATTTTCTAGGCAATAGGCCACCCATGATTAATGTCATGGACACCTTTTCATTATGATCCATCACTTCGAGTTCCTCGACATTGAACTTGGTGATGTACTCCCATGTAGTTTCATCCTCACATTGACAAACGCTTAAAAAGAGAGCAACCCTTTTCCTAGTCTTTGGTACAAATAAAAAATTACTTACAAAGAGGTTGGCAAATTGTTTAAATTATGAGATTTGTCCTTTGGGCAAGCCATTATACCAAATTTGAGCAGGGCCTATAAGAGTACTTGGAAAATATTCTTAGCTCATTTCATCTTCTATAGAGAATATGTCACTAGTGGCTTGATATTTTTCCACATGTAAGATGGGATACTATTTTCCCTCATACTTAGGTCTGATCGTAGGTGGGGAAAATTTTGAAGGCATAGGGTAGCTAACCACGAAGGTCGTGAACAGAGACCCCTGAACAAAGATTTTTTCCAATGAATTTTTGGTTCTTATGAGGTCGCTCATTCGATCTTCTATTCTTTTAATAGATTCCCTCCATGGTTGAGCTTCATCAACTATAATGCTAGGTTCACTATAGTAAATTGCAATTTTTCGCAACAATATATAGCGTCATAGGAAATTTTTGTTGCCCAAAATAACCTTTTGGCAGCAAAATATCATTTGTGTTACCTAATGAGAGCCTTACCTTTTACTTTTGTCTACATAGAATAAATGTTGTTGCTAAAAGCAAATTTTTAGGCGGGACATCAATGAAATGTAAGAGGGAAATAATTTGAAGTTTTGTCAATATTATAACATGTTGAGAAAAGACCTATAGTTTCGGCAACACGAAGCCTCTTTTAGGAAAAGAGAGGTGACTTTAGCAACATAACTTATTGTTTCCAAAATATATATTTTAATTTCTTTCTTTATTAAAAATAAATAAAATTATTACAAAAATAGCCCTAACCTAAAAAAAACTCCCACGCCTCTCTTCCTCTCGACCCTCTTGATCATCCTCTCCCCACATTTCACAGATATCTCTGACTATCCCATTCCTCTACCATCGATCATGGCCTTCGATCAATCCCACCTAAATACATCATCGAAATAGGTAAGGTTTATCACCGTCTCTCTCACGCACGCACATAAACATGCACACACACGCATACATGTTCACACGAACACATACGGACTCACGTTACTATTTCGAACACATGTAGATCTGAACTGATTTTAGTTTGCACTGACTGCAAAACTAATTATCGCAGAAGAATAAAATTTCTAAAAATTGAGTTTTACCCTTCCGAAAAACTCTCATCTTCTTTCTTTATGTACGGTACAAAAATTGATTCTTCCCTCTTATAATCGGAACTTCTTTGGCACTGATTACAATAATATTTACTGATTTATTTTTCTTTGTTTGGAATTCATTGGGATTGCTAAGATAACTAAATAAAATGCTCCAATATTCATTTTTCCCTTTGATTACGAACAATAATTCAAACTAAAGTCGTAATGTAAAACTGAATTATTTATAGGGTTTTGGGATATAAATACTTGAAGATACTTTTAGTATAGAAGGTTATTCATATGCAAATAATTTGTAAAGTGAGAAGGAGTTTTGTAGGTATTCGAAAGTTTGAAAACTCATTGTTATTCTGTAAGGATAAACTGATTGAGATGTTAAATTCATTCTTCATAAGTTAGGGTATAATTGCCAGAAATATGAAAATTGGCATTACATACTATTAGATAGTATATAGTTGTTGTATTAACGATAACACACTTGACAGCATTTATTCATAAGCCTTGGGATATGGAGAAAATAATTGTGATTTTTGTATACACCTTTCCCTAGCTTCTCTGTCACTTTTAATTATCATTATTTCGTAATCCCCAGGGTACAATATCTTATAGATTCACAGTTACAAGTCATTTTCTCATTACTTTGGGTCTCTCATTTTTTATTTTTTTTTGGCATTACTATAGTGGGATTTCAAAGAAATGGTCTTCATTTTATAGTCTTCTCATTACCCTCAGGAGTCTGATTACCGTTAGCACTTTTTTTAGTACTCCTTAAGCTAATCCCTCATTTTTTGTGAATTAAACTCAAGAATACATATTTTTGTTAATATGATGGACATTCATAGTTCAGTAAAGATTTTAAGTGGGTTCTCTTGGACTATGATATGCATAAATGATCTTTTATATTTGATAGGAGATACAAGTCCTTTATTTATAGTTATTGAATTAACCGGTCGTGAATTAGGTTTAGCTATATCTTAAGTTCATGGTCCTTTGCTTTTACATTGGCAACAAAAGTCAAAGGATTCTAGCTATATTGATTTATAGATTAGAGGTCTTTTCTCTAGCCTCCATCTCCATATCTCAGACTGAGAACTATAGGTAAAGAAAGTTCTTTTAGCCCAGAGTGTCTTTTTTAGCAGCATTTGGTGATTTCATTATCTGAGATTGGAACAAAGTCTTTCTTTTACTTTTTTATTCTTAAAAAAGTATCCCCATCCAGTCTCTCAATTGAGATCTATGCCATTTCCTCTAACATTTATTAATGTAAGCTAATCCAATAGTGGAACTACAGAATTTGCAGCGTGTTTACCCATCGTAGACCTTGGGATATGTTGAAAATAGTTGTGATCCTTTCAGACACCAAATCATATTTCTAGAAAAACAAAACTTAACTAGACACGAGATTCTTAGATTAAACAACTATGTAATTGAAACAACAAGGATGAAAGCTCAAGAATGTCAACATTTTTAATGAACTCTTAGAAATCAGTCAATGCTTAAATCAGAACACTTTGTAATGGATTCTCAAAATATTAAATATTTGAATCAATCAAAGTACATGAAGTTATGTATAATGTGCATAAATGCTAGACTACTAGTTCTTACACGTATGAATCCAAGAAACCTTAGACTTGGAAAGAGCCTCTCACATATCGCACGCTACTTATGTAACTTTAAGGGACTAACCGTGTAGTCACGAGACTCCCGATTTAAGAATATGATGATAATTTGAAAATGTCAAGACTTGGACTTAAAAATATTCCATTAAAGGTCGAATATATAAAACAACATTCAAATGGCCCCGGAAGAGACTCGAACTCCTCGCACAAGAATAATAAAACTCTTAGGAACTAATCGTGTAGTCACGGGTTTCCCAGTTTGACTATATGATGATACTTTCAAAATATCTAGACAGTATCATCATCATCATCCTTTCCTTAATCCCATCATATGGGGTCGGCCACATGGATTCTCCTTTTCAATTCTGATATATTATATGCATTATTATCATTCAAGTTTAATTTCTTAAGACCTCTCCAAATAATTTCCTCCCACGATTGCTTAGGGAGACCTATTTTTCTTTAACCCTCTATTTCTAAAAATCTTCCTCTTGTTATAGGGGCATCTACTGGTCACCACAACACATGTCCATACCACCTGAGTATACTGTCTCTTAATTTATCGCTAATGGGAGTTACTCCAACCTTTTCTCTCACGTACTGGTTTTTAATTTTGTCCTTTCTAGGAATTGATATAATCCACCGGAGCATCCTCATCTCATTAACATGGAGAGTTTGTTCGTGTTTTTTATTTAACGCCCAACACTCCGCTCCATACAGGGTCGCTAGTCTAACCATTGTTCTATATAATTTTCCCTTTAATTTATTAGTTATACTCTTATCGAATAACACCCCACTCACATGTCCACATTTTATCCAACCATTTGATATTCTACTCGTAACATCTTCATCAATGTCCCTATTACTTTGTAACATTGAACCTAAATCAAAAAAATTATTAGTTTGGTTTATCACCTTTTCTTTAATCTTTAACATTATGTTACTCGACGCCTCATTATTAAATTTACATTCCATAAGTTCCATTTTATTTCTAATGATTTTTAGTCCATTTGACTCTAAAGTTTTTCTCCAAGTATCTACTCTCATCGCTAAGATTTCCTTTGAAGTGTCTACTAAAACAATATCATTCACAAACAACATGGGACATATTCTTGTATGTCCTTAATAGTCTCATTCAAAATTACAGTAAATAAATAAGGACTTAAGGCTGATCCATGATGTAAACCTACTTTAATCGTAAAGTCATTAGTTTTTCCACATATAGTTCTTACTCTAGTCTTTGTGTTATCATACATATCTTCAATAACTATAATATAAATCATAGGTATTCTTTTCCTCCTCAAATCCCACCAAAGTATATATCTAGGTACTCTATCATAGGCCTTTTCTAAATCTATAAAGCCCATAAATAAATTTTTATTTCTAATTCTACAATTCTCCATTAATTATATTAATAAGTAAATAGCTTTCGTGGTGGATCACTCTGGCATAAATCCAAATTGATTGTCGAAAATAATTTACTCATTTCTTAATCTTCGTTCTATAACCTTTTCTCATAATTCCATAGTTTGATTCATTACTTTGATTCGTCTATAATTACTGTGGTTTTTTATATCCCCTTTATTTTAATACAAAGATATTATGGTGCTCTTCCTCCACTCATCTGGCATGTTTCCTTCTTTTAAAATTTTATTAAATATGCATGTTAACCATTCTACCCCTAGACTTCCAAGGGTCCTCCACACCTCTATGGGTATTTTATCCAAGCCAACCAGTTTATTATTTCCCATTTTTCTTATTAATATGTCAACTTTTTCGGTAATCGGACATATTATTCCTATATTCAGTTTAATGTTCTCAACATCTTTTCTCGGATATTCTTCATTCAATAAAACTTGAAAATACTCCTCCCATCTATCTTGACATAAATTTAAAAATATGTCGTTAAAGGGTGATAAAACAAAATAACCACCAAATGGTCCTATAAGAGATACAAACACCTAAAAAGTTACCAATATAACTCATAGGAACTTGCCATATTGTCACAGGACTCATGTTCTGATAATATAGTACAAATTTGAAAATATCTTGACTCATGCTTAAAATCATGCCACTAAAGCGGGATACCAAGACCAACCACCAAAAAAGTCGAAAAGAGGCATCAAAATCTCGCACGGGACCTATTTAACTCGTAGGAACGGACTATGTAGTAACGAGACTCCTAGTTTGAGTATATGATGATAATTTGCAAATATCAAGGCCTAGGTCTAAAAGATGTCGTTAGGTGAGAAAAATTAAAAACTACCCTTAATTGGCCCCATAAGAGAAAAATACACTTTGTACGGGATGAAGGTAACTTATTATAACTAAACGTTTACTAATGAGACTGTTGGTATGAGAATATGATGATAATTTGTAAATAGAAAAACTTAGGCTTATTAACATGCCACTAAAGGGCAAAAACACAAAACAACAACCAAATGACCAAAAAAGAGGCACTACCACCTCGCAGGGGACCAATGTAACTTGTAGGAACTAAATGTGTTGTCTCAAAACTTCCTGTTTGAGGATATGATGATAATTTGAAAATATCCAAGACTTGGGCTTAAAAACAAGCTTTTAAAAGGCAAAAACACAAATCAACCTCCAAATGGCCCCATAAGAGGCATCAACATGCATAGGACCAATGTCACTCATAACAACTAACTGTATAGTCTAGGGACTTTCATTTTGTGAATATGATGACAATTTTCAAGGCTTTATACTTAGACCTCAAAACATGACTGTAAAAGGAGAAGTAGAAAAAATTTACCAAACTACAAAAAAACTCACCAAACGTCCCGAAAAGATGCCACTACACCTATCTAGTTACCAATGTAACTCGTAAGAACTAATTGTGTAGTCACAGGACTCCCAGTTTGAGAATGTGACGATAATTTAAAAATATCAAGAGTAGCCTAAAAATCATGTCGTTAAATAGATAAAACACAAAACAGTCATGTAACAGCCCCATAAGAGGCACTAACACTTCGCACGGGACTAATGTAACTCGCAAAACTGATTGTGTCCTAATGGGGCTCCCAGTTTGAGAATAAGATGATAATTTAAAAATCTCTCGACTTAGGCATCAAAATATGCTGTTAATGGTGAAAACCCAATATAACAACCAAATTTCCCTATAAGAGACACAGACACCTCACACGGGACCAAAGTAACTCATAGGAACTGGTTGTGTAATCACGAACTCACAGTTCGAGAATATGGTCATAATTTGCAAATCACTTGACTTGTGATTAATAACATGTTTTTAAAGGGTGGAAACCCAAAAAAGCCACCAAATGACCCAATAGGTGCACCAACACCTCACACGGGACTAATATAGCTCGTAGGAACTAACCATGTAGTCATGAGATCCTTGGTTTGAGAATATGACAATAATTTGGGAATCTTAAGACTTAGGCTTATAAAGATTCCTCTAAAGGGTAAAAATGAAAAATAACACCCAAACGTCCCCTTAAGTGACACGAACACTTCAGAAAGAATGAATGTAATTCGTTAGAATTGACCGTGTAGTCATGGGACTCACGGTATGAGAATATGACAAAAAATTTCATATCTCAAGACTTCTTCTTAAAAACATGCCGTTAGAGGGAGAAAATGTAAAACAACCTCAAACGACCCTGTAAGAGGCGCCAACACTCCGCATGGGACCAACGTAACTCGAAAGAACTGATCGTGTAGTCGCAGGACTTTTGATTTGTGAATATGACTAAAATTTGTAAATCTCAAGACTTAGGCTTAAAAATATGCTATTAAAGGGAAAAATAGAAAATAATTACAAAACGTCTTGAAAGAGGCACCAACATCTCACATGAGACTAATGTAACATGTAGGAACAGACTGTGAAGTCATGGTACTTTTGCATTGCAAATAAGACGATAATTTGCAAATCTCATTACTTAGGCTTGAAAATGTGTCGTTGAAGTATGAAAACCCCAAACAACCACCAAACGGCCAAAAAAGAGTTACTAACACCTCGCACAGGGCCAATTTAATTTTTCGAAACTCTGACTGTGTAGGTATGGGGCCTCTGGTTTAAGAATATGATAATAATTTACAAATCTCAAGAATTAGGACTGAATACATGCTCAATTATATGAATTATATTTTATCAATGATTTCTTTTTTAACTTACATATATTAAATTTGATTACTGATATATATTTTGTGTTACATGTATTACATTTGAAGATTAATGGACATATTTAATGGCTCATCCTGCATATGATGTATTCAAAGACTGAAATCAAGATATATGTACTTTCTGATATGCAACACATGGATGAGTCAACGGATACTGAGGATACAGATATGAGCTACTCGAATAGTTATTTAAGTTTATGCCATGATGTCCATTTTTTACTTTGACGCCCGAGGATAATTTACTGACTTTCTAAATGATATAGTGTATGTTTACACTTCTATGATGTTTATGGACGTGCAGGCTTGTATATAGTGTTGGTAGATGTTAAATTTAAAATTAAACAAGTTTAATAGTAGGAGGTGGTTTTAAAAATGTTAAAAAAATAAAGGAGACTCTATCGATTTTGTAAGTATTAATACTCGCAATATTCTTTTGCAATTTAGTTACATAGAATATAATTTTATATATTAAATCGGTGGAAGGGATTTTTTGATGGTTTAGTTGTGACTTTTGTTTTGTTGGGTTATTTTAATACTAAATCAGGTTAGATTTCACGTATAAACAAAGAAAACTGTGTTAAAATTTTCTGAAATTAAGAAGTGTACTAAATTGATTAAGTCGAACATATTTGCAATTGCAAATTGGCCATTGGTGGATGAAAAAGTAAAGCATCAAATAAACATACCAAAATGAGGTAGAAACACCTTATGCAAAACCAAAGTAAGTTGTTTAAGCAACTCATGTAGTCATGGGACTCAGAGATGTCATTAAAGAGTGGAATAAAAAAACATCTACCAAACAATAAAAACAACTACCAAGCATACCTAAAAGAGGCAACAACACCTCGCATGTGACTAATGGAACTCATAAGAATTAACTATAGTCACAGTGTTACGAGTTTGAGAATATGATGATATTTTGAAAATCTCAAGAGTAACCTAAAAATCATGTCGTTAAAGAGATAAAACGCACAACATCAACGAAACAGCCTCTTAAGAGGCACTAACACCTTGGATGGGACCAATATAAGTCACAGGAACTGACCGTGTCCTCATGGGGCTCCCATTTTGATAATATGATGATAATTTGTAAATCTCTCGTCTTAGGCTTAAAAATATGTCGTTAATGGTGAAAACACAAAAAAAACACCAAACAGTCCCCTAAGAGACACGGACACCTCGTACAGGACCAAAGCAACTCATATGAACTGACCCTGTAATCACGGGACTCCCAGTTAGAGAATATGGTAGTAATTTGTAAATTTCTAGACTTAGGATTAAAAACATACTGTTAAGGTTAGAAACACGAAACAACCACCAAATAGTTAACAAAGTGGCACCAACACCATACACGGGACTAATATAATTCGTAGGAACTAATCATGTAGTCACGAGACCGCTTGTTTGAGAATATGATCATAATTTAAGAATCTTAAGACTTATGCTTGAAAAGATGCTATTAAAGGGCGAAAATGCAAAGCAACCCCCAACCGGCCCCTCGCACGAATACTTCGGACATTACGAATGTACCTCGATAGAACTAATTGTGTAGTTAGAGGACTCGTGGTATACGAATATGATGATAATTTTCATACCTGAAGACTTATGCTTAAAAACATGTCATTAGAGGAAGAAAGTGCAAAGCATCTTTAAATGACTCTGTAAGAGATGCCAACACCTCGCACATAACCAATTTAACTCGTAACATATAGGAATGGACTGTCTAGGAAAGGGACTTCCTCATAGGCTTCTAGAAAGCCCTTATCAAACATGGCCTACTTAGTCACAAGGAACTCATCCACCTCCTTAGACAACCGATCTTGCTCGGTCTTTAGTTGAGAGTTCTTAACCTTAAACTTTTCATTCCCAATCTTTAGCGTGATTATAGCGTCATTGGCATACTTTTTCTTATTCTTATAGGCCTTGTTGGCACGGGTTAAGGCCTCCAGTGAGTTTTTTAGAGCTTCATTAAACTCTTCATTGATCTTAGACTAGTCCTGGTGACCATCCAAGAGTTTCAAAAATTCCTCCACAAACTGCAAACATAAACACAGGCCAATTGTTAGAAAATCTTATCTCAATATGGAAACCAAAAGACCAAGAACAAAAAGAAGAAGTTCCCCACATTGACAGAGTTTATGAAGTACACATTGAAAGTTGATCAGGGCAAGCAACTTGAGTTGCTCACGATCAGCAGTGAGCACAACTCCCCTCAAGTGGCCATGAGATAAAGAGGGATTCTTGGCCACAAACATGGCTAGGGAGGACCTAGTAGGAGGAGAGGAATATCAACCCTTTTGGAGAGTTAGGGGGACATATGAACTTTGTCCTTCCTCTTCTCTCTAATAACTAATTCCTAGTCGTTGTCCTTGAAGCTCTTAAACCCAGTCCTCTTTAAGGACTTGGTCTTGGGACTAGAGGGGCTATACATGACATCGTCATCTTTAATCAACATCACTCCATTTATGGGAGCCATTGAATCTTCCTCGTCCTCATGGATAGAATTGATGTTAAGTGATTCGAAAGAGGAGGAGATAAAATCCTCCTCATTAGGTAGGGAAAGGTTTGGGATGTCGTATATTGGGTGAGCAGTGAAGACGCCAAAGTGACACAAAACCTAATTAAATATCGGGTGATCAGGACTTTATTAAATAAAATTGGATTCACAAAATGGTTCATTCTTAGCATCACTGTCGAAACCAATTTAATTACTAATCACCTATTAGTTAATTACGTCGGTGCCAAATTTTATCTCACATTAAACAGCAAAATAAAAATATGCAAAAAACTAAATTACAACATTCACAAAATACTAGAGTCCAAACCATCTCAATTAATTAAATAAATAAAGTCTTTTCGAATAGACCATCGGCTAAAAATACCGAACCAAATAATAAATCCAGCTGATAAAAATCTGAATACAAGTCTGAAACTAAAATACTGAATCTATAGAGTCTAACTAGGGGAACACGCCCAAAGGAAATATTGAAATACTACTCATAGGTCATACGCTAGGAATTAAGGAATGATGCGTCTAATCAAAATCTTGTAAGCTCCACAGTGCTGAAGCTATACGTCCCTATGAAGAATCATCAAGTCTGGCGTCCCTGTGGCTAGAGACCTAAAAGGTTTCGAAAATATTTTATAACAAGGTTTAGAACCCAAAATAGTTTGAAAATATTTAGCAAGTATTTATCACAATTTAAAATCAGTTATTGATTACACATGTTAGGTTCATGTACACTCTTTCTTGGGTTTCCTCACCTTTCAACTATTGTGCACGCCTAACATTTATACTTAGACCACCTAGTTATTCTACCCAAGATAACTAGACTTAAGTATCTTTAAATATGAACATGTCTCTATTCCCGTAGCGCCCATATAGTACTTCACCCGTTAGTTAACATTTACCATACGTTATTGTGACAACCCGCTATCCGAATTAAAGGGTGGCCAGCCCTATACCGCGATAAAATAGGAAATCATGGATAATATCATCCTCAGCATCACAACAATATACAAGGTATAAGGAATAACCACTCTATATTCCAGAAAACGGGTTATCAAAAACTTTGATTTGAAATAGAAAGAAAAACATTTTCCACAACCCATGACAGAAATAGAGGGTGGAAACCCCCACAAGCGCGTATAAGAAAACCCGAAAGATACAAAGGACCGAATGGAACTTCGATCAATACCATCTACACAACATACATATAGCATCAAGTGTTACATAATAAATTCATTATACATTTACAACAGTTTGGGCAACATGCCCGAATGAACTGAACATAACTAGAAACAGAGGCGTCTACTCAAAATCCCGTGAAACCCGCACAATGTCACGGCTCCTCAAAACATGCGGAAGGAAAAGTCATTACGGGCGACCGTGCGGCGGGACACCTGAATGGATAATATAGATATACATATACAACAAGAAAAGGAAAACCGGTCAGGGCCGGGTATATGTGATCAATAGATAAATGACAAGTATGATAATGATGCACAATTAAGCATGGATGATAGTCTAGCATGTTAACAGCATATGAGGAATTGAAACTAGTGAAGGACTACATAGAGTGAGATTCACAATAAAACAAAATTAAAAGTGCTTATGAGCCTTTATCATCTTTAATCAAATTTCAATTCAAGTATACATTTTCCATTCCTTATCAGGAATATAATTGACATCATGTGCTCTATATGGCACTAATCTCAATAACATGCTCTTTGCGGCATAGTTTTTGCTCTTTATGGCATTAATGTTCCATCGAGTCCTACTCGATAATTAGAATAGTCATAATTATAAATATAACGATTCTAAGACCGCCCGTCCGGGTTTCCCCACTGAGCGCGTCCCTAAATAACCATCATCTTCCAGGGCCTAACATAAGACAACCTGGGATCCTATCGAAACGTCGGGAAGCGGCCATGAGCCTGCGTGGTAGCCAAGATCACACCCGGAATCTCCCTACCCCCGCAGAAAAGTAACCACAAGCGCTCGCATGGCCTAGGACTATATCCACCCTGCATTCATTAGCCAGGGGGCTTCACCTATCGTGCGGACTTCCCTTAAGATGGTATTTAGAGAGGTGTGTAACATCCATTTTATTAATTTCCATTACATGGTTAGTAAATTATCATTTACCTTATCAATTCCCCATTTTAATTAAAAGGGTATAAGTTAAATCGGGACTATATGTAATTCGTACCGACCTATCATCCTCAAAAGGAATTTAGACTCCAAAGTTATCCCCAAGGCCTATTTTAGGCTTTACTATAAATCATCAAGTCAAATCTAACTCGAATTGAATTCTACAGTCTCCAAATTGACCTCAATAGATTCTAGACCGATATAAAACTACAATACAAAAGTGATGCCTAAACATCACCTTAAATCCCACCTTGCATGAATCCTAGACGAACCCTTTCGAGTCTAGGATGTCGTCCCAACTCAACTAGAACTCTAATACCTATGTTTACTTCATTGAAGAAGGTCCCTAATCAATAATCCTAAAGAAAAGGGGTTAAAAATGAAAAAGAAAAATTTGGAAAAATGCAGGGCTACCGAATCGATTCGCCCCCTTGGCCGAATCGATTCGGCCAGAAGAGTTGAGATTCTGCATAATAGCCGAATCGATTCGGATGGGAGACCGAATCGATTCGGTCAGAAAATCTGGGTTTCTGCTTAACTGCCGAATCGATTCGGACCAATTCCGAATCGATTCGGTCAACAAGACCTGAGCACTGCACCTAGCCGAATCGATTCAACCAAGGGGCCGAATCGATTCGGGCCTGCGATTTTGCCAAGAAATGGCTATGGAGTCTTGGACTCCATTTTCTACCCAAACTCAATCTTCTCCAAACCAAACTCATGTATTAACACTATAAGAACATAAATGATGCTATTGATCATCTTAAAACCTCATGAATTAACTTTGAATGAATCAAAAACCCAAAAACACATAATGAAACCCTAAGTTTGCAAAACTAGGATTAATACACCATTATCATAAACAATCATCTATCTCAAGACAACAAATAGCAAGTAGAAACTTGCCTTGATTCAGCAAATTTGCAGATTTCTTGGAGTAGTATCAATCTCTCTCAATCTCCAAAGCTGTCTCTCCACTTCTCTCTTACTCTCTTGGGTTTAGGAATGAAATTTGGGGAAATTAGGAGACTTAGAAGACTTAAGTCGTGGCTTAAGGTAAATGGCCCACTTAATTTAACCAAAAGTGCGATAAAATAATACGCAATAGCATAATTAAAGCACAACCAGTCCAAAAATGCCCAAAACTACAAAATACAATATGGTACGTTATTTGACTATTTCACACGTTCCGGAATCAACTGCAACCTCCAAATTATCATTTGGACATTTTAAAATTCAATTTAGGTTCCGGTCTCATAATTAAGCCAAATATCATTTTATTTTCAGATGATATTAATAAGCATGACATAGTAATATTTTCCCATAATTATGATATGTATGCAACCTCATAATAAATATTAACTTTTCTACATTGAATTCATCATTCAAATCATAACCCAACACTAGGTTCCAATTACTATACTAAGTAATTATTATAAAATACGGTCTCATAAGCGAGGGTTATTACATACTCCCCCCCTTATGAGGGAATTTTGCCCCCAAAATTCAGGCGTACCTCATGAGAAAAGATGTGGATATTTCTCCCGCATCTCATCCTCGCGTTCCCAAGTCGATTCGCTTGCATGATGATGACTCCAATGGACTCTCACTAGAGGCACCACCCGGGATCTTAACTTTCGCTCCCCAAACTCAAGGGTAGCAACCGGCTGTTCTTCATAGGAAACATCGGGCTGCAATTCGATATCTTCGAATGGAATGTGCCAAAGGGCACCTTCACACCTTCTGTACTTCTTTAAGGAAGAGACGTGAAAGACATCATGGATTTGTTGTAAAGGTTCCGGCAAGGCAATTTGGTATGCTACGGGACCAACCTTTGCGATTACCGGGAAAGGTCCAACAAAGCGGGGTGCAAGCTTTCCTTTCTTCCCAAAACGCTTAATGCCCTTCATCGGGGACACCCGCACCAACACTTGGTCTCCAACCTCCAATTCCATATGTCTCCTACCCGCATCGGCATAACTCTTTTGGCGATCTTGGGCTACCCGTATGCGATTTCGAATAAGCTCGATCTTCGAAGAAGTATCTTGGATCATCTCAGGTCCAAGAAACTTATTATCTCCCACTTCCAACCAACAAGCGGGCGACCTACAAGGCCTGCCATACAGAGCTTCATAAGGTGCCATACCAATGGTAAATTGGTACGAGTTGTTGTAAGCAAACTCAACCAACGGAAGGTATTGTTCCCAACTACCTTTAAAGTCGAGTATGCACATACGAAGCATATCCTCCAACATCTGGTTTACCCTCTCGGTCTGACCGTCTGTTTGAGGATGATAGGAAGAGCTCAACTTCAACTCGGTCCCCATAGCTCCCTGGAAACTCTGCCAAAAGTGGGACACAAATATTTTATCTCGGTCGGAGATAATATTCAAAGGTACCCCGTGGAGTCTGACGATCTCCTCATTGAACAACTGGGCATAACGAGCGGTATCATAATCGGTGCGAACAGGTAAGAAGTGTGCCGACTTGGTCAAACGGTCGACAATCACCCAAATTGAATCATGACCCTTTTGCGATCTAGGCAAGCCCGTAACAAAGTCCATCGAAATGCTCTCCCATTTCCATACGGGAATCTCGAGCGGCTGTAACAAACCCGTCGGTCGCTGGTGATCAATCTTAACCAACTGACAAGTAGTACATTAGGACACAAACTCTGAGATATCCCTCTTCATGCCCGCCCACCAGTACAAACGACGCATATCTTGGTACATCTTATCCCCGCCGGGATGTACCGTGAACTTCGACCCGTGGGACTCTGCCATAACTGCACGTCTCAAATCCCCATCATCGGGAACCACAAGTCTTCCATGGAAGCGTAGTCCACCCTCAGGGCCTATTGAGTACGACTCCGCTCCCTCAGACAACAACTGGCGTGTATGGTCTTGACAAACTTTATCTCTCTTCTGAGCTTCCACAATCTTTGCTATAATCGTGGGAGTAACCGTCATCACTGAAAGGAATGCTCTCGCTCCGGCATCCTCCAGGCTGAGTTCTTTCCACTTAGCTTTCCACACCTCAGCTAAGTTTCCATCAGGCTTTCTACTCAAGGCATCTGCTACCACATTCGCCTTCCTGGGGTGGTAATGAATATCAAATTGGTAGTCTTTCACAAACTCCAACCAACGGCGCTGGCGCATGTTCAAATCCTTTTGGTAGAATAAGTACTGCAGCGATTTGTGGTCGGTGAAAAGACTAAACTTTTCCCCCAAGAGGTAATGCCTCCATATCTTCAAGGCAAATACAACGGCGGCGAACTCCAAATCATGTACCGGATAGTTCCTCTCGTGAGGCTTCAACTTACGAGAAGCGTATGCAATGGTTTGCCTCTCTTGTTGAAGAACACCTCCTAACCCCAGAAGACATGCATCGGTAAAGACGAGATATTCCAACCCTGGCTTTGGCAATGCCAGGACTGGAGCTGAAGTCAGTCTATCCTTGAGCTCATCGAAAGCCTCTTGACATGAACTGTCCCAAACAAATCTTACTCCTTTTCGGGTCAAATTCGTCAACGGGCTAGCAACCTTAGAAAAGCCCTTAATGAATCGACGGTAATAACCCGCCAAGCCCAGAAAACTACGAACTTCAGTGGGCGTCGTGGGCTGACCCCACTCCTTCACTGCGACCACCTTACTCGGATCCACAGACACGCCTTGGGATGAGACCACATGCCCCAAAAATTGAACTTCCTTCAACCAGAAGCCACACTTCTCAAACTTTGCATACAATTGATGATCTCTCAATCTCTGCAGGACCAACCGCAAGTGAGCAGCGTGATCCGACTCCGTCTGAGAATAAACTAGGATGTCATCAATAAATACAATGACAAACTGGTCAAGGAAATCCCGGAATACCCTATTCATAAGGTCCATAAACACTGCAGGGGCATTGGTTAGCCCGAAGGGCATAACCAAGAACTCATAAAATCCGTAACGGGTCAGAAAGACCGTCTTGGACACATCTTGCTCCCGTATCCTCAATTGGTGATACCCTGTCCGCAAGTCGATCTTGGAGAAGTAGGAAGCTCCCCTAAGTTGATCAAACAAGTCATCGATGCGAGGTAAAGGGTATTTATTTCAGATGGTGACTTTATTCAACTCTCTATAATCCACGCATAACCGGAGAGAGCCGTCTCTCTTCTTCACAAACAATACCGGAGCGCCCCACGGCGAGGTACTACGCCTAATAAAACCCTGCTCCAGTAGCTTCTGAATCTGATCTCTCAGCTCCCTCATCTCCACAGGAGCCATTCGATAAGGAGCTTTTGCGATCGGCCTAGTTCCCGGCATTAAGTCAATCACAAACTCTGTTTCCCGACTTGGAGGTAATCCGGGTATCTCCCGAAAAATATCTTCAAAGTCCCGAACAATGGGAAGAGAATCTAGGGGAACCACGACATCTCTAGATGCGTCCTCCGCAATACAATATAAATAAGCACTCATGCTCCCTTCCACACAAGGCATAACTACCAGGAACATCTCTTGACCAGGAACCGCAAAAACTATACTCTTCCCGAAGCAATTCACTATAGCACGGTACTTCACTAGCCAATCCATACCCAAGATTACATCGTACCCGACCATATCAAGGACGAGCAAATCGGCATCAAAACACAAGTCACCAAGATTAATTTCTACGTTTTTACATGCGAAAAAAATCAATGAGCCATCGCCCATAGAGGATTCGACGCTAGTGAAAGTACTTTCAGCAGATTTTATCAAACCCGTAGTCTGAGCAAAACTCCTAGAAACAAAGGAGTGTGTAGCACCCGTATCAAATAGAATTCGACCCATGTGCCCCTGAATGAGAAACTTACCCTCGATCGCCGGTGGTGCCGGAGGAGCTGGAGGAAGCAAAGCCTCCTGAATATGGTAAACTCTTCCTTACTGCAATTGCCCCTGTTGAGGAGGAGCAACCGGATTAGGCGCTTGAGGCGGAAACTGTACATACGGCTGTTGCGGGGCCCGTGGAAGATGCCCTCCAACCAACTGAGGACACGCCCTTTTATAGTGGCCCAGCTCCCCACACTGAAAACATTTGATTGCCGTAATATCCTGATTTCTACCTTGGTTATTCCGAGGTTGACCCGCACCTCGGCCCTATTGGCCCCTACCACCATTTCCACCTCGACCTCCCTGAGGCTGCTGACCGCCTTGACCTTGCCTGTTATTATTACCGCCAGCATTAAACCCACCGTACCGTTGACGTTTGGATGAATCCCCCTGCTGAGGATCCCTCCCAACCACCTGCTTGTTCCCCGAGGATTGGGAAGAAGAAGATGTTCCCCCTCCACTCCCAACTCCTCCTTGCCTCACCGATTGTCCCACAGTAACAACCTTCTTCTTGTTTAGCAGAAACAATCTGTGCTTCTGACAATGAAGCAAGGCGGTATTCATTACATCACCAAAAGTCACTAGAGATGGGTTTCCCAGCAAATGTTGCTTTATTCGCCAGTTCAAACCTCCCACAAACTTGGAGATCCTCTTCGACTCTGGAGTTACCTCATCCGGTATAAAACTGGCTAATCGGGTAAACTTTTCTTCATACTCAGCAACTGACCTCTCCCCTTGAACCAAATCCTGCAGCTTCCTCTGCATCTCCCTCTGAACCGCGGGAGGGAAATACTTACCATCAAACAAAGCCCAAAAATTTGTAATGGACATAGTATCCCTTTGCTCGGGTGTCGTCATTGACTCCCACCAATGTAAGGCCGGTCCTACCAGCTTGAAAGTAACGAGAATCTGCTTCTTCTCCTCACTACATTCCACCATCCTAAGATGGCGCTGCATATCTCTCTTCCACTGGTTCGCCTTGATAACATCTGAACCTCCCTCAAACTCCGGGGGATGTCCCTTCAGGAAAGATTCTCTCACCCGTTCCCACTGAGAAGGTCCCGTGGGAACTTGTGCTTCTTGTCCCCTAACTTGGGCTTGTGGCATTTGTTGGGCCACGGCAGTCATCGCGGCGTTGACAGCTTGGGCCACAATATTTGCCACTTCAGCGGCACTGATACTCCCCTGCTGCGGTGGAGGACCAAACTCATCCTCAACCATCCTATTACGTCTAGCGGGACGTCCTCTCTTCGGCGGCATCTGAGATAAAGACGAGAGAGAGTTAAAACATAATGTAAGACAATCTATTTAACAGAAGATCGCATACATAGGCAGCAAAAAAATCCTAACATTAAGTTCTATATCAAAGAACGCTACGGTAGAACGTGACAAGTCCGCATAGATCCTAAAGACTCTAGAACCTGATGCTCTGATACCATCTGTGACAACCCGCTATCCGAAATAAAGGGTGGCCAGCCCTATACCCCAATAAAATAGGAAATCATGGATAATATCATCCTCAGCATCACAACAATATACAAGGTATAAGGAATAACCACTCTATATTCCAGAAAACGGGTTATCAAAAACTTTGATTTGAAATAGAAAGAAAAACATTTTCCACAACCCATGACAGAAATAGAGGGTGGAAACCCCCACAAGCGCGTATAAGAAAACCCGAAAGATACAAAGGACCGAATGGAACTTCGATCAATACCATCTACACAACATACATATAGCATCAAGTGTTACATAATAAATTCATTGTACATTTACAACAGTTTGGGCAACATGCCCGAATGAACTGAACATAACTAGAAACATAAACAGAGGCCTCTACTCAAAATCCCGTGAAACCCGCACAATGTCACGGCTCCTCAAAACATGCGGAAGGAAAAGTCATTACGGGCGACCGTGCGGCGGGACACCTGAACGGATAATATTGATATACATATACAACAAGAAAAGGAAAACCGGTCTGGGCCGGGTATATGTGATCAATAGATAAATGACAAGTATGATAATGATGCACAATTAAGCATGGATGATAGTCTAGCATGTTAACAGCATATGAGGAATTGAAACTAGTGAAGGACTACATAGAGTGAGATTCACAATAAAACAAAATTAAAAGTGCTTATGAGCCTTTATCATCTTTAATCATATTTCAATTCAAGTATACATTTTCCATTCCTTATCAGGAATAAAATTGACATCATGTGCTCTATATGGCACTAATCTCAATAACATGCTCTTTGCGGCATAGTTTTTGCTCTTTATGGCATTAATGTTCCATCGAGTCCTACTCGATAATTAGAATAGTCATAATTATAAATATAACGATTCTAAGACCGCCCGTCCGGGTTTCCCCACTGAGCGCGTCCCTAAATAACCATCATCTTCCAGGGCCTAACATAAAACAACTTGGGATCCTATCGAAAACGTCGGGAAGCGGCCATGAGCCTGCGTGGTAGCCAAGATCACACTCGGAATCTCCCTACCCCCGCTTATGTAATAACCCTCGCTTATGAGTCCGTATTTTATAATAATTACTTAGTATAGTAATTGGAACCTAGTGTTGGGTTATGATTTGAATGATGAATTCAATGTAGAAAAGTTGATATTTATTATGAGGTTGCATACATATCATAATTATGGGAAAACATTACTATGTCATGCTTATTAATATCATCTGAAAATAAAATGATATTTGGCTTAATTATGAGACCAGAACCTAAATTGAATTTTAAAATGTCCAAATGATAATTTGGAGGTTGCAGTTGATTCCGGAACGTGTGAAATAGTCAAATAATGTACCATATTGTATTTTGTAGTTTTGGGCATTTTTGGACTGGTTGTGCTTTAATTATGCTATTGCGTATTATTTTATCGCACTTTTGGTTAAATTAAGTGGGCCATTTACCTTAAGCCACGACTTAAGTCTTCTAAGTCTCCTAATTTCCCAAAATTTCATTCCTAAACCCAAGAGAGTAAGAGAGAAGTGGAGAGAAAGCTTTGGAGATTGAGAGAGATTGATACTACACCAAGAAATCTGCAAATTTGCTGAATCAAGGCAAGTTTCTACTTGCTATTTGTTGTCTTGAGATAGATGATTGTTTATGATAATGGTGTATTAATCCTAGTTTAGCAAACTTAGGGTTTCATTATGTGTTTTTGGGTTTTGATTCATTCAAAGTTAATTCATGAGGTTTTAAGATGATCAATAGCATCATTTATGTTCTTATAGTGTTAATACATGAGTTTGGTTTGGAGAAGATTGAGTTTGGGTAGAAAATGGAGTCCAAGACTCCATAGCTGGAAAAATCGCAGGCCCGAATCGATTCGGCCCCTTGGGCGAATCGATTCGGCTAGGTGCAGTGCTCAGGTCTTGTTGACCGAATCGATTCGGAATTGGTCCGAATCGATTCGGCAGTTAAGCAGAAATCCAGATTTTCTGACCGAATCAATTCGGTCTCCCATCCGAATCGATTCGGATATTATGCAGAATCTCAACTCTTCTGGCCGAATCGATTCGGCCAAGGGGGCGAATCGATTCGGTAGCCCTGCATTTTTCCAAATTTTTCTTTTTCGTTTTTAACCCCTTTTCTTTAGGATTATTGATTAGGGACCTTCTTCAATGAAGTAAACATAGGGATTAGAGTTCTAGTTGAGTTGGGACGACATCCTAGACTCGAAAGGGTTCGTCTAGGATTCATGCAAGGTGGGATTTAAGGTGATGTTTAGGCATCACTTTTGTATTGTAGTTTTATATCGGTCTAGAATCTATTGAGGTCAATTTGGAGACTGTAGAATTCAATTCGAGTTAGATTTGACTTGATGATTTATAGTAAAGCCTAAAATAGGCCTTGGGGATAACTTTGGAGTCTAAATTCCTTTTGAGGATGATAGGTCGGTACGAATTACATATAGTCCCGATTTAACTTATACCCTTTTAATTAAAATGGGGAATTGATAAGGTAAATGATAATTTACTAACCATGTAATCGAAATTAATAAAATGGATGTTACACACCTCTCTAAATACCATCTTAAGGGAAGTCCGCACGATAGGTGAAGCCCCCTGGCTAATGAATGCAGGGTGGATATAGTCCTAGGCCATGGGAGCGCATGTGGTTACTTTTCTGTGGGGGTAGGGAGATTCCGGGTGTGATCTTGGCTACCACGCAGGCTCATGGCCGCTTCCCGACGTTTTCGATAGGATCCCAGGTTGTCTTATGTTAGGCCCTTGAAGATGATGGTTATTTAGGGACGCGCTCAGTGGGGAAACCCGGACGGGCGGTCTTAGAATCGTTATATTTATAATTATGACTATTCTAATTATCGAGTAGGACTCGATGGAACATTAATGCCATAAAGAGCAAAAACTATGCCGCAAAGAGCATGTTATTGAGATTAGTGCCATATAGAGCACATGATGTCAATTATATTCCTGATAAGGAATGGAAAATGTATACTTGAATTGAAATATGATTAAAGATGATAAAGGCTCATAAGCACTTTTAATTTTGTTTTATTGTGAATCTCACTCTATGTAGTCCTTCACTTGTTTCAATTCCTCATATGCTGTTAACATGCTAGACTATCATCCATGCTTAATTGTGCATCATTATCATACTTGTCATTTATCTATTGATCACATATACCCGGCCCTGACCGGTTTTCCTTTTCTTGTTGTATATGTATATCTATATTATCCGTTCAGGTGTCCCGCCGCACGGTCGCCCGTAATGACTTTTCCTTCCGCATGTTTTGAGGAGCCGTGACATTGTGCGGGTTTCACGGGATTTTGAGTAGACGCCTCTGTTTATGTTTCTAGTTATGTTCAGTTCATTCGGGCATGTTGCCCAAACTGTTGTAAATGTATAATGAATTTATTATGTAACACTTGATGCTATATGTATGTTGTGTAGATGGTATTGATCGAAGTTCCATTCGGTCCTTTGTATCTTTCGGGTTTTCTTATACGTGCTTGTGGGGGTTTCCACCCTCTATTTCTGTCATGGGTTGTGGAAAATGTTTTTCTTTCTATTTCAAATCAAAGTTTTTGATAACCCGTTTTCTGGAATATAGAGTGGTTATTCCTTATACCTTGTATATTGTTGTGATGCTGAGGATGATATTATCCATGATTTCCTATTTTATCGGGGTATAGGGCTGGCCACCCTTTATTTCGGATAGCGGGTTGTCACAGTTATAAGAGTTAAAATTAATATTTCACTTATACTCTCATTATTTAATTAATTAAGTTTCACTTCTTAATTCGACCTTTAGATATACACTATCTAACTGTCTACCATCACATGTAAATAGAATATTCACATTTGTATATATATATATATATATATATATATATATATCAAAAAGAACCACCGTGAAACATGGGCATACTCTGCTTTCAATCCAAGTACATCTCGTACAAAATAGGGACAAATGGTTCAATACATATCCTTGAACTCAAAATCAAATAACAAGTAGTGGTGGCTAAGTTCTAGGCCTTTGGGCTACGAACATACCTAACGTACCCAAACAACATGTTTGACACACTAATACATGGCACATAGTGAGTCGCCCTAAGTTCTATGTTCTGGGGCACAAATCTTGACCTCCCTAGAATCTACAAGGTGGGATCGCCCACTGCGCAGGAACCTCCGTGATAGCAGGTAGCAAAGGTATGTTAACATATCATAAATCATATAATAGATACGTATACAACCTAGGTATTCACACAACCTAATTATCATCATTTTGTACGTAGTATATATCACTCTAATGCTTATCGTACATTCAATTTACGATTTTTCTCACCATCGCATTTAATGGAGTATTATTATGCACTCTAAGGGACCTATTTACCCCTTGTTCTATTTCAGTAGCTAAGTTTTCCTTACCCTATTGGTTCAATGCCATAGACTAATTCATGTTTTTCTGTAATTACATTCTCATTCTCTCAAATTAATTACATAATTATTTAATCCCGTTTAATCATTGTCTTCATTCTCTTAATAAGACTTAATCCCATAACCCTATCATGGGATACAATAAAATAGATCCCTCATTATATTCTAACAATGTCCCAAAAGTTTTCCCAACAACAATTCAGGACTTCTAGGATTAAAAGGGCAATTCTTATGTTTTCTGGGCAACCGAATCAATTCTCCAGGAGGACGAATCGATTCACCTTTTGGTTGAATCGATTCGAAAACCTATTGTATCATCTTCTTCCGTACGCAAGTGCATTTTTTTCCATTAACACCCACATAACTTACGTATGTCTTCGCCAAATATGATAGCAATTATCCATAACCATTTCTACATGCATTAAGATGATTTCTAATATAAATACAATATTAAAACCTTATAATTTTCATCCAAGAAGGGATTTAAACATCTAATCCTCAAAACCTTAGGTTTTAAGTTCTTCCACCATTATTCATCAAAACCCCAAATTTAATTCATGGATAATAACACAAAATCTCTAGTTTATTATCCTCTATTGATATCAAATCTCTACATGCAATTCCTACCCCCAATAAGTGTTTATATCACACGTTTCTTCCAAGAATTATCACTTTCATCAAAATATGATGAAACCCTAGTCACATGGGTATTATAACGTCAAATAACCTGCATATAAACACTTGACTTTGATCAGTACGGTCTCATTTTGTGGCTTGGTGATGGATTTGATTGTCCTCTCTATCAATCCTCACTATTAGATTATTTGTGGTTAAAGATTGAGATGAAAAGATACTATGGAACATCTGACCCTAGCCCCTATTATATAACATCTAATAAAGGAGTTAGAAATTTGTAGTTCTCCTAACCCTCATTTTCCAAATGACTAAACCGCCCATATACGGTGTCATCGGGTATACTATTTTGACTACTTCGACCCTTTTGGAATCATCCGTGACCTCGAAATCATCATCTGAGTCATTTTATGTAATTACGTGAAATAAATATAGTTAAGATAAATCTAATTACGTGAATATCTCTCGCTATTACGCATAATAATTTCCATACGTTATTTATTATTCACTAAGTAAATATAATTCATAATATTAATTATTGTCTCTCTCACGATTGATACTAAATGATCACATTATCATTTAATTTAATTTAATTACTTCTCTCGCATAATTAAAATAAAACTAACTAATTATCGAATTAATTAAATTCAAATACTAAAAAATACGGGATGTTACAACCAGTATTATTTGTGTATTCCGGGATAAAGGAGGCCGGACATGGATGATCACCTCCAGCAAGAAATTATCTAAGTTTCCAAGCCTTCAACACTATTAATATGGCACTATTAATATGGGCCAAATAGGTCTCTCTCTTCTTCGAATGATCTTCTTAGAATAAAAAAAAAGGAGAAATAGTATTAGTAAAAATAATTCATGATATTAAACTAAAGAAAATGAAGCATGTAAAGAGAATGTTTTAACATATATCAACCCACCCTAAAGATGGGCAGAGGAACCTAACGTATTCTTTGCCCTTGGGGAGAGGTGGATGTTGTCTAGTTTTGGCAATGAATATCTGATCCCAGTATCCTTTATTAGAATCAGGAAGTTTTACAAGCAAAACAAGCCTTTCTCTCTTTCAGGTTCGTGAGGCCATCAGTGATGTGAGACCAACAATAATAGTACGTGATCCCCTAAATGCCAAGGTTGGTCCTACATAGCTCGTTGATTCTGTGAACCCCAATGATAATATGCCACAAACTGGGGGCACATTGAGTTGGGACTACACAAAAGTATTTGCAGAACCCTAAAAAAAGTGGGTTTCGGGGAAAATTCATTTTCCACTAAACTACAACCAAGGTGTGAATTCAGTGCATCCCATCTACTTCAATAGAATTTCAAGGCAAGGGGCACATTCCATTATAACCCAAGGAGGAATATAGTGGTTTTCCTAAAAACTTCTAAATTTTTCCCATGGAGGTGTTCACCATTTTCACCAGAAATAGAATAATATGAGAGAAGGTAGAAGAAGAAAGTTGCGAAGGATAAGATATAATAAGGAGAAAAAAAGAACATACAAGTCAAATGAAGGAAAATCAGAAGCCTTGGAGTCTATTTAAGCAATGAAGAAAGATCAAAATGATGGTATAAGAGTGTGGAAAAGAGTGACATTTGAAATCTGTGCATAACAATCATATGGAACAAAGCTCGAAGTGAATTTTTGGTGCTTAATTTTTTCTTTATAACCAGCGTACCCTCATTGGTTCTCAGCTATTTGCAAAAAAACTCGGCCAGTAGATTTAATCAAGAATTTAACCAATTTGATCGGCTTCCAATATATTTAAAATTCCTCAACTGAATTCAGTCCTAATTTTATTAAGAATTTTTAGGGGAAATTATGGGGCCAAATCATAATTAATCCAAATTTCGGCCTGTTTGAACTGGACCAATAAGACATCACGCGGACTCAGCCCAGTTGTCCAATGAAAAGATTATCACCAGTATTTATCACATGGGTAAATATGAGAAAATTATCATTCAATTAGTAATAAGATCAAACTAAAATCTC
Organism: Sambucus nigra; assembly: GCA_949130495.1. NCBI lineage: Eukaryota > Viridiplantae > Streptophyta > Magnoliopsida > Dipsacales > Adoxaceae > Sambucus > Sambucus nigra. The sequence continues at coordinate 25,324,942 of OX422218.1, read as the reverse complement.
GGATGAGATAATCATTAGTCACCATAGGAGCCAATAGTAATCCATGAGTTTTCCTTAAACAACTCTACTTCTTTCACTTTACGAGACTATAAATACAACCCTCTCCCCAGGTCTAAGGGGTGTGTAATTTATGAACTTTGCGAGACATTAATAAAATCTTAGTGACCTCTTTGTGGACATAGGCAATTGTTCAAACCACATATATTTGTGTGTTGGGTGGCATTTACGTATTCTTTCATTATATTCTTTCTGAAATTCATTAATTTTGATTAACTGCATTCACAATATGCATACAATGAGTGACATATACGGATATGTATATTAGATAGTTATATGAAAACCTAATTATAGCATGTGCGTAAATATGTAATATTTATAATAATATACGTAGGGAAGGTATTGCATATTAGCTAATAGTTATTATTATAGGGATGGTAAATGTTAGTGATAATTTCCCTAGTTAGGGTTGGTAGCATAATTATCATTATAAAATGAATACATTAGTTGCATATGATAGATGAGGGGTGAGAAAATGTTTTGTGTGAGTGCGGTTGGAAACTTAATTGTGAAGGTAATACGTTGCACCTTTACATTTAAAGCATTAAAACACTTGCAAATGTTTTTCAATTATTTTTTCGACCCACTGTCAAATAATTTCTAAAAAACCCAGGTATTTAGTGACAGGTACCACAAGATTAGTCTCTTCATCATGCCATTTCATGCAATAGTTGTGGATGCTGTGAGATTTGATTATAACTGCCTCAGTTCATTCTATCTAGATAGGAATCAGTATTTTCTTATTGTGCGTGATTCTTGGAGATGGATAGAACTTCACAAATTTTTTTAGTAACATGTTTATGTTGACATTATTTTTGGTAAATGATGGCTTATTCAGTCTAGTTATTTATGATTATGCTTATCAATTTTATTATCATTTTAGTTGGTGCATATTTATTTTGATTGTATTTGTATATTTGTCAGGACAGTGATGCTAACAATGAAATCATAACGGATTCCCATTTATTTTTATTAAAGGTTTGATCAACTGGTTTAAAAATAGGGCATCACGATTGGTATCAAAGCATCAGATTCTAGAGTCCTCTAAGATTTTCATATACTTACTATATAGTCATCATTTGGTTCCTTTGATGTAGAGCTCTATTTTTAGGACTGTTATTTTCATATTGCGCATTTTCGTTCTTCTGCTGTTGTTATATATTTAAGTGGACTCTTATACAATTTTGATTTGGTTCAGATGCCAAGCACCAGGGATGGAGACCATTAAAGGAAGCAAGTAGGGCCACAGAGAGGGAGGCACCACTAGAGCGACAGTCCAACCAGGGGACTGTGACTGCAGCAGAGGTTACAGTAATCGTAGCATAGGAAGTTAACACTTCAATGACATCCAAGGAGAAGACCCTTATGTAAGCACAACCACAATCACCAGTGATAGTGCCGGTGCAAACTCACACGTTGTTATTCGTGTGGGAGAGAATTATGGAGGCCTTACAAAAGGTCCATCCACCAGAGTTTCATGAGAGTGAAAATATGGCTGCAGCGAGCAAATGGAAAAAGGATATCCCAAAGAATCTTCATAGTTTTGAGTGCATAGACACATAGAAGTAGGTAGTATCTACTTTTAATCTAGTTAGGGAAGATTTGAAGTGGTGGGAGTCAATCAACTCATCATAGGAGAGGGATACGATGACTGTTCACGAGTTTTGGGTGCGGTTCGATCGTAAGTTTTTCTCATAAGTAGTGTAGATAGAGACGAGAAGGATATTTCTGGAGCTCACATAGGAGGGACAGATAGTGGTTGAGTACAAGGAGGAGTTCACTCGTCTAGTGAATTTTTTGCCAAATGAGGTAAATACGAATGAGAAGAGAATCTTGAAGTTCATGGATGGGCTCATGGGGAGGCTCAGTCAGCATCAGTTGGGTAACCAACATTAAATACTTACATTGATGTCGTTAATCTCACATTGCTACACACTGGAATCATCACTTCCATTCAAAAATAACAAAGAGGTCAATAGAGTCAAGCCACCAGGACAAAACTATGGGAAGCGGTGCCGACGGGGTACCACAATAGTAGGGAGGGCAGCAGCAGTATGGTTCCCAGTAGGGGGACTTAACTAAGAGATGTAGACCGGATGATAGTTGGTAAAAGTAGGGGAATCAAGGCCAAATGTGTACTTTTGGGGGCAAGCTGGGCCATAGGAATTGCACTACAGGCCACCAAGGCTTGGGATATTAGGGCCAGTGAACGGGATAGCCTCATCAGGACCAGTAAGGCTAGAGATAGGAAAAATTTATAGGGAGGTATTTTGTATCTGGGTAGAAGGGTCGCATACAATATTCATGCCTCAATAAGTCCAGGGGTAAGCAGCAAGACAACAGTTGCAATAGATACCGACTCCACCAGCAGTTCCACCTCATATGGGATAGTTATAGCTTGGGCGTGTCTATTACACCCTTGGGCCAGCTTGTTTATTAGCGCTGCCAGCAGTTGAAGGTATTTTTCCTATTCAATTTTTATATGAGAGCATCATATTCTTTTATTAGCACTAGGTTCGCATAGGAGTCATCATTAGTGGACATAGGGTCTAATATTGTGATGATCGTAGATTCACCGATAGGTACGGGGATCTTATCTATTCCATCTACAGGGGAGTGGGTGTGGACATTATAAAGTTATGTTTGGTCGAGGATTTTGCTCATTTGGGATATGTATGAGCATGACATCATATTGGGAATGGACTGGTTATTGACAAATATAGCGATGATGTAATGTTATGGTAGGACAATCGTGTTTTCTATTCGAGGGCAGTATATGTTTATTGTGGTGATGCTTTGTCCTGAGGGAGGATCAAGCGTACGCTTATATAACATAGAGGACGCAACTTTAGAGGGAATTATCTTCCTATTAAATTCAAAACATGTGGTTAGGGACTTTTTTGATGTATTTTAAGAGATACCGGGGTTGTCGCGGAGTCTCATGATTGAGTTTGTGATAGACAAAGCACCCGAGACTAGACCGATAGCACATGCGCCGTATCATATGGCTCCATTAGAGATGCAAGAAATATGAGATTTGATTCAGTGCCTTTTAGGGTAGAGGGATTTATTAATAGGAGTTCCTCACCTTCGGGTCTCTAAAATTATTTGCAAAGAAGACAAATGGATCGCTGAGGTTGTGTATCTACTACCGAGAATTGATTAAGGCCATAATTTGGAACAAGTATTTTTTGCCACGAATCAATCACTTCTTCGATCAGTTAAGAGGGTAATCCTACTCCTATATATTTAATTTCAAAGTACCATCAGTTACGAATTAGGGAGAAAGATGTCCCAAAGATCGCATTTTTTATGATATACGTGTCGTTCGAGTTTATGGTTTTATTATTTGGGTTAACAAATGCATGGTCAATTTTCACGGATCTCATGAAGTGAGTGTTCAACGATTTCTTGAATCATATTGTCGTTATATTCATAGATCACATCCTGGTTTATTCTTTGACTGAGGGCGAGCACATAAAGAATTTACGAATGGTTCTTTAAATCTTGCGGGGACACTAGTTGCATGCCACATTTAATAAGTGTGGATTGTGGTTACATGATGTACCATTATTCGGTTATATATTATCCAATAGGGGAATTTTGATGTATCCGAGTAACACTTTAGCATTGATATAGTGGGCCATCCTAGGACACTGACGAAGGTTCGTAATTTATTGGGTTAGCGGATCACTACCGCTAGCTTAAGAGACAATTTTTAAAGATTGTAGGTTCCATGATGAATTTAACTCATAAAGGAGTACCTTTTGTTGGATGATCACTATCATTTAGCTTTTCATGATCTAAAGGATAAGTAGACTTCAGCTCCAGTGATCATTTTTCCTATGGGAGAAGTGGAGTACTTTGTTTTTATTGATACATCGTTGTAGGGAATTGGGAGAGTTCTACAGCATTAGGAGAATGCTATAGCTTTTGCATCTCACAAGCTTAAGACCCGTGAGAAGAACTAACCCATGCATGACTTTGAGTTAGTAACAAATGTTTTACCTTGAGGATTTGGAGACATTATCTACTAAGGGAGAATTCCATTTTTCACGAACCATAACCCAATGTAATATCTTTTCATGTTAAGGAGTTTAACATGAGACAATGCAAGTGGCTTGAATTTGTGAAGGATTAACTGATTGACATTAAATATTATTCAAGAAAGACTAACGTGGTGGTAGACGCTTTGAGCCATAAGCCTATGGGGCAGTTGACCGAAGTTGAAAAGTCGAGTGTAATGAGCTTCGTCAAGAGGACAAGGTCATCGTGGATTATATAGCACTAATGACAATCACATTCCATATCATATTAAGGGTTGTGAAAGCATGAGCAGGAGATCCTTCTTGTCAAGAAAAGGTGCGGCATTTTTTAACAGACAGGGTGGAGTCATACTTAGTTAGTTTTAAGGGTGGCATACGCTTCAATAGGACATTGATTGTTAAAGATGATAAGGACTAATAGCGTGAACTTATGGAGAAGTATCATTGTCCACGATTCTCTTTTAATCCAGGAGGAGAGAAAATGTACCAAGATATGAGGAGTCAGTATTGTTGGGTCAGTATGAAACAAAACGTAGCAAAATTTGTCTCTCGGTGCACCACTTACAAGGTGATGAAGATTGATTATCGGAGTCCAGTCGAGGTATTTTAGCCATTAGAGATTCTAGAATGAAAGTGGGACAATACATTAATGGATATTACCACTGGATTACTAACATCACAGAGAGATCATGAATCCATCTGGATTATTATGGACCGTTTGACTAAGGTATCTCAATGTTTACCTATTCAGGTTAACCACGTGACAGCACTGTATGTCGAATTTTTCATTTCATAGATATTGATATTGCATAGAGTATCGTGCCACATTATTTGAGACCGGGACAAAACCTTTGTGTCCTATTTCTGGTAGAGTTTTCAGGAGTCATTGGGGATAAAATTAAGGTTGAGCATGACATATCACCTGTATGTTAATGAACTGATGGAGACGGTTAATCAGATGTTGGAGGATATCTTAAGGATATCTATTTCATATTTTAATGGTAGTTGGGCGAAGTACCTACTGTTTTACATATAATAGCTTGTACCAGATTCCTATTGGCATGGAACCTTTTGAGGCCTTATATGAGAGACTTTGTCATTCACCCTCGTGTTAGTTACAAGTTAAGGGATAATAAGTTTCTCGGGAAAAATGTGATTTTGTATTTGTTGTCGAAGATGGAGCTAATCAAGAGTCATATTCGATTAGCTTAGGACAGTCAGAAGATCTATGATAATGTGAAATGTATAAATTTGGAGTTTCACATTGGTGATCGGGTGTTATTAAAAGTATCTCCCATAAAAGGGGTGATGCGGCTCGGGAAGAAGGGATAGCTAATAGCTCATTAAGAGAATAAGGCCAGTTGTGTATATGATTGCCTTACCAAATAACTTACAGCAGATTCACGATGTGTTCCACATGTCATTGTTGAGGAGGTATCCCAGGGATTATTTGGCTTATCATCATATAGTATTATAGGGACTTCCATCCAAACATTACTTACAAGGAGTGACATTTTGCCACTGTTTTATCGTGCTGAGGGAAAGCTTTGGTCAAAGGTAACCCCAATAGTACATGTAAAGTTGAGGCATAACAATACCACCGAATTAATTTGGGAGCATTAGGATGACATATGGGAAAAGTATCCAGACCTCTTCATGGAAGGTATGTTAAAATTTTGGGGACGGAAAAATTCCATTATTATGGTGGGGGTGTAATACATTATGCTTTTGACAGTATTTTATTCTAAGTGTGCTTTGAATTATTAAATTTAGTTGGTAAATTAAATTATTAATTAGTGAGTTTAGGATTACGCTACCCAACCTAAATAGTTTACCAAGTAAGTATTAAGTTTTCAAGTTCTTATGTTAATTTAGATATCACTATTTATCTTATCTACTAATGGACACATAGTTCAATAAATTACACACACCCACACCCCCATACCCCCCCCCCCCCCACACACACACATATATATATACCGCCCTAATCATATATATGAATAAGGCATACCTTGGTGGAGACCTGCAATGTGTGCATACCATGCTTCGATTTCTGCTACATCACAAACTAAGTAAAGGAAATCTGGTTTGGAATCGCCCTCTAACCATAAATTTATGATTCACACAATTTGGAGGTGATCATAGTTCTAAGCCTTTGGGCAACGCACACACCTAGCGCACCAATGATCGGTCACATTATCATACACACAAGTATTGATCAATCCCCAAATTCTATGCTCTAACGCACAAGTTAAAAATCCTCCCAATGGGCTCATCAAGATAAGATTGTCCACGACCTAGAGCCTCCTGTGATAGCAGGTAGCAAAGGTGTGTTTACACACACAATAAGTCTCACAATAGGTATTCACACAACCTATATATATCATCAGTATAGGTATACATATAACCTATAATATATCTCGGACGTAGTATATCTCTCGAATATCCTACCTAGTATTGATTTACCAATATACTTCTCATCATATATTTCTGAGTGTTTACCACAACTCGAAGGGTCCCAATTGCCTATTAAATTATTTCAGTAGTCATATCATACCTCTACTACTGGTCCAGACTTAGGTTAACTCATGCTCTCCGTGACTCGTACTAATTTGTGTTAATTCATTAAATACTAAAATACACCCAATAATCCCTATCCTTATTTCTCCTCAATTGGGGTAACCTCCACCCAACTCTATAATTACTAAAATTATAATCTCCTGCATTAACATTTAAAAATGTTTCAAAAGTCACCCCAAAAATTTATTCACAAGTTCTAGGATTGAATAAGGGAAGTTTTTCAAATTCTAAAAAATCGAATCGATTTTCCCAATGGCCAAATCGATTCGCCCTTGGGCCGAATCGATTCAAAATTGTACAGTTCGTCTCCTTCGTTCTACTGTTATGTTTTTTACCATTTTCAATTATCAAAACCTTCATGATACGTTCCCAAACACCCAACCAAGCCTACTAGACCCTATAAAAACATTTTTAAATTTTTTCTAACGTACTCAAAACATTAAATCAACAAGGGGAGTCACGAATTAGTCCTTCACTTTAATTCCAAAAACCTAGATTGTTCTTTTCATTTTAGAACATAAGTAGAAAACCCATATTAGTCTTTTATTACCATCACATACATTCTGATTTCGTTTTCTATTCACATAGGGATCCAATCTACATGCAAATCCTACCAAAGATCGTGAATTAGGTTTCCAATTTAAGCCATAATCATTTATTCATGCAAATTATCCAATCTGACACTAACATGGATAGTATGTACACACAAATTTTGCAAGTTAACACTTATCTGGAGTCTGTAGGTCTAAATTATGCAGAAAAGTGGTGGAGTTGTCTTCTCCTCCTTCCGATATAAAATATGGTGATGGTGGTGGTGGTGGTGGTGGTGGTGGAGGTTCAAAAATGGTGTGGAAAGCCCTGGGAACCTTCACCTTCCTCATCTATGGCCTCTCTTATATTTTGTAACTACTAACCCTAACCCCCTTAACTCACATGCTAATATGAAGATAGTAAATTTGTAGGTCCCTTTTCTCTAAAAATCCAAAACACTAAAATACCCCTCTGGGGTGCCTATTTAGCCTAAAAAAAGCCTTGGTACCCAATCCAAACCCCCAAGTACACACTGGCACACTCGAAATGACCATTTGGATGACCCATAAATAATCACATTTTATTTCATAAATTTAAGTCCTGAGACATCTGACACGCGTGTCCCGACTAAATTACTATAACTATTGTATTTATCACTCATGACAATCATTATACATTTTTGCAACTTTATTACTCGTTAACTAAGTAATACTTAATATAATTCTTACAAATAAATATCAACCCTTGTCTCGCTAATAAATATATATTTTTAATCTGGATTAATTTCCTATTAATTTCCCATTTTAATTTAATTAACCCCAATATAAAATCATTAAAAATATGGGGTGTTACATACTTTTCCCCTTATAACGGAATTTCATCCCGAAATTTGAAAAAATACCTAGTATAAATAACTGTGGATATTTTTCGTGCATCTCATCCTCTCGATCCAAAGTAGACACATCGGCGTTATGATGCCCATTGAACACGTCCAAGTGAAACAACCTTCGACCTCGGCCTCCTCTTACTATGGTTTATGATAGCAACTGGCCTCTCCTCGTATAAAATATCGGGTTTTAAATCAATTTCCTCCAAAGAAATATGAGTGTGAGCTAACTCTTCCCAGAGATATTGCCTCAGTGAAGAAATTTGGAATATATTGTGAATCTCATGCAAGTAATCCGACAATCCGAGTCTGTATAAAAGTGTCTCAATCCGTTCGATGATAGGAAATGGCCCCACATATCGAGGTGCCATCTTCCTTTTCTTCCCAAACCTCATTATCCCCTTTATAGGAGATACACGTAGTAATACCTGGTCCTCCACATTAAACTCATAGAAGAACCGCTTGGCATCTTCATAACTCTTTTGTCTATCCTAAGCTATTCGTATATGACTCCGAATTAGCTCAATCTTGGCCAAAATATTCTAAATCAACTCTGGTTCGAGAAGCTTGTTGTCCCCCACCTATAACCAACAATTGGTAGAACGGCAAGGTCTACCATACAATGCCTCAAATGGGGTCATGCCAATCATAAATTTATAGGAGTTATTATACAAAAACTCTAACAGTGGAAGATACTGCTCCCAACCTCCGCTAAAATCAAGGTTACACATTCACAACATATATTTTAATATCTGCTTCATCCTCTCTGTTTTCCCATCCGTTTGAGAGTGATAGGTCATTCTTAATCGAAACTCGATACCCATGGACTTCTAAAAACTCTACCAAAAATGAGAAATGAAGATCGTGTCCCTTTCGAACACAATATCGAGTGGCACCCCATGTAATCTCACTATCTCAACAATGAAAATTTGGGCATACTATCCCGTGGTATAATTCTTCCAAACAGGTTGGAAATGGGACACCTTACTCAACCTATCCACTATCACCTAAATGGAATTGTGACCCTCTGATATATAGGCAACCTAGTGATGAAATCCATGGAAATGCTCTCCCATTTCCACATTGGTATCTCTAATGGCTACAGAACCCCTGCTGGTTTCTAATGGTCTATCTTCACCAACTGACAAGTGGTACACCTCGAGACAGACTCTGTAATGCCTCTCTTTATTCGACTCCACCAATATTTCCGTCTTAAATCTTGGTACATCTTATCCCCTCCAAGATGTTCTATAAATCGTGATCTGTGCCACTCTCTCATCATCGTGTGTCACAAGTGCTCACCCTTTGGGACAATCAATCTCTTATTAAAGTGTAAGTCTACCTCTAAAATCATGGAATAAGGCTCGGCTCCCCCAGCTATAAGTTGTCAAATCCAATCCTGACAAAATGAATGCCCTGTTTGGGCCTATATTGGCCTCATGATAATCAGGGGGTATTAGCCACATCCCCCACTAACCTATGGCTCAACACGTCTGTCACCACGTTAACCTTCCCCCGATGATAATGGATGTGGAGCTGATAATTCATCACAAATTCCAGCCACCTATGCTGATGCATATTTAGCTCTCTCTAAGTGAATAAATACTATAGTGACTTAGGATCTGTGAATATATGAAACCTCTCCCCAGCAGGTAATGACTCCAAATCGGTAGCATAAATATGAGTGCCACTAAATCCAAGTCGAGGGTGGGGTAATTCCTCTCGTGAGGCTTATGCTCATGGGAAGCCTAAAATATAGCCTGCTCCTCCTACTGTAGAACACCCCCATGTCCCTGTAGGGACGTGTCAGTAAAAACAAGATATTCCACTCCTATATTGGGTAGTGCGAGTACGGGTACTTAAGTCAACTAGTTCTTCAGCTCATCGAAAGCCAACTAACAAGCATCAACCCGGATAAACTGTACCCCTTTGCGAGTCAAGTTGGTCAACGGCCCCACAATCTTAAAAAAACTGAATAAGTCATTGTTATTACCCATCTAACCCCAAGAAACTACACACCTCCATCGGTGCCATAGGCAATCCTCACTTCCTTACTCCTGACACCTTACTCGGATCCATTAATATCCCCACGTCAGATAAAATATAACCCAAGAACTATACCACACACAGCCAAAATCCGTATTTCTCAAACTTAGTGAACAACTGATGCTCTCCCAATATCTGAAAAACCCTATCCAGATGCTCTGCATGCTCTTCCTCAGTCCGATCATAAATCAGGATGTCATCAATAAAGATAATAATGAACTGATCCAAAAACTCTGTGAACACCCAATTCATCAAGTCCATAAATACGGTTGGCGTGTTAGTTATCCCAAATGTCATATCCCAAAACTCATAAGACCTATACCTCTTTAGAAGGGCAGTCTTAGATACATATTGTTCCCGTATGTGCAACTGGTGGTACCCTGATCTCATATCAATCTTAGAGAACAAGGGGGTTCTTCACAACTGGTATAATAAATCATCGATTCGTGGCAATGGGTATTTATTTTGTATTATATCTTTATTTAACTCTCGGTTATCCACACATATGCGTAGAGATCCATCTCTCTTTTTCACAAACAGCATTGGGGCACCCCAAGGAGAAGTTCTCCTACGAATAAAACCCTATCCCAAAATCTGCTCAATCTGATCTCATAGATCCATCATCTCAATAGGATCCATACGATAAGGTGCACGAGCTACCGACTGAGCGTATGGTGTTAAATTAATGGCAAACTCTATCTTTTGGCTAGGTGGAAATCCCTATGTATCTTAAAATACATCAATGAACTCACAGATAACCAAAATTTAATCTAGGGAGATTGATACCCCCTTAGAGGTCTCTTCCTCTATATAGTGTAAATGAGTGGAGGATCCTTTTTCAGGACGGGTCATCACCACTAAGAACATCTCCTGGCCCATTATCGCAAATAATATGCTCCTATTGTAACAATCAATCATGGATTTATACGCTGCTAGCCAATCCATACCAAGAATAGCATCATACTCTAACATATTTAACATGAGCATATCGGCAGGCAAAATAGGTCTCCTAGTGTCTATACTCATGCCCCTATAAATAAAGAAAATAAGTGTCCCGCTACCCAATGGTGAGTCTACGCACTTGACTGTACTATTGGCTGTGTCTAACCCTATGGCTTGTGAAAATCTAGTGGCTATAAACGAGTATGAAACCCCAGTGTCAAATAAGATACGCCCTGAATTACCATATATAAAAATGTACCCTCAACTGCGGGTGGCTCCTATGAAACTCCAGCATAAAAAAAGTTGTACACATGTCCATATAGTAACTTCCCCTGTTGTGGTGGGGCTATTGGGATGACTAGTACGGCAGGCAATGCTGGTGCTAGTGCTAGAAAGGCGGCATGAAAAATAGGCCTCTGGGGATCCTGGTGAGTGCCCTACTTCTACGTAACCCTTCCCTTATAAGGTCAATCCTGTTACTTGTGGCTATTCTTGCCACATATTGTAATACCCCGTATTTTTATAGCTTTTAAATTATGGGATTTATTAAATTTAATTGAGATAAATTAATTTAATTTTAATCCGGAATGTTGTCTTAAATATTTACTAGCATGACGAGAGTTAGAAATTATTGGAAATTTTTTATTTGTTGAATATTACTTGATGAGTATAGTAATATATGAGATTTATTTTTATAATATTGTCACGTGTGAATAAAATGGCAATTATGGAAATTTAAGTCGGGACGCGCCTGTGTCGTGCCGGGACTAAATGTTGATTAATGAAAGTGAATATTTTATAGGGTGTTCGTATCGTCGTTTTCAGTGCGCCAACGTTTTCGGAAGGGTCGAGATAGTCAGAAAAGTGTACCCGAGGGTTTAGCTTGGGTCTCGGGGCGTTTTTAGGCCTAATTAGTACCCCGAGAGGGCATTTAGGTCATTTTGTATTTTTGGGTAAATAAACCCACGAAAATTAAAAGGGTTATATAAGATATCTAGGTTGTATTCTAGGGTTAGAACAACCAAAGATAAGTGACGGCCATAGGTGAGGGAAGGAGAGAGCTTTCAAAGCAATCCAAGGCCCGAAATCCATCCGTTTGCACCGCCTCCACCACCAACGCGTAGATCGCGAGATGGGGAACGCAACCACATCAATTTCGGCACCAAACCAGACTTCTAAAAATCCCAGGAAAGTGTTTATCTTGCTTATTTTCGTTGATGCATCACTCATGTTAGTCTAGGGATGATTAGGGTGAGATTTATGGAAGAAAAACCCAATTTGAGATAGGAAATTGCATGTAGTGATGATTTATATGATATTCTGGAAACCCTTTGACATGTATAGGATTAAACCACGAAATTATGATGTCTTCTGAGAAGGAAATTCTGGAAAAGATTTGTTAGAACCATGTTTAAGAGAAATCTAGGGTTCTTGATATTTATATGAATTGTGGGCTGATAATCCATGTTTAGTGATAGAAATCTACATGCTTTACGTTGGAAATATCTGGTATGATGATATAATGTTAGTAGTATAATTTTCTGGATGTTTGGGTATGGAAATTTAGGATTTGGATGAAGTTTTGTGAGAAAACCCGTAACTGCAAAACTGCAGGATTCGCCATACCTGTTTGATCGATCAATCGAACCCAGAGCTTCGATCGATCGAAGCTTCGATCGATCGAGCCCCAGACCTCGATCGATTGAACCCTCCTGGCAGAATTAAGTTCCCCTTTTAAAATTTTTGAATTGATTCGAAATGAAGAAAACTCCTTAGACATCCTTGTTAAGATAATTTGGGAGATAATGATGACCAGTTAGATTCATTAATGAATAAGAGACCTTTAATGTAAGGCGAAATCTATATTTTTGGGATATCTTACATAAGGGACAATGTATGTATATGTTAAAGGGGAGAGACACGTAAGATAGAGTTACGTTGGAACATAAATGGATATCTACTAAATTGTTCCTTTGGAAGGATAGAGTCCATGAGGGCTACGTAGTAAGTTGGAGAAACCCTTCGAATTAAAGTGAGAAACGAACCATTATACGTGATAACTAATAATGGGAAAATAAAGATAAATGTTGTGAATATGGGTTATGGGATAAACCTAAATTGATATGATAAAAGTAGAATATTTATATAATTGTGTATGCATATATTATATACTTGTGAAAATCATGCCCGCGCTACTTGCTATCCCGGAGGTTACCGCGCTGGGACGATCTTATCATGTGTTGCCTTATGGGGAATATTGACTCGTACCCTAGAAGATAGGAATCCTAGGTACGGGCTATTGGATCGATAGTTGGACGGTCCTAAGAGACGTGAGGGTGTGTACTGACCTCTTGGACTTTGATACTATGCTTCGCCTCACTATTGTTTGTGTATGTATTTGTACAGTTCGAGAGTGATTCCGAACTTGTATTCCCTTTAGTGTGATTGATACGGGGATTGAATAGCAGAGTATGCCCGCACAATAGTTTTTATGTGGGGTGCCATTATGATATATATATTATACGAGTAGGTAATATATATATGAAATTCTGAAACCTAGAACTGCCTACTGTGATTTGATATGTAGGACATGGTTGATGACTCAAATTATAAATACTTGTTTTGAGAAAGTATAATATGACACTGGAAAACTTTATTGATTAATAAAGTTAAAAGGAGAACTTTGGTTACAAATTGAAATCTTACGTTTTAAATACTTGTGAGGTTCAGTTGTAAATCCTGCGAATAACCTAAGATAAGTTAAATCATTGGGGAAAGATAGTGCGGTATATGACGAGATAGACCATTGTTAAGGTTAGTGCGATAGGTGTGCACATTAGAAGAGAGGTGAGAATTTCTCAAGAGAGTGTCGCACTAATATGTTGTTGCATTGGCCTGTAATCAATTTAAATACTTGCTAAACGAATTTTCAAATCCTATACACTATCGGGCTCTGACCCGTTTCCACTTCTCTTTCTCTCCTGTATATATATCTATGTATTACAGGTGCCCAGCAACATGGGCGTCTTGCATAGGGTCCTTTGGCATGAACGAGCTGCAGCTTAGGTGGGAGTTGCAGGCCTGTTGTTTAGACGACTTCATCCATTTGATTCTACTCCTGGTTCAATTTTATCCAGCAGGGGCATGTGTCGCCCTCTTTCTATTAATTAGTTGGTATTGTCAGAGATTGTAATTTTTACCTTCAGTAGCTTTATTTCGGAATTGTTACTGTCAGGATGTTTTCCTTAGTATTTTAATGTTGGGATTTATTATTGTTGGGTAAACTTTTAAATGTCCACTTTATTCTTCTACTTATTGTGTGACTCTTTAGATGTTAATGGTTTAAGGTTTTATAACCGGATTTAATAAAATGAGAATAAGGTTTTAAATGGTTTTGACACTTAGCTTAATTATTTAGGGTGTTTAAATTGGAAAAGTATTTTAATGACAGTGATGCTAAGAATGAACCAACTGTTCACCTTGATTTTAATTTAATAAAGGAGTGATCGCCCGGTATTTAATTAGGCGAGGTGTCACAGGTGGTATAAGAGCATCAGGTTCTAGTGTCCTTAGGATCTGTATGGCTTATTATCCTTTCAGCGTTGCTTTGTTTGGTATAGAGCCCTATGTTTAGGATTGTCGATTCCTTTGACGAGATTTCGTTCTCCTGCTATAATGTGTATGCATTAGTGAATTCTAATTTCGTTCGGATGTGTGCGCGTGCCGAGCGATGACGGATGTCAGAAGAGGACCGTTAAGCGTATATCAGGAGGCAGGGCTCAGTTGAGATTATAAAATATATCCGAGGATGATGACCATAGTTGAGGTCACCTCCATTATGGCACGAGAAGCCAAGACTAGAAAGGCGACTAAGGCGCAGCAATTATTTCCAAATGTTGTTATAGTCAAATGAGGTGCGAGGGTAAACTTACCCAACGTATTACAAAAACGTGTAGAGACTGTCAATGGGAAATTTTAGAAATGGAATGGTATGCCTATAGGAGAACCTTAGGTACAGTGTTGACCGTATGTTCCTTCCTCAACTATTCAGGGTGAGAAGCAAACGTGGTCCTGAACTCATCGCAGGAGGGCATGACAGAAGTCCGATTGTGGATATGAATCCTAATCATTAGCAAATTTTGTATCGAAAGATGTAGATACGAGTGGAGGAAACGACTCCAAGTGGGAGACCAACTCGTAATAATAGTTGATAAAAGTCGAGGAGGTAATTCTGATGGATGACCGATTCGGAGGTTGACAATGTCATATTTTGTCAATATAGATGATAATGCTTCTTTGTGGGGGAAGTTAAAGAAATCGATGAATTTAGTCGAGAATAAGACTGAATACAACGGTGGTTATATAGCACCACAAAGGGATGTGGATATACATCAGGGGACCCATTTAAATGATTCGGATAATTAAATTCTTACCAAGTAATGGTAAGTTCAGTAAGTACTATTATAGATAGTAACGGGATCTTTATGACCTAAAAAGCTAAGGGAACAACCGGGATGGTTAACAGGAATCGAGTTTACTAAAGTCCGAGAGAAGGACAATCCTAACCTGGTTAGTAGGACAGGTGATAAGTGGATTATGTGTTGAGGTATTTTGTGCGGAGTGAGATCGCTCACGATAATATGTTCCAAAGTGAGAAAAAGGACAAGAATACGGTGCCTAGTAAAAGGCAACGATTAATGTAATTTTGTTTGGTTTGAGTAGACATGTTACGTCTAGAAACCACTTGCGCAGTCAAGACGATTGGCAAGGTGGAAGTATAAGTTGTATCCTCAGAGGATGCGATGTGTTTATGTGACACGAGTGATTCACTATATTTTGTTCCTTGCTAGATTAGCATGTGAGACGAGCTTAATGCATATCATTTTAAACATGTGAATATTTTTCCCTATTGTAGCGGGATTTTTCTTTAGTTCTATCCGCGGAGGATGAATGAGTATATTAACAGCGTGTTATACTTTATTAAGGTTACTCTTTGTAGTGATACGATACACGAGTATGATATTATCTTTGTTAAAATGTTATAGAAATGGGTAGTATGATAGTGGGCATTTATTGCAAGGCTATCGGAGTGGTTGCATTAGCGCAACCTGTTTTATGTTTGTTTTGGCGAGGCTTTACCTGTGAGAAGGTTGGACTCGCACTTATATTATCTATCCTAGAGACTTCGGAGGAGATAGTGGGCTCGAGATATTCGATGCCAATGTATGTATAGACTTTGTCAATATGATTCCGTATGTATTGGGATTTACCGTTGGGCGAAAAGATTTGACTCAGGATTATGTTTAGCACTCCGGACCAAGTGATAGGAAGAGTGCATTGTTATATTTATCCTTTAGAGATGTGGGAGTTAATATTTATACCCCTATTATTAGGGAAAGGAATTTCGAGAATTCCAATTGTATGTATTCGAGGTTTATGGAATGGTATTACCACCAACCTATACTAAACAATAGTGCAATTAGTGAAACGTTCTTTGTTAAGCATAATTACGGGAGAAATTGTAACTTTTCTATCAAGAGACGGAATAAAGGGGTATATGCTATGGACGGAGGACCTAACGGATTTCGATAACCGACAATGCTAGGTAGTAGTGTATCGAGGGGGTTCCTTGTTTGGATTTCGCTTTGCGAGACATCCCACGCATGAAACTTAGCGTAAGGTTGGAAATAGGGAGACGTTTGGTCACTATTCCATGAGTTCGGTACCCTAGTCGAAATGGGACCAAGTAATTATGTATGTAAGTTGGAAGTTGAATTTTGATTTAAAGACATTGGAGCCGGTTGTGTGGTAAGAAAGCATTGAAAGTTTTGCTTTGTCACCACGAGTTAAGGGGGTGAAATGATTATAAGGAAGATTTAAAATTTTGATTTTTAGGGTGATTAGAGTATTGTAATCACGCTGCAAGCACTAGGGAAAACAAAGAATTTATTTATTAGTAGGGAGCATATGTGATGCTTACGCTAGTTTGCCCGGTTTATAGGGTGTGTAGACATCCTGGTTAACTGATGTTAAAACTCGTCCAAGTCGAAGGGACGTGGTCATGGACGTGTGTCATATATGTTTTTGGGACTAGTTGAACGAAGTGGAAGTGATATAGTGGATTAAACGTCACTTGAGGGGCGATAATCCATACATAGTTGTGTAATTAGAATAGCACACCCCAAATTTGAATTGGAAGACCGTGGGAAGTCATTTAAGAAGTGTATTCCTTGAATGGAGCAGAATTAAATGATTATGAAGAACATTCAGAGTGGAGTTGTTAGTAGGAAAGTATGAGAGCGACTTACACATACAAAGGGTGATGATGTTGGTATGGTATAGGAGATCCAGAAGTACGCTTCGTGGAGAGAAGAGCACGGGTGGAACTTTCGGCATACTACAAGGAAGGAAGGGGAGTATTACGTGTCACTTAATGTGAGACATTTCAAGGAAGAATCGATGTTTAGCGGGACATAGTGAGTAGTCTCTACATGCACCGAACATAGGGAAGGTTTGGTTGCAGGAGGAGAATCAACCAAAGAATTTTGTGTTTATCGACAATTCCTGAAATTGGAAGAGGTCGCTAAAGTCGGTACAGTCCTTGGATGGGTTGCCATCGTCAAAACAAGATCAAGGGTTCATCTCGAACATGAGAATTAATCCGCTGAGAAGGAAGTGATTGATATTCCTTTCGGATCGTTTATAATATTAACTAGTATGCCCCAGACTTCCTTTGAAAGGAAGGATCGCGCCAGTGCATGGTCCGGCGCAGTATAAATTTTTGAATCAGGATGAGATTGGTGAATCCCACCTTTGATATGGGATTTCAGAAACCAGCGGAGATAAGGTTTCATTTCGAGTAGGATGTATCACCCTTAGCCAGGGAATAAGAGCATGGTGATTAAAGATTAGTGGAGCTACATGAAGGAGATTTTGGAATCTTGATATGATGATTTCAGGAATGCTCTGTAGAAGCACTCGTACCCGTTTGTCGCGTACAAGGTACTTATTAAGGTTTTGTTAAGGAAGAACCTCGACTATTCTCCTTCCGTATTTTTAGAGGAGAGTAGATAATCAGAGTTTTTGGATCGGTCGAGAGAACATCTGATAACTGTGGTAGAATTCCACGACTGTTTTAGACGAGCAAGAGTGATCAAATGTTCGTAATATTTTCTCAGAATGGGAGTTTTGTATATGAATAAATCTGAGTATTTGTCATGTAGTGAGGTGCAGCCTCCTAATGATAGTGAGATAATGAAATTTATAACGTATAGGCGTGACCTATGCGAATGTTGTCGGTTGGGAGCACAATGTGAAGTATCTCCAATGAGAATGTAAAACAATGTTGCTGTGAAGAAAGGGCTATAGTGATTGAGCGTCGTAATGTGTACTTAGTTTGTGTACAGAAAAGGATATCCGGAATTGCGCTACCTCATAGACCTTATTTTCCGAATTTCGGGAAGAAATTCCGTTATTAGGGGGGGAGTATGTAACACCCCGTATTTTTATAGCTTTTAAATTATGGGATTTATTAAATTTAATTGAGATAAATTAATTTAATTTTAATCCGGAATGTTGCTTTAAATATTTACTAGGGTGACGAGAGTTAGTAATTATTGGAAATTTGTTATTTGTTGAATATTACTGGATGAGTATAGTAATATATGATATTTATTTTTATAATATTGTCACGTGTGAATAAAATGACAATTATGGAAATTTAAGTCGGGACGCGCCTGTGTCGTGTCGGGACTAAATGTTGATTAATGAAAGTGAATATTTTATAGGGTGTTCGTATTGTCGTTTTGAGTGCGCCAACGTGTTCGGAAGGGTCAAGATAGTTAGAAAAGTGTACCCGGGGGTTTAGCTTGGGTCTCGGGGCGTTTTTAGGCCTAATTAGTACCCCGGGAGGGCATTTAGGTCATTTTGTATTTTTGGGTAATTAAACCCACGAAAATTAAAAGGGTTATATAAGATATCTAGGTTGTCTTCTAGGGTTAGATCAACCGAAGAAAAGTGACGGCCATAGGAAAGGGAAGGAGAGAGCTTCCAAAGCAATCCATGGCCCGAAATCCATCCGTTTGAGCCGCCTCCACCACCAATGCGTAGATCGCGAGACAGGGAACGCAACCACACCAATTTCAGTACCAAACCAGACTTCTGAAAATCCCACGCAAGTGTTTATCTTGCTTATTTTCGTTGATGCATCACTCATGTTAGTCTAGGGATGATTAGGGTGAGATTTATGGAAGAAAAACCCAATTTGAGATAGGAAATTGCATGTAGTGATGATTTATATGATATTCTGGAAACCCTTTGTCATGTAGAGGATTAAAACACGAAATTATGATGTCTTATGAGAAGGAAATTCTGGAAAAGATTTGTTAGAACCATGTTTAAGAGAAATCTAGGGTTCTTGATATTTATATGAATTGTGGGTTGATAATCCATGTTTAGTGATAGAAATCTACATGCTTTACGTTGGAAATATCTGGTATGATGATATAATGTTAGTAGTATATTTTTCTAGACGTTTGGGTATGGAAAGTTAGGATTTGGATGAAGGTTTGTGAGAAAACCCGTAACTGCAAAACTGCAGGATTCGCCATACATGTTTGATCGATCGATCGAACCCAGAGCTTCGATCGATCGAAGGTTCGATTGATCGAGCCCCAGACCTCGATCGATCGACCCCTCCTGGCCGACTTAAGTTCCCCTTTTAAAATTTTTGAATTGATTCGAAATGAAGAAAACTCCTTAGACATCCTTGTTAAGATAATTTGGCAGATAATGATGACCAGTAAGATTCATTAATGAATAAGAGACCTTTAATGTAAGGCAAAATCTATATTTTTGGGATATCTTACATAAGGGACAATGTAAGTATATGTTAAAGGGGAGATACACGTAAGAGAGAGTTACGTTGGAACATGAATGGATATCTACTGAATTGTACCTTTGGCATGATAGAGTCCATGAGGGCTACGTAGTAAGTTGGAGAAACCCTTCGAATTAAAGTGAGAAATGAAACATTATATGTGATAACTAATAATGGGAAAATAAGGATAAATGTTGTGAATATGGGTTATGGGATAAACCTAAATTGATATGATAAAAGTAGTATATTTATATGATTGTGTATGCATATATTATATACTTGTGAAAATCAAGCCCGCGCTACTTGCTATCCCGGAGGTTACCGCGCTGGGACGATCTTATCCTGTGTTGCCTTATGGGGGATATTGACTCGTACTCTAGAAGATAGGAATCCTAGGTACAGGCTATCAGATCGATAGTCGGACGGTCCTAAGAGACGTGAGGGTATGTACTGACCTCTTGGACTTAGATACTATGCTTCGGCTCAATATTGTTTGTGTTTGTATTTGTACAGTTCGAGAGTGATTCCGAACTTGTATTCCCTTTAGTGTGATTGATAACGGGATTGGATAGCAGAGTATGCCCGCACCATAGTTTTTATGTGGGGTGCCGTTATGATATATATATATTATACGAGTAGTTAATATATATATGAGATTCTGAAATCTGGAACTGCCTACTGTGATATGTAGGACATGGTTGATGACTCAAATTATAAATACTTGTTTTGAGAAACTATAATATGACACTGGAAAACTTTATTGATTAATAAAGTTAAAAGGAGAACTTTGGTTACAAATTGAAATCTTACGTTTTAAATACTTGTGTGGTTCAGTTGTAAATCATGCGAATAACCTAAGATAAGTTAAATCATTGGGGAAAGATAGTGTGGTATATGACGAGATAGACCATTGGGAAGGTTAGTGCAATAGGTGTGCACATTAGAAGAAAGGTGAGAATTTCTCAAGAGGGTGTCACACTAATATGTTGTTGCATTGGCCTGTAATCAATTTAAATACTTGCTAAATGAATTTTCAAATCATATACACTATCGGGCTCTGACCCGTTTCCACTTCTCTTTCTCTCTTGTATATATATGTATGTATTACAGGTGTCCAGCCAGAGGGGCGTCTTGCATTGGGTCCTTTGGCAGGAACGAGCTGCAGCTTAGGTGGGAGTTGCAGGCTTGTTGTTTAGACGACTTCATCCATTTGATTCTACTCCTGGTTCAGTTTTATCCATCAGGGGCATGTGTCGCCCTCTTTCTATTAATTAGTTGGTATTGTCAGAGATTGTAATTTTTACCTTCAGTACCTTTATTTCGGAATTGTTACTGCAGGATGTTTTCCTTAGTATTTTAATGTTGGGATTTATTATTGTTGGGTAAACTCTTAAATGTCCACTTTATTCTTCTACTTATTGTGTGACTCTTTAGATGTTAATGGTTTAAGGTTTTAGAACCGGAATTAATAAAAAGAGAATAAGGTTTTAAATGGTTTTGACACTTAGCTTAATTATTTTGGGTGTTTAAATTGGAAAAGTATTTTAACGACAGTGATGCTAAGAATGAACCAGCTGTTCACCTTGATTTTAATTTAATAAAGGAGTGATCGCCCGATATTTAATTAGGCGGGGTGTCACACATATGAAACATCTACGAGTGAAATTTCCTCCTAGTTGGCCCTGCTGGCCGCTACCACCTCTCCCTTGGCCCTATTAAAAATGCTACTGGACCTGCTAGCCTTGCTGACCCGGTTGGCCATGCCTGAATCAACTCTTCCCCTACCTGAACTCTCCTAATTGAAACTTCTTAATAACTTCCCCTTGTTGGGAGCCCTTCTCACCCTATCTCGTTAGAGTCAATGGTTCCCCACTGGCACTACCACCCCCTATCCTGCCCTGATGGCTGGACTCTCCTATGATCGTGCTTCCTTTCACGTGGAAGCAGCTATCCTAACAATGCAGTAAAGAAGAATTCATAACATCTGTATACGTCTTCAGAGATCAACAAATGATGTCAAATTCTCAAGTTGAGACCATCAATCAAGAGTTATACCCTCTTCACCTCTGTGCTCACCTCCTAAAGTACAAAATTTAACAATCGAGTAAAGTACATATCATATTCATACACTACACTTCCTTCCTAGGAGATGTCTAAGAACTTTCTCCTCATTTCTGTCTGAATGGAAGATGGGAAGTACTTGCGATCGAACCACTCCCAAAACTCCTGAATAGGCAAGCTATCCTTCTCTTGTGTGGTGGTAACAAACTCCAACAACTGCAAGGCTACCCTCACTAGCTTAAAAGTATCTAATATTTATCTCTGTATAGCAGTGCATTCATACATCTGTTAATGTCATTGGATTTCCTTCTTCCATTAACAAGCAGCAACGACATTTGAGGTTCCCTAAAACTCAGGAGGATAAGCCTTCTGAAAGGTATATTTGACTCGATACCAATAAGAAGAAAATGAACGTGTCTAGTCTGGAATCACAACTTGCGACTGAGGTGGCACCTGTGGTTCCTACTATGCAAATGTGGTCAAAGATGCATCAATCGCCTGTCCAATAATGGCGGAGACCTCATCAGTAGTCATAGTCCCATGTGCCCGAGCTGGCTACAACTCGGGTTTTGAATCTCTGGTGGATCATGGTGCACGTATGGGAGGCATCTAAAATGCAATATAATTTCCATTAGTCCACAGTTGAATATATCTCAAAATAACTAAACACATAAATGTGTAATTATGAATCCAATAATCCTAATAGTAGTTCTCTATATCAAAGAAAGCTACGCTAGAAACGTGACAGGACCGTACAGATCCTAAGGACAATAGAACCAGATGCACTGATATTATCTGTGACACCATACCTAATATAATTATTCTAGCAACCCCCTAACCTCTTCTTAGGTCCATAGCACCTCCCCTCATCACTACAAACCTAAGTTATACCCCGATACTGACCTAGAGGCCATCGGGCACTCCCGGGCTCCATTTGACCAAAAGATAAACTCTTTAGCTCGAACAAGGCTGAATGAATCTTTAAGGGTCACTAAACCCCCTTTCCAACAGTCTGCCCCGTGCACGATTCTAACTTACAATATGGGCGAACGATCTTTTTCCCCCCGAAACTCGATTAGGAGGTCACCGAAAGCTCCCAGGCTCCATTTGACAAAAGTCAACTCTTCAGCTCAACCGAGACTAAATGAATCTTCAAAGGGAACCAAAACCCCATTCCAATGGTCCACCCCATGCGTGATTCTGACTTATGGTACGAACGAACAATCCATTTTCCTCCAAAAGGTCACTGAATGCTTCTAGGCTCCGGTTGACCAAATTAAATTCCCAAATCGAGTCAAACTTTTTGGAATGTCGAATTACATCTCCTAAACATTCCAATGGTCCATCCCGTGTGCGATTCTAACTTACCATGTGGACGAACGATCCTTTTGCGTTCGACGATTCCCCGTCTAAAGGACCTATGAGGGCTTTCGAGCCTTATTTGGCCATAAGTCAACTCCTGGACCCGGGAGCAGTACGAAGGACTTTCGAAAGTATCTAAATTAAATTTACAATGGTTTACCCCATGCACAATTCAAATCAACAGTTAATGCTCTATGACCGATTTTCCGAAGGAACTTGAAAAAGATAGCCAAACGGTAGGTTCCACACCCTGCCTATCGGCAGTGTGCCCAAACACACCTGCCGATTGGCAGGACCAGGGATATGCCGATCGGCAATGCCCTGGGACTATAAAAATAAGGGCATGGCCTCATTGCAAAAGGGCCAAGATTTGAAACCTATCACTCTCAATAAGCTCAAAAAAAACCTCTCGAAGTCAGCGTGATTTCCACATCCAAATCCCTTTCCAACCTTCACTTTTCTTCATCCTTTTCATCAAACTTGGTGAATTAAGTACCCTCCATCATCATCCAAGTGCAAGGGCTACTCTCCAAGATCCAAGAATCAAGTTTAAGATCTTCAAGAAGGTCCAACTTTCTCAACTCTCTCTCTAAATTCTCCTAAATTCGCATTAATTTATTTTATTACTTAGAAATTTTTTAATCTCTCATCTCACATATCCTAATATACTCTTTATTTAGTATTATTGCACATCACTTATTTTCATATAAATAAAACCCAAAAAAATAAGAAAAAGAGGGTTTGCTTATAAATTCCAAACGGGAATTCTCGCACTTTTCTCACACTTCTCTCATAACTAAAACACTTTTTACACACACACACAAGAGAAGTCCCTGATTGGATTTATGGGATAAACCCCACCCCTCGTTTTTCATACAAACTATGTGGATTTTGATGCCTCTATAGGCTACGTAGGCGTCTCGGGGTAAAACCCGAGACTCGAGTCCTATTCCTACTTTTCTCCCATTTTCTATTTTTCTATATTCTTTAAACTTAACTCTTTTAGATTATATATATTTACATATACATATATTTGTTCTTAGTGTTGTATTATTCCACATGCGTTATCATTCCATCATAATGATCAACGCGAGGATAATCACATAAATCCTATTCTCTAATATTACTTTTAGAACATTCCTATGGATGACTCGCTTTATCTCTTCCACGATACAAGTCGATGATTCCTATCTCCACCACATATACACATGCACACATATCATGGGGAAATAAAGGAAAATAGCAATAACCCATGAGATACCGTAAGGGCGGAATGGGTGCCTAACACCTTGCCATTTCGTAACTTAGCCTTCGAACCCTTTTTGAATCATTTTTGATTTCGTATGTATCAGTATGTCTTTGGATGTTGTCCTTCGGATGTCTCCCTTTTTCTTTTGTCTGTTTTGAGTAAAATAGACTAGGGACTCCTTCTCTCTACAATTTTCACCTCATCACTAACGACAACCAAAGCGCGCAACCAAGATCCTCCCGGGAAGAAGAAGACCCCCCCTTCTTTCATCTCTCTCCCGTCGCGAGGGGATGGCCACAATAATCCTGAGTTATCATTCCATTATTAAATTAAACATGAATCATTAATGGTTTCATTCTTAGCATCACTATCGAAACACAATTATATTACTAATACCCTAACGGTCCGGTGTCAAAATTTTAAACTTTTTATTAACATGCAATAATTTAAACTAAGAAACCACATTCACCATTCTAGTAAAGAACACAATAAATGATGAAACAACTAAATAGATAAATATGTCTAGAATAAATATTCCAACCTGAAATCCACACATAAAAATGCATAATAAAAACTAAATCCAACAACTGCAAATAAAATGGGAATACACTAGCTCTGAAATAACCACTAACTAATGATGGGCAACATGTCTGACTGAAATAACTGAATGATGAAAATGATCTGATAAAAGTGGAAGCGTCTGCTACCGAGGTCTTGCAACATCCACAACAGCTGCATCACGTCAAATAAGAAAGGACTCTTAAGCATGGTGTCCCTGTGGTTAGGCACCTAAAAGGTTTTTACAAAAATGGATTTGAAACGGGTCAGAACCCAAGGACATTTGAAAAATATTTGCAAGTATTTAAAATTAAGAAAGAGAAAATATTGTATACATGTTAACTTAAAGTGCCCTCGCTTGACAGCCTCACCTCTCAACTATTGTCCACGCCTAACGTATTCTCGTAAACGAACCTAGTTATGCTACCATGCCTAACTAGTTTGACCAAGTATTAAGTTTCCACATACTTATGTTATTTTTTATATCATTATTTATCTTATCAACTAATGCACACACGGTAGAATAAATTACACACACACACACACACACACACACACACATATATATATATATACATATATATATATATGTACCACCCTCGTCATATATATGAATAATGCTTCCCTGGGTGTGGAGACTTAAGATGCACGCGTACCCTGCTATTGAGTCCTGGTACATCACATACTAAGTAAAGTACTTTTAGGTAGGAATCACTCTCGAACCATACGTTTACGATTCACGCAATTTGGAGGCGAGCACAGTTCTAAGCCTTTGGGATACACACACACCTAACGCACCCAAATGACCGGTCACATTATCTTACACACAAGTAGTGCTCAATCCCTAAGTTTTATGTTCTGAGAAACAAGTCAAAAATCCCTCCGAATGTGCTCATCGATATCAGAGTGTCCACGACGTAGAACCTCCCATTATAGTAGGCGGCATAGGTAGGTTCACACACATAATAAGTTACACCATAGGGATTCACACGACCTATATATACACACACACACACACACACACACACATATATATATATATATATATATATATATATATATATATATATATATATATATCATCGTCGTCAGTATAGGTATACACGTAAACTATAATATATCCGGTACATAGTATATAACTCTCGAATATCTTATGTAGTATCAATTTACCATTATACTTCTCATTGTATATTCCCGAGTGTTTCAGTAGTCATAACAGCTATCTACTACTGGTCTAGACCAAGGTTCACTAATGTTCTCCGTGACTCGTACTAATTCATGTGAATTCATTAAATATCCAAAATACACCCAATGAACCCTAGCCTTAATTCTCCTCAATTGGGGTAACCTCAACCCTACTGTATGTTTACTAAAATTAGAATCTCCTTCACTAACATTTAAAAATGCTCCAAAAGTCTTCCCTTACTTTATTCACAAGTTCTAAGCTTAAATGAAGGAAATTTTCCAAATTCTGGCAAACCGAATCAGTTTGCCTTTGGGCCGAATCAATTCGAAATTGCAGAGTTCGTCTCCTTCATTCTACTGTTATGTTTTTCACCATTTTCAATTATAAAAACCTTCATGATAGGTTCCCAAACTCGCAACCAAACCTACTAGACCCTATAACGACATTTATAAATGATTTCTAACATACTCAAAACATTAAATCATCACGGGGAGCCCTGAATTAATCCTTCACTTCAATTCCAAAACCCTAGATTATTCTTTTCATCGAAGAACATCAACAGAAATCCCATATTTGTCTTTTATTACCCTTACATACATTTTGATTTCGTTTTATATTCACATAGGGATTCAATCTACATGAAAATCCTACCCAATATCATGAATTAAGTTTCCAATTTAAGCCATAATCATTTATTCATGCAAATTATCCAATCCTACACTAACATGGATAGTATATACACTCAGATTTGGCGAGATAAACACTTACATGGAGTCTGTCTGTCTGAATTATGCATAAAAGTGGTGGAGTTATCTTCTCCTCCTTCCGATCTAAACTCTGGTGGTGGTGGTGGTGGTAGTGGTGGTGGTGGTGCAAAAATGGTGTGGAAAACCTTGGGAACCTTCACCTTCCTCCTCTAATGGCCCCTGTTAGATTTTGTAACTACTAACCCTAATTCACTTAACACATGTGTTGATATAAATATAGTAAATTCGTAAGTCCCTTTTCTCTAAAAAACCAAAAGACCAAAATACCCCTCTAAGGTGCTGGTATGGCCTAAAAATGCCCCGGAACCCAATCCAAACCCCCTAGTACACTTTTCTGAATATTTCAACCCTTCCAGACACTTTGGCGCACTTGAAATGACCATTTAGAAGACCCATAAATAAATCAGACTTTATTTTATAAATTTAAGTCTCGACACGTCTGACACACGCGTCCCGACTAAATTACCGTAACTATCATATTTCTCACTCACAATAATCATAATACATTCTTGCCAATTTATTATTCATTAAATAGGTAATAATTAATATAATTCTTACAAATAAATATTAACCATTGTCTCGCAAATTAATATTTATTTTTAATATGGATTAGTTTCCTAATAATTTTCCATTTTATTTAATTAATCTTAATATAAAATCATAAAAAATATGGGGTGTTATAATAGTGCAAGTTGAAATGAAAATTTGATCATTAAAAATGAAGCAATAATGTGTAGGTTTTATAAAACGACGCGTGCACCCCACGACTAGGCCACGAATTGATCCATGCCACGGACGTGTGACTTAAAACCAAGTTCGCGGGTGTAAGATCTGCAGACGACTCATATCTGGCCCTAAATGTGACCCACATGTCTGGTCCCAATGCGACGAGCTTTGATTAAAAAACCTAAATTACTCATAAGATGTAAAATCCATTGTTGATGTAAAAAATTAGATCGCTTTAATTATTCAATCACAGATAAATAAAATGAGACAAAGACTTTTAAAGTGGTTCAGCCTTATATGAATGTCCTACATCCACTGTTATGTTATTGCTGAGTGTTTGGGAATTCTCGATTACAAGTGCTATCAATAAATTCTCCTCCTTTTGAATGAGGGTGATACAAGGTATTTATAGCCCTTAGGCTTTACATGAAAGGGTTGATACATTAAATGATATACATATGAAATGGTAATACATTTAATGCAGCGTGTGCGTCAAGATGATAAACATTCAATGAATAGTTGAACTGTTGATTATCTGGAAATTAATGATACGGTCGAAATGCAGCTCGGACCGCCTTAGTTGCTCGTTGCTCAGGAGTTCCTCGGAGCGCTAGAGTACCTCGGAGTGCTGAAGTTCCTCGGTGTATCCTCGTTGCTCGGAGAGAACATGAGTTGGTCGGGGAAATGAACTTCCTCGTTGCTATTGTGCCAAGTAGATTGACACGTGTCTTCATATTATTCGTCCATATCAGCATATTAATTTTGGTATCAACAGAAGCCCCCAATGTTTCATATTTTGAACTTTGAGGAGTATGGAACATTCTTTCTCGGTATATGGCGATATTAAATGACTTTCCTGGGTTTTAGGAGCCTTTTCTTCATATTTGAATTTCCTTCCAAATTCGCAGAATCCGCCTTTTAGAATTTTTATGAGTGCTTCGATCTTCGTGCATTTTTGTCCTTTTAGCCGCCGATGGCGTATTAGTTTCTTTTGTGTAATCATTTCCTTCGCAGCTTCCCAAGGTAAAGTATTTAAACTTCTTAGGTAACCATATCGTCTTCTACCTTTTCCAATTTTCTGCATTCAAGCTTTATGTTCTCTCTCTCTCTTGTGCGTTCATCTTTTCCTTCGCTAGTTGTCAGCTCTTCCTTTTTCCTGTAAGATTCTCTTCTTTTCTTCTGTATTTCTTTTATTCACTATGGTTTATCTTGTGGAGTCTGTTGAGAAATTTCGTTCCGATTTTTCCATTCCTTCTTGGGTAACTCTGGAGTTTCTTTCTGAGCCTTCAGATTATTTTCGATTGGCTGAGGGACATTGGTTCCCCAGTCTATTCATTGCTAAATGTGGATTTTCTTTTCCGCCAAACCCCTTATGCTTAGAGTTCTGTCAGTACTTTGACGTTGTTCCTGCAAAAATAGCCCCCAATTCATGGAGAATAATTAATGGGGTGTATAAATTAAATCTAACTCATGGGACTCGTATAGGGATTCCTGAGATTATGTATTGCTATAGATGGGCTGTTTTAGATAATGTTTATTACTTAAAAACTAGGTTTTTAAATAGGTCTCTTGTAGTTAACCTCCCTGATGCAAATAGAGATTATTTTGAACATGGGGTGGTTATTAAAAATTGGCAATATGCCCCTTTGGTTGGAGATGCAGTATGCCAGGGTGCTAAATGCCCCCCATATGGCAATGGGATAGGTTTATTCTCATTTTCCTTTACTTATGAAATTATGCTTTTATCATATTTGACAAAATGTATGACTGATATTTCATTATGTATTTATTTGCAGTTGATAGTAAAAGAAAAACTCCAAAAGAATCAGAGGTTAATATTAAGCATCTGAAACTTATCTGGGGTTTGCATAAGAACGTTGCAGATGAGCACATCAGGTTTGCATCATATTTGCTGCAGTATAGGAGTTATACGACTTCTTATACTGCTCGTCCTGTGATTAGATCTGTTGAGCCAGCCTCCACTCCAGAGGATTCTTCTTCAGATTCTCACATCCCTTTAAGGCAGAGAATGGGCAGGAAAAGAGCTCCTCCTGCTTTATTTGATGACACTACTTCTGCTGATGAGGCCAAGAAAAGCAAAATTGATGTCCTAGAGGGGACTAAGAAGGTGGATGTTGCGCCTTCCAAAGCTACCGAGAAGCCCCCAGTGGCTCCGAGCAAGAAGGTTGCTCCTGTGGAGATGACTGCTATCTCTCCGACCAAGAGCTCATCCTTGGTTGAAACTGCTGAAGTCCCTTTGAGGAGATTGAGGAAATCGTCCTCGGTCAATTTGGTTGAAACTGTCAATCTGGATGAAACCATCTCCTCTCTACCAACTGGTGGTGTTAGTGTTCCAACCATCATTCCTCCGAGCTCTGCCATGAGCTCGGTAAAAAATTTGATCATACCCGAGGTCCAAGGAACTGATGAAAAGATTTCTAGGGATATGCTGACATCCCTAGCTACACCTCACCTTGCTTCAGTAAATTCCTCACACTCTGAATTTCCTCTCTTTCTTTGAATACTTGTATTTTTGTACTAACCTGTCACTTTTTCCTTTGTTCAGCTGGTGAATTGTTTTAACAACATCGTGAAGAAAGATGAAGCAATTAAAGTTTCCAGTTCCTCGTCGGGGGTAGAGGATGCTCTGCTGGGTTTGACCCAATCCTTGAAGGATTCTCGTCAGCAGTATAATGAGGACAAAGCTGACTGGGAGAAAAAGTTGTCTATAGTTGAAGCTGAGAAGGTGAAGTTGGCTGAGATCTCCAAGAGTTTGGAGAATAAGGTGAAAAGTTTAGAGGTCGAGCATCAAAAATATGACGACAAGCTCAAGAACTTTGGAGAGCTTGAAGATAAGCTGAAAAAGGAAGAGGAAGAGTTGTCCGTCCTGCGAGATGTCAAGCGCCAAAAAGAAGAATTGGATGCGAAGTTAAAGACTGCCGAGGATCTTCTATCCGAGAAGCTCTCCTCGGAGAAACTGAAAAGAAAACTCGCAGTTAAAAAATCCTTCAGCGCTGGCTAGGATAAAGGATGGGACAAAGGGATTGCTGCGATGACATCCCAAGTACAATACGGGAAGTTGAAATACTTTCGAGATGGATGGGTAGCTTCCCTGCAGGAATTGAAGATCAAAGACGACTCTGAGCTATTTCAGCTACACCTCCCTGGTCCTCCCCCACCAATTGTAGAAGAAGAAGAGGATGAGGCTATCTCTGATGAATCTTCCATGTCCATGGGTGATCAAGTCCCTGTCTCTCTACCTTCTGCCAACGAAGACATTTCTTCCATGCTTCCTCCTCCTGAGAAAATTTCAACTCCTGCTGATCAAGCTGCTGTTACCACCGAGCAACCAAGCTCCTCGTCCCAGCCTCCCGAGAAACTCTTGGGAGACAAGGAAAAGGTGTGAAGTTGTTCGGTATCATTTCTATCTTTCATTATCATTTGTAATCAAATAATGTAATCTTTTTATGATCTAATAAAATACACCTTTGTTCTTCTCTGTTGTTGATGATTTGTTTTTGTTGACTATTGTCTTCTCTTCATTAGTTTATGGACAGGATGGAATTGCTATCTGCCAATGATACAAAACGGATGCAGCAATGTCACGAATACTATAAGGCTGGTCACACAGAGCTAAGTGTATCAGAAATTGCTGACATCCTTGGCCATGAAGCTTCAGAACAGGCAATTGAGGCTTATCGATACTTGAAAGCTTTACTTGACCGAGCTGTGGCCAATAAAGTGGCCTACTATGAATTGATCGAGGAGCTTCATTGTACCTTAGAAGATCTTCAGAATCAGCACAATGAATCAACTGCCTTGTTGCACAAGGAATATGAGAATAGGTATCATCACCTTTCCTCTGAGACAGGTCACAAAAAGATCATCGATGGGTACGATGTTAGGGAGAGAACCCTAAAAGGTGAAGTTGAGGCCTGCAGACAGATCGTCGAGCTGCTGGAACATGAGAACAACAATTTGCAGAAAAAGTTGGCACAATATGAGTCTGCAGCTTCATCCTCTACTGCCTTGATACCGGTCACTGATGAAGGATTCTCATTCTTAGAGGTTGAAAACGCCAAATTAAGGCAAGAATTGGATACGTTAAGAAAATATGGTGTTTCTACTACTGCTCGGGGACGAGGAAGAGGGTCTCGTGGGCGAGGAAGAGCTGTTCAAAATGTTATCGAGGAGCAAAGTTCTCCACCTGCTCGGAGTCGATCAAGAGTTCTCAGTCGTAATGTTGAAGAAGCTCGCACTCAGTCTACTTTGGAAACTCAAGCGTTCCAATTGAATGCAAAAGATCGTGCTTTGTCTGAAATGTCCAAGAAAAACCTATCTTTGGAAGATCAACTTACTACAACGAAGTCTGCCTTGAATAATAAAGATGTTTTTGCCAGGAGCCTTCACGAGCAACTAGAGAGAATAACTTTCCAATTCCACAAACAACCTCGTGAGTTTTGGATGGCAGGCTACAATGAAGCCCTTTGTCACTTGGATGCTCGCCTTGAAAATGCCAATAATGAGGGTTATAAACAGGGATGGTTGAACGCACTGGATGTGTTAAAGCTAGAGCAGGGCCATTATTTATGGGATTATCATACTCCTGGGCTACTAGACTTGCCTGTACCGCCTTATAAACTAGACATGGAATGGATCCCAGCTCATGCTATTGGTCGGAGCTTAATTTCAAAATATCTTGGTGACTATAGTCTTCATTCTCAGATTGAATTATCTCGTCCCGAGCATCTCTTGGATACTCCTTCAGTAATGAATGTCAGAATGTTGAGGGACTTGAATTTTATCAATTCTCCCCAAACATTAAATGATCCTCCTGCTGGCGAGGAACCTGTATCGAAGGCTAAAGGGAAAAAACCAATAGAATAGGATTTTCAATGTAATAGTTAGCAAACATATGTAACTTGTAATTTATTTTTAATTTTAATGAAAGACTTTCATTTTCTGTTTGCAAATCTGTATAGCTATTCTTTTGTACTTGCCTAACACTTTTACATATGTGCATATGTATCTGTTAAAAAAGATAACAATTTTGTGTTGTTCATCAACCAACTTAGTAATAAACAGTTACAAGTATCGAAAATGTTGTTCAATCACTTAATAATAAAGTAATGAGTATAAAAATGTTTAAATTTTTTCCAACCAACTAAGGTTGTAAAATTGTACTTGTCGACGAAGCATAATTAGCGAGAGTTTTCATAAAATGTGTCCGACCAACCAGGTTGATGGACCCTCCTCATCAATAAGTTTTCCTCGTTGACCAACTACAATTAGTGGGTTTCTATTCCCGACCAACTATACTTGGCTCAGTTTGGAATATTTTGTATTTTCTGGAATAATTTTACCTTCTGACCAACTTGTTGGCATATTTTGTTTCTTAACCATCCAAAATTGGCATTTTAAGAATGTTGTTCTCGCCCTTTTACCATCCAAAGTTGGTCGTGGGTTTGAACTATTAGGTTCTTTCGAACTATCTTGTCCACAAGCTCTTTTACCAACCGAAGTTGATCACGCAAGTGTATGCCTCCTAACCAAAGGAGTATAATTTGTTCTCGCTATTTTACCAACCGAAGTTGATCATGCTCGAACTATCAGGTTCTTTCGAACTATCT
Organism: Sambucus nigra; assembly: GCA_949130495.1. Lineage (NCBI taxonomy): Eukaryota > Viridiplantae > Streptophyta > Magnoliopsida > Dipsacales > Adoxaceae > Sambucus > Sambucus nigra. The sequence continues at coordinate 25,291,437 of OX422218.1, read as the reverse complement.
TGTCCACAAGATCTTTTACCAACCGAAGTTGATCACGCAAGTGTACGCCTCCTAACCAAAGGAGTATAATTGGTTCTCGCTATTTTACCAACCGAAGTTGATCACGCTTGAACTATCAGGTTCTTTCGAACTATCTTGTCCACAAGCTCTTTTACCAACCGAAGTTGATCACGCAAGTGTACGCCTCCTAACCAAAGGAGTATAATTTGTTCTCGCCCTTTTACCAACCGGAATTGGTCGTGGGTCTGAACTATCATCTTCTTTTTGCTGTTGAATAGCGTAGTGTACAACACTAGTATTCCCCGAAAAACTTTCAAACAAAGGAGAGAGAGAAAAAATTGTGAACATCATTGTTTTATTCATGTTGATGGAACTGCTGTACATTTTACATTACTGATAATACTTGCGAAGGTGTTCAGCATTCCAAGCATTCTTGAATTCCTCTCCTTCTAGAGTTGCTATTCGGTAAGTTCCTGGTCGAACAACTTCTGTAACTCGGTAAGGTCCATACCAGTTGGCTTCAAGCTTATTGTTCTTCTGAATGACCTTTTTTAGCACATAATCCCCTTCTTTTAAGTCGCATTTCTTCACCCTTTTGTTGTAGAACAGAGTTGTGCGTTGTTGGTAAGCAGCATTCCTAATGGATGCCTCTTCTCTAACCTCCTCGAGCATATCCAAATCCAGTCTTCTCATCAAGTCACTGATTAGGGAATTGAAATTCAACACTCTGTGTGTTGGTAGACCCAACTCGGCAGGTATTACAGCCTCACTTCCAAATGCTAGCATATATGGTGATTCTCCAGTCGCTGCTCGGGGAGTTATTCGGTAAGCCCACAATACTGATTGTAGCTCATTAATCCAATTAGATTTAGCTTCACTTAGCCTCTTCTTTAAACCATTTAGTAGTGTTCTGTTTGTCACCTCGGTCTGCCCATTGCTTTGAGGATGACCTGGTGCTGAATGGGTCTTCGGGATGTTTGATTGTTGACAATAGGCAGCAAACTCTTCATTGTCGAATTGTGTTCCATGATCTGTGATGAAGGCATGACGGAGACCATATCGACAGATGATATTCTTCCAAACAAACTGGTATACCTTCTCGTACGTCATATCGATAAGGGGTTCAGCTTCTACCCACTTAGTAAAATAATCTACTGCAACGACGAGGTACTTGAATCTTCCTCGGGTGATTGGCAGTGGTCCAACCAAATCAATTCCCCACATGGCAAATGGCCAAGGGGAAGTTATGGGTGTCAACAATGCTTGTGGAGTTCATCGGATGGAGTAAAAACGTTGGCACTTGTCACATTTCTTAGCATAGGCTATACAATCAGCCCTCATCGTCGGCCAGTAGTATCCTTGCGTCATCACTCTTTGCAAAAGTGTCGGACCTGCCACATGTGCTCCACAAGACCCTTCATGGATTTCTTCAATCAATTCTTTCACTTCGGAGGGGTGTACACATCTCTGCAAACCTACCATAATTCCTCGTCTATACAAAACACCATTAGTTAGTACATACCGAGCAGCTTTAAACTTCAATTTCTTTGCCGCAAGCTTGTCCTCTGGCAATTCTCCCTCTTTAATATATGCCCTGATGGGATCCATCCAAGATGGTCCTAAATCAAGGGTAATGACATTCATCGTCAGGTTTTCATCTATGCTCCGACTTTCCAGTACTTCAATTGGTATCGTTCTTCGCAGCTCGGTACGAGTAGCTGATGCTAGTCGGGCCAGTGCGTCTGCTTATGCATTTTCTATTCTGGGTATTCTGATCAACTGAATGGCATCAAATTCTGCCAACAATTCCATCACCTTTGCATGATACTTGACCATTAGTTCTCCTTTAATCGCATATGTTCCCATCATCTGATTCATAATTAATTGAGAATCACTGAATACCATCACTTGTAGTGCTTCCATAATCTTTGCTAAATTAAGACCTGCTATCATGGCCTCATACTCAGCCTCATTATTGGAGGTTTTGAATTGAAATCGCAAGGCATATTCTATATCAATCTCGTCTGGGGTTTTCAAAACAATCCCTGCTCCACAACCTGCTGTGCAAGATGACCCATCTACATACAATCTCCATGTAGGTAACTCGTGTTCAAATTTCTTATCCAATAGAGTTACTCGGTGGAATATCTGTTGTTCTCTTCCATCCTCCCCTGTTAATTTTCGCTCCTCGTCGACCATCTCTTCTTCCCTTTTACCAACCGGAGTTGGTCTGGGTTTGAATTTAATGATCTTTCTACATCCACAAGCCCTTTTACCAACCGGAGTTGGTCTGGACTTATGTCTGTTGATCCTGTAACATCCACAGGTTGATCAGTGAGCACTTTTTGTTCCTCGTGGGTATCAGGATATGTAAACTCTGCTATAAAATCTGCTACAGCTTGCCCTTTCAATGATGATCGGGGTTCATACACAATATCATATTCGTCGAGCTCTATTGCCCAGTACATCAGTCTCCCTGACTTTTCTAGCTTATGAAGGGCTTGTCTCAATGGCATGTCGGTATAAACGACGATGGTATGGGCTTGAAAATATGGCCTCATTCTTCTACTTGCTTCAATTAATGCCAATGCCAATTTTTCTAACTTTGGGTACCTAATCTCTGCACCTCGGAAAGCCTTACTTGTGTAATAAATTGGCTTCTGAACTCCATTCTCCAATCTGATCAATGCTGAGCTGACTGCATGCTCTGATACTGCCAGGTATAAGTACAACTTCTCTCCCGTTATTGTCCTTGACAACAGTGGAGGTGTTCCCAGATATTTTTTCAAGTCTTGAAAGGCTCTTTCACATTAACCGTTCCACTCGAAAGTTTTTCGAAGTGTTTTGAAGAATGGTAAGCATCTATCTGTTGCTCGAGATACAAATCTGTTGAGTGCTGCGACTCGTCCTGTAAGACTCTGCACTTCTTTCTTTGTTGTTGGAGATCGCAACCCTAAAAGAGCTTTGATCTTTTCTGGATTTGCTTCAATGCCTCACTGGTTGACAATGTACCTGAGAAACATTCCTTCTCGTACTCCAAATGTGCACTTCATCGGGTTGAGCTTCATCTGATATTTATCCAGTTCATCAAAAGTCTGACTTAAATCAACTAGATGACTAGCAGCTTTCTTGCTTTTTGTCAGCATATCATCGACATAGACTTCCATATTGCAACTGATTTGTTCGGAAAAAACCTTGTTCATCAGCCACTGGTATGTCGCTCCTACATTTTTCAAACCAAAAGTCATAACATTATAACAATAAGTACCCCTAGGGGTAATAAAATAAGTACTCTCCCTGTCTTCAGGTTTCATCTTGATCTGGTTGTAGCCTGAATAAGCGTCCATGAAGCTGAGCAGCTCGTGCCCAGATGTAGCATCCACTAACTGATCAATTCTGGGTAATGGAAAGTGGTCCTTTGGGCACGCCTTGTTGAGATCAGTGAAATCAACACACATTCTCCATTTATTGTTTTTTTTCTTTACCATCACCACATTTGCCAACCAGTCCGGGTATTTCACATCTTCAATTAATTGAGATTTCTGGAGCTTGTCGACCTCCTCTTGAATAGATTGATTTTTCTCGGGGCTAAATACCCTTCTTCTCTGCTTTACAGGCTTGATCTCCCTATTCACATTGAGCCCCTGACATAAGAAGTTTGGATCTATTCCTGGCATGTCCTCATGACTCCAAGCGAAAGTTTTCTTCCTATTTCTCAAGAAAGTTATCAACTCCTGTTTTATTGAAGCATCTAACGATGAACCTATCTGGGTTACTCGTTCAGGGTGCTCGTCATCCAGAATAACATTTTCTGTAGATTCCACCACCTGTCCTTTTACAAGTTGGGATTCATCTTTGGGATCGAGAGTTTCAATCTCTGTATCTTCTTCCACCTGGTAAGTAGTAGTCTTTTTCCTTGATTCCTCAAGCTCCTCTTGCTCGGCAGATGAATAATAGCATTTTGATCACCTTTCACAACTCCTACTCCAAAGTTTGTTGGGAATTTTAAGCATTGATGCACTGTAGATGGAACTGCTTCAAACTTCTTCAAACCAACTCTTCCCATGATGATGTTGTAAGCTGACTGCACATTCTTATCCATCACAAAGAAGCGTACTCTTTCTGTTCGATAAGCAGGCCAAGTTCCAATGAATATATCTAACTTGATCGTCCCAAGTGGAAAAACATTCTCGCCAGGAAAACCTAGGAGGGGTCTGTGATACGGTTCCAATTGAGATAATTTCAGATTCAAACTGTCAAAGCATGAATAGTACATGATGTCTGCCGAACTTCCATTGTCTACCAACACCCTTGAAATCACTACTTCCTTCATCCTCATTTTGATCACCAGAGGATCGTCGTGAGGATAAAGAACACCTGCTAGGTCGTTTTTTGAAAAACCAATGACCAGCCTCTCTTTATTTACCTTCCTCGGACGATCGTCCTCGGCCAGATTTATTCGCTGAATATATGAACAAGCTTGAGCCTCTCCAAGGTAAGCCTTTCTTTCTGCAGTAAGGTCTTCTCCTCCTGCATCTCCTCCTGTAATGACATTACAATCAAATGACCCAAAACGTATAGAAAATACCTCTCGTTCTGGCTGTCTTGGTTTCTTGGGAAGGTCGGGGTCATCATCTGGATCATCTTCATGGTTTCTCTTATTTTTCTCTTCTGCTCGACGAGGAGATCTAGACCTCTCTCTAGTTCGGTCGTTATTTTTTCTTTCACCTCTCTGATCAACATATTTTGCTAGCTTTCCTCTTCGGATGAGTGTTTCAATCCCGTTCTGAAGAGCTATGCAATTTTTGGTCATGTGACCATGATCTTTAAGAAACTCGCAATATTTATCCTTACTCCTCGAATCAGGGTCTGTCCTCAGTTTCTTTGGCCATTTTACCTCCTCGTTGTTCTTGATTTCTTCCAAGACATGATGAATACCCATTTTCAAAGGAGTATAATTGTCGTATTTCTTCAGGATTTCCCATGATGATTTATTATTTCTGGAACGTTTGTCACCGCCATTGCCCTTATGCTCTTTAATTTTAGACTTGTCGACGTCCACCTTGGTGTCTTTATCCATATTCTTATTTGCAACCATAGCTTCCTCGGCATTCATGATTTTGGCCGCTTTTGCCATCAACTCTGACATAGTTTTAGGTGGATCTTTCGCCAAGGTGTAATACAATTTATTAGGCAACAACCCACTCATCAAGACGGTGATTGTTGTCTTTTCTTCGTAATCTATGACTTCCAGCTTCTCGTTATTGAAACGAGTTATGTAATCTCTAGTACTCTCACCAGATTTTTGTCTAACGCTTAACAAGTGTGCTACTCGTTTTACTGGCTTTGCCCCAAAATAGAAATTGCCAATAAACAACTCAGCCAACTGAAAGAAAGTTGAAATCTTACCCCTAGGAAGATTGTTGTACCATATCTGGGCAGCTCCAGTAAGAGTTCCTGAGAACGCTCTGCATCTCATCTCGTCGGGGACGACATAGATGTCGGCAGCAGCTTGATATTGCTCTATGTGAAGAACAGGATCTATCTTTCCATCATATTTGGGGGTCACTACAGGTGCTTTGAACTTTGACGGTGTAGGAAAATTCACAATGGCCTGTACAAAAGGTGTTCCTCGAACAAAAGTTCATTGTAGGGGGTTCTTTGCCTTGGCCATTTCTCCCAATTTATCCTCCAACCGTTGGAGAGATCCTTTCCATGCTTCATTTCCTTCCTTGGGCCTATTGGTTCGAGCAATTTATCGTTCTGAGGTAGCTTCTTGAGATCTATCTTGACGAGCAGCTGGTCGTGATTGTGCTGATCCTTCTCTTAGATCTGATGGTTGTCGAAAATTCCTCGACATGGTCTTAGGTGGAATCCTATTCCTCCTAGGGCCTAATTGACTGAAAGGAGACACCCTACTCAGTCTTTCTAAAGCACTGGGTCTTTCTGGAGAGAGGGTGATATGTTGATCAGTATCTGTAGCCCTTATTGACGAAGTTCGCCCAGGTTGATAAGAGAAATCATCAGACTCTTCATTACGACGTGACTCAGTACACCTGGATCGTGAAGAAAGTAAATAAGTTTGCCTCTGACCACTTTGCTGTCCTGAACGTGCAGGTGCACCGCCATGAAGGGTTTGTATGAGTTGCCTCATTGTTTCTTGCATGCCGGTTTGTCCTTGAGCCATATTCGTCATAATCCCGGCTAGATTTGGAGGTGCAGAGGGATTCAGAGGATTTCCAGTATTTCCAGCGTTTCGATTGCTAGATTCTGGATTATCCGCCATTGATGATGAATGATTTTTGGTGAAAAACGATAGTAACAATCGATTCCCACAGACGGTGCCAATCTGTTGATGTAAAAAATTAGATCGCTCTAATTATTCAATCACAGATAAATAAAATAAGACAAAGACTTTTAAAGTGGTTCATCCTTATATGAATGGCCTACATCCATTGTTATGTTATTGCTGAGTGTTTGGGAATTCTCGATTACAAGTGCTGTCAAGAAATTCTCCTCCTTTTGAATGAGGGTGATACAAGGTATTTATAGCCCTTAGGCTGTACATGAAAGGGTTGATACATTAAATGATATACATATGAAATGGTAATACATTTAATGCAGCGTGTGCGTCAAGATGATAAACATTCACTGAATAGTTAAACTGTTGATTATCTGGAAATTAATGATACGGCCGAGATACAGCTCGAACCGCCTTAGTTGCTCGTTGCTCAGGAGTTCCTCGGAACGCTAGAGTACCTCGGAGTGCTGAAGTTCCTCGGTGTATCCTCGTTTCTCGGAGAGAACATGAGTTGGTCGGGGAAATGAACTTCCTCGTTGCTATTGTGCCAAGTAGATTGACACGTGTCTTCATATTATTCGTCCATATCAGCATATTAATTTTGGTATCAACATCCATTATTCCTACTTGCTTCCCAAGTCAATCGCTTTTATATTAATGCCCTTAAGTCCTTATTCAAATTACACAAGAGTCTAAATCCACATTTATCTTCTAATAATTACCGAATTAACCCTCTACTTTTATAAATTAAAATTTAGCCTAAAACTTTTCATCAATTTATCAATTGAACTATAAAATTATAAATAAGTTCCATTTAACTTATTTTCTCAACGTGAATTCAAATTTTTATATTCTAATTCATTAAGTCTTTATTACTTAAATAATCTTTTAAAATGTCGAGTTATTACAATAAAAATAACCATAAATTACAAATTATCTTATGTATAGAATATAATGATATTATCTCAAGATGGTACTATTAAATACACACAAGTGTAACTGTATAATCTTATGAAATTATGAATCGTTTGTTATAGCCAATACAACTTATGACATATTATTCTACTGCATCCTCACATATAGTGTCAGGTTTGTCGAAAAATTATTCACAATATTTATTCTTCAATGAACTAATGATCTAATCTTTTTTTATCGAAGTTGAACTTTACACACTAATAATCTACTATGTATGATGAAATACACGATATATTAATATGAATGCCTACTAAAAAATATCCAAAATGGCTTTAAATATATGAGTTCAATAATAATGAAGTGACACAACTCAAGATCGGTTAGTGTGATATGTAGTATAAATCATAGACAAGAAGCACATGAATTCTCGCATTGCTTGTGCTCGTATCCGAATGATTATATGATTTTTAAACATTGTACAATGGTTTTTCCTTACTCGCACCATTCATTTCTAAAATTCATTTAGATATTATGATTTTTAAAACGTGAAAATATCATAATAGAAATTAGATAATACTATATGACCTAGCTTGTATTAAAAATATAGTAGTTTTTCGATCGATGTATACTTTTTTACGCTAATTGGTTCAAATTTACATATATCTTGTAAACTATTATACTATAAAATATTGATGAATAATGTAATTTCTCTTGTGACACGTCGCACATCTACAAAGTACAAGGTTTACTCACTTAAGTTTTCAAAATTTGCGTATTATTTAAATTAAATTAGTTTTTAAATCATTTTAAAAACTATTATTTAAAAATAACTCTATTTTGTTACTGAAATAGGATTTATTATAAAGTATGTTATACATATTTATGACATCACGTGTCGACAATGACACATACATACTTCATATGTCTGACCCATGTAATACAGGTCACTTCGTTTTCCATTTTAAATATATTTTCTAGTAATTTATAAAATAATTCCTACAAACCATATAATATTTTTTAAAGACTATATGAAAAACAATAATGCGCATTGTAGGATTAACTTTGCGGACTTCTCAACATAAGTTTTTGTGTATATATATATATAGAAAATCTCCTATAAGGACTCCTTATGGTACAAATCCCGGTACATACCATTTTTTTAAAATAGTAAAAAAATGATTTTTTTTTATGAAACTTCATGGATATGATCTCCACGTTGAGAAATCATATCCAATATGTTTTGTCAAAAAATTCAATTAAAAAAGCCATTGATATTAGGTGATATCTAAAAAAATGGTATAAATATGCATTTTCAATCGTTGAAATATTGGGTCGGCGCCAGCTGCCTTATTGTTTTAATTTTTTTATTAAACTTCATGGATATTATCTTCTCACTATCGAGATCATATCCATGAAGTTTCAACAAAAAAATTCAATCAAAAAGTGGGTGATATGATCGCCAACATTTCAACGGTCTAAAATGCATATTTATAGAATTTTTTTACATATCACCTTATCTCAACGGTTTGTTTCTTGAATTTATTTATGAAAAAAATTGGAGAGGATCTTCCCAACATGGAGATCATATTCATGAAGTTTCATAAAAAAATTCATTTTTTTACTGTTTTAAAAAAATGGTATGTACTGGGGTCTGCACCACAAGGAGTTCGTACATGAGAGGGCATCTCTCTCTCTCTCTCTCTCTCTCTCTCTCTCTCTATATATATATATATATATATATATATATATATATATATATATATATATATATATATATATATATATATATATATTTGTGTGTGTGTTGTTACACCCCGCCTAATTAAATACCGGGTGATCAGTCCTTTATTAAATTAAAAACCAGCTGAATGGTTGGTTCATTCTCAGCATCACTGTCGCAAAATAATATTTCTAATTTGAACACCCTAAATTATTAAGCTAAGTGTCAAAACCATTTAAAACCTCATTTTTCCTTTATTAAATACCCAAAAAAAAACCTTTTTAATGCCCAACAGTTAAGAATTACATAAATACCAAGGATGACAATTTACACACAAGAGTTTAACCATCTATATCATCCCAACCAAGTATAAGAGCCATAAATGAAATCATTCTGACAAAAGTTAACTCCCGAGGAGTACTAATTGCTGGAAATATCACAAATCTCTGACATATCCAACTGGAATAGGAAATCAGACGACACATGCCCTAACTATGAAGATCTAAAGTAGGAACTAATTCAATGACAAAGTCGTCTAAAGCAAGGGCCTACAACTCCCACATAAGCTGTAGCACATCCAATCCAATGAACCTAAGCATGACGCCCCTGTGGATGGGCACCTGTAATACATACATATATATACAAAAGAGAAAGAAATGATAGAAAACGGGTCAGAGCCCGAGTGTCAAACAATTTTAAAAATAGTTTAGCAAGTATTTGAAATGCTTACCAGCTAATATCACAACCATGTTAGTGTGCGACACTCTCTTGAAAATTCTCACCTCGTATCTAGTGTGCACGACTACCGTACTAATAAATTTCATTAGTTTCCCTATCTTATTCTCCAATAGGTTTTATCATGTGAAAAGCGAGGTTATGATATTTACTTTAGGAAATCATTATCTTCCATTTTCTTACATTACTTTGAACCACTCATGACAAAATTCATGAACACTTGTTAAAAAGTTGAAGCATTTATTAATTACTTAGCTACTTATACCCACAGTGTAAAGTTTCCATATATAAGCATATATATATATATATATATATATATATATATATATATATATATATATATATATATATATATATATATATATACTATCGGCACCCAACATAAATCTATGGTGTTGGCATACTCTGCTATCAAGTTCCCGTATCACTCACACTAAGGGAAATACGAGTTTGGAATCACTCTCGAACTGTATTAACACAATACGCATACAAATGGAGGCGAAGCATAGTTCCAAGTCACTAAGAGGTCAGCACATACCCTCACGTCTCTTAGGACCGTCTGACTATCGATCGGATAGCCTGTACTAAGGATTCCTATGTTCTAGGGTACAAGTCAATATCCCCCATAAAGGTCCAATCGAGATAAGACTGTCCCAATGCGGAAACCTTCGTGATAGCAAGTAGCTTGGTTATGATTTTTACACAGATACATAATATATGCACAATCACATAGTCATATATATAAATATTCACATTTTCCAAATTATGTTCGCCCACCACCCGTAATTATTATTATCCGTTCTCAACACAAATTTTACTTAATTATATCTTATAACGGATTCGTCTCTTTTATTCTCATTTATTATTTACTTCATACTTACTTATTATCTCTCGAAGTATTCTCTCTCACTAAGTATAAATATCAATAGGTACCCTCACTTACCTTCTAGTCCAAATCTTTCATGAGTCTCACTCTTTTAGTAAATGTACGCACAATTTTCATTGTATGAATAACTCTCCGTTAACCCAAAATTTCATCTCATATTAATTTCACTCAATGGAGTCTACTTAGACCCTATTGGTCATCTTCATAACCCATTATACTCTATCAATGATGATCAAAGGTTCCTACGCATTTTAACCGGACTAAACAAAAAAAGGGAAAAAATATGCAGTTTTCCAGGAGGGGTCGATTGATCGGTCGTCGATCGATCGTCGATCGATCGATGATCTTGGTCGATCGATCGATCAAGCAGTTCTTGCCCAGTTAGGTGCAAATTTCAACCTACGGTTTCAATCATTCTAACCCCTCCAAACCTCTATAATTTCATCCCAAACTCCCATCAAAGTAATCCAAGTGTATAAGCAATGTACATAAACAAGTTCTAACGTAACGACATAAATAAATCCTCAATGAATCTATCAGAAAGGGGTTTAATCTCAAATCTATTTATAAAACCAAATTTTGCATGAATAATCACCACCCTCTATTTTAATCAAGATTTTCCTCCCAAATAACATAGTAAATTCATGGGTAATCCTCTACATATGATCAAGATTGTAGACTACATGGGTTCTCCCTACAACACATATAAATTCTCTTTCAAAATATATAAGTTTTCCATTAAAACATACGATTTCCATTCCTAGACTAACATGGAAGGTATATTAACTTGGAATTTAGCAAGATAGATACTTGCCTCGGATTCAAGGGTCTGATTTGTTAATGAAAAATATATGTTCGCGGTCCTCGTCGTGCGATCTACGTTTTGGTGGTGGTTGCGATGAAATTGGGTGAGTTCTAGGCCTTGGATTGCTTGAAGACTCTTCACCTTCTTCTCAAATCTCTTCACCTTCTTCTCTAATCACTTCACCTTCTTCTCTAATGGATGTCTTAGGCTTTGTGTTTGTTAACCCCAAGAGATAACTCTAAATAGTTAATAAATACTAAGAAAATTCGTGGGTTTAATTATCCAAAATTACAAAATGTCTAAAATACCCTCCTAGGATGTCAATTAGGCCTAAAAATGCCCCGAGACCCAAATTAAACCCCCGGGTAGACTTTTCTGACTATCTCGACCCTTCTGAACACTTTGGCGCACTCAAAATGACTATACGAATGACTTATAATCTATTCACTTTAATAATAATTATTTAGTCCTGACATGACACAGGCGTGTCCCGAATTAAATTTCCATAATTGCCATTTTATTCACTCGTGACAATTTTAATAAAATCAATCTCATATATTACTTTACATATTTAGTAATATTCAACAAATTTCCAATAATTACTAACTCACATCATGCTAGTAAATATAAAAAAAATCCGAATTAATATTAAATTAATACCTCAAATTAAATTGAATAAATTCCTAATTTTAAAAGCCATAAAAATACGGGGTATTACATACTTCCCTCGTAATAATGGAATTTCGTCCTGAAATTCAGAAAAATAAAGCGTAACTTGTAAGAACAACTCCGGTTATTAATCTCAAATCTCATGTAATTTCCTTCATTCCACCCATACAGTACATTACCGAATACCCCCACTAATGTTATACTCTAAGCCTTACCATTTAGTTTAAATTATCTTGAGTTAAACTTTACCCAATCCTTACTATACCATCCTCATGGAAAAATTATGGGGAGTAACGATCCTAAGTCATCAAACAACTAAATCTGGAAGTCATAACTTCTACTTTCATTAACCTCAAGAATACTTATTGTGACACAAACATGGAAAATACTACAATCAAATCATCCAGGGCGCCCGTACACCCAATGTGTGTACATTCCATCATAAGGTCTAAATGAATTTGATTCCTCTGTAAGATTACCCTTAATTAACTTACTACTTAGTCTATAATCCGTATTTCTATGATTTCGACATTCTCATTTGGCGATTCCATTTGCCTTAAATCATGATACAACTCATAACTCTCTCATTAATATATATATACATAGATAAGGGCAAAGGTTATAAACTCATATTCTAAAGACCTAACTTACTTCGACTCCCAACCTTCTTTAGTTTCATGCGTGGGGTGTCTCGCAGAGCAAAATCCAAATAAGGACCCCCCCCGATACACTACTACCTAAAATAGTTGGTCATCAAAACTTCTCAGGTCCTTAGTCTATAGTATATAACATCCCAAAAAGTTTTATCTATTTATATAAAAGTCCACTTATTAACTCTCTTGTCAAAGACAATATGTTGGCTATAATGATCATTCTTAGTCTCATATACAACAAGTTAATCCATGCTGATAATCACATCCTACTCGGACATGTCTATAACAAGTAAATCCCTGATACTATTAAACTCACATTTTGATATATACAAGAAAATAATAGGCACCCCACTACCCATCGGTGAGTCTACATAAATAATAGTGCCAATGGCCAAGTCTAGTAACCCTATGGTCTACGCAATTCTAATAACTACAAATGAATGTGAGGTCCTAATAACAATCATTATGCACCCCATAATTCCATAGATAGAAAATGTACCCTCATTCCCGAGCGGTGGTTGTTGACTCCCACTATTATAACTTTGCTCCGATGAGTCAAGAAAAATTTTACCCCAAATTTTTAGTTTTAGTTAACCACACTCCACTATATGTCCAAGTCTTTGAATATATTGCCTTCGTTGAGTAATACACCCAATTCCCGCATTTCTATAACTTCTACTGATGGCTCTCATCAATTTTTTATTTGACCATCTCCCAAGCGTACTACGTTGGGTGAGTCTAATTTGGCATCACCTTCGACTATAGCAGCACTTGGAATTTGTAGGTTGCGTCATAACCGTCTCTATAGTCCTGGACTCTCGTGCCTTACTAGGGGTGACCTCAACTACGGTCATCATCCTCGAACATACTTCATAACCTCCTAAGTACGATCTCCGCTATCCGTCCAATGGCCCTCATCTTCCATACTTCTTGTACGAACACGTCCGAACACAAATAAGATTCACTATTATATACATTATAACAAGAGAACTGAATCTTACCATAGAAATCAATAATCCTAATCATAGGGCTCTATATCAAACAAAGTAATACTCAGTTGAAAGTATAGTAAGCCGTACAGACCCTAAAGGACACTAGAACTTTATGCTCTGATACCACCTGTAACACCCCGCCTAATTAAATACCGGATGATCAGTCCTTTATTAAATTAAAAACCAGGTGAACGGTTGGTTCATTCTCAGCATCATTGTCGCAAAATAATATTTCCATTTTGAACACCCTAAATAATTAAGCTAAGTGTCCAAACCATTTAAAATCTCATTTTTCCTTTATTAAATACCAAAAAAAACCTTTTTAATACCCAACAGTTAAGAATTACAAAAATACTAAGCATGGAAATTTACACACAAGAGTTAAACCATCTATATAATTCCAACCAAGTGTAAGAACCATAAATGAAATCATTCTAACAAGAGTTAACTCCTGAGGAATACTGAATGCTGGAAATATCACAAATCTCTGACAAATCCAACTAGAATAGGAAATCGGGTGACACATGCCCTAACTATGAAGATCTAAAGTAGGAACTGATTCAATGACGAAGTCGTCTAAAGCAAGGGCCTACAACTCCCATATAAGCTGCAGCACGTCCAATCCAAAGAACCTAAGCATGACGCCCATGTGGCTGGGCACCTGTAATACATACATATATATACAAAAGAGAAAGAAATAACAGAAAACGGGTCAGAGCCTGATTGTAAAACAATTTTAAAAATAGTTTAGAAAGTTTTAAAAATGCTTACCGACTAATATCACAACCATGTTAGTATGCGACACTCTCTTGAAAATTCTTACCTCTCATCTAGTGTTCACGACTACTGTACTAATAAATTTCATCAGTTTCCCTATCTTATTCTCCAATAGGTTTTATCATGTGAAAAGCGAGGTTATGATATTTACTTTAGGAAATCATTATCTTCCATTTTCTTACATTACTTAGAACCACTCATTATCGTTACAAAATTCATGAACACTTGTTATAAAGTTGAAGCATTTATTCATTACTTAACTACTTATACCCACAGTGTAAAGTTTCCATATATAAGCGTATATATATATATGTATGTATACTATCGGCACCCCACATAAATCTATGGTGTTGGCATACTCTGCTATCAAGTCCCCGTATCATTCACACTAAGGGAAATACTAGTTCGGAATCACTCTCGAACTGTATTAACACAATACACATACAAATGGAGGCGAATCATAATTCCAAGTCACTAAGAGGTCAGCACATACCCTCACGTCTCTTAGGACCGTCTGACTATCGATCCGATAGCCTGTACCAAGGATTCTTATGTTCTAGGGTACAAGTCAATATCCCCCATAAAGGTCCAATCGAGATAAGACTGTCCCAATGCGGAAACCTCCGTGATAGCAAGTAGCCCGGGTATGATTTTTACACAGATACATAGTATATGCACAATCAAAGTCATATATATAAATATTCACATTTTCCAAATTAAGTTCGCCCACAACCCATAATTATTATTATTCGTTCTCAACACAAATTTTACTCAATTATTCTCATAACGGATTCGTCTCGTTTATTCTCATTTATAATTTACTTCATACTTACTTCTTATCTCTCTAAGTATTCCATCTCACTAAGTATAAATATCAGTAAGAATACCCTCACTTACCTTCTAGTCTAAATCTTTCATGAGTCTCAATCTTTCAGTAAACGTACGGACAATTTTCAATGTATGAATAACTCCCCGTTAACCCAAAATTTCATCTCATATTAATTTCACTCAACGGAGTCTACTTAGACCCTATTCGTCATCATCATAACTCATTATACTCTATCAATGATGATCAAGGTTTCCGACGCATTTTAACCGGACTAAACAAAAAAAAGGGGGGAAATATGCAGTTTTCCAGGAGGGGTCGATAGGTCGATGATCTTGGTCGATCGATCGATCAAGCAGTTCTTGCCCAATTTGCTGCAAATTTCAACCTACGGGTTAAATCATTCTAACCCCTCCAAACCTCTATAATTTCATCCCAAACTCCCATCAAAGTAATCCAAGTGTATAAGCAATGTACATAAACAAGTTCTAACGTAACAACATCAATAAATCCTCAACGAATCAATCAAAAAGGGGTTTAATCTCAAATCTATTTATAAAACCAAATTTTGCTTGAATAATCACCACCCTCTATTTTAATCAAGATTTTCTTCCCAAATACCATTATAAATTCATGGGTAATCCTCTACATATGATCAAGATTCTAGACTACATGGGTTCTCCCTAAAACACATATAAATTCTCTTCCAAAATATATAATTTTTCCATTAAAACATATGATTTTCATTCCTAGACTAACATGGAAGGTATATTAACATGGAATTTATCAAGATAGATACTTGCCTTGGATTCAAGGGTCTGATTTGTTGATGAAAAATATATGGTTGCGTTCCTCGTCGTGTGATCTACGTTTTGGTAGTGGTGGCGATGAAATCGGGTGAGTTCTAGGCCTTGGATTGCTTGAAGACTTTTCACCTTCTTCTCAAATCTCTTCACCTTCTTTTCTAATCACTTCACCTTCTTCTCTAATGGCTGGCTTAGGCTTTGTGTTTTTTAACCCCAAGAGGCAACTCTAAATGGCTAATAAATACTAAGAAAATTCGTGGGTTTAATTACCCAAAAATACAAAATGTCTAAAATACCCTCCTGGGATGTCAATTGGGCCTTAAAACGCCCGAGACCCAAATAAAACTCCCGGGTACACTTTTTTTACTTTTTCGACCCTTTCGAACAATTTGGCGCACTCAAAATGACTATACAGACGACTTATAATCTATTCACTTTAATAATAATAATTTAGTCCTGACACGACACAGGTGCATCCCGAATTAAATTTCCATAATTGTCATTTTATTCACTCGTGACAATTTTAATAAAATCAATCTCATTTATTACTTTACTCATTTAGTAATATTCGACAAATTTTCAATAATTACTAACTCACAGCATTCTAGTAAATATAAAAAAAAATCCGGATTAATATTAAATTAATACCTCAAATTAAATTGAATAAATCCCCAATTTTAAAAGCCATAAAAATATGGGGTATTACATGTGTGTGTGTGTGTGTCAGTGGAGGATTCAGGATTTGGAGTGAAGTGGGGAGAAATCTTTTGATGAAGCCTGGGGGCTCGGGGGCGAGAGCCCACGAGGCGATTTTTTTTAAAAAAATATTTTTTTGCAATTTTTAACCCTATAATTATTGAGGTATTAATTAACTAATTTTGGATTCCTAAATTTTTCAGTTTCGGATATGGTTGAACCTCAGCTTCGGATACGGTTGGTGTGTTGTCTTCTCTTTTCCGTTTAAAAATTTTCTCCATGACTTCCTATATTTACAACAAATTTAATTTAATTTTAGACTAAAAGCATACATTATAAATTTAATTTCAGACTAATAAATTCTAGGGATTTTAATTTTAATATCCAATATAAATTTAAACACATATTATAAATAGACACATAAATATAATATGCGCATATTATTTTTTTGCTAAACAAACATATATAAACAAACAAAATATACAAAAAATATAAACAAACACATATAAACATAATATACCTCTGTCTAGGCTAGAATTCAGTAGCTGCGAGCAGCGTAGAGGGAGGGAGCGAGCAGCCTGGAGCATTTTCACCCTCATCTTTGAAAATAATTAGAAGTAATCTCCAAGTTTGATTTTTTACCAAAACATAAAGTTGAACTTGGGCAGCCATCCCGCTTCGACCTGGGGTGGATCCACCCCTAGTGTGTGTGTGGGTGGATGGGTGTGTGTTTGTGTGGGTGGGTGTATTAAGCCACATTCAAATTAGAATAACCATCCATTCTTTACTTAAAAAAATAGTAAATTTTATAAAATATTAAAAGGGTGGTGCTTTACGTTAAAATAGTTATGTTTGAAGACAATTCAAAATATTAATTTATATATATCATCACATCGAGGCAAGGACATGTATATATCGTGCCCGTCCCATGTTATATGTGTCACTTCATTGACCCTTTTGAATATATTTTTTTATAATTACGACATAATTCTCTCTCTCTCTCTCTCACACACACACACACACAAACACACACACACACAAACATATATTTATGTGTGTGTGTGCGTGTGTGTGAAATTTATATTAGAATTATAAAAATGATGCATAATGTAGACACGTCTTACATGAGTTCTACCTAGAAAATACCTTAATTATACATTAAGACTAGGTTCCAACTTCATGCGATGCGCAGGCGAACTGTAGTTCTTGTAATAAAATGTTTTATAAACAAAGTTAAAATAATATTAAATATGCCACTCTAAGTAAATTTTGTAAATTTCATAGTTGCAACAAAAGAACCACAGGTTCACCAACTCTACCAAATTTATAAATTTATAACAAATGCTTTGATCATTATTAACGCTCAATATATGATATGAATTTCTGAACAAAGTGTTTGATTTAATTAGCAACAATTTAGAGTTGACTTATTCCTCAGTTGTTAGCTAGAAAATAGGATCAGTAGTTTTCACCTTTTATTTAGGAATTAATTTCTAGTTTATTTGGTATGTTGTTCTTTTTATCGTCTGTAAATAAAGGGTGTAATGAGTGGTTCGGTCAAGTAAAAATTCCATAGAATCTAATTTGTTTTTAATTGACATAATACAATTGTAGCTTCTCTCTTTCTCTCTCTCTCTCTCTCTCTGTGTGTGTGTGTGTGTGTGTGTGTGTGTGTGTGTGTGTGTGTGTGTGTGTGTGTGTGTGTCTGTTTGTATATATATATTCAAGCTATGTTTTATAATGTTTTCTCCCTTTTGTCTACTACTATTTCCAACAACAACGACACATACATTTTAAAAATCCATTTCTCTTAGGCCCCACCTCCCTCTCCTTGGTTGCCCAAGATCCCTAAAAATCGATTGACATTATCACTTGAAGATGCTTCACTTGTAAATTATAAACGAACGCAAGTTACTACTTCACTAACTTTTCCACTATCATAATCAAGGTTCTAAAAAATGCGGGGTGTGATCGAGGCGTGGATGCCAAGCCTTAAGCCTTAGAATCCTAGGCGGGCCTTAGGCATAAAAAGGCGTGAAAATGAGTTTAGGCCTTTTTAATATATTTTAATATTTTTTTACCATAACAAGGCTATTAAAATACTAAAATTGTACATATCATAAATATATGTCCGAATATATGCAAATTAAAATACTATTTGATTATTTTGGATGAGATACTGGTCTGGTTAGTAAAAAAATTCTTTAAAAGGCGATATCATTTCACTAAAGCATTGTTCTTTTTTTTTTAAAAAAAGTGCACCTTAAGGGTTTTATCAAGAGTAAGGCATAAAAAACTTAAGGAGGGGCATTTCTTCCAAGCCTTAAGCCTAGGCGAATTTTTTAGAACAGTGATCATAATAAAGTAACTCAAACTGATGTTCACTCTAGGACATCCATATTAAAGGCAATTGCTCAAAAATATTGATATCTCAACAGACTATATATATTAACATATAATATATAACTTGAGGATTATTTTGAAATGATACATACCACACGTAAATACATTAAAAAATATGCAGGATTATTTTGAATGGAGACTATATAAAATCATATCACATACCAAAATTGATTAACCCCAAAGATAATTAGCAAGAATTATACCCTCATTTCCATAATCAGAAGTCTAATAAATCGTCTCTAAACATCAACATCACATAAAAAGGGGAAATACAAAATTCAATCGGAAGTGAAACATAATGTTAAATCCTTCACTAAAAAATCAAAATCTTGAAGTCAAGATTAAAAAACATACACACATATACATGAAGAAATATAAGAAATCCTAAATATTACATCCTTGTCGCTCTAAATTGAGACCCCTCGGAGCTCAACATTTCACCAAACATATTTCTTTTTATAAATTTTAGTCTCCTTGTAACATCGGTACCAATAAACTTTTAGAATCATTATTTAATAAAAATAAATATGTACTGTAGATTTTTTATGTCCTCTTTACTATGATAGGATACATATTACATAGAAGTTTGAACAGAATCTCACCAAAGAGTCAAACTCTACCGTATCCTTCCAAATATTTCTTCATATTTCAACACCTCGCTATGATAAGACACCTCTGACGATAGCAAGATTTGATGTAGCATGCTTATAGAGAGTGGTGGATTAAGTATTTTACACTAAGAGGGGATAAAAAATCAAGGTAGAAAATTTAAACATTATTCATCATCACTCAAAAGTCAAATTTGGTAAATAAAAAAAAAAGTCCTAATCAATAGCCATAACGTAGTTAAATTCAAAATCGCTAACCATATTCAATTCATATGAATAAAAAATTAATAAGTGAAGTTCATTGACCTTGTAAAATAAATTAAATCAATTCTAAATCCCTAACACAACTAAGCCTAATTCAAATGAAATATGAAATATAAAAATAATTATACCCCATATTCTACATTATTAAATAATTTTGATATAATTGATATAAGAAGATAATTATCTTGATAATTCAAAATGGCAATAATGAGTGTTACCCTTTCCCTATGTTCGCACAATAACAACCATTTCACATGTAAAGTAATTCTTCAGGATAACACAAACAACCCTGTTATAGGGAATATACGTTATAATTTAGGTAATTTTTTTTTATGTTAGACGAATAAGGTTCAACTAAGATATAACCTGGGGTGGAGTTGAGGAAGGGATGGATGTAATATAAAATCGAGCTTGGGTTAAACCACATTACTAGAGTACATGAAATGAATAATACTTGAAAACATTAATCTAAATTGATCTATACACAAACCTAAGATTATAAGTAGAAATAATTTAAGAAAATAAGGATAATGCTCTATTCCCACTCCCGCACATTCTTCCCACACTCCATTTTAAGATTCAATGACTATAATGCCCTTAAATCCATTAAATTCATTAACTCATTTTCATTTCATTCCAAATTCAGATTTATACCCAAAATTTATATTCACTTTTTTATCCCAACTAAAATAAATATTTTATTTATTTAATAAAAAAAATTATTTATATTAAAAACTGTTTTGAATGTAAAAAAATGTTTATTTAAAAATACACTTTTTCAAAAATAAAAAATAAATTTTGTATAAAAAATTGTTTCAACTTTATATAAAGTAAAAAATTATTTCCACTGTTAAAAAATTAACTGTTGTTTTAAAAAAATTGTTGCATAAATTGTTTAAACAATTTAAAATATAAGCAAATAAAAATTGTTTTGATTATAAAAAACTATTTTTAAAAAATAAAAGATATTTTTTGTATAAAAATTGTCTTTAACTTTTTTTATTATATAAAAAGGTTTTTTACAAAAGTAAATTATTTTAGTTTTTAAAAATACGAATTATATATTGAACTAGTATCAGTCCACTAACAAATCTCCTACTAACTTGGAACACATGGCGTCAGTACCTGCTGGTTATACCGATTCAACAGCAACAAACATTCAAAATTTGGATTCTCCTATTCCATAGCTAAACATCTACTACTTGCACTGTATATATTTCACCAGCATAGGTGGGTTCATCAGCTGTGTAAAAACAATATATCAAACATTCGTTCAGTTATTATGGTACCAGAGCAATAACCTGAGAATTTTTTTTTCGTTTCTATCAGCAGTGATATCCGTCCATCACAATGACCACCTCATCAAATACAAACAGTGATAACTCTTCCCCTCCTTCTACTATCAATATTGGTTCCTCCCACCACTATGTCAACATCAAACTTGATGATACCAATTACCTTCACTGGAAAACTCAAGTTGAACCATTTTTAAGTGGTCAAAACCTGCTTCGATTTGTTGATGGAAGTTATCCATGTCCCTCTGACGAACCAGCTACCAGCTTATGGAAACAG
Organism: Sambucus nigra; assembly: GCA_949130495.1. Classification (NCBI taxonomy): domain Eukaryota; kingdom Viridiplantae; phylum Streptophyta; class Magnoliopsida; order Dipsacales; family Adoxaceae; genus Sambucus; species Sambucus nigra. The sequence continues at coordinate 25,269,809 of OX422218.1, read as the reverse complement.
CAAAATAAGCTAATTATTAGCCTACTTGTATCCTCCATGTCCACCTCAATGATATCTCTTGTAGTTGGACTACAAACATCTCATCAAATCTGGAAGACTCTTGCTGATGCCCTTGCATCTCCTTCTGAAACTCGCATCCTAAACCTTCATCTTCATCTTCATCGTCTTCACCAAGGTGATGACTCTACATCAACCTTCCTTCAAAAAGAAAAAGACATTTCTGATGAACTCAGCGATGCTGGCCATCCTCTCACCCAAGCTGAATTTAATATTCACATTTTCAAAGGACTAAGATCTGAATTCAAGGATTTAATAACTACTCTGACTACAAGACCCACTCCTATAACCTTCTCTGAGTTACACTCTCTATTACCCAGTCGTGAATTTATCAATACTGACCAATTCTCTAATCTCATAATCCAACCTCCTAACAATCCACCTACTGCTCACTTTACTACTCCAAACCCCTCAACATCATGTAATACCCCATATTTTTATGCTATATTAATTTGGGGATTTACTAAATTTAATGAGAATGTTTATTTAATAAAAATCCGGAAATTAATTATGTTATAATTATTAACGTGATGAGAGTTAGTAATTATGGGAAACTTGTTGAATATTACTAATGAGCATAGTGATATACTATATTGGTTATATTGAATGTCATACGTGAATTAAATGACTATTTCGGAAGTTTAAGTTGGGACGTGCCTGTGTCACGTCGGGACTAATTTTGTTAATTAAAAAGTAAATATTTTATAAGTTGTTCGTATGGTCGTTTTGAGTGTGCCAACGCGTTCTGAAGGGTCGAGATAGTCAGAAAAGTGTACCCGGGGGTTTAGTTTGGGTCTCGGGGCGTTTTTAGCCCTAATTAGTACCTCGGGAGGGCATTTTAGTCATTTTACATAATTGGGTAATTAAACCCACGAATTTCAGCCATCTTTATCAGCCATTAGGTCAGCCTTTTAGGGTTAGAACTTTCAGAAATCAAGTGACGGCTATTGGAGAAGAGAGGAGAGAGCTCCAAGGCAATCCAAGGCCAAAAAGCCACCGGATTTCACCGTCACCACCACCACCGCGTAGATCACGAGACAAGGAACGCATCCATACCAAAATCATCCGGGAATCTGCATACCAAAATCCCAGGCAAGTATTTGACTTGCGTATTTTCGTTAATGCAATCTTTATATTAGTCTAGGATTGTTTAGAGATGGAAACCATGGAAGAAAACTCAAATTGTGTTAGGATAATGCATGTAGTTTTGATAATATGGAAATTCTGGAACCCTTGCCATGAAGAGGAATATAACCCACAAAATTTTGATGTTAAATTAGAAGGAAATTCTGGTAAAAACAGATTAGAACCTTGTTTTAGGAAAACTCTAGGGTTCTTGATGATTAGATGGGACTTTGAGTTAATTATACATGTCTAATGATAGTTACACGCATGCTTTACGTTATAAACACCTAGTATAATGTTATAATGATGATAGTAGAATTTTTGGGGCAATTAGAATGGAAACACATCATTTTAGATGAAGAAGTTGGATGAAACCCGTAACTGCATTCTGCAGAATTTTGCCCAGACCTGCTTGATCGATCGATCGAGCCTAGAGCTTCGATCGATCGAAGGTTCAATCGATCGAGCCCCAAGCTTCGATCGATCGACCCCTCCTAGAAGACTACTAATTCCCTATTTAAATGCGTTAAATTCAAATTGTCGTGATATAATTCTTGGGCACTCTTGATAAGTTGATTTGGGAGACATTGAGGACCAGTAGGGTATATGAATAAATGTTGGAACCTTAATCTTTAACGAAAATGGTATTTATGGGATATTTACTTTAGGTTAGTGGACTTATGAATTTAAAGGGTGAGGTGCGTAAGAGAGTTACGTTGGACCTAATAAAGACACTTACTGAAATTCAGATTTGTGAGGATGTAGCCCATGAGTGTTAGGTAAGAAGTGAGAAAACCCTTCGAGTTAAGGTTAGGAATAAAACCTTATACGAAATTCTATAACTGTGAAATTTAGGATATATGGTAAAGTGGTATATTTATATGATTGTGTGCACATATATTATATGCATGTGAAAATCATACCCACGCTACTTACTATCCCTGAGGTTTCCGCGCTGGGACAAGTCTTATCTCGATGGGACCTTTATGGGGGATATTGACTTGTACCCTAGGAGATTGATATCCTTGGTACAGGCTATCGATGTGATAGTTCAGACGGTCCTAAGAGACGCCAGTATGTGCCATCTTCTTAGAGACTTGGAATCTATGCTTCGCCTCAATATTGTTTGTGTATTTCTGTTAATACAATTCGAGAGTGATTCCGAATGTATTCCCCTTAATATGAGTGATATGGGGCTTTGGATAGTAGAGTATGCACGCACCATAGTTTTATTCGGGGTGCTGTTATATATATATATTATACGAGCAGTTAATATATATATGAGATTATGATATTTGAAACTGTCTACTAAGATTTGATAAGTAGGACATGGTTGTTGACTCAAATTATTAAATACTTGTTTTGAAAAAGTATAAGATGTCACTGTAAAACTTTATTGATTTTATAAAGTTAAAATGGAGGACTTTGATTACTGTTTGGAACATTCTTTTAAAATGGAGTCGTGAATTATAAATCTTGCGAGAAATCTAAGTTAAGTTAAATCTTTTAGAAACACTAGTGCGTTAAATGATAAGAAACTGTGGGGAAGGTTAGTGCGGTAGGTGTGCACATTAGAAGAGAGGTGAGTATTTTCTCAAGAGAGTGATGTACTAATATGTTATTGCATTGGCCTGTATCAATTTAAATACTTGTTAAACGTATTTTAAAATCAAACACACTTTCGGGCTCTGACCCGTTTCTTTTTCTCTCTCTCTATCTTGTATGTATATGTATACTTTCAGGTGCCCAGCCACAGGGGCGTCTTGCCTAGGATCCCTTGAGAGGAACGTGCTGCAGCTTAGGTGGGAGTTGCAGGTCACTTGAGTAGACGGCTTCTTTTATTGACTCCACTTCTAGCATTCTCATTTATTGGGCATGTGTCGCCCTTTCCATTATTTTATTTGTTGTTGGGACATTTATATTTCAGTTATTTCCAGTATTGTTCTATGGGATTTATTCAGGATGGATTTGTGATTTTAGTTTCATATGTTGACATTCGATTGACGAATGGTTTATGTTATTTAGTTTATTGTGACGTGATTCTTAATTGTAGAAATGTTGTTTTAATTAAATAAATCTTTTTCGTTAATAAAAATTTGGAAAGTTTGTATGAAAATGTTTTTGACACTTAGCTTAATTATTTAGGGTGTTAAATTGGAAAATTTATTTTTATCGACAGTGATGCTGAGAATGAACCAACTGTTTACCTTGATTTAATTTAATAAAGGAGTGATCGCCCAGTATTTAATTAGGCGGGGTGTCACAGGTGGTATCAGAGCATCAGGTTCTAGTGTCCATAGGATCTGTACGGCTTATTTCGCTTTCAGCGTAACTTTATTGCTATAGAGCCATGTTTTTAGGATTGTTGTATTCTTGCTTTTACGTTTAAGTCTTCAGCTATTTGAGATATGATAATAACTGTAGACTAATAAACTTGTTCACGTTTCAGATTCCTCCGAGACGTGCTCCGAAAGATAGGCGTGCCTAAACCGAGCAGCCAGCAGCTCCGGCACCAGGCACAATGAATGCGAACGAAGTAGCCTCCATCGTTGCTCAGGCGGTGAATGTCGCGATAGCGGTGATTCAAAAGGCTCCACCCCAGGTTCAGGCAGTGGCGCCAGTACCAGCACAGCTTCCATCCGCATGGGAGAGGGTTCGGGATGCTTTTCAGAAAGCGCATCCCCCTGAGTTTTTTGGTAGCTCCGATATTGTTACAGTCAGCCAATGGAAGAAAAACATCCAGCAGCACCTCCGTATGTATGAGTGCACTGACGTGAAAAATCAGTTATTGGCTTCCTTTAAGCTGGTGGGAGCCGCATTACAGTGGTGGGAGTCCACTACTACTCTGGAGGAGAGGGACACGATCCCTATTCAGTTGTTCTGGGAGCGGTTTGACCGCAAGTATTTTCCACCCGCAGTGCAAACTGAGATGAGGCAGAAATTACTAAATCTGAAGCAGGAGAACCTTACTGTAGTTGAGTATGAGGAGGAGTTCACGAGACTTCTCACTATTGTGCCGGATGAGGCACCCACTGAGAGCAAGAAGATTTTGTTGTTTGTCGACGGGTTACCTTGGAGGATCCGTCAGCACCTTATTAGGAATCTATCCCTGAGTACTTTCACTGACGTACTCAATGCAGCGTTACTACATTTCCAGGATCACCGCTTCCATCTTCAGGGAAGAAAGAGAGCAAGAGAGTCCAGCCAGCAGGGCAGGACCGGGGGTAATAGTGCCGGTGGGGCACCAACTCATGGACAGACTCGTCAGCATGAGCAGAGTTCCCATCAGGGGGACCCTGCTAAGCGATTCCGTTCAGGTGATTCTAGGCAGGGATTCGGAGGTTTCAGGCAGGGACATCAGGGCCAGCCTAATCAGCAGGGCCAACACCGACCGCAGGGACAACAGCAGGGCCAGCAAGGCCAACAGCGTGCACATCAGGGCCAACAGGGCCAGTGGCGTGGAGGTAACGGCCAGCAGGGCCGTGGACAGCAGGGTCAGAGGGGCGGTAACTTCAAAGGCAGATGCTTTGGGTGCGGTAAATATGGCCATAGGCGCCAGGATTTCCTAGAGGGCGATAGGGCCCCACAGCAGCAGGGAGCCCGTAATGAGCTGCAGAGACCACTCTTTCCACCTGCCCTCCCAGCTCCAGCCCAGGTGCCAGCCTTACCAGCCATTCCAGCAGCTCCAGTGCAGTAGGGGCAATTGCAGTATGGACGTGTCTATAACGTCCACTAGGCAGCAGCTCCACAGGCACCACCCGCGATTGAGGGTATGTTTCCTATCCATGGTACTATGGGTCGGGTATTATTTGATACGGGGGCAACGCATTGTTTTATAGCTACGCATTTCGCGAAGTCCTTAGGATTGCTAGCCACAGCAGAGAGCACCATGACGTGTGTTGACTCACCACTGGGGAGTGGGTCACTTATATTCTTTATATGCCGGGGAGTGGGGGTAGAGATTGGTAGCTTGGTATTACCTGCAGACATGTTAGTCTTAGACATGTACGAGCATGATGTGATTATTGGTATGGACTGGCTCGCAGATTATAGAGCCATGATTGATTGCTTCGGTGGGAGCATTATTTTTGCCATTCCGGGGCAAGAGATGTTTGTAGTGGCGATGCCTCGCCCAGAGGGAGGTTCGACCACTCATTTGTATTACATAGAGGAGGATACCTCTAAGGAGGTTGAGATTCCCTTAGATTCGATCCCTGTTGTCAGAGAGTATTCCGATGTGTTTTAGGAGATACCAGGCCTACCGCCCAGTCGTGAGATAGACTTTGTTATAGATTTACTGCCAGATACGAGACCTTTAGCACGCGCACCGTACCGTATGGCTCCGGCAGAGATGCAAGAGCTACGAGATCAGATAGAGCAGTTGTTAGGTCAGGGCTTCATCCGTAGGAGTTTCTCACCTTGGGGAGCTCCAATCTTGTTTGTGAAGAAAAGAGATGGTTCACTAAGATTGTGTGTGGACTACCGTGAATTGAACAAGGTCACGATACGGAATAAGTATCCGTTGCCTCGAATCGATGATCTGTTCGACCAGTTGAGGGGAGCAACTTTCTTTTCAAAGATAGATCTAAGGTCGGGGTACCATCAGTTACGTATTAGAGAGCAGGATGTTTCAAAGACTGCCTTCTTGTTGAGATATGGGTCCTATGAGTTCAGGGTGATGCCGTTCGGACTCACAAATGACCCAGTCATTTTCATAGACTTGATGAACCGAGTATTCAGAGAGTTATTGGATCAGTTCATCATCGTCTTCATAGATGATATCTTGATATATTCACACTCTGAGGAGGAGCATGCCGAGCACTTGAGGCAGGTTCTTCAGACTCTACGAGAGCATCAGGTGTATGCTAAGTACGAGAAGTGTGGATTCTGGTTGCGAGAAGTACAGTTCTTGGGCCATGTCGTTTCTGAACAGGGGATTGCAGTTGATCCGAGAAAAGTGTCAGCGGTGAGGGAGTGGGGACATCCCATGACACCGACAGAAGTGCGTAGTTTCTTGGTATTAGCCGGATACTATAGGAGATTCATTCGGGGATTCTCCAAAATAGCGGGTCCATTGACGAATCTGACTCGCAAAGGGGTACCATATGTTTGGGATGACGCTTGTCAGCTGGCTTTCGACGAGCTGAAAGACAAGCTTACTTCAGCATCATTCCTTGCCTTATCGAAACCAGGTGTGGAGTACCTGGTTTATACCGATGCGTCCTTACGGGAACTTGGGGGAGTACTTCAGTAGGAAGAGAAGGCTATAGCTTTTGCTTCCCGCAATCTTAAGCCGCATGAGAAGAATTACCCCACCCACGACCTGGAGTTAGCAGCGGTCGTCTTTGCATTGAGAATTTGGAGGCACTACTTATTGGGCGAAAAATTCCGTTTGTTCACAGACCATAAGTCACTGCAGTACCTGTTCACTCAGCGAGAGGTGAATATACGTCAGCGCAGGTGGTTAGAGTTTGTGAAGGACTACCAGTTCGATATACAGTATCATCCGGGGAAAGCCAACGTAGTTGCTGATGCGTTGAGCCGTAGACCGGTAGACGATTTAGCGGACATCTGGAAAGCAAAGTGGAAGGAGTTGGGTCACCAGGACGCAGTAGCCCGTTCTTTTATATCCATGATGTCAGTCACACCCGAGATTGTTACGAGGGTGATACAGGCACAGACCACAGACTCGTTTTGCCAGGAGCAGATTGTGCGACTTCTAGCCGAGGGTGCTGAGTCCTATTCTGTTAGTTCTGATGGAGGTTTGCGGTTTAATGGGAGATTAGTGGTTCCAGAAGGAGCGGAGTTACGTCATGAAGTGATGACTCATTCTCACGGGTCCGGATTTGCAGTACATTCGGGAGGTGATAAAATGTACCAGGACATGAGGCGTCAATACTGGTGGAGTGGGATCAAGAAGGACATCGCCGAGTTTGTGTCCAAGTGTTCTACCTGCCAGATGGTGAAGGTGGACCACCAAAAACCGTCAGGATTTCTTCAGCCGTTGGAAGTACCCGTGTGGAAGTGGGAGAGTATTTCCATGGATTTCATTACAGGGTTGCCTACATCACAGCGGGGCCACGATTCTATATGGGTGATTGTAGACCGTTTGACCAAAGTGGTTCATTTTCTGCCAGTGCGGACAGATTATACTACGGGTCAGTATGCTCAATTATTCATTGTTGAGATTGTCAGATTACACGGGGTGCCCCTGAATATTGTGTCAGATAGAGATAAGATTTTTTGTGTCACGTTTCTGGGAAAGTGTTCAGGAGGCTATGGGTACCGAGTTGAGGTTGAGTTCAGCTTACCACCCACAGACAGATGGACAGACAGAGCGTACTAATCAGATGTTAGAGGATATGCTACGCATGTGTGTTCTCAATTTTGGAGGAGGTTGGGAGCCACATCTTCCACTGGTAGAGTTTGCTTATAATAACTCTTATCAGTTTACGATTGGTATGGCCCCATTTGAGGCTTTGTATGGCAGGCCTTGTCGTTCTCCAACTTGTTGGCTCGAGGTGGGGGACAACAAGTTGCTAGGACCAGAAGTGATTCAGGAGACCTCCGTAAGGATTGAGATAATCAGGAGTCGTATTCGGGTAGCCCAGGCCAGGCAGAAGAGCTACGCCGATGCGAAACGGTTCTTCCGGGAGTTTAATGTGGGAGATCAAGTGTTATTGTGTGTATCTCCTATGAATGGAGTGATGAGGTTCGGGAAGAAGGGGAAATTGGCCCCGAGGTATGTGGGACCATTTCCCATCATCGAGAGGATCGGGCCGGTTGCATACAGGTTGGGATTGCCAGAACATTTACATCGCATCCACGATGTATTCCACATCTCGTCGTTAAGACGATATCTTCGGGAGGATATGGCCTATACTCACATTGCGATAGATGAGATAGATTTACAGTCTGATAGCTCTTACGAGGAGAGACCAGTGGCTATTCTAGACTATAGTGAGAGGAGATTGAGGTCGAAAATAGTTCCACTTGTGCGAGTCCAGTGGGATCATCATAATGTGGAGGAATCCACTTGGGAGCGTGAGGCAGATATACGCGAGAGATATCCAGAGTTATTTTTACCAGGTATGCCTTATTTTCCGAATTTCGGGACGAAATTCCATTATTAGGGGGGAAGTATGTAATACCCCGCATTTTTATGCTATATTAATTTGGGGATTTATTAAATTTAATGAGAATGTTTATTTAATAAAAATCCGGAAATTAATTATGTTATAATTATTAACGTGGCGAGAGTTAGTAATTATGGGAAACTTGTTGAATATTACTAATGAGCATAGTGATATACTATATTGGTTATATTGAATGTCATACGTGAATTAAATGATTATTTCGGAAATTTAAGTTGGGACGTGCCTGTGTCACGTCGGGACTAATTTTGTTAATTAAAAAGTAAATATTTTATAAGTTATTCATATGGTCATTTTGAGTGCGCCAACGCGTCCGGAAGGGTAGAGATAGTCAGAAAAGTGTACCCGGGGGTTTAGTTTGGGTCTCGGGGCATTTTTAGGCCTAATTAGTACCCCGGGAGGGCATTTTAGTCATTTTACATAATTGGGTAATTAAACCCACGAATTTCAGCCATCTTTATCAGCCATTAGGTCAGCCTTTTAGGGTTAGAACTTTCAGAAATCAAGTGACGGCTATTGGAGAAGAGAGGAGAGAGCTCCAAGGCAAACCAAGGCCAAAAAGCCACCGGATTTCACCACCACCACCACCACCGCGTAGATCACGAGACAAGGAACGCAGCCATACCAAAATCATCCGGGAATCTGCATACCAAAATCCCAGGCAAGTATTTGACTTGCGTATTTTCGTTAATGCAATCTTTATATTAGTCTAGGATTGTTTAGAGATGGAAACCATGGAAGAAAACTCAAATTGTGTTAAGATAATGCATGTAGTTTTGATAATATGGAAATTCTGGAACCCTTTCCATGAAGAGGAATATAACCCACGAAATTTTGATGTTAAATTAGAAGGAAATTCTGGTAAAAACAGATTAGAACCTTGTTTTAGGAAAACTCTAGGGTTCTTGATGATTAGATGGTATTTTGAGTTAATTATACATGTCTAATGATACTTACACGCATGCTTTACGTTATAAACACCTGGTATAATGTCATAATGATGATAGTAGAATTTTTGGGGTAATTAGAATGGAAACACATCGTTTTAGATGAAGAAGTTGGATGAAACCCGTAACTGCATTCTGCTGAATTTTGCCCAGACCTGCTTGATCGATCGATCGAGCCTAGAGCTTCGATCGATCGAAGGTTCGATCGATCGAGCCCCAAACTTCGATCGATCGACCCCTCCTGGCAGACTACTAATTCCCTCTTTAAATGCGTTAAATTCAAATTGTCGTGATATAATTCTTGGTCACTCTTGATAAGTTGATTTGGGAGACATTGAGGACCAGTAGGGTATATGAATAAATGTTGGAACCTTAATATTTAACGAAAATGGTATTTATGGGATATTTACTTTAGGTTAGTGGAGTTATGAATTTAAAGGGTGTGGTGCGTAAGAGAGTTACGTTGGAACCTAATAAAGACACTTACTGAAATTCAGATTTGTGAGGATGTAGCCCATGAGTGTTAGGTAATAAGTGAGAAAACCCTTCGAGTTAAGGTTAGGAATAAAACCTTATACGAAATTCTATAACTGTGAAATTTAGGATATATGGTATAATTACGGGTGATGAGAAGAACCTATATTAATATGATAAAGTGGTATATTTATATGATTGTGTGTACATATATTATATGCATGTGAAAATCATACCCACGCTACTTACTATCCCTGAGGTTTCCGCGCTCGGACAAGTCTTATCTCGATGGGAACTTTATGGGGGATATTGACTTGTACCCTAGGAGATAGATATCCTTGGTACAGGCTATCGATGTGATAGTTCAGACGGTCCTAAGAGACGCCGGTATGTGCCATCCTCTTAGAGACTTGGAATCTATGCTTCGCCTCAATATTGTTTGTGTATTTCTGTTAATACAATTCGAGAGTGATTCCGAATGTATTCCCCTTAATATGAGTGATATGGGGCTTTGGATAGTAGAGTATGCACGCACCATAGTTTTATTCGGGGTGCTGTTATATATATATATATATATATATATATATATATATATATATATATATATATATATATATATTATACGAGTAGTTAATATATATATGAAATTATGATATTTGAAACTGTCTACTGAGATTTGATAAGTAGGACATGGTTGTTGACTCAAATTATTAAATACTTGTTTTGAAAAAGTATAAGATGTCACTGTAAAACTTTATTGATTTTATAAAGTTAAAATGGAGGACTTTGATTACTGTTTGGAACATTCTTTTAAAATGGAGTCGTGAATTATAAATCTTGCGAGAAATCTAAGTTAAGTTAAATCTTTTAGAAAGACTAGTGCGTTAAATGATAAGAAACCGTGGGGAAGGTTAGTGCGATAGGTGTGCACATTAGAAGAGAGGTGAGTATTTTCTCAAGAGAGTGACGTACTAATATGTTATTGCATTGGCCTGTATCAATTTAAATACTTGCTAAACGTATTTTAAAATCAAAAACACTTTCGGGCTCTGACCCGTTTCTTTTTCTCTCTCTCTCTCTTGTATATATATGTATACTTTCAGGTGCCCAGCCACAGGGGCGTCTTGCTTAGGATCCCTTGAGAGGAACGTGCTGCAGCTTAGGTGGGAGTTGCAAGTCACTTGAGTAGACGGCTTCTTTTATTGACTCCACTTCTAGCATTCTCATTTATTGGGCATGTATCGCCCTTTCCATTATTTCATTTGTTGTTGGGACATTTATATTTTAGTTATTTCCAGTATTGTTCTATGGGATTTATTCAGGATGGATTTGTGATTTTAGTTTCATATGTTGACATTCGATTGACGAATGGTTTATGTTATTTAGTTTATTGTGGCGTGATTCTTAATTGTAGAAATGTTGTTTTAATTAAATAAATCTTTTTCGTTAATTAAAATTTGGAATGTTTGTATGAAAATGTTTTTGACACTTAGCTTAATTATTTAGGGTGTTAAATTGGAAAATTTATTTTTATCGACAGTGATGCTGAGAATGAACCAACTGTTTACCTTGATTTAATTTAATAAAGGAGTGATCGCCCGGTATTTAATTAGGCGGAGTGTCACACATCATCTCACCAAAACAATACATCCCACTCTGCTTATCCACATTATTCTTCCAACCGAGGTCGCTCAAACCGTGGCCGTGGACATGGACGGGGGCGTTCTTATTACTCTCATCACCAACCTCATTGTCAACTTTGTTATGCTCTCTATCACACTGCCCCAGCATGCCCTCACAGGTTCAACACATCTAACCCTTCTATGTCCACTGCCCATTTCACTCATGCCCCTTCCTATCAACCGGGTCTACTTCGCACACCACCCTCACCCATAACAGCCTGGCTTCAAGACATTGGCGCTTCACACCATGTCAGCCCAGATCTTACTCAGCTTAATCATCCATCTACATATCATGGACCTGACACTACTCACATTGGAAATGGTAAGGGACTCCCAATCTCTCACATTGGAAACTCCACTATCTTTACCTACTCCTCTAATCTCCTTTTAAATAATATTTTACATGTTCCTACAATTTCTAAATCTCTTTTATCTGTCCAAAAATTCACTCAAGATAATAACGTTTATTTTAAATTTCATCCCTCTTATTGTGTTGTTAAGGACCGTCAAACTCAGAAGCCTCTACTTCACGGTACGAGTAAACATGGACTCTACATCCTCGCTCTAATAACATTGACTTCAACTCCACATGCGCATCAAACCGTAAAAGCGTCCTCAACTTGCTGGCACAATCACTTGGGACATCCGCATGCTCAAGTTCTTCATCAAATTCTTCACGAAAATCATCTTTATTTTATTTCCTCTAGTCAAAATAATATTTGTGTAGCGTGTCAAATGGCCAAGTCTTGTAGACAACACTTGTCGAGTCGTATTAAATCATCACTATCTATCTTAGAATTAATTTTTAGTGATGTTTGGGGACCATCTCCTATTAAGTCTACAAATGGTCATAAATATTTTGTCATCTTTGTTGATCACTTTTCTAACTTTATTTTGTTTTATCCAATGATGCGCAAATTTGATGTTTTTGCCATTTTTATTAATTTTCAAAAACTAGTTGAACGACAATTTAGTACTAAAATTAAAAATATTCAAACTGATTGGGGTGGTGAATTTTAAAAATTGGATCCTTTCTTTAAAAATTATGGTATTCATCATCGCTACTCTTGCCCCCACACACATGAACAAGTGGGGTTTGTTGAACGTCGCCACCGATATATTATTGAAATCGGTCTCACTTTAATGGCCCATGGCTCAATTCCTCAAAACGTTTGGCATTATGCCTTTGAAACTGCAGTTTTTCTTATTAATTATATGCCCACACGTACTCACTCCCATAAATCTCCTTTTCAAATCATTTATTCCCACGCTCCTGACTATAATTTTCTATAAGTTTTTGGTTGTCTATGTTTTCCATATCTCCGCCCTTATAATGCTCATAAAATTAATTATCGTTCCTATCCGTGTGTTTTTCTTCGTTATAATTCAAATTACCATGGTTATCGCTGTCTACATCTTCACACGGGTCGCATTTATTTTGCACGTCATGTTCTCTTTGATGAAAATAATTTTCCATTCGCTTAAAATCACTCTACTACTCTTCCTCCGCCCTCCAATGTACCATGGGGTAGTACATCAACTCTATTAACACCCTCACAATCTCCTTCTAACGCATATAACCCATCACACATACCTGCTACTACCTCCCGCCCATTAGCTCCATTCCCAAGGTCTACATCACAGACTCCTCCAACGTTATCTCCTACTAATTTACCACTGCCAACCCCACACCTTACCTTTCCAGTCACTACACATGCAACTCGCAACTGTCCTGCTCCTTCCCGTCCCATCTCACCACTGCCCTCATATTTACACTACAATTGTCTTCCATTATGGAATCTCATTAACCTCTAATAGTCTTGAATTAGAGATATAACTAGCATGTACCAATCGCGATGCGCGGATGCAAATACATGTTACGAATATTACTGAACACAATATATTATTTAAATATATTCCTATAATCGATTATTTTATTATATAAAAGTGACATATGTATTAACATAGTGTTGATGTACCAAACATTAATTTTGAAAAATGCCATCCAATTATCAATTGATATTGGTCCACACCACATCAAACAACGAACCCGCACTCACTCCATGCTCCTGCGATCTCAATCCACTGCAAAAAGTTCTACCAAACCTCACCTCCATTTTACCACACTCCAAATCCATGAACCCACCTATTTTACGTCGGCGAATAAAGACCCACCAATGAAATTAACTCACTTCTGCACGACAACACATGGTCTCTAGTTCCACCTTTCCCCACCATGAACATTTATTGGTTGCAAGTGGGTTTATCGAATGAAACGACAATCCGCCAAAGGCTTTCATCAAGAATATGGACTTGACTTCACTAAAACCTTTAGCCCTGTTGTCAAATCAACTACTATTCGCACCATTCTCTCTATTGCAGTCACCCACAATTGGTCTATAGCTCAACTATATGCTAATAATTCTTTTCTTTATGGCTTTCTAATAGAAGATGTTTTCATGGAACAACCTCACGGTTTTAAACACCCAACACATCCCAACTATGTTTGCAAACTACACCAGTCACTTTATGGCTTAAAACAATCGCCTCGAGCTTGGTTTCACCGGTTAACACAATATATTCTCACCCAAAACTTCTTTGGCTCCAAAAATGATTATTCTCTTTTTGTTTATAAAGATGGGACAAATATCATGTTTCTTCTTATTTATGATAATGATATCTTAATAACTGGAAACAATTCTATTGTCATCCAATCTCTTATCATCTCCCTTAGCACTGAATTTTCACTTAAAAACTCGACCATCTTCATTATTTTCTTAGGGTTGAAGTAACACCTACAAACAATGGAATCCATCTTTCCCAACAACGCTACATTAATGACTTCCTCCATAAACATGGTATGTCAACTTCCAAACCCATCAAAACACCCATTTCCACCACCTCCTCCCTTTATAAAAATTATTGGTGCTCTTCAATACGTTACTCTCATGCGTCCTGATATTACCTTTGCTGTTAACAAAGCTTGTCAATTTATGCACTAACCTACAGATGTTCATTGGAGTCTAGTCAAATGTATTCTCCGCTACCTTAATGCTACTCAAACTCATGGCCTTCAACTTACAATATCCTCATCTCTTGAACTCCAAGCCTTTACGGACTCTGATTGGGCAGGTTGTATTGACGATCGAAAGTCTACCGATGGTTTTGCAATTTATTTGGGTTCTAATCTCATTTTATGGCACTCTCGTAAACATAAAACCATGTACCGCTCCTCTACTGAAGCAGAATATAAATCCCTCGCCAATGCTACCGCTGAACTAACTTGGCTCAAATCACTTTTACATGAAGTGCGTTTTCAGCCTCACAATCCTCCCATTCTTTGGTGTGATAATATTGGTGCCACCTATTTATCCGCAAATCCAGTCTTCTATGCCCGCACAAAGCACGTGGAAATTGATTTTCATTTTATTCGTGACCAAGTGGCCAACCGATAATTACAGGTTCAATTCATCTTCATGCATGATCAAATAGATGATATCTTCTCCAAAGGTTTGTCCACTGCCAAGTTTCAATTTCTCAGAGACAAGCTTATGATTGTTTCAAAACCCGCATCAGCTTGTGGGGGGGGGGGGGTATTGACCTAGCATCAGTCCACTAACAAATCTCCTACTACCTTGGAACACATGGCGTCAGCACCTGCTGGTTATACCGATTCAACAACAACAAACATTCAAATTTTGAATTCTCTTATTGCGTAGCTAAACAGCTACTACTTGCACTGTATATATTTCACCAACATAGCTGGGTATATCAACTGTGTAAAAACAGTATATCAAACATTCGTTCGGTTATTATTATAAATAAAAAAATTGTACATTTTATTTAAAAATAATTATGAAAAAATTAACACACTTTTCTATTAATATAAATAAAACACTACAAAAAATGTTTAAATCGTTTTTTACAGAACAGTTGTTAAATAAAATTTACAGCTTATATATATATAAAAAATGTCTTTTATATTATATAGAACGTTATATAAACATTTTTTATCACACATGTTTTATCAAACACATTTTTTCTAGTGTTTTATTTACAATTATAGACTTTTTATTTTAATGTAGAGAGTGCTATATTTCTAGAAAAAATGTTAAAATCATTTTTTACAAAACAGTTGTTAAATAAAATTTACAGTTTTTATATATAACAGACACATTTTTAATAGCTAAAACAGTTTATATAAAAAAATTATCTTCTATATTATATAGAATGTTGTTTTTGTTTTTTATAAACAATTTTTAAAAATACAATTAATTTTTTTTAAGTGTGAAAATAGTTTGTTTTTTTTACTTTTTAAAACGTCTATATAAAGTTAATAAAAATTATACAAATTTCTTTTAAAGAAACAATTTTCTAAAATAAAATATTTTTTTATAATCAAAACGGTTTATTTATTTTAGACACTCAAACTTTTTATAAAAAAATTTAGGTATCAAAAATCTATCTTTTATATATATAAACTGTAAATTTTATTTACCAACAATTTTGTAAAAATCGATTTAAACATTATTTGTATTGTTTTATTTATATTAATAGAAAAGAGTGTTAATTTTTTCATAATTTTTTTAAAATAAAATGCAGAATTTTTTATTTATAAATCGTATTTTTAAAATCTAAAACAATTTACTTTTGTAAAAAACAGTTTTTATATTATATAAAAAGTTTAGACAGGTTTTATACAAAAAATATTTTTTATTTAAAAAAAATTGTTCATAATCAAAATAATTTTTATTTGCGTATATTTTAAATTGTTTAAACAATTTATACAACAATTTTTTTAAAACAACAGTTAATTTTTTTTAAAGTGGAAATAATTTTTTACTTTATATAAAGTTGAAACGATTTTTTATACAAAATTTATTTTTTTATTTTTTAAAAAGTGTTTTTTTAAATAAACATTTTTTTACATTCAAAACAGTTTTTAATATAAATAAAACTTTTTTATTAAATACATAAAATATTTATTTTAGTTGGGATAAAAAAGTGAATATAAATTTTGGGTATAAATGTGAATTTGAAATGAAATGGAAAGGGGTTAATGGGTTTAAGGGCATTATAGTCATTGAATCTTAAAATGGAGTGTGGCAAGAATGTGGGGGAGTGGGAATAGCTAGCCCCTTTTTCTATTAGGGTCCGTTTGGTTATCAATGGACAAAAGAGTGGGCATGGCAAAATTTGCATAGGCAAATTCACATGAGGCTATTAAACAACCATTAGGCGAAATTAAAGTCAATCCAATTAATTTATTTAAAAACATTTTTTATATTATATTCAAAAATGTTAAAAACAGTTTTTACAATATTTTTATATTACAGTTTTTTAAAAAAATTGTAAAACATTTTCTTAACAATTTTTTATAAAATTAAAATCAGTTTTTCAAATATTACAAAATAATTTTAAATATTCACAACAGTTTTTTTAACTATTTGAAATGTTTATTAATTTTGTTTTTAAACTTTTAAACTTTTTTTATATTATATTCAAAACAGTTTTTAAAATTGTTAAAAACTATTTTTACAATATTTTTATATTTCGGTTTTTCAAAAAAAATTGTAAAGCATTCTCTTAACAATTTTTTATAATATTAAAAACAGTTTTTAAAATATTACATTTTTAAAACAGTTTTCAAAACATTAGTTTGTAAAACAGTTTTCAAAACAGTTTTCCAATATTAAAAACAGTGTGTAAAACAGTTTTCTAATATTAAAAACAGTTTTCAAAACATTAGTTTGTAAAACATTTTTTGAACAATTTTCTAATATTAAAAACAGTTTTCAAAACATTAGAAAATAATTTTTAAATATTTAGAACAGTTTTTCAACTATTGAAAACAGTTTTTAAAATTATTTTTTAAAACATTAAAACTGTTTTTATAATATTTTCACAACAGTTTTTAAAAATGTTAAAAACAGTTTTTACAATATTTTGTTAATACGATTTTTTTTAAAAATTGTTAAACATTTTCTTAACAATTTTTATAATATTAAAAACAGTTTTTAAAACATTGTAAAACAGTTTTTAAATTATTTAAAACAGTTTTTAAATTATTTTTTAAAACATTAAAACCGTTTAATAAGTTGGCAAATTTGTTGACAAATATTTCCCACTCAAATAGGTAAGCAAAATTTGCCCACAGATTGTGCATAGGAGGTGTTATACATTGACAAATAATGTCACAGCAAATTATGCAACCAAACGGCCAAAATGTGGGTAAATTTTCTTATTTATCAACTTTTTGGCATTTGCCTAGATAAAAAACGAGCAACCAAACAGACCCTTAGTGTTTTGTGGGGCTTGTGCGCTCAAGAAACAAAAAATCTCGGCGACAGAGGGATATTGAGGGGAGAAAATTAATTCTGAAATTATGAATAGGAGAGAGTCCAGTTCACGCTCTTTTCTTAAAAGGTAATGAAGAAAAGGGAAATTGAAAATGGGGTGAGGAAGCTTAAGTATATCAGGGTTTATGTGCCAAATATTTAAGATGAAAGAGAACAAATAGAGAAGCCCAAGTGTTAGAATTCAAAACATCTCGACTTCTTTTGTTTCCAGTTTAGAGTTACAAAATTACTTAAAAAACGTAGTTAGAAAGGAGTTAGTCTATATTGCTGATCTATTTTGAAGCCACATGCCAAATCTCACATTGGGACACCACTTTTAAATGTATATATTGATTAGATATAATACAAATAAGAAATAAAATCTCGTTCATGCATATAAAATAATCTCTCGAGTTCGTTTTGAAGACACAACTTGTTAATGTGATAGTAAATTAGGATTACTTATTTTTACATTATTGTAAAGAGATAATAGAAACCACATGCTCTAAACAGGTAACAAACGAAATCCTTATTATACATCTAATATGATAATATTAGAGGTGTAAATGCCAGAATAAAACTCAAAATAGTGAATTTACTTTAACTCACCATACGTCTCTAGTTTCACACTCCTCTAACCCTTTTTGTATCTTCCCCACACAACCCCTCCTCTACTTAATTAAATTCTCTCATTTTTCACCCTTTGTTTCTACTCTCGTCCTTTTTTTTCGTCTATCTGGTTCTTTATCTAATCCATTTGTGTATTCATATTCACACCAATTCGTATCCCTACATATTTCCCTATTAAATTCTTCATCAATTCTTAATCTCCTCCCCCCCTCCCCACCCCACCCCTTTTTTCTTACTAAACCCTAAAATTAAAATTTTCCAGAGGTCAAAATCAAGGTTGTGTTAGATTAATGTCAGCGAAAGGAGTTTAAGGATATTCAGTTGCATTTACATTATTCTTTCTCCATACCATTCCAAAAAATCAGGTATTCAAATGTTTATTATGTGTATAGGATCGTGGTAACATTATGTATGTTATTTTAATTATTTTAGTTAATGTTAACGAGCTAATTATTGGAAACAACCCTGATTTCATGTGAATTGGGAATAGGGCAATGGAGACCTCTCCTAAATGAAGGCAAAATGGATAAAGTTAATGTACATTAACTATTTGTTGAAAAACCTTATAGAAGAGAACATACGTTAGTGCTGAATTTTTTCCATCATTCTTTCAAGTCACTTTTTCAAATCAATTTACGATTTTTTTTTTTAAAAACAAATCTAATGAACATCTTTTAATCATTATCTCTTAATATGTTTTAATACTTACAAGCTAAATATGAAGTTGAATTTGTTAAATGAAGTGCTACTTTAGTAATTTTTATGGATGCATCGATAAAAATTATTTTAATTGTTACTTTTGTAATTTTGGTTGGTGCATGGTTGATGCTCAAAACATATCTTTTACATAAGTGATTATGCTCCCTATTGATGTTCTGCTCTTTAGTATATTTGCTTTAAATCTTTATTTTCATTTGTCACCCCCTTACCCACAACAAAAAAAAGGTAATTATTTTAGATTTTCATACCAATTCATTGTGTGACAAAATTATGTAATTACTCATCATTAGTTGTATGAAAAGCAATCTATGCTCACCATAAATGCGGAATTGTAGATCCCATAGATAGCTTATTTATCTTCCCATAAAGCCTTTCGTCTCCCATTTTCAGACTGTAAAAAATGAACCAATCCCTAGCTGCCTACAAGCTACACGTACTGAGTAGACTTATAATATTTGAGTCATGAAAGACAATTAAACTTAGAAGATATTTATTTGTCCTCTTTGAAACCGAATTATGTAGTGGTGAATTTTTTTTTTTTGATTAAATTTAATGTCACGAAGACTTCTCAAGGAATAAAAGATTATTTATAGTTCATCTTTGTTTTTAAATTTTGCCCCACATTCCCATGATCCTTATTGTGAATAAAAAGTTGTCATATGGAAGGGTGTTTTTCTATTTACATGCCTGTCAGCTGCTCTTGCCTAAAAAAGAATGTGTTGCTGTTATAAAAATAATATGATATAATATGGTGAAGGGACAATAGACATATAATTTTTATCTTAAAGCAAATTTATTTTAATCTCTTTTCATTTTAAATTTATTTCTAAATTAGAATTATATTAAAATAAATTTTAATTGTACTTATTTGCTTATGATTGTGAGTTGGTGGATTAAAAGGGAGAAAAATATCTTCACGTATCTCCCTTTTTCATAAAAAAATGGTTGTCTTTTTGTTCCTTAAGAACTTTGAAAACCTATGAGTTCTTATTCTTTTAAATTAATTCATTCCCTCCATCCATAAAAAAAATCATATATTTATACTTAATTTTTATATTATTTGCATAACAGTATATTCATTTTTTGAATTATCTTTACTACATATTATCACTATAAACTTGAATAGGTTTTTAAGAAAATTATTTTAAAAAAATTATAAAATGGCCACGCAACGGGCATAGTTTTAGCAAGTAGCGTTTGGAATTTATGATATCATCACAAAAGGTGTACAAAAAAAAAAGGAATATATTATTAACTTACTCAATGAATGCACCCATGTGATGAAACTGACACCATCCCAATTCAATTTTCTATTTTTGGTTTTTGTTTTATACTCTATTCCTCTCAAATTAAGAGTCTATTTTATATTAAATTTTTTATTTTTAGGGAACATAATTAAAGAACCATATTCTATAATTAAGAAAATAAATTGATCTTGTTCATTAATTAACTGTATTCATGATTTATGTAAAAAAAATGAATATAAATATTCAATTTGGGACGGAGTATTATGATTGAGTTAAAAATTAGCAAATGAGGGACCTCATTCTCATTCTATCGTTATCTTCAGTCCAAATTTGTGCCACTCTAAAATGATGCAAGAATACTACCACACACATCCACTTGAGAGAGCATAATATATTGGACCAAATTAAAAATGGACAAATGAGGGACTCCTTTATATCGTTGTCTTGACCCCAAATTTGTGCCACTCTAAAGTGATGCAACGTATCCACTTAAGAGAATATGATAAATTGGACCAAACTTTTTTTTTTCCGAATTTCAATCCCGGGAAGGGACTTGAACGCATCAATCCTAGATAATCGTCGAGATAAGTCCCTTAGGTTAAATTGGAGCAAACTTGTTCCATACCTCTTTTAAGAGAATCATAAATTACCAATTTTGCATTCACCCCTCTAAGTTATTCATCTGTTTTTGCAAAAAATAAAAATCTCGTCAACTTTTCACGCGTTATGACACAAAAAATGATGAGCATATAAATCACACTTTAATACATAACACAAACCACAAAATGTGATTATATTATTTAAATACTATAAGCTAATTATTTAATCAACTCAAAATATTTTCT
This sequence comes from Sambucus nigra, assembly GCA_949130495.1. NCBI lineage: Eukaryota > Viridiplantae > Streptophyta > Magnoliopsida > Dipsacales > Adoxaceae > Sambucus > Sambucus nigra. Next base: position 25,248,590 of record OX422218.1, on the reverse strand, counting down.
TATTTAAAAAAGGGTCAAAATATTACAACATTTAAGTAGCTTAAAACATTGATATATTTTAACCATTTTTTAATAGGAAAAAAGATTATTTTGAGCTGATTGTTTAAGGGTTTCCCGAAATATTTAAATACCATACAATATATTCAACTCAAAAATAATTTTTTTTACTATTTTAAAAAAATAGACGGGGAAAAAACTTAGTTCAATAATATAATAATTGACTTAAAACAAATGTTTAAAACAACGAGTTTCTCAAAGAAACTACTCTGGCACTCAAATTTTTTCTCAAATAAAAGTAAAAGACTATTATACCCTTGTTATCAATCCTTGATCCTTCTCACTTGTACAAAACATAATAAATATTTTTCTTATCCCAAAATTATACACATAAATAAAAATTAGAATTTACTATTAACTTAACACAAATAAAAAAGGTCATTATTAACTGTTCTTTAATAAAAAGAAACTCATTTGTTAAAAAAAAATGTATTTTATTATAAATAAAAATAAAAAAGAGTTTTGTTGAAAAAAATTGTTTTAATATTTAAAAAGGTGTTAAAACTTTTGTTTTAAAAAACAGTTAAAACATGTGTTTTATTTGAAAACAGTATTAACTTTTCATTAAACATTTACAATTTTTACGTTTATATAAATATTTATTTTAAATATAAAATATATTTTGTGTCGTATAACTCTCCTGTTAAAAATTATGAGTCGTGTTAAAACTATGACTCGCGTTGTCTTGTGTTCGTGCTATAATTAAGAATCGTGTTGTGTCGTGCACTTATTAAAATTATGACTTTTATTGTATCATATTTGTGTTAAAATTATAACACACGATTTCGACACACTATGAGCGACACGCTGACTTATGACTCATGTGTTAAAATTATATTTTTTTATTTAAAAAAAATTGAAAGTTAACTGTTGTGACACCCGCCTAATAAAATACCGGGCGATCACTCCTATATCAAATTAAAACAGGAGTCTCATATGGATCATTCTTAGCATCACTGTCGAAAATCCATTTAATTACTAATAACCTATTAGGCCGGTGTCAAAATTTTACTTAACTACTCTTTTTAACAACTTCAAAATTAAAACAACCACACAAATTTTGGGGAAATGAAACTGAAATGAAATAAAATAACTGAACACTCGGTCAGAATATACAACCATATCGAATGTTGTACTCAAAAAATAAATAAATGCAATTGGACCATGAGCCCGAGTGTGTATACAGTACCTCCTATCTAGATTACAAGAATGAAAGCATCTACCGAGAATCCTGCATACATCCACAGCTGCTGCAGCTGACGTCTGACTCGAAAGAAGTGTCATCCAGGCGTCCCTGTGTCTGGACACCTAAATAATATATATATATATATATATATATATATATATATATATATATATATATATAGCAAAAAAGGAAAAGTAGATAAACGGGTCAGACCCCAGGTTTTGAAAATATTTAGCAAGTACATAAATGCCTTATTTTTAAAAAAATATTTTATCTCATATTTAAATTTGGTATCGCACTCCCATGAGATACCCCTCACCTCTCTACTAAAAGTGCACTCCTAGCACGTCCCTCTAAACATCCTAGTCAAGTTACCCTGCTAAACTAGTCTAATACCCAACTACTATCAACCCTAGATAGTCCAAGTAATGTACTAGGGGCTAAACTTCTCTCCAGTCTCAACACTAAGCCATGTTCGTGCGTGAGGTGTCTCGCAAAGCGAAATCCAAACAAGGAACCCCCCCAATACACTAGTACGCGGCAAAGTCGATCGTCGAGATCCGCCAGTCCCTCGGTACAGAATATATATATAAATATATATATACACAATGAAAATTTCTAATATTTGAGCACTAAGGATTAAACTTCTCTCCAGTCTCAACACTAAGCCATGTTCGTGCGTGGGGTGTCTCGCAAAGCGAAATCCAAACAAGGAACCCCCCCCCCCCCGATACACTACTACGCGGCAAGGTCGATTGTCGGGATCCATTGGACCCTCGGTACTCGATTTATCCATATATATATATATATATATATATATATATATATATATATATATATATATATACACACATCCGGATCTATCTCCCGAAATAAGAATCTATTTACTTTCTTTCCATTTATCTCAAAACTTTCCATTTCCATTCCTATATCCAGGAAATGTATATAAAAGCCAATTCATTATCATGAATTGCTTTAACAAAACATACAACTTTTTAAAAGCCAGTTTTATTATCATAAAAATGCTTTTTCGTTTCATAACATCTCATTACCCTTCTCATATCCGGGAAATGTATATAAAAGCCATTTTTATTATCATAAAAATGCTTTTCATGTCACATGCTTCCATTTCCCTTCTTCCATCCAGGAAATGTAATTAAAGTCAACTTATTATCATAAATTGCTTTAATACCAATAATGTCCCACATTATTGAAAACAGTTATATATATATATATATATACTAGGGTATGCCCGTGCCTGAAGGCACGCTGATAATTTTGAAAATCATAAAGTCGTGCCTTGGTGCGATAGTAAGTGCCCTCGCCAAAGCTACGGTTTGTCTCGGGTTCAAAATACGAGAGAAGTTTCTTCATATATGCGGATAAGCAAGCCGACATCCGCCTATTCAAAATCATGCAGTTAAGCATATTGTCTTTTGACTGAAGGCACGAAGAAATTTTTTCAAAATATCAAAGGATTATCTGTCGTGTATAAAGTACCTAATCGCAAAACGGCAAAAAATTTAAAAGTATGCAATTGCAAAATGGAAAATATTTCGTTCACCTAACAAAACAAAGGGTTTAAGTCGTATATAATTTTAGTTATACAATTTTATATATAATACATATAGCGTTACACAATTTTAAAGTTTTGGAGAGTTTCCTTTGTTTATAAAACTACCCACCTTATTTAACAAAGAAAAAATAATCCAACAATAATACTAATAATCTCTCATAAACATCGTATAATAAAATTCAACTAAATTTGTGAAAATAACACGAATACTTAATTCAAAAAGATTTATTACATAATGTAAATAATTGTAAACTATCGACCTAGTTTAATTTTAATACAAATAAGTTATGAAAAATGAATGAGTATGGAACATGAATGAGAGTGAGAAATGAATGAATACTAGTAAATGAAAAGCAAAAGGCTCTGGATGGACGAAAATGTATGAGTACAAATTCATTGTGTCATGTCCGATATGAATTTCATAAAAGTGTGGCCGTCACCACAAATTCTAAGGTTCTTCATATTTCGAATAGGTGATCCACTCGGTGAGTTCATAATCCCAAATGCAATAACAATATTGTTACTATGGAACAAAAGCTCATTCTTTTTTTGCTCTTCCTCCATAACATGAACAAAATTCTTATCGAGCACGTACCCCTTTCTAAAAAGCATTGATAAAACTCCTGTAAGGCCACATAGATTTCTTCACTCTGATCACACGCCCAATAAAAACCCCAATAATATCATAACAATGATGAAACTCATATCATAACAATAAAAAACCCGTGCCTGAAGGCACGTCAAAAATTTCCGAAGTACGTAATCGCAAAACGACAAAAAATTTCAAAATACATAATTTAAAAATGAAAAAAAATTCGATCCCCAACAAAACAATGTATAATTTTGAAAATTATAAAGTTGTACACAATGTAATTAATACATTTCTCATATACTATAAGTTTAAATAAATTAGAAAATTTATGCTTACTTTTTATAAACACTTTTTTATCAGTTTTTTTTTGTTTATTTACTTTACACACACGCCTACTTCATTGAGTAGTAAAAATGTTTTTTTTATTTAAACGTTATATATATATATATATATATATATATATATATATATATATATAATCTATTTATTTTATGCCGAATATTTTTTCATTGAATTCTATACATTTTTTTTGTTCTTTTTACCAGAAAAGTTTTTATAAGTTATGTATATAAACAGTTTTTATATACATATTGCTTCTTACATATCCTTGGCCCCCACGATTTGAAGTGCCTTTTAACTTTGTATCTTATCCCTGCGCAAATCTTCGAAGTCAGATAAGAGTTTGATACGTGTACATCTATAAGGTACATGTCTATGAACCTTAAAGATATAAAGCATCTAATAGGTCAAAAAGCAAATGGGAACTTTTGTATGAAAAGAGAATCTCCCAAACAACGTAAAGATAAAAGCAAATGACAAAATAATAGTAGTTTTACATTGCATAATAAAATATTAACGCATGATCCATTAAAGGTTGAAGTGCCCCGTCAACCTCTCTATGATAAATTTGGAACTTTTGTAGGATGGTCTTCTTGGAATCCCATCCTTAAAATAACTTGGAATCTTTTAGACCAGTAATCCCATAGTTTAACATGCTCACCAAATGTAAAAAACAACCATCTGAGCAAACTTTTCCATATCCTTCTCATGATTAACACAAAACATATATAATCCCAAAAATCTTGAAACGAACCGATCTAAATCAAGACATCCATTTTAGCAAACAAATAGTGTGTACCTATAAAAAGAGAGTGTTTCAAACAAACCTCAAGATAGTGTGTTCCTATAAAAAACAAATAAAAAAATAGTTAGCAAAGTTATACAAACAAAACCAATTGAAATAACAAACCCAAAATGAAAACTTTACAGTCGTAACTCAACAAAAAGCTAATTAAAAATAAATAAAACACAACATAACCTTTAAAAAAATTTAACATGTGTGGCTCTAACCCACTTTGCATCCGAAATTTAACATGAAACCTTTAAAAAAATTTGATTTAAAAATCTATAAACCCATGTCTAACACAGAGACAAATTCGATAATAAACATGTCCCTAAAAAAAAATTAAACAACAAAGAAAAATTCAAAAGGCCCCACAAACCTTTTTTTTTCTCTAGCAACAATTATAAGATAAAAATGTATAAAATTTAACTATAAAGAGAGACAAATACATGTGAGAGAAGAGTTTTCTCGAGAACTAAGAACAAAACCCGTGTGTAGCCAACTAAAGATCGAATTGACACTCTACACATCAAGAAAATAAAATAAAATAAAAAATTTATTTACATGCTAACAAAATTCTCTGTCATTCACCCCCCAATGCACACATACGAAAAGGGACTATTAAACTAACCTTGGCCCCTGTTATGCGAACCATCATCACTACAATCTACATCAATAGTGGAAAATAGATTTTCTGTATGAAAAGCATTTTCATGTTCACTCATCTTCACCATTTCCGATTCTTCACGATCCCCTAGATGTACACTTTCATTCTCAACCTTCTGATCATCCTTGTCTTGCCAGTTTTCATTGCATTCTCTATCAGAAGTTTCTTTCCCAATTTGTACTTCTATTGTATCGCATTGATTGAACTCTCCATCACCACCCTTGATAATGCTCTAATTGGAGATCTAGCTATTAACGAAACAGTTGTGGAGTGGCAATTGAATATTATATAGTCTATTCAAGCAACCCACTGAATGATCTGTCATCAGTTCCATATCTTTGGAACACGGAGGTGTGATGAATCCACAATTTAATATAGTTTGTAAAAAAAAAAATTTGTAAAACAAAACATAAACAACAAAATTCAAATCAAAGTGAGAGAGAGAAAGTATACATCATTAAGTGTATATCTGGAAAAAAAATGATTTTCAAACCTCATTAGGTTTTGATCTGCAAAAATTAAACTAAAAAGGTAGGAAACCTCAATCGTCTTCTTGTGCTGGAGTTTTAATGGTGGTGTAGGGTACTGTAGACGATCACCGACACATGGATGAAGTGTGTACTTTAGACAATGTGCATTCAATCGTTTGTAAACCTAAACCTCAAGCTCTGTTTATAGAACATACGATGCTTTTGGGTAAATAGAGAAAGTAATAGGTTCTCTCTCTTTCTCCCTATTTGCGTATCGGTTAAGAAATCGGTACTCTCTATAAACAGAGCTTGAGGTTTAGGTTTATAAACGAATTAAAGGTATGGCATTTATCACGATGAGTGTTGTACATAGTTTCAAAGCCATTGAACAATAAAAGTCTCTACTTTACACAAAATGTAAACAACTGAGTGTTGAAATCAATCCGTAATATGGAAGTTTAAACAAAACAAACGCTGACATTTTTGGGTTTTAAACAAAACAAACACATAATGAACAATAAGAAGTTTTAAGCACTTACACAGGTAATCGTTGACATATCTGAAATAAAAACACCGAGATAACCCTCAAACAATCATGATTTGGGCGTTTGAAATTTACAAAAAAAAAAAAACTGGGATTTATTTGAATCTCACAAAAGTTAGGATCGACAATGGAGAGATGAGTTCAAAATGGGAAATAGAGAGATAAAAGGGGGAGAGTTTACCTTTGCCGTCCAAAGGGGGGCTACATTTGGAATGGCTAGATGAGAAGTTTTTTCATTCATGCATTTGTGAGAGAAAAAGATGAGGAATGAGGTAATCGAGATAAGGCAAAAATAAAATAGGAGGCGTGTGCGGGGAGATATGAAAATTTCTATTATGCCCTTCTTTTTGAATTTTGAAAAGAACGGGGAAACAAATTAAAGTCTTAAAAAGAGGGGGGAATCAAAATTTTCAAGGTTAAAATGGGTATTGCAAAAAAATTATTTCTTGTGACATCATAGGTTAAGCTTATGACATACATAAGTTTTGTAACTTATTATATATATATATATATATATATATATATATATATATATATATATATATATATATATATATATATATATATATATGTATATATATATATAATGCGTTCTAAGACTGCCCGCCCGGGGCGCACCCCTAAATGACCATCATCTTCCAGTGCCTATCAATTACGACACCTGGGCACATATACGCAAAACGTCGGGAAGCGGTCATATGCTTGCGGGCTAGTCATAACCACACCCGGAGTTACCTAACCATCGCAGAAAACATAACACAAGCGCTCATATGGCCTAGGACTATATCCACCCTGCATTCACTAGCCAGGGGGCTTCACCTCATGCGCGAACTTCCCTTATGATGTCATTTAGAGAGGGTGTTAACCATAAATTATTAATTAAGAAAAAATCATTTCTTTTCCATTTTGAAAACATTCATATTTTATTTTCAAAATTATTAACATCATATCATATATATACTTTAATCACATAGTATATATATATATATATATATATATATATATATATATATATATATATATATACACCATATATTCCTCCTCGAATATATATAAATGGCCATATTTGCCAAACCATCTAACGATGACCAATAATCCCAAAGATTCTGTAACACCCCGTATTTCTGAATATTCCATTTAATTAGATTGGATAATTAAATGAGAAAATGTCGGCTTAATTTAAATTACGTAAGAGTAGTAATTTAAAGAGTTTTATTTAAAATTGTAATTTTGGTATATTATTCGAAAGATAGATACCGGTGTATATTGCATCATTTTTTATTTACTTAGTGCGAGTGGTAAATAGTTACTTAACGCGTGTAGACCGTGTTGGGGTGAGAACGAGTAATATTTTTTAAGTGACTCAAATGATAATTTAGAGGTCACCAATGAGTCCGAAAGGGTCAAATTAGTCAAAATAGTATACCCGGGGGTACTCGTTGAGTCCCGGGGTAATTTTGGGCTAAACCGAGACCGTTCGGGGGCGTTTTGGTCTTTTAACATATGAGGGTATGATGACCTACGAAATTGAGAGTTTTATATCAGCCATATGATAGAGGAATTAGGGTTAGAACACCCATGACAACACCAATACCATTAGAGAGAGGAGAGGCACAACTTTCTAAAGCAAAAAGAAGATTTGGGAAGGATTCAAAAGGATTTCTACCATCATACTTGTTGGGGAAGAAGGATTGAAGGATGAAGATCATCAATCATCAACAAGAACCACGAAATCAGACCCTACTGATCATAAGTCAAGTTGTTTATTGCAAAAATCTTAAAGTTATAATACCCATGTGTAGGGTTTTTGAATAGTTTTGATTAAATCATTATTTTGATTGGAGAAGATGATATTTATGCATGTTGGGATAGGAATCGCATGTAGAATGATTTAAACTATGTAGAGGATTAATATTCAGATTAGACTTGATGATTTTCGGAGTAAAAATCTGGATTTTGAATGGATATATGGGAAGAACACCATAACTAGGGTTTCAAGAAATTTTGGGGTTTAATTCATTATTTCTTTAAAGGAATTGGAGTTTTGATGTATTTGTTACGTTAGAAACTGTCCTAGTATATGTGGAAATATGTTAGGGTCATTGGGTCGAAGTTTGGTGGACAATAATGGAGTTTGGGAATTTGTCAATGGAGGAACGGATCAACGAAGAAGACAGACTGCGTCTGTCCCTGTTCGATCGATCGATCGATCTAGAACTATCGATCGATCGAACCCAGCCGTCGATCGATCGACTCAAGCTGTTTCCCGAAAATTTTGTGGTTAATTCTTCGTTGAGTTCGGGAATGAATGAGTATTCTAGGATTTATATTATACTTATATGGGAGAAAGAATAAGACCAGTAGGTATATGTTGAGGTCCAATAAGGCCATTGGGTGTAGGGCTTGGATTATGGACCGAGGAGAATAATCCGATTTAGTAGAGTATCGGGGACTTCGAAAATTGAGTTACGGGGCGAAGTAAATTCAATTTAAGTAATAGACCAGTAGGGTAAGAAATAACTACTGAAATTATATGTAAGGGGTAACTAGGACCCTTAGAGTTGTGTGTATACTCAAATAAATACGATTAATGAGATAAATCGTAAAGCGAATATTGTGCGGTAAATATATGAGATTAAAATATTACGTACGTATATGATTAATACGTCGGGCGTGTACCTACTGAATTATGTGATCTTTTAGGTAGAGAGAGTATACCTAAATTAATTATGTTAGGGTCGATGAGACATTCCGAACTAACATAAAGTTATTATAAGTTTGGGGTCAATGAGAAATACCGAACCAAACTTTGAACTGGTGTCGCGATGAGAGAGTCCCGAACCAGGATATGTGTATATATATTTTTAAAAATAATTGGGGTCGATGTATCATGCCGAACTAATTCTTACTTGGGGTCGATGAATCATTCCGAACCAAGAGTCCTTTATGTGTATAAAAGGGGCAAAATAGTTGTGACTAATATTTAGTATATATTGTGTGTGAAATATATATACCTGATGATATTCTACTTCCGTGTATTAGTAGATTGATATATTATGTATTTAAAGATACATACTGAATTGGTAAGTTAAGTAGTGAAACTTAATTACGAAATGAACCTTTAGATAGAGAAAATCTATTTAGTAATTCAAGTAGCGAAACTTAATTACATAAGAGGGAAAGTTAACAATTGTGAGAATTGTAGTAATTTTAGTAAGTGAAACTAAATGAGAAGTCTTGGAAAAAGATAACATAGATTATATGTTACTTGGGAATTAATTAACATACGCGTGATGTTAGAAAAACGGTTGTACTGTATGGGCGGTATTGGAACTTGGGTACAGATAAGTTCAGTTTACTACTTTGGTTTAGTTAGCTAGAGAAGTACGGCTAGATAAACTAAGTGTAGAACGTTAGGTGTGCACAAAAGATGAGGGGTGAGTTAACTCAAGAGAGTGTACGAGAACCTAACATGTGTAATCAATAACCGCATTTTATATTGTGATAAACGCTTGCAAAATATTTTCAAAATGTTTTGAGTACTAACTCTTGCTATAAAATATTTTCAAAACCTTTTATGTGTCCAGCCACAGGGATGCCATGTATGATGATTCCATTCCAGAGACTCGGAGCTGTAGCACAGTGGATGCTTACAGGATTTGTACTAGGCGATATCTCTCATTCAGATCTAGTACAGGATCTCACACTATTCTATGTATGGACTTGTTGTCCGGTTTTAGTCTCAGTTTTTGGTTTCAGACTGGTGGTTACTCTATTGTTGTTTGGGTCTTTCTTTAGCCGATAGTTTATTCGGTAATACTTTTGTTCTGTTGTACTTCTACTTGTTGTTTGATTTATAGCACATGATTATTTGTACTTTGTTCCGCATGGTTGATTTATCTGTTTTAAGAAAGATAAAATTTGGCACCGGTCTAATTTTACTTAGGGTATTAGTAATTAAAAAGTTTTCGACAGTGATGCTAAGAATGAACCATTTGAGAAACTTGTTTTAATTTAATAAAGGCCTGATCACCCGATGTTTAAATTAGGCGGGGTGTCACAGATGGTATCAGAGCATCAGGTTCTAGTGTCCATAGGATCTGTACGGCTTACTACGTTTTCAGCGTATCGTTTGATTGATATAGAGCCCTATCTTAGGATGATTGTACTCCTCTACGTACGTAGTTTACGTTCTCCTGCTATTTAATAGACGTAGTGTTATATATATACGAGTCCGATTGGGCACGGTACGTCGAATATGGTGGTAGGTCCAGCATTGGCGTTAGCAGGACTACAGGAGGGAGGAGCTCGGCATAAAGCATGGGGTGTTCGAGGATGGCAATCATAGGAGAGATGACCGTGCTCGAGGTCACTCCTAGCGTGTAATGGAAGTAAATGCTGCAAGGGTTGTTGAGGCATAGCAGGCATTTTCCAAGTGTCGCGACGGCAAGAGGGATGCTAGTCTAGACCGCCCAATGCAGTGATATTGGGAGTAGGACTGAAGAAAATTTGATGAGAACGAGCCGTAAATGTGATAAAACGGCGACTGTGCATGTTAACCAATGGAAGTAGTATGTCCAGAGGTTTTGGCAGTTAGGACGAAATAGAAATACTCAGAAGTGAATAATTTGAGTAAATTTTCAGGCAACGTGGCGGGGATACCAGTCACTATGTTCGGACCGAGGGTCCGTATATATAAATAGAAGAACTTTACGTATAGTTTAACCGCAAAGTTCTCCAATGATGATTCAGAAGCGTAGTGAATGAGAATATATGAACCCCTCACATGAAAGCCTGGTTGAGGCCAATCGTAAGAGAGAAATTTATCCTGTGAAGTGAACTTGTACCGATGAGATAGGTATAAGGGAAAAGAGACCTTGAGAAAATGGACTCTCGAGTTATAGCTCGCAATTTTTGGTAAAACTCTTCTTGAACGACTTATGTATATGAAGACAATATGGTACTCCCTACAAGGTTGAGGTTAATGCTCCTGGGTGGGCGGAGCTAAGGGAGTGTAGAGATTTAGTCAAAGAGTAAGACTGAATGTAATGGGGCTGGTGAAAGCCATAAGTGGAAACCCACTAGAGGATTTAATGATTAGATCCTAGGTCGGGACTGTTAAGTCCCATAGTGCGTTCCTCTTAGTCAGCAGAACTAAGGGAACCAAGATGATAGTGTTCAGGATCGAGACTACCCAGTCCGAGAGGAGGGGTACCCAAACCGGTCAGCATGGCCTGGAGCCAGGAATCTTTTTGAAAAGATGTCTAGTGTGGATTCTAGGGACACGCATTTTATTTTTACTGGAAGTTATTTGAAGAAATAATAACACCAATAAGTTTTGCATTCCGGAGAGGACAAGCGTGTTATATCCGGGAACCATCTAAATCACCCGAGCGATGGATAAGGAAGTATATGAGTTTTAGCCTTGAGTGAATGGGGTACATGACGACTCCTCACCTGAAAAGGGTCGAGTTGTCATTATTCATCAAAATGTGAGAAACTTCGGAGATTATGAACATCTCTTAATAATTGATTTCGGTGTGTGGGAACCTAAATGATGTGAGTCAATGTTTGTGGTATGACTGCTGAGCGGAGAGATCGAGCTCGCTGTTGTAGTTAGTGCTAAAGACTTAGTGATAGTATAAGCACGGTGCAACTGACTCCTTTAGCAATATTGGAGTATGGTTGCACATATTGTCGAGAAATCAAATTTGAGCATATCGATTATGTGTTGTTCCGATAATGCTCAGTAAGAATACATGGGGAGAAGTCCCATGTTTAAGTTCGGTTGCGAAAGGGTATACGACTGAATTTTTATGCACGTCAGGAGATGAGACATTGCTAGATGCTAGGACATCAGTGGAGCCGGTAGTGTTGTGGAGAAACACTGAAAGGCTTACCTCACCACGAAGGGATAAGTGGGACTTTGTGGGCAAAGATTTGATTTTTTGTCTCTAGGGTATTGAGAATACCCACAAGATTGTAGTCACGTCGTGTAGACTAGGCTGGAGTTGAAGAAAAGCATGTTACGGGTGCGACATTTGCAATGTTTTTGCAAATGTACCCGGAGAAAAAGGTGTATGGGCACCCTAGTCAATTGAATTCCTTAGACATCCGAAATAGAGGGATGCGGAATATTGTTGGTACGACGGTGGGGAAATTAGGAAACAAGTCGTATCGATGAAATGGGTTGAACGTCATGAGAGCTAGACGATGATCCAAGATTATATGTGCTGAGAGATCCAGCACACCCTATGGGATGAAAGTCGGTGGGAAACCGTTCAAAGGTTATCTCTTGATATGGGAGACCTAACTGTGGTGAAGAAGTAGCGCAAGGTTATCTCTTGACTGAGTGTTGAGGGTGACCTACATGTTACTAAACTGTTGATTCTTATAAAGTAACCAACCTCAAAAGGTGCGCCAATTGAGAAGAGTGCACGGATTGTAAAGTATAATAAACCCGGAGAGAGAGGGGAATAGAGTACCACTTGAGGAAAGATGACGTAAGTGGGAAGCGATGTTAAGAGGAGACATAGTGAGATTGCCTCCAGATACACCTCTAGTTATAGAGCGAGTTAGACTCGAAATGAGCAACCGGAATGTAGTAGTGAACCTACATTTCCAATGATGGAATGAGGAGACAGACTTATAAATTATTGATGGGTTGTGAACATCATAATTTAGCCAACATTCCGTTGGGGGTAGCGAAATGGGGTGACCAGGATGGATTAGTGTATAGTTGAAAAGGGAGAGTGCACAAGTGCAGGATGCCGCTCTACATGATTGTGAATCAGGATGAAATCCTAAAATTCCACCCTGTGAGAGAAGGTCAGGAAGGAATAGAGATAAAGCTTTATTTTGAGTAAGTTGTGATACCTACGACTCAATGTTAGTGAGAAAGAATAATGATACGCCCTTACGATAAGTGGAATTTTGGAGAAGCCCACTGATCAATCCATAAGTTGAATGTATACCTATATGAGCATATTTATAGGTAGAGTGAGTGCCTATATGGACTGTACATGAGAATTAGGTTCGTGGGTACCGATTACGAACAATACATGTACTTTGGGTGTGGTTCGAGTAGACATTTCGAACTTTTAAGTCCTTAACGCGTGATATGAGGACATTCTATTGGAGTATGACATTTACGGTATATGAATTGTGTAAAATATAGCTCACAAATTGTCTACTCATGTGCGATGAGATATATGTACATATATTGGTGCTCGAAATGTGATTCCGAGACAAGTGATTTATAACTATTGGTGATCGAAGTGAAATTCCGAGCCAATAACCCCAAAAGTGTTATAGAAGGGGGGGTGATTATAAAATAAGTGTTGGTAGTATATGTTATGTGTAAGATATATATACCTACTGATTTTTACTACTTATGTGCGATAGTAAGTGTGCTTAATCTCTGTATTGGGGTCGATGATGTTCCGGACCAATACATGGGGGGATCGATTTGGGGCCGATATTTTTCGAACCAAATCAATGATAAATATAGAGATCGACGGAAGGTCTGAACCGACATGTGCATTACATTTACCTTGGGGTCGAGGAATTTCCGGACCAATGTAAATGATAAGATTATTGGGGCCGATGATTTTTGCCGGACCAATTTTCCTTAAAGTATATATTGTGTGTGAAATATATACCTTATAATATTCTACTTATGAGTGATAGTAGGCACTTAGATGTTATATTGAGATATACATCGAATGGGTAAATTAAGTAGGGAGAAACTTAATTCCAAGAATTAACGTTGGATTGGGAAATCTTTGAGAAATTAAGTAGTGAGACTTAATTATGATATATGCGGCATGGGTAACGTGCGATAAGAAGTTATTATGAAGCAAGGTATGTACTTGGGGCGACCGTTGGAATGTGATGATTTGACATTGGGTATTAGAGGATGCAATTATGTCTAGGGTCCTTAGCCTTAATACCAGCCTTATCCTAATTTCGAGGACGAAATTCCTTTGCAAGGGGGGAAGTATGTAACACCCCGTATTTCTGAATATTCCATTTAATTAGATTGGATAATTAAATGAGAAAATGCCGGCTTAATTTAAATTACGTAAGAGTAGTAATTTAAAGAGTTTTATTTAAAATTGTAATTTTGGTATATTATTCGAAAGATAGATACCGGTGTATATTGCATCATTTTTTATTTACTTAGTGCGAGTGGTAAATAGTTACTTAACGCGTGTAGACCGTGTTGGGGTGAGAACGAGTAATATTTTTTAAGTGACTCAAATGATAATTTAGAGGTCACCAATGAGTCCGAAAGGGTCAAATTAGTCAAAATAGTATACCCGGGGGTACTCGTTGAGTCCCGGGGTAATTTTGGGCTAAACCGAGACCGTTCGGGGGCGTTTTGGTCTTTTAACATATGAGGGTATGATGACCTACGAAATTGAGAGTTTTATATCAGCCGAATGATAGAGGAATTAGGGTTAGAACACCCATGACAACACTAATACCATTAGAGAGAGGAGAGGCACAACTTTCTAAAGCAAAAAGAAGATTTGGGAAGGATTCAAAAGGATTTCTACCATCATACTTGTTGGGGAAGAAGGATTGAAGGATGAAGATCATCAATCATCAACAAGAACCACGAAATCAGACCCTACTAATCATAAGGCAAGTTGTTTATTGCAAAAATCTTAAAGTTATAATACCCATGTGTAGGGTTTTTGAATAGTTTTGATTAAATCATTATTTTGATTGGAGAAGATGATATTTATGCATGTTGGGATAGGAATCGCATGTAGAATGATTTAAACTATGTAGAGGATTAATATTCATATTAGACTTGATGATTTTCGGAGTAAAAATCTGGATTTTGAATGGATATATGGGAAGAACACCATAACTAGGGTTTTAAGAAATTTTGGGGTTTAATTCATTATTTCTTTAAAGGAATTGGAGTTTTGATGTATTTGTTACGTTAGAAATTGTCCTAGTATATGTGGAAATATGTTAGGGTCATTGGGTCGAAGTTTGGTGGACAATAATGGAGTTTGGGAATTTGTCAATGGAGGAACGGATCAACGAAGAAGACAGACTGCGTCTGTCCCTGTTCGATCGATCGATCGATCTAGAACTATCGATCGATCGACTAAGTCGATCGATCGAACCCAGCCGTCGATCGATCGACTCAAGCTGTATCCCGAAAATTTTGTGGTTAATTCTTCGTTGAGTTCGGGAATGAATGAGTATTCTAGGATTTATATTATACTTATATGGGAGTAAGAATAAGACCAGTAGGTATATGTTGAGGTCCAATAAGGCCATTGGGTGTAGGGCTTGGATT
Source organism: Sambucus nigra (assembly GCA_949130495.1). Classification (NCBI taxonomy): domain Eukaryota; kingdom Viridiplantae; phylum Streptophyta; class Magnoliopsida; order Dipsacales; family Adoxaceae; genus Sambucus; species Sambucus nigra. The sequence continues at coordinate 25,233,053 of OX422218.1, read as the reverse complement.
ATGGACCGAGGAGAATAATCCGATTTAGTAGAGTATCGGGGACTTCGAAAATTGAGTTATGGGGCGAAGTAAATTCAATTTAAGTAATAGACCAGTAGGGTAAGAAATAACTACTGAAATTATATGTAAGGGGTAACTAGGACCCTTAGAGTTGTGTGTATACTCAAATAAATACGATTAATGAGATAAATCGTAAAGCGAATATTATGCGGTAAATATATGAGATTAAAATATTACGTACGTATATGATTAATACGTCGGGCGTGTACCTACTGAATTATGTGATCTTTTAGGTAGAGAGAGTATACCCAAATTAATTATGTTAGGGTCGATGAGACATTCCGAACTAACATAAAGTTATTATAAGTTTGGGGTCGATGAGAAATACCGAACCAAACTTTGAACTGGTGTCGCGATGAGAGAGTCCCGAACCAGGATATGTGTATATATATTTTTTAAAATAATTGGGGTCGATGTATCATGCCGAACCAATTCTTACTTGGGGTCGATGAATCATTCCGAACCAAGAGTCCTTTATGTGTATAAAAGGGGCAAAATAGCTGTGACTAATATTTAGTATATATTGTGTGTGAAATATATATACCTGATGATATTCTACTTCCGTGTATTAGTAGATTGATATATTATGTATTTAAAGATACATACTGAATTGTTAAGTTAAGTAGTGAAACTTAATTACGAAATGAACCTTTAGATAGAGAAAATCTATTTAGTAATTCAAGTAGCGAAACTTAATTACATAAGAGGGAAAGTTAACAATTGTGAGAATTGTAGTAATTTTAGTAAGTGAAACTAAATGAGAAGTCTTGGAAAAAGATAACATAGATTATATGTTACTTGGGAATTAATTAACATACGCGTGATGTTAGAAAAACGGTTGTACTGTATGGGCGGTACTGGAACTTGGGTACAGATAAGTTCAGTTTACTACTTTGGTTTAGTTAGCTAGAGAAGTACGGCTAGATAAACTAAGTGTAGAACGTTAGGTGTGCACAAAAGATGAGGAGTGAGTTAACTCAAGAGAGTGTACGAGAACCTAACATGTGTAATCAATAACCGCATTTTATATTGTGATAAACGCTTGCAAAATATTTTCAAAATATTTTGAGTACTAACTCTTGCTATAAAATATTTTCAAAACCTTTTAGGTGTCCAGCCACAGGGATGCCATGTATGATGATTCCATTCCAGAGACTCGGAGCTGTAGCACAGTGGATGCTTTCAGGATTTGGACTAGGCGATATCTCTCATTCAGATCTAGTACAGGATCTCACACTATTCTATGTATGGACTTGTTGTCCGGTTTTAGTCTCAGTTTTTGGTTTCAGACTGGTGGTTACTCTATTGTTGTTTGGGTCTTTCTTTAGCCGATGGTTTATTCGGTAATACTTTTATTCTGTTGTACTTCTACTTGTTGTTTGATTTATAGCACATGATTATTTGTACTTTGTTCCGCATGGTTGATTTATCTGTTTTAAGAAAGATAAAATTTGGCACCGGTCTAATTTTACTTAGGGTATTAGTAATTAAAAAGTTTTCGACAGTGATGCTAAGAATGAACCATTTGAGAAACTTGTTTTAATTTAATAAAGGCCTGATCACCCGATGTTTAAATTAGGCGGGGTGTCACAGATTCTCTCAAAGAATCATAATCATGCATTCATATTCGCATGATACTAAACCCAAAGTATTTCCTTACTTTGATAAATAATGAATACCTAAATCCCATCTAAGGACTTATTGGATATCTCCAATTATAACACTTCACACGAAGCGAATATATATGCCTATATTCCCAACTTATCCTAATCACCTCCTAGGGTTTTTCCATAAAAATCCCAAATTGTATTTTAACTCCCCATACTCTTAAGGGAAGAAAACTAGCAATTGTGACCAAAGCGAATCGATTCGCCCCATTTGCGAATCGATTCGGATGGGCGAATCGATTCGGCCCCCAATCCGAATCGATTCGAAAAGTGTTCTGCAAACAGGTCCTTAATGGCGAATAGATTCGGTCTATATCCTAATCGATTCAGACCACTGCCTAATTACAGATCCCCTTAGGTGAATCGATTCGGCCAAGCCCGAATCGATTCGGCTTGTTCGAGGGGCACTGTTTGGGCAATTTTTCAATCTCCAAAATACCCAAAACTCAATCCAATCTCCATTTAAATTATAACTCGGATTTATTCGTACAAACCCAAGGTTTTAATATCTCCTCAAATTTCGTAGAGGTCCTAACATTCCATTTGAGAACCCCTAATATTTATCTCCAATAAGTTCTAACTAACGATTTCGATATCGGACAACTTTTCGTAGAAAAATCACTATAAATCCAAAAAAAATCAGAAAAATACGCGGTCAGCGCTCACGCGACCGTATCGAAAAGATATAAAATTTTCATTTTTTTGATAAAGAGCCGAATCGATTCGAATCAGGGCCGAATCGATTCGGAAGTCCGCTGCCTCACTATTCATCATCATCTCCGAAAATTCTAAACCTCCATTAATACACCTCCAAGCTTTTTATCGCTTCTCCCATCAACATATAACTACACCTAACTATAAATACACAAAGGAAATAGGTTGTAATGATCCTAGAACCAAGAATCAACCATTAGTTTCGATTAAATTCTAAGTTACTCCAATTTGACATTTTTCGGTTTTCAACCATTAAACTTCCGAGAAAAACCCGTTTAACCCACGAAAACCCAACCCAAAATCTTTGGGTTTGTTTATACTAAACTATGATTTGATATTTATGCTCAAAAGTAAATAAAGCAAGTAAGCACTTGCCTCGTGGATATAATCCGACGACCTCGAGCCGAATCCCGCGGAGTTTGACCAAAACCTCCCCTTTTCTCCTCTTTTCTCTCCTCCTCTCTCTCTTCTCTCTCTTTTCTCCTTTCTTTCTCTTTTCCTTCCCTCTCCCCCTCTTTATATAGTGAGAAAAGGGTTATGCCCCTTAAAACCCAAAAACGACTCGTTTACTCAATTACGAGCTCATTTAATTTTAAAATTCCCCAAAACTCAATTTCGACAATCGGACACTCTTTTCCAACTATCTCGGACATTCCGAGACTCACGGCGCAGTCGAAATTTCCATCCGAGGTACTTGACCACAAATCACTATTCTAACCCAATATAACTTAAGGCGGGTTTTCTAATCAAAATCTTACATCTTTTGTCGCTTTACTCCACGGCGACATATAATTAAAATACTTCGACCTATTTAGTCCCAAAACTAATCACAACACCCATCGAAATCATTAAATCCTCGAGAATCCCCAAAGTCACTATTTCGAGAAATTCCTCAAATCTCCAATTTATATCTAATAATGGATTTTAATTGTCTCCAAAAGGACGGATTGTTACAAATGTTAACTAGACACGCATAAAAAAGTTCACTATTAATTGTTTTGTAAAAAATATTTTTTATTAAAAATACAAATTCAAAACTGTTTTGCTAAAAAAAACTATTTTAAGATTTAAAAAAAGACTTAAAATTTTTGTTTTAAAAAACAGTTAAAATGTATATTTTATTTGAAAGCAGTATTAAATTTTTATTAAAAATTTGAAAAATTTACGTTTGTTTAAGTATTAGCGTTTCAATTTTATTTAGCACCGAATGGATAATAGAAGTTTCAATTCTTTTTTAAATAAAAATATATAATTTTAACACATGAGTCATAAGTCAGCGTGTCGCTCATAATGCGTCGAAATCATGAGTTATAATTTTAACACAAATACGATACAACAAAAGTCAATTTTAACAAGTGCATGACACAACACGAGTCTTAATTATAGTACGAGCACGAGACAACGCGAGTCATAGTTTTAACACGACTCTTAATTTTAACAGGAGAGCTCTACGACACAAAATATATTTTATATTTAAAATAAATATTTATATTAACGTAAAAATTTTAAATGTTTAATGAAAAATTAATACTGTTTTCGAATAAAACATATGTTTTAACTGATGTTAAAACAAAAGTTTTAACACATTTTTTAATATTAAAACAGTTTTTTTTTCAACAAAACCCTTTTTTATTTTTATTTATAATAATATATATATTTTTTTTACAAAACAGTTTCTTTTTATTAAAGAACAATTTATAGTGACCTTTTTTATTTGTGTCAAGTTAATAGTAAACTCTACTTTTTATTTATGTCTATAATTTTGGGGTAAGAAAAATATTTATTATATTTTGTACAAGTGAAAAGGATCAATGATGGATAACAAGGGTATAATAGTCTCTTATTTATATTTGAAAAAAAATTGGAGTGCCACAGTAGTTTCTTGGAGCGGGAATAACCCTATCCTTTTTATTATTATCATATATGTACTTAGACCTTCCCAATGAACAAGACAAGTTTTTGAAACTTTTGGTTTCGGTCCTTAATTGTATTTCGAAAGTATTTTTTTTCAATGTTACTTTTAACCCAATTATTTATATATGCATTGACATTTCATAAGACAAAGAGTTAGTTTATTTTTTCTGGTAATATACCATGAGGTGTCCGGTCAACTTACGCACCTCGATTAATTTTCATTCGCGATTCGTTATTTTCGTTGTCCAACATTATTTTGGCAGTGCTAGGAATCGAGGAATCGAATTGTGAACCAAACTCAATCCACCTCCAAGACTGTTCCAGTAGCAGCCTTATACCACTGAGCCAAGAGGCTTAGTTAGAGAGTGAGAGTTGTTCAACTAATGTCAATTTAGGCATGCAATGTTATTTTGGGATCTTAGCTACAAAGAGTACAAATTAATGAAATTTTCTCAATCATGGACCGTAAACTAAAGTATTTTTTAATATAGACCAATTACTAAAAGAGTTTACACTTTTTAATATTGTTATTAGATTACTTTTATGACTTTTTTTAGTATTAGAAATTGATTAATACACAAATAGGAGGAAAAAATCCTTCCTAGGGACTCTCACATTTACTAATGAAAACTTACAATTGAAATTGAGAGAAACTTTCTAAAAACTAAAAAATTAAAGAAAACTAACTTGAAATTACTAAAATTTCTGAGAACTTATCGAGATGCAGAAGACCTCAAATTATATTTAATGTTCAATTTCTCCACCGAACTCAAAGTCGGAAAGTAGTTATCAGTGGAATTTTAAGATATATCCTTAGGCTTCTAAGCTTCTCCATTCACCATATCTTGATTAACACATGTTGCATCCTCAATGTCTCTTAAAATATCAAAAGAATTACTAACATGAATATTGTATGTTTGAAATTATTTTTTTCAATTTTGGGATCCGTTGAGCCTTGAAAAAAAAAAACACGACCTTGAGTCAAAATAATAGACATACCCAAATCATAATCAGAAATTGAATTGAGATTAGGAATCTCAACATATAACTGATTTAGAACCCCACGGATCTTATGAATTTTCTCAAACCTTTGATCATTAATTTTAGAGTTGAAATCACATATGGAGATAATTGTTTGGAGCGGAATATTATTTACTGAGTTTGGATGTCATCTATAAAAGGCATATAGTCACATTTATTCGAACCAATCTCAGCCACAGAATGATATAACATCTCTTCAGTCACGTGTCTTTCATCCCATTTATGTGTGACCAAATCCACCTGAGTCTTCTCCATGAGATTACATGTGGACTTATCTCAAAACAACTTGCCCAATTTGGGAGGAATTGAATCTGAATCTGTTCGCTCAGTTGAGTCCACTAGCTGATCCAATGATAGAGAATTTATTGGAATATAATTCACCTTTATTATTTCAAAAAATCAAATCTCTTTTAATGAAATTTGAAGACCGAATCTGAAGTATGAAATCTAAATCTGAAAAATATGTTTGTTTTTATGGTTGAATGTACCTCTAAATGAATGTATTTAGACTGATTCAGACTTCTTATGTAACTCTACCTCTTAATCGTTAAGAGTCAAATATAGCGGTTAGCCGCTGAATCATTTAAAAAAACAAATACCTAAATCTATAACGATGCACGAATTCGATTTATTTTATATGACACAACAACGTGTCGCATTTGTATTGATTCGTTTTGAGGTTCGTATGGGATCCACGGACTAGGACCCTCGAAACGAACCATTATAGACACGAGACGTCTGTGAATCGCACAAAATGAGTCAGATTCGTGATTCTGCCAAAAATTCTTATTTTTCACAAGTTGATTCGACGGTCAAGATGAAACCAAAATTCTATGCATATGAGCTTTCGGGCTTTTCTATTGTGACGGAATTTTTTACATAATTTTAATGGGCACATTGACGTGATGACTTTTTATTGATTAATTTTTAGGTTCCATTGACATGTATCCCGAAACTAGGGTTGTGTTTCGGTCGGATCGGATCGGAAAATGATCTTTCGGAAAAATTCCAATTTTTCGGAAATAAAATATTTGATCCAATTTCCTATCCAATTTTTTCGGAAAATCAAAAAAGTTTCCGAATTCGAAAAAATCGGAAAATCGGAAAAAATTCGAAAAAATTTTGAAATTTTGGAAATTCCAAAATTTCAAAAAATAATAATATAGGATTTTCGATTACTCGAAATTCTCATTTTAAGGAAATCGAAAAAAAGATTTAACCCAATATGTAAATATGTAAGGATTTAATCATTTTTTTCATTTGTGTAGAGGATAGAGGGATATTCTCCTTTTATAGATGATTTTTTTGGCCCTCTCTTCCTCTCCTAGCCGATGTGGGATGTAACACCCTGACTAATTAAATACCGGGTAGCTACTCCTTTATTAAATCAACACAAAATGCCAAGTTGGTTCAGTTAATAGCATCACTGTCGAAAACATTTTAATAATTGCTAGCCACCTAGTATTTAAAAAGTAAGTTGCCAAATTTTAAGTTAAGTCTGATTAACATGCAATAAAAGAATAATGGAAGAACAACATAATCCATTCACCATAACGAAGTAATGAAATAACCAACAAATAATAATAAGTCCAGAGGAAAACTCCTCACAACAATCCCACAACTGAAAAAATATGACAAGTCTGAATCCTGAATTAATTACATGCCATAAGTCTGAATAACTGAAATAAATGAAATGTCTCTAAAGAAATGGGCGACATGCCCTACAACTGATAAATGCGGAATATAGAGTCAATATAGATGAAGCGTCTACAAGCAAAGTCCTGTAACTTCCAGAAACAGCTACAGCTCGTCACCTGAATGAGGATCCTAAGCATGGTGTCCTTGTGGCTGGGCACCTAAAATGGTTTTTACAAAAATAGATTTGAAAGCAAATGGGTCAGAGCCCGAAAGTGGAAATCATTTTAAAAATAGCAAGTGTTTTAATAACATTAAAACATTAAATGCAAAATACATGTTAGGACGTGCACTCACATGAAATTCTCACCTCTCGACTACATGTGCACTCTTAACGTACCGTACCCATCTAAATACATACATATCTAACCAAACCGTAATAAGTTCTACCCCTTACTACTCGATTCCCATATTACATTCTAGAGTTATCAAATCAATTGAGGGCTTTACTTAAACTCAGATTCTCAATTAGTAATTCAATTCATTTCAGGTTATCCCTTTATGTTTTCTTAAAACGTTTCCATATTTATACACACAATAACACATGAAAGTCCCCATTAATTAAGTGTATATTATTCATGTCATAAATATACAATATAAGCACCCCGAGACTAAGCTGCGGTGCACACATACTCTGCTATCCATCCCGGTACATCACGTACATAAGGATCACGCATTCCGAATCTCTCAGGAATCGTTCTCAGATAACAACAATCACAAACAATGGAGGCGAACATAGTCACATCACATGGGTCACGTACATACCTACGCTCCCACGATCAGCAAACTTATTAATATCCCAATAAGTCCTTCTCTGACCTATGTTCATCGAGGTACCAGTCTAAATCCGGCAACACAAGGATTAGAGGGCCCTAAGCGAACGTAAACCTCCCGTGATAGCATGTATGGTAGGTATGTCATACACATAAAATCAATACATATACTAAGTATGCACACATCTTAGTAATCACCATAATATATTGGTGGTACACTTCTCATTCGTACCGACATATAAAGCTACACAATTTATATGTTCCCGGTTAATATAATTACTTAGGCCGTCAGTAGTTCTCGCGTCGTAATAGGTACTCACGTCCTAATTCATAATTCCCCTTAGGTTCAAACTACACTTCTAGGTTTTACTCCTCATTATATCCCAAACATCCCAAATATATCAATTAATCCACAAGGAAGTGTTATCTCTACATATAAGCAAGGTTACGGGACACTCGGGATCAAAACAGGCTAAAAAGCCCAAACTGTCAGCTCGTTAGAAGTCTCGTTCGAACGAGGCTGTTCGAACGAGAGTTCGTTCGAACGAACTGGGCCTTCTAACGAGATATCGTTCGAACGAAAGTCATCGAACGAACATCACCCTCGTTAGAAGTCAAATTGTCAACTTGTTAGAAGCTCGTTCGAACGACCTGGGCAGGACTTCTAACGAGTGGCCAGATTCGAGCCCAGATTTTTCTTAACTCGTTTTTCCAATTTTTCTTCACCTCTAATCTCACCTAAATGTCATTCCAACAATGTTTCAAGGTATCTAATCCTTCCTAAACATGTTTCAACCGTATTACAACATTTATATGGGTTCAAATCACCCTAAACTACATCAAATTATCAAATCTCCACCATTTTTCCCAAATCTCAAGAACATGAACCCTAGAAAAATCAAGTCATTCATAGACATAACTAAATCCGTTTTTATGATATAAAAGATGTATTTTCATCTGACTAATCATCCTATCAATGTTCTACATGCAATTTCCTCAATAGATTCTTAAATCTCTACATCCAATTAAATGGGTTTTCATCATACTCCAAGAACAATACAATTTATTTGAATTTCCTACGCATGGAAGAAGCATACTCTGCAAAATAATGAAATTAAACCACTTGCCTTATGTATTTCTCTGATTTCGGTGTTGGATTGATGAATTGTTCTTTCTTTCTCTGCAGAATTCTCCTCTCTCTCTCCCTCTACAAGCTCTTCTCTAATGGTGGCAATGGAGGCTAGGGTTTGTCTTAGGAACTTTTGGGGCTAATTCTAATAACCCCCGTAGCCCTCTAATCAGTTAATGGCTGGTAATGGGTTAGTGGGTCTTTTAATTTTCCATTTAAAACTCCTAAAATTCGTTAATCAAAAATCCCAAAATTCTAAAATTACCAAACTGCCCTTTTGGGTTGCTGGTATGGCCTAAAAATACACCGGGACCCAAACCAAACCTCCGGCTAGTGTTTTCTGACTATTTCGACCCTTCCGAACGCGTTGGTGCACTCAAAACGACCATACGGTTAATAGAAATAAAATTCACTTTTTAATTAACATAATTATATTCCTGACGTAACTGTCACACGCGTCTCAACAAAATTTCCAAATTGCCGTATTTAAATCTCACGACAAATTTCATAATTCAATATCCATATATATAGCCATATATACACATTATATTCAAATACCAACTCACATCTTGTTAGTATTTTATCCGGATAATTTAATTAATCCCAAAAATAAATATCACGAAAATACGGGGTATTACATACTTCCCCCCTAATAACTGAATTTCGTCCCGAAATTCAGAACTAGAAAGTACCTGATAAGAATAACTCTGGATAACGTTCGCGCATCTCATCCTCGCGCTTCCAGGTGGACTCCTCGACATTATGATGTCGCCACTGAACACGTACTAACGGAACTATCTTTGACCGTAGTTTCCGCTCACTTCGGTCCAAAATAGCAATAGGCCCCTCCTCGTAGGAGCTATCAGGCTGGAGATCGATGTCCTCCAAAGCAATATGTGAATGAGCCAAATCGTCTCTAAGATATTTCCTTAGCGAGGAAATATGAAATACATCATGAATTCGATGCAAATGCTCCGGTAACCCAAGTCTATACCCAACCGGTCCAATCCGCTCAATAATAGGAAATGGTCCCACATATCTCGGTGCCAACTTCCCTTTCTTCCCGAAACGTATAATCCCCTTCATAGGAGATACTCTGAGCAAAACCTGGTCCCCCACTTGGAAATCCCTGAAGAACCTCTTCGCATCAGAATAGCTCTTCTGCCGATCCTGAGCTACCCGAATGCGACTCCGAATCAATTCAATCCTTGCCGAAGTATCCTGAATTACTTCTGGTCCAAGTAGTTTGTTGTCCCCCACCTCCAACCGACATGCTGGGGAACGACAAGGTCTACCATACAATGCCTCGAATGGAGCCATGCCAATGGTGAACTGGTAGGAGTTATTGTAAGCAAACTCCACCAGTGGAGGATACTGCTCCCATCCACCCCCAAAATCAACATCTGGTTCGTACGCTCAGTTTGCCCATCGGTCTGTGGGTGATACGCCGTACTCAACTTCAACTCCGTGCCATGGCCTCTTGAAAACTTTCCCAAAATCGTGAAACAAATATCTTGTCTCGGTCAGACACGATATTTAGGGGCACACCGTGAAGTCTCACTATCTCTGCGATAAAGAGCTGGGCATACTGTCCCGTAGTGTAGTCTGTCCTTACGGGTAGAAAATGAGCGACTTTGGTCAACCTATCCACAATTACCCAAATGGAGTCGTGACCTCTCTGTGACGTAGGCAATCCCGTGATAAAGTCCATGGAGATGCTCTCCCACATCCACATCTGGACCTCCAACGGCTGTAGAAGTCCTGCCGGTCTCTGATGATCAACTTTTACTAGCTGACAAGTGGCGCATTTTGAAACAAACACGGCAATATCTCTCTTCATCCCGCTCCTCCAATACTGTTGTCTCATGTCTTGGTACATTTTATCCCCACCGGGATGTACCGCGAACCGTGAGCCGTGTGACTCTGCCATCACCTCGTGCCGTAATTCCTCCCCTTCCGGAACAACCAATCTCCCATTGAAGCGTAATCCCCCGTCTGATCTAACGGTATCGGACTCGGCTCCCTCTGCTAGTAATCGAACTATCTGCTCCTGACAGAACGAGTCATTTGCCTGTGCCCTTACTACCTTCGTGACAATCTGAGGTGTAACGGTCATCACAGACATGAACGATCGGGCCACTGCATCCTGGTGTCCCAACTCCTTCCACTTGGCCTTCCACACCCCTGCCACCTCATTTACTAGCCTACGGCTCAACGCGTCTGCTACCACGTTAGCCTTCCCCGGGTGATACTAGATATCAAACTGATAATCCTTCACAAACTCAAGCCACCTTCGCTGCCACATAGACAACTCCTTTTGCGTGAATAGGTACTGTAGGGACTTGTGGTCCGTGATCAATCGAAACTTTTTCCCCAAAAGGTAATGTCTCCAAATACGAAGGGCAAATACAACTGCCGCCAACTCCAAGTCATGAGTGGGGTAATTCTTCTCATGAGGCTTTATCTTACGGGATGCATAAGCAATGGCCTGACTCTCCTGCTGTAATACACCTCCAAGTCCTTGTAAGGACGCATCGGTGTAGACTAGATACTCAACTCCCGGTCTCGGCAATGCTAACACAGGTGATGAGGTCAACTTATCCTTCAACTCATCGAATGCCAACTGACAGGCATCACTCCAGATGAATGGCACACCTTTACGAGTCAGATGTGTCAAAGGACCTGCTATCTTCAAAAATCCCCGAATGAACCTCCTGTAGTATCCTGCTAATCCCAAGAAACTACGGATCTCCGTTGGTGTCGTGGGCTGTCCCCACTCCCTCACCGCGGATACCTTCCCCGGATCAACAGATATCCCCCGGTCGGAAATAATATGTCCCAAAAACTGTACCTCCTTCAGCCAAAACCCGCATTTCTCATACTTTGCATACAGCTCGTTCTGACGTAGCGTCTGCAAAACTTGCCTCAAATGCTCGGTGTGCTCCTCCTCTGTCTGGGAGTAAAACAGAATATCATCAATGAAGACAATGACAAACTGATGTAGGAAATCTCTGAACACCCTATTCATCAAGTCCATAAACACGGCTGGAGCATTGGTCAAACCAAATGGCATAACCCGAAACTCGTAAGAATCATATGTCATCAAGAATGCAGTCTTCAAGACATCCTCTTCCCTGATACGCAACTGATGGTATCCCGATCGCAAATAAATCTTTGAGAAGAAAGAAGCTCCTCTCAACTGGTCGAATAAGTCATCGATTCGAGGCAACGGATACTTATTCCGTATCGTGACCTTATTCAACTCTCGGTAGTCCACACACAATCTCAGTGAACCATCTCTCTTCTTCACGAACAATACAGGGGCACCCCACGGCGAAGTACTCCTCCGTATAAACCCCTGAGCCAACAACTGCTCAATCTGATCTCGTAGCTCTCGGATCTCTGCCGGAGCCATACGGTACGATGCGCGTGCTATAGGTCTCGTATCCGGCAATAAGTCTATGACAAAGTCTATCTCTCGACTGGGGGGTAGGCCTGGTATCTCTTGAAACACATTGGAATACTCCCTGACAAATGGGATCGAATCTAAAGGAATCACAACCTCCTTAGAGGTATCCTCCTCTATGTAATACAAATGAGCGGTCGAACCTCCCTCTGGGCGAGGCATCGCCACTACAAACATCTCTTGCCCCGGAATGGAAAAAACAATGCTCCCACCGAAGCAATCAATCATGGCTCTATAATCAGCGAGCCAATCCATACCGATAATCACATCCTGCACATGCATATCTAATACCAACATGTCTGCAGGTAATACCAAACTACCAAACTATACCCCCACTCCCCGGCATATAAAGAAAATAAGCGACCCACTCCCCAATGGTGAGTCTACACACGTCACTGTGCTCTCTGCTGTGGCTAACAACCCTAAGGCTTTCGCAAAATGTGTAGCTATAAAACAATGCGTTGCCCCCGTATCAAACAAAACCCGACCCATAGTACCATGGATAGGAAACATACCCTCAATCGCGGGTGGTGCCTGTGGAGCTGCTGCCTGGTGGACGTTATAGACACGTCCATACTGTAACTGCCCCTGCTGCACAGGAACTGCTGGAATGGCTGGAAGAGATGGTACCTGGGCTGGAGCTGGGAGAGCAGGTGGAAAAAGTGGCTTCTGTGGCTCATATCGAGCACCCTGCTGCTGCTGCGGGGCCCTGCCCCTATCAGGACAGTCCTGGCATTTATGGCCAGTCTTGCCACAAATGAAACACTTCCCCGGGAAGTTCCCCCCTCTCTGTCCCTGCTGCCCCCGGCCCTGGTGGCCATTACCGTTCCTCCACTGGCCCTGCTGAAACTGTTGTTGACCATTCTGACCCTGCTGGTTCTGATGGCCGTTCGGACCCTGATGGACCTGTTGGAAACCTCCCTGTCCGTGCCTAAAATTTCCTGACCTGAACCTCTTGTGATCCCCCTGCTGGGAACCCTGGTCGCCTTGTCTCTGCCCCTGAACAGATTGTGCCCCACTGGCACCATTCCCTCCAGTCCTGCCCTGATGGCTGGACTCTCCCGATCGCTTTCCCTCAGCCATGTGAAAGCGATGATCCTGGCAGTGTAACAGTGCAGCGTTAACCACATCAGAATAAGTGGCTAACGAGAGGTTCCCTAACAAGTGCTGACGAATCCTCCATGTCAACCCGTCCGTAAATTTCTGTATCTTCTTCTCCTCTATCGGTATCTCATCCTGAACAATATTCAGAAGATTAGTGAATTCGGCCTCATACTCGGCCACAGTCTTACCCTCCTGCTTGAGGCTCATCAACTTCCTCGTCATCTCCGTGTGAACAGCTGACGAAAAGTACTTGCGGTCAAACCGCACCCAAAACTCCTGGATAGTGAGAGTATCTCTATCCTCCACGGTGGTAATAGACTCCCACCACTGCAGTGCAGACCCCACTAGCTTAAAGGTAGCTAGTATCTGCTTCTGGACATCGGTGCACTCATACATCCTCAAGTGCCGCTGAATATCCTTCCTCCACTGACTCGAAACCACAACATCGGAGCTACCTGCGAACTCCGGAGGGTGTGCTTTCTAAAAAGCATCACGTACACATTCCCAAGCAGACGGGAATGCATGAGCCTAAACTGGAGCGGCTATCGGCGCCTGAGGTGGTGCCTGCTGATCTACAGCTAGTGCGGCATTTACCGCCTGGGCCACAATGGATGCAACCTCGGCGGCATTCATCGTGCCCTGAACTGGTGCGGGCTGTGGTTCTGGCGTTGCATCCCTAGGAATCCTTTGTGCACGTCGTGGAGGCTTCTGAAACAAGAATGAAGTTTATAAGTTCGCAGTTATAAACTTAAAATAGCTGAAGAACGTAGCATATACAAAATAATACAACAGTCCTAAAATATGGGGCTCTACATCAAAGAAAGCTCAGTGGAAACATAATAAGCCGTATAGATCCTAATGGACACTAGAACCTGATGCTCTGATACCACCTGTAACACCCCGACTAATTAAATACCGGGTACATACTCCTTTATTAAATCAATACAAAATGCCAAGTTGGTTCAGTTAATAGCATCACTGTCGAAAACATTTTAATAATTACTAACCACCTAGTATTTAAAAAGTAAGTTGCCAAATTTTAAGTTAAGTCTGATTAACATGCAATAAAAGAATAATGGAAGAACAACACAATCCATTCACCATAACGAAGTAATGAAATAACCAACAAATAATAATAAGTCCAGAGGAAAACTCCTCACAACAATCCCACAACTGAAAATAATATGACAAGTCTGAATCCTGAATTAATTACATGCCATAAGTCTGAATAACTGAAATAAATGAAATGTCTCTAAAGAAATGGGCGACATGCCCTACAACTGATAAATGATGAATATAGAGTCAATATAGATGAAGCGTCTACAAGCAAAGTCCTGTAACTTCCACAAACAGCTACAGCTCGTCACCTGAATGAGGATCCTAAGCATGGTGTCCTTGTGGCTGGGCACCTAAAATGGTTTTTACAAAAATAGATTTGAAAGCAAATGGGTCAGAGCCCGAAAGTGGAAATCATTTTAAAAACAGAAAGTGTTTTAATAACATTAAAACATTAAATGCAAAATACATGTTAGGACGTGCACTCATATGAAATTGTCACCTCTCGACTAAATGTGCACTCCTAACGTACCGTACCAATCTAAATACATACATATCTAACCAAACCGTAATAAGTTCTACCCCTTACTACTCGATTCCCATATTACATTCTAGCGTTATCAAATCAATGGAGGGCTTTACTTAAACTCAGATTCTCAATTAGTAATTCAATTCATTTCAGGTTATCCCTTTATGTTTTCTCAAAACGTTTCCATATTTATACACACAATAACACATGAAAGTCCCCATTAATTAAGTGTATATTATTCACATCATATATATACAATATAAGCACCCCGAGACTAAGCTCCGGTGCACACATACTCTGCTATCCATCCCGGTACATCACGTACATAAGGATCACGCATTCCGAATCTCTCAGGAATCGTTCTCAGATAACAACAATCACAAACAATGGAGGGGAACACAGTCACATCACATGGGTCACGTACATACCTACGCTCCCACGATCAGCAGACTTATTAATATCCCAATAAGTCCTTCTCTGACCTATGTTCATCGAGGTACCAGTCTAAATCCGGGAAACACAAGGATTAGAGGGCCCTAAGCGAACGTAAACCTCCCGTGATAGCAAGTATGGTAGGTATCTCATACACATAAAATCAATACATATACTAAGTATGCACACATCTTAGTAATCACCATAATATATTGGCGGTACACTTCTCATTCGTAACGAGAAATAAAGCTACACAATTTATATGTTCCCGGTTAATATAATTATTTAGGCCGTCAATAGTTCTCGCGTCGTAATAGGCACTCACGTCCTAATTCATAATTCCCCTTAGGTTCAAACTACACTTCTAGGTTTTACTCCTCATTATATCCCAAACATTCCAAATATGTCAATTAATCCACAAGTAAGTGTTATCTCTACATATAAGCAAGGTTACGGGACACTCGGGATCAAAACAGGCTAAAAAGCCCAAACTGTCAGCTCGTTAGAAGTCTCGTTCGAACGAGGCTGTTCGAACGAGAGTTCGTTCGAACGAACTGGGCCTTCTAACGAGATCTCGTTCGAACGAAAGTCATCAAATGAACATCACCCTCGTTAGAAGTCAAACTGTCAACTCGTTAGAAGCTCGTTCGAACGAGCTCGTTCGAACGACCTGGGCAGGTTTTCTAATGAGTGGCCAGATTCGAGCCCAGATTTTCCTTAACTCGTTTTTCCAACTTTTCTTCACCTCTAATCTCACCTAAATGTCATTCCAACAATGTTTAAAGGTATCTAATCCTTCCTAAACATGTTTCAACCATATTACAACATTTATATGGGTTCAAATCACCCTAAACTACATCAAATTATCAAATCTCCACCATTTTTCCCAAATCTCAAGAACATGAACCCTAGAAAAATCAAGTCATTCATAGACATAACTAAATCCATTTTTATGATGTAAATGATGTATTTTCATCTGACTAATCGTCCTATCAATGTTCTACATGCAATTTCCTCAATAGATTCTTAAATCTCTACATCCAATTAAATGGGTTTTCATCATACTCCAAGAACAATACAATTTATTTGAATTTCCTACGCATGGAAGAAGCATACTCTGCAAAATAATGAAATTAAACCACTTGCTTTATGCATTTCTTTGATTTCGGTGTTGGATTGATGAATTGTTCTTTCTTTCTCTGCAGAATTCTCCCCTCTCTCTCCCTCTACAAGCTCTTCTCTAATGGTGGCAATGGAGGCTAGGGTTTGTCTTAGGAACTTTTGGGGCTAATTCTAATAACCCCCGTAGCCCTCTAATCAGTTAATGGCTGGTAATGGGTTAGTGGGTCTTTCAATTTTCCATTTAAAACTCCTAAAATTCGTTAATCAAAAATCCCAAAATTCTAAAATTACCAAACCGCCCTTTTGGGTTGCTGGTATGGCCTAAAAATACCCCGGGACCCAAACCGAACCCCCGGCTAGTGTTTTCTGACTATTTCGATCGTTCCGAATGCGTTGACGCACTCAAAACTATCATACGGTTAATAAAAATAAAATTCACTTTTTAATTAACACAATTATATTCTTTGACGCGACTGTCACACGCGTCTCAACAAAATTTCCAAATTGTCGTATTTAAATCTCACGACAAATTTCATAATTCAATATCCATATATATAGCCATATATACACATTATATTCAAATACCAATTCACATCTCGTTAGTATTTTATCCGGATAATTTAATTAATCCCAAAAATAAATACCACGAACATACGGGGTATTACATGGGACACATGAGAATGTTTAAAAAAATTAGAAAAATTGGAAATCGGAAAATATTTCGGAAAAAATCAAAAATAAATCGGAAAAATCGGATCAGCATAGTTTCGGAAAAATCGAATTGGAAAAATCGGAAAATCGAAAATTCAGAATTATTTCCAATTTTCGATCTAACATTTTTCGAAAAAATCAAAAATCGAAAAATAAAAAATCGGAAACCTTATATACGTTCCAAAATCGGAAAATATCGGATCGAATATCGAAAAAATCGGAATGTTCGAAAAAAAAAACACAGCCCTACCCGAAACCATTCAATAAAAAATTGTCACATAGGTCTATTCATTAAAACTATGTCAAAAATTTAGTCTATTATAATTTTTGATGAGCTTCCATGATAGTACTCTATTTAGTAGATGGCTTTGGTTGACCCAAATATATCTCAGCCACTGACTTTATTGAAAACAAATTAATGGGCGATCCCATATGAAGAGTACCAACAGAGTTTGACTCTAAACTCCCATTGTTGAGATCGTCACCTAAAAAGGGGGGATTTTCACGATTTGTTGCCTGTGTATTCTGAAATGTTTTAGGATCTTTTTATATGAAAAATTTGGATTGTAGTGTTTGGGTTGAATATGCTCTCAACCTGACCCAAATTAGTGATTGTTTGCTTTTGAGTATGAAGATGGTTGTTTCTTAATTTGTTGGGGTTCTCACACGTTTGTACGTGTAGATTTACAGTTTACGGTTGAGTGCCTAATACAATTGCAATCTCTTAATACTATAAAATGCAAAACAATATATTTATTATTCTTCACAATTAGCCTATCCACGTGGCACATCACATCACTATCTCTACCTATATCTAATAGTATAATATAATTTTAATGTCTATTCACAATAATAAATGATCTAACTAATAAAAGCTTCTTACATTTATATATGTTCACTGCATAAGGCCCCCATGTGAACCGTCATTTTCATCCATTGAACTTCTCTCTCAAAACTCCACCCCCGCCCTCTCTTTATGTATCACTCCCCAAACCGTAACCCACTTGACTCCTCTCTCTCCCTCTCTCTCTAAAACTCAACCTCTCCCTCTCACAAAAATGGAGTTTTGGGGTATTACTCTCTCTCTCTCTCTCTCTCTCTCTCTCTCTCTATATATATATATATATATATATATATATATATATATATATATATATATATATATATATATATATATATATATATATGTGTGTGTGTGTGTGTGTGTGTGTGTGTGTGTGTGTGTGTATCTATACTATTTCGTATATTAGTTGATTGTTTTGTTATGCCTTTTTGACGTTTCATTATTTTTTTCATAGATTTTCATGTTTCCACAGAATGTGATTAACGGTTCCCTATTTACTATCTATTGTTTAGAAGTTGGCTTTGTTTTTTAAGGTGGGTTCTTAACATATTTCTACTGTTTACAGTGTGAGGACTTTGCCATTGCAGGTATACTCTCTTTATATATATATCCACACACACAACCGCATGTGACTCTATTTTGTTGGCTTTATTTTTCAAGGTTGGTTCGTAACAAAAAAAAAAAAACTATCTTCTACTATTTACAGTGTAAGGGCTCGATTCTTGATTTTTCATTATTAGAATTATAATTCGATTCTTGATTTTTCATTATTAGAATTATATGTTCGGCTCGGTATCATATTTATTTAGGTCCTCTTTTATTAAAAAAAAATTGTTGGCTGAACTCGAGGTAAAAAAAAAGGAATTTGGGATCGTTCATCTAACGATTGTTGAATAAAAAAGTGCAAATCTAGGTGAGTATGTACAATCTGCAATGGACTTTTTTTTACTAATATTTTCTCAATGAGTTATGATTGTCTTTTATAAATTTTTTTCATGCATATACATCAAACAAATTTATACAAAACAATTTTTTTTCTTAAAACAAAAATTATTTTAGTTTCTGTTTTTGTGACCACGAAAGCATTAGCATTGGACATTCACGGTAAAATCAAATTATACAAATGCATAGCTAACTTTGAACTTGAATGCCAACAAACTAATTTAAAACTTCATTTTAGTAAGCATGTTGCATTTTTGTGGCTTGTTGGGTAGGGTCGGTTGAGGGTGCGAGAAATGGTGGTGGTTATTCAGGTGCTAAAAGGTGTGATGGTTTCTCAGGTGAAGAAGGTTACCAAATTGACATCAAGTGAAAGATTTTGATGATGACAGGTTCAAAACTCCATTGTTCGAAATTTATGAGAGTATGAGGATTGTTTCATCCACTTCAGATTTGGGATTAGAGACGCTCAGAGGAGTACTCTATCTGTATTTTTGCCTTATTTTCTCTTAAATATACTGAACACACAAAGAAAAAGAGAGGTGGGTAATTATGATAATCTATTGGTGAAGATTAAAAGACTATTTGGGTCATAAATGGAAACATTGAGGTTTGAGTTAGCTAATAAATAACCCAAAATTGTGCAAATATTACCTTTTTATTGCTTAATATGTTGTTTCTTTTGTGTGTTGTTTTTAATGTTTGTTAATCACAATATTATTTGGAATTTTGCCTCATTTTCTCTCATCTAAAAAAATATAGATTCTATGTCTGGTTTCTCCGGTGATCAATTGAAGTTGTTGGCACGAAAATGTCATCGACGGTGATAGTCCCTATCGAAAATGAGGTGGGGGGTAACTGTTATACTATACCACTAGCCTCTCATGATAACGTCGTTAAAGACCCTTCACTTTTTTGGAGCAGTCTCCAAAACTTCCATTCCATTTTGGGAACTAAGTATATGTAAGCTCTCTTCAATTTATTTGGTCTTTCATGGAATAAAGTGTAGAGAAGCATCGCGGTAGTAAGAACTGAATTGCATACCTGATATTTGATAATATTCATATAATGTTTTCTTTATAATCATTTTTTATATATGTTGCTGTGAGGATCTCTAGGGACAATTTGTTTTTCCTTGTGATTCAATATATCGTTGCATTTTCAGGATGCCATTGTTAAAATTGGAGTGATGTAAGAGTTGTAAACCATTATTTTAGGGGGGGTTTGGGAAAAGATTCTCATAATTCTTAAAGTGTATAAAAATAAGACACTTCAAATAATTTTATAAATTTAGTCCTTGTACTAAAAACACCATGAAAAATGGTGATACTGGCGCGAACCAAAAAAATAAATTCCTAACTCTTAAGGGACCACACAAATAAATGCTATTGCACCACAGGGACTAGATTTGTAAAGATGAAAAGTATTATTCTAAAAATTCAAAAATAAAAAGGAACATGATCTTTACCTTAATTCTCTATTATTTTTAATAGATTAATGAGTTTAAATATCATTCTTTTCACACAGAGTTTCACATTGTCTACTGTTGGAATGATCGATTGAGTTTTGATTGCATCATTTAGGTGATTGAGCTAAATTAAAAAAAAATCTAAAATTGAAAAATACAAAGAGAAAACTATGAAAAATACTAATAGATATTAAAAAATAATGCCTACCAGGAAAAAAACTGTTTTAACCCAAAAAATGATCTCAACAAAAAAAAGTCAGCAAAAAAATTCATTTCAAAAATAAAGAAATAAACATTTTTCCACCAAAAAAACGAATTCAAACAAATCAAAAAACTATTTTCCACCCAAAAAATGATTTCCAAAAGAAAAACAATAATTTTCAGCGAAAACAAATTATTTAAAAAATATAATTTCCAAACAAAAATTTATTAAAAAAGTTAATTTCAAAAAAAAAATATAATTTTTTAATATCTGTTTGTATTTTTTAGAGTTTTTTTAGTGAAAAACAATTTTAATATCTATTAGTATTTTTTGGGGAAAAACAATTTTTTTAGGGGGTTTTAGAGTTTTTTTCTTCGTAATTTTCAATTTTTAAATTAATTTTTAATTTTTAGAATTCTTAAATAAAGTGTGATTTTTTTTTTCACTTACGTAAAGGCACTATTTCGTTTTCATATGTACATAAAGGTACTATTTTATAAAAACAGTTTTGCTTTTATATAAAACAATTTTTATGTTTTATGAGGGTATAAGAAGTGAGAGAGATACTAAAAGTTAGAGATTAAAAGTAAAAGTGAAAAAATGAAATGGGTTAAAAAATTGACGATTTGGAAAAGAAGAAAGATGATGGTATTTTTGTCTTTAAACAATAAAAATTGTGGAGGAAGCTAAAAGGGGTGTGAGAATAGCCCCTCCCTTACTTTAATTTATTTAGTTTTTTGCAGATTTTTTAAACGTATTTTTCAAATTTTTATGTAGATTATCTACTCTGTTATTGGTAATACTTTTTTTCATAATTTTTTAAAACTGTTTAAAGTATATATTCAGTTATTTGTCGACTTTTTAAAAACATTTGCCAGATTTTTATGTAGATTTTTGTCGTATTTTCCTATTTTTATTATGAAATCCTTTTTTAATTGAAGACCTGTCTTTTGTTGGAAATTTTCTTTTTACCTATTAGAAATCTTTTATTTTTTTATTGGAAATATGTTTTTTAAATTGGGAATATTTTTTACATGTATTTTTAATTTCCATATTTTTAAATACTTTTAAAAGAATTATTATCCAATTTTCATTTATTTAAATTTTTATGTTGATTTTAACCAAAATACCTCAAATCGGATAATGTGCAGCACCCAATGTTTTTTGACAAAAATTAACGGAGTTGGACGGTAGGTGTTAATTGAAAATAATACTTGGCAAACTATTCTAAATTGGTTACACTCCTCTATATCTGTTTCATTTCTATAGCTAATAGAGGATTTGTGTCACATTGAAGGCAACAAATGTTATGACGCATTTTTGTTGAAATTATAATATTATATAGCACTAGAAGTGGTTATTTATTATTACTTATTATTACAAAGCAAAAATATAGAAAATTAAAAGTAAACAATATGTGCTCAATGACACTTTGAATCGTTTAGGCCGCGCATCGCGCGGGTTTACACCTTGTAGTCATAAAAGTATGATACAAATTCTAACTCAAACTTTATTACGATTTTCATATTTTATGTCCAATAACAACAAAATTTGGAAAGGGTTGAGAAAAGTCAATATCTCTAAGAACCCTATCAAATAACCTATTTTTTTTATAGGGAAAGTACTCTTAGGTCCCTCACAAACAAATTTTAAAGACTAATGAAATTTTGATAAATTTTAAATACTTAGGCCCACTAATTTAGTTCTTGTAGAAGTCCACGCTAGTGTCATAACAAGTGGGCCTAATTGTAAATTGTTCTTAAATATTTAAAAATTATTATCAATGGACCTATATGTAAATTGTCTTTTTTTATTGGGGCTTTTACGGTCTAGTCCTTGGACTGAAAATTTTGGACAAAAAAACCAGGCCCAACAAATTTTAAATGATTAGGTCCAACATATAAATACCCCGAAATTAAAACAAACACGCACTATTCAGAAATCGAAGAGCCAAAAACATTGTATTCTCTCTTGAATCAAAACCTTAATCGTACCATCTCTTGGATCAAAACCTCAAAACGAATCTATTTCTCAATCAAATTTTGGTCAACAACAACATATAAATACTCCTAATCGAAGCTCTAAAAACTCTGTTCGATCAAAACCCTAACTCTCTTCGATCAAAACCTAGATCTCTTCGATCAAACCCTAATAGTTACGGTTCTACATTTTACATTCTAAATCAAATTCTTCCAAACACCACTAACAAGTATGTATACATTCTCTTATCACCTTTTTGTCCTTGTGTATTTTGTGTTCTCATATGTATAAATTTGTAGACACGTGGACTGATGAAATCACATTCTTCTTCTTCATGATATGTATTTCATCATACATTTGTTTCCCTTATTTTAATTGCCAAACACACTTTTTTCATGTTAGATATATGTATTTCATCATTGTACTTTTCCTCCTGTATACATCATTTATCGAGAATTTATCAAGGACTAGGAATATATACATGATTGAAATATGTACATGTACAAGCCCTGTGTTGCGTGTGCTATGTGTATTTTGCGTGTACTATCAAAAAGTACATGCAAAATACACAGAGTACACGCACATTGAAATTGAATTTTTCAATTCATTATGCGTGTACTTTTATGTTTTATATGTGTACTCTATAAAATATTTATTTCAAATCCATATTTGATCAATCCTATGTTATTTTGGTCCGCGCCAGCGGCATTTGAATGATATTCCATAAGTTTGTAAGAAGTATTATTATTTTGTTAATATTTATGAGTGTTTTTGGTCCGCGCCAACTGCATTTGAATGATATGTTATTAGGTAATAATCTGTATTATTGCGTGTACTTTTTCATTTTTTGCGTGTAGTTTGTTGAAAGTACACGCAAAAGATTCATAAAGTACACGCACTTTGAAATTCAATTTGTTCAATCCAATATCCATGTATTAATGTGTATTATGAGTGTACTATTTTGTATTGTTGTGTTTTGATTTAAGAATCATACGATCAAGCATGTTCAACTAAAAAACTGTTGCTTGCACGTTCGAAGATCTTAACAATACAAAACCTTTCACATTGACAGTCAATAGTACTAATGATGACGAAATTCATTTTCCCCTTCGCATCAATGATAGAGCTAAAAGGTTACTTGGTTTCTACTACTACTATGAAGACATTTACTGCACTTTTGATGTGCAACATCTTCAAGTAACTGAATCGAAAACGAAGGATTTAGCTAAACGAATTGAGCAACATTGCTTAAGGGGTTTTGATAATGTTGGAGCTTTTAGCATTTAGCTATTGTATCACTTCTTTACTGAATATGTTATGAGTAGAGAATCTTGGCTTTTGACTTGTCGAACAACCTCTGTTAGGTATTACCATGAAACTGACGATATATATTTTCGCCTTTAGCATGTATTTTGTTGAGACTTGTATAAATTGTTTGTGAGAATATTGCATGTACTTTTGTTAAATGCGCTTGCATTTTATTGTTTTAGTATATGTTTTATTCTAATTCGCATGTATTTTATTTTTTGTACATATCATTATAGGTTAGTAATTTAAATTTTGTTTATAGATCAATATAATGGGAATGAAGATGAAGGCAAGAAGAGGAAAGAAACAAAAAAAGTGCAGTTCTGATGATAGTTCTTCATCCAGTTCCAGTTTTAGTTCTAGTGTGGCATTGAAATCTAAACGTACTGCAAAGAAGAATGACCAATATCGGTCAAATATTGTTAGCTTTTTCCATGATTTGCATCAGGTTAACGATAAAATAAACAATAGCCATATTGAACTTCTTGAGAAGACTCCATTTTGGGAGCTTTTCAATGCCTACTACAGTAAGAAAGTAGTAGAAGTGGACCACAAGAAGACGGATAAAAATATTTTATCAATTATCGAGCTGTACAATACGAAAACCAAAAGTTTCCGTATGAAGAGTAGGATTCCAATAATGCCAATAGATATAAGTGAAATATTTGGCATACCCCTGGTTGAGGGTTTAAAATCAATAGAACTGAAAAAGGGACAAAATACTGCTCAAAAATCTGGATTACAAGCACGATACTTCGCAAAAAGAATAGGAAAGTCAGAAATATTGAATAGTTTGAAGAAATCAGTTGAATTGGAGACAGATGAAGGAATTGCTGATTTTGTTAAAATTGTGTGTCTCCACTTCTTTAACACGTTATTTTTCTCCAACTCAAACTTCACCCTTGGAGAATTTTGGTTGAAATACATCGACGATATTGAGGAAATCAATAAGTATGATTGGGCATCTGTTGTGCATCAATTTCTCATACATTCACTTGACAAATCAGCAAGTTCAAAACCTAGCACAGTTACTGGATGTGTCATTTTCCTACTGGTGAGCAAAAAAATATCCTGATATTTCAAAATTTACATTCCAATACTCACGTGTATTTTGAAAATACACGTGATATTTTCACTTGTATTTTGAAAATACAAGTAATATTTTCAAAGTACAGGTAAGTATTGTTAAGTAAATTTTGAAATATCAGGAATATCAAGTGTATTTTAAAAATGCGCGTGAAAATATACATGTATTTCAGAATACACGTGATATTTTCTCTTGTACTTTCAAAATACACTTGATTAACGTGTATGTTGAAAATACACGTCTTATGTCACGTGTATTTTGAAAATACACGTCTTAATCACGTGTATTTTCAAAATACACATCTTATATCACGTGAAAATACACTTGTATTTTACAAAGTACACGTGTACTATGTTTTGTAAATATAACAAGTGTACTTTCAAAATACTCTTGTTATATTTTTTTCAATGTTATAAATGTACTTTTAGAAAGTACACGTGAACTTATATTGACAAAGTACAAGTTAAATTTTTAAAAATCACATGTACTTTCAATATACAATTGTAAAATTTGTAAAGTACACGTTTAATTTTGCGTGTATTTTGAACAAATCACTTGTACTTTCCATTATAAATCCCTAGGTAATACAAGTATTAAATTAATTTTGTGTTTTTGTATGATCACAGTATTGGGCATGTGAGAAACATGAAATTGTTTCTCTTGTTGAAGAATTTAAAAAAAATACACCAAAATTCCTGAAGTGGAAATTGTCGTCTTTGAAACGATGGTTTGTGAAGAATGACAACGCAACAAAAACTTTGAAGCGGACTACAAATAAACCAGCTTGTAAGGACAGTCCTGTACAAAAGGAATCTCAGTTTGAAGGGCCAAGTTACTCTTTGAACATATCTACAAAAAGTCCTATACATGCTGATTCATCATCAAAAAAGTTGCTAAAGATATTAATGACAATGAGTTTTCACATGGTTGGAATATTCCCCTTAAAAACATTGTGACTCCAAAGAAAACGAGGGGAAAAGATCAACCGAAGGTTAATTTGGAGAAACAAATTACTGTTTTGAAAAGGGAATTGTTGGAAAAAAATAACCAACTATCTAAAGCAGCTAAACACATTAATGGTGCACTTGAGAAGGTGACCCCTTTGGAGGTGGAGAGTGTCATTTTGAATGTACAGTCGCAGGTAGATCGTGATTCACTTTTTGAAGCCCATGAGGAAATGAAGAAGTTAAAGGTGGAGAATTCCAACCTTTTGAAGGAAAAAGAGTTATTAAATAAGTTGGAGGTAGAAAATGCCCAACTAGTTGAGTTAAAAAAATTTTAAAAGAAAATCTTGATCAAGTCACAATGAGTGACTCAGATAGAATTAAAGAATTGGATGAATCATTGAAAAAACAGGCAGAATCAACATGAATTTTGGAACAAAAAAAATGGATATCTATCTCTGAGTAATGAAGATCTAAAAAAAAGTATGATGATACATTGCAACAATGGAAAGATGTTGACATAGAGAAGATGACATTGAGGCAGAATCTTGAGGAGTCAGTATTGAAAAGAACTCAACAGGTACTTTTGAATGCAGAGTACACGTAGTTTTCCTAAAGTACACGCAATTTTCCTAAAGTACACGTTTAAAGTACACGGAGTTTTCCCAAAAAACACGCAGTTTGATTTCATACTATTTTTAATGCAGTTTTTATAAAGTACACGCAGTTTTCTTAAAGGACACGCAGTTTTTCCAAAGTACAGGCAGTTTTCCCAAAGTACACGCAGTTTTATTTTATAGTATTTTTAAAGAAGTTTTATTTGATATTAGAAATAATGCAGAGTAAATGCATTATTTTATTAAAAATAATGCAGTTTTATTCAAGTATTGCTTATAATGTAACATTCTTTATGTATAACAGGAAAACAATAATAAAATCCTTAATGACGAAATTTCGGAGTTGAAGAAAATGCTTGAAGAATCAGAATTGAAAAAAACTGACCACGTATCTATAAAATACAATAGATATATAGTACATGCTTTACATTCGAAAGTAAACGTAAATTATATTGAAAGTACACGTGTATATTATAAATTTTATAATATACACGTATTTTATAATAGATGCGTGTATATTATAAAATGCACGCATGTATTAAAATACAGACGTGTACTTTATAAAATACACGTAAGAGAAAACGAATCATTGTTTAAAAAAATGCTTACAATCCAACATTCCTTGTTAAATATATCAGGAAAACATTAATAAACAACTCATGGATGAAATTTCGAGTTTGAAGATTGAACTAGCCTCGAAGATAGTTCAGGGCACCCCAAAAATATCCAAAACAAAAGGACCTCTTACTAGAGGGCAGAAGAAAAGAAAAGCTGACACCGAAACTCAAAAGCATGAACCAATTAAGAAACAAAAAGAGTCAAACCTGAGAAAATGTCGTCTAACAATAGCTGAACAAATAAAAGAAACTCACTTCAAGCTTGAAGCTAGGTGTGTTCACGTGTCGGTCGGTTCGGTTTTGACCGGGTTTTTTGGGCCGAACCGACCATGTCGGTTTTTGGAGGAGGAGAACCGAACCGAACCGAAAATGCTGAAAAACTGAACTGAACCGAACCGAATCGGGTCGATTTTTGACAGGGCCGATTTGGTTTGCCCGTCGGTTTTTGACAGGGCCGGTTCGGTTTTTTCCTTTATTTTAATAAAAAATAGATTTTTTTAATACCTAATATAAATATAAAATTAAAAATATAATATAATATGTCAAGACTAATATAAATATAATATAAAATATAAAATTAAAAAGTATAAAAATTAAATCGGTTCGGTTCGGTTCAAAATCGGTTTTTTATGCCAAAACCGAAAACCGAACCGACCCTGTCGGTTTTATACTTGATTAAACCGAACCGAACCGACCCTCAAAAAAACCCGGCCCGAAAATTTTCAGTTTGGCTCAGTTTTGTCGGTTTGGTCGGTTTTTTTGCACACCCCTACTTGAAGCAATCGAAGTATACAAATATCTCGATGAAGCTTCGAAGAAAAAGATTGAAGAGTTTATTCAAAAGGCTGAGCCAGGGTAAAGTTTATTGTTTTATGATTTATCAGTTAGCTAATTTATATTTTTTGGGGGCAAAAGAATAAGGTTATTATTATTATACAATTCTTATTGATTATATAAAATGCAGGGAATTTATTTTTCAAGGACTGGTTTCGTATGTCCCGTGGGAAGATTTTGTTGAAGTCCTCAACAATTAAGAAATTTCAAGCCAAGTATGTAGTCCAAATATTAGACATCCATTAAATTTCAACATTATTATTTTCTCACCATTTTATATTATGTGAAACAGATAATACTTGCCTTTAGTGAAGTATTGAGGTTAAAATTGTCAGAGGAAGGGCTCTCTTACTCACACACTTTTTCTGATTATTGTTGGGTAAGTACAATTAAACCGAAAGTTTTGAGAAATAAAATTTCATTTTTTTTATTAACACGATGTCTATAATTTTTTTCAGATAAAAGCTTGTAGCACAAATGAAGTCAATAAGAAGGGGGAGTTATACAAAGATTTATTTGAATACTTAGGCACTTGTAATAATTTGTTCATTGTGCTAAGACATAGTGTAGGACATTTCACATTACTTGTGATGTACAAAAAAGAAAATAAAGTGGTCCACATGGATTCCCTTCGACCGAACGACAAGGAAAAAAACGCAATATTCTTCGATGATACAAAAAAATTGGTTAGGGCCTAAACTTAATTAGTAATGTTACTTGTCCTTATATTATACAGGTGTACACGTGTATAATGTAATGCATGTACTTTGTATTAGTTGCACATAATTACCCAGATTATCAAAGTACACGCATCATATTTTAAAATACACATGAAATGAACTAATACAAGTTACATGTACTTTAATATTATGCGTGTACTTTTAACTCATTAGGAAAAGTACACGCATCATATTTTAAAATACACGTGATATAAAAAAATAAAATATGCGTGTACTTTAATATTATACGTGTACTTTTAACTCATTAGGCAAAGTACACACATCATATTTTAAAATACACGTGATATGAAAAAATAAAATATGAGTGTACTTTAATATTATGCGTCTACTTTTCACTCTTTAATCTTCATATACTCTTTTATTTGTATACACTAAATATTTGTCTTCTTAACAGTTTCTGTCCTCCAAAAAACATTGTGCCTATTGAAGACTGAAGCAGAAACAATGAAAAATTATGGTTTCAAAATTCAGAGGAAGTTTGATGAATGTACACCAGATGAGTTTACATTGGATGATGATCCATTGACAGAGCAAGAAAAAAAGACAGTAGATTTCTTGCTGGAAAGTGATCTCAAATTTGACCTAATAATAGATCATGAATGCCCTAAACAATATAATGGGTAAGAAAAACTTCATTTCTAAAAATTACTAATTTGTATCTTTTCAACAAATTTCATTCACATCATACTAATTTGTATATTTATTTTATTTTTAATTTCAGGGTTGACAGTGGGGTGTTCTGCATGTACTACATTGAACAAATAAGCAGAAACAAGAAAATGCAAAAAAAAATTCAAGACCCTGACATGCTAAAACAAAGGGCATATGTACTCGGGGAAATTCTTCTATCAAAATATTTCTTCCCCCGAAAGGAGAAAAAACTTCTATAAATTGTGATTCAAATACAATGACATATTTGTAATTTGTTTTGTGTTATATTTGTCATTGTTTACAATATTTATTACACCAAAATAGTTTTTTTCGCTGGCGCGGACCACAATCCACGTAAGGTTTAGACAAACAATGCACCTGAGTGTTATGAAACAATGTACAAGCAGTTTTCACAAAAAATACAAGTGATAATTACCAAGTACACCAATGAATTCTTCAAAGTACACGCATTTTTACAAAAGTACACGCACTGGTTAATATAATAATATTTTATTATTTTAATTGAAAACTACTTTGAAGAATTCATTCAGGACACAATAACCAAAATCAATTTATTAAGCTCAACTACTTACTTCCCAACTACTTGTGGTCAAGAAATAAATAGCTTTAACATTTCCTATAAAAGAGTAATATTTGTTCATTTCTTAACCATTACATCTAGGCTAAAGATAACATAATGACTATTCCAGCAGAAAACTTGCGAGAAACTCTTGAGAGAGATGAAAAAATAAAAAAAAAGGCAAATTGAGGAAAATATTTCCTCATATGAAACTACCTTTGAGAAGTTTCAAACATATGTGAGAGAAGGCTATTTCGGACTTCCACCCAATCCCATAGATTTATTTGATGTGGATGAGGACCCTCCTCAAACACATGAAGACCTCATGTCTTTCTATACACAAGAAGTTCCCATTAAAATCGCCAAGCTTAAGGAGAAGAAGGATCTCCATAAAAGCCTTGTAGTTGTCATAGAAGAAGAAATTCAACACTGGTCGAATTTAATTGACTCTCTTCCTGATACCCTAGATGCCGTTGACAAATATCCCTAATAGAATCCTTCTTTATTTTTTTCAGCTTACGTTATTTGAAAAAATTGTACTTTGTTTTTTTGTTTTTAATAAAAATTTTATTTCTTTCATGCATGTGTTCTAAGTTATTCCATACACCAAATATAGTAACGTACACGTGAACCCTTATAAAAATGATCACGTGTATTGTAAAAAATGTAAACATTAATATCATTTCATGTAAAAAAGTTGGTATGTCAAAATATGATTGCGTGTATTATAAATTATAATACACGCAAATTTTTTAAAGCACAAACAAGATATTGTCCCAAAACATTTTATAAATGCGTGTACTCTATATATTACACGTGTACTTTATAAAGTACACGCATAGTCTATAAAGTACAAGCCTATTGAAATACTTGTACAATAATGCCGCTGGCGCGGACCATAATACACATAGGAGTTTAAGAATATGAGTGACCCAAATGTCTTTTATAATGTACAAGCACATTGTGATGTCCAAAACCATTTTCCAAATAGTACATGAATTTATATACGTCTACTTGATAAAATTACATGCAGAATACATAAAGTACACGTATATTGAATTAGATTTTTGTCATATCAATATGCGTGAACTTTGCTAAAACATGCATGTACACTTATATTTAAATGCGTGTACTTTAATTATCAATGCGTGTACTTCATAAAGTAAATGCACATTTCATCAAGTACATGCATATTATATTTATATTATGCGTGTACTTTAATTATCAATTCGTGTACTATAATTATTAATGCGCGTACATCATAACGTATATAATATTATATTTATATTATGCGTGTACTTCATGCATGCACATCATAAATGCGTGTACTTAATAAGTGTACTTTATTAAGTACGCTTATATTTAAATGTGTGTACTTTAATTATCAATGCATATACTCCATAAATATTTAAAGAGCCCTTCTATTGTAACTGAATTTTTGACATAATTTTTTACCGAAATTACATGTGGCGGTGTGTTATTGGTTTGTTCTTTGGTCCCACTGGCGTGGACCCACAAAAGAACCAATACAAACCCTCCACCTCATTTGGTAATTCCACTTTCGGTAAAAAATTTAGTCCCAATATCATTTTCCATATTTAAATGCGTGTACTTATAAGTCTACTTTATTAAGTGTACTTATATTTAAATGCGTGTACTTATATTTAAGATGCGTGTACTTAATAAGTGTACTTTATTAACTACACTTATATTTAAATGCGTGTACTTTAATTATCAATGCGTGTACTTCATAAATATAATATAATATTATATTTATATTATGCGTGTACTTCATGCATGTACATCATAGAGTACATGTATATTTCATCAAGTTAATCTCAATTAAATGTCATTAATAAAGTACACGCATATTGAAATGACCAAATCCATTTTTAAATGCGTGTACTTTATGTACTCTATGTGTACTTAATAAAGTAAACGCATCTTTATAAAATACACGCATAGTCTATAAAGTACATGTCTATTGAAATACTTGTATAATAAAGTCGCTGGCGCGGACCACAATACGCATAGGAGTTTAAGAATATGAGTGACCCAAATGTCTTTTATAAAGTACAAGCAGATTGTAATGTCCAAAACCATTTTCCAAATAGTACATGCATTTATATACGTCTACTTGATAAAATTACATGCAGAATACATAAAGTACACGTATATTGAATTAGATTTTTGTCATATCAATATACGTGTACTTTGCTAAAACATGCATGTACACTTATATTTAAATGCATGTACTTTAATTATCAATGCGTGTACTTCATAAAGTAAACGCATATTTCATCAAGTACACGAATATTATATTTATATTATGCGTGTACTTCATGCATATACATTAATAAAGTACACGCATGCTTTTATAAAGTACACGCATATTGAACTGACCAAATCCATTTTTAAATACATGTACTTTATGTGTACTTAATAAAATACACGCATATTTCATCAAGTACACGCATTGATAAAATTTCTTTGGACATCAAAATGCGCGTGTACTGTACATAACATGCGTGTACAAAGGTAAAGTACACGTGAACATCAGGAAAAATGATCACGTATGTTTTATGAAAAATATGTGTATAGAAGCACAAAAAATAAACTAAAAAATGAGACTTAAAAATAAATTTCATTCATTTATGTGAAACAAATGGTTTATTAATTAATTTATTCAATCAAATGGTTAAAATGAATGAATTCAACAATTTTAAAAATAGTCAAATGGGTTCCTTACAAGTAGACCTGTAATGACCCGTTTTACTACACCTCGAGCAAGTAACTTCCCTTAATGTGATCTCACCAGAAGACTTTATTCTCTTATTTCTTGGCCTGCTTGTCGGTCTCTTAGTCATTGATGGAAGGACAGATGGATTTTCAGGAATAGGAATATTTAAGGGAATCAAATCAGGAATAGGAACTATAGGTATCGAGTATGATTTTCTATAGAAAGATACCTTATAGTACTCCTCAATATAATCATAAATACTGGTTCCTTTCCTCCGCACAACACAAACAACATGAGAACATGAAAAACATCTAAGCTTCCAACTCTTACAAGAATAAATCCTTTCTCCAAAGTCAACTGTTGCTCGCACTTCTGAATGAACTTCAAATACATTTTGACTTGAGCGACTAATAGTCCAATGTCGGCTTTTATTCCAATTTTCATTCAGTAACTTTTGAAAAAAAGGACATAGCTCATTTGTCCTAGTGTCAGACTCAACAAGTTTGTTTGCATTGAAATTCATAATCTTCACTCTCAATTTATCAAGCATATTCATTACTGGTAAATGCCTTTCCTCCAATATCCATGAATAGAATGACTCTGCAACACTAGATGCCATGTCACCATACCGTTTACCAGGAAAAATGAACAGGACCAATTCTCGGGAGGCAAACTATCAATGAAATCGGCAATAGCCGCTCCTCCTCCCTTCTTCAATGCATCAATATTCTTGTGAAATACATCTACTGAGACAGCATATGCACAAGATAAAAAATCATTAACAATTTTCTTTCGAAATCCAGCACAATTCCCACGAATTTTCTTTTTTATATTCCCTTGTAAATGATGCATACAGTAGGAATGTGCAGACAACGGGAAGACCCTCGAAACAGCTTCAAGTAATTCATTATTTCGATCTGACATAAATGTTATGTTTCGATATTGCTCAACTACTTCACTATGCAAATTGACAAGAAACCACATCCAGTTATCTTCGGTTTCGGAATCAACAACAACATATGCAACAGGAAAAAGTCCTGGAATATAAAACTATATCAAAATTAAAATAAATAACATATCCATGTCAACACTTTGTAAATTGATGCTGCTGGTGCATACCCTAAAACAAATGGGAAATATATTATGTGTTTAATTTAAATTGTTTGTAAATAACAAGATAAAACATAAAAATGTACCGTACACATGATAAAGATAAAAAGACATGCACGTTTACTTTTTAATCTTTTGCTTGGCTTTATTATTAACAACACTAACATCAATATACACGCATAAAAATGTAAAGTACAGGTGAACTAAACAAAAATATTCAAAGGTACTTTACATTTTTAACATGTACTTTGCTTTATTATTTCTAAATAACAACACCTATCATCAAAGTACATGCATAAAAATGAAAAGTACACATGAAATTAAAAAAAAACATTCATATGTACATGACATGTACTATGCGTGTACTTTGGTTTGTATTCAACATAACATCATCATCAAAGTACACGCATAAAAATGAAAAGTACATGTGAAATTAACAAAAACATTCATGTGTAATTGACAAGTGAAATGCGTGTACTTTACTTAGTATTACACACAACATCATCATCATCAAAGTACACGCATAAAAATGAAAAGTACACGTGAACTTCACAAAAATATTCACATGTACTTAACATGTACTATGCGTGTACTTTACTTAGTATTACACATAATAAGACATATCATGAAAATACACGCAGAAAAATGAAAAGTACACGTGAACTAAAACAAAGACCTTCAAAGGTATTTTATATTTTTATGCTTGTATTTTAATGATATGGAATGGAACAAACAAATGTCAATGCAATACACAAAATAAAATATTTACAATTAATTTACCATTATTCCCATTCCTTGAAGTAGTTGATAATGTTGTTCCACGATAACGGCTCTTCAAAAAGGCGCCATCAAGAAATAAAACAGATCTACAATATTGAAATCCATAAATACATCCTCTAAACATTACAAATATTCTCTTGAATTTTTTACTCTCATGTTCCACGTCAAGGATGCAATGCGACCCAGGATTATACTGCAATAGAAGGTCACGATAATTATTCATTAATGCATAAGAAACCTTTTAATCACCATGTATATCAACAGCAGCCATCTCTTTCGCACGAAATGCATGTTGATAAGCTATATCAAGACCATAATTCTTCTTCATATCTCTAACTACATCAATTGGTCTCAATAGCGGGTTATCTCTAAGATCATCAACTACTAATGTTGAAACCAACTTGGAGGCTATCATTTTGGCTGACGGACTACGGAAGACACCTCTACATGTATGCTCATTATTCATTGCACGTATGTAAAAGTATCCATTTATTGTAGATAATGAAGAATGAATTCTCCACATGCAATTCTTAGCAGTCTTTTTAGAGCATTCATCCGTCACTCGAGTTTTATCATTCTTCAAATACACATACTTGAACCCAACCTCAACGGCATACTTTCGAAATTTATCCCAAAACTCCACTACACCTCCTTCAAAACACTGCTGCTCATGACTTATATAAGTCTTCCAAATATTCGAAAGATAGACTTTCGACTTACTTGGCTCCACACCTCCAAGATAAAAGTCATTTTCAATGCAACTATTAAAATCATTTGCAGTGCCTGATGATAAAGATTCTAACCTCTGTTTATTTATATCACCATCGTCAACCCTCTCAGAACTTGTATTACTACAGTCAACCCTTTTAAAAATTCGATTAGAGCATTCAACCCATTCACGGCATGTATTACATGGAAATGGTAATGAATTAATGACATATATCCAAATGAAATTAGCTTTCACGATCAATTGGGACTGCAACATACAACAAACATCGTTGTCACAAACCAACATGAACCAACATTCATCACCAAATGAATACCTCAATGAAAAACACCCACTTCTCAAATTAGTAAAACTAATATACAACTCATTGCATATGAAATCTAATGAGCTATCTTCAAATATTTCAATACAATCCCTATTATCCAAATAAGAACACCTTGCTATTACACTACTTACCATAATGTGCTACAGTAAAACAGAGACGGAAAACATTTACTTCAAGGTCAACAATTCTAAAAATGTGTGCAATAATTTAATGCATGAAATATCAAAATATTTATTTATAATTAATATAAAATTACAGGCACTATTTAAAAACCTATACATGAAGCAATAAAGCACACACATATTTTCAAAAAATCAATGACGTGTACTTTATAAACACCGCGTGTACTTTGAAAACTGATATCGAACTGGTTATTTCCGCTGGCGCGGACCTATATCAATAAGTGATTCAATACCAAATCAAAATCAAGTACTCTTAAAATTAGAATGAAGCATCAATAATATTCATTCAGCACATTCAACTAACAATTACAAATATTAATAAATATAACTTATATATGAAGAATCCAAACATAAATGCATAAAAAACACAAAATCAAAACATATACATATATAACATATAAAAAGCTATTCAATTACATGAATGAATATTACAATGAGTCTCTTGAATAAAAACAAAATACATATACTTATTATAATCGATCGAAAATAGAAAAACCAACTGCTGATAAAGATAAACTTACAAATGATAGAGCCAAGTGATACTGGTAGAATCGATTAAAAACACTGTAATCGATTATAGGACATACGATCAAAGCATAAGATTGATGTTATTTTTGATTTCGAAGAATAGTCGTTAGTTGTACAGAAAACTCCAATAGCCGATTTGGTTTATGATTTTTTTAAATTGGGGGTATTTATATGTTGGACCTAATCGTTTAAAATTTGGTTCACTGATTTTTTTGTCCAAAATTATTAGTCCAAAGACTAGACCATAAAAACCTATTTTTTATTCAGGTGTTGACTGTGATGAATTCGGATAAGGGTTCCAACTCCTTAAGATATTTCCAACAATAGTCTTGGGTGGAAAATCTCACCAGGGAGATCAAGGAAACTAACCTAAACATGTGAATCGGAAGAGAAAAATCTATTGGGAGAGAAATTTGGGGTCCAAACAATAAGTTTAAATGAGCTTAGAGGAGATTGAATTTGGCCAAAAGCCCATGATTATTGGTTTTCCTCGACATAAAAAAAAATTAAACTATTGAACCCCTTTCCTTTTAATGTGAGATTCCATGAATGCTTTGTATTCCACTAAGAATATAGTTGAGATTTCAATTCCGATGCAATAATTTTTTTTTATCCTCTTTCAACATCCAATGACAAATTAGCATTTGCTTGCATGAGATTAAAGTTTCATTGACATAAGTTGTATTATCTTGATAATAAGGATCGGGTATGATGGAAGAAAACTAGAGATGTTTTAATTTCCATTTAAATCTTATTTGATTGAATCTTGGGATGATCACCGGTAT
Source organism: Sambucus nigra (assembly GCA_949130495.1). Lineage (NCBI taxonomy): Eukaryota > Viridiplantae > Streptophyta > Magnoliopsida > Dipsacales > Adoxaceae > Sambucus > Sambucus nigra. Next base: position 25,195,652 of record OX422218.1, on the reverse strand, counting down.
GTGGGCTGAAGCACAAGAGATCCGAGGTTAGGTAGTTATAGCCACAGATCAAAAGATGAAGAACATGCAACACACATTCTCAATTATAATAATAATAATAATAATAATTATTGTTATTATTATTATTATTATTATTATTATTATTATTATTATTATTATTATTATTATTATTACTATTATTATTATTATTATTATTATTATTATTATATATGATTTTTAGTGTATTATATTGTTATTAGTATTAATATAATGTAATAATATGTATATTCACAAAATCAAGATCATTCTTGTGTCATATACATATTACGATATATATATATATATATATATATATATATATATATACTACTTAAAAAGAGGGAAGTTCCTCTTCAAATCTCAAAGTACTAAACTATCCTCATTAAATTAACATTTCCTATCATACCCTTAATATTCGTCTCACACATTCATTAAATTAAAATCATTCCATGAATCTTAACTTGATATGTTCTCTCTCCTAATACATTCATCTAATAAGACCTCCAAATACATTCATTTTAAAACCCTAGAAATCAAAAGTCAGTTGTCCAATTTCCTTCATCTTCCCATCAGATTCATATTGCATAGTTTTTTCGTTGCTGTTATTTGTTGTCCAAAAAACAAGGTCAATACTTCTAATTTCCTCTCTAATTTTTTCCTCCTTTTTCATTTTCCATCAAAAGAATGCATTTGTTAATTTGAAAGCAAATACATAATTTTTGTAATAATATATATCCCATTCATGAATGTTGTCTCTCTTTTATGCTCAGATTTTGTATTTCCAATTTTATTGCTATTCTATTAATGTTTTATAATAATTCTAAATTCAATGTTAATTTCAGAAAAATTATATATATTTTTTAAGTTAAGGAATTACCAAGTTCACACTTTATTAGATTATTATTTTTTTATACATTCATATCTATCTCCCAGTTAGACATATATTCATGCTTATTTCTTAAAGATTCTAAAAATTCTTAAAACACTCCAATTGCTTTTTAAAAGACAAAATTGCCCTTTGCTCTAAAGATCAAACAAATACTTTTTTATTTGTTAATTTTTTTCAATAAAAAATAGTATTTTAAACTGTTTTTTAAAACATTTTTTATTTTTTAAAATTAGAAAATAAGTATTTTTTATAAAAACTGTTAAAAAAAACTGTTATGATAGCTTTAAAAATCATTTTTTATTTACAAAAACTGTTATGATACTTTTATGGAAGTTTTTTTTAAGATTGATTTAAAAACTGTTTTTTTTTTTCAAAAAAAATGTTTTTTACATAAAATTGGGAAAAAAAATTAACAAATAAAAAGCTGTTTTTTAAATTGAAAATTATTTTTATAACCTAACATGACTCAAATAAAAGCAACTCGATACAACACGACACATCAATTTTTTTTTAACCAAACATGAACGTGATCCTAATAAAAGTGATACGACACAACATGAAATATTATTTTTTTACAAAACACGAACACGACCCATGTAAAAGTGTCACGCCACAATATATGTTATTTTTTTAACCAAATACGAACCCAACCAAAATAAAAATGACACGACACACCTAAAAATCTTATTTCACCTATAAAAGTAATATGACACAACACGAAATCTTATTTTTTTACCAAATACTAATACAACCCACTTAAAATGCAACACGACAAGTGGGTTACTGACATTTTTATTTTTATAAAACAATTTTTGTAACTATTAGAATTTTTGTAACAATTTTTGTAACTATTAAAATTTTTGTAAGAATTTTCTTAAAACACTCCCATGCTTGGATTTTACTTAAAACATTTTTTTTTAAAAATAAAATCTTTAGGCACTTAAAAAATTGTTTAAAACTATTTTTTTATACATTTTATTTAAAATATTTTATAATACTGCCTATACATACCGTTGGCGCGTACCAAGATACTAAAAAAATGGTCCCCGCCTATAGGTGGTTGGACCGCCTATGCATACTGCTGGCGCGAACAATTCTTTTAAATAGTAAAAATATTATTTTTGAAATAATAAATCATGTTCCTCGCCACCGGTGTAAAAAAAAATACGACTCCATGTCACGTCGCATTTTATTTGGGTCGTGATCGTGTTACTTCAAAAATATAAAAAACAGTTTTCAATATAAAGAACCGTTTTTTTATTTGTTAATTTTTTTCCCAATTTTATGTAAAAAACATTTTTTTTGAAAAAAAAAACTGTTTTGAAATCTATCTTAAAAAAAAACTTTTTTTAAAACTATCATAACAGCTTTTTTAATAAAAAAAAGGTTTTGAAAACTATCATAACAATTTTGATAAAAAACAGTTATTTTTTAATTTAAAAAAATAAAAAAATATTTTAAAAAACAGTTTAAAATACTATTCTTTATTGAAAAAAAATTAACAAATAAAAAAGTTTGTGTTGGAAGAAGTTTTTGCTACCTACGAGGAATTTTCTGCCATACTGGGTGTAAATCCCAGTGTTGCTGCAGCTTTGCCCGAATTTTCCCGTTCTACTAAGGATTTGTTGGCCGTGCTTCTTCATATTCCGCCTTTGGAGGCTAGATCATTGGTTGCTAGAGGAATGATCTCCCTCCCGGTGGTGCTGCAGTCTTTGCATTTGCGGGAAGTAGGTGATGCTGGCTATGCTAGAGCCGTTGTTCTGGGCCTGGTTTCAAAATTATTGTTGGTGACTGGGGAGGTGCAAGTGGACCCACAACTTGGAGCCATTACTTCATGGATGTCATACTGTCGCAATCATGCGGTGGTGATATTGGCGGAGACTCTGAATGGCCTGGATGCCTAGAGAGAAGGTCGTTCTGACTTTTTGAGGGGTATTCCTGTGATGCTGTTCATGTGGTTGTCTGAAAGATTCCGTTTGTCGACTCCTCCAAAATATCCCTTGTTGGCCGTACCCAACTTCTTTTCGTGCTACTTCATCCGCGTTGGCCTGTATGTTGAGAACTGGGAGAATTGGCTTGTGGAGCATGGGGCTTGTGGTCTGTATTGGTTAGTGCCTTGGTGGGGACAATTGCAGCCTATTCTAGAGCTAGGAGAGTATTCATATGTGCGGCTGGTTGGTCTCAGACAAACCTCTTTTTATTTCCCATGGCGGCTTTTGCACCAATTCGGCTGTGCACAGGTCGTGTCCCCTCGGACCTCAAACTTCTTTTAGGTAGAAGATTTGACTGAGCGCCTGTGTCTGTTGCTTGAGTCTTTGAGGGAAAATCGGCGTTCGTCGACCCGTTCCTCTCAGTCTATTGGGAAGGTTTGGCATGTCCCCAAAGATTATATGAAGTGGTTATGGAGGAAAGTAGTCAGCAAGATGTTGGCAGTAGAGACTGGACAAAGATGATTTGTTTTATCTGACACCATGGAAGGGTGTGTTGTAGTCTTTTCGAAGATGGTTAAGGCTCATCAATTCATGGAATGTTTACGGCACTCTATTCAGGAAGGGGAAACTTGGGGGCCTCAGGATGTAGATGATGAGGGTGCAGGCTCCTCTGGTAGGTGTGGGTAGGACTCTTGGAGAGTTTATTTATGTAATAGGGAATGCATGTGGGGATTTTATTTGGCTTTTTATAGTAGTGGGGAAGGGAGTTATCCGGTCTTTTTTCTTATGTAATCCGTACTGTAATTTCTTATTAATGAAATAAACAAGTTTCTGATCATCCAGTTCTTCCTTTCGATGAGTTTTTTTTATTTTGAATTATCTATACTGATCGCTAAGGCATACATAATCCTTTTGTTCAAATAGTTTTAGAATGAACCGCCGTTCTCGGAGGTAAGAAAAGAATAGTATTTTATGAGAAAGAAAGGGGACGCACTCATGTGAGGTGCATGAGCTGCCTACGTACCTCTACATTTTTTTTGAAAATGTTTTAAAATAGTTTTTGTAGAGGATCAGGCCCACGTAGTTCTGGGTAGAGGGAAATAAAGAGTTTTTTTTAGAGAATAGAAGGGGGACGAGAAGAGTCATATCGCGCCGAGATTTTGGACTTGGGGTAGAATTTCTTGAAACGGTCCAGATTGACTAGACAGGACATCTCTTCCCCATCTAGGTCAGTGAGCATGGCGGCACTACCGGATAAGATTTTCTTCATAATGTAGGGGCCGCTCCAATTGGGCTTGAATTTTCCTCTGGGGTCCCAGATGGGTTCTATTATCTCTTTGAGGGATAAATCCCCCTCCCGGACACCGTAGTCCTTGACTTTTTGGTTGAATGATTGTCCTATTCGGTGATAGTACCCCTGTATGTGGTAAAGAGCTTTTAATCTTATTTCATCTAGGAGGGCTAGCTCATCAAGACGACTTTGGCACCAGTCTTCTTCACTAACCTTTCTTTCAAGCATGACGCGTAGCGAGCGTATTTCCAGCTCCACAGGTAGGACTGCTTCCATGTTATAGACCAGGGAGTAGGGGGTAGCCCCAGTAGAAGTTCGGATTGAGGTTCGATAGCCCCAGAAGGCGTATGGGATCCGGTCTGCCCAATCCCTACAACTTTCGGTCATCTTGCCAATGATGGCTTTGGGGTTCTTGTTGGAGGCTTCAACTACACCATTCGTCTGAGGTAGATAGGGAGAAGTTTTGTGTCTCTGAATCCCGTACTCGTTGACTACTTCTATGACTTCTTCTTCGAAATGCAACCCATTATCTGATACCAGCTCATGCGGGACCCCATATCGCCAGATGATATTTTTCTTGAGGAATTTGACCACTTTCTTAGCGTTCAATACTGCGTATGACTCAGCCTCGACCCATTTGGTGAAGTAATTGATGGAAACCAGAATGAACTCATGTCCTTTTGAAGCCTTTGGTGTAACCTTCCCTATGATGTCGACACCCCAGGTGGAGAACGACCAGGGAGAGGTCATGTTGTATAATTTTCGCGGAGGCAAGTGTTTAACATTGGAGAATAGTTGGCATTTGAAGCACCTCCGGACATAGGCGGTGCAATCTTGGATCATGGTGGTCCAGTAGTAGCTATGTCGGATGATCTTCTTGGAGAGCATGTGACCATTCATGTGGGGTCCACATTCCCCAATGTGGATTTTCTGCATTATTTTCTCAATCTAAGCCCCTGCGATGCTTTGTAGATGAGTTCCATCGAAATTCCTCTTGAGTTGAGCTTTATCACAGATGATATACTGGGCGGCCAGTCTTCGGAGGGTTGTTCGATCTTTCTTGTTGGAACCCTCGGGATACCTACCATGTTTGAGGAGGAACCAGATATCATAGTACCAACATTTATCTTGTTCGGTATCTTCAATGGAGACAAGCTCAATATGGTAGAAATGGGTCGGTTTGTCTTGCTTTTGAACTAGGACGGGGGTCATTGTTATTCCTTCGGGTATGTTGACCATGGAGGCCAAGGTGGCGAGAGCATCGGCTAGGTTATTCTTTTCTCGGGGTAGGTAATGGAAGGTGATATCTTGAAATCGGGAGGCTAACTCTTCTAATTGGGCATGAAAGGGTTGGAGATTTTTGTCCTTGACTTTCCACTTTCTGAGCATTTGACCGATGATAAGGACAGAATCCCCATAGACATCAAGGTATTGAATACCTTTCTTGAGAGCAACTTTGAGGCCCACTGTGCATGCCTCGTATTCCGTCATGTTGTTGGTGCAAGGGAAATCCAATTTAATGGAGATGGGAGTGTGGGAGTCATCTGGGGCGATCAAAAGTATCCCAATGCCATATCCCTTTTTGTTGGCAGCGCCATGAAATAACATTTTCCATCGAAGGCGGACTTGAGTGGTGCAGAGGATATTGTCATCTGGGAATTCAGAGATCTGGACATCTGCTTCTTCTATAGTGTAATCGGCGAGGTAGTCAGAGATGGCTTTTCCTTTAATAGATTTATGTGTGACATACACGATATCGAACTCGGTTAGGAGCATCAACCATCGGGCCATTCGACTGGATAAGGCGGGTTTCTCAAGCAGGTATTTGATGGGATCCATTCGGGATACAAGTTTAATGGGGAAGGCGAACATGTAGTGTTGCAACTTTTGGGTGACCCAGACAAGTGCGACACATGCCTTTTCTAAAGCAGTGTAGTTGACCTCGTACCCGACCAATTTGCAACTGGCATAATAGATGGATCTTTATTTACGGGAGTCCTCAAGGTATTGGTCTAGCAAAGACCCAAATGCAATGTCGGTTATGGTTAGGTATAGGAGAAAAGGGAGACAAGACTGTGGTGGCATGAGAACTGGAGGTTGGGTCAGATATTGTTTGATTTGGTCAAAATATTATTGACATGCCTCATTCCAAACCTTGGTTGAATACTTTCGGAGGAACTTGAAGATCGGTTCACAGATGGAGGTTAGCTAGCGGATGAACCGACTGATATATTGTAATTTCCCATTAAAACCTCGTACTTCATTCTCTGTTCGGGGTGGTGGCATCTCAAGTATGGCCTTCATCTTTGCAGGATCTTCTTCTATTCTCTTTTTGCTGACCATGAATCCCAAGAGTTTTCCCTTTGTAATGCCGAAAACACACTTCTGTGGATTGAGTCGCATCTGATACCGTCGCAGTCGTTTGAAGAACTTTCGGAGAGAGGGAACATGACCTTCTCTAGTTTTGGACTTAATAATCATATCATCCACATAAACCTCGACCTCCTTGTGGATAAGATCGTGCAGGATGGTTGCGGCATCCCTTTTGTAGGTAGCCCCAGCATTCTTGAGACGGAATGGCATAAGGGTGTAGCAAAAGGTTCCCCATGGGGTGATGAATGTGGTTTTTTCTTGGTGGCCGGGGTGCATCTTGATTTGGTTGTATCCGGCAAACCCGTCAAAAAATGACTTGAGAGCATGACTGGCTGTGTTATCCACGATCATGTCGATATTGGGTAGCCGATAATCGTCCTTCGGAGAAGCTTTATTTAAATCTCGATAATCTACACACATTTGAACCTTCCCTCCTAATTTCGGCACAGGTACAATATTGGCTAGCCATGTGGGATATTCGATCACTCGAATGAAACCCACGTTTAACTATTTGACCACCTCTTCTTTGACCTTGAGTGACCATTCGGTGCAGAGTTTTCTCAATTTTTGTTTAACTGGCAGCTTAATCTGGGAGAGTGGGGATCTCATGTTGAGCTATTTCAAAATTGATGCCAGGAATATCATCATACGACCATGCAAAGACATCTATGAACTCCTGCAGTTATTCTTCGAGTTGTGCGCGCTCATGCTCGTCAAGGGTGGCCCATATCCTAATCTCGCGCAATTGGCTACTAGAACCGAGATTAATAACAATAGTCTCTTCTTCATTAACTTGAACGCGATTATGTTGTTTATTATTAACCTTATTTAGATAAATTAAGAATTGTTCATTTGCAAAATCATCATCATTAAAAGTTTGATTAGAATTCAAGCAGTTAATGTAAGGCACAACAAGATACTCAAATCTTCATTTATTTCATTGATAGGAAAAACAGCATTGAGAACCTCATCAAAAGAGTTCTCGATTACATTTGAGCAAGGATAGACAACATAATAAGAAATAGGCTAAACATTGGGGTTAGGGGAGATTTCAAGAGGTAGAACTAGCGCAGCATGCCAGTTGAGGAGAGGAGTATCATCAGCTTTAATCAAACAGGATGGGTCTATTGATGTAGTGCCTGAATGAACCATGCAGAGTGTCAGCCCCAGTATCTGTTAGTTGAAGGAATATTCGGAATCGCTTTCCTTAGTCTCTTTGGCATCTTTGATGAGCGGTTATACCTGGTGTGGGAAACCTTCGGCCCCTAGGTGGCTGTCTTGGAAAAAGATCTCCATTCCTGGCCTCATCTTCTTATCTGTGTGGTCATACCATGGTTCTGGAAAATCGTAAAAGGGGAAGTCCTCGCCTTCTTTGATGAATCGTCCATTTAAGGAGTCTCCTGAGATAGTTCAGATGCAGTCTGATCTTCTCTTTGGTCGAGACTGGAAGATCATTCTGAGCTCTTGTTCTGATGGTTGATACCCCAAGCCACAAGGAGGGAAAACTTTCTTCAGTTTGATGGGCTCGAGTATCCCTTGCTGCCTTTACCCTAGCCCTAGTCCGGGCACGAAGTGCATGTTTTTGAACATCTGAATCATATTAACATTTCCATGAGGGTCATATTCTGTACAAACCCTTTCTTTGAAACCGTCCCCTATCGGGAGTAGGAGTGGTTCAACTCGGAATCCTGATAGGAGCATATCATTTGACTCGTACTATATCTCGAGAATTGGACTGCTAGTGTTGCCCCCCTTGGCATTTTCGTTGTCCCCCAAAATGGTGATGACTCGCCCTTTGGCGAAGAACTTCAATTTCTGATGGAGTGAGGAAGACACACCCTTGATATTGTGGAGCCAGGGTCGTCCGAGGAACAAGTTGAAATAAGATGGGATGTCTATGACCTGGAATTCAACGACAGGGTTTATAGGGCCAACCCCTATTGCAAGTTTTATGGACCCCATCACCTCACGACGGGTATTATCGTAGGTACGCATAGGGGCAAAGGTTGGAGCGAGGTCGCTTTCTTTCAAGCCTAAACACTTGAAAGTCCTCAGAGGGAAAACGTTCAAGGCGGATCCGTTATCGATAAGGGAGAGTGGCACGGCCTTTCCCATAACTTTGATGGAGATATTGAGTGCATGATTGCGATTCGGCCCAATTCTGGGGATTTCTTCTTTAGAAAATGATAACATTCGGGTAGAGGTCAAGGATCAACCAGATTTATCGCTTCTTCTAGTGTGGTAGAGGGGGTAACTATGGGTCGAGTGAGTAATTTGATTAAAGCATTCTTGTGTAGCTGGGAAGACATGAAAAGTCCCCATAGAGTGATGCTAGCTTGAGTTTTCTTCAGTTGATCGAGGATCTTTCTCTCCTTGATAGTCATTTCTGGCATAGGAAGGTTTTCAACGTCCTTCCCTTTGTCATTTGCTGGTAGTGAGCTTGGAACCTGGTAATGTCTCCCTGATCTGGTCATGTGATTTACTGAAGAAGGAAATAACATGAATCCCGTTTCCTCATCAATCTCAGGTTGTGTTGCCACCCTATTTATTTCTCCAAGGAGTTGTTCAAATGATATCATCCCACATATGTTGGCTACTGGGCCAGTCCTTACTGAAGCTTGTTCTTCACTCGAATCTTCGAATTCTTCCCCCCATCCGGTGGTAGCAACTCTATCTTTCCATGTAAAGTCGATGCATTCCACAACTTCAACGACTGCTTCATACAAGTTCTCCCATTATATGGGGATATGTGTGATTGAAGGGACCAAGAACCCTTGTAGATTCAAAGTGTCAAATAACCCGGTGATACTGCAAATGCTGTTGGTTTGCCCGAATAATTCTGCCATAGTCTGGACAACATCATCTAGGTTGACTTCGTCGATTGGTACCACCTACTTTTCTGAATCTCAGGCCCATTATCGTGCCTCCAAGAATAGTGTGTTGAACTTCTGGTAATCGATGACTATCTGTGAGGCAAATTTCAGCCCGATCTCTAGGAGTTGGTTTAACACCTCTGACAATTCCATACTTCCATTTTCAGAACGGATATGGACAGCGATGCATGCTCTGGTAAGGAGTGATAGTGCTTGATCAGCGAGGCTAGTAGGGTGTATGAGGAAATATGGGAAAATTTGAAGAGGTTTAGGAGAGTATATGGGTGTGATTTGAGTTGAGGGATCGAAATCTGGGTTTTCTTCTAAGAATATAGCATTGGTGTGATTCGAAAGTGGATTGTGAGTAGTGTTTGGCTTAGGATTGGATGGTGGGGCGATGGTACCCCGATCAATGAGATATTGAATTATGTTTCGGAGGTGAAAGCATTGGTCAGTGGTATGGCCGGCAGTTTGGTGAAAGGCGTAATGAACATTGGTCTTAAAGTTTCTTGGGAGTGGGTTTGGCAATGGACCTGGATCTAAGGGTTTGATGAGGTTTTGGCTTAACAGGGCTTGGTAAACTTTGGAAAGGGGAGCATAGAGTTCAGTGTATTCCCTTCGGATGGTGGCAGGGAGGCTTTCTGGTGCCCATGATGTGGTTGGTTGAGAGATGTTATTGATGGTCGAAACAGTAGCACTGGGAGGCTTGTCATACTTTCTAGGGGTGAATTGTCCAGACACCTTCTTTGGTTCAACCTCTGTTTTAACAAGGCTTTCCTCGATTTCCACTCCAGCCTCTCTGAGAGATCGAAAGTGGGGATAGTATAGTCCTCCCATCGTCGCTCGGACATGGGGCAAGAAGTTTTTCTTCACTATGTTGACCTGTTCTTCTTCAGATGGCCGATTGGTCATGGTAGCTGCTCGCTCCCTTTACCGGGTTATGAAGTTACTGACTGATTCTCCTGGATTCTGTTTGAGCATCTCTAAATCACGACGGGTGACCTCAAGCTCTTCATTGTATTTGTACTGTGACATGAATTCTCGGGCTACATCCTCCCACCTACGGATTCTGAATTCCTCAACAGATAAAAACCATCGGAGGGCACTGTCCTTCAAAGTTTGCTGAAATAATTGGGCCATAACCTCTTCAGAAGCCCCTAGAAGAGTCATGGAACGGTGATAATTGTGAAGATGAACAATTGGGGGTCCACTCCCTCCGAACTTCTCGATATTTGGCATCTTGAACTTCTCGAGTAACCTTGCTTTAGGATAAGGAGACATGTGGGTGTAGTCCATGTAATTCCCAGAGATCCTAACCTGATCAAACTTCTTGGTGAGCATCTTGATATCCTCTTTGACTTTATTCAACTCCTCCTCCTTTGGATCAACGACCACAGGCAGGTTATCCATAGGCTGGGCAATGTTTGGCATTGAAAGCTGGGCAGGCGGCGGCCCATTGGCAGGAGGGGCACGTGGAGCTTGCTGATATTCTTATAGAACCCAGATAGGCTCGGGTGAACCCATAGCACAAAGGAATAGGACCTCGGGCTCTTAAGGAATAGGAGCTTGGTTTCATTGCATCTCTCGAACCTCAGTTTAGAGGTTGTCAATGTTAGACACGAGCTGAGCTAGGACTGTTGTCAGATCCGACTGTATGACTGGTGCTTGATCTGTATTCTCCATGGAAGATGGATAGATTCCAAACTCGAAAGAAATAGTAGAGGAACGGATGAAACTCCGGGGTGATTTGACTGAAGACCAAAGCCAATAGGGAGCTAGGCCAAGGACTTGCAATCGACCTGAGAAGGCGTAGGATGAGATTTATTTTTGAGAAAAAAGGAATAACTATTTTTGGATTTTCGATAAAGAAGGGAAAAATGGTTTTGGATTTTTGATAAAGAAGGGAGAAATGTTTTAGGATTTTTTAATAAAGAAGGGAGATATGTTTTTGGAGACGGAACTCAGCATGATTATTATAATTATTATGTTTTCACTTGTGTTTAATTCTCCTAAATGCAATGCCGGACGGGACCCGAGCTTGGAAAAGTGGGGGTCTTAATATATGCAAAGCTACGGTTTGGACTTCTAACCACGCTCACAGATAGGGTCCCATTTTAAAAATGCACAAAAATTGGGCAGCAGGCCAACCCAAAATTTCGACAGAGTTTCGGGTTGAAACCGGTAATCTAAAGTGCGTGTCCTAGGTCTGAAACCTATATGCGGGTATGCACTTGGTTAGGTGAATCGGCATGGGTTCCTCCTTTGGCGTGACTTCTACGATATACGTCTTGCTCTTACGGGCAATTGGTACGTGTGGACAAGCCATTTGATATACCTGAGTGTACGTGAATTTCCTCACCATATACCTTATGGGGACGGTACGTGTGAGAGCGAATTCGATATACTCGGCGTACATGAACGAATTCCCAGCGATATACCTCCCGTCATGACTTCGGTCAAGCAGTACGATGCGGGGGAATCGTTCGATATACGTTGAAGGTACTTGGCCAATGGAAGGTTAGAGTCATATCGCTTAGGCTAACTACGAACTGCCGAACCAGCGCCCATCACATAGTGACCTTCCAGTTACTGGGTAAAATTTGGTCAATATCAATGCTCTTTGGTGATGTCGTGTGAATCATGCATGATTCTCTTATTAGTATCTTATGATGAAAATGTCTTTCTTGATTATTCCAAATAGGGAGCAAAGTATAAGTACCCCAAAAGGTACACCAAGTATGGATAGATGATGCGTGCAACATTAGGATATACATGTGATCCTAGGTGCTCACGGTGTGAAGTGTACATGTAGAATTTTCTACAAGTGTGTGAACATAAGCATAAGCATGGGATGCACATGGAAAAGGGGAACATGCAGATATGGGGGGAAACATAAACAAATATAGCATCCATGCAGATAGAGTCAAGCCCTCAAAATACACACAATTCCCTAGCGGAGTCGCCAATGTGTCCATCCACGATCCTCGTCGTGCGGGCGGGTAGCATGGAGGAAAGGATCCTTTGGGTGCCACGCGTCCCTCTCAGGAGCTCTTTGGCCGGCGTCATTTCAGATGTGGTGTAAAAATTTAGAGAGATTCAGAGTCACCAGTCTATTTTACTCAAAACAAGCAAAAGAAAAAGGGGAAGCCAACCCGAAGGATGGCATCCAAAGACATACTGGTGCGTGCGAAATCAAAAATGATTAGAGAAGGGTTCGGAGGCTTAGTTACGAAATGGAAAGGTGTTAGGCACCCATTCCGCCCTTTCGGTCTCTCATGGATATTTGTTATTTTCCTTTATATTTCCCCCCGTGATATGCGTGCATGTGTATATATATAATGGAGGTAGGAATCCTCGACTAGTATCTTGGAAAAGATAAAGCGAGTCATCCATAGGAAGATATAAGAATAATATTAGAAAAATAAGATTTACGCGATTACTCCTACGTTGATCGTTATAATGGAACGATAATGCATATGGAGCAATACGTCACTAGGGGGAAGTATATTGAATATAGGAAGATTAGGTTTAGAGAAAATAGGAAGTAAAAAAAAAGGTGAGAGAGAGGACTCGAGTCTCGGGTTTTACCCCGAGACACCTACGTACCCTATAAAGGCATCAAAGTCCATTTAGTTCGCATACAAAAAGAGGGGTGGGGTTTATCCCATAAATCCAAACTGGAATCTCTTATTTGTAAGTGTGTGTGTGTGTGTAGAAAAGTGTTTTAGTTGTGAGAAAAGTGTAGAAAAAGTGTGAGAATCCCTATTTGGAATTCATGAACAAACCATCTTTTTCTTGTTTTTCGGGTTTTATTTATATGAAAATAGGAGATGTGAAATAATAATAAATAAAAAAGTATATTAGGATGTGTGAGATGAGATAATAAAAGCGCTAAGTAAGAAAACAAGTTATTGAGAGTTTAAGAGAATTTAAGAGAAAGTAGAGAAAGTTGGACCTTCTTGAAGATCTTGAGCTTGATCTTGAATGTTGGAGAGCAGCCCTTGCACTTGGATGATGATGGAGAGTGGAAAATTCACCAAGTTTGATGAAAAGGATGATGAAAAGTGGAAGTAAAAAGGGGATTTGGATGTTGAAATCACGCTGCCTTCGAGAGAGGTTTCTGGGATTCGTTGAGAGAGATTTCTATCAGATCTTGGATCCCCTTGAAAATTAGGTGAAGGCCTCGTTTTATAGGCCCAGGTAACTACCGATTGGCATATACCTGTTCCTGCCTATCGGCAGGTGCCGATAGGCAGGGTTTGGAACCTACCATTTGGCAGTGCACTTCAGGCTTTTTTGGAAAATTGGCCGCCGAGGGAAAACTATTGGTAAGAATTGTGCACGGGGCATACCTATTGGAACGCTAATTCAAATACATTCAAAAGTCCTTTGGTCCGCTCTCGAGTTCGGGAGTTGACTTCGGGTCAAATATGGCTCGAAAGTATTTGTCGGTCCATTGGACGGGGAATCGTTCGGACGCAAACGGATCGTTCGTCCGCATGGTAAGTCCGAATCATGCACAGGGCGGACTGTTAGAAAGTTTAGGAGATGTACTTCAACATTCCAAAGAGTTTGACCCAATTTAAGGAGTTGACTTTGGTCAACCGGGCCCGAGAAGCATTCGGTGACCTCCCGGAGTCAAACGGATCGTTCGTCCGCATGGAAAGTCAGAATTACGCACGGGATGTACCGTTAGAAAGGTTATTCAGTGACCTTTGAAGATTCATTTATCCTCGGTTGAGAGGAAGAGTTGACATAGGTCAAACAGAGCCCGGGAGCACCCGGTGGCCTCTAGGTCAAGTTTCTAACGCAAACGGATCGTTCGTCCACCATGTAAGTTGGAATCCCTACAACATTTAATAATAGTCAAGTATGATTTACTACACACTTTCTAAATCTTATCTCTATATATTAATCATCATCTCTCCCGATTAATATTTAAACACACACGGAATTATTAATTCAATTAAATTACGACACACTTGTAATTTAAATGCACTCGAATTAATTAAGAATCTAAATGCTTAGAAATATGGAGTGTGTATATATATATATATAAAGAGAGATAGATAGATAGATAGATAGAGAGAGAGAGAGAAAGAGAGAGTAAGGGTCACCTAAATCATAAACCATACATCACACCTAGTTCTAGGCCATAAGAAATATTTTTCCCAAATTTTTTTCTCTTGAAATTAATGTTCCAATCAGCCCATATTCCAAAACTTAGGTTAAAATACATTTTGTAGCTATTTAAAAAACAAATTCACAATAAACTAATGGTGGAACCCTTTATAAATAAGGTTTTAAGTAGTTTTTTTTGCATTTTTTAAAAATAGCTACAAAATGTATTTGGACTTAATTTCTTGAATATGGGTGTATTGGGAGGTTAATTTATAGAAAAAAATAAAAAATTGAAAAAAATAAAGTTTATTAGGGTCTACAACTAGGCTTGATGTGTGAATGATGTATGTAGCATGATGTTGGTGAGAATTCTACTATAGATATATGGGGAATCTCTAAAAGATCTCAAAGAGAGAACCAAAAGAGAGAAACCATTTTTTTAAAATAATAAGAAAATTATTTTAAGTTGATTTGTTTTGTGTGGTATTTAATCATTTTAGGTAACTCACAAAATAACATTAACGTTAAAATTATTTGTCTTGCTATTTTACACAAATCAGTCAAATATTTGTCAATCATTAGCATCTTCAAAATTGACATATATTGACTCATTTTTTTAAAAGAGAAAAAGAAATCATTTTGACCTTATTTTTTAGGTGGGTTCTCTCAAATGTTTAAATATCACATAAAAAAATCAACAAAAAATAATTTTCTTTTAATTATTTTTAAGAAATTAGTGCTCTTTTTTGGTCATTTGGAGATATTCTCTCTCTCTGGGTCACTTGAAATGTTTAAATATTACATAAAAAAATTCAACTCAAAAATATTTTTTTAATGTTTTAAAAAAAGTTTTACATCAACAAGTATGCAAACTTGGTATCACTTGAGCCTCTCTCTCTCTCTCTCTCTCTCTCTCTCCCCAGAGAGTGTGTGTGTGTGTGTGTGTGTGTGAGAGAGAGAGAGAGAGAGAGAGAGAGAGAGATTGTATCTTTTTGGCATGTGTATCATATATTACACCGTTGAATTTTTTTAATAATTATAACATAATTCCTAAAAAATAAATTTTAATGTAAAAAAATATATAAAAACAACGATGTGTTAAATAATGTGGCTTTTGGCTTTTGGGTGGATGTCCAATCACATTCTTATCTATTGGGATACCTCACTATGTCATATAAGTAGGAGGATTCTCAAATGGTTTTGAATAGCAATTACAACTAATACTATTGAGAAATAAAATACTCCCTCTCTATCAATTCTCTCTCTTTTATTTATAACACGTTATCATCACGAGGTCTCAATCAAAATTCGGTGAAATCCTTCAGTCGTTCTAACACCTAAGTATGCACTTGGATTAAAGGGAGATTATTTCCACCCACTTGCACAACCGCCAAAAAAATTCAAAAGGTTTTGGTTAGTTTTCTTGCATCCTTGCTTACATTATTAGTCATCATTTTAAGGCTATTATTATTTTTTATATTCCATCTGCTGAAACCTTATGATGTTAACATATTGAACATCATTTTTTTCTTCTTTCCTTCACTTTTGATGCCACATCTGTCAATAGCATGATTTTTTTATGTTATTAATTAATACATAAACTGTATGGTGCAATGAAGAAATTTTATGTAGCATCAACTCACGATTATTTTCTATAGTAGCCGCAACATTTGGTTTTAACAAAACCCTAAATATATTTAATTGAATTTAATTTAATTTTTTTAGAAACATAAATGATTTAATTGGATAATATTTATTTTAAAGAACCAAACATTATTAAATCAAATTGTGCTTATACTAAAACATTAGGTAATTTATAATCGTTGAATTTGTATTATCTTGTTTTACATATCAAGCTTATTTTTTTTACTATTGAATGAATATCATGTGTACGGTCAATTAAATGTACCTTATTTTTTTGGGACCGAATTGCTATTTAATTTTTGGACTTGAAGTTCCAAATGAATACCCCAAATCATCACTTCATGTTTTGATTATTTTTAAGGGACATTATATGTACCCAAATAATTTGTAATTTGGCCTGAAGTTCCAAATATATATTTATGATCAAACCTGAAGCTTTGACACAATGGGGTGTGGATTTTAAATTTTATAATATTAATTGGACCTAATAATGGATAAATTTATGTGTTGAACCCGAAATATTAATCACTTCCCGTTTCAATCATATTTTTCCATTTACATTGATTAAATTATGCATTTTGTGTTTCTAATTATTATTGCTTACGTGGTCAGTTTCAAAAATGTCAAACATATCTGAACTTGAATTTGAGGCACTTAATATAAATGGGAACAATTATATCAACTCGTCTCAGGATGCGAACTCCATCAACAAGCTCAAAATCTCGGTGATGCCATTACTAGTGATAACACTATGTCCCGGCAGAACAGGGCTAAAGCCCTCATTTTTCTTAGGCATCACATAGAACTCCCTGTAAGAGAGATATGACCACAAAAAATTGGTCATACTTCTATGTGCATGACATAAATGACTCAATTTGAGATTTTAGGATTTCAAGACAATGTCAGAGTACAATTTCGCAACGTCTAAAATCACCTCGCAACAAAAACTCTGCAGTGAGAAGATAGATGATACCGTTATGCTAGAGAAAACTTTCTTCACTTTTCATGCCTCGAATATGCTCTTAAAATAGAAATATCGAGAGCGGGATTTTAAAAGATATTAAGATTTGATCCCACGTCTCCTAGTAGTTGAACAAAATAATGATTTGCTGATGAAAAATCATTCATCAAGACCCACTGGATCTGTAGCACTCCCTGAAGTCAATGCTAACATAGCTCAAAATTTTGAAAGAGGTTGAGGAAATATACGACAAAGCTGTGGCAACCCCAAAAGAGGTGGCTACCGTAACCAAGGTCCTTAATAAATTACAAATTTCAAGAAACACCAAAAGTGGAATGGAAAAAATAAAAAAGTAACTCAAAATTCAAGCACGAAACAAACGCAAGGCACTTGTTATAAATGTGGGGGCAGTAGTCATTGGACTCGTAATTATCATTCCTCCAAGAAATTTGGGGAAAAATATAAAGCTTCAAAAAGGGGAGTGGAGCCAAATATGATGTAAGGTTCCATTAGGAGATGGAAGGCCCGGAAGACTGTTGGAACATTTATAATACCAAGCTCAGTGCTGATGCTTTTTTTGAAGATGAAAATGGCAATCCCATTGCTAATGAGGCATTTGATGCTATGATTGTAAAACCCCTAAAGAACTGAATAATTTATGTTTGCTTCATATGGCTATAGTAATATTTTTTTTCTTGACACATCCTTGTGTTGTTTTTTCCCTTTGACTGCTTATTGTAATAAATTGCATTATTTTACATTACTTTTAAAAGATTATATGATTTGTAATATTTAATTGTGTTACTCGTATGAAAGGTATGGATCCAAAGTTACAAGTGATGACACTTGTCTATTTGATAGTAGTACAACTCATATTATTTTGAAAAAGAAATTTTTTTCTTCGTGTTGGTGTATGATATGGAAAATATTTCCACAATAGTCGGCCCCGCTAAAATTATTGATGGCTCCAGAAGAGGCCATGTGGTCACTACACCAAAATGGTCAAACTGGCACCCTTCAACCGGCCAGTGTTGTCACGATCATTGACTGTGATAATCCTATAAAGTTGTCACGGTCAAGGACTGTGACATGTCCGTGACAATTCTGTCAGTAAAAAAACCCTCCCTCTTCTTTTTCCCACCAATTCTAATTCCCTCCATTTCTCTCTCTCTCCAGCGACTGCACTCTCTCTCTCTACAACTTTGGTACATTTTCTCTCTCTATTTCTCCTCCATTTATGTATATGTGTATGTATATGTGCGTGTGTGTGTAAATGTGTGTATGTGTGTGTGGTGTATATATGCATGTGTGTGTGTGTGTGTGTGTGTATGTATGTTCGTGTATGTGTATATATGCATGTGTATGTGTGTGTGTGCGCGCGGGTGTGGTGGGCAGCGGCAGTGAGGGGAGGGGGCAGGGCTGGGGGGTAGGGGTGGGTATGGGGGGCAGGGGGTGTGGGGATGTGTGTGTGTATATGTGCGTGTGTGTATTTTTTAATTAAATTTTTATTGGTTTTTTAGATATTTCCCCTCATATTGTAGTGCTCCTTGTAAAAGAATTGATTGGTTGTTAATTTTTTTGTAAATTAATAATTAGTGCCCCTTTCATATGCAAGTAGGATTGTCGCTCATTGTAAATTAGTAAATTAATAATTGTATACTTTAATTGTTAGTTTAATTAATGAAAAAAATTAATTGATTAGATGAATTCGAAGGAGTACGGGATACACATTTGTTATTGCCATTGCGGTTGGATTATAGTGGATCGATGTTGTGTTGGTTAATTTTAAGAGTGGCATGACAACTGGATTATTGTACTTATGGGGGTGGGATTTTTCAACTTTTTTTGAAAATTACTTTGTATAACGAACAATATATATATAGTATGTTAATTAAATGAAACATACTTGAAATTACATATAGTGCGCATAGATACTAGCCTTCTAGTTCTTATGTGTACACATTCAATAGCCCTTAGACCCGTTTGTGAGTCATTACCCCTTTAAGGAGATCTCTCGAATTGTCCCGTTTGGACAGTTTGGGACTGCATAATTTCTATATAATAATATTCTTAGTGTCTGAAAGTTGTTACTTTTGGAGGAAGTTCTACAGTCGTATCCTAATGTTCTCTGGGTACATACTAGATTGACAAGTGTGACTGTTATTTCAATTGATCAATTGAAATAACACTCACACTTGCCAATCTATGTCGTGTACTTGGAGAACTATGGACATATGCTGCCGAATGTTTCTCAAATCGTAACAATGTGCATGAGCTGTTAAGTATATTATAGAAATATGCAATCTTGAATGGGATAGGACCACTCACCTTTTAAAGGAGATGGAGGAAATTGGAATTTCTATTGTAAATTGAATTTGAATTTGAAATTTAAAAATCGAGTATAAATAAGACATGATTAAATGAAACATACTATACATCTAAGTTTTGTATATACTAATCCATGAATATACGCTTCTTACCTTTAATAGGTGATTAGTTGTGGTAGCTATGACGGGATATCCAAAATACAAAGAGTGGATAGGTGAGACAAATAGAATGGGGGATGTGTTTCACATAGGTGCTAATGAATATGTAAAATACGCAAAGATATGTCATAATGATGAAGAGTTTTCGTGTCCTTGTGCTAGGTGTAATAATGGTAAGGTGTTTAATAATGGTAAGGTGTTTGAGTGGAAAAGAGTTGAACTACATTTTTTAAGAGGGGGTATGCAACATATTTATCAATTTTGGAGTTTTCACAGTGAATTGAAAGTTCCTTTTCTCCCCGAACAACCTTCACAATAACCTTCAACAAGTGGGCACTTTCCTTGGGGGGAGTCATTTGAAGGATGGAGAAAATGCACGAAAATACCTTAAATCGTTAAAACTTAAGCCATAACTATGGTTGAAAGAAGAAAGTATGGGAAGGACAATAATTCACCCTAGTGCATTTACTTTGACGAGTGGGGAAATGAAGGTTCTTTTAGACACAATATATAATTTAAAGGGCCCATCTAATTTTTCATCCAACATGCAAAGGATTGTGAATTATGCTACTCATGATTTACATAAGTGTAAGTCCCACGATTGGGATGTGATCATGCAATTGGTTCCTCTATTGTTTAAGCATTGTTTCTCCAAGAACAAGGATTTGCGGAGGGCATTTATGCAAATTTGTATTACCTTCTCACTCTTGTGTGAGAAGGTAGTCAATCAAGAACACATAGTGGCTGCAAAATTGGTAGTGATCGAAGGGATTTGTGTGCTGGAGAAGTACTTACCCCCAATAATTTTTCACATAAGTGTTCACTTGTTGGTACACTTATGCGACGAGGAACTTCTTTGTGGTCTAGTTAGATATCGGTGGATGTATCTATTTGAAAGATTGATGAATTTTTTTAAAGTTTACATCAATAATACGCGATATATTGCAGGATCAATTACAGAGGAATACATGACCGTGAAGTCATCAATATATACTCGGGAATATATGCCTGACTCAACCAACGTTGATGACACTGATGAGTTCGTTGATGATGGTGGTCATGTGATAGGAAACCGAGTGAAATTAACGAGTTTGCAACATGAACAAGTAGCTCGTTATCTATTTGACACACATGAAGATGTCGAAGAATGGAAAAAGTAAGTTTAAATTATTTTAATGTTTAACATTGTTTTAGATTATTTTATACATGCTTAATTTTGTAATATGCAGAAAATATGAAGCATGTGAGAATAATAAAAGATAAAAAATAATGGTACAATCAGACAACAAATTTAGGCTGTGGTTGTCACAAGAGGTAATTATAATGAAAATGGTCGTTATATAACGTTACATTACACTCAAACTTTAAAATTAATCCAATTAACTTATCTATATTCTCAGTTCTTAAGGACGGGTGATGCGACATCAAGGCTTGCTCGTCTAGCCACTGGACCCTTGTTCGTGGCACAAGAGTACAAAAATTATTGATTGAACGGTTACGTATTCGGTGAAAAAGTGCACGAGGAAAGTACAAATTTATAGAACTCGGGCATTTCATACAAGACTCTTACATTCTTTCAAGCAAACGCAAAAGATAAAAACCTTTTTGAAGCTGAAGTGACTTACTATGGTGTAATTCGAAATATATTTGAATTGGATTATATAAGCTTTAAAGAGGTTGTATTTTACTGTTACTGGGTAAGAGTTGAGGATAAAAATGCTTGTAAAGTTGATCATGTCACCAATTTGATCATGGTTGACTTGTCCAAGTTGAAGAGCATCGACCACGTGAGTGATAAGCCGTTTGTTTGTGCATTTCAAAAAGTTAACCAAGTGTTTTGCTCGGAGTATATCAACAACTAGCCATGGTCAATTGTCCAACAAGCACCAAAGCGTCTAAATAGTAGTGTGGATAACTTGGCTTCTCTTACCGAATATCAATCCATTTTTTATGATAACCCTAATTTGAAATGATTTTTCAATTTGAAATAAATATTTCAATTTATACTTTATCAATCCATTTTTAATGCTTTTAATTGATTTGCACTTTATCATATTCACTCTTGTGTAGTGTGCGTCTGTGTGGGCAGTAGGGGTTGAGGTGGGGATGTTTCGGATTTTTAGCAATTATACATATTATGAGCTAGATGGTGTTGTTTTGGAATTTAGAATTGAGGTGCTAAACAGTAATGACTCATTTGTATTTGTAGTAATTATACATATTTGCATGTCTTCTTCTAATTCATTTTGATTTGTACTAATAAAAACTTTTTTTTACATAAAATGTCTCCTTTAGGTATTAAGGCGGGGATGATGATGTTGATTATGATGATGTCGTCTGGGATCGGTGGTAGCGGAGGCGACGAGGGATCCTCGACCCCTAGGCTCCCAAATATGGAAAATTGGTGATGGCCATTGAGAACAAGACGGGGCTATTAGCGACATCCCTCGAGCTAGTGAAGACGATTATCGGCCCGGAGTACACTAGATGGAGGGAGGTGCCAAATGAGCTCCAGTTAGCTATTTGTGGTGCACTGTAGGTAATGTATTTATATTTATATTTATATGAATATTTCAATTTCAATTTTGATTTCAATTTCATTTGTATTTATATTTATATTTATTCGCAACAAATAGTGTATTTGTTGGACACGGACAATTCATCCTGGATCCAAATCTACGCGATTCCATCTTGGAGCAGTTGAGGGAGCAACACAAGATGTGGAAGAGAAATATGCGAACCCGGTACTTTGGGAAGGACCGAGAGTCTATTATCTGAATGCGAGAATCCATCGTGCCGAAGGAGCGAATCTTATTGGCACAATGACAAA
Source organism: Sambucus nigra (assembly GCA_949130495.1). Lineage (NCBI taxonomy): Eukaryota > Viridiplantae > Streptophyta > Magnoliopsida > Dipsacales > Adoxaceae > Sambucus > Sambucus nigra. The sequence goes on along the minus strand of OX422218.1, from coordinate 25,173,235 downwards.
AGTTTATTGACAATGAGATCAGGGAGCGACAATTGACATTCGCTAATCGGGGAAAGAAAATCGGGCAAAAAAGATGGACGTGCACTACTCCGACCGGACGTCTTACACCGAGGTGAAGCATAGGATGATAGTAAGATTTATTTTTTCTATAACTACAGAAATATATTATTCTGCATTATTTTACTTTGCGAGGCCGATACTAATTTTGCATTATTTTACTTCAGGGGACAGGGAGTGGCCCTGTGGGTAGGCCACATAGGCTCGATACTTATGTGGCTATTCGGACGAAGAAGGTGAAGGATAAGGAGGTGTCCCCGAGAGTCGCGACCATGATTGTATGTAATTCGACTTTTTACTTTTGTTAATTACGTTATAATTTTTTTAATTACTTATTTCGCTAATTATGTGCCTTTTGTCATTTCACGCAAAGCTTAAGGAAGTGCATGAGTCGCAGTCTCATGTCGACAAGGCATCTTTGTCCACAGACGCACTCAACCAGGTGCTTGGAACTGATCGCAAGGGGAGGAAAATGGGGTGAGTTTGCGGGTGGAAAAAAGTCTAGGATCATCGGATCAGAGATGAGCGATACCGGGTTGGCTTGAATGGTGGACTCGCATGACACAAAGTTGTTCCATTTGGAGGTGATGGTACAAGATATGTTCTCATTCATGAAGCGTTCATTGGGAGAAAATCGTAAGGGGAAAGGGAAGGAGAAGGTTGTGGAGGATGATGTGTAAGAGGACGAGGATGTGGACCTCACTACTTCATCCACTACAAAAAAAAAGAAGTTTTTAGGACCGAAGTTTTTGAGACGGCTAAATTTAAGTATCTAAAGCATACTTTTTGAGACGGAAATAATCAACTGTCTTAAAAAAAAATAAGTATTTAAAACCCCTTATATTACCCGTCTTATAAAGTAATGACAAGAGACAGATTATTACTTACCGTCTCAAATAGTATCAAGCATTTGAAACCCCTTACACTTCCCGTCTTATAAAGTCCTTTTAAAAGGACAGTTTATTATTTTCTGTCTCAAATAGTATCTTACTATTTGAGATGCTAAAAAAATTAACTCCCTCCTCAAAAATTTCCTTCCCGCTTTAACGTTCTATTATCATTAAACAAAAAATATGGCAAGAAACAAAAAAGAAATTTCATCCAACCCCCGAATTCTCTCTGCTCCAAAAATCCCCCCGCCCGTCCGTCCAACCCTCCTCCACCCCCTCCGCCCATCCCTCTCCGCCCCCAAACCCCTCTACATCCTCCTCCACGCAGCTTCTTTCAAGGTATTTAATTGCTATCGTATTTAGGGCTCAATATTAACTATTGATTTTGTTTATATGATTTTTATTTATATGATTTTGTTGAGGTTGTATAGCTAAAAATATTACAAAAAATTTATTGCCAAAAATACAGTTTTTGATAATTTGCAAATACTCTCCCTATGTCACACACAGAACGTGGATGCTGCCAAAAATTATACACAAAGAATGCAAGACCATATCTTATGTAGCTTCTCAAGGTTATTACTCTATATGATTTTGTTTGAGTATCGTATATGGGTTACCTATTGATTAGGTTTTCTATTTATACTAGGTCAAAATATTGCAAATCGATTGTACAATGAGAGTCAATCTGGGAATGGTGGTCTTTATGCCTTTTCAATCTGGGCGAAATATTATTTTGTTTGAGTATCGTATATGGGTTGACTATTGTAGTTTGTTTTGTAAAAACCCATAAGAAGATTTTTCAATTTTTTTAGTTTCAATCTGGGCATTATGATTGTACATTGAGATTTTACATCAAATACAACCCCCATAATTTTATTGAAACCAAATCAAAATTTGACTTGATATTTGGGGATAATTGAGTTTATATTGGATGAATATTATAAAAAAATAGGAAAAACCCTAAAAAAATCAACTCAGGGACTCCTATCAGCACCGCAGCATCTTTTTGAAGTTGTGTATAATTTTTATTAATTTGGAATATTTTTATTAGATTCAAATGTGATGAACCACTAAGTGCATTGCAATCTATTTATAGATCTTAGGAGGAGAATGTGTGTAATTTCAATTACACATTTGTCAAATGCTAAACTATTTTCATAGTAGAACCATGATTAATCGTGTTGTGTTGATACTTAATTTCTAACATTTGTCAAATGCTAAACTATCATCTCAATTTATTTCTTTGTTTATATATTTGAAATTTGTAGAATGATTGGTTATGTTTTTTATTAGGTTTTTGATGAATATAAGGTGATCGATTAGTTTTTTTCTTTAAAGTTGTGGTTGGTTTGAATAGCACAATCTGAACAATGATTGTATATCTTTTTTTTCTATTGGAAGCGACTATTCCATAGAAACTCAACGTCGTGAATCTTATAGTTCTTCAGCACATTATTTACACAATCACATGTATCAAAAAATTCAATCCTGTAGTAATTTTTATACATTTTCCTAATATCATGTACAAAATATATGCGTGCAATATCATTTTAAATGAAAATTACTGAAGTATGACTTCAGCCTTTAGGAAATGCTTGTAGCTGCATCTTGTCCCCTTCATTTATCCTATGAGAAATTGTGTAGTGTGTTTTAATTTTGCAACTCCTATAGAACAACTGCATTCTACAACAGAAACTTCCCTAACCAAAACTCGGGTGGATTCCACAAAAAGGAATCAAACTTAACTACCTTGAGGTGAGATAACTGGAACGGAGGCACCATTTCAAATTCCATAATTTTGCTACGCTTGCCTCTTAGAATCTGTCCAAAGTGAAGATATTCAAGAACTAATGTTGTCTCAATAAACTCCATAGATGTTTTAAGGACCGGAATCACGAATGTACGTTCTTGAACTGTGAATTTTGACTGCATAATTCCTTGTGTTATCAGGTTTGTAGGAACCATCTTCGACCCTCAATCTCCAAAACACGGGAGCATCATCAATATCGACATCCTTCACTTTCTTCCATTCGCATCCTATGAAACATAATACTTCAAGGCACGGGAAGTTTAACTGTAGTTCACTCGAATGAGAAAACTCGTTTAAAAATCTAACTTGAGAAAGACGTAGGATTTTGAGACTTGAGGAATAAATGGTAGAAGGAACCCTGAACGTACAAGGTGAATTCTCTGTCAATTCTTTGAAAGAAGTGTTATTTATACTGGGTAAATCGAGTGCCCTCCCATAAGGATACCATATATTAATCTTCCTAGCATTACGCCTTATGGCAGTAGAGATCCACGTATCCCATGTTGGAAGGAACGAAAGGATGTGGCTAAGAATTTCTTCAGGTAAATTACTAATTCTATCTTCATGTTGTCCATCATTTTCCCTTGCACCCCTCAATCGAATTCAAAACTCAGCGCTAAAATATTATACTTCAATATGTATAAACCAGTGAATATTGAAGATCCAGTTATGAAATAGATTTCAAGTTCTTGTTTAACAGTTGTATCTTATCTTATAGCTCGGCATGGTGGGTCACCTTTTGAATTCAGTAGATAGAATAAACTATTAGATAGATAAGGAAGAGGTGAGTGAGTGAGTCGTCACTGACCTGAGCTATTTCGATCACCTATCTATGTCCTCCTATATAAAATATAAATGTATTTTGTATGCTATAAACATAATCGGTTGATGTATTCAAGTTGTTTGTAAAAATGTCATTGCCACCTATTTAAAGTGATGCGTAGCTAATTATTTTATCATTTACATGCTATAGCCAATGGCCATTGATGCATTCATCATGTTTGAAGCAATGTTAAGACCACATAGAATTGAAAACTGACCTACAATATAATAAATTGTTTTTACGAGGGCTGCAAATTGCCACTTTCTGATTTATTTGAGCGGTGGCCTTTCGCAATGGGCCTTACTTTGTTTTCTTAGTCTATTAATTGCTCATTACAGTTCGTACATGCTAAGCAGCATAGCTGGCATCCCTTTTCCCACTATGTATGCTCATTAATAATTTACTTTTGGCTTTATTAATAATTTGACCCGAGGCTTGTTCATAATCTGTGAGAAAATTCTTTAGATTTTTAAGGCTACTTTTAGATCCCTGAGTGAATATTATAATATCATCAGCAAAGACTAGATGACTTATACGAGGATTATTCCTAGGATGAGAAAATTGGCCTATTTTACCTTTCTCCACTAGATTAGTAAGACCCATACTAAGAACTTCAGCACTGAGAATAAATTACCTTTCTCCTATATTTTTCTTATCAATGAGTTGCATCATTTCTTGACCAAGAAGAACGTTGTCTAATATGTTTCTACCTTTTATAAAACCTGATTGGAAAGGGGAGATGATTTTAGGAAGGTGGATGCTTAATCTTGAGTTTATAATTTTTGATAGAATTTTATTACTGAAGTTACATAAACTTATTGGCCTAAAATCTTTGCATTTGGTTGGGTTTTTAATTTTGGTAATTAGGCAAATGTTGGTTGATCCCAAGCTTTTAAGGATATCCCTTCCCAAGAAAAAAGCTTGAATAACTTTTATAAGATCTTTTTTTCATAATAGTCCAGCAATTAGAATAAAAATCACAATTAAAGACATCAGGACCTGCTACACTATCATTATTGAGAGACTTAATAGCTTCAAAAATATCTTATCCCTCAGGAATTTTTGTAAGGTCATTATTAATATCTTGGAAAACTATTTTAAGTATATTGTTGATAACATTATTCCTTTCAATGGTGCCTTCTTCTTCTAAAGCTTCTTGAAAGTGATTGACAAAAGTTTCATTTAGACCCAAACCTACTTTTATCCATTGATTGTCTGAATTTTTTATTTTGTGAATCATTAAATTCCTTTTAGAATTATTAGTTACAACATGGAAATATTTGGTATTGAGATCCCCATCTTTTATCCATTTGATTCTAGCCGTTTGACTCCAATAATGTGCTTCACATTTGATTGCCCAATTTAATTGAGATTTAGTAAATTCCATATCAGCTCTATTCTCCACGGACGGGTTTTGTTGGTATATATCTTCTTTAATTAAGAGTTCATCCTCCCTAATTTCTATTTCTTGGAATATATTTTTTAATGTTTTCCTATTCCATTCTTTGAGGTCGGTTTTAAGTGTTTTAAGTTTTAAATAGAATTTATTTAGAGGTCTACCCCTAATATCTTTATTCCAGGACATTTGGACACATTCTTTGAAGGTCTTATGATTAGTCCACATATTTTGGAATCTAAATGGTTTAATTATGGGATCTCTCATCTGGCAGAATGACACTAATATAGGAGAATGATCTGATCAGTTTTTGTTTAGGATTTTCACTGTAAAAAAAGGAAAGTCATCTAGCCATTTTTTATTTATTAATATTCTATCAAGTCTTTCCCAAATACCTTATCACTCTCTCTTTTGTTGTGCCAAGTAAATTTAGTACCTATATAGCCCATATCTATATGGGATGCCCTTTGAATACAATTATTGAATTCTTCCACCCCTAAAATATCAATGCTTCTTCCTCCAGTTTTTTCAGCACTGTCAGCTACAGTATTAAAATCACCTACGGATATGTATGGGAATTCTGAGCATAGGTTAGAGTTAGACTCTATATTATTCCAAAGATCTATCCTTTCTAATCTAGTGCATTTTGCATAGACTAAGTTTATATAAATTTGAGTTGAAAGGTTGGGATGCATGAGGTCGATTAAAACATTTTGATCACTGTCAGATATAGTGTTACAAAGGACACCATATCTCCAAAACTACCAAATTTTATTGTTGATATTGGACCCACAACCTTCAAAATTAAGAATTCTTCTGATATCCTCTATTTTGTAATTATTTATTTTAGGTTCTAAAATAGCAATGAAAGGAAGAGAATGCAGAGCAATTTCAGTCTTATTTTTGTTGATTTGTTACCTACTCCCCTTGCATTCCATATTATTATACTGATCATTTGAATTTTGGAAAAGAATCTCTGGAGTTCTTCTTGACATTGGCTCTTGTAATCCTCCTAAACATTGGTTCTGTGACTGGATTTCTCTTCTTTAGGCCTTCTTTAGAATTACTGTCAGACTGATTTGATAAGGCCTATTTTTGAGCTGTCAATAAATCCTCTTTTTTCTTTTTTGACTTTTCTAATCTTGCATCCAATTTTTTAGAGAAACTTATTAACTCTTCTATGAAGGGAGTTTCTCGAACAGTACACTTTTCACTGTTAGAATGTGAAAGGCGGTTATAATGGGACTTATTGCCTTTTATTGGAAGCTCTGTTGCATCATGAGATAAATATAAAAATTTTATAATTTTTGTTTCTTCAAAATCAATCTCTAATGAATTGACTTTGTCAATGTGATCCTGAAAAATATCTCTTGGAATACCCCAGTTAACCTTTGTGCTATTGTCCTTGTGACTCTGAATAAGATATGTATTTACTAACTTTTTCACTGGAGTTTGAAAATTCAACCAAGACTTCTACTGCTAGAAAATTTCTACCATCTTCAAAGCCACATTAATCTTAGACTTGGCTTCATTCAACTGAATTCTATTAGTGTCTAAGTGATCATCTTCAAATACTTTTTTTATTTAGAATATCATATTTCAAATCCTTTACACGGGGTACCCTTTGCAGGCTTGCATCAAATTCCATTATTCTCCACCTCCTCCGACAATCTGAAAACACCAAGAAAAAAAAAGGCATTGTTTTGGAGCTTATCCATTTCCTCAATAATATTCAAATTAATCCTCATTTACTTCTCCAATAATCTCAACTTCTCCTCTCACCCCTAACTCTCCACTCCACTCACCAGCCTCCGTCACCTGATGGAGGGTTACTGGTTAAAGCAATCCTCTATGTCCCCCTATGCCGGTTTTATGTACCATGGATCTCCTCTTTTATTGTCAATACTTTTTCCACTCACCGTTAACAGAATTGAAGGGATGCCCAATCAATTTTTATGCACTTTGGTTTTTTGTGCTTGTAGATTTGGTCACTGCAATGCTTATTCGTGCAACTGGCCAGAATCTTCAAGTTACTTATAATCGAAGTTTTAAATCATTAGATCTTGGTAGATATTTAGAAAATCCAGAAATATTATCCTCGGGGGATATTGCTGCTCTTGTTTGTAGATTTGGTCACTGCAATTCTTATTCGTGCAACTGGCCAGAATCTTCAAGTTGCTTATAATCGAAGTTTTAAATCATTAGATCTTGGTAGATATTTAGAAAATCCAGAAATATTATCCTCGGGGGATATTGCTGCTCTTGTTTATTTGTGGAATCCTTTCACCATTGTCACCTGTATGGGTTCTTCCACTTCCCCAGTTGAAAATCTTTTCATCATCTTGACCCTTTATGGAGCCTGTACGCGAAGATCTCCATTGGCAGCTTTTGGATGGGTCATATCATCGCACTTGTCACTGTATCCCATACTTCTAATCATTCCAGTGATTCTTTTATTAGGTTATGGTCCAGATGCACCACCAAGGAAATTATTTCTGCAAAATGTTTTTCCCAAAACTGAAGATAACACCTCAAATGAGCACAAGGGGTTGACAAGTCAATCAGCAGAACCACCTTTCTTCTCATGGAGACCAGTTGTATTTTTCTTAGTGTGGGCTTTTATTTGTGTGGTCAACGTGTTAGCTTTATATGGCATTTCTCTAAAAGAGTTTGGTGGCCTTCGGGAGATGTTTAAAAAAACATATGGGTTTATTTTCACGGTGGAAGATTTATCCCCAAACATTGGCGTTTTATGGTACTTTTTTGCAGAAGTTTTTGATTTTTTCAGAAATTTCTTTCTGATAGTTTTTCATGTAAACATTCTGTTCATGGTATTGCCATTAGCCATACGGCTAAATCATCAGCCCTGCTTTCTGGCATTTGTGTACATTGCGATCTCTTTTATGTTTAACTCTATACTTCTGTTGGAGATTCGGCTCTATACTTGGGTTTGTTGGGATTATTTATCAATGAGCTAGCAGAAATACAATTCTCTTTCTTCCTATTTTGTGGATATGTGGAGGTCTCTCTCCTTAGCCCTGTGATGCACAATCTGTGGATATGGAAGGGCACTGGCAATGCAAACTTCTACTTTGCGACTACAATGGCTTACACTTTCTTCCAGATTGTTTTGGTGGTTGAGAGTGTTGGTTCCATGCTGAACCATGACAGGATGATCAGAAAGCTATCTTCATCAAAGGCTTGAGTTTATGCAGATATGCATCCTATATATAATTTTTATCCATTTCAAAAGGGATTCTTCCTTAGCAGTGGTATCTTGTTGCTTCAGAGATATCTCACATCACTTCAACCCGTGACAGTTATTTCAGCAGTCGGTATCTGCAAATTTTAACTAGATTCGACTTCTCTTTCGTCTTCCTCTTGAAATAGCTCCTGAAAGTAGTTCTTGCGCTAAAGTCGAGTGTTGTTATTCACTTAATAGTCAAATAGTATAAAGGAATTAAACTTTAGAGTTTATTACTTGTTAATATAAGATTAAGTGTTTTGTTGTAAAAAAAAATCCTTTACACTCTAAAAAACATCTCTAAAATAATTTTTATTCCAGTCCCTTAGAACTGATTTCAATCGCTTCAACTTTTGGGCAAAGATCTGCATTGGAGAGTCGGATAAATGTAAGGACTGAGACTTATCAATAATTCCATTAATCTACTTATGATAACACCACACTCTTTGAAATTTAAATAGCACAGTAACCTCATCCATAACAGACCAAATAGATGGGAGCAAAGGAGCATAATCTGAATGATAATGATGAACATAACTCATTTTAATCTTCTTTAGTACATCTTGCATACACAATAGCAAAACTACTTCTACAAGGGAGTGATGATGAACGTTTAAGCATAACACCCACATTACAAAGGAGGATTTTCATATACTATCTCTTGTCTCAAGCCTTGGTTATAGAAACCATTCGAAACCCTAGAGGGAATATTAGCAACGATGTTCTTGAGGGACTACCTAATGACAAATGATGCTCTTTCAAATGAACTTGGCCACTTCTTCACATTCAACACTACATATATAAATTCATGTCCATCAGATGCCTTGGGAGTGCTTTTCCCAATAATGTCGATGCCCCGAGTCGAGAAGGGCTGGGAGAGGTCATGTTGTACAAATCCTAGGGAGGTAAGTGTTTGAGATTGGCAAATTATTAGCATTTAAGACATGTTCTGATGTAGACAGCGTCTTGGACCATAGTATTTCAATTATATCCTTGTTGGATGATCTTATTGGCAATAATATGGTCGTTTATCACTCGTTGACCACAATAAACCACTTTATCAGTCGCTATCACTTCTCTCTAAATGTTTTCATTCCCACAAACTTAGAATTTTTTTGTAAACTTGAGGTTGAACGTATAATTTACACTTAAATAGTTTTTTTTTCAGCATGATTTGAAGATAGCGCTGGGATTTTCCCATAGTATAACTATCTATAAATATTTGGATGAGCTTTCTCACTAGTGTAAATATTTGCAATTTGGTAATTGTGTAATGAAGTTTTGTTTACAACATATACTTTGTGTTGATTCATTGTTTTTACAAGATATAATTCATTATCAAATACTTATGATGTTGCATCCAAATCTTAGTCTGCATAAAATGATTTAAGTGGTAATGTGGATTTCACATGCTTTCTATGTTTGTAGGTTGATGTGGAAGTGGTGAAAATGCAAGAAAATGCAAAACTACAATTTTCTTTGCAAGAGATGCAACTTTAGTTCAATAAAGCTAAATAAATGTTTAAGAAGGAATGTGAAGATGTCGACAAGGCAACAGATCGGGGTAAGTCTAATTCTCTCATTTAAAATTAAATTTTCAATGGCGGTGGTGAAAATTTGTATGGTGGTGAGAATTTATTATGGCGGTGGTTAAATTTTTCTATTGTTGGTGTATATCATTCTTAGAATCAATTTTAATGTTTAAAACAAGTTGGCTACCCGCGGGTTTCATGAATAAACAAGGGAGACTCTACCGAATTTAAAAAAAAATAATAATAGTGAGATACTTATATTGTTTGTGATGAGAATATACTATGTTGATTCATTTTGCACATTGTATTGTTGACGAGGGGTATTAATTCTGACATAATCGAAACTATATTTTTTTTGTGCAGGTGGCAATTTTTGCAGAACATGCAAATGTTAATCAGTGGTTTTGGAGGTCGTACGCTTCAGTGTTGCGGAATTACTTTGATAAAAGCATTTCGTGTTTGGAGCATTAATAAATTAATGTATTTTTTTTGTCAAGTCAAATATTTGAACTTAGTGTTATATTTCCTATTTTGATGAATATTTGGAGATGTTGTAAGAACTCTATTTATTGTTGAATGAAAATGATTCGTTATGTTGGTTGAAAATCATCTTATGTATTACATTTTATGATTATTCATTTTTTGTGGTGTTTCAAATGTAATTCAATTCTACATTAAACTTTAGCGAAAGATTTTATTCTCCACAAAATATTGGTTCAAAAATTTGAAGATTCCTTCACCTCTTTTGGGATGGTTAAAACCGTCTCAAATATATATTAAAGACGGCAATGTTGTCGTCTCAAAAAGGTCTTCTAAAATAGTAACCTTTTGAGACAGATTAATTCTCGTTTCAAAAACAAACTTTTATGACAGCTCTCGTGCCGTCTCAAAAGGGTCATATAAAATAAGGACCTTTTGAGACGGATTTGTTCCTGTCTCAAAAAACTCTTTTGAGACGGCTATGGCGTCACAAAAAGTATTTATAACCCCCTATCAAAAAGTCCCCCTCTAGCCGTCCCAAATAGCGTCACAAAAAGTATTTGAGATGGATAAACGATCTTTTGGGACTGTTATGCCATCGTCTCAAAAGCTACTTTTTTTTGTAGTGATCGCCGACACATGCGGACTTTGATGATCCAGTCCCCTATTTGTCTCCCTTTGACCGGCCTATGTCCACATTTGGTTGGCCGAGTGTGTTTATATTGGAAATATTTGATGGAAAACGGATAGGGCGGGGGTTGAGGGACACGAATACCATCCAGGGTATGCCAATTCATAGATGTTTGCTTCAAGACATCGAGTCCAAGGTGTTCGTCACGCATGTGATACTTGGGAAGGAGAATTCTCCATTGTAATTGCGCGAACAACGTAACATGATGTATATTTATGGGTGTATCAATTCGTATATCGTGTGGCCTACTCACCTTCTCAGAGCTACCCCTACCACAGAAATGTAGTGACATTATTATTTGAATTGAATTGTTTTAAGTTGTTACATTTGAATTATATCGTGATGCATATTGTTTTGAATGTATATTTTCATTATCTCTATTTTATTTGGATATATGATGTTTGAATAGGTAAAACGTTGCTATAATAGGTACAAATATACTGCTGGGTAATGGCAGTGGCCATACTGCCCATCAGATTTTTTTTTAATTCTTCCTAGAATTGTCATGACCATTGATCGTGACAAGTCCATGACAAAGGAAACTTGTCACGAACGTGTCATGGTCAATGACCGTGACAATTTTTTATTAAATGTCATGGGTTTGTCATGGTACTTAACCGTGATAAAACTTGTCAAGGTTAAGGACCGTGACATGACCATGACAAGTCCGTGACAACAAACGTTGTCACCCCCAGAATTGTCACGGTCATTGACCTTGATAAGTCCAACTTGTTAAGGTCAATTACCGTGACAATCCGGCAGATTCGGTGTAGTGGGTGCTACCTAATGGTACCCACTTATTAACACAAAATTCCATATACTCTAGAAATTCTATAAGAAATTTTTTGAGTTTTAAAGACATCATAATGAACGGGTATCATATGGAAACAAGCGAGGAAAATAATAAAGAGTTACTTCGTATTACTTCTAGTGTTGGAAGCCAGAAGATCACACCATAAAAACTCCTTGCGTTATCCATGGGGTTATACTACACAACATTTAGTTTTGTAGAATCATGCTTTGTAATGGGTTGACATTTCAATGCTCCTAATGCATTAATATTATGGCATGATTTTTTGGGTCACCCTGGATCCATCATTTTACGAAAGATCATCAATAACTAGAATGGGCATTTATTATCAAATCAACAACTCACGCTACCAAGTGACCATTTTTGCACCCCATGTACACAAGGAAAATTAATTATTAAACCATCTTTTCTCAAAATAGCCTCTGGGTCACCATCCTTTTTACAACGCATTCAAGAGGATATCTGTGGCCCTGTTCACCCTTTTGGTGTACCATTTAAATATTTTAGGGTTTTAATTGATGCTTCCACTATATGGTCACATGTTTGTTTAATATTCACTCGCAATTTGGCTTTTGTAAAATTACTTGCTCAAATGATTAAACTCAGAGCACATTTCCTGATCAGCACATCAAATCCATCCGCTTAGATAATGCGGGCGAATTCACATCTTAAGTTTTTTATGATTATTGTTTATCCATAGGCAGTGATGTTGACCATCCAGTTCTCCATGTTCATACCAAAAATGGCTTAGTGGAGTCATTTATTAAACATTTAAAACTGATAGCTAGACCTTTGCTTATGCAATCCAAACTCCGAGTCTTAGCTTGGGGTGTTTCCATCCTACATGCAACCAAGTTAATTCAACTTCGACCAACTGCTTATTATTATTATTATTATTATTTTTCCCCTTCACAACTTATAACTAGATGTCAACCAAACATATCACACCTGCGTAAATTTGGTTGTGCTATGTACATGCCTATCTCACCACCACAACGTACCCAAATAGGGACCCTATGTCATTTGGACATGTATGTGGGTTATAATTCATCGTCCATCATTCGTTATATTGAACCATTTAGATGTGATGTGTTTACCGCTAGATTTGCAAATTGTCATTTTGATGAGATCATCTTCCCGCTGTTAGGGGGAGGGAAGAACATACCGGAGGTATTGTCTGTTCCAGAACAATGGCGAGAATTAATGTGGAATACTCCCACCTTATCTCATCTAGACCCCCATACCTCACAATGAGAGCATGAAGTGCAAAGGATAATACATATTTAGGGAATTATAAATCAATTACCTAATGCATTCAATGATGCTGCAAAAGTGACCAAATCTCATGTACCCGCAGCTAATGCACTAGCTAGAATTGATGTTCCAGTGGACCAAAATTTGATTTTAGAAGTAAATGAATCTGTTGCACGCTAGAAGCATGGAAGACATATGGGTTCCAAATATTCGTCTCCCCGGAAGCAGAGATCAAATGAAAATATTCCCTCATAATGCTTCAGAAGAGGTTATGAATAGAATATCCACTTTCTCCAAAACCTCCGAAGAGGTTAGTGTCATTGAAAGGACACAAGTCCCTGAAGTGACTATAAAATCCCATGAAAAAGCAAAGGTACCTAAGAACAATAATGATATCTCTATATTTTATGCATGTTCAAGATAAATGTGGGATCGTAATGAAATAGTCATCGATGACATATTTTGATATGAAATAGCTACACAAATATGAAAGGGCATTGATGACGATAATGAACCACCTACTATATATGAATGTCAACAAAGAGAAGATTGGCCAAAATGGAAAATTACCATCAAGGCAGTAAATAAATGTGGTGTATTTGGACCTATAGTACAAACCCTAAAAGATGTTAACCCAATAGGTTACAAATAGGTGTTTGTAAGAACGAACAATGAGAAAAATGAAATCATTCAATATAAGGCACGACTTGTGGTGCAAGGTTTCCTTCAGGATTGACTATGATGAAACATACTCCCCCATTATGGATGTTAAAACTTTTAGATATCTGATTAGTTTAGCGGTCTTTGACAATATTGATATGAGACTCATGGATGTTGTGACTGCTTATTTGTACGGGGATTATACACAAAAATTGATATGAAAGTCCCTGAAGTATTTTCTTTGCCAGAAGAAAAGTCAAGAAGTACATACTCAATTCGACTAAGACGATCATTATATGTCTTAAAGTAATCCGAGAGGATGTGGTACAACCGTCTTAGTGAATACTTGTCTAAGGAGGGGTATGAAAAAAATCCAATTTGCCCTTGTGTCTTTATAAAGAAATCTCCAATGGGATTTACGATAGTAGAAGTTTATGTGGATGATATTAATTTAGTCGGGACTCTAGAAAATCTCGAGAAAACTGATAACTATTTGAAGAAGTAATTTGAGATGAAAGGACTCGGGAAAACTAAATTTTGGCTCGGCCTGCAGATCAAGAGAAATTCTAGTGGAATTCTTTTCCATCAGTCTAATCATACTCAAAAAGTCTTGAAATTTTTTTATATGGACACATCACATCCACTAAGTACACCCATGGTGTTCCAGTATTTAGATATAAAGAAAGATCCATACCGACCTAAAGACGATGATGATGAAATATTGGTTCCAGAATTACCCTATTTATGTGCAATTGATGCATTATTATACTTGGCACAATTCACTAGACCGGATATTTCATTCTCAGTCAACTTTCTTGCTAGATATAGTTCTGAACCAACAAAAAGGCATTGGATTGGGATTATGCATATCCTAAGATATCTACGAGTAACCATTTCCATGGGATTATATTATTCTAAAATTTCTTATTGTTCTAAGTTAGTAGGTAATGCAGATTATGATTACCTCTCTAATACTCGTAAAAGTAAATTACATATGGGTTATGTATTTCTTAGTGGTAATACTGTTATTTTTTGCCGCTCTACTAAATACACTTTAGTAGCTACTTCCTCTAACCACTCTGAAATTTTAACACTTCATGAAGAAAGTCTTGAATGTGTATGGTTGAGATCCTTAATTCAGCATGTTTGTAGTTCTTGTCAATTGTCTTCCATTACAAATGTTCCCAGTATCATATGTGAAGAAAATTCAGCATGCATAGCCCAAAATCAGTAAGGCTTCATCAAAGGAGACAGAACTAAGCATATTTCACCAAAATTTTTCATCAAAGGAGACAAAACAAAGCATAGCCCAAAATCAGGAAGGCTTCATCAAAAAAGATAATTCAACATGCTTAGGAAATGTTTTTTGTAGGAAGTATTTTACTCCACTTCTTACAAACAACATTTGTTCGTATAAATTCTTACAAACTATTGTTGTCCGTAGGAACCCAAAAATATAATAAAAAATTATTATATATATTGGATATGAACTTTAGTTTTTCTTAACAATTGCTATGAACAAATAAATTTCGTAGGAATTTCTATGAACTTCTGAAGTTCGTAGGAAGGGCTTATGGAATTTGTAGTCGTTCTATAAATTTGGAGGATGACTACAAATTGACTTACAGAATCCGTCCGTATTTTTACACCACTGCACGCATGTGAGTTTACAAAATTACAAAATGTCTCAGACTTTTGTATCACCATTGTGGTGTAATACCTCGTATTTCTACGTATTTATGATTTAATTAATTGAGAAATTAATGGGGAAAATACGTTTTAGTAAAATTACACGTGTGACGTAATTAATGTGATTAAATAATAAATGTGATGATTAAACATGAATCGTGAGACAGAGACTGATTAATATTATATTATGAGATTGAATATGTGTGTGAATAGTAAATATTGATATTAAATTTGTTATACATCATAGTGAGTGATATGTGCATCTTTGTTATTGTTTCACCGGGAGTCGCATGTAGACTATTTAGAAGTGAGAAATGAGAAATATATTTTTAGTGATTCAAATGATAATTTAGAGGTCACGGATGAGTCTGTAAGGGTGGAAATAGTCAAAATGGTGTACCTGGGGTACTAGTCGGGTACCGGGGCATTATTGGGTCAAATCAGTACCATACGAGGGTGTTTTCATCTTTTGGCATATACGGGTGAGGAGGCCTACGAATTTACAAACTCTAAATCAGATTATAAGAGTTGGAGGCTGGGATAGAGGAGAGAAAAATGCACAAAAGCCATTAGAGAGAAAAGAAAAACAATTCTTAAAGCCTAAGGAAGTGTTGTGAAGTATTCAAAGGGTTCTTGCAATACAAACTAGTTGGGAAGGACGATTAGAGGAGAAAGACAATCAATCACCAAAAATAATCACGAAATCAGATCATCTCTAAATAAGGCAAGTGGTTATTTACAAATTAAATTGAGTTATAATATCCATGTGTAGGATTTATGAAAAATAGATTTAATGAATATTCTTGAGAAAAAGAATTGAATAAAATGCATCATGGTTAGGGATTTACATGTGAAATGATTTAGACCTGTAGAGAATTTGAAATCATAAAAGACTTTATGATTAAAACGAATTTAATCTGGATTTGTGATTTAAAATATGGGAATAACATAAGAAGATTTGAATTATTCTGGACTAAATTGTGAAGATTTATGAGGTTTAAATCGTTGGAAATCATCCCAGAGTATGTAGGAATGGTTTGGTATTATTGGTTGCAAGTTTGATGGATTATCATGTGAGTAAGATAATTGAATATGGTGAAAAACGTATGAAGAAGAAAAAGAACCGTGTCTATCACTAGTCAATCGATCGATCGAGCCTTGAATGTCGATCGATCGATGGAGTCGATTAATTAACCTATAAATGTCGATCGATCAACCGAGGATGATTTTGGGTTTTTTTGTTGGTTAATTTCTATTTGGTTTTCGATGCTTGAGGAGAACCTTAGTGATGATATTATACCTATGCAGATAATTATTGAGTACCAGTAGGTGTATAGTGGGGATCCGTTATAATCATTGAGTGTAACATTTAAAGAGATGGACCGACGAGGATAAATCGATCGAGTAGTGCATCACGAATTTGGGATTTGAGTTAGGGAGAGAGTAAACATCATTCCAAGGAGTATACTAGTATGTTAGAGTTAGATTAACTACTGAAATGAATGGAGGGGTAACTAGGGCCCTTAGAGTTGTGTGAATAGTCAATTAAATTACGATACTGGGATGAATCTTAAATTAGTAAGTATGGTGAAAATTCGAGAGAAATATTCCGTACAAGCATGATTGTTAGGTTCTATGTATACCTACGGAATTATATAGATACTTTGGTGTAACGAATACGTAAATTACATTTGATTACACTAGGGTCGAGGTAGGATTCCGAATTAGTGTGATCTAAAGAGTACGGTGAATAATCGAAATAAATATTACGTACGAGCATGATTATTAGGTTGTATGTATACCTACTAAATTATATAGATAGTTTGGTAGAGAGAATGCCTAAAGTATATTTTGCCTATATTAGGGTCGAGTTAGGATTCCGAACTAATATATGGAAATAGTGATTTGGGGTCGTGATGAATGAGTTTCAAACCTATATATATATATATATAATTTCTTTAGTTGTGTCAAAGTGATTTTTCGGACCACTACTTGAAATCAATTTGGGATCACATTCCGAACCAAACTCTTACATGGTGTCGATGTACCATTCTGAACGAAGAGTCATTGTTGTGTGTGAAGATGACATATTAGTAATAAATGAATTTACTAGTATATATTGTGTGTGAAATGTATACTATATTAATAATCTACTTACGTGAGTTAGTAGATAATGAGATGCCGTGAATACATCTAAAGGCGAATTAAGTAGGTAAACATAATTATATATTAGTTAAAGACAACAAAGCGTGAACAATTATCTAAGTATATAAATCATGAGATATGGTTACTATTACATACTAAGTGGGCAGTATGGAAACTTAGTCACGTAGATGAGTTGAGTTGAATACAATAGTTCAATTAGCTTGGATTGTGCAACTAGGTGGGCTAAGTATGGGACGCTAGGCATGAACTATAGATGAGGGGTGTGGTAACTCAATAGAGTGCACGCAATCTTAACATGTATAATCAATAACTCATTTTACAGTGATAATCACTTGCTAAATACTTTCAAAATGTTTTGAGTACTAACTCTTGCTATCAAAATATTTTTAAAACCCTTTTAGGTGTCCAGCCACAGGGACGCCAGACTTGAGGATTTAGTCCAGGGATTCGTAGTTGCAACTTTATGGAGGCTAGCAGGACTTGGCATATGCAAATCATTTATTTAGATCTAGTGCATGATCTTTTTTTTTTAGTATTCTCTATTGTGACATGTTGTCCATTATCATTATTTCAATTATTCAGTATTAGATTATTTTGGGTTTTTAGCAGTTGTGGATTTATTGTCGGATATTGACTCGACAAGACTTTATTCATTATATATTGTGAGATGGTTTGAATTCTAGTACATTGTGAATATTTAGTTATTATTTCCACATGAGTTAATGGAATATAAAATTTTACACCGGTCTATTTTCACTTAGGTGATTAGTAATTAAAAAGTTTTAGACAATGATGCTAACAATGAACCGACTGACAAACCTGTTTAATTTAATTTAGGACTGATCACCCTGGATTTAATTAGTTGAGGTGTCACAGATGGTATGAGATCATCATGTTCTAGTGTCCATCGGATCTGTACGACTTACTGCGTTTATAGTGTATCGTTTAATTAATGTAGAGCCCTATCCTAGGATTGTTTTATTCCTCTATGTACATGGATTACATTCTTCTGCTATTAAGTAGATGATGTGATTCATATTCGAGTTCGATTGGACATAGTACATTGAAATCTTTGGGACTACCAGCGAACACATTTGAAGGACGTCAAGAGAGAGGGGCTCGGTATGAGTCATAAAGTATTAAGGAATGGCAATCTGGTGGGAGATCACCATAACTATTATTTGGGTAGATGAAGAGTCGGTAAATCACTCAGGGATGGTAGTGTCCAAAACACCATTGTAGAGAACGGGGATACAATTTCAAATTTCCCCAAAGTTTTAGGTAGGGAGATAGAGTTAAGGGAAAACTCTTTCAAAAGGGTCACCTATAAGAAAATGGGATGGAAACGATGGGTGATAGACAGGATGGAGGAAATACGAAGTATGTTGCTCATAGGAGCAATACTATAGTGACGTGAGTTAGTCACCCCATATAAGGAGGTACATATAGAATGAATTAAAAAACTAGGTAAAGAGCCTTACGGATCTTTGGAAAGGACCACCCGTTGAAATTTGTGTAAATACGGATGTGGTATGAGTTAGACAAATGGGAAGAGAACGTTCCTAGACAGTGGCATATGGACGGGAAGTATATATTTATGAAATTTTCTTAGCTCAGGGGAGCAACATAGTAATAGTGGGTAAAAATAGTCACCACATTTGTAAAGAGGAATATTATACCCTTGTAGAAATATTAGGTATGATTTAACTGCAAGGTCTTTTATTTAATTTGTTCAAAAAATGATGCGAGTGGAGTTTCTGAACTAATCACATGAGGTTCGAACAAAGGCCGACTGTGGTAAAGAATTTATATTGTTTAGCGAATTTTGTAGCGGTTCAGGTAGGCACAATGGATGAAAGAGTCCTTAGTATAATCATGTACTCACAAATAAATATCACCAACATTTAAGGGAATATTTGTGCTTATAAGATTAATGTAAATGGCGACAGAGTCGTGCTTTACATGTAGTATTAATGCTTCCATGAGAAGGGAGTTAAGAATGTCGTAGAATTTAGTTGGGGAGTAAGACTAAATCTAATGGTACTAGTGAGATACCACACGGAGAGACCCAGCTGGGAACTCAATTAAATGATCCAGATAACTGGATTCATGATGAGTTATAATGGATTCAGTGGGGGCTGGCAAGGCTAGCAGTGTTTTCCTTATAGACATCGGGACTAAGGGAATAAAAAGGGTATCGATTTGGGATGAGGATGCCCAGGTCCGAGAGAAGGACAACTGTAATATTGTAAGTGTGGCCAAGTAATATCTAGGAACCATATGAATAGTCAAGTGATGGGCATGGTAGAAATGTGAGAGTTTGATCCGTGGGAGAAATATGTGAATTTGATGTGATGCGAGCGAGTCACGGTATTTGATATAAACACGATTTTCTTGAATGATTCGCCTCTGGTAGCCGAGTTATCTGTATATAAATTACTCGTTCTTGTAATATATTATACGAGTATGATGTTATCTTGGTTATGGAGTGGTTTGCGAGACTTTGGAGAGAATAATTATCTTGAAATATTTGATCCTGGTATATAGGGACTTTACTGATATGGTCCAGGGTATATTGGGTTTATTGTTGAGTGGAGAGATTAAGCTCGTTATGGTGATTAGTGCTAATGACTAGTGGTAGTGAGAGCACGGTGTAATATTACTCTTGAAGAGCGACGTGTGATTTGAGATTTATATTCAAATGATTGGGTACAGGATTTTGAGTGTCCTAGTTATGCGTTTTAGGCTTATAGGACCCTCTCTTCGACAATGCTAGTGATGATGCATTTTGATGGGAAGTTCCTTATTTGGGTGTCATTGCGAGATAAGATACACAAGGACCTCAATAAACGTCGGAGTGGAGAGACGTTGATGGATGCTAGGGGCATCTATTTTAAATGGTAATCGTTATACGTGTGGAGATAACACTTTGAGCTGAGAGCTATAATACGGTATAAGGCATGTGGAGCCGATAGTACTTAGAAAGATCCCTGAAAATTTTCTCACCATAAGTTAATAGGTGGGATCTTGAGGAAAATTAAATTACAAATTAGGGGTAATTGAGAATACCTAAGTGCTATAACCAAGCGGAGAATACGAGACCAATTTTGAGAAAATTGTTTCACGTGTGCGGCGTTTGCGATGTTTGCACAAGTACACATGAATTATAGGGTGTATGGGCACCCTAATTGGTTGGATTCTCAAAAGGTGTTCGATATAGAAGGGCATGAAAATTATGCGAGATAATATGTCTGAGGTTCAACTATCAGCAAGTTCGAATGGTATGACGGATTGAGCTTCGTATGAGAAAAATGATAATTCAAGCATATATGTACAACGAGAGCCAGCATAGCCAAGATGGGTTAAAACATTGTGGAAAGTCATTTAAAAGATATCACTTCATAAAGAGAATACCAAATTATTATGAGAAAGTTATGGAGAGCCTTACTCGAATAAGTGTTGAAGAGTGGCTTGCGCATGACTGTAATGTTAGTATACTCTAAGGAAAGAAGGGGTGTATGTAGTAACACTTAAAATGAAATATTATAAGTGGAAATTGATTATGGGTGAGTTATTATAACATTGTCTCCAGGTACATCACTCAGGGATGGAAAAAGGTTGACTTTAGAGGAGAAACTAGAAACTTGGTAACAAGTCTGCCTTTTTTAGTTATGGAATGGATAGGAAGACTATAAAAATTTCATTGGTGGGCTGCCAAGTCATGACAAGGTCAAGAAATTCTTCGAGTGTATGGAATGAATTTACCGATATGAAGATATATTTTTTTCCTTAAAAAGAAGGATTTCATCGGTGCGAGGTGCTGCCCAATATTATTGTGAGTTGAGATTAGATCATGTAATTCAACCTCTAATAGCGATTATTAGGAAGTGATGGGGATGAAGTTTTGTTTTGGGAATATTGTATCACTTATAATCGATGGTTAGACGAGAGGTGGTCTATATTTCGAGATAATTCTAGTAGTGCCTCTAGTGACTTGTAAGGTAATTAAGGGGAGAACTTACCATTGTTAGAGTTATGTGTAGTAAGTCGTACATGTTCATCATGCACAAATAAAATTTGAGGTTTTGGGTAGAAATCCTTATTGTTCACCCTCTAGTTGATTAGAAATAAGGGGATAACCATATTTTTGGGACTGACAGTGACTTGGAGTCCATTGTTAAAAGTGGAGTGTACCACCAACTATTGTGAGCGATTTTTATTTGTCGTGAACCCCAAACTTAGGGATGTGCAAAATTTTCTCAGTGTGGAGATGATAGAGTCAGTTTTGAGATCACATGACTACTGGAACATATCAGTACGTAGTGAGTTGATAAAGGTTGTTGATAATCCAAGGCTACAGTGATTAAGCCTTTCGATAGGTGGGTACCACTAACGAGTATATAGTGGAGTGACCCTTATGTTATTATTTGAATTTGGGCACTAGAGGATGTTGTGATACTGAATCCTATGTTTTAGTACTGATTTTATCCTAATTTCGAGGATGAAACTCCTTTGTAAGGGGGGAAACATGTAATACCTCATATTTCTTTACGATTTAATTAATTGGGAAAATACGTTTTAGTTAAATTACACATGTGACGTAATTTAATGTGATTAAATAATAAATATGATGATTAAGTATTAATCGAGATACATAGACTAATTAATATTATATTTTGAGATTTATTATGTGTGTGAATAGTAAATATTGATAGTAAATTTGATATACATCATAGAGAGTGATATGGGCTTTTTTGTTATTATCTCACTGGAGTCGCGTGTAGACTATTTGTAGGTGAGAAATGAGAAATATATTTTTAGTAACTCAAATGATAATTTAGAGGTCACAAATGAGATCGTAAGGGTCGGAATTGTCAAAATGGTATACCCGATCGGGGGTACTAGTCGGGTATGAGGGCATTTTTCGTCTAAACCAGGACCATACGGTGGCTTTTTAGTCTTTTGTCATATATGGGCGAGGTGGACTACGAATTTACAAACTCTAAATCAAATTATAAGAGTTGGAAGCTAGGGTTAGAGGATAAAAAAACACACAAACGCCATGAAAGAGAAGAGATAAACAATTCTCAAAACCTAATGAAGTGTTGGTGAAGGATTCAAAGGGTTCTTGCACTACAAACTAGTTGGGAGGAAGATTCGAGGAGAAAGAAAATCAATCACCAACAACAATCATGAAATCAGATCACCTCTGAATAAGGCAAGTGGTTATTTGCAAATTAAATTGAGTTACAATATCCATGTGTAGGATTTATGAATAATATGATTTGATGAACATTCTTGGAGAAAGAGAATTAAATAAAATGAATCATGGTTGGGGATTTACATGTAGAATGATTTAGACCTATAAAGGATTTGAAATCATAGAAGACTTTATGATTCAAATGAATTTAATCTTGATTTATGATTTAAAATATTGGAAGAACATAAGAAGATTTGAATTATTCTGGACTAAATTATGAAGATTTATGAGGTTTAAATCGTTGGAAATCATCCTAGAGCATGTAGGAATGATTTGGTATCATTGGTTGCAAGTTTTATGGATTATCATGTGAGTTAGATAATTGAATATGGTGAAAAACGCATGCAGAAGAAGATGAACTGCACGTGTCACTTCTCGATCGATCAATGTAGTCAATCGATCGACCTATGAAAGTCGATCGATCGACCCAGGCTGATTTTGGGTTCTTTTGTTGGTTGAGTTGTATTTAATTGTCGACGATTATGGAGAACCTTAGTGATGATATTATTCCTATGCAGGGACTTAGAGAGTACCGGTAGGTGCATAATGGGTGTACGTTATAATCATTGAGTGTGAAATTTGAAGAGATGGACCGACGAGGACAAACCGATCGAGTAGTGCATCGGGAATTAGAGATTTGAGTGACGGAGAGAGTAAACGCCATTCCAAGGAGTATAGGAGTAGGTTAGTGTATCTTAACCACTGAAATGAATGGAGAGGTAACTAGGTTCCTTAGAGTTGTGTGAATACTCAATTAAAATGCGATAGTGAGATAAATCGTAAATTAGTAAGTACGGTGAATATCCTAGAGATATATTATGTACGAGCATGATTGTTAGGTTATGTGTATACCTACTGAATTATATAGATATTTATGTGGAGTGAAGACCTAAAGTAAATTTGATTACACTAGGGTCGAGGTAGGATTCCGAACTAGTGTGATCTAAAGAGTACGGTGAATATTTGAGATAAATATTACGTACGAGCGTGATTATTAGGTTATGTGTATACCTACTGAATTATATAGTTACTTAGGTAGAGAGAATACCTAAATTATATTTTCCTATATTTGGGTCGAGGTAGGATTCCTGACTAATATATGGAAATAGTGATTTGGGGTCGTGATGAAAGAGTTCCCAACCAATGTATATATAAAATTTCTATAGTGGGGTCAAAGTGATTTTTCAAACCACTACTTCAAATGAAATTGGGGTCGAGGTGATATTCTGAAGCAAACTGTTACTTGGAGTCGATGGACCATTCCGAAACAAGAGTCATTAATGTTTGTTAAGAGGAGATATTATTTATAAATGAATTTACTAGTATATATTGCGTGTGAAATGTATACTGTATTAATAATTTTATTTATGTGAGTTAGTAAATAATGAGATGACGTGAATACATCTAAAAGAAAATTAAGTAGGGAAACTTTATTATAAATTGGTTAAAGATAGCAAAGCATGAACATTTATCTTTGTATATAAATCATGAGATATGGTTACTATTACATACTAAGTGGGCGGTATGGGAACTAAGTCGCGTAGATGCGTTCAGTTGAATATTATAGTTCAATTGTCTTGGGTAGTACATCTATGTGGGATAAGTATGGGACGTTAGGCGTGCAGTATATATGAGGGGTGAGGTAACTCAAGAGAGTGCACACAATCTTAACATGTATAATCAATAACTCATTTTCCTGTGATAATCACTTGCTAAATATTTTCAAAATGTTTTGAGTACTAACTCTTGCAATCAAAATATTTTCAAAACCCTTTTAGGTATCCATCCACAGGGACACCAGACTTGAGGATTCAGTCCATGGACTCTTTGCAAGACTTTGCATAGACAACTCATTTATTCAGATCTAGTTCAGGATCTCATTTTTATAGTATTCTCTTTTGGGACATGTTGCCCATTGTAATTATTTCAATTATTCAGTATTATATTATATTTTTTTTTTAGCAGTTGTGGATTTTTAGCCAGATGTTGATTTGTCAAGACTTTATTCATTATATATTGTGAGATGGTTTGAATTCTAGTATATTGTGAATGTTTAATTAATATTTTTGCACGAGTTTTCTTATTGAGTTAATGGAAGAGAAAATTTGACACCATTCTAATTTCACTTAGGTGATTATTAATTAAAAAGTTTTCCACAGAGATGCTAAGAATGAAACAACTGAGAAACCTGTTTTAATTTAATTTAGGACTGATCACCCGGGATTTAATTAGGCGGGTTGTCACATGTGGATGCTCAAAAAGGATGTAAAAAATGTTGTACTTATAAACTACTCATATATGCATATAGTCCAAAATCTACTTTTCTAAGAAATAATTGTTTTAAAAATACGGCCCAAACACTACACCCAAAACAGTGATTTGGCACACCTTGACATAAAAATTTGGCACAGTTTGAAGCTGTGCCAAATTTTGGCACGGTTTAAAGATAATTTGGCACACTTTAAAATAGTGCTAAAATTTGGCACTATTTTAAAGCGTGCCAAAATTATGTACACTTCACTAAAATATGAAACACTGAATTTTTTTCCCCCTAAACTCACACTTTGGTAGCCCGCTCTATCTTCACGCTCCCTCCACTCAGCCTGCTCACCCCTCTCTCTACTTTGACCTCTCCTCTCAACTCTCTCTATCCAGCCGATCATCTCACCATCAGAACAACTCCCTCTCTCCCCGCAACTCTCTCCACTCATCCCGCTCAGGTTACCTCATTCTCTCTCTTTACTTCTTGCATCTTCTCAGCTATCTATAGATCGTGTATCCTTTCGTCCCGCTAAGAATGACATGAGGACATGTATGGTAACTATATAAGTTTTCCATCCTTCCCAACACTACGCCGCGGGACCTCAAAGATATGACCCCACCATTCCCTCCCGATGCATCCAAATTAAATAGTACAGGATGTGATAATCTAGCTAAAAGAGTTCAGAGTTAGCAGCAAACTGAAATTCATTTTAATTTAGAATACAACACCAATTTGTATTAATTTGGGACAAAGCAAGATGATGAAATTTCTTATTCAAAATTGTTGCAACTTATAAGGCGACGAGATAATTTCATAGCATAATCAGGGTAGATATTTTTTAAGCGTTTCTTAATCAATCTTTTACTAAATTTAATCTTGGCTCTCTTGAAATTTTCCTACATACATATTATACACATACGTATATGAATGTAAAATGTATATGCCTACGTGTATTTGTATATGTTTTTATATGTGGATCATTTATATTAATTAGTAATCAAAGTTAGTTTCTACTTAAATTAGTGTCTGTGAAATTATTGATTCTTGGTTTGGCAGATATGTGGTTGTTTTGGTGGTACTCTGTTTGATACATACATTTTGATTGTTTGATCTGTTGTTCTTATGGATATTTTTTTTATTGAAAAATAATTATAATACATTCAAAGGTTTAGTGTCATCTATTGGGCTAATGCTGGATAGCAAATGTATGTACTTATGATGTCAGAACGCGTGCCTTGAGTGTTTGCAATATTATAATGTCTTGATTGTATTCATTATAAGATGTGTGCCTTTGTCTTCATATTTTTTTAAAATTAAATGCCATTTTAGGGAATGGCTTTTGGATTGTTCATGTGGATATCGTATTTGCTTAGGTATGTTTATTTTTAGGTAATGACGAAGGTTTTTTGCTTATGTATGTTTATTTTTAATTTGCATGTTTGTCTTTTGCAAAATTTGTTGATTATGCTTTTAACTAATACTAACATAAGCTATAATTCAAGGTGAAGTGTTTAGTGGAAAAAAAAGTTGGTGTTGACACTTGCATAGCTGCAATCTCAGTAAGAAATTTTCATGTCTTTTATGTTTTTGATATCTATATTTGGTGTTGACATTTGCATAGCTGAGAGTTCGAATTTGGATCTTCAATGAATTTAGTGTGTTCTTTTACTGATTTGAATATCATGTTTGGGAAGGATACTGAATATTCTAATGTGTATAATTTTAGCATTAGATTATTGTTTTAATGCATGCTTAAAGAGTTTCATTTCAGGCAAAACATAGTCGGATCCAAATTTTTGGTGTGGTTTGGGTGGTAGTCTAGACAGAGCATCAAGAAAACGCACTTTGTTTACATTCTTCCCCCCATTAATTATTCACTGGTAATGTCAATTTATTTATTAAATTAGATGTTGGGTGTCTACATTTAAAATGCATCTCTTTTCAAAAAAGTAATTTCTTATTTATAGCCATAGCTAACAACTGGTAAAGACTTTACCACAGTGAGTAATATGTCAATTCTTTATTGGTCTTTTATTAAATACTTCTCACGTCATAGTGTGAATTTGTTAGTAAATCATTTATTTGACATTCTAAAAATGTAGATATTAACATTTTTTCAACAATACCTTGGCCTTAGCTAACAACACTATCTTGAAGCAATGATGTCTTGGACTGTTTGAGATCATTTGGCATCCTCATTTAGTGAAGGTCCTTGATTATTTTACTATCGGTGCATTTCAACACCAAATTATGCTTCTAAAAAATCTTGTGTTGTGCATACTAGACCGATAGTAAAAAACATTCCCAACTATGCTCCAGCATAGTTCTACATTGACAATGTGTTGCCTCGAATCAAGGAGTGGAAGATAATGTCCCTAAAACCTTTTGTTGATTGCCTTGGGTAAGTTTAAAGATGTCATTCAGACCTGCATTGTATTTAGCTTTCATTGAGGTTAAATTTTGGAATTGTTTTGATTTTTTTTCATGAATGTAAATAGGACGGTTTCCATACATTTTCTTGACATACTACAATAGTTCTTGCGGACCCGGTGTATTTATAAGAAATTGATTTAAAAACAGATACAATGAAAAATAGAGAAGAAAAAATACTCTTATGAAGTTGTATTTCATCCCTAACCTGTATTTATAATGTGTTCAACTAATAGGAAGCTGCAATGCTAAAATCAAACATGAGCTAGTCTTTAGTTAACATATGTGTAGACTCTATGGCCATGTCTGCCTCTAAGTCCCTATTATCCATATCGTGGAAGGTAATCTAATTAATTTAATAAGTATCTATTATCTAATAATCATGACATTCCATTCCCCTTTAAGACATCCTTGTTCGAAGGATGGAATTTAAAACAATCAACTACCACCTGGCTCAAACACAACCAATAGAAATTTTCCTTGTTTTTTCTGTGGTTGAGTCATTTTATCAAACAATATGTATGGCTTATTCATCTTTACTATCCGGGGGTGGGGAGGTGGGGTGGGGGCATTTAGAGAAATGAAACACTATGTGATTCATTTTGATAATTGGTTGCCTACTCAGACAATTAGGTAGACGTTTATATTATTGCATGTCTCCTAGTATCATCCTATTATAAATGTTTCTCTAGGAGAGTATGATAGCAAAGACCTACATGTCTGAGGCCCATCCGGTGTTATGTACATGCTATTATAAATAAAACTTTTTTGACTTCAAATGTTCTGTGTTCACGTGGCATGCTTTCTTATCAGTTATT
The DNA here is from genome assembly GCA_949130495.1 of Sambucus nigra. Lineage (NCBI taxonomy): Eukaryota > Viridiplantae > Streptophyta > Magnoliopsida > Dipsacales > Adoxaceae > Sambucus > Sambucus nigra. Next base: position 25,144,958 of record OX422218.1, on the reverse strand, counting down.
AAAAATTGTACATGTTTGCTAAAAGATATTTGATATTTAATAGGCGATAAATATCTTGTGGAAACAATTGCTAATGTGCTTACATCCATTCCTTATATTGTTCTTGGAATTAAGGCCCAAAGGCCAACTATCTTATTTTATTTTCATAATAACTACCCAATGTATATAATTTTCATGTCTGACCACTTTCTTTTCTAATGATGTAGAAAGAATATGAACTGTAAGCTTTATGCTAATTCGTAAATTGGAGTTGGTGTTGCCTCAAGTTTGTACTATGCTTCCAGGGGAAAAATGAGGAAGTATCTGAGGTGGGTTAACAATACAATGATAGCCATAACAACAGTGGTAAGCTATAATCTGTTATGACATAGTAAAAGTTAAAACAGACGCATGTCAATGGATTTTCAATAATATCTTAATAGCAATTTTCATCATGCTTGGTGACAAACAGAATACATGTGTGTTATTTTTCTTGATAAGTTCCATGACTATAATTCAAATTAATATGATTCGGATTCATTATGATATACAAGCACTGACCCCTAATGTTTGTAATTATATATTTTCCATATGTAGATTCTATCGGAGATGCACAAGACGATGGAATCTGTAGGCATTTTTCAAATAGACACACCGGTTCCACATGTTTGTAAATTTCTTTATGTTCATGTTTCATTGATTAATCTTGTGGTTATAGTTATCTGATTAAAAGAGCTAGAAATATTTTTCTTATAAACAAGCCATTAAATGGTGAAAACCAAAACAACCCCATAAAAGGCATGAACACCTCGCACGGGACCAATGTAACATGTAGGAACTGACTGTATAGTCCCGGGTCTCCTGGTTTGATAATATGACGATAATTTGAAAATATGTAGATTATGCTTAAAAGCAAGTCGTTAAAGGGTGAAAACCCAAACCAACTACCAAACGGCCCCGTAAGAGGCATGAACACCTCGCACGAGACTAATGTAACTAGTAGGAACTGATCGTGTAGTCACAAATCTCCCGGTTGGAGAATATGATGACAATTTGAAAATATGTAGATTATGTTTAAAAACAAGCCATTAAAGGATGAAAGCATAAACTAGCACCCAAATAATCCCATAAGAGGCATGAACACCTCGCACGGGACTAATGTAACTTGTAGGAACTGACATCATAGTCACGGGTCTCCTGATTTGAGAATATGATGATAATTTGAAAATATGTAGATAAGGATAAAAAATAAGGTGTTTTAGGGTGAAAACCCAAACTACCCCAAACGGCCCCGTAAGAGCCACAGATTCCTCGCATGGGACTAATGTAACTTATAGGAACTGACCGTGTAGTCGCAGGCCTCCCAGTTTGAGAATATGAACATTATTTGAAAATATATAGATTATGCTTAAAAACAAGTCGTTAAACGGTAAAAACCCAAACCATCTCCTAAACGGCCCGACGAGGGGCACGAACACCTCGCACATGACAAATGTAACTTGTAGGAACTGACCGCGTTGTCGCGGACCCCCAATTTGAGAATATGAAGATAATTTGAAAATATCTAGATTAGGCTTAAAAAAAAAACCATTTGAGGGTGAAAACCCAAACCAACCCCCAAACGGCCCCATAAGAGGTACGAACACCTCGCACGGGACCAATGTAACTTGTAGGAAATAATCGTGTAGTCACGAGTCTCCTGGTTTGAGAATATGAAGATAATTTGAAAATATGTAGATTAAGCTTAAAAATAATCCATTAAATGGTGAAAACAAAAACCAGCTCCCAAACAACCCCATAAGAGGCACGAACACCTCGCACTGGACCAATGTAACATGTAGGAACTAACCATGTAGTCACGGGTTTCCCAATTTGAGAATATGATGATAATTTGAAAATATGTAGACCAACTCCTAAACGGCCCCATAAGAGGCACAAACACTTCGCATGTTACTAATGTAACCTGTAGGAACTGACCTAGTAGTCACGGATCTCCCGGTTTGAGAATATGATGATAATTTGAAAATATATAGATTAGGCTTAAAAATAAGACGTTAAATGGTGAAAACCCAAACCAGCTCAAAAACGGCCCTGTAAGAGGCACAAACACCTCGCACGTCACCAATGTAACTTGTAGGAACTGATCGGGTAGTCATGGGTTTCTTGGTTTAAGAATATGACAATAATTTGTAAATATCTATATTAGGCTTAAAAACAAGCCATTTAAGGGTTAAAACGCAAACAAATCTCCAAACGGCCTCGTAAGAGGCACGAACACCTCTTACGGGACCAATGTAACTTATAGGAACTGATCGTGTAGTCACGGGTCTCCCGATTAGGGAATACGAAGATAATTTATAAATATGTTTATAAGGCTTAAAAATAAGACATTAAATGGAGAAAACCCAAACCAACTCGCAAATGACATCGTAAGAGGCACGGACACCTCGCACATGACCAATGTAACATGCAGGAACTGACTGCGTAGTTGCAGGTCTCCCGATTTGAGAATATGATAATAATTTGAAAATATGTAGATTATGATTCAAAACAAGTCGTTAAAGTGTGAAAACCAAAACCATCTCCAAGACGACCCCGTAAGAGGCATGAACACCTCGCACGGGACTAATGTAATTTGTAGGAACTGGCTATATAGTCATGGGTCTCCCAATTTGAGAATATGATGATAATTTGAAACTATGTAGATTATGCTTAAAAATAAGCCTTAAAGGGTGAAAACCTAAACCAACTCCAAGACGACCCTGTAAGAGGCAGGAACACCTCGCATAGGACTAATGTAATAGGTAGGAACTGACCGTGTAGTCACGGGTCTCCCGATTTCAGAATATGACGATAATTAGAAAATATGTAGATTATGCTTAAGAACAAGTCATTAAAGGGTGAAAACCCAAACCAGCTCCCAAACGGCCCTATAAGAGGCACGAACACCTCGCACGAGACTAATATAACTTGTAGGAACTGACCGTGTAGTCACGGGTCTCCCAATTTGAGAATATGATGATAATTTAAATATATATAGATTAGGCTTAAAAATAAGTCGTTTGAGGGTAAAAACCAAAACCAGCCCCCAAACGGCCCCGTAAGTGGCACGAACACCTCGCTCGGGACTAATGTGACTAGTAGGAAATGATCGCATAGTCGTGAGTCTTCTGATTTGGGAATATGACAATAATTTGAAAATATCTAGATTAGGATTAAAAATAAGCCATTTGAGGGTGAAAACCCAAACCAGCCCCCAAACGTCCCCGTAAGAGGCACGAACACCTCGCATGGGTCCAATGTGACTTGTAGGGACTGATCGCATTGTTGTGTGTCTCTCGATTTGAGAATATGATGATAATTTGAAAATATGTAGATTATGCTTAAAAATAAGCCGTCCAAAGGTGAAAACACAAACCAGCTCCCAAACGGACCGGTAAGAGGCACGAACACTTCGCATGGTACTAATATAACTTGTAGGAACTGACCTTGTGGTCACGGATCTCCCGATCTGAGAATATGATGATAATTTGAAAATATGTAGATTATGCTTAAAAATAAGTCATTAAATGGTGAAAACCTAAGCAAGCTCCAAAACGACATGTAAGAGGCACGGACACTTGCGCGGGACCAATGTAACTTGTAGGAACTGACCTTGTGGTCACGGGTTTCTCGATTTGAGAATATGACGATAGTTTACAAATATCTAGATTTCGCTTAAAAATAAGCCATTTGAGGGTTAAAACCCAAACCAATCCCCAAACGGCCCAATAAGAGGCACGAACACCTCGTACGGGACCAATGTACCTTGTAGGAACTTACCGTGTAGTAATGGGTCTCCCTATTAGAGAATATGAAGATAATTTGAAAATATGTAGATTATGCTTCAAAATAAGACGTTAAAGGGTGAAAACCCAAACCAGCTCCAAGACGACCCCATAAGAGGCAAGAACACCTTGCACAGGACTAATGTAACAGGTAGGAACTGGCCGTGTAGTCACGGGTCTCCTGGTTTGAGAATATGATGATAATTTGAAAATATGTATATTATGCTTAAAAACAAGTCGTTAAAGGGTGAAAACCCAAACCATCTCCCAAACAGCCCCGTAAGAGGCCCGAACACTTCGCACGGGACTAATGTAACTTATCGGAACTGACTGTATAGTCACGGGTCTCCCAGTTTGAGAATATGATGATAACTTGAAAATATGGAGATTATGCTTAAAAATAAGCCATTAAAGGTGAAAGCCCAAACCAGCTCTAAGATGACCCCATAAAAGGCAGGAACACCTCGGACAGGACTAATGTCATATGTAGGAACTGATCGTGTAGTCACGGGTCTCCCTCTTTGAGAATATGGCGATAATTTGAAACTATGTAGATTATGCTTAAAAACAAGTCGTTAAAGGGTGAAAACCCTAACCATCTCCCAAACGGCCCCGTAAGAGGGTCGAAAATCTCGCACGGGACTAATGTAACTTGTAGGAACTGACCGCGTAGTCAGGGGTCTCTTGATTTGAGAATATGATGATAATTTGAAAATATGTAGATTATGCTTAAAAATAAGCCGTTAAAGGAGGAAACCCAAACTAGCTCCCAAACGGCCCCGTAAGAGGCATGAACACCTCGCACGGGACTAATGTAACTTGTAGGAACTGGCCGTGTAGTCATGGGTCTCCCGATTTGAGAATATGATGATAATTTAAATATATCTAGATTAGGCATAAAAATAAGATATTTGAGGGTGAACACCCAAACCAGCCCCCAAACGGCCCCGTAAGTGGCACGAACACCTCGCTCAGGACTAATGTGACTAGTAGGAACTAACCGCGTAGTCGTGCGTCTTCCAATTTGGGAATATGACAATAGTTTGAAAATATCTAGATTAGGATTAAAAACAAGCCGTTTGGGGGTGAAAACCCAAACTAGTCCCCAACCGACCCCATAAGAGGCACGAACACCTCGCATGGGTCCAATGTGACTTGCAGGGATTGATCGAATAGTCGCTTGTCTCCCGATCTGAGAATATCACGATAATTTGAAAATATATAAATTAGGCTTAAAAACAAGCCATTTGAGGGTGAAAACTAAAACCAGGTCCCAAACAGCCCCATAAGAGGCATGAACACCTCGCTTGAGACTAATGTAACTTGTAGGAACTGATCGTGTAGTTAAGGATCTCCCAGTTTGAGAATATGATGATAATTTGAAAATATATAGATTAGGCTTAAAAATAAGTCGTTGGACGGTGAAAACCCAAATTAGCTCCCAAATAGCCCCGTGAAAGGCACAAACACGTTGCAGGGGACTAATGTAACTTTTACGAACTAACCACTTTGTCGTAGGTCTCCTAGTTTGAGAATATGATGATAATTTCAAAATATCTAGATTAGGCTTAAACATAAGTCATTTAATGGTAAAAACCCAAACTACCCCCAAATGGCCCTGTAAGAGGTACAGACACCTTGCACGGGACCAATGTAACTTGTAGGAGCTGTCCATGGAGTAACCGGTCTCCCGATTTGATAATATCAATATAATTTAAAAATATGTAGATTAGACTTAAAAATGAGCCGTTTGAGGGTGAAAACCCAAACCAGCCCCTAAAAGGCCCCGTAAGAGGCACGAACACCTCGCACAAGACTAATGTGACTTCTAGGAACTGACTGTGTAGTCACGGGTCTCCTGGTTTGAGGATATGATGATAATTTGAAAATATCTAGATTAGGCTTAAAAACAAGCCATTTGAAGGCAAAAAGCAAAGCCCGCCCCCAAACGGCCCCGTCAGAGGCACGAACACTTCGCACGGGTCCAATGTAACTTGTAGGAACTGACCACGTAGTCACGGGTCTCCCAATTTGAGAATATGACAATGAATTTAAAATATCTAGATCAGACATAAAAATAAGCCATTTGAGGATGATAACCTAAACCAGTCCCCAAAGGACCCCGTAAGAGGCATGAACACCTCGCACGGGACCAATGTAACTTGTAGGAATTGACCTTGTAATCACGGGTCTCCCAATTTAAGAATATGAAGATAATTCGAAATTATCTAGATTAGGCTTAAAAATAAGCCGTTTGAGGATGAAAACCCAAACCAGCTCCCAAACGGCCCCTAAAGTGGCACAAACACCTCGCACGGGTCCAATGTGTAACACCCCGCCCGCCCGGGGAGAACGAACGGAGTGCTAATGCGATAAAATAAATCCAAATCCACAAATAACAAAGTATAGAGCATCTAAATAAACCAACAATAATATAAATCCACTAATCTCAATCTTCAAATAAAATACAACAAGTCTCTCGAATAAATACAACATCTAACTCGAAAAATAAAATACAAATCTCCAATGCTCTATACAACAAAATAAATATTAAAAATCTTTCCCAAACAATCCTTGCTAAAATAAATCTCCATAGCGCCCCAAAATTTGTGCTAACCTGCCACTAAAAGAAAATATAGTGAAGTACACAATACGACAGGAATTATGCTCAACAAATACGGATTAGCAACGAATAAAACGTAACAACACGAGTACGGATATTCAAATCAAAATGCAAATCTCAAAGCATTTATCAATATAATTTCTCAACAACACTTTAACCGGGTCACCAGGCCTCACCACATCCGTATATGCTTTATCAAGCCATAGCCCGGGAAACAGGAATTTTGGCGGGTGCCCAACATCCGTGCCATATTAAAATCTCATGACAACGTGCTTAACAACAATATAATGATACCACATGAATAAAAATATTTCAACAATTATTTTTCAGATTTCAATGAATTTAACAATTCGAATATGAGTTCAATAATTGCAAGAATTCAAAGGGAATAACTCTCGAGAGATTTAAAGAGAGTATTGCGTAAAACCCCATACCTCAAACCATGATGAGAAACCAACGATCACATCCTCAAGATCAACTCAAAAGATCTACAAAATCTCCTCCAAGAACCTTCAACAAAAATAGCCCCAAGAACACCTCTAATCGAAGGTTGGAACTCACAAATCTCAAGGGCCAATGTGCATATAAAAAGAAGAGGAATATAAAATATATTTGCTGCCAAAATTTGTGCCAAAAGTATGTTAAAAGGCTTGCCCACGACTCCCTTTTATAATGTAAAAATATGAAGAGTTGGAATACAAAAGACTCCTTTAGATAAGGCAAAGAAATGAAGAGTTCGAAGTCAAAACAACTTTTGAAAATTACTTAATGTTCACTGACTTAGAATTCCAAGAGTTAAAAATATTAAAAATCATTTTAAAATCCGTTTTAACTCCGTTTTCGAAACCTTTTGAAATTCTCTCCTTTAAAAATAATAACCAACATATTTGAGCAACAAAAATAAGTTTATCTAAAACTTTATTTGTTTCTCTTTATTTTGAAAATAGCCCAAAAATTATGCGGGTTGTTACACAATGTGACTTGTAGGATTTGACCGAATAGTCGCGGGTCTCCCGGTTTGAGAATATGACGATAATTTGGAAATATGTAGATTAGGCATAAAAACAAGCATTTTGAGTGTGAAAACCAAAAACTGGGCCCCAAACGGCCCTGTAAGAGGCACGAACACCTCGCACGAGACTAATGTAACTTGTAGGAACTGACTGTGTAGTCAGGGGCTTCTCGGTTTGAGAATATGATGATAATTTGAAAATATATATATTAGGCTTTAAAACAAGCCATTTGAGGGGGAAAACCCAAACCAACTCCCAAACGGGCCCGTGAAAGGCACAAACACCTCACACAGGCCCAATGTAACTTGTAGGAACTGACCATGTAGACATGGGTATCCCGGTTGGAGATTATGGAGATAATTTGAAAATATATAGATTAGGCTTAGAAACAAGCAGTTAAAGGGTGAAGACACAAACTAGCTCCCAAACGGCCCCGTAAGAGGCACAAACACCTTGCACGGGACCTGATATGCCCCAAGTGTAACCTCGGCCTTGAGACACCAACCTCGGCCTTGAGACACCAACCTCGGCTTGGGTCGAGATATTGATCGACCCTAGATAAGCCATGGGCCCACGATATCATCCCTCGGCCAGACCGAGGTTGGCCCAGGGCCGACACTTCCACCTACATATTCAATGGACACTACGCGCATCGCAGGCATCAACAGCATCCTCATATACCTAGGTATGGCAACCTCGGCCGAGAGTAGGCCGAGGTAACAAGGAGCCTTGGTAACCTTCAACATGGAGCCAGCCCAACCTCGGCTTGGACCGAGGTGACAAGAAGCCTTATCAGCATGGAATCAGACCAACCTCGGCTGGGGCCGACCCCAGCATAATATCTCGGCTGAGATCAGGCCGAGACTCCCTACGACACATCTCAAATTGAAAGAACATCAAGCCTTTACAGCTCGGCCTCTCCTAGGCCGAGGTCATGCACCAATATGGCGACTGAGCATCTGTTGACATTTGGATAAGGACACCTGGGCACAAATCAGTTGTAACAAGATTATTCTGCACATGTGGGGAGAATATTTCATCATCATTCCTTACATGTGACAGTGACAGATGGCACTCCCACATTGGTGAGGCTATTACACACATGCTCATTACATGCATGGGGGGTACATTACACCCCCTAGGCACTATATATAGGGATCATCCCCTACCTTCCAAAGGGATCCCAGTTATTCAACCATAGATAAAACTCTGTCTAAATATACAGTAGAGAGAGAAATCTTGAGAGATTGTATCCATGGCCATTAGTGCCATCATTCAGTGATATTACCCACACACTCACAGTGGACGTAGGCCAAATTGGCTGAACCACTTATATTCCGGTGTTGATTCCTCTTATCCTTATCTCATTCTCTTATCTCTCTATATAACTGTGCTGCCATTGTTATTCCTATATTGAGCTTGAAAACACCTTACCTGGTGGTGCTGATTCTTATCATCATCATTTTGGCGCCATCTGTGGGAATCGAGAAGCTATCTCTTCCTCTTCTTCAGTTTAACCTCATCGGAGACTCTGGTGGTGAACCAGGAACCACCCCTTGCGTGGAGTTGTTTCACCATTGAAAGAGGTCCTTTAGGGTATTAAGCTCACTTGCTACTCAAGCTCTTTATTGTTAACACATGGCACCAGAATTACCACCGCCTCTTCCGCCGCCCGGAGGTTGAGGGGCTAGCTCCAGTCAGGCTCCTCCCCAGTCCGAAATGGCGGAGGTAGCAGTAGCTTTGAAATATTTAGCTGCAACACAACAAGCCATGAAGGAGCAATTTTTCCCAGCTCAGCCAAACCATGATGATGAGGCCACCTGGAGTCTCACCGGATATGATAACTTCGGCAGCAGTTCAGCCTCATCCTGACGCCAGGGGACCACCCTAGGCGCCAATGAAGGACCAACCTGCACCCCAGCGGAGAAGGGACGTTGCTGACCCTAGGCGCTTGCACCTGGGGAGGCAGGACAACCCTTGCCCAGAGGACAGGTATGATGACCTAGAAGCTAAAGATGCCCCAGAAGACTGCTGGGAGCCGTATGAGGTGTCAGATAACACTGTACGACCTCTTAGGCAGAGTCAAGGATGTGTCGGCCGAAGAAGAGAAGAGGCCCAACAAAGAGGGTCGACCTTTGATAGGTTGAGCAGAGGGTCGTCCTTTGAGAGGCTGGGCCCGCTGAATGACCTAATGCATAGGCTATCAAGGTCGAGGAGCGCATCAGGCTCTCAGAGAGGGGGTAGGCAAGGTCGGCCAGACCAAGGCCAACCCTGTGAAGGAAGATCCAGGGAATAGGAAGAGGTCAATAGTCAATGTGTTGTGGCTGGGGAACCCTCTGTCCATCGCAGGGAGGTGGCAAGGGATAACCTCGGCTAAGTTGATGAGAGAAGACCCTAGAATGATTCCATCCAACGCCTCGAGGAGAAGATAGGAGACCTCATTAAAAGAAGGGACCCATTACAGAGGGGTTACTCAGAGGGCTCCCCCTTTGTGGTTAGGATAGTGGGGTTCCCAACCCCAGCCAAGTTTAAGACTCCTACAGTGACTCCCAAGTATGACGGCCGCACTAACCATGTGCACCATATCGAGATGTATCATTCGGCAGCAGACATTTACTCGATCCCTGATGAGATGAAGTGTAGGGCTTTCTTAGGGACCTTGACAGGGGAAGCTCATAGTTGGTTCACTTCCCTTCCGAAGAACTCAATTGAGAACTTCAAAGGCTTGGCTGAGCAGTTCATCCATAGCTTCTTCTTTGGGGTAAGACCTCAAAAGAAGACTACCCACCTGCTGTATGTCAAACAGGCTAAGGGTGAAATCCTAAGAGACTACATAGCACGATTCAACAAAGAGAAGTTGGAGGTGGAAGATTATGAAGAGAGCATAGCCATGATCGCCCTTATAGGAGGCCTCCAGATGGGGAAGCTACTATGGAAACTGGCGAAAGACCCCCTAGGTCTATGGCGGAGCGGCTGGCATCCGCAGGGAAAGTGATGAATGCGGAAGAGGCAATGGCTGCCAAATATGAGGAGGAGAACCGCAGTAGCATGGGAAAATCCCAAGGTGAGAAAGAGGGGAAGAAGAGATCAGGAGATGACAAGTTCTCTCATTACACTCCTCTGACTGTGAGCTGTGAACACATCCTTAATGAGATTAAGACTGACCGGACTCTGAGGTGGACGGAGAAACTGAAGGCCCTGCCACATTAAAGGAACAAAAACCTGTGGTGCGAGTTCCATCAGGATCACGACCATGTCACAGATAGATGCTTCTATTTAAAAGATGAGATTGAGAAGAAGCTGAAATCTAGAAAGTTTAGGAAGTATGTGGATGGCAAGGCTCCGAAGGGTGGAAGAGAAGACCCTTAGAAGAAAAGAAATGACAGATGCCGAGGCGATGTCCCGGCCAGAAGGAACGATGATTCAGAGGGAGATGATGAAGATGACCCGAATCTTCCGCCAAAGGATTACAACACCCCAGTGAAGAGGGTTGGTATGATCTCCTTTGGTGTTAGCACCATTTGTGGGGGATTTGTAGGAGGTGGCTCTGAGATAGCCGATAGGAAGGCTCATGTAACAGAGGCCAGGTCAATGTACAGGCCTGAGGTTGTGAATCTAACGTCTTCCGATACCGTGCAGAAAAGGAAGAAGGTAGACATGGACACCCTCATAGTGGGGTTATCCAGACTCGACTTCAAGGGTATCTTAGCCCCCCATGATGACCCTTTGGTCATAACAACAAGGGTGCATGGGTACGAGGTAGGAAGGATACTCATAGACGGGGGAAGCTCAGCAGACGTGATGTTCTGGCCTTGATTCAAGAGCCTGGGTCTTAGCAGGGCAAGGCTGGTGCCCTACCATCACCCATGGATAGGCTTTAGTGGTGAAAAGGTTCACCCCTTGGGCATGTATGTAATGGATGTACGGATGGGGGACGAGTGGCATAAGAGGCTGACCAGGAAGATAAACTTTTTTGTCATGGACGATGATGATACGAGAAATCGTACACATGTAGATCTCGTGCCAACAAATCATGTATGAAGTGTGGAATAAATAGATAAAGCAATAAAACAGAGAGTAGACAAGATATAGAGTGGTTCAGCCCCTAAAATGGGCCTACGTCCACTATGTTGCCTCCTTCTCATTATGTGCATCGCATTGTACAATATTATCATGCCTATAGAGGCGTAAAAGTATGAGAATAAAGGAGAGTACATGATAGTATTAGGGATTCCGTTATGCCCGTGGGGTGGCTGTGGTGTAGATTCTAGGCCTCCAAAGCTTATGATGGGGTGATGTAGAGAGAATCTGTGTTGTAGTGCCTTGGGTGTGTCTGGAATCAACCCCTATCTTTTAGGTGTGAACCACTATTTATAAGGTAGTGTGTTGAATCACGTTCCCTGAGCACGTTGCGTACACCAAGTCTGCAATATATGTGGATGAGGGTGTGCGCCCCAGAGCAGCAGCGCTGCTATTAAAAGGGGACCGCAAACCTAAGCTGGGGTGCTGCGGCCTCTTATGGAGAGGCCCGCACCCCTCAGTTGTTCTGACCGCGCCTTGAGTGAGATACCTGCCGTGGCCTGCGTGACCTGTGCGATTGTAGAAGTACTGCCACGGCAAGGTGCTATACTTGTACTATCAATAAGCCCCCAGGCCATAGTGCTAAGGGAGATATATTGGGACTGCGGCTAAGTAACCTAGGTGCCGCGGTGCTTCCAAAGCGACGATTCGTCTTTCGCGCTCCCTTATATAAATTGTTTTTGGCCGTGGACTTCATTACGTTTCCAAAACTTTTGAGAGCAAATCGAGAGCGAAACTCTGCACATTTCTTCTTGCATATTTCGGCGACCCTCCGAGGCGGTGCGTGGCAGTTCAAGGTGGTCTGCAACTGATTATTCGCCATTCTCTTCGTTCCCAGGTGATTTTTCAACCACTATATCCAATTTTCTTTCCTGTTTATGCCTTTCCTGGTTCATTTGATAGAAATCTAGGGTTTTACTTGTTTGTTTTGTTTTTTCCCACATATGCTGCATATAACATACATATCACTGTTCTTGATGTTCATAGTCGAACCCTCCACATTCTGTGAATTAGATCTTAGAATGGTTAAAAATTAGATAATCAACTGTTTAGGATAGATGCCGCGGCATGATAGGATTATAGTAATCGTCTGAACATGCAATTCTGCGTCAAACCGCGCTAATTGGCCGCGGTCCCTTAAGCCATCATCCGCGACATCAAATCACCCCCTTGGTCATCTCGGAACAGCCTTAAAACTTTTGTGAACCCAAGACATCCATATAAAATAACTGTAGTTGCTACTAGAGCATATCGAATTCTCTGAAGAATTAGGAATGGTCATGGCCGGGAATTCTTTAAAACAATTCTAATTTATTTCTGTGGCAGCGCATGTTCAACCAATATGGATTGGTCGCGGGTAGTTGGGACCGTACAATCCCATAAGCAATAGAGTTCGCCCATTAATATAACTGTGTTAGGGACGTAAACTCCAAACTTTTAATACTTAAAAATACCCTTATGCGGCTTCTTGAAGTCTTACAAGTCATAGTGGTTGCGGCGCCTAACTGCGAACTCTGCCTTTCAGGTACTGCTGCAGCCATATGAGCTTTGACCCAGACGAGTTCCTGAGAGACTTTTGGGAAAAGCATTTTGGGACCTCTCCTCCCGAGCTTACTTTCGTGCCCCCTCTGAGATCCGTTGGGCCTTGCAAACTGAAAGATTGCTCGAACTGCGTGATAGTTGACTCAACCTCCGCGGACTCTACATCTGGGAAGGATTCCCAATCTCAGCCGATGGAAGAGTAAGCCAACTCAAGTACACACCCAATGGGTGTAGGAGACAATGCCGCAGCTGCTAGAAATAACCCAGGAGGCACATCTGGGAGGGTTGAGAGACCATTGGTTGTGCTTGATATCCGCGGCTCGATGACCCAAGATTGGGTTGAGCAGGTTGCTAAGGCTTTCGAATGTCCAGAAAATTTGACGTGCTCAGCCCCTGCCGCGAACCAAAGACCCTGCACGGTTCTGTCCAACGATGGAATTTGCTTCCCTTTGCACGCCTTCATCTATGGGCTGCGGCTGCCCGTTCCTGTTCCCATCCATCGCATTTTCCAGACAATGAAACTGGCCCCAGCTCTGTTAGATCCCAACGGTTGGAGAGCTGTTCTTGCTGCAGTTGTCCTTTGGGAAAAGTTGTTCAAAAAGGACATTACTCCCATGGAGTTCTTTCATTTCTACCGCCCAAAGTAAAACTCAGTAAAGTTCACGGGCTACTACTATTTTCTAGCCGCAGCAGGGACGAGACCCTTTACATTGGGAGACCGACCAGTGTGAAAAACTGAAAGGGGAAATAATTTTACATCTCCGGTGAAGGCTGGGAGATGCACCCCGAGGAGAACGAGAGGGAAAGATTATATAAAATTCCGCGGCAGTGGGGTTCACCCTCAAAACTAGGTATAAGATTATAGCCGCGTCCTTTAATTTCACGTAACTTCCACTAACATGAATTGTCTTTTCTTTCTGTAGCCCTTGACAGTCTGCACTTGAACACACGGCACGAAAAAAGAGTTGCTGAGGCCGCGAAAGTTCCTGTCGAGCATAAGAAGTTCAGCATACTTGTAACGTCGGCAACTATATTTGAGGCAGGATTCTTCCCAAACAAATCAATTCCTCAACAGATGGAAGCAGAAGGTAATTAGCTGTTCCATTATTTTCATTCTGCGATCATTTTATTTTCTTGAACTTTGTTAAACTCATACCATTCTTTTTCAGGTGAAGAAGTTGATAGGAAGCTGCTGGCTGCGCAGCTGGCAGAGATGGATGAGGACGCAGTCGTCCTGAATAACACCGGGTGAAGCAGAAAAAGGAAGAGGTCCAGAGCCAAGGTACCTGCCGCGGCCCACACTGGAGATAAGACCGCTGATCCTGCCGCGGATCAGGTGATTCATGATGAAGACCCTGTGCATCTTGAACATTTTGATGACAACATAGGGGAAAATTTGGCCGCGGCTGGCCTGATGTTAGCAGAAATCCCCCTCCAACCGTCCTCTCCTCCCCCACCAAATGTAGTGGCAGTTAATGCAAATTTTCCACCTCCCCAATTCCGCGGAGAGTCCGGGCCAGACGGTAGGCCAAGGCCTCAATTAAGGCAGCCTGACCCAAACTCCTCCTGGGACACTACTGCAAAGGCTGCGTGGAGAATGAAGCGAGCCTTGGATGCTGCGGACCTCGACAGGCTGGTTGGGGAGGATCACGAAGATCTGGAGGACTGTGGCCTCCACAGCCTTCTGAGGGTACGTACTAATCATTTAATCTTTGCATCTCATATTTTTTTGTACTTTTGCTAATGTCCTTTATTTCATACAGGCCGCTGATGTCATTGTGGTTCAGAAGAGGAAGTACGAGGCTTTGTACAGGCTGAAAGAGGCCGAGAAGAGTTCTCATGCCGCGGACCTGCAGTCTTCACGGACCTATTCTTTTGAGGCAGGGAAAGCCTCCTCTGCCGCGGCCCTTCTGGCAGCCCATATGGACCTGGAGAAGGCCGACAAGGCCAGAGAGGAAGCAGAGAAGAATTTCAATCAAGCCGCGGAATCTCTGAAATCATCACAGGCCCAAACAGCCGAAGCCGCCTGTGTTGCAGAGATTGCAAATACCAAACTCGCCCTCCTCCAGCAAAAATATCAAGAGCTAGAAGCTAAGTCTGCTCAGAAGGATGAAGCCCACACCGCGGCTGATATGCCCAAGTATGACCTCGGCCTAGAGGAACATATCTCGGCCGAGATGAGAGCCGAGACGTTAGCCGACCCACCGGTGCAGGGGGGCCCACGATATCATCCCTCGGCCAAGGCTACCTCGTCCCAGGCCGACACTGCAACACGCACTTCCCCCGGGACACTTCTCGTGTCACAGATAACATCAACTCCAGGTGCCAAGGAATAGTAACCCCGGTCAACAGTAGGCCAAGATAACAAGAAGCTAAACACACCTTCAGCATGAACCCTACCTCGTAGGAGGCCGAGGTTACCAGGGACCGCTTATCATCAGCACGCTAATGGCTCGTCCCAGGCCGATATAGGTGTATACCTCGGCTGACATAAAGCCGAGATAGCGCATGACACATCACGAATTGATCGGACGACCTACCTTTATAGCTCGGCCTCTCCTAGGCCGAGGCCATTCACCAGCACGACTGTCAAAGTATCCGTAAACATTTGGATAAGGACACCTGGGCCAAGATCAGTTACAACAAGATTATTCCCCACATGTGGGGGGAATATTTCATCATCATCACTTACATGTGGACCTGACAGCTGGCACACCCTCATTGGTGAGGAAACTACACACATGCACATTACATGCATAGGGGGTACATTACACTCCCTAGGCATTATATAAAGGGATCATCCCCTACCTTGCAAAAGCATCCAGATATTGAAACCCTAGCTGAAATTCTGTCTAAGTTTACACTGTAGAGGGAGAAAGAGTTTGAGATGTTGTATCCATGGCCACTAGTGCCTTATTTCAGTGATATTATTCACACACACTCACAGTGGACGTAGGCCGGTTTGGCTGAACCACTTATATTCCTGTATTCATTCCTCTTCTCCTCACCTCATTCTTGCCTTATTCATACAACTGTGCTGCCATTGTTACACCTGTGTTGAGCTTGCAAACTCCTCACCTGGTGGTGCTGATTTTCGACATCATCATTTTGGCGCCGTCTGTGGGAATCGAGAGGATATCTCATCCTCTTTTTCTGCTTTACCTCACCGGAGACTCTGGTGGTGAACCAGAGTCCACCCCTTGTGTGGAGCTGTTTCACCATTGAAAGAGATCCTTTCAGGTATTAAGCTCACCTGCAACTAAGGCTCTATACAGTTTAACACATGGCACCAGACATGCCGCCACCTCTTCCGCCGCCCGGAGGTGGGGGAGCTAGCTCCAGTCAGGCTCCCCCCCAGTCCGAAATGGCGGAGGTGGCAGCTGCCTTGAAATCTTTGGCTGCAACACAACAAGCGATGAAGGAGCAATTTGCACAGCTCAGCCAAACCATGATGATGAGACCACCTGGAGTCTCACCGGACATGATCACCCCGACGGTAGTTCAACCCCAACCGGGTGCCAGGGGACCACCCTAGGCACCGATGAAGGACCAACCTGCACCCCAGCGGAGAAGGGACGTTGCTGACCCTAGGCGTCTGCACCTGGGGAGGCAAGGAAACCCTTGCTCGGAGGACAGGTACGATGACATAGGAGTAGAAGAGGCCCCAGAAGACTGCTGGGAGCCATATGAGGTGTCCGATAATACCGTACGACCTCTTCGGCAAAGCCAAGGATGTGTCGGCCGAAGAAGAGATGAGGTCCAGCAGAGAGGGTCGGCCGTCAACAGGTTGAGCAGAGGCTTGGCCTTCGAGAGGCTAGGACCAGTTAATGACCTAAGACACAGGCTATCGAGGTCAAGGAGTGCAGCAGGCTCCCAAAGAGGGGCTCGGCCAGATCAAGGCCGACCCATGGAGGGAAGAGCAAGGGAACAGGAAGAAGTCAATAGTCAGAGGGTCGTGGCTGGGGAACCCTCTGTCCATCGTAGAGAGGTGGCAGGGGACAACCTCGGCCAAGTTGACGAGAGAAGACCATGGAATGACTCGATCCAACGTCTCGAGGAGAAGATAGGGGACCTCATAAAGAGCAGGGACCCCTTACAGAGGGGCTACATGGAGGGCTCACCATTCGTGGCTAGGATAGTGGGGTTCCCAACCCCCGCTAAGTTCAAGCCTCCTACGGTGACTCCCAAATATGATGGCAGCACTAATCCAGTGCACCATATCGAGATGTATCAGTCAGCCGCAGATATTTACTCGATATCTGATGAGATGAAGTGCAGGGCCTTTTCAGGGACCCTAACGGGGGCCGCGCATAGCTGGTTCACCTCTCTTCCAAAGAATTCAATCGAAAACTTCAAGGGATTGGCCGATCAGTTCATACATAACTTCTGCTTTGGGGTAAGACCTCAGAAGAAGACTACCCACCTCCTATATGTCAAACAGGCTAAGGGTGAAAGCCTGAGAGACTACATAGCAAGATTCAATAAGGAGAAGTTAGAGGTGGAAGACTATGAAGAGAGCATAGCCATGACCGCCCTTATAGGAGGTCTTCGGAAGGGAAAGCTACTATGGAAGCTAGCGGAAGACCCCCCCAAGTCTATGGAAGAGCTGTTGTCCACTGCAGGAAAAGTAATGAATGCGGAGGAGGCGATGGCCGCCAAATACGAGGAGGAGAACCGCGGTAGTGTTGGGAGGTCCCAGGGCAAGAAGGAAGGGAAGAAGCGGTCAGCAAATGACAAGTTCGCCCGTTACACTCCTCTGACCGTGAGTTGTGAACAAATTCTTAATGAGATCAAGAGTGATCGGGCTCTGAGATGGCCAGAGAAGTTGAAGGCTCCGCCACATAAGAGAAATAAAAACCTCTGGTGTGAGTTTCATCAGGACCACGGCCATGTCACAGACAGATGCTTTGCCCTAAAGGACGAGATTGAGAAGATGCTGAAATCCGGGAAGCTAAGAAAGTATGTGGATGGCAAGGCCGCAAAGGGCGGCAGGGAAGACCCTAGGAAGAGAAGAGACGACAAGTGCCGTGGTGATGTCCCGACTGAAAAGCATGACGATTCAGATGGTGATGATGGAGATGACCCGGATCTCCCACCTAGGGATGACAACACCCCGGTGAAGAGGGTAGGAATGGTCTCCTTTGGTATTAGCACCATATGTGGGGGATTCGCAGGGGGTGGATCTGAGGTAGCCGATAGAAAGGCTCATGTAGCGGAGACCAAATCGGTGGTCAAGCCAGAGGTTGTGAATCTGACGTCTTCTAACGTTGTGCAGAAGAGAACAAAGGTGGACATGGACACCCTGGTGGTGGGTTTCTCCCGGCTCGACTTCAAGGGCATCCTGGCCCCCCATGATGACCCCTTGGTCATAACGACAAGGGTGCATGGGTGCGACGTAGGGAGAATCCTCATAGATGGGGGAAGCTCAGCAGATGTAATGTTCTGGCCTTGCTTCAAGAGCTTGGGTCTTAGCAGATCAAGATTAGTGCCATACCACCATCCCTTGATAGGCTTTAGTGGTGAGAAAGTGCACCCGTTAGGCATGTATGAGATGGATGTGCGTATGGGGGATAGGTGGCCTAAGAGGCTGACTAAGAAGATAAACTTTTTTGTGATGGATGAGAATGTCTACTCGGCCTACAACCTCATCATTGGAAGAGTAGCCCTCAAGGAGTTTGAAGCCGTGCCGTCAACGGTCCATCAAATGCTAAAATTCCCGACCCCTTACGGGGTAGGGGAAGTGCAGGAGGATCATACCACGGCACGGGAGTGTTACTTTAACTCAGCTGAAGAGAGGGAGGCCCATAAGAGAGCAACCGCCACCTATAGCATAGACACTCTTGATCCGAGAGATGAAACAAAGCTGAAGAAGGGCGAGGCCGCGGAAGAGGTAGAATCCATGGTCCTCAATGAGGACGAGCCGGAAAAAACCATCCAGGTCGGCAAGGCCCTAGAAACAAAAATTAAGGAAGAGCTGGTAAGCCTTCTCAGGAAGAGGCAGAGTGTCTTTGCCTGGATCCACACCGACATGCCTGGTATAGACCCCGAGGTCATGACCCACAAACTCAACGTGAACGGGGATGCCAGACCAATCAAGCAGAGGAGGAGAATTTACTCCAGAGAGAAGTATGAGGTCATTCGGGAAGAGGTGAAGAAGTTGGAAGAGGCCGAGTTCATACGAGAGGTCACCTACCCAGAGTGGCTCTCAAATGCAGTGATCGTGCCTAAGGCCAATGGAAAGTGGCGGATGTGTGTAGATTTCACAGACCTGAATAGGTCTTGCCCAAAGGACAGTTGCCCCCTACCTAGGATAGACCAGATGGTGGACGCAACAATAGGGCACGAGCTCATGAGCTTCATGGATGCTTATTGGGATTATAATCAAATCTTCATGGATGCCGAAGACTCTGAGAAGACAGCCTTCATCACTGACAAAGGGACATACTGTTACAAGGTAATGCCCTTTGGTCTAAAAAATGCGGGGGCAACATATCAGCGTCTCATCAATAGGATGTTTGAGGATCAGATAGGTAAGACCATGGAGGTGTACGTGGACGATATGCTAACGAAGAGCCTGAAGGCATTTACTCACATGGCAGACCTTGAGAAGACCTTCGATGTCATGGACTCGTATAGAATGAAGCTCAACCCGGCCAAATGTGTCTTCGGGGTAGGAGCTGGGAAGTTCTTGGGGTTCATCGTTAATCAAAGGGGGATTGAGGCAAATCCAGAGAAGATCAAGGCCTTGCTCGACATGAGGACTCCTAGGAGTATCAAGGATGTCCAAAGACTCACGGGAAGAGTGGCAGCCCTGAACAGGTTTGTTTCCAGAGCAACCGATAAGTGTCTTCCATTCTTCAAGGTCCTAAGGAAGGCCTTCCAGTGGGATGAAGAGTGTGAAAAAGCTTTTGATCAGCTCAAGTCCTACTTGGGGTCTCCCCTGCTGCTGTCCCGGCCCATGGCAGGAGAAAGGTTGTTTGTATATCTAGCAGTCTCTGAGTCGGCCATTAGCGCGGCCATCATACGAGAAGAGGGTGGAGTTCAGAAACCAGTGTACTTTAACAGTAAGGCCCTACAAGGGTCTGAACAGAACTATCCCCGGATGGAGAAGTTGGCTTATGCTCTTATCCATGCTTCAAGGAAAATGAAACCCTACTTTCAAGCTCACTCTATAACAGTCCTCACGGGCTCCCCGCTAAGGCAGGTCCTGCATAAGCCTGAGAAGTCCGGAAGATTGATGGCCTGGGCCATTGAACTAGGAGAGTATGATCTTACTTACCAGCCCAGGACAGCCATTAAGGGGCAGGCCCTTGCTGACTTTGTCGCAGAGTTCACTTGGGAAGAGACTGAGTCAGAAAAGAGCTTGGAAGGCGGCGAAGAGAATGGCAGAGGCGTCGCCCGAGATTCGGAAGTGATAGACCCACACATCTTCGGGGACCGAGAAGAGGTAGTCCCAGGCAATGCTCGGAGGAGAATAGAAGAAAACGAAGAGGATCGATACCTCTTCGAAAAAGGAGTGATGAAAGAAGGGGTTTTCTCTTCAGATGAAGACGTATGGAGCCTCTTCGTGGATGGATCCTCCTGTGATGGTGGAAGCGGCGCGGGGCTAGTACTCTCAGCTCCAGATGGCGCCAACATTGAGTATGCCTTAAGATTCAACTTCCAAGCTTCGAACAACGAGTTTGAGTATGAGGCCATGATAGCGGGCCTCTTATTGGCAACAACTCTGCGGGTAAAGCGGCTTCTACTCCATAGCGACTCAAGGTTGGTTGTCAACCAGGTGTTGGGAGCGTACGAGGCCAAGGATGAGAGGATGGCCAGATACCTAAAAAAGGTGAGAGGTTTGCTCGAATTTTTTGAAGAGGCCAAACTGAAGAGAGTGCCGAGATTGAGCAACAATCACGCCGACGCATTGGCAAGGCTGGCCTCGGCAATGAAGACAGACTTGGGAAGAACCATCCCAATTGAAATCCTGGGAAGGGAAAGCATCGAGGAAGACGAGGTATGCAGCCCTTGTCACAACGTGAACCTAGGAGGCTCTTGGATCGACCCGCTCGTCAGATACTTAAGAGAGGGGGAGCTACCTGAGTCCAAGCTGGAAGGAAGAAAGTTGAGGTACAGAGCTGCCAAGTTCTCTTTGATAGGGGATGTCTTATATAAAAAGGGGTTCCTCTTGCCCCTCCTCAGATGTGTGCATCCCATGGAGGTAACCCGGGTCCTGCGGGAGTTTCATGAGGGCTCTTGCTCTAGCCATATACGAGGAAGACCCCTAGCCAAGAGGATCATCACTCAGGGATATTGGTGGCCAACCTTGTCGAGGGACGCCGCCGACTATGTGAAGAGGTGCGACAAATGCCAGAGGTTCGCCACTATCCCTCACCAACCCCATCAGCCTATGACATCAATCTCTTCTCCATGGCCGTTCGCGGTATGGGGAATCGACTTGGTAGGACCTTTGCCAAGAGCAGTCAACAACTATAGATTCTTGATAGTTGCCATTGATTACTTTTCAAAATGGGTAGAAGCCGAACCCATGATACCAATTACGGAGTAGAAGACCTTTCAGTTCATCTGGAAGAACATCATATGTAGGTATGGCCTCCCAAACACGCTCATCTCAGATAATGAGACCCAGTTCAAGAACGCCTCCTTAGAGAAGTATTGCCAAAATGTGGGGATTAAACAGTTCTTCTCATCTCCTGGACGACCCCAAGCTAATGGCCAGACTGAAGTCACAAATAGGACAATCTTGGATGGAATAAAGAAGAGGTTAGAAGACGCGAAAGGGAGATGGATGGAAGAGGTCTACGCTGTGCTATGGGCTTACAGGACCACAGCAAGGACACCCACAGGAGAAACCCCATTCATGCTGGCACACGGTTCGGAGGCCGTCATACCAACGGAGATAGGCTTACCAACTCATCAGATTCAGACCTATGATCCGGACAGCAATGGGGAAAGGAGGAGGTTAGACTTGGACCTCATTGAAGAAAGAAGGGAAGACGCGGAGGTCAGGAAAGTAGCTTACCAGCAGAGGGCAGCAAAGTTCTACAATCAAAGGGTGAAGACAAGACCCATCGCGGTAGGAGACCTAGTGCTTAAGAAAACCCTACAGAAAACAAACAAACTGCACCCGAACTGGCATGGCCCCTACAGAGTAACAGAAGAGGTTGTGCCGGGCACGTATAGGTTAGAGAACCTAGAGGGAGAACCCTTTACCAACCCGTGGAATGCCGACCACCTAAAGAGATATTATGTATAACGTTGCATCTATTTTGTCAATTAAGAATGTACCATCTTGTTGAGAAGAGGTTATGAATAAAGATCAGCTTCCATGGCAAATTCTTGTTTTATTTTAACATCATTCCTTTGGTGATTTATTACGAGGATAACTTCTTAGGTGAGGACCTCAGACCTTAAACATCATTAATTTGGTGACATTATGAGTTACCTCGGCCTAGGTGGTGACCTCAGACCCTCATAACATCCCTTGGTGGTGACGAGGTCTGAGCCCAGACACCTCGGCTAGAGGACCTCAGACCCTTAACATCATTTATTTGGTGATTTATTATGAGGATAACCTCTTAGGTGAGGACCTCAGACATTAAACATCATTAATTTGGTGACATTATGAGTTACCTCGGCCTAGGTGGTGACCTCAGACCCTCATAACATCACTTGGTGGTGACGAGGTCTGAGTTCGGACACCTCGGCTAGAGGACCTCAGGCCCTTAACATCATAAATTTGGTGATTTATTATGAGGATAACCTCTTAGGTGAGGACCTCAGACATTAAACATCATTAATTTGGTGACATTATGAGTTACCTCGGCCTAGGTGGTGACCTCAGACCCTCATAACATCACTTGGTGGCGACGAGGTCTGAGCTCGGACACCTCGGCTAGAGGACCTCAGACCCTTAACATCATAAATTTGGTGATTTATTATGAGGATAATCTCTTAGGTGAGGACCTCAGACCTTAAACATCATTAATTTGGTGACATTATGAGTTACCTCGGCCTAGGTGATGACCTCAGACCCTCATAACCACTTGGTGGTGACGAGGTCTGAGCTCGGACACCTCGGCTAGAGGACCTCAGACTCTTAAGTGAGGACCTCAGACTCTTAAGCGTTGGTTATGGCACCACATTCAGTAATGACTTCAGAGAGCGCATAGCATTCATATACATTCACAAATAAAGATGGACATTTGCATTCAACAAAAGAAAGAAATTTCATAATATTTACGTGTTTGAGAAATTACATACGAGATTACAAGTAAAAAGAAATGCAAAATACAAAAGATTACAAGTCAAACATCTGAAGGAGTAATATTTGATGGCTCATCTGGGTCGGCCTGCTCTGTATTGGTCACTTGAGCTACCTCGTTTGCAGGGTCAGTATCTTCGAGGTCAGTCCCTTCCAGAGTAACCGTTTGACCAGTGGCAGCAGCTTCATCCTCTATCTCCTGCAAGGCCTGGGCAAACTGGGCGTCGGCAAGGCCGAGGCCCACAAAATCTGAGGCCTTAATGATGCCAACCTCGGCCTCCCTTACCTCGGCCCATTTGGAGGTAGCCTTGATACCCCTTTCAAGGTACTCCAAGCCAAAACCTACAAACTCCTCGGAGACCTTATAATCAGCATTTATTGTCTCCGAGGCGTCTGCAAGAGAAGCCTTCACCGCAGCATCAACCTTACCCTGCAAAGCGTCGTCCTTGTCCTTCAGGGCCTTGGTATGGCTCTGAACAAGTGCAGAGATGTCCTTATCTAGGGATTGGACCTTATTCTCAGAGGTCTTAGCCTTGGTCTCAGCCTCCTGCAGCTCGGTCCTCAGACGAGCAACCTCGGCCTTCAGGGTGCCCTCAACTTTTTTCAGCCTCCTGCCCCTTCTGGATGAGAGGCAATTTCCTCAAAGTCCAGTTGGATAGCTGGTACATGGCAGCCGCACCCTGCATAGTAAATGAAGAAGTTAGATGAAAACAACATCAGACGTTATACTTCGGATAAAGAAATGAGTTATACCTGGACTACTCGGTGAAGGCCGAATTCAACCATCATGGGCGTCTCCATGGACCTGAAGAAGCGCTTGTCGGCATCGGTCATCATGTTATTCAGAGCGTCCATGGCCTGTCGGCTGTGGCCGACCACGCTATCAGAAAGTTTTAACTGGTCCAGACGGGCAGATAACGTGTCGGCAGTGACAGGGATAGCAGTGTCTGAGCCCCTCTTTGTCCTGGAGCTCGGCCTCTGTTCCTCAAGAGGATGGACATCGGGTGCCCTCTTCTTAGACTTGGATGTGGAGGGAGCAGGTGGAGGAGCATTCATGCCAGTCTTCTTGACAAGTCTGGACAAGCTCGGTGCCGCCATCTCCCACAACTCGTCCGAAACGTCTGGTGGTTTCTCTGCAAAAGTAAAAAGATACGAGTCAGAAATAAAGTACATATGATAAAAGGCTACACGGTTAAAATAAAAATCCTTACCAAAGTCAGCTAAGGGACTTCCGCCAAGGCCCGTCCCCGAGAGATACTGGGGGGTCAGCAGATGCTCAAATTTGACAAACATCCCATGGGACCCTTGGTCCTGCAGGGCCTTCACCTTTTTGCCATGTTGCACACTAAGTCCATGGTCGGCCCTAGCAGCCATGGTGACTTTTCCCCATTTCTGGGGTATTCTCGGCTCGAAGATGGACGAGGGAATGGAAGAACCAAATTCCCAAGGCCCTGAGGCAAAAAAGTACCTGGGTTTCCAATTATGGTTAGAGGTCTGAGTGACCAGGAGCATCTTTTTCTCAGGCCTCCGAGCCACAAAGTGGTAATAGCTCGGATGGTTCTTGGCCGAGGTAGGGACGTAACAACTAGCAAAGACCTGCACTGGGAGGTCAGAGTGGTGAATCGCCCTCCACAAGATGATGGCCCCTATAATAACCCTCCAGGCATTGGGAGAGAGCTGCGAGGGGGCCAAATTGGTGAATGATAGAATGGTCCTAATGACGGGGTGGATGGGAAGACGAAAACCTAACTTGAACATCTGCTCGTACATGCAGATTTCCCCATCCCTGCAGTGGTAGGCCCTCTCTTCTCTCAGAGGTCTCCTTAAGTGGATAGAGGGGCTAATGGAATATAATTACCTGAAGTGCAGTAAATCCACCTCGGTAATGGTACTCTCGTACTCGTCAGCCTCAGAGGTGTCAACTTCACTTTCGGCATCCTCATCATCGTCAGACTCAACATCGGCTGGAGCAGACGTGGACGGGTTACCGGGGAACCTCTGAGCAAACTCGGCCTCGGTTACGGCTGACAACGGAATAGCATTTAGGATGCCAGGCACGGCCACACTTGGCTCTACAAGTTCAACCTCTGAAGAAGAACTAGAGGTGCTTGTGCCATTCTGAGACGAGGAACGACTAGAGACCTCGGCATGGTCAGGGTTCTGGTCAGCCTGAGTAGTGAAGTCCATGGCCTCTTGGAAAGAGTCCACTGACATTGGATCAGAGGTAGAAGACTCAGACTCGGACATCAGCAAGGTGTTGGCAGAGGCGTCTGTCTGGTAAAAATTTTCAGGAGGACGAGGGTACACCACCTTGAGAGGAGGAGGAAAGAGGGGTCTGATGGGGGACTCTTGCGACCTACGAGCTTCTTCCTGAGCTCTCTCTATTTGTCTAATTTTATCCAAGGTCTTCTCCTTTAGAGATGGAAAGTCTTCAAGAAGTTGGTACAAGGGTCTGAGCATCTGGGGACGACACAAGGATTTTGCAGACCTTAAACTTGGGAATATCCTAAAAACTACAAACAAAGATGGATTGAAAAGTTAAGGGAATTTTAGATCAAACTAAAGAACCTATGCAGGAAGCCTGCCCCACCGGAAAACTCAAGATCTAACCGGAAACCCCAAGATCTCACCGGGAAACTCAAGATCTAACCGGAAAGTTCAAAATTAAAAATATCAAAAACGAAGGAGATGGAGAGGGAAGATACCTGAAGGTGAGGTTGGTGAACAATGTGGAGAGTATCGCGCAGGAAAGGAGGTATCCCTCAGCGGAACAATCGCTGGAGCAGAGGCTAGCTTCGGAGAGAAAAAAAAATCGCAGAAAACAGGGGAGCAATCGCTTGAACAGGAGAGAAATGAGGAAGAAGAAGAAAAAGGAAGGTTTTAGCCTTTAAATACTTGGGCACGATTCCCAAGGCTCATCATTGCCTTGGGAAGCCCAAGGGACAATTGACAGCATGTGCCAACCAAGTGGGCACGCCTTGTCAATGGACAAGTGTCATGCGGGTATTGACTTTGGGGTAAATAGACCTCGGAGGTAAGAACCCCTTAGCCACCACTCTCGCAAATGACTAAGGGCTGGGGGGTGATTGATATGCCCAAGTATGACCTCGGCCTAGAGGAACATATCTCGGCCGAGATGAGAGCCGAGACATTAGCCAACCCACCGGTGCAGGGGGCCCACGATATCATCCCTCGGCCAAGGCTACCTCGGCCCAGGCCGACACTGCAACACGCACTTCCCCCGGGACACTTCTCGTGTCACAGATAACATCAACTCCAGGTGCCAAGGAATAGTAACTCCGGTCAACAGTAGGCCAAGATAACAAGAAGCTAAACACACCTTCAGCATGAACCCTACCTCGTAGGAGGCCGAGGTTACCAGGGACCGCTTATCATCAGCACGCTAATGGCTCGTCCCAGGCCGATATAGGTGTATACCTCGGCTGACATAAAGCCGAGACAGCGCATGACACATCACGAATTGATCGGACGACCTACCCTTATAGCTCGGCCTCTCCTAGGCCGAGGCCATTCACCAGCACGACTGTTAAAGTATCCGTAAACATTTGGATAAGGACACCTGGGCCAAGATCAGTTACAACAAGATTATTCCCCACATGTGGGGGGAATATTTCATCATCATCACTTACATGTGGACCTGACAGCTGGCACACCCTCATTGGTGAGGAAACTACACACATGCACATTACATGCATAGGGGGTACATTACACCCCCTAGGCATTATATAAAGGGATCATCCCCTACCTTGCAAAAGCATCCAGATATTGAAACCCTAGCTGAAATTCTGTCTAAGTTTACACTGTAGAGGGAGAAAGAGTTTGAGATGTTGTATCCATGGCCACTAGTGCCTTCTTTCAGTGATATTATTCACACACACTCACAGTGGACGTAGGCCGGTTTGGCTGAACCACTTATATTCCTGTATTCATTCCTCTTCTCCTCACCTCATTCTTGCCTTATTCATACAACTGTGCTGCCATTATTACACCTGTGTTGAGCTTGCAAACTCCTCACCTGGTGGTGCTGATTTTCGGCATCATCAGCGGCCATACAAAATATGGAAGTTGATCATGGCGACGCCCTCCAGCTAGCCATAGATCATACCGTGGAGTCATTCAAAGGCTCCAAGGATTTCTTCCTCATTAACGACAGGGCATACCTCCGCGGCTACCAGGAGCTGCGGCAGAGAATTATTAGGAACTTCCCTGATGCCAAGGAGATGGTCCTCGCTTGGAAATTAAGTGATGCAGAACATCAAGAGTGCATTGTTGAGCTAAAGGCCGCGGCTGAAGAGAGAGCAAGGCTGAAAGCCCAAGCAGAGGCAACAGCTGAGGAGGGGGAGACAGAGACTGCCGTGGGCAGAGAAGAGGCTGACGATGATGATGACGCGACCTCCTAAATTCTTTATTTCTTGCATAACATTTTTGTAATCTTAGATTTCCGATTGTGGCTGCGGCCTCCATTTTGTAATCTAACTATTAATACAAAGGTTGCGGCCATATTTTTATCACTGATTGCCTACTTAATATTCCTTGCGTTTTAATATTGCATGTTTCACATTGCCTGCTATAATGAATGGTTGCGAGTTACTGCCTCATATTTGCAACTTGCTTCCTGTATTGAAAGAACTTGTAGGACTTGTAGCTAGGTTCGCAGCAGGATAGTATGAACTTGTAGGACTTGTACTATCAGATGAAAACGTTTTCTCGGCATACAACCTCATCGTAGGAAGGGTGGCCCTCAAAGATTTTGAAGCCGTGCCGTCGACGGTCCATCAGATGCTAAAATTCTCGACTCCTTATGGAGTAGGGGAAGTGCAAGGGGACCAGACCATGGCACGAGAGTGTTACTTCAACTCGGTCGAAGAGAGAGAGGACCATAAGAGAGCAACCACCACTTACAGCATTGACACTCTTGACCCAAGAGAAGAAACAAAATTAAAGAAGGGTGAGGCCGCGGAAGAGGTAGAATCCATCTTCGTCAATAAGGACGAGCCAGAAAAACCCATCTAGGTCGGTAAGGCCCTAGAGCTAGGAATCAAGGAAGAGCTGATAAACTTCCTCAGGAGGAGACAAAGTGTCTTCGCATGGAGTCACACAGACATGCCTGGCATCGACCCTGAGGTCATGAGCCACAAGCTCAACGTGGACAGAGATGCCAGGACGATCAAGCAGAGACGAAGAGTGTACTCCAGGGATAAGTATGACATTATCCGGGAAGAGGTGAAAAAGTTGGAAGAGGCTGAGTTCATAAGAGAGGTTACCTACCCGGAGTGGCTCTTAAATGCAGTTATCGTGCCTAAGGTCAATGGGAAGTGGCGAATGTGTGTAGATTTCACTGACCTGAACAGGTTTTTCCCAAAAGACAGCTATCCCTTACCTATGATAGACCAGATGGTGGACGCAACGGCAGGGCACGAGCTCATGAGCTTCATGGATGCTTATTCAGGCTACAACCAAATCTTCATGGATGCTGAAGACTCTGAGAAGACAGGCTTCATTACTAACAAAGGGACGTACTGCTACAAGGTGATGCCCTTCGGTCTGAAAAATGCGGGGGCAACGTATCAACGTCTTGTCAATAAGATGTTCGAGGAGCAAATAGGTAAGACCATGGAGGTGTATGTGGATGATATGCTAACAAAGAGCCTGAAAGCCTGCACTTAGGAAGCGAACCTTGAGAAGACCTTCGATGTCATGGACTCGTACAGAATGAAGCTCAACCCAGCGAGGTGTGTCTTCGGGGTAGGAGCCAGGAATTTCCTGGGGTTCATCGTTAATTAGAGAGGGATTGAAGCAAACCCTGAGAAAATCAAGGCCTTACTCGACATGAAGACTCCCAGGAGTATCAAGGATGTCTATAGACTCACGGGAAGAGTTGCTGCCCTTAACAGGTTTGTTTTTAGGGCGACGGACAAGTGTCTTCCATTCTTTAGAGTTATAAGAAAGGCCTTCCAATGGGACGAAGAGTGTGAAAAAGACTTTGACCAACTAAAGTCTTACTTGGGGTCTCCCTTATTGGTGTCTCGGCCCATCACGGGGGAAAGGTTGTTTGTGTATCTGGCGGTCTCAGAATCATCCATCAGCGCGGCCATCATACGGGAAGAGGATGGGATCCAGAGGCCTGTGTACTTCAACAGTAAGGCTCATCAAGGGTCTGAACAGAATTATCCCCGAATGGAGAAGTTGGCTTATGCCCTGATACATGCCTCAAGGAAGATGAAGCCTTACTTCCAAGCCCACTCCATGGTAGTCCTCACTGACTCCCCACTAAGGCAGGTTCTGCACAAACCTGAGAAGTCTGGAAGATTGATGACCTGGGCTATCGAACTAGGAGAATATGACCTTACCTACCAGCCTAGGACAGCCATCAAGGGGCAGGCCATCACAGACTTTGTCGCAGAGTTCACCTGAGAAGAGGCTGATAGGAGTTTGGAAGAGGCCGAGACATAGAAAGGCTTGGATGATGGCGAAGAGATGAACCGTAGTGTCTTTCGAGATTCAGAAGAGACTGCACCAAACATCTTCCGAGGTTGAGAAGAGGATGTCCCAGGCAAAACTCGGAGCAGAGTAGAAGAAAACGAAGATGATTTATACCTCTTCAAGAAGGGGGTTATGAGAGAAGGGGTCTTCTCATCAGATGCAGACGTATGGAGCCTCTTTGTTGATGGATCTTCCTGTGATAGTGGAAGCGGCGCGGGGCTAATACTCTGGGCTCCAGATGGCACCAACATTGAATACGCCTTGAGATTCAACTTCCAGGCCTCAAACAACGAGTCTGAGTATGAGGCCATGATAGCAGGTCACTTATTGGCAATAACTCTTTGAGTAAAGCGACTCCTACTCCATAGTGACTCGAGGTTGGTTGTCAATCAAGTGTTGGGGGTATAAGAGGCCAAAGATGAAAGAATGGCCAAATACTTAAAGAAGGTAAGAAGGTTGTTAGAGTATTTTGAAGAAGCAAAGCTGAAGAGAGTGCCTCGGCTGAGCAACAGTCACGATGATGCATTGGCAAGGCTGGCCTCAGCAATGAAGACAGATTTGGGAAGGACCATTCCAATCGAGGTCTTAGGAAAAGCAAGCATCGAGGAGGATGAGGTATGTAGCCCTTGTAACAATGTGAACCTGGGAGACTCATGGATCGACCCGCTCGTCAGATACCTAAGAGAAGGAGAGCTACCTGAGTCCAAGATGGAAAGGAGAAAGTTAAGGTACAGGGCTGCCAAGTTTTCAATAGTAGGAGATGTCTTGTACAAAAAGGGGTTTCTATTACCTCTCCTCAGATGTGTGCATCCCATGGAAGTACCCCAGGTCTTACAGGAGGTCCATGAGGGTTCTTGCTCTAGCCACATAGGGGGAAGGCCCTTAGCCAAGAGGATCATCACTCAGGGATACTGGTGGCCTACCTTGTCTAAGGACGCTGCAGACTATGTGAAGAGGTGCAACAAATGTCAAAGGTTCGCCACCATCCCTCATCAACCTCATCAGCCTATGACATCAATATCTTCTCCATGGCCATTTGCGGTATGGGGAATTGACTTAGTAGGACCTTTGCCAAGAGCTGTCAAAAACTATAGATTCTTGATAGTTGGCATTGACTACTTTTCAAAGTGGGTGGAGGCGAAACCGATGATAACAATTACAGAGCAGAAGACCTTCCAGTTCATTTGGAAGAACATCATATACAGATATGGCCTCCCAAACACTCTCATCCCAGATAATGGGACCCAGTTCAAGAACTCCTCCTTAGAAAAGTATTGCCTAAGAGTGGGGATTAAGCAATTCTTCTCATCTCCTGGTTGACCTCAGGCAAACGGCCAGACCGAGGTCACAAACAGAACAATCTTGGATGGAATCATGAAGAGGTTAGAAGATGCGAAGGGGAGATGGACAGAAGAGGTCTACGCAGTGCTATGGGCCTACAGAACCACAGCAAGGACACCAACAGGAGAAACCCCATTCATGCTGGCACATGGCTCAGAGGCCGTCATACCAACAAAAGTAGGACTGCCAACTCATCAGATTCAGACCTACGACCCTGACAGTAATGGGGAAAAGAGGAGGCTAGACCTGGATCTTATCGAAGAAAGAAGGGAAGACGTAGAGGTCAGAAAAGCAGCCTACCAGCAGAGGGCAGCGAGATTCTACAACTAGAGGGTGAAGTCAAGACCCATTACAGTGGGAGACCTAGTGCTAAAGAAGACCCTACAGAAGGCAAACAAGCTACACCCAAACTGGCATGGCCCCTATAAAGTAACAAAAGAGGTTGTGCCTGGCACTTACAGGCTAGAAAACCTAGAAGGAGAACCTTTCACTAACCCATGGAATTCTGACCATCTCAAGAGATATTACATATGATGTTGCATAGAATTTTATGTAAATGTACAATCTTACTGAGAAGAGGTTATTAATAAAGATCAGTTTCCATATCAGTTCTTGCTTCGTTCTTTAGACCAGAAATTTATTATGAGGCTAACGTCTTAGTTGATAACTTCAGAACCTCATAACATCACTCGGTGGTGAAGAGGTCTGAGCTCGGACACCTTAGTAGATGAACTCTGACTCTTAACATCACTAACTTGGTGAAATGAGGATAACATCTTAGGTGATGACCTCAGACCCTCATAACATCACTCGGTGGTGACAAGGTCTGAGCTCAGACACCTTAGCAGATGACCTGAGACCCTTAACATCATTAATTTGGTGAAATTTATTATGAGGCTAACGTCTTAGGTGATGACCTCAGACCCTCACAACATCACTCGGTGGTGACGAGGTCTGAGCTCAAACACCTTAACAGATGTAACTTGTAGGAACATTCCGTGTAGTCAAGAGTCTGCAATTTTGAGAATATGAAGTTAATTTGAAAATATCTAGATTAGTCTTAAAAACAAGGTGTTTGACGGTGAAAATCCAAACCAGCCCACAAATGGCCACGCAAGAGGCACAAACACCTCGCGTGAGACTAATGTGACTGGTAGGAACTGACCGTGTAGTAGGGGGTCTCCCGGTCGGAGAATATGACGATAATTTGAAAATATACAAATTAGGCTTAAAAATAAGCCGTTTGAGGGTGAAAACAAAAACCAGACGCCAAACGGCCCCGTTATAGGCACGAACACCTTGCACAAGACTAATGTAACTTGTAGGAACTGACCATGTAGTTATGGATCTCCCAGTTAGAGAATATGATGATAATTTGAAAAGATGTAGATTAGGCTTAAAAATAAGTCGTTAGACGGTGAAAACCCAAACCAGCTCCCAAACGACCCTGTGAGAGGCACGAACACGTCGCACGGGACCAATGTAACTTGTAGGAACTGACCGTGTAGTCGCAGGTCTCCTAGTTTCAGAATATGATGATAATTTCAAAAAATCTAGATTAGGATTAAAAATATGCCGTTTAAGGGTGAAAACCTAAACTAGCCCCTAACGGCCCCGTAAGAGGCACGAACACCTCGCACATGACCAATCTAACTTGCAGAAACTGTTCATGTAGTCACGGGTCTTCCGGTTGGAGAATATGAAGATAGTTTTAAAATATCTAGATAAGGCTTAAAAATAAGCCGTTTGGGGGTGAAAACCCAAACCTGGCCCCAAACGTCCCCGTAAGAGGCACGAATACCTCGCACGGACTAATGTGACTTATAGGAATTGACCGTGTAGTCATGGGTGTCATGATTTGTGAGTATGAGGATAATTTGAAAATATCTACATTTGTCTTAAAGACAATTCGTTTGAGGGTGAAAACCCAAACCAACCTCCAAACGACCTCGTAAGAGGTACGAACACCTCGCGCGGGACCAATGCAACTTGTAGGAACTAACCATTTAGTCATGAGTCTCCTGGTACTAAAATGTGAGGATGATTTGAAAATATCAATATTAGGCTTAAGAATAAGCCGTTTGAGGTTGAGAACCCAAACTAACCCCCAAACGGCACCATAGCTGGCACGAACACCTCGCACGGGACAAATGTCACTTGTAGGAACATACCGGATTGTCGCAGGTCTACCAATTTTAGAATATGATGATAACTTGAAAATATCCATATTAGGTCTAAAAATAAGTTATTTGAGGGAGAAAATACAAACTAACCCCCAAATGGCCCCGTAAGTGGCACGAACACCTCGCACGGGACCAATGTAACTCATAGGAACTGTCTGTGTAGTCACAGGTCTCCCAGTTGGTGACTATTATGATAATTTGAAAATATCTAGATTAGGCTTAAAAATAAGCCCTTTGGGGTGAAAACCCAAACCAACCCCCAAACGGCCATGTAAGAGGCATGAACACCTCGCACAGGAATAATGTGACTTGTAGGTACTAATTGGGTAGTCGAGGGTCTCCCGATTAGTGAATATGCTGATAATTTGAAAATATCTAGATTAGGGTTAAAAATAAGTTGTTTGAGGGTGAAAACCCAAATGAGACCCTAAACGCCCCTGTAAGAGGCACGAACACAATGCATGGGACCAATGTAACTTGTAGTAACTGAGCATGTAGTCACGGGTCTCCAGATTAGAGAATATGAGGATGATTTGAAAATATCTAGATTTGGCTTAAAAATAAGTCGTTTAATGATGAAAACCAAACCAGTCCCCAAACGACCCCGTTAGAGGCACGAACACTTCGGACGGGACCAATGTAACTTGCAAAAAGTGACCTTTTAATTATGGGTCTCCCGATTTAAGAATATGAAGATAATTTGGAAATATTTAGACTAGGATTAAAAACAGGCCGTTTGAGGGTGATAACCTAAGTCAGCACCCAAACGGCCCGTAAGAGTCACGAACACCTCGCACGGGACCAATGCAACTTGTAGGAACTGACCGTGTACTCGCGGGCCTCCCAATTTGAAAATATGATGATAATTTGAATATATCTAGATTAGGCTTAAAATTAAGCTATTTGAGGGTGAAAACCCAAACCAGCTCCGTAAGTGGCACGAACACCTCGCTTGGGACCAATGTGACTTATCGAAACTGACCGCGTAGTCGTCGGTCTCCCAATTTGGGAATATGATGATAATTTGATAATATCTGGATTAGGCTTAAAAGCAAACCGTTTGAGGGTGAAAACCAAAACTACGCCCTAAACGGCCCAGTAAGAGGCACAAACACCTCGCATGGGACTAATGTAACTTGTAGGAACTGACCGTTTAGTCACGAGTCTTCCAGTTTAAGAATATGATGATAATTTGAAAATATGTATATTAGGCTTAAAAATAAACCATTTGAGGGGGAAAACCCAAACCAGATCCCAAATAGGCCCGTGGAAGGCACGAACACCTCGCACGGGCCCAATGTGAAGTGTAGGAACTGGCCGTGTAGTCGTGGATCTCCCAATTGAAAATATGATGATAATTTCCAAATATGTTGATTAGGCTTAAAACGATCCATTAAAGGGTGAAAACACAAATCAACTCCCAAAAGGCCCCATTAGAGGCACGGACACCTCGCTCGAGACCAATGTAACTTGTAGGAACTGTCTGTGTAGTCATGAGTCTCCCAGTCTGAGAATATGAAGGTAATGTGAAAATATCTACATTAGGCTTAAAAACAGGTAGTTTGAGGGTGAAATCCCAAAAATCACCCAAACGGCCCCGTAAGAGGCACGAACACCTCACACGGGACTAATGTGACTTTTAGGAACTGACCGTGTAGTCATGGGTCTCACAATTTGTGAATGTGATGATAATTTGAAAATATCTAGATCACGCTTAAAATAAAGCCGTTTGAGGGTGAAAACCCAAACCAGCCCCCAAAAGGCCCCGTAAGAGGCACGAACACCTCGCACGAGAGCAATGTAACTAGCTGGAACTGACCATGTAGTCACGGGTCTCCGAGTTTGAGAACATGTCGATAATTTCAAAATATCTAGATTAGGCTTAAAAACATGCCATTTGAGGGTGAAAATCAAAACCAGCCTCGAAACGACCCCGTAAGAGGCACGTACAGCTCACACGAGACTAGTGTAACTTATAGGAACTGACCGTGTAGTCGAGGGTCTCCCGATTTGAGAATATGATAATAATTTGAAAATATCTAGATTATACTTAAAAACAAGCTGCTTGAGGGTGAAAACCCAGACAAGCCCCTACACAGCCTCGTAACAGGCACGAACACCTCGCACAGGATAAATGTATCTTGTAGGAACTGACCGTGTAGTCACTGGTCTCCTGATTTGAGAATATGATGATAATTTGAAAATATCTAGATTAGGTTTAAAAATAAGCCGTTTGAGGGAGAAAACCCAAACTAGACCCTAAATGGCCCCGTAAGAGGCACGAACACCTCGTACGGGACCGCTGTAACTTATAAGAACTGTCCGTGTAGTCACGGGCAACCCAGTTTGAGAATATGAAGATAATTTGAAAATATCTAGATTAGGCTTAAAAATAAGTCGTTTGACGGTGAAAACCCAAACCAACCCCCAAACGACCCTGTAAGAGGCACGAACACCTCGCACGGGACTAATGTGACTTGTAGGTACTGACCGGGTAGTCGAGGGTCTCCTGATTTGTGAATATGATGATAATTAGAAAATATGTGCATTAGGATTAATAACAATCCGTTTGAGGGTGAAAACCCAAACAAGACCCCAAATGGCCTCGTAAGAGGCACGACCACAGTGCACGGGACCAATGTAACTTGTTGTAACTGACCATGTAGTAATGAGTCTCCCAATTTGAGAACATGATGATGATTTGAAAATATGTAGACCAAGCTTAAAAATAAGCCGTTTGAGGATGAAAACCCAAACCAGTCCCCAAATAGCCCCGTAAGATGCACGAACACCTTACACGGGACCAATGTAAGTTGTAGGAGCTGACCATGTATTCACGGGTCTCTCGGTTTAAGAATATGAAGAAAATTCAAAAAAATTTAGATTAGGCTTAAAAATAAGTGGTTTGAGGGTGAAAACCCGAACCATCACCCAAACAGCCACATAAGAGTCACGAACACCTCGCACGGGATCAATATATCTTGTAGGAACTGACCGTGTAGTCGCGGGTCTCTCGGTTTGAGAATATGACGATAATTTGAAAATATCAAGATTAGGATTAAAAATAAGCCGTTTGAGGGTGAAAACCCAAACCAACCCCCAAACGGCCCCATAAGTGGCACAAACACCTCGCTCGGGAGGAATGCGACTTGTAGGAACTGACCGCGTAGTCGTGGGTCTCTCGATTTGAGAATATGATGATGATTTGAAAATATCTAGACCAAGCGTAAAAATAAGCCGTTTGAGGATGAAAACCCAGACCAGCCCCCAAATGGCCCCATAAGAGGCATGAACACCTCAGATGGGAAAAATGTAACTTGTAGGAGCTGACCGTGTAATAGCGGGTCTCCCGGTTTAAGAATATGATGATAATTTGAAATATCTAGATTAGGCTTAAAAAAAACCGTTTGAGGGTGAAAACCCAAACCAGCAACCAAATGGCCCCGTAAGTGTCATGACCACCTCGCACGGGACCAATGTAACTTGTAGAAACTGACCGTATAGTCATGGGTCTCCCCGATTAGAGAATAATACGATAATTTGAAAATATTTAGTTTAGGCTAAAAATAAGCCGTTTGAGGGTGAAAACCCAAACCAACCCCCAAACGGCCGCGTAAGTGGCACGAACACCTCGCTCGGGACCAGTGTGACTTGTAGGAACTGACTGTGTAGTCATGGGTCTCCCGATTTAGGAGTATGACAATAATTTGAAAATATCTGGTTTAGGCTTAAAAACAAGCTGTTTGAGGGTGAAAACCAAAACTAGGCACCAAATGGCCCCGTAAGAGTCACAAACACCTCGCACGTGACTGATCTAACTTATAGGAACTGACCGTGTAGTCACTGCTCTCCCGGTTTAAGAATATGATGATAATCTAAACATATCTATATTAGTCTTAAAAATAAGACGGTTGAGGGGAAAACCCAAACCAGCTCCCAAATGGACCCGTGAAAGGCAGGAAGACATCACACGAGCCCAATGTCACTTGTAGGAACTAACCGTATAGTCATGGGTCTCCCAGTTTGAAAATATAACCATAACTTCAAAATATATAGATTAGGCTTAAAAATAATCAATTAAATGGTGAAAACCCAAACCATCTCCCAAACGGCCCCGTAAAAGGCACGAATACCTTGCATGGGACCAATGTAACTTGTAGGAACTATCTGTGTAGTCACGAGTCTCCCAGTTTGAAAATATGAAGGTAATTTAAAAACACCTACACTACACTTAAAAATAAGCCGTTTGAGGGTGCAAACCCAAACCAGACACCAAACGGCCATGTAAGAGGCACGGACACCTCGCAAGGGACTAGTGTGACTTATAGGAAGTGACCGTCTAGTCGCGGGTCTCATGGTTTGTGAATATGACGATAACTTGAAAATATCTCGATTAGGCTTAAAAACAAGCCGTTTGAGGGTGAAAACCCAAACCAGCCCCCAAAAGGCCCCGTAAGAGGTAAGATCACCTCGCAATGGAGCAATGTAACTTTTTGGAACTGACCATGTAGTCGCGGGTCTCCCGATTTAAGAATATCATGATAATTTGAAAATATGTAGATTAGGCTTAAAAATAAGCCCCTGAAGGTGAAAACCCAAACCAATCCCCAAACGGCCCTATTAGAGGCATGAACACCTCACACAGGACTAATGTGACTTGTAGGTACTGATCGATTAGTCGAGGGTCTCCCTAACAGTGAATATGATGATAATTTGAAAATATCTAGATTAGGATTAAAAACAAGCCGTTTGAGGGTGAAAACCCAAAGAAGACCCTAAACGGCCCCGTAAGAGGCACGAACACAACGCGTGGGACGAATGTAACTTGTAGTAACTGGCCATGTAGTCACGGGTCTTCTGATTAGAGAATATGGGGATGATTTGAAAATATCTAGATCAGGCTTAAAAATAAGCCGTTTAAGGATGAAAACCCAAACCAGTCCCCAAACGGCTCCGTAAGAGGCACGAACACCTTGCACGGGACCAATGTAACTTGTAAGAACTGACCGTGTAATTATGGGTCTCCCTGTTTAAGAATATGACGATAATTTGAAAATATCTATATTAGGCTTAAAAACAAGCCGTTTGAGGGTGAAAACCTAAACCAGCACCCAAATGGCCCCGTAAGAGTCACGAACACCTCGCACGGGACTAATGTAACTTGTAGGACCTGACTGTGTAGTCGCGGGTCTCCTAGTTTGATATTATGTTGATAATTTGAAAATATTTAGATTAGGCTTAAAAATAAGCCGTTTGAGGGTGAAAACCCAAACCAGCCGCCAAACGGCCCCGTAAGTGGCACGAACACCTCGCACGGGACCAATGTGACTTATAGGAACATACCGCGTAGTCGTGGGTCTCCTAATTTGGGAATATGATAATAAATTGATAATATCTGGATTAGGCTTGAAAACAAACCGTTTGAGGGTGAAAACCAAAACTAGGGCCCAAATGGCCTAATAAGAGGCACGAACACCTCGCACGGGACTAATGTAACTTGTAAGAACTGACCGTTTAGTCACGGGTCTTCCGATATGAGAATATGATGATAATTTGAAAATATGTATATTACGCTTAAAAATAAGCCGTTTGAGGGGGAAAACTCAAACTAGCTCCCAAACAGGCCCTTGAAAGGCACGAACACCTCGCATGGGACTAATGTAACTTGTAGGAACTGACCGTATAATCATGGGTCTCTCAATTTGAGAATATGATGATAATTTCCAAATATATTGATTAGACTTAAAAATGAGCCATTAAAGTGTGAAAACCCAAACCAACTCCCAAACGGCCACATTAGAGGCACGAACACATCGCATGGGACCAATGTAACCTGTAGGAACTATCTGTGTAGTCACGAGTCTCCCAGTCTGAGAATATGAAGGGAATTTGATAATATCCACATTAGGCTTAAAAACAGGTCGTTCGAGGGTTAAATCCAAAAAAAGCCCCCAAACGGCCCCATAAGAGGCACGAACACCTCGCACGGGACTAATGTGACTTTTAGGAACTGACCGTGTACTCGTGGGTATCACGATTTGTTAATATGATGATAATTTGAAAATATCTAGATCAGGCTTAAAAATAAGCCGTTTAAGGGGGAAAGCCCAAACCAACCCCCAAAGGCCCCGTAAGAGGCACGAACACCTCGCACGGGAGCAATGTAACTTGAAAGAACTGACCATGTAGTCACGGGTCTCCGGGTTTGAGAACATGACGATAATTTGAAAATATCTAGATTAGGCTTAAAAACATGCCGTTTGAGAGTCAAAATCCAAACCAGCCTCTAAACGGCCCCGTAAGAGGCACGAACACCTCATACAGGACTAATGTAACTTGTAGGAACTGACCGTGTAGTCGCGGGTCTCCCGATTTGAGAATATGATGATAATTTGAAAATATCTAGATTATACTTAAAAATAAGCCGCTTGAGGGTGAAAACCCAGGCCAGCCCCGTAATAGCCCCATAACAAGCACGAACCCCTCGCACAGGACAAATGTAACTTATAGGAACTGACTGTGTAGTCACAGGCCTCCCAGTTTGAGAATATAACGATAATTTGAAAATATCAAGATTAGGTTTAAAAATAAACCGTTTGAGGGAGAAAACCCAAACTAGCCCCTAAATGGCCCCGTAAGAGGCACGAACACCTCGTACGTTACCAATGTAACTTATAGGAACTGTCCGTGTGGTCACGGGTCTCCAAGTTTGAGAGTATGAAGATAATTTGAAAATATCTAGATTAGGATTAAAAATAAGCCGTTTGATGGTGAAAACCCAAACCAGCCCCCAAACGGCCCTATAAGAGTCACGAACACGTCGTACGGGGCAAATGTGACTTATAGGTACTAACTGGGTAGTGGAGGGTCTCCCGATTTGTGAATATGATGATAATTAGAAAATATGTAGATTAAGATTAATAACAAGCCGTTTGAGAGTGAAAACCCAAACGAGACCCCAAACATCCTCGTAAGAGGCACGAACACAACGCACGGGACCAATGTAACTTGTTGTAACTTACCATGTAGTCACAAGTCTCCCAATTTGAGAAAATGATGATGATTTGAAAATATCTAGACCAGGCTTAAAAACAAGTCGTTTGAGGATGAAAACCCAAACCAGTCCCCAAACGGCCCCATAAGAGGCACTGACACCATGCACGGGACCAATGTAACTTTTAGGAGCTCACCATGTAATCACGGGTCTCCCAGTTTAATAATACGAAGAAAATTTTAAAATATTTAGATTAGGCTTAAAAACAAGTCGTTTGAGGGTGAAAACCCAAACCAGCACCCAAACGGCCCCATAAGAGTCACGAACAGCTCGTACAGGACCAATATAACTTATCGGAACTGACAGTGTAGTCGAGAGTCTCTCGGTTTGAGAATATGATGATAATTTGAAAATATCTAGATTAGGCTTAAAAATAAGCCGTTTGAGGGTGAAAACCCAAAC
This sequence comes from Sambucus nigra, assembly GCA_949130495.1. NCBI lineage: Eukaryota > Viridiplantae > Streptophyta > Magnoliopsida > Dipsacales > Adoxaceae > Sambucus > Sambucus nigra. The sequence goes on along the minus strand of OX422218.1, from coordinate 25,104,140 downwards.
TAACCCCCAAAGGGCCCTGTAAGAGGCACAAACACCTCGCATAGGACTAATGTGACTTATAGGAACTGAGTGTGTAATTGCGGGTCTCTCGGTTTAAGAATATGAAGATAATTTGAAAATATCTAGATTAGGTTTAAAAATAAGCCGTTTGAGGGTGAAAACCCAAACCAGCATCCAAATGGCCCCGTAAGTGTCATGAACACCTCGCACTGGACCAATATAACTTCTAGGAACTGACCGTATAGTCGTGGGTCTCCCTATTAGAGAATAAGATGATGAGTTGAAAATATTTAGATTATGCTTAAAAATAAGCCGTTTGAGGGTGAAAACCCAAACCTACCCCCAAATAGCCCCGTAAGTGGCACGAACACCTCGCTCGGGACCAATGTGACTTATAGGAACTGACTATGTAGTCATGGGTCTCCCGATTTAGGAATATGACAATAATTTGAAAATATCTGGATTAGGCTCAAAAGCGAGCCGTTTGAGGGTGAAAATCAAAACTAGGCCCCAAACGGTCCCGTAAGAGGCACAAACACCTCGCACGGAACTAATGTAACTTATAGGAACTGACCGTGTAGTCACTGGTCTCCCGATTTAAGAATGTGATGATAATTTAAACATATGTATATTAGTCTAAAAAATAAGACATTTGAGGGGAAAACCCAAACCAGCTCCCAAATTGACCCGTGAAAGGCATGAACACATCACATGATACCAATGTAACTTGTAGGAACTAACCATGTAGTCATGGGTCTCCCGGTTTGAAAATATAATGATAATTTCAAAATCTTTAGATTAGGCTTAAAAACAAGCCATTAAATGGTGAAAACCCAAACCATCTCCCAAATGGACCCGTGAGAGGCACAAATACCTCGCACGGGACCAATGTAACTTGTAGGAACTATCCATGTGGCCAGGAGTCTCCCAGTTTGAAAATATGAAGGTAATTTAAAAATACTTACATTAGGCTTAAAAACAATCCGTTTGATGGTTAAAACCCAAACCGGCCACTAAAAGGTCCCATAAGAGGCGTAGTCACCTAGGAATGGAGCAATGTAACTTGATAGAACTGACCATGTAGTCACGGGTCTCCCGATTTGAGAATATGATGATAATTTGAAAATATTTAGATTAGCTTAAAAACAAGCCGTTTGAGGGTAAAAACCCAAACTAGTCCCTAAATGGCTCCATAACAGGCACGAACACATCGCACGAGACTAATGTAACTTATAGGAACAAACTATGTACTCGCGGGTCTCCCGATTTGAGAATATCATGATAATTTTAAAATATCTGGATTAGGCTTAAAAACAAGCCGCTTGAGGTTGAAAACCCAAACCAACCCCTAAACGACCCCGTAATAGGCACGAACACCTCGCATGGGAGTAATGTAACTCATAGGAACTGACCGTGTAGTCGCGGCTCTCCTGATTTGAGAATATGATGATAATTTGAAAATATCTAGATTAGGCTTAAAAATAAGCCGCTTGAGGGTGAAAACCCAAACCATCCCCTAAATGGCCCCGTTAGAGGCACGAACACCTCGCACGGGACCAATATAACTTGTAATAATTGACCGCGTAGTCACGGGTCTCCCGATTTGAGAATATGAATATAATTTGAAAATATTTAGATTAGACTTAAAAATTAGTCATTTGAGGGTGAAAACCCAAACCAGCACCCAAACGGCCCCGTAAAAGTCACGAACACCTCGCACGGGACAAATGTAACTTGTCGGAATTGACCGTGTAGTCATAGGTCTCCTAATTTGAGAATATGATGATAATTTGAAAATATCTAGATTAGGCTTAGAAACAAGCCGTTTGAGGGTAAAACCCCAAACCAGTGTAATACCCCATACTTCTATGGATAATTTAAATTCCATAAATGGGTAAAACTTGGGAAATTTGTGAGAAAGATAATTTTTGGAGTTTATGCGGGCTAGATGATTTTCGATGGATGCTACATCACTTTTGGGATTCAGTAAATGAGCTTCACCATTTTAATTACATGTCGCAATTGGTTTAAGCGACAAAGGATAATGTTTTAATTGGAAAGCCCATAAGGAGATGTTTTGGGTTTAATTGGTGAATTGCGGTCAAGTAAATCGGATGGAAATTTCGAGTGTGCAGTTGGTTTTTAAATGGTCGAGATAGTCAGAATAGAGTATCCGGGAGTAGTGTTTGGACTCCGAGAAATTTTGGACCAGTAGGGACTCGTAATTGAGTAAACGATTCATTTTTGGGTTTAATAAGGGATAAGCCATTTTCGCTCCAAAGACACGAGAGAGTGGGAGAAAGGAAAGAAAATGAGAAAAAAAAGAGGAGGGGAAAGGAGGAGAGAAAAGAGGAAGAAAAAGGGATATTCTGGCCAAACTCCACTGGATTCGACTCGAGATCATCGAATTTCATCCTCCAGGCAAGTGTTTACTTGCTTTATTTCATTTACTGTATATATCTCATATTATAGTGGGTAAACTATATAATTTTAGGTTAAAACCCTTTAAACAAAATTGGAAAATTTGAGTATGAGTTTACATATTGATGTAATGTAAACTCTTAATGATTTAAAGTATTAAATCCATGATAATGGAGTGTAAAAACGATTAGAAATGGGGGAAATGGCAAAACCAGGGTTTAATGGGTTTTTGGGTTCAATTATACGAAAATTTGTTTAATCCTCTAAATTTATTGATGCATTTGTTAAAAATCATTGAGAAATTGAATATAGTGTTGTTGGTAGAGATTTGAGAACATAAAAACGGAGTTTTGGATTGTTGGTTGGTATTTTGAGAAACTGATTTTTGAGGAACTGGTATGGTCGGTCGACCACGTCAATGAATAAGGGCCTACTGGTTTGTTTGTTAGTTTTAATTTCAAACCGTGGTCGATCGGGGGTCCAGGGTCGGTCAACCGACACTCTGTTTTCAGCCCAAGATTTGGGAAATTTTTAGTCCTTCTCCTCTTTGGGTTTTAAAGCTTAGGGGCCTTCTAAATTAGAGTATAATAGAAGGTTATGATCTAAAGTACTTGAGGAGTTGTGAATTCACCTTAGGTCATTTGAAAGGTAAATTTTGGATATGTACCTATTGAATGTGTGTGTGTGTGTGTGTTGTGTGTGTCCAGTCACAGGGACGCCTGGATCATAATTCCTTCGAGTCTGATGTCTGCTTCAGCAGCTGTGGATGTATGCAAGTTTACTGTAGACGTTTTTATCCTTGTAATCTAGATATGAGGTATTGTATAAATATTCGGGCTAATAACCCAAGTGCATTTATTTATTCTTTTACCGCATTTTATGCGAAACTCAATTGGGTTGTATTATTGTTAAACCGAGTGTTCGGTTATTTTATTTAATTTTCAGTCTTATATATAAACTGTGTGGATGTTTTATTTGAATGGTTTGTTTAAAAAGATTAGTTGAATAAAATTTTGTTGCCAGCCTAATAGGTTATTATTAATTAAATTTGATTTTTGACTGTGATGCTAATAATGAACCATATGAGAATGCTGTTTTAATTTGGTACATGATTGATGTCCAGATATTTTATTAGGTGGGGTGTCACAGATAGTATCAGAGCATCAGGTTCAAGTGTCCTTAGGAATCACTACGGACGTGTTACGCTTTCAGCGTTGCTTTCGATTTGATATAGAGGCTTAGAATTAGGATTGTTTATTCCTCTTGTGAGATTTCGTTCTCCTTCCATTTCATAATATTATAGTAATATTTTGCTCGCTCGTTCGAGTTCGTGTGCTGATCGATGAAGGACAACCACAGACGGCTATTGGAAGGGTAGTAGAAGGCGGGACTTATTTGGAGCGGTTAGTTGAAGTCGGAGACTCGGACCGCAGTAGAGGTCACTCTCCCTATGGCATTCGTCAAAGATGGTTGCATTGACTACTAAAGAATAGTAGTTATGAGTATCCAAGTACCACTGTAGTATAAAGTGGTGCTAAAATTGAATTACACAGTGAAGTAAATTGGGAAAAAGGTCCGAAGTTCTTTGATAAGGACCATATGTTGAAGTTTAAGTTATACGACGTAAGTGTAGTGTGATTCAGCAGAAGTGAATGGCACAGAAGCTTTGGCATAAAGCATGTTGTGGTAATACCCACATGTGAACATTTGAGGAAAAAATTTCACTTGTGGAAGAAATATTGAAATGGTGAGAACGGTGGTCACCATATTCGGGGGAACGGGACATGTAGCTCGTATAGGAATATCACGGACGGTTTTAAATGAAAAATTCCTTTGGTTGATTAGGAAGGATAAGAATACACTTTTGGATTATTCACATAAGTATCGGTTAGAGGCCGATAGTGAATAAAGAGTGATATGGAGAAGTGAACCCAGTACCTAAGTAAGGTAGGCACAGTGAAGACAGAGACCTTTAGTGGAATGATAGGCTCATTGGATAAGTCTTGCTAACACTTGTATCCATGGAACCCCATTGGTGGACATCCTCCCGAGGAATTCATTGAACAAGGGCTATTAAGGCGTGTGGCGGAGTTTCCTTTTAACGAAGAAGTTAAGGGAAATATGAAGGCAATCATTAGGATCAAGACTATAGAGTCCAAGATACTGATAACCTTAACATGTTCAGGGTGACCATAAGGGGGAAAAGTTGCAACGTGGAAGGTAGAACCACGCGCTATGGCCTTGCACGGTAGGAATTAAAGGAAAAAAATAGGGTGCCAAGGTGGGGCATCGATTAAAGTATTTTTGTTTCTATTAGGGCAAGTATATCATGTTCGGGAACCATTTGGTGTAACTAGGGAGATTGGCGAAGTTATTGTTATGAGTTTCATCTCGGATGAAGGAGGTATATTCTGTGTGACAAGATTCTGTCACAGTATTTTATTAGCCCTAGATTCGTGAGTGATTCTAGTTTAATAATAGTATCGATAACATTATATAGTATATGTTTACATCGTTTTTCTCAATAGCAGGGCTCAATTTTCTTCATTCGTTATGAAAACAGATGTTGTTATTTTGAGCTTATATTTATTTTAGATTACTCGTTTTGTATGGGGTATATGAGTATGATGTTATTTTGAATATAATATGATCTTCGTTGATCGGAGCGATAGCAGTCTAATGATTGCAAGATTATCGTGTTCGCGATTCCAGGGTGTAATAGGTTGAGTTCGCCTCTAATATATGTATAGATGGAACTTCGGTGATCAGATGTTTCATTATCGTGATATGAGTGCGTGGCGACCTTGTAGATATGATTTATGGTATTCCGGGTATATCATTGAGCTGTGAGTTTAAGCTCATTGTGGTTTGCGCTAAGGACTTATATCTAGTATGAGTGCTTGGATGTGTAGCTCTTGGAAAGGAATAGGAGTTCAGACCACATTTTTTTGAAAGAGGGGACAGGGTTATCCCGGTTACACATTAAAGCTAAAGGACCTTCACGATCGACAAAGTTAAGTAGTAGTGTACTAGAGGGGTTTCTTGTTTGGATTTCACTTGCGAGACGCTCCACTCATGAACCTTAACAAGGTCGGGAGTGGGGAGATGTTATAGAATGCAAGGATGTTGGTTTTGATGATAAGTCACATAGTGTGAAGGAAGCACTATAGACTATGAGTCGTATGATGATGGTATGCTTATGGAAATATAAATGCTATGGAGAAGCACTCACATGGTCCTCTCACCGCAAATATCTGGGTGAGGCAGGAATTAGAGAAATTGATTTGAGGCTTATAGTCGGGCCTTGGATGAAAAGGCAATTTTTTGAGGTAGTTTGTTTTGGGTATGATGTCCAGAACATATTAGAAGAGAGTAGGCGCCTCGATTAGTTAGACTTTCCATTTAGCCAAGGTGGAAGGATAGAGTGGTAAAAGATCATTAGTAGGTTAGCGAGGTAGGACTTAGGACATCCCGATGTTTTGCCTTAGTCTGTTATATCTCGATCAACAATAATGCGAGGGAGTAATGTAACATGAGGGTTCCCGATTTGGATTTCTCTTTGCAAGACATCCCACGCATGAAACCGAGCAAATGTCAGGAATTGAGAAAGGTCTTGGGGACTAGGGACGCAATTTAGGATAGTATTCATTTCAAGTGGGTAGGAAAACTCATCGATCGTAGGATAATTATGAAGCATGTTTCGCAGAATTAGTAGCACCGACGTAAGGAGCTAGTTGTGAGTTAACCACAAGAAGATTAATGGATTAACTTTGAAGAAGGATTTGATTTCCAAGAATAGGAAGAATTGAATTTTACAATTTAAGAAAACCCATGTGTGAGTATTACACCGAGGGAATAAGGCCCATTATTTAGAGAGAGTGTGCGTGTTGGACGTTTACAATAGTTGTACAGAGAAGCACGGGTTATAAGGTGTGTGGGTACCCTCATAAGTTAATTTTATATAACGCCAGAAATAGAAAGGGTGTAGTATTTAAAGTTGAAGATTATGCCATGAGGCAGTCATAAATGGATTTTGAAATGTGTTGGATGGATTGTTGTAAGAGGTACGCGATAATCCAATTGTATAGGGCAATAAGAGGTAGCAGGCCAAGATAAGCGATGAGACTAATAGGAGTAGTCAAGCATTAGAATAATTTCCTTTCTGAGGGAAATTAGATATTCTGATGTAGATGAGAGGACGCTTAGAATCGTGATTCTCTGATGAAATTTAGACGCTAGAGCGGCGGTTATAGGCTCATTTTCTCTATATGTGGTACTAGAAATGATGAGTATGATGTAACGTTAGAGTCACCCTTATGACCGAGGTAGAGATTTAGCTAAGTTTATGGGTAAAATAGTGCATTAGGGTATGAGCCTTGAGATAGGTGGGTACCGAACAAGTGTATGGTGAAGGTGTGATCAGCGATCCTAGGTTGGTAGTACCGGTCGTATTCGAATTTTGCAAGTGAAATTCCGTTGTAAGGGGGGAGTATGTAATACCCTGTACTTTTATCGATAATTTATATTCCATAAGTGGGTAAAATTTGGAAATTTGGGAAATTTCTGAGAAAGATAATTTTGGAGTTTATGCGGGCTCGATGATTTCCGAAGGATGCTACATTCACTTTTGGGATTAAGTAAATGAGTTGGACCATTTTAATTACATGTCGCAATTGGTTTAAGTGACAAAGGGTAATGCTTTAATTGGAAAACCCATAAGGAGATGTGTTCGATTTAATTAACGAATTGCGATCAAGTACCTTGGATGGAAATTTCAAGTGTTCGGTTGTTTTTGTAATGTTTGAGATAGTCAGAATATAATATCCGGACGTAGTGTTTGGACTCTGGGAATTTTTGGACCAGTAGGGAATTTTTGGACCAATTGAGTCATTTTTGGGTTTAATACGGGAAAAACCCTTTTCTCTCCTATAAAAGACACAAGAGAGTGGAAGAAAGGAAAGAAAAAGAGAGGAAAGAAAGAGGAGAGGAAAGGAAGAGAGAAATGAGTAAGAAAAGGGGAGATTCTAGCCAAAATCCGTAGGATTTGACCCGAGGTCAACGGATTTTATCCTCTAGGAAAGTGTTTACTTGATTTATTTCATTTAGTGTATATATCTCATATTATAGTTGGTAAACTATATAATTTTAGATTAAAACCCTTAAAATAAAATTGGGTAATTTGAATATGAGTTTACATATTGATGTAATGAAAACTCTTAATGATTTCTAGTATTAAATCAATGATAATGGAGTGTAGAAACGATTAGAAATGTGGTAAATGGCAAAACTAGGGTTTAATGGGTTTTTGGGTTCAATTCTACGAAAATTTGTTTAATCCTCCAAATTTATTGATGTATTAGTTTGAAATCATTGAGAAATTGAATATAGTGTTATTGGTAGAGATTTGAGACCATAAAAATGGAGTTTTGGATTGTTGGATTGTATTTTGAGGAACTGAATTTCGAGGAACTGGTATGGACGATCAACCGCGTCAATGAAGAAGGGCCTACTGGCTTGTTTGTTAAGCTTAATTGCAAACTGCAGTTGACTGGGGGTCTAGGGCCGATCGATCGGCACTCTATTTTAGCCCAAGATTTTGGAGATTTTTAGTCCTTCTCGTCTTTGGGTTTTAAAGCATAAGGGCCTTTTAAATTAGAGTATTATATAAGGTAATAATCTAAAGGACTTGAGGAGTTGTGAATTGACCTTAGGTCATTTAAGAGATTAATTTGGGATATGGACCTATTGAATGTTTTGGAACAGAGAGAGACTTTCGAGGAAATTATTCGGAAAGCGTATATATATGTATATTTATATGGATGGAATAGTGATGGACTGATTGAATTGGGGCGAATCATAGGATGTGCTTAGGATTGAAATTGGGAGTACTTTTGGGTTTAGTGTCGTGAGTGTGTGAATACTTGAATGTTATTATTTGAGAGAATCTTTGGGAATATTGGCCATCGTTATCTGTGATTGGCAATTATGGCCATTTATACTTGAGGAATGTTGTAGAATAAATATTCGATGTGATTACAGTATTTATATATATAGTATGATATGTACATGTATATATATCTGTGTGTGAATGGTATATATATATTTATGTGAAGCATACCCTCTCTAATGCTATCATGGGAAGTGCGCGATGTGGGTGAGGCCCCTGGCTTGAGGAGCAGGGAGCGTATAGTCCCCAAGTCATAGCGTCCATGGTTATATTGTGCGAATTTTATTAGGGTTGAGACGTGGTAGGTATGTTTCGTATCATTTTCGGGGAGTAACTATGACCGCTTCCCATACGTTGTGATTTGGTTTTTACCATGTCGGTGTTATTTAGCCCGATCGCTGGTACCCAGGTTGGTATGTGAGTAATTCCATGGAAGATGATAGCATTGAGAGATCGCATCCTCGAGTTATAGCTCATTGGAATGGTTATTATACTTTTGTGTGTAGTATAATACATGTCTATGAGAACAAGATATTATATATCTCTTACGGGAGTAAAGAGATAAAATGAATATAGATTAATTCTCATTTCGGGAGATTTTATCCAAAATTATATAGTGATATGTATATGAATGTGAGTATGAAAACGTATATGAGTATGGGTATATATATATTGTGTACTGAGGGTCAAATGGATCTCGACGATAGACACTGCCAAGTGGTAATGTATTGGGGGGTTCCTTGTTTGGATTTTGCTTCGCGAGACACCCCACGAACGAACTTGGCACAATGTTGAGACTGGAGAGAAGTTTAGCCCTTAGTACTTGGTTTGCTTAGGACTTTCAGAGTTTGGGGGTGACGGATTAGTTAGGCAGGGTAGCTTGACCAGGATGTTTAGAGGGATGCGATAGGTGTGCACCATCAGAACAGGGGTATCTCATGGGAGTGTGATACCAATTTAAAATATGAGATAAAATATATTTTTTCATAAATAAAGCATTTATGCACTTGTAAAATATTTTCACAACTCGGGATCTGAACCGTTTATTTATTTTTCCCCATTTTTGCTATATATATATATATATATATATATATATGTGTGTGTGTGTGTGTGTGTGTGTGTGTTTAGTCATTGGGATGCCTGGATGACAATTTCTTCGAGACTGATGTCTTCTGCAACAGCTGTGGATGCATGAAGGTTTACTATAGATGCTTTTATTCTTGTAATCTATATAGGAGGTACTGTATAAATATTCGCGCTAATAACCCAACAACATTTATTTATTCTTTTACCGCCTTTTATGCGGAACTCGATTGCGTTGTATTATGGTCAAACCGAGTGTTCGCTTATTTTATTTCATTTTCAGTCTTATATATAAACTGTGTGGATGTTCTTTTTTAATCCTTTATTTAAAAAGATTAGTTGAATAAAATTATGATGGTAGCCTAACAGATTATTAGAAATTAAATTTGATTTTCGATAGTGATGCTAAGAATGAAACATATGGGACTCCTGTTTTAATTTGGTATAGGACTGATCGCCCGATATTTTATTAGGTGGGGTGTCACAACTAGCTCCCAAACAGCCGAGTGAGTGGCATGAACACATCGCACGGGACCAATGTAACTTATAGGAACTAGTCGTGTAGTTACGGGTCTCCCGATTTCATAATATGACGATAATCTGAAAATATGTAGATTATGCTTATAAATAAGTTGTTAAAGGGTGAAAACCCAAACCAGCTCCCAAATGGACATGTAAGAGGCATGAACACCTCGCACGAGACTAATCTAACTTGTAGGAAGTGACCGTGTCGTTACAAATCTCCCGATTTGAGAATGTGACGATAATTTAAAAATATGTAGATTAGGCTTAAAAATAAGTCGTTAAACGGTGAAAACCCAAACTAGCTCCCAAATGGCCCCGTGAGAGGCACGAGCACGTCGCACAGAACGTGATGATAATTTAAAAATATCTAGATTAGGCTTAAAAACAACTCGTTTGAGGGTGAAAACCCAAACTATCCCCCACACGGCCCCGTAAGAGGCAAGAACACCTCGCACGGGACGAATGTAACTTGTAGGAATTGTCCTTGTATTCACGAGTCTCCCCGTTTGAGAATATGAAGATAATTTAAAAATATCTAGATATGGCTTAAAAATAAGCCGTGTGAGGGTGAAAACCCAAACGATCCCCCAAACGACCTGTAAGAGGGACGAACACCTCGCATGGGACTAATGTGACTTGTAGGAACTAACCGTGTAGTCGCGGGTCTCCAGGTTTTAGAATATTATTATAATTTGAAAATATCTAGACTACTCTAAAAAACAAGCCGTTTGAAGGTGAAAACAAAATATAGCCTTGAACGACCCCGTAAGAGGCATAAACACCTCGCATGGGTCGAATGTAACTTGTAGGAACTGACCATGTAGTCACGGGTCTCTTGATTTGAGAATATGATGATGCTTTGAAAATATCTAGATTCGACTTAAAAACAAGCCGTTTGAGGATGAAAACCCAAACCAGTCCCCAAACGACCCCGTAAGTGGCACGAACACCTCGCACTGGACAAATGTAACTTGTAGGAGCTGACCGTGCAATCGCGGATCTCCTGGTTTAAGAATATGAAGATAATTTGAAAATATATAACTTAGGCTAAAAAATGATCCGTTTCAGGGTGAAAACCCAAACTAGCACCCAAACGGCCTCGTAAGAGTCACGAACACCTCGCACGGGACCAATATAACTTGTAGGAATTGACAGTGTAGTCGTAGGTCTCCTAGTTTGAGAATATGACAGTAATTTGAAAATATCTAGATTAGGCTTAAAAATAAGCCTTTTGAGGGTGAAAACCCAAACTAGCTCCCAAACGGCCCCGTGAGAGGAACAAACACATCAGAAGGGACTAATGAAACTTATAGGAACTCGCCGTGTAGTCACGGGTCTCTCGGTTTGAGAATATGATGATAATTTGAAAATATTAATATTAGGCTTAAAAACAAGTCGTTAAAGGGCTAAAACCCAAAATAACTCCTAAACGGGCCCGTGTCAGGCACAAACACCTCTTACGGGCAAACGTAACTTGTGGGAACTGACTGTGTAGCCATGGGTCTCCCGATTTTAGAATATGATGATAGTTTTAAAATATGTATATTAGTCTTAAAAACAAGCTATTAAAGTGTGAAAACCAAAATTAGCTCCCAAACGGCCCTATAAGAGGCACGAACACCTCGCATGGGACTAATGTAACTTGTAGGAACTGGCCATATAGTCACGGGTATCCTGATATGAGATTATAATAATAATTTGAAAATTTATAGAGTAGGCTTAAAAATAAGCTGTTAAACAGTGAAAACATAACCAACTTCCAAATGGCCCCGTGAGAGGCACGAACACCTCGCACGGGACCAATGTAACTTGTAGGAACTGCCCGCGAAGTCGTGGGTCTGTCGGTTAGCGAATATGATGATAATTTAAAATATCTAGATTAGGATTAAAAACAAGTTATTTAAGGGTGAAAACCCAAACCAGCCCCCAAACGGCCCTATAAGAAGCACGAACGCCTCGCACGGGACCAATGTGACTTGTAGGAACTGACCGCGTAGTCGCAATTCTCCCGATTTGAGAATATGATGATACTTTGAAAATATATAGATTGGGCTTGGAAACAGGTCGTTTGAGGGTGAAACCCCAAAGTACCCTCTAAACAGCCCCGTGAGAGGCACGAACACCTCGCCCAAGAGCAATATAACTTGTAGGAACTGACCATGTCATCGCAGGTCTCCCGGTTTGAGAATATGATGATAATTTGAAACTATGTCGATTAGGCTTAGAAATAAACTTTTGAGGGTGAAAACCCAAACCAACCCCCAAACGATCCCATAAGAAGCACTAACACCTCGCACGAGACCAACGTAACTCGTAAGAACTGATCAGGTAGTCATAACTTGCGTAAGATTTTCAATTTTAGAATAGAATAATAATTGCAACTCCTATATGTAATTTTTTAGCTTGAGTAATCTTTTTTTATAAATTACTTGGTTACTAATATCGTCTCTTTTTGTATCCTATTTTTTTCATAGGATAACATTTTATCGTTAGCATTTATTCACGTGGAACACACGGAGAAGTCAGTGGTTTAAAATAAGGGGTTTATTTATTTAATGTCGTTAACATTCATGATTCCATTTTTTTTGTTATGGTCGTTCAGGCTTTTGTAGTTGTACTGTTAACTTTTATGGCCATGGGGGATTTTGTAAGTTTATTGTTATATTTTGTGGATGTGCGTGCTTTATATTACGCAAGTTTTATATTAGCAAGTTTTAGAATGTCCAGAAAATAGAGGAAACTCTGCCCAATTTTTTTTGGTCTGTGAACTACTAAAGACTTGTAATCTTTTGAAGTTTGTATGTGAATTTGTTTATTAACAACGTGCATGATATGTAATTTGTGAATTTTCTTGTTTTCGAATAATTATTTCTTTTTTCGTTTTTTCAAAAATTTGGCACAGCTCAAAACTGTGCCAAAGTGTATCAAATTTTTGTACGGTTTTGAACTGTGCCAAAAGTTTAACAAAATTTGTTTAATCTAGCACAGTTCAAAACTATGCCAAAAGTGTGCTAGAAATATCAAATTCTGGCATGGTTTCAAAGTGTGCAGAAGTGTTCCTGTTTGGTCGAATCTGGCACACTTTTAAATCGTGCCAGAAAGAAATGGCCATTTTGGAACACCTGATTCTGGCACAGTTTTAAACCGTGCCAGATTCTTGTTTTTTGGTGTAGTGAAACATGAATATATGGGTTGGGTGTAGGTTAGTTTGTGGGAAAAGGAAGACTCGTATGTAAATATCTTTAAATATTGTTTTTTCGTATAGATTTGAACAAATATTTTTTAATTCATCTCCATTCACAAAAAATATGTAGAATAAAAAATTATAATATTTTGTAATTTTAGAAAGCGTAAGTACAAAAAAAATATTTTATGACTAAGGGTCGTTTGTTTTCATCTCTGTATACTGTTTATAGATCAATTCGAAGACAAAAATACCTCAACAAATAGCCTAATTTAAAGAGATTAAAAGACATATGCCTTCCAATTTATGTGGTATAATGGTTTAAAATATACCATAGCCAATAAAAATACCTTATGTATACAAAAATATAAGGTGATTTTGACAAAACACCAATTTAATAATATGATAATTGACTTAACCATATTTTGTGCAAATGATAAGATATCTCACCAATTTCACGAAAAAAAACTATTAACTTGCATGGAAAAATGTATCGATTTGAATTTAATATGTATAGTTTTTTTTCTTCTTGAAATTAAGTATATAGTAGAAGATTTGCATTAAATAGGTATCAATTTGCATAAAACATACTTGCATGGTGTGATATCTAATTATGTGAAAAACATGTTAAGTCGAATATTGTATTATCTAAATGTGTTTTATCAGTATAACCCAAAAATATAAGTGTGGACAATGTTCGCCCATACCTAAAAAAATAGCGGAGATGGAGAAGAGTTGACGTTTTTGTTGACCTAAAGAGTGAGATGTATAACTAAATTTTATTCTTTTAATGATTTCTATTAAAAATTTAAATACTTTGAATTATTTTTATTGAGATTTGCAATTACTAGCTTATATTTGCACATATATTGGCATGCAAAAGGCGTTTTGTGGGTGAAAAACAGGGATGGAAATTTTCAACAAGACACGACCCAAAACAAAACTGGCATGAAATTAACACCATATGTCGTGTTCATGTCATGTTCGTGCTATGATTGTTTTTCCCGACAACTTAACGGTGACTCTACGGTCATAATATATCTGACGCTGTACCCACTAATGTTGTCTCACATGTGAATCTCGTGCTTACAATATAATGTGACGCACCTGTATTAAACAATACTCGCCCTAGGTGACCATGGATAGAATATATACCCTCCATCACTATTGGTGCTGAAGGTAAAATGGGTCCACAAACATTATACACACGCCTAAACTGTAACTGCCTCTACGGGGGAGATAATGCTAGAATTGTTGGTGGGTATGGAAGTTGTGGTAAATACTACCTAGACTAGGCATCTAGGTGTGGGCCCCCTATCCCTATTCTGACATGTGCACTGCATGTGACCCTGATCCCCACATATAAAACATCTCCATGTAAAATTTGGCTACCTCTGTCCCGATTGGACCTGACGAGGATTCCCCTGCAGCTAGTGCTGCTAGCCTCCATCTTGGTTTTCCTAACCCTGTTGGCCCTGAGGAGCGTGTTGCTTCCACTTACTATAATTACCATTACCCGACCTCAATCTCTTAGCCGAGTCCCCCTATTGGGAACCACGCTCTTGTTTCATACTCATCTGCTACAACGCCCCATTAGCACCATTACACCCAGTCATATCCTCTTGGCTCAACTCTCCTACACTCTTTGCTCCCATCATATGGAAGAAATGGTCTTAGTAGTGAAGCAATGTGGTGTTAACAACATCAGTGTATGTCCTCAATGTCGGGTTCCCCAACTAATTCTAGCGAATCGTCTAAGTAAGCCCAACTAGAAACTTCAGAGCCCTTTTCTTATTAGTGTTTGCCTCGTTTAGCGCAAAGTTCGCCAGGCAAGTGAACTCTTCCACATAATCGGCCACTATTTGGCCCACTTGCGAGAGATCCATAAATATCCTCCTCATATCTATCTGTATGGACAATGGAAAGAACTTGCGGTCAAATAGCACCCATTATTACTAATTGGTCATCTTATCCCTCTACTTCGTTGTGGTGATCGACTCCCACCATTGAAGAGCTGCCATAAATAGCTTGAATGTAGCTCGTAGCTGATTTTGAATGTCGTTTGGTTAAACTATGCATAAATGCCTATGGATGTCCTTCTTCCATTGGCTTGATATTAATGCATTCGCATTGCCCTAAACTCTGGCAGATGGACCTTATAAAAGAATGCCCTAACTCACTCCTACACTAATATCACTCAGTGAGTTTGTATTAGTGATGGCACTGGCATCTGTGGCTATACCTAGGGAAAGTGTTGTGCCATGGTGGTCAGAACAACATTAATCACCTATGCTATTATATCTTTGACTTCTACTACAGTACTATAACCTAACTGACCTATAACTTCTTTTAGGCCTCCCATATATGGCCTTCTCGTTGCACGTGTTGGTCTACCTCTCCTGGTGTTTGGCATATAAAAACAAATCAAAATCATATGATATTCCACTAGAATATATGCAGGAATAGAAAAAAGTAAACGTGTAATACGAAACAATAAACCTAAGCTTAAGGCTCTATATTAAAAAAACACAATTCTGACAACATATTAAGTTCCTAAGAATACTAGAACCTGATACTTTGATACTAACTATGACACCTCGCTTATTCTAATACCAGGTGATCAATCCTTATTAAAAGAAAATTGGAATCCAGTATTGTTTGATTCTCAGCATCAGTGTCGCAGTAAATAATAAAAAATAAAACAAAATAAATCCATACATATTACTAAATGGATAGGATAACTGAACCATAAAAGTAAATAATCGTAAGCCAAATAAGCCATTGGCCACAACAAATAACCATCAAATGCAAGTAACAACAAATAACTGATAATGTTTATATGACATAAAATCCTATCCAACTACGAGCAACCCTCCCAAAAGGAATAATTGAATGAAAACTTCATCCGATCTAGATACAAATGATTGAAGCTCGAATAATCAAATCCAACAGCATCCATAGCTACTTCTTGCGACAACGTGAACGATCTACCCCTCCTCATTTATAAAATACAAAAAAATATAATAATTATATCCTCGTTATTCCTTTGCATTCCATAATGGTCAGTTCGAGTAAAAATATAGAATTTAAGTTCGGTGGGGTTTGAAATATTGCAGTGCTACTTCTTTAAACCCGTAATCCATTCTATCTTCGAAAAAAATAACTGAAAACCTTATGCATTGTGGAGGAAATTAAATTGTCTTAAGGGCATTGTGAGTATTGCAGGGCTCATTTTATTTTCAGTTTATTATTTGTTGTCATTAGTATGAATACTAAATTTCTTTATGGAAATTATGTGATGTTCACTCTCTCTCTCTCTCTCTCTCTCTCTCCATATATATATATATATATATATATATATATAAGAAGGCTCTTGTATATTGTAATACCCTGTATTTTTATGCTATATTAATTTGGGGATTTATTAAATTTAATGTGAGTTAATTATTTAATAAAAATCCGGAAATTAATTATGTTATAATTATTAACGTGACGAGAGTTAGTAATTATCGAAAATTAATTATGTTATAATTATTAACGTGACGAGAGTTAGTAATTATGGGAAAAGTGTTGAATATTACTAATGAGCAAAGTAATATGTAATATTGGTTGTATTGAATGTCACGAGTGAATAAAATGACAATTTTGGAAATTTGAGTCGGGACGCGCCCGAGTCGCGTCGGGACTAAACTTTAATAAATAAAAGTGAATATTTTATAAGTCATTCATATGGTCATTTTGAGTGTAACAACGCGTCCGTAAGGGTCGAGATAGTCAGAAAAGTGTACCCGGGGGTTTAGTTTGGGTCTCGGGGCGTTTTTAGGCCTAAGTGGTACCCCGGGAGGGCATTTTGGACATTTCACATTTATGGGTAATTAAACCCACGAAAATCAGTAATCTATATCAGCCATTTAGGTTAGTCAGCTAGGGTTAGAAATCACAAACACAAGAACGGCCATAGGAGAGGAAGGAGAGACCTCTCAAGGCCAAATTCAAGGCCCAAAGTCATCCGTTTGCACCGCCACCACCCCCAACGCGTAGATCGCGCAACGGACTACGCAACCACACCAAAATCATCTGCAAATCAGAACACCAAAAATCCCAGGCAAGTGTTTATCTTGCTTATTTCATTGGTGCATCCTTCATCTTAGTTTAGGAATGATTAGGGATGAATTTCATTGAAGAAAACCTAAATTGTGATAGGAATTTGCATGTAGTGATGACTTAAACCTTATTCTGGAAATTATTGGTGATGTAGAAGAACAATCCACGAAATTTTAATGTTGTATTAAAAGCAAATATTGGGAAAAATAGATTAGAACCATGATTAAGAAATTTCTAGGGTTCTTGATACTTGTATAGATCTTGGGCTGTAAATCCATGATTAAATGACTGAAATCCACATGCTTTACGTTGAAAATACCTAATATGATGATATATGGTTAGTAGTATCAATTCTGGGATGATTGGGATTAGAAAATATGGAAATTGTTGAAGTTAGGAGATGAAACACGTAACTGCAGAATTTCAGTTTTCGCAGACCTGCTTGATCGATCGATCGAGCCCAGAGCTTCGATCGATCGAAGGATCGATCGATCGATCCCTAGACCTCGATCAATCGACCCCTCCGGGCAGACTCCTATTTCCTCTTAAATGAGTTAAATTCAATTTATTGTGAGATAATTCTTGGGCATCCTTAACAAAATGTTTTGGGAGATAGGGAAGACCAGTAGGACGTGTGAATAGATTTTAGGACCCTTGATGTCGGGCAAAGATTGTATTTTGGGACAATTACTTAAGGGTCGGTGAATTTATGATTTAAAGAGAGAGACACATAAGAGAGTTACTTTGAGACAAATGTGTATACCTACTGAATGTTATACTTGGGAGGATAGAATCCATGAGCGTTATATAGTAAGTGGAAAGGTTCCTCAAATTAAAGTAAGATATGAACGGTTATATGTGATAACTAAATAATGATAAATAAAAGTCGTAACTATGGGATTTGAGGATATACCCATTATTGATATGGTAATATTAGTATAGTTATATGATTGTGTTTTCATATACTATCTATGTGTGAAAATCATGCCCACGCTACTTGCTATCCCGGAGGTTTCGGCGCTGGGACAGTTTTATCTCGATGGGACGTTTATGGGGGATATTGACTTGTACCCTAGAAGATAGATATCCTTGGTACAGGCTATCGGAATTATAGTTCGGACGGTCCTAAGAGACGCGCGTATGTGCTTTCCTCTTAGAGACTTGGAATCTATGCTTCGCCTCATATTGTTTGTGTGTAGATATCCTTAGTACAGGCTATCGCAGTGATAGTTCGGATGGTCCTAAGAGACGCAGACATATGCTATCCTCTTAGAGACTTTGGATCTATGCTTCGCCTCAATATTATTTGAGTTTGTGTTAATACGGTTCGATAGTGATTCCGAATTTGTATTCCCTTAGTAGGAGTGATACGGGGATTGGATAGTAGAGTATGCCCACACCATAGTTTTATTTTGGGGTGCTGTTATGATATATATATATATTTTACTAGTAGTTAATATATATATGAAATTCTGAACTCTGGAACTGCCTACTGTGATTTGATATGTAAGACATGGTTGATGACTCAAATTGTAAATACTTGTTTTGAGAAAGTATAATATGACACTGGAAAACTTTATTGATTAATAAAGTTAAAATGAGAACTTTGGTTACTAATTGAAATATTATTTTCAAACAATTGAATCGTTAAATTTTGAATCCTATGAATAACCTAAGATAATTTAAACCATTGGGAAAGGATAGCGTGATATATGATGAGTTAGACCACTGGGAGGGTTAGTGCGATAGGTGTGCACATTAGAAGAGAGGTGAGAATTTCTCAAGAGAGTGTCGCACTAATATGTTGTTGCATTGGCATGTATCAATTTAAATACTTGCTAAACAATTTTTAAATCATATACACTATCGGGCTATGACCCTTTTCTCTCTCTCTCTCTCTCTCTCTCTCTCTCTCTCTCTCTCTCTCTCTCTCTCTCTCTTGTATATATATATATATGTATGTACTACAGGTGCCCAACCACAGGGGAGTCTTACTTAGGATCCCTTGGAAGGAACGCGCTGCAGCATAGGTGGGAGTTGCAAGCCATTTGCTTAGACGATTTCATTTACTTGTTTCCATTCCTATGATTCTCAGCTATTAGGTCATGTGTCGCCCTTTCCACTATTTATCTGTTCTGTTGGGACATTTCTATTTCAATTATTTCTAGTACTGTTACTTTGGGATTTATTCAGCATGTATGTTTTACATTTAGTTTTAAATGTTGGGATTTTGGATGTTGAATGTTTAAAGTAATTGGATTATGTTCCAGGATAATTGTTGTATGATTCTTACTTATTGAAAATGTTGTTCCTAATTAAATAAATAAGTTTTCTTTAAAAATACAATTTGGTTAGAAAGTTTAAAAATGGTTTTGACACTTAGCTTAATTAATTAGGGTGTTAATTTGGAAAAGTTTATTTTTACGACAGTGATGCTAAGAATGAACCAACTGTTCACCTTGATTTTTAATTTAATAAAGAAGTGATCGCCTGGTATTTAATTAGGCGGGGTGTCACAGGTGGTATCAGAGCATCAGGTTCTAGTGTCCATAGGATCTGTACGGCTTATTTTCGCTTTCAGCTTAATATTTTTGCAATAGATCCCTATTTTTAGGATTGTCGTATTTCTACTTTAACGTTATGTCTTCAGCTATTTGAGATTTGTTAATAACTGTAGACTAATAAACTCCTTCACGTTTCATATGCCTCTGAGACGTGCACCGAAGGATAGGCGTGCCCAGGCCAAGCAGCCAGCAACTCCGGCACCAGGCATTATGAATGCTAATGAAGTAGTCGCCATTGTTGCTCAGGTGGTGAATACCGCGCTAGCGGTGGTTCAGCAGGATCCACCTCAGATTCAGGCAGTGGCGCCAGTACCAACACAGCTTCCATCTGCATGGGAGAGGGTTAGGGATGCTTTTCAGAAGGCACATCCCCCTGAGTTCTCTGGTAGCTCAGATATTGTCACAGTCAGCCAATGGAAGAAAGACATCCAGCGGCATCTTCGTATGTATGAGTGCACTGACGTGCAAAAGAAGTTGTTGGCTTCCTTTAAGCTGGTGGGGGCCACTTTACAGTGGTGGGAGTCCACTACCACATTGGAGGAGAGGGACACGATCCCTATTCAGTTGTTCTGGGAGCGATTTGACTGCAAGTATTTTCCACCCGCCGTGCAGACTGAGATGAGGCAGAAATTACTGAATTTGAAGCAGGAGAATTCCACCGTAGCTGAATATGAGGAGGAATTCATGAGACTTCTCACCATCGTGCCATATGAGGCATCCACTGAGGGTAAGAAGATTATGTTGTTTGTGGACGGGTTAGCTTGGAGGATCCGTCATCATCTTATTGGGAATCTATCTCTGAGTACTTTTACTGATGTACTCAATGCTGCGTTACTACATTGCCAGGATCACCGCTTCGATCTGTAGGGAAGCAACAGAGCAGGAGAGTCCAGCCAGCAGGGCAGGGCCGGGGGAAATAGTGCTAATGGGGCACCATCTCATGGACAGACTCGTCAGCACGAGAAGAGTTCCCATCAGGGGACCCTGCTAAGCGATTCCGTTCAGGTGATTCTAGGCAGGGATTTGGGGGTTATAGGCAGGGTCATCAGGGCCAGCCTAATCATCAGGGTCAGCAAGGCCAACACCGACAGCAGGGTCAGCAGCAGGGCCAACAGCGTGTTCATTAGGGCCAGTCGCGAGGAGGTAACGGCCAGCAGGGTCGTGGTCAACAGGGTCAGAGGGGAGGAAACTTCAAAGGTCGATATTTTGGGAGTGGTAGACACGGCCATAGGCGCCAGGATTGTCCAGAGGGAGATAGGGCCCCACAGCAGCAGGGTGCCCGTAATGAGCCACATAGACCACGTTTTCCAGCTGCCCTCCCAGCTCCAGCCCAGGTTCCATCCCTACCAGCTGTTCCAGCAGCTCTAGTGCAGCAGGGGCAGTTACAGTACGGACGTGTCTATAACGTCCACCAGGCAGCAGCTCCACAGGCACCACCCGCGATTGAGGGTATGTTTCCTATCCATGGTACTATGGGTCGGGTTTTTGCTGATACTGGGGCGACTCATTGTTTTATAGCTACGCATTTTTCGAAGGCCTTAGGGTTGTTAGCCACAGCAGATAGCACAATGACGTGTGTAGACTCACCACTGGGGAGTGGGTCGCTTATCTTCTTTATATGCCGAGGAGTGGGGGTAGAGATTGGTAGTTTGGTATTACCTGCAGACATGTTAGTCTTAGATATGCATGATCATGATGTTATTATTTGTATGGATTGGCTCGCTGCTTATAGAGCCATGATTGATTGATTCGGTGGGAGCATTATTTTTGCCATTCCGGGGCAAGAGATGTTTGTAGTGGCGATGCCTCACCCAGAGGGAGGTTCGACCGCTCATTTGTATTATATAGAGGAGGATACCTCTAAGGAGGTTGTGATTCCGTTAGAATCGATTCCAGTTGTTCGTGAGTATTCCGATATGTTTCAGGAAATACCAGGCCTACCCCCCAGTCGAGAGATAGACTTTGTTATAGATTTATTGCCAGATACTAGACCTATAGCATGCGCTCTATACCGTATGGATCCGATGGAGATGTAAGAGTTACGAGATCAGATAGAGCAGCTGTTAGGTCAGGGCTTCATTCGCAGGAGTATCTCACCTTGGGGCGCTCCGGTTCTGTTTGTAAAGAAGAGAGATGGTTCACTGAGGTTGTGTGTGGACTACCGAGAGTTGAACAAGGTCACGATATGGAATAAGTATCTATTGCCTCGAATCGATGATCTGTTCGACCAACTGAGGGGAGCGACTTTCTTTTCGAAGATAGATCTGAAGTCGGGGTACCATCAGCTACGTATTAGAGAGCAGGATGTTTCAAAGACTGCCTTCTTGACGAGATATGGGTCTTACGAGTTCAGAGTGATGCCATTTGGTCTCACAAATGCTCTAGCAGTATTCATGGACTTAAAGAACCGAGTATTCA
Source organism: Sambucus nigra (assembly GCA_949130495.1). NCBI lineage: Eukaryota > Viridiplantae > Streptophyta > Magnoliopsida > Dipsacales > Adoxaceae > Sambucus > Sambucus nigra. The sequence goes on along the minus strand of OX422218.1, from coordinate 25,081,894 downwards.
TAGAGTTCTTGGATCAGTTTGTCATCGTCTTCATAGATGACATTTTGATATATTCACACTCCGAGGAGGAGCATGCCGAGCACTTGAGGCAGGTTCTTCAGACTTTACGAGAGCATCAGTTGTATGCTAAGTACGAGAAGTGTGGATTCTGGTTGTGAGAAGTACAGTTCTTGGGCCATGTTGTTACTGAGCAGGGGATTGCAGTTGACCCGAGTAAAGTGTCAGCGGTGAGGGAATGGGGACAGCCCATGACACCGACGAAAGTGCGTAGTTTCTTGGGGTTAGTCGGATACTACAGGAGATTCATTCTGGGATTATCCAAAATAGCGGGTCCATTGACGAACCTGACTCGCAAAGGGGTACCATATGTTTGGGATGACGCTTGTCAGTTTGCTTTCGACAAGCTAAAAGATAAGCTTACTTCAGTGCCAGTCCTTGCATTACCGAAGCCGGGTGCAGAGTACCTGGTTTACACTGATGCCTCGTTACGGGGACTTGGGGGAGTACTTCAGCAGGAGGAGAAGGCTATAGCTTTTGCCTCCCGCAAGCTTAATCCCCATGAAAAGAATTACCCCACCCACGACCTGAAGTTAGCAGTAGTCGGTTTTGCATTGAGGATATGGAGGCACTACTTATTGGAGGAGAAATTCCTCTTGTTCACAGACCACAAGTCACTGTAGTATCTATTCACTCAGCGAGAGCTGAATATGCGATAGCACAGATGGTTAGAGTTTGTGAAGGACTATCAGTTTGACATACAGTATCATCCGGGAAAGGCCAACGTAGTTGCTGATGCGTTGAGCCGTAGACCGGTAAATGAGGTAACAGACGTCTGGAAAGCAAAGTGGAAGGAGTTAGGCCACCAGGAGGTAGTAGCCCGTTCCTTCATATCTGTTATGACAGTCACGCCCGAGGTTCTTATGAGGGTAATACAAGCCCAAACCACAGACCCATTTTGCCAGGGGCAGATTGTACGACTTTTAGCTGAGGGTGCTGAGTCCTACTCTTTCAGTTCTGATGGGGGTTTGAGGTTTAATAGGAGATTGGTGGTTCTAGAAGGAGCAAAATTACGTCATGTAGTGATGACCCAGTCTCACGGGTCCCGATTTGCAGTACATCCTGGAGGAGATAAGATGTACCAGGATATGAGGAGGCAATACTGGTGGAGTGGGATGAAGAAGGACATTGCTGAGGTCCTGTCCAAGTGTTCTACCTGCCAGCTGGTAAAGGTGGACCATCAAAAACCGTCAGGATTGCTTCAGCCATTGGAAGTACTCGAGTGGAAGTGGGAGAGTATTTCCATGGATTTTATTATAGGGTTGCCTACATCACAGCGGGTCCACGATTCTATCTGGGTGATTGTAGACCGTTTGACCAAGGTGGCTCATTTTCTGCCGGTGCGAGCAGACTATACCACGGGTCAGTATGCTCAGTTGTTCATTACTGAGGTTATCATATTACATGGGGTGCCCCTGAATATTGTGTCAGATAGAGACAAGATTTTCGTGTCACATTTCTGGGAAAGCTTTCAGGAGGCTATGGGTACTGAGTTGAGGTTGAGTTCAGCTTATCACCCACAGACAGATGGACAAATAGAGCGTACTAATCAGATGTTAGAGGATATGCTACGCATGTGTGTTCTTGATTTTGGAGGAGGTTGGGAGCCACATCTTCCACTGGTAGAGTTTGCTTATAATAACTCTTATCAGTTTAGGATTGGTATGGATCCATTTGAGGCTTTGTATGTCAGGCCTTGTCGTTCTCCAACTTGTTGGCTCGAGGTGGGGGATAACAAGTTGCTAGGACCAGAGGTGATTCAGGAAACCTCCGCGAGGATTGAGATGATCAGGAGTCGCATTCGAGTAGCCCAGGACAGGCAAAAGAGCTAAGCCGATGCGAAACGATTCTTCCGAGAGTTTAATGTGGAGGACCAAGTGTTACTGCGTGTATCTCCTATGAAAGGAGTGATGAGGTTCGGGAAGAAGGGGAAATTGGCCCCGAGGTACGTGGGACCATTTACCATCATCGAGAGGATTGGGCCGGTAGCATAGAGATTGGAACTGCCAGAACATTTGCATCGCATTCACGATGTATTCCATATCTCGTCATTGAGACGGTATCTTCGGGATGATATGGCCCATACTCACATCGCGATAGATGAGATAGACTTACAGCCTGACAGCTCTTACGAGGAGAGACCGGTGGCTATCCTAGACTATAGTGAGAGGAGATTGAGGTCTAAGATAGTTCCACTTGTGCGAGTCCCGTGGGGTCATCATAATATGGAGGAATCCACTTGGGAGCGCGAGGCCGATATGCGCGAGAGATATCCAGATTTGTTCTTACCAGGTATGCCTTATTTTCCGAATTTTGGGACGAAATTCCGTTATTAGGGGGAAGTATGTAATACCCCGTATTTTTATGCTATATTAATTTGGGGATTTATTAAATTTTATGTGAGTTAATTATTTAATAAAAATCCAAAAATTAATTATGTTATAATTATTAACGTGACGAGAGTTAGTAATTATTGGAAATTAATTATGTTATAATTATTACCATGAAGAGAGTTAGTAATTATGGGAAAATTGTTGAATATTACTAATGAGCAAAGTAATATGTAATATTGGTTATATTGAAGGTTACGAGTGAATAAAATGACAATTTTGGAAATTTGAGTCGGGACACGCCCGTGTCGCGTCGGGACTAAACTTTGATAAATAAAAGTAAATATTTTATAAGTCATTCATATGGTCATTTTGAGTGTGCCAACGCGTCCGTAAGGGTCGAGATAGTCATAAAAGTGTACCCGGGGGTTTAGTTTGGGTATCGGGGCATTTTTAGGCCTAAGTGGTACCCCGGGAGGGCATTTTGGACATTTCACATTTATAGGTAATTAAACCCACAAAAATCAGTAATCTATATCAGCCATTTAGCTTAGTCAGCTAGGGTTAGAAATCACAAACACAAGAACGGCCATAGGAGAGGAAGGAGAGAGCTCTCAAGGCCACATTCATGGCCCAAAGTCATCCGTTTGCACCGCCACCACCACCAACGCGTAGATCGCGCAACGGACTACGCAACCACACCAAAATCATCTGCGAATCAGAACATCAAAAATCCCAGGCAAGTGTTTATCTTGCTTATTTCGTTGGTGCATCCTTCATATTAGTTTAGGAATGATTATGGATGAATTTCATTGAAGAAAACCTAAATTGTGATAGGAATTTGCATGTAGTGATGACTTAAACCTTATTTTGGAAATTATTGGTGATGTAGAAGAATAATCCACGAAATTTTAATATTGTATTAGAAGGAAATATTGGGAAAAACAAATTAGAACCATGATTAAGAAATTTCTAGGGTTCTTGATAATTGTATAGATCTTGGGCTGTAAATCCATAATTAAATGGATGAAATCCACATGATTTACGTTGAAAATACCTAATATGATGATATATGGTTAGTAGTATCAATTCGGGGACGATTGGGATTAGAAAATATGGAAATTGTTGAAGTTAGGAGATGAAACCCGTAATAGCAGAATTTCAGTTTTCGCAGACCTGCTTGATCGATCGATCGAGCCCAGAGCTTCGATCGATCGAAGGTTCAATCGATCGAGCCCCAGACCTCGATCGATCGACCCCTCCTGGCAGACTCCTATTTCCTCTTAAATGAGTTAAATTCAATTTATTGTGAGATAATGCTTGGGCATCCTTAATAAAAAATTTGGGAGACAGTGAAGACCAGTAGGACGCGTGAATAGATTTTGGGATCCTTGATGTCGGGCAAAGATTGTATTTTGTGATAATTACTTAAGGGTCGGTGAATTTATGATTTAAAGAGAGAGACACGTAAGGGAGTTACTTTGGGACAAATGTGTATACCTCCTGAATGTTATACTTGGGAGGATAGAATCCATGAGCGTTATGTAGTAAGTGGAAAGGTTCCTCAAATTAAAGTAAGATATGAACTGTTATACGTGATAGCTAAATAATGATAAATAAAAGTCGTAACTATGGGATTTGAGGATACACCCATTATTGATATGGTAATATTAGTATAGTTAAATGATTGTGTATCATATACTATCTATGTGTGAAAATCATGCCCACGCTACTTGCTATCCCTGAGGTTTTCGCGCTAGGACAGTCTTATCTCGATGGGACCTTTATGGGGGATATTGACTTGTAACCTAGAAGATAGATATCCTTTGTACAGGCTATCGGAATGATAGTTCGGACGGTCCTAAGAGACGCGGGTATGTGCTTTCCTCTTAGAGGCTTGGAATCTATGCTTCGCCTCATATTTTTTGTGTGTAGATATCCTTGGTACAAGCTATCGCAGTGATAGTTCGGACGGTCCTAAGAGACGTAGACATATGCCATCCTCTTAGAGACTTGGGATCTATGCATCACCTCAATATTGTTTGAGTATGTGTTAATACAGTTTGAGAGTGATTCTGAATTTGTATTCCCTTAGTACGAGTGATACGGGGATTGGATAGTAGAGTATGCTCTCACCATAGTTTTATTTTGGGGTGTTGTTATGATATATATATATATATTACGAGTAGTTAATATATATATGAAATTCTAAACTCTGGAACTGCCTACTGTGATTTGATATGTAGGACATGGTTGATGACTCAAATTGTAAATACTTGTTTTGAGAAAGTATAATATGACACTTGAAAACTTTATTGATTAATAAAGTTAAAATGAGAACTTTGTTTACTAATTGAAATATTATTTTCAAACAATTGAATTGTTAAATTTTGAATCCTGTGAATAACCTAAGATAAGTTAAACCATTGGGAAAGGATAGCGTGATATATGATGAGTTAGACCACTGGGAGGGTTAGTGCGATAGGTGTGCACATTAGAAGAGAGGTGAAAATTTCTCAAGAGAGTGTCGCACTAATATGTTATTGCATTGGCCTGTATCAATTTAAATACTTTCTAAACAATTTTTAAATCATATACACTATCGGGCTCTGACCCATTTTTCTCTCTCGCTCTCTCTTGTATATATATATGTATGTACTACAGGTGCCCAGCCACAGGGGCGTCTTACTTAGGATCCCTTGGAAGGAACACGATGCAGCTTAGGTGGGAGTTGCAGGCCACTTGCTTAGACGATTTCAGTTACTTGTTTCCACTCCTATGATTCTCAGTTATTGGGGCATGTGTCACCCTTTCCACTATTTATCTGTTCTGTAGGGACATTTGTATTTTAGTTATTTCTAGTACTGTTACTTTGGGATTTATTCAGCATGTATGTTTTACATTTAGTTTTAAATGTTGGGATTTTGGATGTTGAATGTTTAAAGTAATTGGATTATGTTCCAGAATAATTTTGTATGATTCTTACTTATTGAAAATGTTGTTACTAATTAAATAAATAAGTTTTCTTTAAAAATACAATTTGGTTAGAAAGTGTAAAAATGGCTTTGACACTTAGCTTAATTAATTAGGGTGTTAATTTGGAAAAGTTTATTTTTACGACAGTGATGCTAAGAATGAACCAACTGTTCACCTTGATTTTTAATTTAATAAACGAGTGATCGCCCGGTATTTAATTAGGCGGGGTGTCAAATATATACCAAGCATACATTCCTGATTTTTAAAATAGTAAGCTCAATTTCTCTATACGACGTTTAAACATTTCAGGGGACCCATATAAATAATCACCTCAAAATAACCTCTTTTACTATTTTGAAATAATCGCTAAAACTTTCTCATCTTTAAAAGCTGCGAAAGTTGAACTATTTTTTTAAAATAGGAAAAAGGTTATTTTAGGCTGATTTTTCTATAATGGGCCCCTTGAAATCTTTAAATACCCTATGAAACTTATGTTGTCTAATCATTTCTAAAACATCTTATTACATTGAAAAAATACGTGAAATTTTTAAAAAGTATAATATTAGTCCTAATATGACACTAGTGGTCATAAATCTTCATCTAGCCAAAAATAATGTAAACATTATATCTCAACTAGAATAATCTTGAATAATATGCACATTAAGGATTATCGTGAATTTCTCTAGACTTGATACAACATACTCGGTAAGTAAGTTATGTCGTTGTACGAGGTATCCAGGTAAAGATCATTGGAAAGAAATAATTGGAGTTTTATATTATTTAAAACATACTCAGAATTATAGAATGCATTATTCAAGATATCTTGTTGTACTCGAAGGTCATTGCGATGCAAATTGGATATATGATCCAAAGGACTTTAAGTCCATGCGTAGATATTTCTTTACCCTTGGAGGTGCATCCATGTATTAGATTTCCTTCAAATAAACCTACATAGCTAGGTCTACCGTTGAATCTGAATTCATTACGCTAAACAAAGCTTGAGAATAAGTAGAATGACTTCGAAACTTCATTAAGGATGTTCTAAATTGGTCAAAACTCGTGCCCTCATTATGTATACACATAGATTGCCAATCGATAATTAGAATAACATATAATTAAATGTGTAACGGAAAGTTAAGTCATATTCGTAGTCGACACAATACTTTTAGACAATTTATTTAAATGGAAATATCTCAACTGATTATATAAAATCAAAAGATAGTATTGCGGATCCTCTTACCAAATGTTTGACTTGAGGGCAAGTGAAAAGATCATCAAGTGGAATGGGCTTAAATCATATAGATTAAATAAGAGTCGATATAGTGGAAATCTAACCTAGCTGACTAGAGATCCCAAGATCTAAGTTCAAAGGGAAAACTAAGATTTATTGTATCCAATACACACTGGAGGAAGTTTTATTTTTTCCTAACCATTACAAAGATGAGACAGTGTGCATCTATCACGAGAAATTGGGTAAGATACGCTTCTAATTATTTATATACCTTAAAAAGTATCTAAGTTGGGTATTGCAGGATAATCTTTATATAAATAACCCGCATGAGCAAGAAGGAGGCCACTTCTATGAGAATATTCGAAGGAAAAATTCTATAAAATACTCACAAAACCAAGGGGTGTTCATGGACAAAATGAAAACTGACGTGAGAACTAACTATGTGAATACTATTATGTAATTTGTAAAAAGGGTTGACAGTTCAAAGACATCAAGTCTAGTAATTAACCAAGTAAATCAGATAGTATATCGCTAGAGAAAGTTCATAGCCTCTAAGATGAGGCAATATTTTCGTATATTTACTCGAACTAGTACCTGCATTTTCATTAGCTTATTGTAAATCCTTTCATTCATGTGGGGGGTTGTTGGAAATGAGTTTTAGAAAAATAGCAATTGAACAACTTTATTCTCTATGATTTAATTAGGACCATACATAAATACGTTCTCCTCTGTAAGGAGTATAATGTAATATATTTGTCTATCCAAAACTGCTGTATAAGGAATGAGAAATTTATCTCAAAGTGACCCATTTGAATGAATAAAACTTAGTTCATTGGGTATGCAAACAAACATGTCCCATATTGTGACTTTTTTAAAAAAGTGGAGTGTTTATACACAAGATATTTGGTCTTAAGGGTTAGGCCTAAGGGAACCCCACTTTTATTGAAGGTAGAGGACTTAGATGCATGTAGGTTACCCATACATGCAGACATCGTCTGGCTGGTTGACTCGGCTCGGTCTTATCTCAGGTTTGGGCTTGGGCTTGGGCATTGTAATACCCCACATTTTTCTAAAATAAATAAAACTATATATTTTAGAATAAAATAAAATTGATGGAAATTAAATTAAATTGATGAATATTTAATTTATTAATTACTAACAAGTAATTTTTCTTATGTCATCATCATGTGAGATTGAGTTTTATGTGAATATGTACAATATAAAATAATTGCATGTGTAGCAGAAAATTAATATATGATGCTTGACTTGATTATAAATATAATTGTGGATAAAAAAAATTGGGATGCATTTCGAAAATTTATATGGGCCCATTTAATTATTTTAAACCTTTAGAAATGGTCCCGGGGTATAGGTACATCAGTTGATAAATTTTTAGGCTAGTTTAATTATGGATTCAGGCCCATTTGGGGGTCCAAAATTGGGATAATAAGCCAAACTCGAGATTAGTAAGCTAATTACCTATATTATGATATTTAATAGCTTCGTGGGAGTTAAATCTAAGAACCCTTGACTACACCACTTAGAGAGAGAAGGCAAGAACCGATAATAAGGAATTGAAGAGGGAGATTAAAGGTGAATTCATTGAATCAACCAACAATTTTAAGGCAAGAATTTTCTTACTTCCTTTTATTTGTCCAAAATGCTTCTTAAATGATTATGATGTATTTCGATATTGAATTCTAGATATATAGAATTTTTGGTAATTAATCGATGAATTGAATCTTGTTTATGAAGGTTTAAGGTCTAAAAGTAAGGTAGAAAAAAATGCAAAAATTAGGATGGGTAAAAATTATGGACTATTGTTTGTAAATTCATGGTTTTAAACCCTATTGGAATCATTATAATCTATTACTCTTGGAAAAATATTGAATGTGTTAAAGGTCTGGCTTTCTGATGATAAGTCTCCTTACATGTTGTAGAGTTTAGGAACTTATGGGTACGTAAATAAAAAAATACATGAAACATAGTTATGATATTAATTCTAATAACTGGGGCTGGAAATCGATATTTAATCATGTAATGAATGAACCTATGAGGTTAAACAACGTTGTGGAAACTATAATTCCAATTTATATTGAGTAGGGATCCATAGAGAATTTGTTTGGGATGAAAAGATGACTTTTGGACATAATAAAAATCAGTGCAAATTGTTGGTTCATCAAGGGGATAACTGGTTCGGCTCTTGGATTGAACCGATTCGAAATATGGGGGGTCTGAAGGTGGTGTCCATTGTTGGATTTGGGTATTTTTAGTGGTTCATATGAGTTATTAGAACTATATTTGGACAATCATAGAATCTTCATAAAGGGCTAACCTCCAAACTTCTTGGACAGTCCAGATATTCTAATACTAAGCAGGTGGAAGATAGATATATATATAGAGACATATACGGAAGGTGGAGTATACATTGGTGCAAAAGAAAATATTAGGTGCATTTCTACTTATGGGGGATTCACTCCAATGGTGGGAGTCATTCACGTCGGTTGTATATAGGGATAGCTTAATGATTGATGAGTTTTAGAGGGATTTGAGGGAATTTATTTTCTCCAGGCAATGTAGTTTGAGATAAGGATACCACTTATGGAGCATAGGAAGGGGGTACGTATTGCGGCTGAGTTTGAGGAGGAGTATACTTCCCTTTAACACTTCGAAAAGTAATATGTGAATACTGAGCAGAGAATAATGGAGAGAATCATAGTGGGATCGACATGACACATTAGGAAAGCTCTTTTGGGGAACCCGACCTTCACTATGAATAATTAGGTGGTGAATGTCATACTTCTCCAATGCCAGGATCGCATGGCCTTCCAAAAGAATAAGGGAGAGAAACGACATGGAGCCGAGTCGTCGAGCCAGCAGGGCAAGATGAATGGAGGTAGCAGATCCGAAACCCTGTAGTTTGGGGGTACTTCATCCGTAGATCAGCATAAGATATTTAAGGGTTCTGATGATCAGAACAGGAAGGGACATCAGGGCTAGGGGAAGTCGATAAAGGGCCAATAAGACCAGAAGTTCAAAGTCCACCAGGGTTAAAGTTAGCAGGGTCGAGTCTAGTAGGGCCAATAGGCAGAGCGACGCACGTTTCATGGAAATTGTTACACTGGTGGAGAGAGGGGCCATACGTTGAGGTAGTTTCCTAAGGTTAATCAGGTGGCTCAGTAGTAGGGAGGTCAAAGGGGACATCAGGAACCATAGGGACATTTCACACCATTGCTAGCTCTGGGAGTTAGTGCACCAACTGCTCCATCACCCATCGCCCCACCTCAGGGATAGTCTCCATTGCTGCAATATGGATTGATTTATCACATTATGCCCATAAATGGGCCAGCACCAACTCAGGTAGTTGAGGGTATATTCCCTATCTATTAACATGTAGATCGTATTTTATTTGAAACGGGAGCATCTCACTCATTTGTTAGAAATGGTTTTTCAAGTGAGATTGGGATAATAAACTTTGCTTCTGATATCGTACTACATAGAGACTCACCGGTGGGTAGAGGGGTGACCATATGTTCTATATGTTGGGGTATAGGGAGTGAGATAGGTAAAATCACTTTATTAGTTGAATTACTCATACTTGATATACAAGAGTATGATGTTATCTTAGGGATGGATTGGCTCGCTACATATAGAACATGTGTTGACTTTTACGGGAGGTCCATCATCTTCACCATTCCAGGGTAGAAGATGTACCTAGTTGTGATGCCTTACCTTGGAGGTGGGTCGAGCATGCACTTATACTATATCAAGGAGGAGACTTATTCGGAGTTCGTGGTGTCGCTAAATTCCATTTGGTAGTTAGTGAGTTTTTGAATGTGTTTTGGGAGACTATAGGGTTACCACCTAGTTAGGAGATAGACTTTGCGATTGATTTGATTTCGATTTGGAGACCCATTGCACGTATGTTGTATCATATGGATCATCTAGAGATGAGGGAGCTTCGGGATCAAATTGAGCAGTTATTAGGACAGTGGTTCATTTGGAGGAGTACTTAGGTGTGGGGTGCTCCATTTTTGTTTGTAAAAAAAAGGACAAATAATTACGACTTTGTATCGACTACAGGAAGTTTAACAAGGTCATTATACGGAATAAATATCCGTTGCCTCGCATTGATGATTTGTTTGAATAATTGAAGGGTGTTTTGTATTTCTCTAAGATTAACTTGAGATCGAGTTATTATAAGTTGAGAGTCGGGGAGAAGGATATCTCAAAGATGGCATTTCTTACGAGATACGGGCCATATGACTTTTTTTTAGGCCTTTTGGGCTAACCAATGCACCGATGATATTTATGGATTTGATGAATTGGGTGTTAAAAGACTATTTGGATAAGTTAATCATAGTGTTTTTGGCGACATTCTGATTTATTCTCAGACTACTAAGAGGCATGGACAATATTTATGGGTATTCTTACAAACATTATGGGACCATTATTTATATGCTAAGTTTGAGAAGGGTGGGTTTTGGTTGCTAAAGGTGTAGTTCCTAGGCCGTATTGTGTCTGAGAGGGAGATATCAATTGACCCGGGGAAGTTTTATGTAGTGATGAACTAGGACAACCCACTACACCAACCGAGGTGTGCATCTTTTTGCATTTCATCAAAAAGGCCAAATTGTCACCTTTCAGCTGGCCAACCTTGTAACGGTCAATGACCGCCACACGTTTTTTATCATTGTCATTGACCGTGACAAGTTCCTGAGAAGTAGAGTTATCAAGGCCTTGTCACGGTCAAAGACTGTGACAAGTCCGTGACACACACACACACACACATATATATATATATATATATATATATATATATATATGGGGGGGGTGGGGGGGTGGTGTGTGTATGTGCGTGTACATGTGTGTGCATGTGCATGCGTGTAGTGGGGGGGGCAAGGGGGTGGTGGGTGGTGGGGGAGGAGGGGGTGGTATGTTTAAATTAATTATTAATGTTTGGACTTGAAGTTAATTTTTAATTGAGGGCTTCAAATTAATGTTTAGTTTAGGGCTTCAAATTAATTGTTAATGTTGTTTTAGGACTTGAAATTAATGTTTAGTTTAGGACTTAAAATTAATTGTTAATGTTAATTGGGGACTTGAAACTAATGTTTAGTTTAGGGCTTGAAATTAATTGTTAATGTTGATTGGGTGACGTTAGTTGGGACTAAAATTAATAGGTATTGGTAATATTGATTGAATCTTATTGTTTAGAGACTAAAATTAATTTGACATTATAAATATTGTTTCAAAATTTTTATTTAGGTTTGAAATTGTTAATGTTGAATTAATGGAGTAGATGAATTAGAAGGAGTACGGGATGAAAATTTGTTGGCTTGCTGTTGCTGTTGGATTATATTTGACAGATGTTGTTGGATATGGAAGTTGGTTATTAATTTTTTTTAAATCCTTAATTTAATTCACACTAATAAATCCTTAAATAATTTTTTTGTTTTACTTTGTTGGGTTAGTTAATTTTGGAAGTGGCACGACCACTAGATTATTGTCAAAATGGGGGGGAGGGGGAGTTTTCAACTTTTTTCTAAAATTACTCTGTGTCACGACCCGTTCCGGAGTGGCAGGCCCATGGACTTATCAAAATTAAATGAAACATACTTGAAATTACAAATAGTACACATAAATACTAGCCTTCTAGTTTTATGCGTACGCATTCAATAACCCTTAGACCCGTTCGAAAGTCATAACCTTATAATGAGATATCTCAAATTGTCCTTTTTAAACAGTTCGGGATGGCATAGTTTTTGTATAATAATATTATTAGTGGCTTAAACTTGTTACTTTTGGAGGAAGTTCGACAGTCGTATCTTAATGTTCACTGGATACTACTAGATTATGCGATGTTGAGTGTTATTTCAATTATCAATTGAAATAACACTCACACTAGGAAATCTACATCGTGTACTTGGGGAACTATGGGGACATGCTTCCAAATTTTCCTCAAATTGGAACAATGTGCATGAGCTATTAAGTATATTACAAAAATATGATGTCTTGAATGGGATAGGACCCCTCACCCTTTAGAGTAGATGGGGGAAATAGGAATTAATATTATAAATTGAATTTGAATTTGAAAATTTTAAATCGAATATAAATAAGACATAATTAAATGAAACATACTATAAATTTTATACAACAAGTAATAGGTGATTGTTTATACTAATGGGAATTAAATCTTCACACTTTTTTTTATACTAATCCACGAATATATGCTTCTTACAAGTTACTTGGGCCAGATTTCATTCAGGACATCTCAGGGAAGGTAGAGATGATTTGGGCTAGGATATGTATTGCCCAGGATTGGCAAAAGATCTATGTAGATACGAGCTGGAGACACTTAGACTTTGATATTTGATATCAAGTGTTGATTAAAGTGTCTCCCGTGAAGGGAGTAATGAGGTTTAAAAACCTCACTATGTTATCTTAACAATAGTTAAAAAGGTTTCAATGAGTTTCAAAATACTTTTTGAAGAAATTCTTATAAAAATCTTAACAATAACACAAGATGTGTTAAAATAGTTTATTTGAAAAAATTAGGTAAGTTTATTGGAAATAGGTTTTTACAATAAACCTAAGTCTATGTATTATATTGTAGTAATGGATAACTAAAAAGCACACACAAGAGACTGTAGTTTTTTACGTGGTAAATCCCCACCCAATTCGGTAAACTTTCATAGTGCTCTCGACAGCACAAAAATCAAAATCCACTAAAAACAATTAAGGTTACAAGCATAAAACAAATCATACAAGTAGATATTGTTCTAAGTTTAGAAATATACCTTCTCTCCACGGTATTCTTTTTTAATTATTTAAGGCTCTGAATTTGTCCTTTCTATGTTTGTTGCTTTGCTTCCTTTCTTTGTATTGCACCATGTTGACTAAATAGCCACAATCTCTCAACCGACAACACACTTTTTTGTTAGTGGGTGAATGTGTAGTGAGTGATTTGCATAAATGCCATGCATGTACTCACAAACACTTAAGTACAAACTATTACTATGACTTTCAATAGATTTAAGAATGAAATTTATTTTTCACACCTCTAAAAATTATACCTATTCTTTTTAGAAAAATATTTCAAGATGTGATTTCTTGACGGATCTTTAAAAAACTAATCCTTATAACTTATTTATATACACAATTTTGAAAAATAAAAAATTGTCAGATTTGAAACCTTTAATTCATGATTTAGCTACGTCAAAAATATGAGAGTTGTTGGATAAAAAATATTATTACAACTTTACATAAATAAAATCCAACACGAGAAAGTGATTTCTTAACACAAGAAATCAAAATAACCTATAAATATAAGTGTGAATGTGTCACTGATTTAGATTTACAAGTTTCTAATAAGAATGGAGATCTAAAATTGTGAGGTTGTTGAAAGAGAGGTATAGACTAAGAGGAATTAAGAAATCCTAACTCTATAGTCTATTTTCTGGAAAAAAAATTCGAAGAGGTTTTATAAGAAAATAATTTTTCTCTCTATTTTTATTTTTTCTCTCTTCTCTCTCTCTCTCTCTCTCTCTCTCTCTCTCTCTCTCTTATCTCAATTCTTAAACTCTCAAAAAACTTCAAATGGATGAGACGAAGGATCCTTATATAAAGGGATGGAAGGATCTGGAAAGCTATCCCAAATGAAGGGCGGGAATCAAATAGACAGTTCGAACTCTTAATCTAAGGGACAAGAAAGAACCAAAAAAAATTACTCTCTTATTGGTCCATTCTATCATCATAAGGATTGTTAAAGAACACATGCAAGCCACATATTAATCTATCCCAAACAGTTGTGATGTAATTCAAATGTTGTGAGTGTGAAGAAACACACTTCTAGCCAATCTGATCCCACCACATGTCAACCCCAGACCGAGCCTAAAACGCGTGTTTTTTATCTTTTTAAAATCTCATTTTTAGCACAAAATTTTATGCCGATTTTGGATTCAACCAAAGCTAACATTTAGGAACTTACAAAATATGAATTTTATCCCCAAAAAAATTAAATCCGTATTTTGATTGTTTTAAAAATAGGTTTTAATTATTTTAAAATTCCTAAAAATTGTAGAAAATTCATTTTAATTCAATTCAACAAATATTAATCAAATATGAGATAAAATATGCAATCCAAAGTGTTGAGTGTGTTGGTTTTGTACATGTTTTAATTTGATCTTTTGTGATGATGATCATGCACTTGAAGATGCAATGATGCATAGAAGGAGAGACTTAATTTTGTCTATCTTTCCAAACTAATTGAGGCTCCAATATAGTATTAGCTCAAGTGAGTCAACCATATAGTGTGCTTCAATCGCCCCCTTTTGAAATGAGAGACAAGAACTCCTTTGAATCATCTAGGACTCGTAGGGATACAAAGAAAAACATGAAAGCCTTATTCGTGTACAAAATACTAACTACCCCATTTCCTAGAAATCAAAAAGTACATCACTCAACTATGAACAGACCAATACCATAAATATATATGAAGAAAATGATTCTTGAAAAACAAAACAACTTATGCCAAAGATAAAAAATTAATCAAGTTTTTTACCATAAATGTCCAGATAGACTTAAAACCTCGCCCACATTTTGTCTCAAATGAATCAAGGATAAAAATATAAAGTGAAAATAATAAGCATTCTATCAACCTAAATTAATCAACGGGTCACCTCATGGATCTGCTACATAAAATAGAGATATTAGGCGCCTTATGACATTTATCAAATGATCGTGCCTATATCCTCAAAGACCAATTATACGCATGAAAGCAACCAGAGGATATAATAAGTGATAGATAATGATTCATTCATAATGATATCGATGGATTTTCTTAATGATTAAAAACATAAATTATCCAAAGGTTTAATGAAAGTCAGCTAGTTGATGTTCAGTGGATAAATAATTAATCTCCAATTCCTTATACTCAACAAGTTCACAAAAAAATGATGTCTTATTATTATATTTTCAGTATGCAAATGTTTAACAGGGGTTTTAGAGATATTAATTGCACTTTTATTATCGCAATATAGATTTATCTTTTCTTCATTAATGCCCTAATGACTAAGCATCTTCTTCTAAATCCACAATAAATGAGCACAACAACTTCCTACAGCTATATATTCTTATTCGGCTGTGGAAAGTGATGCAATTTTATTTTTTTACTTCTCCACCCTACTAAGTTGTTATCTATGTAATAACAAGCACCAAAAGTTATTTTGTTGTCATTTGACCAACCAACTCAGTTAGCATCAGTGTATCCTACAATTGTGATTGTGGTGTCTTTTTTGTACAATATCCCTAAGTCTATTGTTCCCTTAATATATTTGACTATTCATTTATTGAAGATAAGGAGTCTTTCCTTAGGGGTAAATTGGTAATGAGCGAAAACACACAAAACATACATGATATCAGGATGAGAAGCAATTAGGTATAATAGGATTCCTATCATATATCTATAAAGTGTAGTATCTACATGTTTCCCAATTTCATATTTGGATGGTTTTGTAGAGGTGCTCATGGGAGTCCTAACAACATTATCATTATCTAAACCAATTTTTTTCACTGACTATATTGTGCATTTAGACTGTGATATGAATAATCCATCATCTTTTCTTAAATTGAAGACCTAAAAAATATTGAAACTCCCCATTAAGTGGCATTTAGAATTCGCTGTGCATAATTTTTCAAAACTTTTTTACCTCAGATGGGGAAGTAGATCTAATATAATGTTGTCAATGTAAACCTAAGCTATTAAGACTTGTTTGTTAAAATGTTTAACAAATAACGTCTGGTCATTATCGCCGCGTCAAAAACCTTTATTGATTAAAAAGGTCGACATGCATTCGTACCAAGCCCAAGGGACTTGCTTTAAACTGTATAATGCCTTTTTCAATCTATACACATGGTTTGGGTAATGAGGATCAATAAATACTTTCAGTTGTTGAACATAGATTTGCTCCATCAAAATACCATTTAAAAGGGTGGGTTTTACATCCATTTGATAAAGGTTGATTTCTAAGTGACGTGCAAAGACCAAGAGTAAGCGAACAAACTCGAAGAGAGTGACCTAGACAAATGTCTCCTCAAAATCTATTCCTTTAACTTGAGAGTAGCCCTAGTAAAATATTCATATCATTATTTCGAACTATCATGCCATATTCATCTCTTTTATTTTTAAAAATATAACGAGTGCCAATAACCCTTTATTTTTCAGCCTAGGCACAAGATTCCTTACGTCATGACTTTTAAATTGGATGAGCTCTTATTTCATAAAACCTATCCAAAATGAGTCATTCAGTGACTCATTAACATTATTTTATTCTAATAGAAAAACAAAGCATGTAAAAAGGGCAACATTATGTAATTGGGATCTTGTACGAACTAGCACATTAGGGTTACCAATAAAATTATATATGGGATGATCTTTAGAAACCTAATTAGGTACTTCCAGGGTCTCAGTTGGTAAAGGCTCAATTATCTATGTAGAGTCATAAGTAAAATAGTTTTCAGAATCTTCCATAATAATTGGTCCTTGTTCTTTACTCTCGACATTAGTGTCAATAACTATCACATTTATCGATTCCATGACTACTTTGGTACCCAAATTATAAATGCGATAAGCCCTGCTGTTAGGGGAGTAGACCAAAAATATTTCTTTGTCACCTTGGATTTCAAACTTAGACAAGTGTTCTCCGCCTTTTCAAATATAATAAGTGCACCTAAAAGTTCAAAATTATTTCAGATTAGGCTTTTTTCCATACCAAAGTTCTTAGGATGTTTGTTTGGTATTATTTTTGAAGATAGACTCGACTGATTATATGACACGCTGTTTGAAATTCCCCAACCCAAAAGTATTTTGGCAAGTTCTTAGCATGTATCATTACCCTGACCATTTCTTAGATTCTACGATTTTTACGCTAGGCAACACCATTTTGTTGGGGTGTTTTAGGAGCACTGAACTCATGATGATAACCATTACAATTGCAATACTCCGTTACACATGATATCTTAAATTCACCTCCTTTATCGCTACATATTCGATTAACTTAGGTATCTTTTTCATTCTCGATTCTTAAAAGGATTTTCAAACATTATCGAAATGTATCGGATTTTTATTTTAAAAACGCTACCCAAGTGAATCGAGTAAAATCATCCACAATGACTAAAATGTAACTATTACCACAGAGGCTCACAGTTCTTGAAGGACCCATAAGATCCACGTGGATTAGCTGTAAAGGTTTATTTGTTAAAATTTATTTAACTTTCTTGTGAGTAGACTTAATCATTTTTCCTTCCTCGCATGGCCCACAAACATCATTTGAAATTGGTTTTATTTTTAGAAGACCTCTAATTATAACCTGAGAGCTCAATTTTCCAAAATTATCATAACTAATGTGACCCAAACAATTATGCCATATTTCATTGTCATCCAGTCTGGCTAACCTACAGGTCTCATTTCCCAGATTTATTGTATAACTGTTATCTGGGGTCCTATGACCTGCAAGGATATAATCACAATTCTCATTTAAAAAATTTCAATAAATTTTTGACAATGTGATAGTGTAATTGGATTCACAAAATTGATATATGCTCAGCAAATTAGCCTTAAGACTTTTTACTAATTGAACATCTTTAAGAGTGGAAGTTCTTTTTCTTGGAGTGCTCCTTTTCCTATGATCTGAGCTAATACTCCATCCCTAAAGAAAACATTCCCTTCTAAGAAGTTAATTTTATCGGTTAATTTAGTATCATCTCTGATCATATGCTTAGTGAATCCAGAATCTACTTACCATCCATATATAGTATTTTCAGCTTCTAAAGAACTAATAAAAATATTACACTTTAATTAGGGTATTAGATCGTCCTCTCTGACCTAAATAGCTTTAGTTTTAAAATATTTATGAGCTTTTGGTTTAAACAAAGATCTAGGACACTTTATCTTAGACTTCTTCTTAGCAGGCAATATTTTCTTCATATTCCTGTAGTTGGAGTTTTCATTGGGCTAATTAGGATGTACATAATTATTCCTTCTCTACCTAGAATATTTAAAGATTTTATAAACTGGTGAATTATAGGCGTGTTTAAACAGCCATTTTTAAAAACATTCAGTGAGACAATGTCCATATACATCACAATAGGAATAATATTGATGGCTAGACGGTTTGTTGACTTTTTGAAAACCATTTAAAAGAGGTTTATCCATTTGTTGGACTTTGTTTTTTTGTTTAACTGCTACAAGTTTGAAAGAGGAATATCCCTGCCTAATAGGGGACACACATACTTGGCCTTAAGATAATTTTCCATTAGATTATCTAATTCTTTTTTCTTCTTTTCAAAATATTTCTTTAACTCTTGAAAATAAGGGCATATGTCATTTGATATTGTTCTAGAAGAAACAAATTTTACATTTTGAAGAGTTTTGGCTTGTGACTTAATTTTCTCAAAATAGTTCCAATTGTTTTCAAATTTAGAAAATTTCTTGAAAACAGTTGAAACTTTTTGCTTTGATTCTTCCAATTCTATCAAAGTTGCCTTGTATTTATTTTCCAATACCTCATTTTATTCAAATAGCTCTTTGATTTTTTGAACAAAATTTTTAGTCTGTAGTTCATAGGCCAGACATTGATTTGTATAGTCTTCTATATTCTTTTTCACCAATAGGCTTGAGGAATCTATCTTTTCAATTAACTCCTTGACTATTTTTTCTAGTTTAGTGATCTGCCTATGAGTCTTAGTATAAAGTGTGTGAATGTCAGGGAGATCATCATTATCGAACTCATTATGTGCAGTGTGTGAGTTATCGCCTAGAACATAATTTTTTGAACTCACACACCCATTCATTTCGTCATTAGTACGAACATTTTAACTCACACACAACATCGAAGATCTATTACTAGCAATATCAACACAATTGTATTATATGTCCAAAGAGTAAATAAACCAAAAGTAGGCAAAATATCACCACACATAACAATACTAGGACTAATAGCAGAAAATTCATCAATGTTTACATACATATCAGCAAAATAGATAATTTTTGCAAAGGACATACAAGGGTCAAAACAACAGGAAGATCCAGACTTATCTTCTTCAGAGTCACTTGAATCATTCCAAATCTTACTGAAGTTGGATTTAGTAGACTTATGCCGTTTAACCCTAAAATTAGAAGCTATATGACATTTTTTACAACATATAAAGCATTGAGTGTTCTCAAAATCTTTTTCAGGTCTACTATTGTTCTAATTGTTATGTTTATCATGATTTCTCTGAAGAGGTATATTATTAAAGTTATTTTGATATCCATCCTTCCCTCGTTTAGAAGCAATAATGTTTTAAAACTTTAAGATTTTCTTAAATTCTTTAGACATAAGCACTATAGGGTTATTTAGACTCTCTAAATCATAGTCTTCATCAGAGTTGAAGTCTATGTTTGACAGGACTAACTTAGGTAAGGTCATTTTAGTCCAAATAATAACATTAGAACTAGACTGTTTTTCCTGATTATTATAAAGATGCTTCTTAAATTCAAGTCCCATTTCTACTCAACTTCTTACCTTTTGTTTAAACTTAGGGGGAAAAGACCTTTTAATTTTTAACACTATTTCTTTCCTATTATACATGAGACCATTTGCATGCAGTTTTATAATAAGGCCAGTCAACCTAAAATACACTACACTAACTACTGCACATGGTCATGGCCCAAATCCTTGGCTATGGGTGGCGGATCATGGATTTGGTCAGTGACCTTCTTCGGTAGTCACGTACCAACCACCACCATTGGTCACTGACTAGATGGTTACGGATATGGTCACAACCAAAATCCATAACCCACTATTTTATGTCCACAAAACATGGTGACGGCACAAATCCATGACCATATTTATTTTAAAAATTAAATAGTCACAGTTCTAGGCCATGACCTTTTTTATTTTTAAAATAAAAGGTGGTCATGGCTTTTGGGTCGTGACCATTTTATTTGACCATGTTTTATTTTAGAAACCAAATTGGTCACAACCCAAAGCTATGACTATTTTTAATAATTAAAAAAACAGCATTTTGTCCTCGAACCAAGAGTTTAATCGGTCAGTTGCAATGAGTTCCCCTTGGGTTACATTGGACCCTTGGGTGACTATACAGTCGATTTTGATAGGTTACATTTGTCCCATAGAAGTCTAGATATTTTGAAATTTTTGGCTGTGCTCTCAAATCGGGGGTCTCGTGACTAAGAGGTAGGTTCCTATAGGTTACAGTTGTCCCGTGTGAGGTGTATGGTCCTCTTACAGGGCCATTTTGTTGCTATTTATTTTTTCACCCTTTGACGACATATTTTTAATCCTAAGTCTAATAGTTTGCAAATTTTGGTCATGCTTTCAAACCGTGGTACCGTGACTATGCAGTTGGTTCCTGTGGTTTACATTGGTCCCGTGCGAGGTGTTCGTGCCTCTTATGGGGATGTTTTGTGTCTATTTTATGCTTTTACCATTTTATGGCATGTTTTTAAGCTTAAGTCTAATAGTTTGTAAAGCTCGATAGTTCTCTCAAACCGAGGGTCCTGTGACTATGCAATCAATTCCTATGGGTTAAATTGATCCCATGCAAGGTGTTCATGCATCTTAGGTGGACATTTGTTATTTTTTATGTTTTCACCCTTTGACGGCATGTTTTTAGCCTAAGTCTAACAATTTGCAAATTTTAGTCATGCTCTCAAACCGGGGGTCCTGTGACTACACGATCAGTTCCTGCAGGTTACATTGGTCTCATGAGAGGTGTTTAT
The DNA here is from genome assembly GCA_949130495.1 of Sambucus nigra. Taxonomy (NCBI): domain Eukaryota; kingdom Viridiplantae; phylum Streptophyta; class Magnoliopsida; order Dipsacales; family Adoxaceae; genus Sambucus; species Sambucus nigra. The sequence goes on along the minus strand of OX422218.1, from coordinate 25,060,515 downwards.
GCCTCTTACGAGGCAATTTAATTGTTATTTTATGTTTTCACCCTTTGACGATATGTTCTTAAGCCTAAATCTAACAATTTACAAATTTTGGTTGCGCTCCTAAACTGGGGGTCCCATGACTATGCGGTCAGTTCCTGCATGTTACATTGGTCCCGTACGAGGTGTTCGTGCACTTATGGGACCTTTTTGTTGCTATTTTACGTTTTCACCATTTGACAACATGTTTCTAAGTCTAAGTCTAATAGTTTCCAAATTTTGGTCGTGCTCTCAAACTGTGGGTTCTTTGATTATGCGGTTAGTTCCCGTGGGTTACATTGGTCCCGTGCGAGGTGTTCGTGCCTATTACGGATTCATTTTATGGTTTCACCCTTGGAAGATATGCTTTTAAACCTAATTCTAACAGTTTGTAATTTTTTATCGTGCTATTAAATCGTGGGTCCCGTGACTACGGTGTCGGTTATCGCATGTTAGATTGCACCCATTCGAGGTATTTATGCCTCTTATGGGGACATTTTGTGGATGTTTTATGTTTTCCCCCTTTAACAACATGTTTTTAAGCTTAAGTCTAATAATTTATATATTTTGGCCATGCTCTCAAACCGGGGGTCTCGTGACTACATGATCGGTTCCTATGAGTTACATTGATCCCACGTGAGGTCTTCATGCCTCTTACTGGAAATTTTGTAACTGTTTTATGTTTTCACCCTTTGACAACATGTTTTTAGGATTAATAGTTTACAAATTTTAGTTGTGCTATCAAATCGAGGGTCTCGTGACTATGCGATTAGTTTTTACGGGTTACAATAGTCCCGTATGAGGTGTTTGTGCATCTTACCGAGAAATTTTATGACTATTTTACGTTTTCACCCTTTGACAGCATGTTTTTAATCCTTAGTCTAATAGTTTGCAAATTTTGGTTGCGTTCTCAAACCGGGGGTCCCATGACTACGTGGTCGGTTCTTACGTGTTACGTTTGTTCTGTACGAGGTGTTCGTGCCATTTAAAGGGCCGTTTTATGGTTGTTTTACATTTTCCCCTTTGACGACATGTTTTTAAGTCTAAGTCTAATAGTTTATAAATTTTGGTCGTGCTCTCAAATCGGGGGTCCCGTGATTACGCGGGCGGTTCCTGTTAGTTACATTAATCATGTGTGAGGTGTTCATGCCTCTTATGGGTCCGTTTTCTGTCTTTTTTACGTTTTCAACATTTGATGGTATGTTTTTAAGCCTTAGTCTAATAGTTTGTAAATTTTGGTCGTACTCTCCAATAAGGGGTCCTGTGACTACGTGATTTGTTCATGAAGATTACATTGGTTTCGCATGAGGTGTTCGTGCCTCTTATAGGGCCGTTTTGTAGCTAATTTATATTTTCACCCTTTGATGCTATGTTTTTAAGCCTAAGTCTAACAATTTGCAAATTTTGATCGTGCTCTAAAATCCAGGGTCTCGTTACTACGCTGTTGGTTTTTAAGGGTTACATTGGTCCCGTTCTAGGTGTTCATAATAATTTTTGGTTGTTTTACAGTTTCACCCTTAGATGGAATGTTTTTAAGCCTAACTCTAATAGTTTGAAAATTTTTGTCATGCTCTTAAACCGAGGGTCCTGTGACTACGCAGTCAGTTCTTGCGAGTTACATTGGTCCCTGTCAGGTGTTCGTTCCCCTTATGGGGACGTTTTGTAGTTGTTTTTATGTTTCACCCTTTGACTACATGTTTTAAGCCTAAGTCTAATAGTTTACAAATTTTGATCGTGATCAAAAGATGAGGGTTCCGTGATTGTGCAATCAGTTCCTACATGTTACATGGTTCCATGTGAGGATTTCGCGCCTCTTACTAAGCCATTTTGTGTCTATTTTAGGTTTTGACCCTTTGATGGCATGATTTTAAGCATAACTCTAACAGTTTAAAATTTTTGGTCGTGCTCTCAAATCGAAGGTTTCATGAATACGTGGTCAGTTCCTACAGGCTACATTGGTTGAATGCAAGGTGTCTGTGCCTTTTACAGGGCCATCTTGTGGCTGTTTCAATCTTTCACCTTTTGACATCATGTTTTTAAGCCTAAGTTTAATGTTTTCACCCTTTTTCGTGACTTGCAAGAACTTTTGATATTTTTTAGGTTTCTTCTTTACCTTCTCATAAATGACATATATAGGCTCATTGCATACTGGACATTCATCCTTCTCTCTGTGCTCGTTATGGTATCATATGCAATCATACTTACATGCATGGATATATTTGTATTTTAATCCCAAACCCTTTAAGCTCTTCTTGATGGTAGGATAATTGTCTAGTAACTAGTTCTCTTTTGGGAGAGTTTCCTTAACCCACTTAAGAACTACGATTACGCTGTTACCAAACAAACCAACATGACTCTTCAAATTATGCAATCCAATCATTGCATATAATATCGAGTGATCTTCGTCGCAATCTTTATACAATTGTCTAGTTGCATCAACTTTCAATCGTATATATTCTCTATCTCCTGGTAGTTTAGTATCAAATTGTTCATTGTACGCATTATTTGTCTCCATAAGTTGGTGATTTGGGTCGTGGTGGACTCACCATTGTATGTCCATTTGTTATAATATTGACAAATTGCCAACTTTATTAAACGTAACTCAACATCTTTTAAAGATATATATTTTTTGTTCATAGAATGGGTGTATGGACATGGAATCTTCTGACTTTTAAGGTTCTTAAAAGTGTAGCTAATAACTTTTTGAATGCCTTTAACATAACTATTAGTTATTTGGTCAGTCTCCCCCATCCACTCTTTGTATTGTGTGCCATTTAATAATCTTAAAATTTCATTCATGTGTTAACATAATAAAATAAATATCATGTTGAATAGTAAAGCATTAATATAATGTCAAATTAAATCACTAATATAGTATCAACAATGCACCAATCAATCAAACTATGCAATAATATAGTGTAAATCAAAGTAAAGAACTAATATAGTGTTAATAATGAATCCACTAATCAAACTATGAAATAACATAAATGCAAGAACACACCAATAAACAATACTACACAATGACTTAAACACAAATTAAATAAATTTGTCTGGTGATATTACTAAAACATAAAAAGAATATTGAAACATCTTCTTCATCAAACGATAAACTGGATAAGTGATAAGGGAGTTTAAATAAATTTTCAACCCACTCCTTTTCCACTGTCGACGTGCACTAGAGCATTTTTAAAATTGCCATATATTTCATCAACCATGATCTGACATTCACCCTCCAACATAGGCTAATTATGTACTAAAATTCCTACTTGAGTGGAGATGAACATACACACCCCAACGACATTTTTACTATTCAGGTCCTTCATAAAGTATTTCTCACCATAGTCACCATGGGCTGTTGATGATGATGTGAAACTTGTAACATGCTGAGTTGCAGAGAAGGGGAATGTTAAAGGAAGAACCAACACCTATGAGGAGAATGAATATGGAGGAAAACTTTGAGTAGGTCAAGGGAAATTGGGATTCATTGGGGGGTTGCATGGGCATATGAGTGGTTAAAAGGGACACAATTTGTGAAAGTTTCTTATTCATGCGTCCCAATTCATTTTAAAGGCCCATTACATCCCCTTTGGACCTAGAACGATGTTTATCGTTGGACAAGAAACACTTACTAATAGAAGAAAGCTCGTTCACAAGAGGTGCGGTGTGTTCGAATCTTTTTTTTACATACGCTACCCCAAATCTCTCGTCCCCCCTCTATGGTCCTTCCCCAATGTCTGTACGAGGACATCATTGTCAAGGTCATCGAACGGGCTTGAAGCTGACTGACTACTCATAGACTCTATTTATTCTAGATTCTTAGCCAAGTGAGGAGGGAATAAATTATCTTTATCCAACTTGGTCTGATTCGATATATTTCCTTTATTTGGACTGCCTTTTGTATTGCTCTACCAGTCGATCTTTAAATCTTTAAGATTTTGATCCAAACGGGTTGACAGCATTTTTTTTTGTATTATTTTTCTTGTTTTTCTCACTTTGCAACATTTTTGAGTCCTTCGCCTCATTTTTTAGAAAATCATTCCATTGACCGACTGGCATCTAAACGTTTGAAAGAACTTTGTCTTTGAGCGCCAAAACATCGGAGCTTGATGCTCCCTTAGGGAAATGCTTCTACCTAAGGTTTCTTCTATATGTTTGGAGTTGTTAAAAAACTCAAGAAAGAACCTTATTTTTTGAGTTTGCAGAAAATGAAAATCGTTGGTTGAGTTTCTCATACATGTCATCTTTAACAACTTTATCTATGAGGTACCAATTATCATCTCCTACCACTCCCACATTCATTTTTTCCAAGGACAAACATTAGGCATAAACTATTGAACATGATTTTTATCCCCTGGGAGTTATTTCCCAACATAGAGAACCTAATGGGCTTCTTTTCAACTGACCTAATAGTTTTAGGTGCATAGATAATGTCTGTTGGATTAATGGTACTACTTTGCCTACTGCAACTCAGATTAATGGAGTTATGTATTGTTCAAAAATTAGTGATGTGAATTCTTATTGGGGTGGTGTCATCTCGTCAGTTAGAGCATTGTGTACATTACCGCACAGCATTATCTATAAAAATAATAAAATTTCAATGTGTATCTATAATACATGCATAATTTCAAAGTTCAATATGAAATTTTAACTAACAAAATAAATTTTTTGACCATATACTATAATCTACCTTTTCATGGTATGACTTTAATAAAAGTTCAATGTGTCTAATCTCCACCAAGTCAGGATTTATTTTTAAAAACCTATAGATATTTGTACGTGGCCAACTAAGAGGAAGCATATCTATAATGGATGCATAGATGTCAGTGACATGCACTCAAAATGTCATCCTCTTCAGCCTATTGGCATGACTGAGTTCAACGTGTATATGTCACGAGACATCACAGTCTTCATCAATGCTCTTTGTACATAATTATATCCATAATGGATGAATTTTTTTCTACCTTCTCTAATAGATTAAGCAAGGGTAGTTCTCTATCTGAAAGAGTAAGCAAGGATTATGTATGCGAAATATATGTTGTACAACTTCATCCCAACATTCTGATAAGGAAAACAGAATATGATTGAGCAATTACTCCTATTGAAGATAAACTCCATGATTTACAAGGTAGTTTTATCGTTCGATCTTCCTATTCCCACACCAATAAATCAAAGGACCCTCAAATTGAGGCTCATTAATAAAAGAGGCATTAGTGCGGTGTAATTGTAACCTTTCACTCTTATTACCATTTATTATCATTGTGACTCATTTTTACTGAGAAAAATGAACGAGGGCGTGAAAATGACTCATATAAATAATGGCTCTAGTGAATCATTAACTAGTTAGGTTAGTTTGAATTGGGTTTTGAATAATCACTACAATTATATTGACCATGTGCAATTTTAATTTAGGGCAATTTACAATCAGGTTCCTTATTGACAATTTTTAAACATTTAAGAAAAATTTACTATTAGGTTCCTTGTTAACAATTTTCAAACATTTAAGGACAATTTACTATTAGGTCCACTTGTTATGCCACTAGCGTGGACTTCTACAAGAAGAGAATTAGTGGACCCAAGTGTTTATAATTTGTCAAAATTCCTTTGTTGTTTAAAATTTGTTTTTGATTGACTTAAGAGTACTTTTCTATTTAATTTATTAATTATTATATATGAGGACATGAATCCCGTGCATGCTGGATCTCACCGATGTGAATCCAAATAACAAATCGCCATATAAGACACAAAATTGAACTGTATGATTTGTTCCATGCTTATGTAGATATATTGAAGAAGATTATGGTTACTTTAATGTCATGCTAAGATTTCAAAATGGCAACTCCCAGTATGCACACACATTATCTACAAATATTATGTTAATAATTATCCCAAAAAAATAATAGCATATCAAACTATACACATATAGAATTCTAATAAACCAAATAGCATATCAAACCATACACAGTACACACACAGAGAAATATACACATATGCGCAATATATACAATGTGTGTATATTTATTTTAATTTTTATCCAAATAATTATATATACCTAATTTTACATTTTTCTTAAAAACATTGTCTCTTACACACACAAAGAGTACACAATATACACACATATACACAATACACATGCACATATACAGTATACACACATACACACACACATACATGTATACACACATACATACATACACACACATATATATAGAAATACGCATAGAAATACACATATACACATAGATTTCTATACAAAAAATTAGGGCTTGGAAGTGTTACCTTTGACATTGAGATTCAGTTTGAAATTGGGGCTTAAGTTTAGAAATCACCAAAATCATCGGAGAGAGGGAAAGGTTAGGGTTTGGATATTTTTAAGGAAAATATGAAAACTAGTTTGGGTTTTTAGTATAAATTCATTGGTCACGGCCCTAAGCCCTCACCACATTCCATGACCCCTTAAAAATTTAATACGTCAGCTTGGAAATAAGAACATCATCATGGACCAAATTCGTGACTCCTAAATTGGGATAGTCACCACTCAAATCCGCGACCAGGGCAGTGTTCATTTTATTTAGTGGTCACGAGCTTCAACCGTGACTGCATCCGCAACCAGGTTGGAGGGAAATTCGGCATTAGTTTGGAGCCATAATGGTAATGCATGTGTCACGGCTATAGTCCATGTCCCATAATGGACAGGGACTTCGATCGTGACCAACTTCAAGAGGATCCATGACCACACTGGGTCATAGACTTAGTCATAGAAAAGTTTGATGTGGTCATTGATTTCGGTCATGACCAGCTGATCATGTATCTGGGCCATGACCATGCATATGATTTAGTGTAGTGATAGAATTCATCAAAGGTCTCAGTCTCATGCGTAAGTAGTGTGTTGTGCTATTGTATTAACATTTGTATTTTGGCTACCTTAACACATTAATCACCTTAGTGGGAAGTGACTAGCGTTTCCAAGGCTTCCTTAGATGCAGAGAAGATAGATACGCGTTTGAATTCATGATCATTAACATACATGAATACAACATTTTTCCCTTTATTATTACTTAAGGAGGCAAGTTTTTCTTCCTTGGAAAGCTCATTGAGGAGCTTTTTGACCCTTTCAGTACTAATTTCTCCAACCAGCTTAGTTAGATGAGAATATACATTTTCAATTTCCACCCATACATCATCTCCCAATGTCCCTTGGATGAAAGCAATCATTCTTACGTTCTATTAAGGAAAATTTGTTCCATCAAAGAGGGGAGGTTTGGACGGATTTCCAAGACGCTCAAACTTTTCATCCATAAAAGATTTTTAGAACAATTTCAAAGTATAGGATCAAAAGTTTTATAAAGTACTTACCTCTAATGCAAATTGAAAAACCTTACAATGTTATTTTAACAAAAGTTAAAAAGGTTTAATCAGTTGTGAAATACTTTTCGAAGAAATTCATATAAAACTCTTAACGGGAACACAAGATGGGTTAAAACAACTTGTTTGAACAAATTATTTATGTTTCTTGGAAATAGGTTTTTAGAATAAACCTAAGTCTATGTAGAAAGATTGTAGTAATAGAGAACTAAAAATCACACACAAGAGACTGCAATTTTTTAAGCGGTGAAATTCCACCCAATTGGGAAAACATCAATAATGGTCTCTACACTACAAAATCAAAATCCAGTAAAAACAGTTAAGTTTACAAGCATATAAGTAATCATACAAATAGATCCTATTATAAGTATAAAAATACACCTAATCTCCACAGTATTCTTTCTGAATTCTTTAAGGCTCTAAATTTCTCCTTTCTATGTTCCTTGCCCCACTTCATTTCTCTGTTTTGCACCAGATCGACTCAATAGTCAGAATCTCATAAACGATAAGACATTTTTGTGATAGTTGGTAAATGTGTCGTGAGTGATATGCCTAAATTCCATGCATGTATTCATACACACTTAAGTACAACCAATTCTTATAAATTTACAACAAATTTAAGAATAAAAGTTATTTTTTTCACACCTCTGAAATTCAGACTTGTTCTTTTTATAAAAATATTTCAAGATCTGATTTCTTGACAATTTTTTAATATACTGACCCTCAGAACTTATTTATATACACAATTTTTCAAATTTAAGTTTTATCAGATCTGAAACATGCAAGTCATGATTTCATATCTTTAAAAAATATGAGAGATTTTAGATCAAATTTTTTATTACAACTTTACATAAACAAAATCCTACACGAGAAAGTGATTTCTTAAGACACGAAACCTAAACAACCTATTAATATAAGTGTGAATGTCTCATTCATTTAGATCTACAAGTTTCTAATAAGAAACGAGTTCTAAAGATATGGGGTTGTTGAAATAGAGGTTTAGACAAAGAGGAATTCAGAAACCCTAATTCTCAAATCTATTTTCTCAAGAAACAAAATTGAAGAGTTTTTGTAAGAAGCTAATTTTTCTCTCTATTTTTATTTTTTTGGTTCTCTCTCTTCTCTCTTTTTTCTCTCAATTCTCATACTCTCAAAAACTTAAAATTGCTGAGATGAATGCTCCTTATATAGGAAGGATGGAAGGCTATCCCAAATGAAGGGTTAAGATCAAATAAACAGTTCAAATTCTTAATCTAAGGGCTATGAAGGAACTGTACAAATTTACTCTCTTATTGGTCCTTTCTATCGTCATAAGGATTGTATAGAACATATGCAAGACATATATTGATCGAGATCGAATGGTTGTGATGTAATGGAATTGTTATGAGTATGAGGAAACACACTTCTAGCCAATCTAATTCCACCACGTGCTACCATCAGACTGAACCTAAAATGCATGTTTTTAATCTTTTTACAATCCCATTTTTTACCACAAAAGTTTATGCTAGTTTTGGATTCTACCCAAGCTAACTTTTAGGAACTTACAAAATATCAATTTCAACCGCAAACAATTTAAAACCTTTAGTTTAATAATTTTAAAATTAGGTTTTAATTATTTTGAAATTCCTAAAAATTATTGAAAATTCATTTTAATTCAATTCAACACACACCAATCAAATATGAAATAAAATATGAAATCGTAAGTGTTGAGTATGTTGGTTTTCTACCTCTTTGACTTTGATATTTGCTAATGACAATGATATACTTGAAGATGCAATGATGTATTAGAAGGGGGGACTGAATTTGGTCTACCTTTCCAAACTAGTTGAGGTTCCTATATACTACAAACTTTAGTGAATCAATTATATAGTGTGCTTAAGAGATTTGGGAATAAAGGGAAGTTGACTCCCCGATATGTGGGGCCATTACCTATTCTTGAGAGGATAGGGCCCGTGGCATATTAGTTGGGACTACCAGACCATTTGCAGCGAATGCACGACATCTTCCACATATTTGCACTGCAGAGATTCCTTAGAGATGAGATAACATACCAGCATATTGGCATTGATGAGATAGAGATCCAGCCAAACACTACCTACGAGGAGAGACCAATAGCCATTCTGGACCATCGGGAGAACCGACTTTGATCCAAGGTTGTTCTTTTAGTTTAATTGAAGTGGGGATACCATAAGGAGGACGAGTCGACTTAGGAGAGGGAGGACAACATGTGGACAAAATATCCAGAACTCTTCTAGGTAGGTACATATTCTTCTATATTTCGAGGATGGAATCCCGTTATTGGGGTGTGGGCAGAAGGTAATGGCCCGTCTTTTTCTAGAATAAATAAAACTGTATTTTTTTGGAAGCAATTTTAAATTTATGGAAATGAAATTAAATCGATGAATATTTATTTTATTAATTGCGAACAAGTAAATTTTTATTTTTATGTCATTATCACGTGAGATTGAATTTCATGTGAATAAGTACAATAAAAACAAATTCCATGTGTAGTGAAAAATTAATATATAATAGATGACTTGATTATAAATATAATTGTCGATAAAAATAATTGGGCGCATTCGCGGAAGTTATATGAGATTATTTATATGTTCTAAACCCGTAGAAATGGTTCCAGGGTATAGGTATATAAGTTGAGAATCTTTTAGGTTAGTCTAATTATGTATTCGGGCCCATTTGGGGGTCAAAACTTGAAAACTAAGCCTAACTTGGGATTAGTAAGCTAATTAACTATATTAAGAGATTTAATAACTTTCTGAGAGTTACATATAAGAACCCTTGACTACACCACTCAGAGAGAGGAGGCAAGAACACACAATAAGGAATTGAAGAGGGAAATTCAAGGGGAATTGAAAGAATCAACCAACATAATTAAGGCAAGAATTTCTTGCTTATGTTTATTAGTAAAAATGCTTATTAAATAATTGTGATGTATTTCCATGTAGAATTATGGATATATAGGATCTATGGTAACTAATCGACGAATTGAATCTTGTTTATGAAGGTCCAAGATATAAAAGTAAGGTAAAAAAATCTAGAAATTAGGATGGGTAGATATTATAGACTATTGTTGGGAAATTCATGATTTTAAAACCTATTGGAATCCTTATGACTTACTACTCTTGGAGAACTTCTGAATGCATTAAAGGTCTGAATTTCAGATCATACGCCTCCTTACATGTGATAGAGATTTGGAACTTATGGATATGTAAATATGAAAATAGACGAAAGTTTATGTGATATTAATTTTAATAAATGGGGCACGAACTCGATATGTAATCATGTAATAAATGATCCTATGAGGTAAAACAACATTATGGAAACTTGAATTCAAACTTATATTGAGTGGGGAGCCTTAGGGAGTTTAGTTGGGAGGAAAAGATTATTTTCGGACTTAATAAAAATATGGACAGATTGCTCATGCATTCGAGGGCGAATCCGTTTGCCTCCTGGACCAAACCAGTTCGGCTTATGGGGCGTCCCAATGTGGGGTTCGTCATTGGGTCCGGGTGATTTTTAGGTGTTCATACAAGATGGTAGAACCATGTTTCAATAATATTAAAATTTATTAAAAATGAAAAGGTGGTGACGTTAACAAAAGGAGAAAATTAAATTAACTCGTTTGTTAATGGTGCTATTTAACTAATGGTCATTTAATAAATTAAATGGGAATTAATTATTAAATGAGGATTATTACGGGAGGTGCCTAGGCAGAAACTAAGTTTAATTTATGGGGTAATTGTTAGTAAACGTACCTTTACATATGGTAATTTGTATTTATATTTTGTGTGTGACATACTTGGGTTCGTGGACTGTCCTAATAGTTTTAGATTTTCGCGCGCTTGGGATTAGAGTACGCATCGGTACAGGCGGGCTAGACGATGTGTGAGTCATTTTTGTAGGTACTGCGTAGCAGCGGTATCTACGAGAGGTAATTATTGAGGTCGGGATTCTTTGAAGGTACTATGTATCCCCACTTGCTTGTATTTTTTTGTCCGTTTTGGATAGGAGACTCCTACGAACTCACCAATAGAGCATGAACGAGACACTTTAGGTAGATGGCTTAGTGTCGCATATATAATGACATATATGAAATTAATCGAAATAAATGGAAGAATTCTTGAGACTAATATTGTGAACTCAAGACGCAAAGCCAATACTCCATAGTATCAATGATGGTAGATGTTATTTTTTAATGGGTGGTATATCATGGGTTAATTGAAGATCAATTATTTGAAAGTAATTAAATGATGTTTCAATACGTTACCTTCTTAGATGCATAGTTATGTTACCTTTTGCATTACATTATGGGCGTGTATTGGATTAGCACTGCTCCTAAATGAGGGGTGTGATGTATTATTTATTTAGTGGCGATGGGAACACTCACTTTGATTTAATGGTACTCTTTCACCATAAAAATAAGTAAGTTAATTATTTTAATTCTTGGTCACTAACCCAAATTTAAATGTTATCTCACCCCAGGTGCTCCTAAACGGGGATAGCAGGACTATGGACGTATCAGCCTTGCGGTCTCCTTTTGCTTATCAAATATTCCCGACTTATTTGTTCTAGTTTAGGTGCTACTTCACATCAATTCATTTATTGTATTTGGGATTATTGTTTGGGCATAAGCATGTGATTATTTACTTCATGTATGTTTGAGATATTTACTCTTACGTTGGATTCATTATACGCTTGTTGCTTGATTGGATTTTACTATCATTTGGATATTAATTTAAACTCAATTAAAATCTGTTAAAATATACTTTACTTGATATTGATGCTGCAAACGATATTAATTGACATACAAGTCCCATCTTCAGCATATCGTGCCTAGACAATCTTTAAGTGAGAAAATGGGGGTTGTTACAGGCTTGTAAAAACCCTTCATTTTCTCCGCCAAATTAATTATTTTTCTGGGTCGATTTTAACCCTGACTTCCTGTTTGGACCCAACAGTTACAACCGTTCATATATATTTTATCTGAACACTCAACAAGAAAATATATAAATTGAACAACCTTGTTAATTTCTAAAACACGACAATATCATAATTCTCTCCTCCTTACTATTTTGCATTTCATAAGGCTCACTTCGAGTAAAAACACTGAAAGATTGAAATGATGCTTCTTCAAACCCGTAATAGATCTAGTCTTGAGAGACGATAATTCAAAACCATAAGAACTCTAAAGGGAATTAAATTGTCTTAAGAATACTGTAAGTATAATGGGACTCGTTTTATTTTCTGTATATTATTTGTTTATGATTAGTATAAATAGTAAATTTCTTTTTTCAAATTCATCTCTCTCTCTCTCTCTCTCTCTCTCTCTCTCTCTCTCATATATATATATATACACATATATATAAGAGAGAGAGAGGATCTCATGAGGATCTTTGTTTGCGTACCGCTGGCGCAGACCAATTTTGATAAAAAGGTAAAAAATAATGGACTATTTTTTTTAGTTTATAAACATTTCAGAAGAACGTAAAAAAATCAACTCAAAATGATTTTTTTTACTATTTGAAGAAAATCGGTCAAACTTTGTAAATTTTTAATCCCTTAAAAACAACTTAAAACTGACAAAGTTTGACCCATTTTTTAAAATAGAAAAAAAAATAATTTTGAGCTCATTTTTTTTATGGTCCTATTGAAATGTTTAAAAACCATAGAAAAAATCAGTCCAAATATATTTTTTTTACTACATTAAAATGGTAAAGGATCATCATATTGAGACCTCACTTGATCATTTTCCTATATCCTTCTGTAAGGATTTCTTACAGTGCAGACCCGGTACATATCATTTTTTTTAAATAGTAAAAAAATGAATCTTTCGATGAAACTTCATGGCTATGATCTATACGGCAATAAGACCCGCTCCAATTTTTTTCATCAAAAAATTTAATAAAAAAACCATTGAGATGAGCTGATATGTAAAAAATGATATAAATATACGTTATCGACCGTTGAAATGTTTGTGATCTTCTCACCCACTTTTTGATTGAATTTTTTGATGAAACTTCATGGATATGCTCTTGATCATGTCCATGAAGATTCATCAAAAAATTCAATCAATAAAGTAGCCGGCGCTGAGCCAACATTTCAACGGTTGAAAATGAATATTTATACCATTTTTTTTACATATAACCTTATCTCAACGTTTTTTTTAATTGAATTATTTTATGGAAAAAAATTGGAGATGATCTTCTAACCATGGATATCATATTCATGAAGTTTCATCAAAAAAATTATTTTTTTTACTATTTTAAATAAATCGTATGTACCAGAATCTGCACCATAAAGAGTCTTTACACAAGACTTTTTGTGTGTGTGTATATATATATATATATATATATATATATATATATATACCCCAATAGATAAAACTATATAGCAACAGGATATGTGTAGTATTACTCATATACCAATAGATAAAACCATATAGACCCACAAAAAAACCCCAAATCCATACCCACTGCATTAAACCTTTATACCTTATGAAAGTGGGTGCCTCCAGGCATTGAAATTGATCACATCTACTGCATTAAAAGCTTGTACCCTTTTTTATCTTGTTAGGCGGGTAAACATTTTGAGTTTTTTTTGTAAATATGTGTAGTGTTACTCATATAGCAACAGTTTGAACATGTAGTGTTTGAAATTTTATGACGAATGAGCACAAAGTATATAAAAGTAAACGAATAAATCCATGTGATGAAATTGACACCAATGCTGGTCCCGTCACCACCACTTCCCCCCCCCCCCCCCCCTTTCCCTTTTGTGCGTCCCTTATCACATATTATGATTGAAGTAGAAATGGAGAATGCGGGACTGCATTATCATTCTATCGCTTTCTTTACTGCAAATGGAAAATTTCTACCACGCGTCTCCACGTCCCTGAGAGAGAATAATAATTTGGACCAAATATGTTTCACACCTTTTACAGATGAATCATATATAAATTTCCATTGTATGATATCACGTGATGTCTGGACCATCTTTTAAGCGAATCTCGATTAATCCACTTTCGTAGTTCGTGGATTTCGCTAGGCAAATATTATTTTGACGGTGTCGGAATCGAACGGGAGATCAAATTCAATCTACTCTCAAGACTGTCACTGGGGAGTTTTATACCACTTGATCAAGATGCTTGATTTTATTACGTGTTAATCCTCCTAAACTATACATAATGTTTTGTAATTTTTTTGTACCGTCAACTTTCCACTAGTTATGAGACGACAACTAAGGGGAAATGATAATAATATTTTACTTAATTCAAACCCTTTCCAATCAAGGAAAAAATAAAAAATAAAATATTTAGTTCATATCAGGTGACTAAATGCTTCACGGTGAGAACTAATGTTACCAATTTACAGAAAACGAACGATCAATTAATATATTGAGTAGTGTCAGTCAAAAATTTCAAAACAAATATTTGCTGAACTGTGTAGAATTATCCACGCATGGGATGATAATTGACACCGCTGCTGATTACATAATATGATTGAAGTATGTTGAATAATCACGTAGCAATTTTCATGGAGTTTTGAGTTTGTCATCTTGCTCATATCTGCACTTCGTTATTCTATTCTGCTGTGGCTATCACAGGAGAACAAAAGTGAAATAAAAAAGTTTAGTAGTTGTATAATAACCAAAGAAACGTCAAGGGTCAAGGCATAAAGGTTTTTAGTATTCAATCATGAATCTTTCCTTCGATTCTCGCAATAAATAATAATTGTAAGATACCATTAAACTACGGGTCCCTTTTTTATTCAAAAGTAATATTACACGGACTCATTTTATGATTGAGTGATGTGTATCAACTAAATATTGGGTGATAATCGAAGTTCCCATTGGTTTTATTAGAAAAAGTCACTCAATCAGAAAACGGTTGAAAAAATTAGTTTTGATTTTAATCTTCATTAGTTGAACAGTTTTTCACTTCCTCTCGAAAATAAATAAGAAGTAAATTTTAGGGTAAATAGAAGATTTAAAGGGATGTTTTTTTTTCAAAAAACTATTTTTTTTTGTTTTTTGATTTTTGTTTTCTATTTTTTGGTTTTGTTCAATCTATTCTTTCATATTTCCTATTTATGTTCTTAACCGTTGCCGGACCCTAGGTTTTCGGTTAGGGCTTGTGATTTTTTTTTTTATAAAGGGTGTTGTTTGGTCCCCACCCCCGACGAATTTTTTGCGAAGTTTTTATTTTTTTTGCATTTTTTAACCTTGAAAATCTTGATATTAATATTCACTAATTTTGGGATCCGATTGGGATCGGGGATTTGTAATACCCTGTATTTTCTTTAAAAACAAATGATGGAATAATATTTTTGGAATAAATATTTAATTTTTGAAATTGGACGTAATTAAATTTTAATTTAAAATTTTCACAGTTGAAATTCGTTATTTATTTATATTTTTGTATGACTAATTTTTTTGTGCATGAATATGACATTTACATATAATGAAGAAAATTACATAATTATTTTGCGACACAAATTAAAACTATCAATTATTGACATAAATAATTCGGATCATATTTCGGGACACATATGGCTTCGTTTAGATGATTTAGGTCTTTAAAAATAGTCTTGCGTCAATAGTATAAAGGTTGGGGAGCTTTTGGGCTAATTGGATTACGGATTCGAGTTCGTTTGGGTGCCCAAAAGTTGGCTTTTAGGCCCAACTCGGGATTAACCAATTAATTAAAGTTGAAGTGGGGGTAAACCACTTCCCCACTATCATTTGAGAAAACCTTAACAACAGTTACGGTATAGGAAGGACAAATTCCAAAAAGAGGAAAAAATGGACAAGAACAATGGGAAAATCAAGGGGCTTCCAAGAGGTTTTTATCCATGAATTTTAAGGCAAGAATTCTCTTGCGTAATTTATGCTTTTCAATGTATTTCTTGATGCATGTAATAACCACTTTAATTTCTGGGAATTAGGTTTAAAATTATTTGCTTGACGATAAACAATGCATGTAGATGATTGAAAGCTATGTAGAAGTTCGTAACACCACGTATTTTTATTAAGTTTTTATTGGGAATTAATTGAGATTAATTAAATTAAATTTGAAAAATTATCCAGGTAAAATAAATATTAATTACCGAGATAAGGATTGATATTTATTTATATTGAATATTACTTAACGAATGAGTTATAATAATAATAAAGAAATATTAAAATTGTCGTGAGTGAAAAATACGACAGTTACGGTAAAAGTAGTCAGAACGCGCCTGTCAGTCGTGTCGAGACTTAATTTGAAAACTAAAATATAATATCACTTTTCGTATTCCATATGGTCATTTCAAGTGCACCAATGTGTCCGGAAGGATCGAGATAGTCAGAAAAGTGTACTCGAAAGTTTAGTGTGGGTCACGTAGTATTTTTAGCGCAAATCGACACTGCGGAGGGTATTCTGATCTTTTAAAATTTTAGAAAAAGGAGACCCACCAAATTCCTAGGCTTATATCAGCCGATCAGATGAATCTTCCTTGGTTAGAACTTACAAAGTTGTGAACCAATTAAAACATAAGAATTAAAATTAATAGATTATTAGGTATTTTTTGTTAAGCCGATTAAAAAAACCTGTTTTTTTAGGACCACTTGTGATCATCTCCCTATATATATACTAGCAGATGCCCGTATCGAGAGCACGACGATAAATTTGCCCGCGTGATAAAACTCAACCCATAACAACCCGTCATTTATTTTTTTTTAAAAACCATTAAAAAAAATAAAAAAAACTAAAAAAATATATTTTTTAAATATTAAAGAAATATTAAAAAAATATTTTAATAAAAATAATAATGTATGTATGCATGCATGCAACACATAAGATGTCATGCATATTTATCATGCATGACAAATTCCACTAAGACATTATTTATAACACCATTATCTCATATTACATACATACATACATATAGATACATACATACATATAGATACATACATATATATATATATATATGGAATAACAAAAAGCTATGAATGATGCGAAAGTTCTAGAAATGATAAACGTCTAGATAACAATAGTTTGAACATGTACTGTTTGAAATTTTATGAGGGATGAGCACAAAGTATACAAAACTAAACGAATAAATCCATGTAATGATATTGACACCATTGCGCTGGTCCATCCCAATAGCTTTTTTTTCTCTTTTGTGCGTCCCTTTTCTTACATTATAATTCTATCACTCTCTTTACTGCAAATGGAGAAATGAGGGACTACACTATCATTCTATCACTCTCTTTACTGCAAACGGAAAAATTCTACTACGGGTCTCCAAGAGAAAATTATAAATTGGACCAAACATGTTTCACACCTTTGACAATGAATCATATATAACTTATTATTCTGTGTTAATCATCCTAAACTATACATAATGTTTTGTAATTCTTTGGTCCCGTCAACTTTCCACTAGTTATGAGACGACAACTAAGGGGAAATGATAATAATATTTTACTTAAGTCAAACCCTTTCCAATCAAGTAAAAATAAAAAAATAAAATCTTTTATTCATATCAGGTGACTAAATGCTTCACGGTGAGAACTAATGTTGCCAATTTTGAGAAAACGAGCGATCATTAATATATTGAGTAGTGTCAGTCAAAAATTTCAAAACAAATATTTGATGAACTGCGTAGAATTATCCACGCATGTGATGATAATTGACACCTCTGCTGATTATGAATATAACATTTACGTATAATGAAGAAAATTAAATAATTATTTTGCGACACAAATTAAAACTATCGATTATTGACATAAATAATTCGGATCATATTTCGGGACACATATGGGTTCGTTTAGGTGATTTAGGTCTTTAAAAATTGTCTTGCGTCAATAGTATATAGGTTGGGGAGCTTTTGGGCTAATTGGATTAAGGATTCGAGTTCGTTTGGGTGCCCAAAAGTTGGCTTTTAGGCCCAGCTCGAGATTAACCAATTAATTAAAGTTGAAGTGGGGGTAAACCACTTCCCCACTATCATTTGAGAAAACCTAAAACAACAGTTACGGTATAGGAAGGACAAATTCCAAAAAGAGGAAAAAATGGGCAAGAACAATGGAAAAATCAAGGGGCTTCCAAGAGGTTTTTATCCATGAATTTTAAGGCAAGAATTCTATTGCGTAATTTATGTTTTTCAATGTATTTCTTGATGCATGTAATAACCACTTTAATTTCTGGGAATCAGGTTTAAATTGATTTCCTTGATGATAAACAATGCATGTAGATGATTGAAAGCTATGTAGAAATTTGTAACACCCCGTATATTGGCGAAACTGTGTGTTAATGTTTAGGTTAGTAATGATAGTGATCTGAAATTTATGTCATAACAGTAAGTTACTATTCACCTAAATAGTAAATCACTGTTCACCGGCGTGAATAGTAATTTACTATTCACATTAAAAACCTAATTTAAATGATAATAATAAGGAGAAATAGAAATCTGGTTTTGATATGGACTGGTATTTGTCGCGTAATGGGTTGCCGTGTTGCCATGTGAGGCGTTGAGGCTTAGTCCCGAGTAAATCGTTGACCACTGGGTGTCAGAAGTGATTTCTAATTCGGCTTATTATATTCTTTTAAATCTAGATTTTTGATTTGTATAATATTTTCCTAATTCAGATCATAGGGTTATTACTATTCTAAATATTAATATTTGTATTATGGATTTAAACACCATTGATACACACAACTCACAAGAGTTCGTGAAGAACTCTTCTTTAATTGAATTTGATGTTCAAAAGGATTTGAACAGGTGGACTATTCCTAAAGTCCAGCCTAAAACCTTTTATAACACTAATTGGTATAACTCTCGTAGCAAGTACGCTATAAAGACTATAGAACAAACCATTAGTCTGAACGGGCAAGATAAGTCTATCGAGCTCTTTAAATGGGATAATCTTAAAGATGATATAAAAGATAAAAACTATCATTTTATTCATGTTGGTTTAATTCAATTTGCTTTTAAACCCTTGACCCTTTCTGGTATGAACGCCTGTTTGCAAGCTACTCTACGTGATGGTAGGTGTACTAATTTTAGACAATCTTTGATGGGAGCAATTGAAACTAGTCTATGTAATGGACCTGTTTATTTTGATGTGTTTCCAAATATAACTTTGTCTTTGTCTGATATGCACCTTTGTAAAGCTTGGAGCCTTAGGGTTCAAACTAAAGGTTATAATTTTCTTCATGGATCGGAAACTATTGGGATTATCTATAGGATTTATTACAAGGTAATGAATACTATGGCTCCCAATATTAAACAATTTAGTCCTTTCGGTAAAACTGTGTCGATTGACACACATCTTATAGATTCTAACATGCACACACCTAGAACTATAAGTTGGGACGAAATTGATTTTCCAGAGACTTGGGCTATAAAAAATGTTGTTCCTCCCCAACCAAGGCAAAATGAAGATATTGGGGATATAATTGAGGATAAAGATGGTGATGTTTTTCTAAACTTTAGAAAATTTAATAGGTGTCAATCCTCTAGGAGCCAGTCTTCTAAACCTTTTGTTACTTATCCTTCATCTACTTCACGACACTCTGTTTGTGAAGATCCTAGAAACCATCCATATCACGATGATATGAATCTTAATGGTATTTTTACCAATGAACAAATACCTCATGGTATTTATGAGAAGAAGGATACTTCTCAGCGTAGAGAATCTCCTACGCCGTCTGAAATGAACGTCAGACTTTAACCCTCTTTCCTTTTTTATGGTTTTTACAGTTAATAGGAAAGAAATTAATGCGGAATTTTATCTACCTGGTTATGCTAAATTTCGTACCTGGTACTTTGCCAAATATAGCAAAACTGAGTTAGATAATTATAAAAATGAATTTTATAAATGGGTAGAAGATAACCAGCAGGTTACTTCTTTTGTTGTCCGATTTCAAATGTTTTCTAAAGATAAGCATCTTTTTGTTCTTGAGGATAAACAGATTCTTAAAACGGAAGATAAGCATTTAAAAACCTGGAAAACCTCGAACAAACAGATTATATCTGCTGTTCATCCTCCTACTGAACCACTTTCCCTAGATGTTGGAAGTACTAGCCAGAGTAGTTAATCTCCTAAGTTAGAAGCCAATGCATTCCTTAACATGGAAACTGAAGACACACTCCTTACACATAAGAATATGTTAAGTCCTCTTTACAAACAAGGTAATTACACCAACCTTATCCTTAATACGATAGGAAACTAACTCAACAGGATTGAGCTCCAGGTTAATCTTACGGCTAAGAAACCTGAAGACTTTAAGAAAAGTCTTGACCAACCTTTAGTTCCACCTCCTATTGAGGTTAAAGGTTTTAAAATGGAAAATAAAACTGATTTTATATCCCAACTTAAAGAGATTGAGAACAATCTCAAAGGGTTAAAAATCAATACTTTATCCCATATTGATTCTGATTCAGAATTTGACATTCCTTTGAAAGAAGCTCATGACTTTGAAGATTCTTTCAAAAATTCTGAAGATTATGTCAATAAGATTAATTATAGTAATAACATTGGCTATGTTGGACCTATGAGAAATTACTATCACAGACCAACCCCTCAGGATCTCCTTTTTGAAGAAAGTATTGTTATGAACCCACAGTTTAACTTCTAGGGTAAAACCATTTATGAATGGAATATAAACGGTAAATCTGAACATTAAATCTATGAAATGATACATCAAATGACCATGTATTCCACCATTTGTAAACAAAATCAGGCTTCTAATCAAAGCATTGCTCAGATGATCATACCAGGGTTTACTGGTACTCTTAGGAATTGGTGGTCGAACATTCTTACTAACAGTCAAAGAAATGACGCCATTAATGCTGTCAAAAATATAAAAGATGAACATATGCAAGACATAGGTGCACAGGATGCTGTCTACACCTTAATGCATACAATTATACTTCATTTTGTTGGCAATAGAGATTATACTGGAGAACGCAACAGGGAATTATTACAAAACCTTTGATGCCCTACCCTTAGGCAATTTAGATGGTACAAGGACGTCTTCCTTGCTAGGGTCACTCAGAGACTTGACCGTAACCATGACCATTGGAAAGCCAAATTTATTGATGGCCTTCCTACTTTCTTTGCTGAGAAAGTCCGTAAGAAATTAAGAGAAGCTAATGACAGCATCTCTATGCCTTACGATCAATATACTTATGGCCAACTTATCAGTGTTGTCATTCAAGAGGGTCTTTCTCTCTGCAATGACCTTAAGCTTCACAGACAGCTTAAGAAACATAATCTTTCTGGAAAAAAGAATTAGGAGAATTTTGTGATCAATTTGCTTACAATACTCCTGAGACTTCTACTCGTAAAGTCTCCAATAGAAACAAGAAAGTTTCTAAGAAACCCTATAGACGTAAAAAGAAATATCATAAAAATGTTATTAATCAGGGGGATAATTCTAAAAAGAAAATTGTTAAGAAGAAAACTAACAAAACAAACCCTAAATGTTTCAAATGTGGCAAATATGGCCACTTTGATAATAAATGCAAAATGGAAACTAAAATTAATAAGCTTCAAATTGATGACCATTTGAAGACTCAATTAAGTAAACTCTTACTTAATTCTGACTCCTCTGAAGATCTAGAGGACTCCTTTGAGAACGATGATGAGCTTTATTATATTCAAAGCTCTAGTGACTCAAGTATCTCCAAGAAAGGAGATTGTCAGTGCAAGCCTTTAACTGAGAGA
This sequence comes from Sambucus nigra, assembly GCA_949130495.1. NCBI lineage: Eukaryota > Viridiplantae > Streptophyta > Magnoliopsida > Dipsacales > Adoxaceae > Sambucus > Sambucus nigra. The sequence goes on along the minus strand of OX422218.1, from coordinate 25,038,408 downwards.
TGTAATCATCTCCAATCAAGTCTTCAGATGAATGGGTTAAGTCATAATGTTCTCACTAGTCAGCAACAATTCCTGATTGATGTCATCAATCAGGTTACTGACCCTGACGTTAAAATTAAACTTATAAAGTCTTGCTATATTCAGGAAAGCCTTCCTAATTCTTCAGATACCCTTCCTCAAAACCAACAGTACAGCCTTTCGGGGGTACTTAATCGTCTTGAAAAAGGTGAAGAATCTAATAAACCCGCTAACATTAGAGACCTAAGACATGAAGTCAATAATCTTAAAATTGAGTTAAGACTTCTTAAGAATCAGCATAATAACATGCAAATTGAGATTAATAATCTCAAGAATGCTTCAAAACATTCAAATCTGGAAAATCCTAAAACTGAAGATTCAGTGGATTATTTGGGTGTTATAAACCGTGTACCCAGCCAGAAGTGGTACACAACTGTCAACCTTGTTATTAACAAAGAATTTAATTTGTGTAATATCATTGCTCTTGTTGACAGCGGTGTTGATATGAATTGTATTCAAGAAGGAATTGTCCCTACTGAATACTTTGAGAAGACTACTCAATCCTTGTTTAATGATAGTGGTGATAGCATGGGCATTAATTATAAATTAACTAATGTCTCCATCTGTAACAATGTAATTTGTTTAGATAGTACCTTCTTGCTTATTAGCGATTTATCTCAACAGATAATTTTCGGTACTCCTTTTTTATCGTTGCTTATGCCTATAGATAAAATTAATTCCAGTGGAATATATGCCACTATTCAAAACCAAAAGATTATTTTTGAATTTATTACCCAACCTGAGATTAAGAAAATCAACTCTTTGACAAATAATATTATTTTCAAAGAAAACCATTTGAATTTTCTTCAAAAAGAAATCTCTTTTTTAACTATCAAGCACAAGATGGAGTTACCTAATGTACTGCAAAAGATTAATGTTGTTAAAAATCAATTAATGACTGAAGTTTTAGTGATATCCCTAATGCTTTTTTGGATAGAAAGAAACATATTGTTTCCCTTCCATATGAAATTGATTTTAATGAATAATCCAGTCCTACCAAGGCCAGACCCAGTCAAATGAAGACTTAATTTCTTGACCTTTGTAAGAAGGAGATTCAGAGTCTTTTAGATAAAAAGCTTATAACTAAAAGTTATTCTCCCTGGAGTTGTACAACTTTTTATGTTAACAAGGATGCTGAAAAGGAACGAGGTGTTCCTAGGCTTGTAATCAATTACAAGCCCCTTAATAATGTTTTGCAATGGATAAGATATCCAATTCCTAATAAAAAGGATTTACTTGACCGGCTTAATTCTGCCATTATCTTTTCCAAATTTGATTTAAAATTTGGATATTAGCAGATCCAAATTTCTCCACAAGATCGTTATAAAACTTCTTTTGTGGCTCCTTTTGGCCATTGTCAATGGAATGTTTTGCCCTTTGGACTTAAGAATGCCCCCTCTGAATTTCAAAATATCATGAATGATATTTTCAATCCTTATTCTGATTTTTCCATTGTCTATATAGATGATATCCTCTTCTTTTCTCAATCGATTGATCAACACTTTAAACAATTAAAGATTTTTAAAGATATTATTAAAACTAATAGCTTAGTTGTCTCCGCCCCTAAAATGAAAATTTTTCAAACTAATATTTGATTTTTAGGACATAACATAGGAGAAGGGAAAATACTCCCTATTGATAGAAGTATCAAATTTGCTTCCAAATTCCCTGACGAGTTAAAAGAAAAAACTCAACTCTAAATATTTCTTGGTAGTCTCAATTACATTGGTGATTATTACAAGAATCTTGCACAAGATAGTGCAATCCTTTATACTAGGTTGAAAAAGAATCCTTCTCCTTGGACTATAGAGCACACCAAAGTTATTCAGAAAATTAAACTGAAAGTCATGCAATTACCTTATTTAGCTTTTGCAAATCCTTCATTTTCTAAAATTGTTGAAACTGATGCCTCGGATGTTGGCTATGGTGGTATTTTAAAATAATTTAGTCCTTTAACTAAAAAGGAAGAACTTGTTCGTTTTACTTCTGGATCTTGGAAAGATGCCCAGAAAAATTATTCTACCATTAAAAAAGAAATCCTTTCGGTCGTCAAATGCATTACAAAATTTCAAGATGATTTATTAAATCAAAATTTTTTTACTACGAATTGATTGTAGTGCTGTTAAACAGGTTTTGCAAAAAGATGTTGAAAATATTGTTTCAAAACAGATTTTTGCTAGATGGCAAGCAAATTTATCCTCATTTGATTTTGATATTGAACATATCAAAGGTGAAAACAATTCTCTTCCTGATTTTCTAACTAGGGAGTTTTTGCAGAATCAATGAGTGGCCCCTCTAGAGGGCGTGGCAGAGGCCGTGGGCAATCCCACCAAAGGCCTGGAAAAGAAAAGATGGTGGTCGATGATGACCAATATCCTCCGATACAGGATTATTTGGAATTTCTTCGCTAGAGTGCGCAAAATAGGGAAAAATTGAGTTCCCCTCCTAACCCCTTTAGCAAAAAGAAGTCTGCTAAAGAGGTCTTGGAAACCATCAAATATGATTTTATTCCTAATCAAAGGACTTCGGAGTTGATACTCATTCTCAATGACGAAGATTAAAAGCAGATGTCTTCTCCATGGGAAATTAAGTCCCTTTATCTTGATACACATAATTATGATGTGCAAGAAGGAAAATACATGACGGTATATGAGGCAATCCTCACTTAGACTGAATCTGTGGTGTTTAATCACACTAAGAAACACCAGAACAATTTCAAGTCTCCTATTGCTTATATCAAGGCTGTTTTAAAACAGTTTATTGGTCCTCGAGAATGGGGAATTCATCATTTGAAGGCGCGAAAATTGAGTTCGCACATTGGATCCTATAATTATTGGGATTATGTCCAGGCTTGGACTAAAGCATTTTATTATCAAAATGCTGAGCACAAACACACATGGTTCTTTGTTTTGTGCCCAAATTCCTTAAAAGAGATTTACCCAGGATGGGTTATCAATTGGTGGGACAAATTTGGCCCAGGAATTGATTTTTTCCCTGATGAAATTTCCAATGAAAAACTCTTTTTACCTTGGACCCAATTCCATCCAAAATTAAGAGGGAAAACTAAGATCCCATAGGGCTTAATACCCTACTATTTTTTACCGAGATAGGTATTCCTTGGATCTCTCGTTGGGATCTTCAATGTAGAGTTAACAATCTCAATATTCCTCTACTTGAAAGAATATTTTTCTACAGATGGTGGAGTGATGTTGAAACTAATAATACCATTTCTAAAATTAAAGAAAGCTTAAAGCACCACTTGGCTTCGGTTGATGATTCACCACCTCCATCTGAAAAGATGTCACCAGCTGTCAATCCTATCAAAGATTTAAAGTTTGCCATTAAGAAGAAATTTCCCAAAGCCACGGAGCAGGAGCTACTGCAGAAAGTTTTTTAGTACACTCAAATCCAATTCAGATCGGCTTTTGATTTTCCTGGAATGAAAACCAATCCTCTCACCGACGATTCTAATCCCATTCCATTACCTTCGGATGATGATACATCCATGGCATCTGTCAAGAATGATAATCCTTTCTTCTTCCTTGCTGGAGAATCACAAAACCCAGAAGATGATGAGTTTATTGGTGACATGTTCGACACCAACTTACCTACTGAGCCAACAATGGAGACATTCTTCAACTCACTGAGTTCTGCTTTTCCAACTCGGAGATTGGATGGTACCTTTCCTAATCCGGACTGATGAGTGCATTATTTTGTATTATTTACACCCAAATCTAAGTGTTGTTATTCCCATTTTATCATAAATAAAGAGCTTTTATAGATATTTGTATTATTTTAGAGAAAAATACAAATTTAAGAATAAATGGGGTTAATGATGCAATTTTGGGAACTTCAAACTCACATCTTATATTCATTGCTAATCTCTTGTTCAAGTTGTTTTTGAGTATTGACAGGTTTAAAAAGAAAGCGGTGAAGTCCGAACGCTATTGAAAATTTGTTGGGCCAGAAATGAGGGTCACATCGGTTCAAACGGCAAGTCAATCGAACTCCGAATGAAGAAGTTATGGTGATTTCGGCTATTGTGCAAATTATGTGATTTGGGTTGTAATATGTTGTTAAATATAATTGGGCATATATTTATATTAGAAAGAGCTGTTAGGTGAGATGGTTGGGAGAAGGAGAGTTATGCGCGAGGTCAGGGATTAGACCCCTGCCTCTCCCCATTTCTTTTTGGCGAATTTTTCTAAACTCCTCCCCCCCATTTGCCCACTAAACCCAACTCTCCCACCTTCACCTTTTTCTTCCTTTTCCAATCTGACGAAAGCAGATACCCCCCCCCCCCACATGCACGCGACGAGAGTCGGTATATTTTGTGTTATAAATTCGGAATCACGGAATTAAATTAATGTGTAAAATTAATTAGAATTGACAAACGAATCCGACATCCTAGTTTCTTCCACATTTAATATTATCTCTTGTACTTGTTCGTTTATTCCGTCTTTATTTTTAGTTTAGAAACTTAATCACTTTTATACACTCAAATGTCTAGTTGGACACTCAATATTTTATAAAAATCGACGAAATCTCTGTGGGTTCGACCCGTACTTCCACACGCTATATTTCAATAACCCGTGCACTTGCGGAAGTTTTATAACAAAAAAATTTGACAACAAGTTTTGGCGCCATTGTCGGGATTTTCGGTTGATTTTAAGAATATTAATGTTCGGACTAGTTTTATTATTAAAAAAAAAAACTAAATATTCCAACAACATTTTTTTAATTTATTTTCAGAATATAAAAAAAAATCAGATGTAAGTCTTTTGTGATTACATAGTGTTTTCAACCCTAGTTTTGTCAAAAACTACCTAAATATTTGTAAAATTTGAAATAAATTAAAAAAGAAAAAAAATTCTGGAAAAATTCCAAATTCATATCTTATGTGATTTGTAAAAAAAAAAATGATAAAAAGTGTTTTATGAAAAAACTAGTTGTTTTTAACGCTAGTTTATGATAGAAGTACTCAAAAATATAAAAAGAATTCGAAAAATCCCAAAAAAAAATAAAAACAAATTCCCGTAGCCTTGTTTTTTTATTTTCAGAAACAAAAAAAATATTAAAAATATTAGATTTAATTCTTTTTGTGAATAAATAGTTGTTTTGACACTAGTTTTGTAATACACTATCTAAGAATTTAAAAAAAAATGATTTTAGATTTTTTTTCGGAAATATTCAGAATTTAGTGCTGCTGTAAAAAAAAAATAAAAGCAAAAAAAAAAAAATTGAATTAAGTTTTTTTTTTTAATAAATAGCTTTTTTAGTACTAGTTTATCACAAAAATAGATAAAAATATTGAAAAAAACTTTGGAAAAAAATATTTTTTTTTATGTAAATTTCCAGATTCGTTTTTTTAATTAGTGGACCCAAAAAAAAAAAAACTTTACAAAAAAAAAAAATTTACACACAAAAAAAAAATTATCCAAAAAAAAAAAATTCTCTAGTAATTTTCAGAATAACAGCAATAAAAAAAAATTTGTTTCATAAGTGTGCTTGGTCATTTTTGTTTGTGTGTTGAATACACCATTAGTGCGGGTGTCGTGCTAATTTTTTTTTCTTTTCATGTCATTATTATTTTTTTTTGTCGCACTTTACAATTGGTGTATTTATTTTTGTGTTATTTTTTTGTAGCACACTAAATAAATGCAAAAAAAAAAAAGAAATTGGCGTAATAAACTACAATGGGTGATCCCAATATTATTATCCCATCATATTTTTCGAATTCCTATATTGATCATTTGGATGTGTCGCTAGAAACTATTGAAAATCCGGATGACTACATATTTCGATTTGAGTCGGATGGATCAGTAATAATTTTTAAAGAAATTAAAGATGGCATGGATGAGAGTCCAACTCCTTTGATTACTATTTGCCCACCAAAGTGTATCAACTGGGAAGAAGTGAACCAACGTTGTAATGACGAGATTTTTAAAATAGTCATAAAATAATTGAAGATAATCAATTTTGTCTGAAGAAAATTGACAAACTTGACGCAAGTAATAATTGTAATGATTTAGATGTTGATTTTTGTCAAGTTTCTTCTTATAATTCAATTGATAAAATTGCTACTTCACCTTATCTGTGGGAAAATCTAGTGGAGGATTTGTTACCCGATTTTATCGATAATTCTATTGATTATGAGGGTCCTCCCATTTTTGACGAAGAGAATACATTCACGTGTGATACATCTTCGTCCCGTATTTTTTATAAAGTCTCACATTTAGGATTGGACTATGCATCTCCAATTTTACAAGGCTATTTTAAGAATAGGGATAGTAAATATGTGGATCCTTATTGTGATTTGTTACCCCAATGTGATCATCGACACATGATTCACGTGCTTTGAAATTCTTTATTTGTGATGATGTCGGTGATCACCATTATGACCGTTACTTTACTTTTTGGATTTATGTTGTGCGGTCATATTCACTAGTTTATACTACTTTTTTACTTAATACTATAAAGATTATTAATTGGAATGACCCACAACTATTTCGATTATTAATTTATGGTGATGGTGATAATTGTCACAACTTTGTATATAATTTTTTTTTTCCCTCCTCCTTAGATTTTTTTAAGTTGTTTAGCTTTATTTTATGGCTAACATACACTTGTATAGTTTGTAAGTAGGTGACACAAGTGGAAATTCACAGGTAATATCCTCATTTTACTTCTCTACTTTATTTTATTTGTCCATATTTTGATTTGTGTATACATTGAGGACAATGTAAAATTTAGGTTTGGGGGTAAGGATAGTATTTTTGAAAAAAAAAAAATTCAAAAATCCAAAAAGATTTTCAATATAAGTGAGTTTTGAAACAATTTCTTAATATAGAATTAATTCACAAATCTCTCAACTTATAATATATTACACTTAGCCATATAATATGATCGAAAATGGATATTGAGGCGAAAGTTAATATGCTTTAAGAATAAATGTGGATATTTTAGCCCGGTGAGATATTGTGCCATTCATCATTTTCGAGAGATTTAAATCAATCCGAGTTAAAATAACTCAAACATTCCTTCAGTGATAAATTTGTTGATGATCTCAAATTCATTGTTTTGTTCGATTACTGAAAACAAATGGTCAAAATCAGAATCTTACGCACTAGAAGTCTTAGTAAGTTGTCTTGACACACAAATCAACATAATGAAACTTGAGAAATGAGATTAGGCCCTCGTTTGAAAACCCAAAATTAAGCTCAAACTCCAACATTTTTTACATTATTACATTGCAAGCCCATTTGAGCCAAAAAGAAGATAAGTCTTTTGTTGAAAGCCCACTATCCTACCTAACTTCAACAAGGAGTTTAAAACCCATAAAAAGAAGCCATGCCCATTTTCTGAGAATACTAGGGTAAAATTACGGTTGGAAAAAGGCTAAAAGAAAATGAGGTTGCAATAATGATGTGTGAAAAGAAAAGAATAAAAGAAAAAAAGGGAGAAGAAAGAAAGAAAAAAAAAAGGAAAAAATGTGAGTTTGAAAAGAAAAAAGGAAAGAGAAAAGAAAAATGGAGGAGAGAAAAAGTACCTAAAAGTCAAATACCGAAAAACCTCTATATTCTCAAAAATTTTGAACTCCAAAAGCCATTCTTTCTAGCCAAAATTCGAGCCTACAATAAAACCAAAGAAAGTCCTAATCGATCTCAAGTGAAGTTAGTTAAAGTGTGGAGAGAAGATGAATAGGATCTATGGTGTGATTCAATGTTTTCAAAAAGTAATCGATTTTCCGTTCATGAGACCATATTCATCCATTATAAAAAGTTCGTTCTTGATCATGTATATGTGAAATTTGTTCATATAAATTTACTCTTTTATTCACATATACCGAGAGAAATTATCCAACTAAGAGTGTTAATTTGTGAGCGCATCTCGTGAGCATTTGAAATCAAAACAAACTTTCGAATAAGAAATGTAACGATCAAATCTTTTGAAATGGACGGTTATATTGGCTATGCACACACACATGATAAGTTGAGATTGAAAAGTGAAGTTCTACTATATTTATGAAGTTTGCATTCGAACTTGGCCATATTAAATTTCTGTCTTTTGTAAATAGAGTCAAGTTTTTGAATTTTGTGGGTATATTCACTGCAAACCATCACGAGACAAAACTCGTCCACTAGGGAAACCTAGAGGTTTAACGGCTTCTTTCACATGCTAAGTGCAACCGTGATTCCTACGAAAGTGAGTTAGATTTTAAAAATTTAGTTTTGCTCGAGGACTAGCAAAGTTTAGGTTTGGGGGTATTTGATGAGAGCATTATTTTGTATTATTTACACCCAAATCTAAGTGTTGTTATTCCCATTTTATCATAAATAAAGAGCTTTTATAGATATTTATATTATTTTAGAGAAAAATACAAATTTAAGAATAAATGGGGTTAATAATGAAATTTGAGAAACTTCAAGCTCACATCTTATATTCATTGCTAATCTCTTGTTCAAGTTATTTTTGAGTATTGATAGGTTTAAAAAGAAAGTGGTGAAGTCCGGACGCAAAATGTGCATGAAAAGGGCACCTACGCAACTTCAGGGGCAAAATTGTAAATTCAAAAGATTTATTTCGGACTCGGACCAAACAGAAAATTTGTTGGGCCAGAAATGAGGGTCACATCGGTTCAAACGGCAAGTCAATCGGACTCCGAATGAAGAAGTTATGGTGATTTGGGCTATTGTGCATATTATGAGATTTGGGTTGTAATATGTTGTTAAATATAATTGAGTGTATATTTATATTAGAAAGAGCTGTTAGGTGAGCTGGTTGGGAGAAGGAGAGTTATGCGCGAGGTCAGGGGTTAGACCCCTGCCTCTCCCCATTTCTTCTTGGCGAATTTTTCTAAACTCCTCCCCCCCATTTGCCCACTAAACCCAACTCTCCCACCTTCACCTTTTTCTTCCTTTTCCAATCTGACGAAAGCAGATACCCCCCCCCCCCCTCCCCCACCCACATGCCCATTACCAAAACCCCACCAACCCATGTTTTGATCCATCCGAAAATTCCTTTCCCCCATACCTGTTTAACCCCCACTTTATCCTAATTTGTTGGTTTCTTTTGTTAGTATAAATTATGGGCAATGTAGAGACTTTGAAAACACTTTACCTTTGGATAGAGAAAAAAAAGATACACTTTTAGAGATACAAAAAAATTTGTGTAGAGAGTATTTTTGAGACACACTTTGGAGGAGCATATTGTGTATTGTAATTCAAGTTTTGGCCCTAAAATTTTGTAAGTTGACATTTATTAATGAAAGTTATTTTTTTCATCTTGCAATATTTGTGTGTCAAATATGTTGTGTGAGCAGTTTAATTACTAGGACTTAGTTGATGTTTGTCATGACTAATTAAACCACGTATGTTAATTTAATTTCGTACATATTCCGACGTGTTCTAATTTGAAATAAAAAAATTTGGTATTTGCTTTAAAATACACGAGAGTGTATTTTTAAACCTCAAGAATTAATTATAAATTCATGCTTTAAAAATTTAGAGTTGTCATTTTTTATGGGTTATGCTTGCACTTAGATGTTTTGATATCCCATGCTTAAATACACATTAAAATTTTAGAACGTGATATTTTCGAGGGAATAGGGATTTATGGTGTCTAATTCAAGAGACGTTAAAATATTTTGAACGCAGGTAATGTTATATTCTCCGAAATGCACGCGACGAGAGCTGGTATATTTTATGTTATAAATTCGGAATCACGGAATTAAATTAATGTGTAAAATTAATTAGAATTGACAAACGAATCCGATGTCCTAGTTCCTTCCACATTTAATATTATCTCTTGTACTTGTTCGTTTATTCCGTCTTTATTTTTAGTTTAGAAACTTAATCACTTTTATACACTCAAATGTCTAGTTGGACAGTCATTATTTTATAAAAATCGACGAAATCTCTGTGGGTTCGACTCGTACTTACACATGCTATATTTCAATAGCCCGTGCACTTGCGGTAGTTTTATAACAAATAAAATTTGACAACACGGACCCAGAGGATGGCCTAGATGATTTGAGATAATTGGCCCACCTGGCCCCACAAAGATGCTCGCCGACGCTCGAAGACAAAGTTTGGCAGAATTTTCGATAGTGGTAGGACCCACTGGCCCATCAGCCATCAACCCGTGATGAATGGAGGGACCCATTACACACCAGCCGACGCTTCACGACAAGAGAATTTGTCAGCCTCGAATAATGGAGGGACCCAAGAGTCGTTTTCTAAGGAATTATTTATTCCTTTTTATGTAATATAAATAGAGGACTCTGATTCCTCATTTAGACACCTCTTTCCTTACCTTCTATCTCTCTAAATTTGTAATAAGGTTGTGGATTTCCCGGCCTTATTCCGGAGGACTCTTATTCCGTTTGTAAGTTTTAAGTTTGTTTAATTTCAGTTTGTAATAAAAGTTTGTATTATTATTCTGCTTATATTGATTCTCTTGTTAATTACTATTCACCTGAATTCTATCGAGAGCACGACGATAAATTTGCCCCGTGATAAAACTCAACCCATAATAACCCGTCATTTATTTTTTTTAAAAAAACATTAAAAAAAATTAAGAAACCTAAAAAAAATATATTTTTTAAATATTAAAGAAATATTAAAAAAAATTATTTTAATAAAAATAATAATGTATGTATGCATGCATGCAACACATAAGATATCATGAATGTTTATCATGCATGACAAATTCCACTAAGACACTATTCATAAGGCCATTATCTCATATTTTATATATATATATATATATATATATATATATATATATGGAATAACACAAAGCTATGAATGATGCGAAAGTTCTAGAAATGATAAACGTCTAGATAACAATAGTTTGAACATGTAGTGTTTGAAATTTTATGAGGGATGAGCACAAAGTATACAAAACTAAACGAATAAATCCATGTAATGATATTGACACCATTGCGCTGGTCCATCCCAATAGCTTTTTTTTTTTTCTCTTTTGTGCGTCCCTTTTTTTAAATTATATTTCTGTCACTCTCTTTACTGCAAATGGAGAAATGAGGGACTACACTATCATTCTATCACTCTCTTTACTGCAAACGAAAAAATTCTACCACGCGTCTCCAAGAGAAAATTATAAGTTGGACCAAACATGTTTCACAGCTTTGACAATGAATCATATATAACTTATTATTCTGTGTTAATCCTCCTAAACTATACATAATGTTTTGTAATTCTTTGGTCCCGTCAACTTTCCACTAGTTATGAGACGACAACTAATAATATTTTACTTAAGTCAAACCCTTTCCAATCGAGTAAAACTAAAAAATAAAATCTTTTATTCATATCAGGTGACTAAATGCTTTACGGTGAGAAGTAATGTTGCCAATTTTGGGAAAACGAGCGATCAATTAATATATTGAGTAGTGTCAGTTAAAAATTTCAAACAAATATTTGATGAACTGCGTAGAATTATCCACGCATGTGATGATAATTGACACCTCTGCTGATTATGTAATATGATTGAAGTATATTGAATAATCACGTAGCAATTTTCATTAGAGTTTTGAGTTTGTCATCTTGCTCATATCTGTACTTCGTTATTCTATTCTGCTGTGGCTATCACGGGAGAACAAAAGTAAAAATAAATTGGTACTCGAAATAAAAAAGTTTACTAGTTGTATAATAACCAAAGAAACGTCAAGGGTAAATATTTTTACGATTCAAATCCTTCCTTCGATTCTCGCAATTATCAGTAACTGTAAGGTACCATTAAACTACGGGTCCTACGCAGAGTCATTTTATGATCGAGTGATGTATCAACTAAGTATTGGGTGATAATGAAACTATTTTTTTTATAAATAAATGATATAATAAAACCATCGCTAAGGGAACTAACCCATATACAGGAAGTATACAAAGCAACAAAAGTAACTTAAAGGAAGACAACAGACAGACCCCTACAATTAGAAACTATAAAGCAGAGTGGAGTTCCTCGACAAACTCAAGAAAGCCCTGAGTCATCATGACAATACTCTCCTTATACCAACTAAGAAGAGTGCTAAAAAACAAATAACGAAGTCTCGAAGGCACAGTCTCGATGCCATCAAAGTATCTCGCATTCCTTTCCTTCCATATCGTTAAAAAAATACAGTGGGGGACCATTCTCCACACACACTTGTCACCCCGCCACCCCCACGGGGGTCTCCACCCCTCTAAGAGCTCCCTCACAGACCCTGTCATAACCTAAGCGATCCTAGAAAGGGAAAAAAAGATATCCCACAAACCTCTAGTCACCTTAGAGTGGAGAAGAAGATGATCAGTCTTCTCCTCGTCCTCCTTACATAACAAACAACGACTAGCCAGGTGAAAGCGTCAATTCTGTAGACCCTCGAACATCAGGATGGCTTGTCTAGCCGCAGTCCACATAAAGAATCTGACCTTCGGCAGCGCTTTAACCTTCCAAATGTTCTTCCAAGGGATATAACCTCTAGGATTCCCTCTACCGCTCAGACGCGAAAAGTATCCTCTGATCGAGAACATCCCCGAACCACCTCCCTTCCACCTCACGGAATCCTCCCTATCCGTCCGTCGAGGGGCCGTACCCAACCACTTATAGAACAAGTCCGCCTCCTGAAGCTCCCAGTCCCATAACCTTCTTTTGAAGTGCGGATTCCAAGTCACCCCTTCCCCGCTAATGATCATCTGGTCAGCCACCAACCCATCCTGATCCCCTCCAAGGTTGGACATCCCGGGAAAATGCCCCTGTAAGGACCCATGTTCACCCCACCTATCCTTCCAGAATCTGATCCGGTCGCCTCTTCCCAATATAAAACTCTGTTTGACTAGAAAAATCCACCCACATACTCGCTATATGATTCAACAAACCCATGCCATGCGCAAACGTCCCCACCCTCGGCCCCCAACCCCACTGAGTGGTACCTCCTCCAGCTCCTACAACTCTTCTCCACAACCTATGTTCCTCCTGAGGGAACCTCCACAACCACTTCCCTAATAGAGCTTTATTAAAATTAGCTATATTTCTCCCCCCCCCCCCCCTTAATGAACTTTTATACCTCCGCCCAACTAACAAGGCAGTGTTTAAAGTTATCCTCAGCGCCTATCCATAAAAAGTCCCTCATGAGCTTCTCCATTTTTCCACGGACAGCGGCAGGCAAAGGCAGAATGGACATGAAGTAAGTAGGTATGCTGGGCAGAGAACTCTTAATCAGAGTTAGTCTTCCCCCTTTTGAGAGAAACCGATACTTCCAACCTGCCAGTTTCCTATGCATTCTTCCCAACACCGAGTGGGTCCCATAACGCAACAGATTTATACTTAGCACCAAGAGGTAGTCCAAGATAAGAATTAGGTAAAGACCCAACCCTATAACCCAAAATACCAACTAAATCCTCCACAATGCCCTCTACCCCAATCGGAATTAACTCACACTTCCCCGTATTGATCCGAAGACCCCACACTGCCTCAAAACATATAAGGAGTAGCTTCAGAGCACAAATTTGCCTTCGATCAGCATCGCAGAAGACAAACGCATCATCCGTAAACAGATGGTGAGTAGCCATTACCCTATTAGGATCCGCAATCCCCAAGGTGAAACCCCTGATCCACCCAGTCTCGACCAACCTTGCTATCATCCTACTAAAAGCCTACATGACCAAGATGAACAGGAAAGGGGATAACGGGTCTCCCTGTCGGAGGCCACGAGAACTCAGAAAAAATTCCTCCGGTACCCCATTAATCAGAACTAAGAACCAGGCCGTCGAAACACAGCTCCTCATCCACCGACACCATTGATCCCTCCTCAAAATGTAGAGAAGAAAATTCCAGTTCACATGGTCATATACCTTATCAATGTCAATTTTACAAACTAATCCATGAGTCCTACTTTTAACCCTGGATTCCACGCATTCATTTGCCACGAAGACAGCATCGAGAATCTTCCTGCCTCCAACAAAAGCGTTTTAAGACTCAAAAATCATAGGGTTAATGACCTTCCTGAGACTAGCTAACAAAACCTCGGTGAGAAGCTTGTAGACACTCCCAATCAAACTTATGGGCCTGAAATCTCTGATATCAAAAGATCCCCCCTCTTGGAGATCAAAATAATGAAAGTCGCATTCAACCTAGGCACAAAGTAGCCCCTATTATGAAACTCATCAAAGAACTCAATCACATCAAGCCTGATAATGGACCAACACTGCTGAAAGAAGGCCATCGAAAAACCATCAAGACCAGGAGCCTTATCCCCACTCATCGACTTAAGAGCCCGCACCACCTCCTCTTCAGTGAAGATGCCCTCGATACCTTCAGCCTCGAAAGAAGAAATACTCGCGAAATCAGCACCATCAAGAGAGGGCCGCCACAGCTAAATCCTAGAGAAACTCCACGTAAAACCATCTTCAAGATTTTTGAACAAACACGATAAGGACCAAGAACCCTCCAAAATTCCTACCAAATCGACAACCGAGGAGTCCCACATGATAACCACTCCCCCAGATGAACCCACCGCATCCAAACTAGCCCATTTAATCCTGTGCCCACCCCAAATGGACCGAGCAACCCATATCATCCATGTGACTCATCTTAGTCTCTTGAAGGAACAAAATGTCCGGCTTCCACCTAACTATGGCCCCACTCATAATCCCCTGTTTGGGAAGATTGTTCAACCCCCTCACATTCCACAAAATGATCCTTAAATTCATTAAGATAACTTGCTAACAACCGCTCTTACCCCCCCCCCCCCCATACCCCATGAGAACCCACTTTCCCGAAATCACCTAACCTTTCGAATAACTCCAATGCCTCTTTCTCATGCTCCTTAAACCCAACCCCTACATCCTTACCAAACTCCCTTAATAAGTCTTCCCTCCACCTTTCCAGATACTCAACTAAATCTTCTGGACCTCTAGACCTATTAACCGCCTCTTCCCTAGGTATTATAATATCCACCCAAATTCTAGAATTATTTAAATCCGTAAAATACAACCCGACTCCCCCACTCCCAACCTTACTCATCTCTCCCTGTTTAAGCACTTGGAAACCCCCCTCCTTCCCAATAGAGGTCATCTCACTCTCTAAAGCTCCACCTCTATTGCCTTCAAATACGACTTTCCTTCAACAACCTTGTCCCCACTCGTATCAACTACATTCAAAAGAGGCATGCAAGCAACCACCGGTTTAAGCCTTCTAAACACATCTCCAACCCACAACACCCTCCTGCCCGCAGTTGACTCCGGGATCTTCAAATGGACTCGCGGGTGAATTTTTTTAACCACAATATTGAAAGAGACATCCTTCCCATTAACACAAGAGTAGGCAATAATCTTCCTCCCGGTGCAAGTTCGCATTCGAAAGAACTTCCCCTCCTGAAAAGACACCGACCTGAAACATGAAATCAGCCACCGGACTTCACACCTCAACAAAATGACATCTTGAGAGCCCCTCTTAGCGCATGAACTAAGTCTGAACTGATTCCCCCTAACCCCATCTTCTCTGCGGAGTTAAAAATGATGCTCACCTGTTGAAAAAACCACCATACTATTACAAACTCCGGCTCACCTTTATCGAATCTAAACTAACATTGTTACTGCTACCACTCTTAACTGAGTTAGATAAAATTAGAAATTGAAAAAAATGGGTTGCAGAAATTATATTTTTATAACCCTGGAGAAGAAAAATCGTAGCATTTTCCTATAATCGAACTTCACATTAGTTTTATTAGAAAAAGTCACTCAAACATGTCACTGGATTCATAAAATAGTTAAGAAAACGAGTTCTGATTTTGATCTTAATTCAGTTGAAATGTGTTTTACTACCTATCGAAAGACCAATAAGAAGTTAATTTCACTCAATTAATCTAATTTAATATATGGGGCCTTACAAATTTAGGATCTATTGTAATATGTATTCTGGAAATATGACAACAAACATTTTATTTATAATTTTAGTCTCTATTTTTTAATAAAGCCGTTGGCACGGACCTATATTCATAAAACATGAACCAATCACAGTATGCCACGTCAGCCAATAATTTTAAAATAGGAACTAAAAATGGAAACGAAAAATTTGTTGTTCTATATCCATAATCAATATTATTTTAACTCTTAAAAGTCTATAATCTATTAATATTAGTGTAAATAGAAGATTTAAAGGATTTTCTTTTCAAAGATATATATATATATATATATATATATATATATATATAATAAAGTAGAAAATTTATGTATGTCATAAGATATAAAAATGATGTCATCTAAATTAGGTTTTTTGCACTCTCCATTTTACCCTTAAAACTTTTGGGTTCCCCCTCATTTGACACACTCTAATTTGTTCCCCCTTTTTTCAAAATTCAAAAAGAAGGGTATGATAGAAATTTTGATCATCTCCCAAACACATGCCTCCTATTTCACTTTTGTCCTGCCTCATTCCCCGTAATCTTCTTCTCTCACAAATGAAACGCAAAACTCTCCTCCACTAGCCCACTCCTCCACCAGAGACAAATCATGTTTCAGAAACGCAAACTCTCCTGCACTACAGTCGGTCTTTGTACCTCCGACACGTCACTCCCCATCCCCACCTCACCAGAACCCCAGGCGGCTACTGTTCCTCCATCTACAGTCGGTCTTTGTATCTCCGACACGTCACTCCCCATCTCCACCTCGACGAAATCCCCGGCGACCACCATTCCTCCATCTACATTCGGTCTTTGTATCTTCGACACATCACACCCCATCCCCACCTCACCGGAACCCCAGGCGGCCACCGTTCCTCCATCCACTTCCTAAACTTTGGCCTTTAAACCCACCTCAGAGAATACACCACGCCTACTCCTCCTCCGGATCCGCCTACGGTATGACGTTTTGCGTTGTGTGCCACTTCATAGTTTTTTCTGTGTTGTTGAAATCAGACTGCGTTGTTGAAAAAATGCGTTAAGATTTGATTTAAGATTTGGGTATATACAGATTGAGTATATACTCATGTATACACATATTTGATTTAAGAGTTGAGTATATACAGATTTGAGTATATACTCATGTGTATATACAGATTTGATTTAAGATTTTAGTACATACAGATTGAGTATATACTCATGTGTATATACAGATTTGATTTAAGAGACTTTTTGTGTTGATCCAACCTAAACTAACATATACGCATATGTTGTCATTATTTTTTCAGGTTCTTATTTTTAAAAATTTGTATTTTTGCAGGTTTTGGAACTGAGTTTTCCCATTACCATGTATTTTTGCAGGTTTGGTTATTTTTTAGTTTTCCCATTTCCCCTGTTTAATTTTTGCAGGTTTGGGTACAGATTTCAATTTTAATTCACTTATAAGTTTATAGGTCTTAGTAGGTTAGTTGTTTAGGAATATTTTAAATCCATAATCTGTTGGTCAAAAATTGGTTCTTTGTTTCTATGTTTTTATTTTTATTCTATTTTTATAGAAATCAATAACGACACATGATTTCTTAATCATCTTTGTTTATTCTTCAATGTTTTTATTTATGTTTACATATTTGTTTCTTTCTTTCTATTTGTCAAACAATTTTTTTTATTAACTCTTCATAATACTATTTTAATTTACTTTCACTTGGTATATTCGACATTTGTTACTCGATATAAAGTTTTCACTATGCAGGTTACCACATTTAAAACAGGAAGCATAACAATATAAACTATTGTATATAAGACTTTATCTTCTTATTCGGAGGAGGCCGCAAACCTACGGTTTATGCCATTTGTGATTGTCATTTGTGATGAATGTGTGAATTGTATTTTTGTTGGAAATTTTTAACCTCACCCGAATTTAAAAATAAATTCAGTCTTGACACTATCATAGTCGTTGATAATCATACTTTTTAAAAGACAATTATACACCACTTTATATATACCACTAGGTGAGGGGAATTACTCAGATCCACAAGAGAGACCGACAAGAATTGGAGACATCAATCATAATCATCAATGTACCTCTCATTATGGTACCTCGCTCTCTTTCTCTAATTTTCGTTTGTGTTCTTCGTTCACCATCATATGTACGCTATAAGTCCTTCTAAGACCCTTTTTTATTCATAGATGATGCATCATTAAATGTTTTAAAATATTATTATCCAAACAACGAACCACCATTACATTGATAATAACATTAAATAACAAACCTTTGTCGCAATATGTATATGTTTCCATAAAACTGTTATTCTATGGCTATGTCATTGTTTTGTGTGTAGATGTATGGGTTACTTTGAATGTTGGTAACTCAGATTTTATAAATCCACTATGTATTTTGTTATAAAGTCTCTATTTTGGGAACTCTTTAGCACCGTGTTAGCGAGGCAGTGCATTTGGCATATAATTAATAATTAGCATGGTTTATATAATATTTGACTATCTATTTCCATTGACTAACTATATTTTTTATTTTTTTATTAGGTCGCATTTTGAAAACCACGGACAATCATTACAGTGGAACAACCTCAATTAATATATGTGATTTTTTAAAGAAGTTTGTTTTGTTGAAATATTTTTTTGATGAATTTGGACTTTTTGAATATTGTACGATTGGTTGTTACCCCTTAAGAGGGATGGATAGTCCAATAAATAAAGGAGGCTATGCCCATTTTTTTTAAAATATACACTTTGATAATTTGAGATACAATGTGATTTCAATTGATGAATATTGTATATTTCATGTTATATGCAAGTCTATTTGATGAATTTAGACTATTCGAATATTGTTGGATTATTTATTTTTTGTTAAGCAGTGTGGATAGTCCTAAAAACAAAGGAGATTATGGCCAATTTTTTTAAAATTACATTTTGTTTTGTTGGGGAACAAAATTTGTGCGTTTTTGCTATTACGTGTTTTGAAAATTTGGCGTTTTGCGATTATCAGCGTGCCTTCAGGCACGGGCATACCCTAGTATGTATATATATTTATATATATATGTATATATATATATATATATATATATATATATATATATATATATATATATATATATATATATATATATTGTTTTTTTCATTTTTTTCAATCTATTCTTTCACATTTCGTATTTACGTTCTTAACCATTGGCTGACCCAAAATTTTTTGTTAGGGCTTGTGATTTTTTTTATAAAGGGTGCGGTTTGGTGGCAGGATCCCTTTGCAAATTTTTAATTTTTTTTCTATTTTTTAACCCTGAAAATCTTGATATTAACATTCACTAATTTTGGGCTCCGACTGAGACCGTGGATTTTCTTTTAAACACCTCAATTCTTAACCACTATATTTTAAATAAAAAAAATTATGTTAATGAATTGTTGTATTAAAATTAAAAAGGAATGGACACGGATTTTCTCAAGAGTCGCCTAGTATTTACTAGAATAAGGAGTGAGGGAAACGAGTATGATAACGATAAATAGGTTATAAAAAATTGTTAAACCTAAAGTTCGAATAACATTAGACACTGTTGATGACATGTTGGGAGCGTACATAAAATATGGTAATTAGACTTGCAGGGAGAAATGGACCAAATGATTTAGCAGGTTAAAACTATTTTCGTAAAATGCAGTATCATAATTCTAATTTCTACGACAACATGACTTTCCTGGTTTTTTAAGTCATGATTCTTGCACGGATAATGGTGCTCCCTAAGAAATAATGTGGCACCCATGACAGGTCATTTATTTTTTTGTTATTTTTCATTCATTGCGTCGTATTATTTTTATTTGATTAATCTTCTTTATATATTTGGATAAATATTGTTATTTTGTGCTTGTTTTTAACATTTAATTGTCTGTTAATTTAAATTTTTATAATTCCCATCTTTGATTATAATTCTTAAAATTTTGAGTAATTTTGCTAATTTATATCTCTTGTAATATATATATATATATATGCTCTTATACAGACTGTCCTGCATTTTAACAGTGCAGACTGTACATGTGTCACCTAACGGTGAGCCTAAAAATTATTGACAAAATTATAGGTGCTCTCTCTTTTTTCTGGACTCACCGCTAGGTGACACATGTCTGGTCCGCACTGCTAAAATGCGGGATAGTCCACACAAGAGAAGTACTCTGTGTGTGTGTGTATATATATATATATATATATATATATATATATATATATATATATATATATATATATATATATATATATATATATATATATATATATCAGCACTGCTCTTGTGCGGATTAGTATGCATTTTAAGAGTGCGGATATGACATATGTCACCTGCCGATGAGACGAGAAAAGAGAGAAAGTGTGCCTATAATTTCTAGGCTCACCATCAGGTGACACATATCTGGTTCGCACTCTCAAAACGCAGACTGGTCTGCACAAGAACAGTATTACATATAAACAACTAGGCTCTAATGCGGACGCAACTTGCGGATTTAACTTGCAGATGAATTTTTGTGTATTTTTTAAATATAGAAAAAAAAATCAAATTACGACTTGATTTTTTTATGTGGTAATTAACCATTTCAGGGGACCCCTATAAAAAAATCATCTCAAAATGAAAGGTTCTACTATTCTTAAAAAATTGGTCAAACATATGTCAGTTTTAAAGAGCTTTAAAAAGTGACATATGTTCGACTGATTTTTTAAAAATAGCAAAACAATTCATTTTGAGCTGATTGTATTTATAGGGGTCCCCTGAAATGTTTAAATAGCATAGAAAAAAAATGAAATCGAAAAAAGTTATTTTTTGCTATTTTTAAAAATACTGAAACATCCGTCTGCAAGTTACGTCCGCATTAGAGCCGGCATATATATATATATATATATATATATATATATATATATATATATATATATATATATATATATATATATATATATTCGCAAAGTTAAACACATAACATCTGTCTTGGGTTGATATTATGACATGTAAATTTTGGTTTTGTTTGGATTGAATAATACCTCTTTGTTGGATTTTCTTATAATTCAACTTCAATAGGTATCCGAGGTAACAAAAAGTGATGTTGAGCTATATAAGGTAGTAATAAGAGAAGAGGGGGGGGGGGGGGGGGTAATGAAAGAAGGTAAGTGTTACATACTAAGCCAGTTTTGTACTACTTATCTTGCAACAGTCACTTTTGTGGATAATCTTGAATCCATCCAATGGCGGATTTAGGAATTTAAGGCAAGTAGGACGAAAATTTCAGATGAATTCAGGAGGTTTGGGAGCGGAAGCCCCAGAGCCAATTTTTTTGGGTTGTTTTTACTTTTTTTTTTGAAATTTTTAACCTTAAAAATGTTTGGGGTAGTAATTAACTAAATTTGGATTCCTACTTTGCTCGTGATTTTTTTTATAATATTACCCTATCGGGTTGTGTGTTGTCTCCTCCTTTCCATTTAAAAAATTTATCCACTACTTCCTATATTTACAACAAATTTAATTTAATTTCAGACTAATATATTAAGACTAGAAGTATACATTATAAATTTAATTTCAGACTAATTTTACATTATAAATTTAATTTCAGACTAATAGATTCTTAGGGTTTTAATTTCAATATTCAACATAAGTTTAAACACATATAAAAAAATATACCTCTTTTTATTGATTGAAGTCTTAACTTGGTGTAGTGAGACATGGGAAGGAGGAGTAGAGAGCTCTACTGTCCGGCGGAGGGAGGGAGGAGCAACATCAATTATTGACTTGGTATTGATGAGGCAGGGAGGAGCAGTAGCAAGGGTGAGCAAGGATGTAGGCGCAGCAAGGTCCAACGACGTTGAGGTGGTGAGCTGCTAAGCCTGAGCGGGGGAGAGGGACGAATGGTGAGCTGAGCAACGGTGGGTCTGAGAGAAGAGAGGAGAGAAGAGAATAAGTTAAATGTGTTTTGTAATTGATTTGGTATAAATGTTTGTGTTATTTTTTTTATTTATTACACATTTACACCTTCATCTTTGTAAATAATAAGAAATAACCTCTAAGTTCGATTTTTCACCAAAAAACCCCTATATTTTTTTTTAAAAAGTTGAACTGGGGCAGCCAAAGGCCACCCCGCTTCGGCCTGGAGTGGATATGCCCATGAATCCATCCATGGATTCAATAAGTATGTCCACCTGGGAAAAAAATATAAAGTTGATTAATTAAAATGGAATAACTACAAAGTTAATTCTTCTATAATTACTTGTATTGTTTCTCCCAATTCACTTAGTAATACTTTTAAGTGGAAGTACGGATGAAATTTTTGGATGGGTTCGAAATCAACCATTTCTTTTCCTTATTTTGATTTCCAACTCATTCGGTTCACTATTTTATCAACAAAACTCAATGATAATAGAATTGATATTCAACGTACTTAAAACAAAAGCCAATTTCTAAAATACATAAAAATTGAAATTTTGTTGAAGAGATCATTTACAAACGAATCCAGGTAAAAATTCTACCAATAAAATATGGGGTATATTTGTTCATTTTCTATTGTCCGAACTCTAGATGCTCATTTCTCCCACTTCGGCATTTAATTTTTTAACTAATTTCTTCGTAGATGATTTATTCACAATGGAGATCATCTATTTTAACTATTATTAAAAGAAAAATACTTTTCTAGTATTTCAAAAATCTATTATGCCTTTCTTGAATATATATATATATATAAAATAAGTAGTAGAATAATTGACACTATCCCATAAGTTCATAACTTAATCAGAGGCTAGGATTAATCCAACAAGGCAACGATCGAATGATTGAGATTAAAATACCCCTCTTACCATTTTTGCCCCTTAAAAATTTGATTTTCCCCTATTTTTTATCCGTTTCATTTTCTTTCCTCCTTTTACCTAAAATTCAAAAACAAGGTTCAAATAGAAAATTAACACTTTTGAAACTTTTTTACGCCAACCGAGTACGCAGAGTGCATTTATCTCTCTCTCTCTCTCTCTCTCTCTCTCTATATATATATATATATATATATATATATCGATTGGAACAACTCTCTCTCCTAACTGGATTTCTTTTGTTCAACAGGTAATGTGCTTAGGTTTATCCATGGGCATAATCAATGTTTTATCAATGGGTTTCATTTTGTGTTGTTGATTGATGCTTGAAAATCTAAGATTTCTGTGTTCGATTTTCGAATCTATTTGGGAAAAATTGATATTTGATTTACATTTTCCAGATCTGAGCTCTTTTGCAGATTCTATCTTTATTCTAACAACCATCGTTAAGTTGTCCCATGATGAAGGTATTTGGTTTTCTTTCGCACTAGCTTAGTTTTTTCTCCCCCTTATCGATTTATGGGTCTTAGTTGTTGGGGTTTTGTGATTTGAAAGGGTTTGAAATCGATTTCTCACTGACAAGATTATTATTTAGGATCTTTTTAATTTTTTATTGACCTTTTTTATTTGTTTTCTCTCGCATAAATTTAAAGTGCGTGGGAAATTTTAGTTGAAAGAAAATCATTCAGAAAACACATGGTAATCTTTAAGAATGCCTCTTATTTCTTGAGCACGTGATATTAATAACCTATATTTGGTTCACTCTTAAAGGAATGTAGTGTCTGATGGTTGCAAATTAGTTCCCTATAGGTTTATAATTTATTTGTGGTTCGAAAGTTCATCTGTGTCAAAAATGAAATTGGAGAGTTGGCATGAAAGAGTTGATTTTAGAATGTACAAGAGTTCACCGTATTGGTTCCAATCTTGAAATGGTTCCAATGTTATAATTATTGATTATTTTTCTCCATATGGTAATTTTTTTCAGGGACCTAGATATTAAATACTCCAACAATACTGTTTAGTTAAGCTTTTGGAACTTATATAATTTGTAATCATAGGCCATTGATTTGATGCTATATATTGTAAATATTACGGTAGCAGGAAACACCTATAAAATATGTGTTGAACATTTAATTATCAGGTATGCTTTGTTTGTCCCTATTTTTTCGTGTGCGAGGGAGGGTTGGGGGGGGGGGGCACTTTTAGTTTTGTAATATATTTTTCCTAATTTTTGACACGTGAACTGTGTACTAAACAAATATTTTTTTTGTTTTTTGCGTATGGAATTGTGGACCGTGGTAGAGCAGAGGTCGATACATTTAATTGTATGGGCGATGACTTTTATTATAATGCGAGCGAAGAGTCACAAGACACGCAAGTTGAGCAGGTGGTTCATCGCGTTTTTTGAAAATTGTTCATATAATTCTTTTCACATTAACTTGACAAACTAGGTGAAAATTGTTTATATAATTGTTTTCACATTAACTAGGTAAATTATATGAAAATTGTTCATATAATTGTTCAGTAGTAGCCTTTTTTAACCTATGCGCTAAATTAAGAAACTTGGTGAATGTTGTTTCTCTCTTCTTATGATGTATATTTTTTTCCCTTAAGAACAAATCCATATTATTTACCTGATGAATAATTTGATTTTCTGTTTTGGGGATCATGAAAGCTTCTTTGGGTATATTATTTTTCGTACCCGAGCTTTAAGTTTGTTGTTTATATTTGAATCTTGTTTTTGTGTCTGTATTTGTTTTTTATTTTCAGCTATTCAAGTATTGGGGATTTATGTTCGCTTTTGTCCCGCTCGAATTAGATTTAGAAACAATTTGGGGTAGGTTAGCGTGTTTCAAAATATTTTCATGCACCTTTCGAAAGCATGGTATGATTTTCTATGTTTCGATGTTTACGTATTTTTTTTTTATTATTTTAGCAACCCCTATGTGTTCTTTGATTTTTCAAAAAACCATGAAATTACTAAAAAATTTCCATTTGAACAGTAATAGGGTGTACTGCATAAGAGACAGTTATTGCACAACATCGAAAAATTCTCAGATTATGAGTAATGGTATATGTGCTGCAACTGAAGCAATGATTCATTATTACCAGGATCCAATGCTCAGTACTCTTTACTGAATTTTGAAGTTTCTTTAAGAGTTCTACTTGATTATACTACTTACTCAACGAACAACTTTTGGTTTTTAATAACTGATCACAATTTTTTGTTAATTAATATGTATATTAATCTTACTTTGTCTACTTACTAAATTAATAGATGTAGTAGGTAATTTGAAAACAATAAACATATCACATGTTTATTGGACATCTGATTTGTTTGGAATAATTATGTTCCCACACCCCCATCCCTCGTGAAGTATGTTACATTTTATTTGGGCTTCAAATCTATTTTTATATGTGTAACACTACGAATGTGTGTGCTCTGCTTCAATTCAAAAAAGTATCATTTAGTGCCACTGTCTATTTTATAAATGTTCCACTGCTTTATTTTTCTCATATGTAATAAGTGCGCATCTCTTCTTTGTCATCTATTTAGGATTCTCAGAGCTCAATTCTCTCCGATACAACTACTTTTGTTTGTTTGTCTTACTATTTACTCATTTTAAGCGTAAGTATTTGTATTTATAGTTTTCAATGCAAGGGACACCATGGCTATTCTTCCTCTAATAAAATAGTGGAACCAAATTAGGCATCAAGTGAAAATATATAAGTAGTTTCCTATGGGTGTTTTTCATGATTTTTAGGTGCAAGTGAAAACAATTTTTATTATACATAAACATAACTTATAGTTGGATTTGGTACTTCAATGCCCCCACCCCAAAACCAAATTCACATTCTTATCACTTGGGGGAATGTAAAATCATACAAATTACTTGGCTGATTTAGTTTCCAGTGTAATTATTTCTTATGTTTTTGTTTAAATTAAGTTCATAATATGATTTTATAGTTTTAAAATTGTAATTGTGATGTTTGGTAATTTATATTTTATTTTATTTATATTTTTTTTTCCAGTGTTTTTATTCAAGTAAGTGCAATTTGTGCAAGAAAAAGGTTTTTATTACTATTTTATAGTTGTGTTTTGCAATAGAGCGATTGATTTTTAGATTGGTTTGTTTCATTTTTAACATATCATTTGCAGTTGTAACAGGGTCGCCGTTGGCTTTTAGGATCACATTTTATAGATGAAGACAAGAGGTGCTTCATCTTTGAGTGCTTCAGAGAAGGTACATAGATTGAGAATACAGTGAAATAAAATTGAACCGATCTATATGGGTGAATCAATGATTTGTGAGGATTTTGAAAGTAAAAACACGGTGGTTGTGGAAGTTCTTGAATTGTTGATCTGGCTAAGGAGTTGCAAGAGTCATCTGCATCTTTAATTTCAAGAATGTCCAATGAGGAATCGGCTCTTCGGAAAAAGGATATTCAATTATTGTTGGCTTTGATTGTAGAGAAAAGGAAGATGGACTTTTAATCCACATGAGGATGAAAATTTGGAAGAAGAATTGTACAGATATAGGTAATTAATGAGCGAGGGAGATGTGGCCTCATTTATCTCGAGAAAAACTTATAGGCGTTTCTTGAGGATGTTCCTTAGCGTAATTAGCGTTCGTGCTAATCGAAAGAATGTTTATTTGAAATTGAAAGGGGAGTACAATAGTTTCAGAGATATAGCAGAATATGTAGGAGTGTACTCAGTGTATTTGTTGAAAATGCAATGGTTGGTGTCTCTCCTGAAAACGGCAATGGTTGGTGCCCTATACAATTCTTTAGTATATTGCTGCTTAGAAATGCATAATATGGGTTTAACTTATTATTTTTAATATGTCGCTGCTAGATATAACCTACTGTTTTTTTTCAACTTCTTCATCATCAACTTCTTCATCATATTTTTCATCCATGTACCATAAGTTTATCATTGGACATAGTTTCTATGCTTTTTTATTGGTACCTTCCTTTTTGCAATATTAATTTTTCAAGTAGTAACCAATTTTACAAATATTAATTTTTTAGGTACTTATTAAGGATAAATGGCCAGAGGTTGTGCCTATATTATTATCATCCCAGTCTGTCCAGAGGTTGGTCCCACAAGCACTGCTTTGGAATAGTTGAGCAAAATGTCTTCTTAAAATGCCTCAAGTGTATTTTATTTAACTACATTCAATACGAAAACATGCAATTTGAGGATACTATATTGTTGAACAAAATGTTCTGTATCCTCAAAACATGAAATTTTAGAGCGTTTCATGAATGCTTGCTTAAAATCCTGAACTACATTCAATTTGAGAATACTATACAGTTGAACAAAATGCCGTCTTAAAATGCCTCAAATTGAATGTCAGAGTATTTCATCTCCGTTTTAGAAGCGGAGCTGCTATCGTATCAATTTGATTTTAATTTTGTACATTGATATATTTTTACATCGTCTTTGGTTCGTTTTGTAAAACATCGACAATTGAATTCAAACTTCCTATTTGTTAGTGGTTTTGAACCCATCTCTAAGCTAATAACTATAATTGTGCATTGATGTGGTGTTGACGCAGTGTTTAGGTAGCCCTCTTATTTTGCTTATACTATTTTAATTTTTACTTTTAATTTGGTTAATAAAGGATCATATGCTTATTTCTTAGCTCTTCTTAGTCACTATACGTTTACTATATTTTCTCATTCTTTTTCGTTACATGAATCGTAATGTGAATGTCAATTGGGAGCATTTCAATATAAAAATCGGTGAAGAAATTCTATTTGAAACGGGGCATAACCAAGAGGCGGAAAACGACTCCTGAACTAAATGGGGGGAGTGCATCTCTTTATCATCATTTTATTTATAATGAGAGTAGAGTGAGGTGTTTTGTTCATAACACGGGTGTAGTAACATGAAATACTAGGACCTTAAATTGACTACTATGGATAAATGGATATAGTATCATTAAATCTACAAATTTAATAATAATCTCTAATTTTTTTATTTTATTATAGAGCAATTAATTGGATAACGAAACTTATATTTCTATTGTGATGATTTTCAGTGGGCATCATATGTTATTGGGGATAAATACTTTTATAATGAGTGGGTTACTTTGTACGTGATGGGTTCTCACTTCTTCCATCAGATGCTTCTCAATTTTAGGAAATTATCTTGATCAATGCAAGACCTGTGAGTGTTTCACATCTTTCTCCATTGGATGCCTTCTATCAGATCTACATAATGTTGAAACATTGACAACCACTTACTTTATATCAGATCTACAAATTAATATATACAATCATCATTAATTATATTATACATCTTGTTTCTACAGTGTAAATTAGCACACACGATAATACACATTGTTTGAAGATATGAACTATTTTTCTAATGTTTTATACATTGTTTGATCATGTCAACAGTTTATAAACAAAGGTTTAAAGAATATTTGGTTTAGAAGACCAGACATAAATTTACTCATTCAGTTTTGGTATTGAAGAACTGTTCTATATTCATGTTTCTTTTCAATTTATAATATTCATGTCGACTATTCATCTTGTAGGTCTTGGACCAAATGGTTGTGGGATTCAAGGTTATCTAAGATATGTATTGAAAGGTACAAAAATTTATTTTTATTTAGTTTGCTGAAGATTCTGCAGTATCCGCTTTTTTTCCTTTTTCATTTTTAAAGTATTGTACACCAATGCATGTTTTAAGGATTGACACCTCTACTTATGGAATTGATGTGGCAACCATTTTCTTGTTGATGACAAACATTTTTCTTAGTCAACAATCCTGCTTTGTTTGTCCATTATAACAAATGACTATGAGTTTTATAAAATTATCTCATTTGAGATTATATGATTAGTTTAGGCTGCAGTTTTGTTTTTAAATTTCTTAGTTTAGGCTTTAGTTTTCTTTATAACTAGGATTTCCTTTGTAAATCATGTTTGACTTAATTTCAACTCTATACCACACGAGTGTTGGGTCTCACCAGATCAAGAAAGTAAACGATGGCCCTGTTTTGTTTGCATGCTCATGCAATGCAATTTTTCAAATCCATTCTTAGGAGTTGCACTCCTCTGTTTAAGGAAAATGTTTCTGCATCTATTCTTTTCGATCTATTATTGATGCTTGGATATCAATTTCAAACTTGTACATATATTGTAGCTACTTTGGATATATGATGATCTGCCCACCAGGTATATGAATCATTAATAGTATATTTAGTTTAGTTTAAAATTTTCATTATAATCATTTAACATTAAGTGAGCACAGTGGCCTACGAATGGGTCAAGGAAAGAATATTTGGGTTTATTTTGTTAGAAGTTCATTTCACCATCTATATTCGTGCATTTCTTCCATTTTTGAAATTATTGAAATCAAATTTTGGTTTAGTTATCTAGAAAAATATTTCACTTTCCATCTTATAGGTTAGAAGTGATCATACCATAAGTTTTGAAGTATCTAACCTAGATGTCGCATGTCCCAAGTTACTACTATATAAGTTTAGATACTATATGATTATCTAACCTGACTGAGTTTATCTACGTTTATGCTTTAGGAAGAGACATTAGGGAAGGGTTCCACTTTGCGACTCGGATAAATGCAACAACAACTACCTATGATCGCTTATAGCTTCTGGATTTTGATAGTTATAGTTATTGATGCTAGCTTTAAAGATACTAACCTAATGGTTGCTTTTGTGCACATGGTAATGTTAAAGTTTAACTGTTCACATGAGCATGTTAAAGATGCAAATACATCTCCTATTTATTTTAGTTATTTATTTTTCTTTTGAAGTATGTATCATACCTTATGTCTATCTCATACCATATAGCTCAACTCGGGTTTACTCATTATAAATTGTATACTGAGAAAGTTATTAATTTCTTACATACTCAAAACTTTGTAACTTCTTTACTTTCCAAAAATGATTTAAAATAGGGTAATCAAATTAATTTCAGGTACCTCCTGGCTTCAATCTAAGATTTTATACGACGAATTTAAATCTATATTGAATCCAATATTATATTTGTTAGTATGATTTATTATATATGTATTGGTATAATATTTGGACTCCAATTTGTTTTTTGTAATCATGTGCATAAGAAGCTCCCATACCCTTAAAATCAGACAACTTTTACACTAAACATTTGTACAACCTATCTTATTCTTTAATACAATCTCTCCAACTCTCTCTTTGGGGGTATTTTGCAGGTTTTGATATACAAGGCCTTAGGTGAAGTTCATGAATTAGCTGTAGAAACATAAATTTTTTTCCACTGTACGTATCTCTATCACTCATTTTATTCCCTACTTTTATCTTAAACTTCACTGATTCAAATTCAATCATTAATTTAAATGAGCATATATTTTGCTCAATGTCTTGGAATACAACAGGTTGGTATGTCAAGTAGTAAAGAATGGAAATAAGATCTATAATGAAGGATTTGGGATTCATCGAAATGGTTGCATGAGATTGATGGCAGCGGGTAACGTGTTGGTCATGGCACTGGTGATTACAGGCAAAAAGGTGTGCATCTCATTCCAAGAATTGAATTTTTCGCCTCATATTACGTCAAATTGAAGAAGTAAAATAAAATAAAAAAAAGTGTTTAAAAAAAAAACATAGGTTGGTCACAGGTGGGTGAATCTCGACAGTGACGGATCTCACAGAAAAGGAGTATTGGATGGAGATGAAAAAATTAGTTGGAGAAAACGGGATTAGAAGGTCGCAGGTTTGTGGAGAACTTCACTGTTGATGATATTATTTTTAATGGGTCATATTATTTTTCTTTGATTGACTACTTCAATATACCTCTTAAAGGGTGATATTATTTTAGTGAGACCTATAGGTGGATGACGTAGAGTCTGTTTTTTGAGTTGAGATGACTACGTTTGAAGGGGCGACACTGATTTTTGCCCCCAAAATTTTATATTTAGCATGTGTGCAGTAAAATAATATTTTATTTTATGCACATTCTATACTTATTTTTTGAATTTACACTACGTGTTATAGATGCTGTAATGGGTCAAATCATACAGATACTTACTCTATTATGTTTATCAATTGAAGTTGGCTGAAATTGTTGCTTTTGAAGTCACCGAAGGCGGTCTGAAATTCATTTTCATCCTGTGAGACAGGTAAGTATGGAAATTTATTAAATTTATGACATTGTTAATAAATGAATTTGGTTGGACGGTGAAAAGAAAAAAAAAGAGATCTTAACCATAATGAATTAGTGTGTCAATGTGTGGGATTGTTAATTGTTCTACAGGGGATGTTCAATAATTATATGCAGACTTTGAATTATATACAGTTAACATATTGTTATACATGGGATGTCAATGTGTGGGATTATTGATTTTTATATGAAATGAACCAACTTTATCGTGTGTTCATTCGCGAGAATATAGGTATCTAGTCAACCTTTTATTTTGGGTTAAGTTATACTTTTTCAGTTATTTAAATCATAATTATCTACTACAATAACAGTTATGGGCCAATGGTCGTGGAGTTACGTTTGTAAGGACGGACGCAAAGTTGAATGTTGTAGGGTGGATTTATAAACAAATGGGTGGCGTGAGGTTGAAGGCAGAATGCATGGAATGTGGGGCAAGCATCGACATAATGGAAAATAATAAATGTTTTTTATTAGATTGAACATTCATTGCTGTTGTAGTATTATTTTATCGTCATTTTGTTGGTAAAGTTGATAATAATGATTTTTTTGTTGGATTATATAATGTCTTAGATGGACTATTTGTATTGCCGATTAGTTTTGGTTTATTAAATAGGTGGGTAGTCCTATAAATAGATGAAATTCTGCCCAATTTTTTAAAATCGTGTAAACATTTGTGTTTTATAATAAATTCTATGATTTGAAGTTTTAGTCTACGCAGTATTTTGGATTTGTTGTAGTTAAAAAGCTACGTTGGCACGCTTATTTTTATATTACACTTTGTTTTAATGGGGAATTAAATTTTTTCCGCTTGCAACTACGTATGTTCGAAATTTTTTGTCGTTTTTCGATGACGTACTTTGGAAATTTTCACCGTGCCTTCAGGCACGGGCATTCCTCTAGTATATATATATATATATATATAGTAATTGTATTTAATTCTTACCTGTCTTTTTATAATTTTTCTTTTTATTAAGTTTTAAAAACCTTTGGGTGTGTGTAGAAAAATGTTGGTTAGGACACACAAATACACACACAAACATATATATACACCCGTGTTATTCTGTTTAAAAAGAAACAATAATTTACCATTTGTTAGTCTTTCTAACCTAAAATAGCAGTGCAACATGGATCGATAATTACATGATACCTTTCATAGTGCCTAGTGGGGCCTATCCAATAATTTGACGTGGTCGGCTTTATTATCCCCTTCGATCGGAAAGTTGGGCCACCATCATCAGGAATGCGAACAATCAGTAAGGTGAAGAGACACGCGTGAAAATTTCTATAGTCACCCATGCACATGCACGTGAAAAAATACACAATTGTTATCTATAGTGTAAAGGTGTAAATACCTAAGGTATAAAGTTATTTCACCTCTACTCCTTCCCACTATTATAAATAGCTCACCTCAATCCTCAACTCTGGGATAACTCAAAAACGGCTTACACCTAACCCTAGAGAGTTCCTGAGAGCTTGTACACAAACCTTAATACTTAGTGGCATCACACATGTGGATGTAGGCACCATATTGGCCTGAACCATGTAAAAAACCATTGTGTCCCTCCCTGTCTCTCATTTCACTCTAGTTCACATTATCTCCTATTTTTATATGTGGTACATAATAATTGGTATAATTAAGTCATGACCAATTGAGATCGACATACCAACTTTAGACACCAATAGATTGGTGCCATATATGGGAACCAACAAGTCAAAGTTGTTTCCTACCTATTTGTAATCCAGATGTAATTTTCCCACTACTTACATATAAGAACCACAAAATGGTAGACAATTCAGAAAGTATAGACGCAACAGATTCATTTGTTCCTTATACCCCTCATTGTATTTACGATCTCAAACGAATCTTGATGAGCATAGCCAAATGTCAAGAGGCTATGCAATAGACTGTCAAACAGTTAACTCAAATGCTCTAAAATAAATACGTAGTTGGCCCCATTGAAAGAGGAGAAATGTTGTTCCTTTCCCCTCATGTGGACAGGTGACCTATATATTGTAACACCCCGCCTAAAATAATAACGGGTGGCCAGCCCTATACTATATTAAATCAAGAGTTTCAGATGGTTCATTCTCAACATCAACTGTCGGTACTATATAATATAGGACTAACTACCCAATATCATATAGGCGAGATGT
The DNA here is from genome assembly GCA_949130495.1 of Sambucus nigra. Classification (NCBI taxonomy): domain Eukaryota; kingdom Viridiplantae; phylum Streptophyta; class Magnoliopsida; order Dipsacales; family Adoxaceae; genus Sambucus; species Sambucus nigra. The sequence goes on along the minus strand of OX422218.1, from coordinate 25,005,277 downwards.
TAAAATTAAATAAAAACATGCAACAACTAACAAACCAACACCATACAACTACTAATAAATAGGAGAAAGATGCAAGAAAGATCTATGATAAACGAAATGCTATAATAAAATGATATAATCAACTACAACAGAATGTGATACAAAAAGTAGACCCGAATAAGCTGTCGGGTCACAGCCAATACAATAACTGAAATGGAATAAATATAAACATGTATATAATATCCCTTGGGTACAAACCCGATATACAACAAGAATCATACCTAGAATTTTAAAAGAAGGAAGCGACTACTAGATACATCCCGCAACAGTCCGCACCTGTCACGGCTCCTGAGACTCAGGATAGAAGGTCATCCGGCATCCATGCGGTAGGATACCTCAATTTTATTAGTTAAATTACCCCCATTATAATTAGGACAACCTAACTCATCATAGGCCTAGCCTATACCCACGAGATCTACCTTCCTATCTTACCTCAAGAATCCACCCCCTTTTCTAAAAACAATTAAGTATTTATTTTCAATCATATGTGCCTTATTAGGCTTAGTGGATTCCGGTTTATACATTAACCAATTATAATTTAATAAATTGTCCAATATGCATTTGTGTTGAAACATACTATTTAAATTTCTAATTAATAAGCATGAAAAATCATTATTGACACAACTTCCCCCCAATTTCAACGCTGCGCTGCGTTTCGTGCGTGGGGTGTCTCGCAAAGCGAAATCCAAATAAGGAACCACCCCGTTACACTACTCCATGTCAACATCGATCCTGGAGATCCATTATGCCACACATAAATATCGACAGAACTTCTCTCTACTCTCAACAATGTACTACATTTCTTGCGTGGGGAGTCTCGCAAAGCGAAATCCAAACAAGGAACTGCCCCGTTACACTACTCTTTGACAATGTCGATCATAGAGATCCATAATGCCGTGCATACCATAACTGGCAGAACTTTTCTCCAATTTCAACACTACACTACGTTTCATGCGTGGGGTGTCTCGCAAAGCGAAATCCAGACAAGGAACAACCCCGTTACACTACTCCTTGACAATGTCGATCCTAGAGATCCATAATGCCATATATACAATATAATACTACTACTACAACTAACATCTCCAATCATATCCTTGGGATGATGTAACCGAAATATTCCTTAAATGCGATACATCAACCCCCATCAATCTAGTACACCATAATCATCCATGATGTACTCTACCAAAATTCTATATCCTTTCATCTATAGGATATATAAATATATATATATAGGTATTATATGCGCACCGTATATATACATATACCAATCATCCATACCCATGACCAAGTGTACGTATCATATCTGATGTACAATAGACATGCACATAATCCACCCGACTATATATATCGCCGATAAAACTGCATCAATGCTATCATCTTCCCAATGCCCGGCACACGTAGCAACTGGGGACCACCCGGTGGGGATCAACGACACCCACCTCGTGATAACTCACACACACGACGTCCCGGGAAGCGGTCATAGCTCCACTGGCAATGAGACGAAACATACCCACCACGTCTCATCCCAAAAATATATCTATCGTATAATAACACACCGGACGACTATGACCTGGGGAATATCCACACCCTGCTCTATATGCCAGGATGCTCACCCTCTGCGCAGAAACTTCCCAATGATGGCATGAGCGGGGTATGCTTAACCACATAAGTATATATATCGCTCACATGCGCAATATACATACATCCATATGATCCCATCATATGATCAAATAGTAAACCATCATATACGGTTTAAACATCCATACCATGTATGTCCACAACATAAATATATCCATATTTATATGCATACATGTATATATATATACACATATTCACATATCCATATATCTATATATATAAACTAGTTCTCGTTCATATGTATAAGATATACAAACCAAGTTATAAGTATACATAAATCCTCAATATACAAGCCGTCACCACAAACTCATATCATTTACCTTGATATGTGAATACAATCCCTCACTTGAAACATATTCAATCATTTTTCCTATGATGAATAGTCTCCCAAAACCATATGTATATATCTATACATATATATTCAACATTAGGGTTATCACCCAAGAGTTTGTGTAGGAATCCATCACTACACATTTCATCCATCTTTAAAGTACATATTTTACTTTAGTACTATTTAACCATAGGCACATCAATGACTTAATAGTCTAAAACCTCAAATTATTCCAACCTCGTTTCAAGTATTGGAATTTCAATGGTCATATCCCCACAATTACGTGTAAACTATCCTAACTAGAATTTATGCCACCGCTTATTCTAGTCGATAGTACGATCCCAATCATTCCCAATTTCACCTAGGGTTCAATTTATCTTATGAACCCTTACTCCCATTGAGTTATCAATTTTTCCTTAGTCTAAATATGTCTAAGGATATGAGACCCCTCACTCTGTAAGAGCTCTCAACTTCACATCATATTTATACCTTTATATCTAAAATTGGTATTTCCAACCTCTATGAGGTTTCCCCACAATCACCATATGTAACTCCAATACATACATGGATACATTTCTCCCAAGTTACCCTAAGGAGTCCCCAAAAAATCCTAATATGTGGGAAACTCCTTATATGTCTCCAAGAACATATTTCTTACATCATAAGAGAAGGCCCCAATATCAATAAACCCAACCAAAAAGGGTTTGGAATCACCATAGAGAAAATACCTCAAATTGCCCTGTTTCCGAATCGATTCGGCCCTATTCCGAATCGATTTGGAATAGCGAATCAATTCGGCCTCCAAGGCGAATCAATTGGCCTCTAAGGCGAATCAATTCGGGTCCAAAGACCTGGGCTTCTGCCACAGGCCGAATCGATTCGGCTTGGGTCCGAATCGATTCGGTCAATGCAGACTTGCCAATTTCCTATACCGAATCGATTCGCTTAAGGCGGCGAATCGATTCGGCCTGCAAATTTTGAAAGTGGTTTTCTTCTTCATCAAAACCCACGAATTCTAAACCCTAAATTTTTCATTTTAATCCCCAAACCTTCATCAAATCATGATTGTAAGCCTATTAATCAACCCAAAGTTGATCCGAACCATTTCTATGCCATTAAATCCAAGTTTAAACATTGATTTCAAGATTAAAACCAAAAATCTAGGTTTTGATATTAATACCCAAAAATCCATTTCTTTAACCCACAAATTATGAAATAAAATACACAAATAGCTATTTAGCAAGATTAAACACTTGCCTCAGATTTGTAGAGGTTGGATCGTCCTCGATGTCGCGATTTGGCCGGAAATCCCCAAGCTCTCTTCCTTTCTCTCCTCTTCTCTTCTTCTTTCTCCCTCTATGGCTTTTTCTCTATTTCTCTAAATGAAAAAGGCTTGATCCGTAAGCCTTAACTCCTTTGAAACAATAAACCCAGTTTTAAATGTTAATACACACTTTAAATGACTCGTTTACTCCAATTCGAGTCAAAATGACTTAAAAACATTCCGGAGCCGAAATAAAACCCAATGACAGTCATTTTGACTATCTCGACCCTTCCGGGATCAATGGTACCCTCAAAATCATCATCCAGAATACTTTACAACATCCTATATTTTTGGACTTAAATTCCCAAATGTAAAATTCTTCGATTTAAATTAAATTTTATTTTCCCAAAATTTAATTTCTCAGTCTCAAAAATCATGGGGTGTTACAATCTTCCCCCCTTACAAAAATTTCGTCCGCGGAATTTAAAATACACATAGGACCTCAATATCATCTAGTACTAACATCAAATCTTAGGATCACTATACCGATCCTTCCTGGTTCTCATGTCGAACCATATAGATTTAAAACTCACTAGCGACCCAGGGCGCCCATACACCCTGTATGCGAGTTTCCACTTGTAGAATTATAATCAGGCTCCATTAGCCTCCAATTGTAACATAACCCTCGGCATTATGATCTATAATAACATACTAAATATAGAAGTTCGAATATTCCCAATGGTTCAACTCTCCTCAATTCGTGACACTAGCTACCTATGTGCGGGGGAGGCCTCGCAAGCGAAATCCAAACAAGGAACCCTCCCAATACACTACTGTGTAGCTAGGTCAGGAATTGAGATTAGTTGAACCAGGGCTAAAGTTTTATAAAAGATTTTCATATTTTAGATATTGCCCGAGGGCCTATACAATAATACAATATAAATATATTCCGCGTCTTTCGACACGCCAAACAAACACCTTATTTTTAAAACACAAGGCCTCAATAAATACAATATTGCTAACCAATATCTAGTTCTAAAAAATAGCACAACTATGAGCCAACTATCCGCTCAACATAAATCTACTAAACTCTGAACCATTAACCTTAGAAATTTACATTCCCAAAATCAATAGAGCCACTCTCTACTAGCTTCTTATAGGACATTGTACGATCCAGAAGATATCGCATAAGGACCACACTTGCCCACTCCTTCTCAAGGCCTAATTCTCCTCAAAGAATTTTCTTCCTCATAAATCCTTCCTAACCATTTTGAAGGACAACGCTATTGCGACTATCGAAAACCACCCTCAGTCCTACATAACGAAACTGAGTCTCCATATTTTCTCCCTCTTCCCAGAAGGCAATTCTCCTGACATTGGGACATCTACACTTTCCTCACATCGGTAAGAGTCACCAACACCAGGTTTCCTAACGAAGGATGCCTGGTTTCTCAACCTAAACCTCCCAAAGACTACACTAACCTCTCCTCAGACTTTCCTTACTAAGTCCGAGGTTCACTATTCGAGTAATTTTCCTTTCTTACTCAACTGCCGATAAATCACCTCACACCAATGCTAGAAATCTCCTCAATATCTCCTCCAGAATCGGGGGAAACAGAATACCCCCGATCAAATCATACCCAAAATATACTATGTGTATTGTATTTCTAATCCTATCCTTTCCTAGACGATAAAATCTAGGCGACGTCAGAAGCGAAACAAGAGCAACCGTTATCAGAACGCCAATCAAGTGAATATACTTCATAGAAGAAAACAACGCAGTGAACACAACAATCCTAATTGTAGGGCTTTATGTCAAGAAAGTTAACGGAAGAATCCAAAAACTCGCACAGATCCTAAGGACTCTAGAACCTGATGCTCTGATACCATCTGTAACACCCGACCTAAAATAATAACGGGTGGCCAGCCCTATACTATATTAAATCAAGAGTTTCATTACTATATAATATAGGACTAACTACCCGATATCATATAGGCGAGATGTTAAAATTAAATAAAAACATGCAACAACTATCAAACCAACACCATACAACTACTAATAAATAGGAGAAAGATGCAAGAAAGATCTATGATAAACGAAATGCTATAATAAAAAGATATAATCAACTACAACAGAATGTGATACAAAATTAGACCCGAATAAGCTGTCGGGTCACAGCCAATAAAATAACTGAAATGGAATAAATATAAACATGTATATAATATCCCTTGGGTACAAACCGGATATACAACAAGAATCCTACCTAGAATTTTAAAAGTAGGAAGCGACTACCATATACATCCCGCAACAATCCGCACCTGTCACGGCTCTCGAGACTCTGGATAGAAGTTCATCCGGCATCCATGCGGTAGGATACCTGTAATAATATATATATATACAGGAAGGAGATAAAAGTAAACGGGACAGATCCCCGATTGTGAAAAATATTTAGCAAGTGTGTTAACCGTGCATAATAAATATCGGTGCACTTATTTCATAATTAAAGTGGAATCGCACTCTCGTGGAACCCCAACTCACCTCTCATCTAAAGGCGCGCACCTATTCGCGTCCTCAATTTTATTAGTTAAATTACCCCCATTATAATTAGGACAACCTAACTCATCATAGGCCTAGCCTATACCCACGAGATCTACCTTCCTATCTTACCACAAGAATCCACCCCCTTTTTCTAAAAACAATTAAGTATTTATTTTCAATCATATGTGCCTTATTAGGCTTAGTGGATTCCGGTTTATACTTTAACCAATTATAATTTAATAAATTGCCCAATATGCATTTGGGTTGAAACATACTATTTAAATTTCTAATTAATAAGCATGAAAAATCATTATTGACACAACTTCCCCCCAATTTCAACGCTGCGTTGCGTTTCGTGCGTGGGGTGTCTCGCAAAGCGAAATCCAAACAAGGAACCACCCCGTTACACTACTCCATGTCAACGTCGATCCTGGATATCCATTATGCCACACATAAATATCGACAAAACTTCTCTCTACTCTCAACAATGTACTACATTTCGTGCATGGGGTGTCTCGCAAAGCGAAATCCAAACAAGGAACCGCCCCGTTACACTACTCTTTGACAATGTCGATCATAGAGATCCATAATGCCGTGCATACCATAACTGGCAGAACTTTTCTCCAATTTCAACACTGCACTACGTTTCATGAGTGGGCTGTCTCGCAAAGCGAAATCCAAACAAGGAACCACCCCGTTACACTACTCCTTAACAATGTCGATCCTAGATATCCATAATGACATATATACAATATAATACTACTACTACAACTAACATCTCCAATCATATCCTTGGGATGATGTGATCGAAATATTCCTTAAGTGCGATATATCAACCCCCATCAATCTAGTACATCATAATCATCCAAGATGTACTCTACCAAAATTCTATATCCTTTCATCTATAGGATATATAAATATATATATATATAGGTATTTTATGCTCACCATATATATACATATACCAATCATCCATACCCATGACCAAGTGTACGTATCATATCTGATGTACAATGGACTTGTACATAATCCACCCGGCTATATATATCGCCGATAAAACTGCATCAATGCTATCATCTTCCCAATGCCCGACTCACGTAGCAACTGGGGACCACCTGGTGGGGATCAACGACACCCACCTCGTGCTAACTCACACACACGACGTCCCGGGAAGCGGTCATAGCTCCATTGGCAATGAGACGAAACATACCCACCACGTCTCATCCCAAAAATATATCTATCGTATAATAACACACCGGACGACTATGACCTGGGGAATATCCACACCCTGCTCTATATGCCAGGATGCTCACCCTCTGCGCGGAAACTTCCTAATGATAGCATGAGCGGGGTATGCTTAACCACATAAGTATATATATCGCTCAAATGCGCAATATACATACATCCATATGATCCCATCATATGATCAAATAGTAAACCATCATATACGGTTCAAACATCCATACCATGTATGTCCATAACATAAATATATCCATATATTTATATGCATACAGATATATATATATATACACATATTCACATATCCATATATCTATATATATAAACTAGTTCTCGTTCATATGTATAAGATATACAAACCCGGCTATAAGTATACATAAATCCTCAATATACAAGCCGTCACCACAAACTCATATCATTTACCTTGATATGTGAATACAATCCCTCACTTGAAACATATTCAATCATTTTTCCTATGATGAATAGTCTCCAAAAACCATATGTATATATCAATACATATTTATTCAACATTAGGGTTATCACCCAAGAGTTTGTGTAGGAATCCATCACTACACCTTTCATCCATCTTTAAAGTACATATTTTCCTTTAGTACTATTTAACCATAGGCACATCAATGACTTAATAGTCTAAAACCTCAAATTATTCCAACCTTGTTTCAAGTATTGGAATCTCAATGGTCATATCCCCACAATTACGTGTAAACTATCCTAACTAGAATTTATGCCACCGCTTATTCTAGTCGATAGTACGATCCCAATCGTTCCCAATTTCACCTATGGTTCAATTTATCTTATGAACCCTTATTCCCATTGAGTTATCAATTTTTCCTTAGTCTAAATATGTCTATGGATATGAGACCCCTCACTCTCTAAGAGCTCTCAACTTCACATCATATTTATACCTTTATATCTAAAATTGGTATTTCCTACCTCTATGAGGTTTCCCCACAATCACCATATGTAACTCCAATACATACATGGATACATTTCTCCCAAGTTACCCTAAGGAGTCCCCAAAAAATCCTAATATGTGGGAAACTCCTTATATGTCTCTAAGAACATATCTCTTACATCATAAGAGAAGGCCCCCAAATCAATAAACCCAACCAAAAAGGGTTTGTAATCACTATGGAGAAGATACCTCAAATTGCCTTGTTTTCGAATCGATTCGGCCCTATTCCAAATCTATTTGGAATAGCGAATCGATTCGGCCTCCAAGGTGAATCGACTCGGGTCTAAAGACCTGGGCTTCTGCCATAAGCCGAATCGATTCCGCTTGGGTTCGAATTGATTCGGTCAATGCAGACCTGCCAATTTCCTATACCGAATCGATTTGCTTAAGGGGGCGAATCGATTCGGCCTGCAAATTTTGAAAGGGGTTTTCTTCTTCATCAAAACCCACGAATTCTAAACCCTAAATTTTTCATTTTAATCCCCAAACCTTCATCAAATCATGATTTTAAGCCCATTAATCAACCCAAAGTTGATCCCAACCATTTCTATGCCATTAAATCCAAGTTTAAACATTGATTTCAAGATTAAACCCAAAAATTTAGGTTTTGATATTAATACCCAAAAATCGATTTCTTTAACCAACAAATTATGAAATGAAATACACAAATAGCTATTTAGCAAGATTAAACACTTGCCTCAGATTTGTAGAGGTTGGATCGTCCTCGATGTCGCGATTTGGTCGGAAATCCCCAAGCTTTCTTCCTCTCTCTCCTCTTCTCTTCTTCTTTCTCCCTCTATGGCTTTTTCTCTCTTTCTCTAAATGATAAAGGCTTGATCCGTAAGCCTTAAATCCTTTAAAACAATAAACCCAATTTTAAATGTTAATACACACTTTAAATGACTCGTTTACTCCAATTCGAGTCAAAATGACTTAAAAACATTCCGGAGCCGAAATAAAACCCAATGACAGTCATTTTGACTATCTCGACCCTTCCGGGATCAATGGTACCCTCAAAATCATCACCCGAAATACTTTACAACATCCTATATTTTTGGACTTAAATTCCCAAATTTAAAATTCTTCGATTTAAATTAAATTTTATTTTCCCAAAATTTAATTTCTCAGTCTCAAAAATCGTGGGGTGTTACATATACCTCGCAAGAAGGCGTGAAAACATCAGATCTAGAAACTCAAGACGGACTAATGACCGAACCTATTGTCCTAAAACTACTTTGTCTCTTAGATCCATTAACTCTTACGACGAGCATTAACTTTCTCAGGAAAGGCCGAGTGCTCTAGATTGGTTGAGCGGGGGCTCAACATTTGATCACCTAGGTCGCCGATATATAAGGGGCCATAATCACAGGGAGCTTGTAGGATCTAAAGACCATCGACAAAGATCTTTCATGTCAAGAACGAGCATCTGAGGATCGGTGCATGTTAAGAAGACTTCTTAGGAAGAGAGATCGACACAAACTCGTGGTTGAGTGGTAAACACTGTCTCAATTAAACCCAATCCTAGTGAGCATCTCTATGAGGGCTCAATTCAACTGTTGGAGGAACAATTTGGAGGAAATAGATAAATGAAAGAATCTCTTGCCCAGGAGTTTCTTAAAAGGATCACAATTCATCATTGTAATTGTGGACTAACCTACACCAGCTAAATATAAACCACCCATGGTATTCCTGATGTAGAATGGCAAGATAGATCTTGTGCTTTATGTGTAATAGTATTAAGCTACTGTCGACATTTATTCAGTCCTTGAAGAAATGCGTTGTAGGGAATTCTCTAGTACTATTATAGGATTAACACAAATCTTGTACAATAACTTATCATGAGGGAAAATCTCCATCTTTCAACGGTTCGCTTATTTGTTCCTCAATAACATCTACTTTGGATCCACAACAATCAAAAGAGTAGAGCATCGACTAAATGTTCACCAGAGAGTTAGAGAAGCCATGCGCGAGTATATCATTTGATTTAACTATAAAAAATTATAAGTCATTGATTATGAAGAAAAAATGATGATCATGATGCTCATCAGTTTCTTTCTCCATGAGAAATTACGCTTTGCTCTAGCCAAAGATCCTCTAAGACCATTACTGAATTACTGGCTAAAGCAAGAAAGATTATGAATGTCGAGGAGTCCGCGGTTTCCAAACAGTCTCATAACCCTAAGGTCGGCAATGACAAAGGCTCCGATAAGAAAGAGTCGAAAGACAAGAGGGTGGAGAAACCGAAGAGATGTAGTTAATACTCCCCCTCACTATTAGCATGCATCACATCTCAGAAGAAATTCGAGGAAGATGGGATTTAAAACGGTCTGGTCCACTTGAAGTCTTCTTCGAACCGGAAGGAAAAATCCAAGTACTAAGAATTCCACGAAGACCAAGGGCATAATACGAATAATTTCATAGCTTTGAAGAATGACATAAAAATATTAATCCAAAGAGAAAAACTGTCCAAGTTTGTTGACAAAGAGGGTCGAGTAGATCCTTCAAAAGAACAAGATGATCGCAGGCGATTAGAATCATCTGCAGAAGAGGAGATGATGAGAAAAGAGACAGGTATGATGATACCGAAGATAACCCAGATCTTTTGAGGAGAACTAAGGAACACATGTGTGAGGTGAAAATGATTACTTTTTTCTTTCATTTTAATACAGGTGGTGACGTTAGCGATGGTGATGCAATAGCTTAAAGGAAAGACTATCTCAATGAAGTCAAAGTATGCTCCTACATTAGGCAGATTAATTTGTCTGGCGACATTAATAATCTCCCAAGGAAAGTGAAAAAGGAAAAATTAGTGATAGGGTTTGCCACAAATGACCTATCAATAGTACTCTACCCACATGATGATCCTTTAGTCATCACAATGTTAGCATACGAACAAAGGGTAGCTAGAGTGTTTATCGATAATGGAAACTCAGTTGATTCACTATTTTAAGACCGCTTCAAAGGATTAGGGCTATGAGATAGCGAGATCGAACCCTAGCACAAGATCCTCATAAATTTCTCAGGAAAAATGTGTATCCCATAGGAACTGTCAAACTGGAAGTCATAGTTGCTAATTGGCCAACCTATCAAACTGTGAAGATCCATTTCTTCGTACTTAACAAGAACATCAACTCAGCATACAACATTATCCTCGGAGGGGTTGGTGTGGAGAAATTTAAAGTTGTTCACTCCACCGTACACCGGTAATTAAAGTTACCATCACACTATATGGTCGGTGTCATTAAAAGAAAGCAAGTTGATGCCCGAGAATTCTATTATATATCAACCGACCAAGAGGAGATGAAGAAACACACCACCGCTTATCAAATAAAGATCGTAGACCCTCGTGAGGAAGTTGAATTATTCAAATGACAAGTTATTAAAGAAGTAGAGACTAGAGTCCTAAATAAGAATACCTAAAAAAATAACATAGATCATCTCATCCCTAGACCCAACCATTAAAAAGGAATTAGCGGATTTCCTCAGATTGGGGAAGAATGTAGTTGCTTGGAGTCATGAGTATATGCCATGGATTGATCCAGGGTTTGTGTTTCACGAACTTAATATTTCTAAGGACGCGAAGCCGATCTAACACGAGTGACGTCTCTCTAGTCTAGAGAAAAACTAAGCTATCCAGGTGGAAGTCAAAAAGTTGCAGAAGACAAATTCCATCAAAGATGTCAGGTACCTTGAGTGGTTAGATAATGTACTTAGAAAGATGAACAATAAATTGTGAATGTGTGCCGATTTCAAAGATATAAATAATGCTTGACTGAAAGACCATTATCTTTTTCCAAGGGTTGATCATTTGGTTGAGCCAACTACTGGGCATGAACTACCCAGCTTCGTGGATTTAACTCCCCAATTCGAATTTATGGGCTACTCATTTTCAAACGGGGATGAACCAAAAGTTAGTAGTGAAATGCGATGAGATAACCTAAATAATGTTGTTAGTCCATTTTTTAATCAATATTTCACTTGTTAACATGCGATTCCAATTTAAATCAATCTACGTGACGAACCCGTAGGATGCATCCGAAGAATATAATCATACAAAGCTACTAACGTAAATTAAAAAGAATGCTTACCTGTGTAACGCTCTAAAAATATAGAACCTACCATAACAAAGAAGAGGTTATGAGTTGGATGCCCAATGGAAAATACAACAATGTAAAATGACATAAAAGAGACTCTAACACGTTTACCTTCATGCACATTCAACTACTTCATGTATATATATATGTGTGTGTGCGTGTATATATACACACTCACATTAGCGAAATGCCCATACCTGAAGGCATAGCAAAAATTTCCAGAGTACGTAATTGCGAAACATAAAAAAATTCAGAAGCACATAGTCGTAAAATAGAAAAAAATTCGAAAGTACATAATAATAAAAACTGCAAAAAATTTCAATGTACGTAATTGCAAAATGTCAAAAATACCATTCTCCAACTAAACAAAGTGTAATTTATAAAAAAATTGACCATAATCTTGTTTGTTTATAGGATTATGAACCCTGAAGGAACGAAAATTATTCCCCCTCCCCCCAAAAAAAATTGTACTTGTTCTTCTGACATCACACCACCACGAACTACCATAAACACTCCAACTAACCACACCTAAACCTAAAAGAGAATCGTGGTAATGGACATAAACACTCCCAAAAATAAATGAGGAAGATTTGCAATTATTAATATAATTAACCACATAAACATACACAAAATCGCATTTAAACATCTCAATTGTGTATAGTATACAAATACGAAATATAGTTAAAATCTTACCCATCATTTAATGATATATAACTAGCCATAATTAATTGGTGATACCATGTAGAATTCATTTACTTTTTATCGGTGTAGAAAATTGTTATTATAATAAATATATATAGTTGAGTTGTACAACATTACATGATACCAAAATTAATATAATTATGATGAGCGATACAGTAGAAACATTTGAAAACAAACATTAAAAAAACAAAGAAAGTTTTTCACCCAATACAATATATACAACTATAGTAATTGCTACATCTTTGATAGTATTCTTTATAACAATTACTCCTATTTATCATAGTCTTGATGACTAAATGTAGATCTATGGTGTGAAATGTTATTACATTAGAAATGTATATGAAAATGATGAAACTAATAAACAAGAAATCAATAGACAATGTCAACTTATTTCTGTAAAGAACTCCACCCAAAGTTACAGTGAGGTTTCATCTTTAGAGGTTAATGGAAAGACTTATTTTTTACCATAGTCCCAAGCCTTAATGATTGCTGGCTAAATCTATTTTTTTTTATTGTCATCTAAAACTAAATGGTTGCATTTTCCTTAATAATGGACTAATAATGATACGTATACTTAAATACATTAAATGATAGAAAAAACATACTATTAGTACAAATGTTTTAAGGCTGAGAAAAAAATTAATACAACTATTTCAGTGGCCTCCGGTAGCAAAGTAACAATATAATTATTTATGTCTTTCCATCAGTTATTCATAATGTACTTTGGTTAAAAGATAATAATTACTAACACCTGTACCATATTAATCCCATAACCAAACAAAAATAATTTCAGAGACATATATATTTCATGACATAAATATGTTGTCTCAAAGCTTCTTGCTAGTGAATGTCTCTTCTTCAGTGGGTCCCTGTAATGAATAGAAGATACTCTTTTGGTACATGCAGCAAATCAAGAAAATAAATCATGTTCTAAACCTTGGGCATCTCTATCACAAACTACATAAAGGCACTATCCCAGATATCGACTATTGTGAGTACTAAAATAACATGGAAATGGATTACCAATTGTAAGCTTGTGTGCCTTCTCTCAAACATCTCAAAGGTAGTTAAGAAGATACCGTAGTTTTGAATATTTCTAACTCAATCTGTTTAAGAGATTGACTAATATTCTGATTTCTATTTTGCAGAAATATGAGTAACACAATTAGGATAATAAAATGCAGACATATGTAGACATATATGCATAAGATAATAAAAGCATGCACATTGAAGAAAATATGAGTAACCATGGCTTAAATTCAATACAAATAATATTTATTCACCATGGTTTGAAAATTAGTTGATATTTTATCGTATCTTCGATACCTCTCAAAATCCGTTACAAATCGTCATTAGGTACTCCCAATACTGGTCATCATTAGGACATCGACATTGGAACATGAAAATCTTTTTGACGTACTAGAAGACACAACCTAAAATACGTTATCAATAGAAAAGTAAATATCGATATTCATGACGACAAAGAAATACAGGACATGTTGGACATCTTAACTTACATCCGTTCATCTAATCTATACCTCATACTTCAGTTAGGTTCATGATATCATTTTACTTGGTGAACAAATTTTCTGAAACGTAAGGAATAAACATACATATACATGTCTAAATTAGAATTTATATATGATAGTGTGTTCCTTTACTTTAAATAATGATCCTACATTACAAAAAAAAGGAAAATTAGTACTCTAATGGAATGAGTGAAAATTCTTACGCATATACCTTTCAATGAGTAGTTTGGTTTCAACAATGATCCCTGTAACAACACTCTCTTTTGGTAGCCTATTTTATTTTTATTTACTATGTGTAGTAATTAATTATAAAATGATGGATGTTGAGTAAATATTAATTTAATGTGGAAAAAGTTAATATTTACTGAAATGTTGTATGATTACCTGATGAGTAGGTAAAAATATCCATGTGGTGATTTATGGTGTCATAAGATATAAAATGACAATATGGTTTAATATGAAACCGGAAGTAAAATGAGTTATAAAATTTCCAAATGATAATTTGGAGGGTGTAGTTAGTTCCGGTAGGTGCGAGACAGTCAAAATAGGTGCCATATCACATTTTGGTATTTTGGGCACTTTTGACTGGTTATAGCTTAAATGTGTAGTTGCGATTTATTTTATCACGTATTGGTCATTTAAGTGGACAACTCTAGACTTAAGGCCCAATTAAGTCTTGCTAACCTTATTATTTTTCCCTCATTTCTCTTTAAACCCAATTGAGCCATAGAGAGAGTAGAGAGAGAGGAAGAGAATTTTGGAGAAAAGAGAGATTGGAGCTTGGATCTTGCTTGTATCTCCCTCAAATCTGATTTTCCTACATCAAGGCAAGTTATTTACTTGCTATTATATGATTTAAGTTGATTAATTAGGATGATTAGTTGTGAATTTGTTGTGTTTAATCATTTTAGGGTTTTGTTTGATTAATTAGGTATTAACCCTTGGTGATGAATTTGGATGATAATTTTTTTATATGATTGTAGTTAGAGGCCTTTATTATGTATTGGCGGTGATAGATGATCTTGGTTTGGGTAGGTTTTGGGTTTAAGGAAAATTTGGAGTTCAAGACTCCATAGCCATTCTTGGCATTTTCGCAGGGGGAATCGATTCGCATAGATGCAGTCTCCCAGGTCTATGTACCCGAATCGATTCGGATTAAGGCCGAATCGATTTGGCTGTATGCAGAATGTTGGTTTTGTCTTCCGAACCAATTCTCTTTAAGGGAGAATCGATTCGGCAGGGCGAATCGATTCGGCCCTTGGGGAGAATCGATTCGGTTCCTGCAGTTTTGAGTCATTTTCCTTTTTAAATTTTGATCTTTTTCCTCAGGCTTAGGATCTAGGAACCTTCTTGAAAGAAGTAAACTTAGAGTCCTAGAGTATTAGTTGAGTTTGGACGTTACCCTAGACTAGAAATGGTTTCATCTGGGGTTTATTCCGGGGGGTTTAAAGTAATGTTAAGGCATTACTTCTTTTATTTAAATTTTTAGAAGGTAGGAAGTTAAATGCCCTAACTTGGAGACTTGAGGGCTTATCAAAGTTATATGAACTTTGGAGATTTGTAGGATCACAATGATCATTTGGAGACTTAGTTGGGACTTGAAATTGAGGAATATTAATGATAATATTCGATGGGAATTAGGTTCGCATAAAATGAACCCAAAATGTGTTATAGATGATGGGTTCAAATAAAATGAACCGGTTGTTTAATAATGTTAGGTTCAAATAAAAAAAAGAACCAATCACATGGTTATTGGAAATGGAATTTGTAATGGTAAATTGAAATGAAAATGAGATTAAAATGGTAAATGTTAATTTACTTAAACACACCTCTCTAAATGACATCATAAGGGAAGTTCGCGCGCTTGGTGAATGCAGGGTGGATATAGTCCTAGGCCATATGCGGGGTTTTTATATATTTTTCTGCGCTGGTTAGGGGATTTCGGGTGTGGTCCTGACTTTCCTGCAGGCATATGGCCGCTTACCGACGTTGCGTTATGATCCCAGGTTGTCTTGTATAGACAGGCCCTGGAAGATGATGGTCAATTAGGGGCGCACCCAGTGGGGAAACTCGGAGGGGCGGTCTTAGAATCGTTATATGTATGTGAATATAACTTTTCTGCATCAAGTGGTACTTGATGGTTATATGCCATAAAGAGCATGGATACGTTCCATAAAGAGCACGGGATTGAGATATGTGCCATAAAGAGCACTTGATAATAATGGTATTCCTATTAAGGAATGGAAAGACAATTTGGAAAGATAATTAACTATGGAAGTTAATAAATGAAAGGAAATTATATCCTCTTAATGTAAACCAAACAAATGGTTTTTAATTCCTATTAAGGAATATAAGAAGGATATGATAATTGGATTAATGAGGAAAGGCTTTAAATTTAAGTTATTTACATTTCTTTCGTTATGTATTCGATTTTTCATTTCATAATTAGTTAAAGTGTAATGTAGATAGCATGTCATTGCCATATTATCATCCTAATCATTCATGCATAACTGTTCATTTCTATCATGATTTTTATTCTTCTGGTGATCATATAGAACCCGGCCCTGACCGGTTTACTTTTCTTGTTGTATATATGATTGTATCCGCTCAGGTGCTCCCCCGCAAGGACGCCCGTTTTGACATTTCCATTTCTTTGCTTTCGACGAGCTGTAAGATTTTGCTGGCTATTACAGGATATTGTATTAGACGCTTTCCTCTTTGCGTTCTAGATATGATCGGGTCTTTTTACTCGGGCGTGTGGCCCAAACTTTTGTATTTGATTAATGGATGTATTATGTTAGAAATTTTAAATTGTTGTGCTTCGTTGTATGTTGCTGTGGACCGACAGGCTATTCGGTCCTTTTGTATACATTCGTTTTAGTTGTATTATATATATATTTTTGGAATTCCACTTGCTTATTAGATTGGGTTGTTTAAATTTAATTTTCATCACTGCATTTTAAAATTTTTACACTTTTTGGCAACCCCTTTTCTGATTTATTGGGTGGTTTTCCCGTATACTCAGTATGTATTTGCGATGCTGAGAATGATATCCATCCATGATTCCTGTTACGTTTGAGTATCGGGCTGGCCACCCCTTATCTCGGATCGCGGGTTGTCACAGATGGTATCAGAGCATCAGGTTCTAGAGTCTTTAGGGTCTATGTGGATTCGTCACGTTCTACCGTAGCGTTCTTTGATATAGAGCCTGAGGTTAGGACTGTGTAGTTGTCTATGTTTGTGATTTTCTGCGAGATAGATAACATTTTAACTCTATTGTTTCTTCATCTCGAACTCCACCTAGAGACGTTGCCCAGTGAGACGTAATAGGGTTGTAGAAGAAGAGGTAGATCCTCCGCCGCCGCCACCGGGGACCGTTAATGCTGCGGATGTAGCAAAGGTAGTAGCTCAAGCGATTAACACCGCCATGACCATAGAGGTCCAACCATTTTCCACAGGCTCAACAATGGGATCACGATGTTCAAGTTCCTATAGGACTTACTCCGTGGAAAAGCTCCGTGGAAAAGGGTTAAAGAGTCCTTTCTAAAGGGTAATTCCTCGGTATTCGAGGGAGGCATGGATGTTATCAAAGCCAATAAATGGAATGAGGACAGACAACGCCACCTTCGAATGATAAAATGTTGTGCAAGGAGAGAGATCTATGGCGGTATATGTAGAGGAGTTTACACGATTGGCGTATTTTTGTCCCGGATGAAGTGGCTTCGGAAGATCTCGAAGTTTATGTGAGGTCTAGACTGGAGAACCCGGCATCAATTGATGCGTAATCTAGCCTTATAAACTTTTAGTGAGGTTATGAATGAAGCCTCGCCCCATTGCCATGGGCATCGGTTATATACACCGAGTAGCAAGAAAGCTACTGACGTGGGGCAAGAAGGAAAGCTTGGAGAACATGGGATTGGAGGAGGAGCATTTCCCTCGTCCCAACCTTCGGGTTATGAGCAGTATGAGAGCGACCCTCGACAAGGGGTTTCGTCTCAGATACTACGTTTTGGAGGGTTTATTGCACGTGGCAATAAATTTAGGCACAGTAAGGGTGCTTCACGACACGTAGGTCTGGGTGGTCATGGAGGTAAAGACCATTTGGGGCCAGGGCATTTCCCAGATTAGAAATAACGGGGGTCACTTTCCTAGGGCTCCGTAGCAGCCATACGTTAAATTTCCACCTCAGGTACCTGATCCGGTTGTTCCCGTTCAGTAGGGATAGCTACTGTATGGGAGAATTGATTATATCCGGGAGGTTATATTTCCTCCAGCTTCGTTAACATCGCCTGCTATTATGGGTAAGTTTTATTTCGGAGGTGCTTGAGTTACGTATTATTTGAGGCGGGTGTTACGCGCTCAGTTGTTTTATGAGCTCTTCTCAGGCTACAGATTTGATAAAATCTGCTGAGAGTAATTTGACTAGCGTTAAGTTTTCTACGAGTGATGGTTCGCTCGATTCCTTGTTTGTTTATACATAGGGATTTATTGTGGTATCTTGTGCTTTGAGGCCGATTTACTCGTCCTTGACATGGTCAGGTATAATGTGATTTGTATGCCTTATCTCCACGACCGACATAGTTGAGTATCAGCATATAGGAGAGGTTCCTTATTTGGATTCCGCTTTTGCGGGACGCTCCACGCGTGAACCTCGACGACGTTGGCAGTGGAGAGATGTTGTTCTTTCTTCTTTTAGTTAATTTCATTTTTATTTTTATTTTTTATTGGGTGGAAAGGTTTAGCCGAGAATCACGTAGAAGAGTGATTAATGGCTATTAAAGTGGAAAATAGAGGCACTGTATACAGTTCTCTCCTCTGAATGATGCGAGGGAGACTGGGATGCGAAGTCGAGTTAAGACTTCGGGTTATGCCTTGATAAGAAGGCTATTTGAAAAGGTATATATATATTGTGGGGTATATAATTATAAGGCTTTACGAAAAGTGAATGTTTGATTTGTTAAACCTTCAGTGTTTATATGGTAATGTATATAAGTAGAATCTTTCGGTCCTGAACATGTGTCTTAGACCTGTATACCTTGATGACCGACAACGCGAGGTAGTAGTGTAATGGGAGGGTTCCTTCTTTGGATTTCGCTTCGGCGAGACGTACCACGCATGAAACCGAGCAAATGTCGGAAGTTGAGAAAGGTCTTGGGCACTAGGGATATACTTAGTATTAGGTGCATACGACTTAGATAGGATATAGGAAGGTAGATCTTAGGATTGTTTGGACATAAGGCCTTTAGTTCATGTGGCGTTTGTTTAGGAAGGTTGTCGGGAGTTGACGACGAATAAGTTGTGTGTTAACTCTAAGAGGGATTGATTCCCTAGTAACGAGAAGTTTGGTTGGTTAAGGCCGAAGGAGATGAAGCCTCTCGTAGTTAGAACGTTACGTTGGCAACTCAGCCTTCGGGAGGGAAGGGTGAATTGATTTTCACTCCTGAGCCTATGTTTTAAGCTCGAGGGTGGATTCAATTGACAAGTCTCTGCCATGATGGGGAGTAATAATACTGGAGTGTCGACTTATTGTTGATGCGCCTCATAATTTTAAACTTGTGAAAAAGTATTATCCCCTATTTGAATTGAAGTTCATTGTGGGGGTGATCACCGTATAGGAAGGGAGATGCTACTTCCTGGACATAATTTAGCCTCTCGTGCGAGAAACACTTCTTTGTAAGATGTCGTAGGAGAGACAGGGGTGGTTAAGACCACATATACAAGTTGTTGGTTGAGGGAACATTGTCCTGCTCTATCGATCATGAGGGTGGGGTGCGTTTCCATAAGAGAATTTTGTCCCGAATGAGAGGGACTTAAGAAAGGCAGATATGGTGGAGTCTCGCGGTTCTAAGGTTGCGTTACATGCGAGTAACGACTTATGTGTCATATTATGCACCGCCAGTAGTATTGGCCGGGCATGGAAAGGTTGGTGGACTGCATAGGGTGCCTTTGATTATAGTTTCCGGATGAGAAAGATTTTCATTTCCCACTTGTGGAAAGTTTCCAAGAATCCATGGGAATCAAATTTTGGTTAAGCACTTCTTATCATCCTCCACAGACGGCAAGATCGATAGGGTAAACCGCATGTTGGAGGATATGCTCTTTATGTGGGTGCTTGACTTTAAGAGTAGTCGGGAACAGTGCCTTCCACTAGTTGAATTCGCTTATTATATTTTGCATCGATTCACTATCGGGATGGCGCTTTAATAAGCCTTGTATTGTAGGTCGTGTGGATCTCCCGCTTGTTGGTTAGAGGTGCGAGATGATAAGTCTCTCGGACCTGGAATGATCCGAGATACTTCTTTAAAAATTAAGCTCATTCGGAATCGCATTCGTATGACCAAGATCGACGAAAGAGTTAGGTTGGTGCGGGGAGAAGGCATGTGGAGTTTGAGGTCGGTGGACCAGGTGTTGGTGCGAGTATCGCCTATGAAAGGCAACAAGCATTTTGGGAAAAAGGGGGAAAACTTGCACCGCATTACGTTGGACCTTTCCTATATATGTTAATGTGGGTCCGGTAGCCTATTAACTTACTCTACTGAAATATTTACGACAAGTTCATGACGTGATCCATATCTCCCTTGTAAAGTAGTACGAGGGATGTGATGGTGCCTTTAGGCACATTTCTTTCGAAGATTTTAGGATGCAACTTGCCGTTCCTTTTGAGGAGTAGTCGGTTGCTAAATTAGAGCGTGGAGACCGGCAGTTGAGATCGCAGGTAGTACCTTTGGTTATGGTGATATGTAGTCACCATAGTGTCGAGGAATCGACATGGGATCGCGATGATGACATGCGGAAATGGTATCCGCATTTCTTCTTGTGAGGTATGCCCGAATTTTGGGGACAAAATTCCCTCATAAGGGGGGGGGGGGGAGAATGTAACAACCCTCTCTTTTGGTAGCCTATTTTATATTTATTTACTATGTGTAGTAATTAATTATAAAATGATGGATGTTGAGTAAATATTAATTTAATGTGGAAAAGGTTAATATTTACTGAAATGTTGTATGATTACCTGATGAGTAGGTAAAAATATCCATGTGGTGATTTATGGTGTCATAAGATATAAAATGACAATTTGGTTCAATATGAAATCGGAAGTAAAATGAGTTATAAAATTTCCAAATGATAATTTGGAGGGTGTAGTTAGTTCCGGTAGGTGCGAGACAGTCAAAATAGGTGCCATATCGCATTTGGTATTTTGGGCACTTTTGACTGGTTATAGCTTAAATGTGCAGTTGCGATTTATTTTATCTCGTATTGGTCATTTAAGTGGAAAACTCTAGACTTAAGGCCCGATTAAGTCTTGCTAACCTTATTATTTTTCCCTCATTTCTCTTTAAACCCAATTGAGCCCTAGAGAGAGTAGAGAGAGAGGAAGAGAATTTTGGAGAAAAGAGAGATTGGAGCTTGGATCTTGCTTGTATCTCCCTCAAATATGATTTTCCTACATCAAGGCAAGTTATTTACTTTCTATTATATGATTTAAGCTGATTAATTAGCATGATTAGTTGTGAATTTGTTGTATTTAATCATTTCAGGGTTTTATTTGATTAATTGGGTATTAACCCTTGGAGATGAATTTGGATGATAATTTTTGTATATGATGGTAGTTAGAGGCCTTTATTATGTATTGGTGGTGATAGATGATCTTGGTTGTGGTTGGTTTTGGGTTTAAGGAAAATTTGGAGTTCAAGACTCCATAGCCATTCTTGGCATTTTCGCAGGGGTGAATCGATTCGGCCCCTGGGGCGAATCGATTCGCATAGATGCAGTCTCCCAGGTCTATGTACCCGAATCGATTCGGATTAAGGCCGAATCGATTCAGCTGTATGCAGAATGTTGGTTTTGTCTTCCGAACCGATTCTCTTTAAGGGAGAATCGATTCGGCAGGGCGAATCGATTCGGCCCTTGGGGCGAATCGATTCGGTTCCTGCAGTTTTGAGTCATTTTCCTTTTTAAATTTTGATCTTTTTCCTCAGGCTTAGGATCTAGGAACCTTCTTGAAATAAGTAAACTTAGAGTCCCAGAGTATTAGTTGAGTTTGGACGTTACCCTACACTAGAAATGGGTTCATCTGGGGTTTATTCCGGGGGGTTTAAAGTAATGTTAAGGCATTACTTCTTTTATTCAAATTTTTAGAAGGTAGGAAGTTAAATGCCCTAACTTGGAGACTTGAGGGCTTATCAAAGTTATATGAACTTTGGAGACTTGTAGGATCACAATGATCATTTGGAGATTTTATTGGGACTTGAAATTGAGGAATATTAATGATAATATTCGATGGGAATTAGGTTCGCATAAAATGAACCCAAAATGTGTTATAGATGATGGGTTCAAATAAAATGAACTGGTTGTTTAATAATGTTAGGTTCAAATAAAAAAAAGAACCAATCACATGGTTATTGGAAATGGAATTTGTAATGGTAAATTGAAATGAAAATGAGATTAAAATGGTAAATGTTAATTTACTTAAACACACCTCTCTAAATGACATCATAAGGGAAGTTCGCGCGCTTGGTGATGCCCCCCTGGCTAGTGAATGCAGGGTGGATATAGTCCTAGGCCATATGCGGGGTTTTTATATATTTTTCTGCACTAGTTAGGGGATTTCGGGTGTGGTCCTGACTTTCCCGCAGGCATATGGCCGCTTCCCGACGTTGCGTTATG
Organism: Sambucus nigra; assembly: GCA_949130495.1. Taxonomy (NCBI): domain Eukaryota; kingdom Viridiplantae; phylum Streptophyta; class Magnoliopsida; order Dipsacales; family Adoxaceae; genus Sambucus; species Sambucus nigra. Next base: position 24,982,262 of record OX422218.1, on the reverse strand, counting down.
ATCCCAGGTTGTCTTGTATAGATAGGCCCAGGAAGATGATGGTCATTTAGGGGCGCGCCCAGTGGGGAAACTCGGAGGGGCGGTCTTAGAATCGTTATATGTATGTGAATATAACTTTTCGGCATTAAGTGGGACTTGATGGTTATATGCCATAAAGAGCATGGATACGTGCCATAAAGAGCACGGGATTGAGATATGTGCCATAAAGAGCACTTGATAATAATGGTATTCCTATTAAGGAATGGAAAGACAATTTGGAAAGATAATTAACTATGGAAGTTAATAAATGAAAGGAAATTTTATCTTCTTAATGTAAACCAAACAAATGGTTTTTAATTCCTATTAAGGAATGTAAGAAGGATATGGTAATTGGATTAATGAGGAAAGGTTTTAAATTTAAGTTATTTACTTTTCTTTCGTTATGTATTCGACTTTTCATTTCATAATTAGTTAAAGTGTAATGTAGATAGCATGTCATTGCCATATTATCATCCTTCTCATTCAGGCATAACTGTTCATTTCTATCATGCTTTTTATTCTTCTGGTGATCATATAGAACCCGGCCCTGACCGGTTTACTTTTCTTGTTGTATATATGATTGTATCCGCTCAGGTGCTCCCCCGCAAGGACGCCCATTTTGACATTTCCATTTCTTTGCTTTCGACGAGCTGTAAGATTTTATGGGCTATTACAGGATATTGTATTAGACGCTTTACTCTTTGCGTTCTAGATATGATCGGGTCTTTTTACTCGGGCGTGTGGCCCAAACTTTTGTATTTGATTAATGGATGTATTATGTTAGATATTTTAAATTGTTGTGCTTCGTTGTATGTAGCTGTGGACCGACAGCCTATTCGGTCCTTTTGTATACATTCGTTTAGTTGTATTATATATATTTTTCTGGAATTCCACTTGCTTATCAGATTGGGTTGTTTAAATTTAATTTTCATCACTGCATTTTAAAATTTTTACACTTTTTGGCAACCCGTTTTCTGATTTATTGGGTGGTTTTCCCGTATACTCAGTATATATTTGCGATGCTGAGAATGATATCCATCCATGATTCCTATTACGTTTGAGTATCGGGCTGGCCACCCCTTATCTCGGATCACGGGTTGTCACAATCCCGAAGGAACGGATATGATTACAACAAATGATAGTGCACTAATATTAACATCTAAACTATTTGGCAAATAACATAGAGCATAAATGCAGTGTGATACCCATAATTGTAGAGATGACAAGAAAATAATAAGATAACAAAACAACCATTGAAAAGAAAATTATAACCTTCCAATTAGAGCAAGGTGACACATTTTGTTAGTCTATTCAGATCTATAATAAATTCTTAAAAAGAAGGGATTAAATATCCAAAAAGAAAATATTGGTTTCGATCACATATACAGAACCATATTAGAGAAAGCTGACCAGATATAGGATATATATGATATATATATATATATATATATACAACCACACATTAACTATGGTCATAATCTAAAATAAAAAGTTATGCCACTAAACACCTTATTTTAACTTGCATAATCGAAACAAGGAAGTCATATTAGAGGTAAAGTAAGTATTAACATATCTCATTTTCAATTCATTTGTGTTTTAAAAAAGTGAAGCTAAAAATTAATGTTTTATGAATTGAGTATATAACTCGTACATTTAGTTTAAAAATTAGAAGAAAAAGACATAAAAATCATGTCATGTCTATATATAAAAAAGAACCATCAAGCTTAAATAAACATCTATATAAGACATCTCAAACATACCTAAAATCTTGACTTAACTATTGTCGAAATAATGATAATAAAAGTAGGAAAATACCATTACATACCTTACTCACATCGGCTTGTTAAACTTCGGGATCCCATAATACGAATCTCGACTCTGGAATTTCACTTGGACAGGGGAGTTAATGATATATTTAAGGTGAACATATAGAGTCATCTAGTTCTAGTTTTAGATACATCAAATTTAGGTTGAGATCAATTAACTACTTATTGAAAATGTTCCTGTTAAAACTGGAGTTCCAAGTGATGGTTCGATCTCTAAGGAAAGACCAAGCACAACATGAGAGACATGTGTGCCGTAGATGACGTGAAGACTTCTTATGAGTATTTCAAGCCCTACTTTTGGGAGAATTTCAAGAATTTCCAAAACATTGTGGGCACTATAATGAGAATATGCATAAATATAAAAATATGTATACATAAAGTCCAAGCCCAATAAAAGAAACACAAAAGCATTTGAAATGTACACATTACCTCTCAAAATCTTGAAGCAAAGTTTATCATGTAGATCATATCTCATATGCTAATTATTTTATGTCTCGTAAACTTCATTTAAGAAGTAAAAAATGGTAGTGTTACAATAAAAGAAAATCCAAATTTATACAGCCAAATAAACTTGACTTTCTCCATATCTAAAAGATTAAGCCAATGCATTATAGTGTTCAAATTGTTAGAACTGATTATAAACTCCTGGAACCATTTTAAGAAACATTAGACGTGAAAAAACTCATCCTTATAATGGGGTTGTGTTACTTTAAGTCTTCAGAAACAAAAAAATACATCTCCATACAGGGACTCTAATACCCTAATAACGACCCATTATTCAGAAGGAGAAAATGTATCATTTAAAGTCAGATTCCCTAAATTATTATAACATATATCAATTTCGCAAATTTCATCGCAATTACTTGTGTTTTTGACGTTCCTCCAACAAATTAGAATGCCAAGAGAACCATTATAAAGTCCATTAGGCCAAAATTGTGCATAAGAAAATCAATTACGTAAATTTGAAAGAAAAGAAGGCAAAAATTTATTACTATTATATAGGGTTCAACTTTGGGTTTATGTTTGTAGCTTATTCCTTTTCTCAAAATGAATTGGATTTTAATAAACTTTAAAGTCTCCTTTTGGTTCAACTCAGGCCAAACAAAGAGGATTATCTTGGGTAACAGACCTTCACAGAGTGAACCATCATTCAATTGATGAAAACAGAAGATTAATAATATTAATTAACTTATTGTGAACGTATAATCATTATTTCATAGATTTAAGGAACTTAATAGTGTATGCACTTTTAGAATTCAATAATATTCATTTACTCATGAAAATAGGAACAAGTTTAACTCACAAAACCCAGAGACATTAAGTACAACGATACGATAAGAGGACTTGTAAGAATTGAATGCAAGACTTTCTAGTCATAAAAGAGTTATAACATGTTTATCATCGGGGAAAATACACAAGAAACAAATTTAAGAAAATTAAATATCCAAGAAATCACTAAGAAAACATTATTTACCACTATCCTAGAAGTCAAACATAAAAAGGTAATGGTAAATGTTGAGGGTATAGAATATGAATAAATTGTTTGATAATTCAAATTAAACATACAATATGGATGGACCAACTTTGAAGATCCTAACAACCTAAATTTTTAAACCATTGAAGTTAGAGTTTAAATACTATTGTTAAACCCCTCAAAAGTTTAGACTTACCCTCAAAAGTTTAGAGTTACTGATTGAAGCTCACACGTAATGTAATCTCAAGTATAAGCATTATCTTATGATGTATATAATCGTATGCAAAGCAATAAACACAAATGTAAATTACACAACAATCAAATGGTTTACGAAAATTAACAAAAAATGTTAATAATATACCATGAAGTTATTGTAATAAACCATTGTCCAAATGTAATAAATATTATCCAAATCAAATCAAAGCGTACTATAACTTATAACGACTTAGAGGATTTTTATGAATTTAGAATGAGGTTACCAAGTACTACGATTCAAAATACTACTTTTTTATTTGTACTTTTAGATCATAATACAAATATATCATCATTGACAAAAATATTTTCCTAAGCATATTCCCATAAAGTCTAAATCAGTTTTGCCTAACAAATAAAATTAAAATTAAAAAGAAGCACCTATCACAAAAATTTCAAATAACGAAATTCTTAACTTTAATCTGCTTGTAAATTCACCATCCATCAATATCCTACATAATATCTAATCCGAGGAAAAATGAACCAATAGCAGTGCAGAGGTTAGATTAAGTTCAATCTTATAATTAAATCACACACGTTTTAAGACAACAAACATTTAAAGAGAAGAGAATCCAAAACATGAGATCTTAACCAAGAACATGAGATATCATACCATATAGATTCATGAAAAATGTATTAGATTTGAATGAAGTACAAAAATGGATGTGCAAATCCCAATACACATATTACTTGAACTCGGTAGATGCATCTACCTTGTAGCTTGGACAGTGAGATCGGAGGGTAAGGGTGAGGGTGTATGGTGAGTGAGGGGTGGGAGGAGAGGCATCGCCAACGAGAGGAGGAGGATAATGTATTGTTTGACATAAATCGAGTTGATTAAAAAGAAGATTGTTAAAAATAGATTGATAATTCTTACATTAGATCATGAAAAGAAGAATAAACACCAATGCTCACAATTATATATTGTCAAAATTATGGAAATTTGGAACCTCTACTCACGATTACGCCATATGTAAGGTAGAGCTTCCATTCGAAACATCCTACAAAGTGGATTACTATTTTGAAGAATTTAAATTCAAGGCCTACAAATTAATAAATAAAGCATATTGTAGACCATGATTATTGAACAAATAAAATTGAAAAAATTGGGTTAGCATAAACATCTACATCATATTAAATGATTACAATTATTTTGAAGATATATTAAGAGAATTTATAATTTTTAAAATGGTGAGGAATCAATTTAGAAGCCAACAAAGTCAAGGTACTCGATTTCATGAAAGTTGAAACATGATCCGTATAATCTGGTTCTTCAACCCCTAAAACAAAATCAAGCTACCTATGTGACAACCCCTCAAAATAATAATGGGTGGCCAACCCTATACTACATTAAATCAGGTATCTCAGATGGAACAGTCTCAAAATCAACTAACAATACTAATAATATAAGGCTAACTACCCGAAATCATTAAAAGTGAATTGCCAAAAATTTTAAACTTTTATTTAACAACAACAACAAAACCAATAATGCAACATAACCAGGAATATACATCTAACTATGATGAGTGATAAGTGCAAACTCCATTAATATACAAGAGTGCAAATAAAATACCCGAATATGCTGTCGGGTAACAAACAATACAATAATCGGAGTAATGAAATATGAAAGTGTCAATCTACAACACTTGAATTCTAACTCAATATACAACTGAATCCTAATATAGATATACAAGGGTAGGAATCGACTAAAATAAAGTGCCGCAACAGTCCACCACTGCCACAGCTCCACGAATCCTGAATGGATGATCATCCTTGGCGTCCTTCCGGAGGAACACCTAAAGTAGTACAATATATACATGGAGGAGAAAATATAAACGGGTCAGAGCCCGAGTTGAAAAACATTTTATAGCAAGTGTATTAAAATGCATAATAATTATAAATGCATTATTACATGATTAAGGTGGAATCGAACTCTCCATAATAATTCAACTCACCTCTCATCTAAAGCGCGCGCTAGGCGTTTGCACGTGATCTCCAAATAGATGCCCGATTCTATTTAGGTAAGACGATTCTAACTTAAACCCAATTGAAGTATTTAAGTGAAACGTCTAACCTATCTCTCAATCTCTACCTATGTGAGTTACATCTAAAATATATACATTAATTTAAATGTTATAGTTATCTTTATATTTGTTCATTTATTGAACATATAAAGTTGCATGATCCATTCATAACCACATCAACACAATACATTAACATTCTCAATTACTAGAATATTTTATATTCAAGTTATGCCCTTATAAGGCATGCAACAATATATATATATATATATATATATATATATATATATATATATATATATATATATATATATATATATATATATATATAAATATAATGTATATACGAGTTATTAGCATCAAGAGTTAACGACTAAACTCCTATCGATTCTCAACACGGCACTGCGTTTCGTGCGTGGGACGTCTCGCCGGAGCGAAATCCAAACAAGGAACCCCCCCGTTACACTACTCCTGACCGAATCGATCCTCGAGGCTCATTATGCCCTCAATGCATGATGCATGTAACCCAAATTATTATCAAGTTTTAATTAATTAATTTTCCCAATTCTCAATAGTACACGGCGTTTCATGCGTGGGACGTCTCCCCGAAGCGAAATCCAAACAAGGAACCCCCCCGTTACACTACTCCTGGCACTGTCGATTGTCGGGATAGGTGATATATATATATATATATATATATATATATATAAGTATGAGCATTAAGGACTAACTTATTCCCAATTTCCAACATTACACTGTGGTTCGTGCATGGGACGTCTCGCCGAACCGAAATCCAAACAAGGAACCTCCCGATACACTAGTCCTGGCAATGTCAGTCCTTGAGGTCCATTATGTCCTTGATACCCAAGTACAAGCACAACCGATAATAACCATCCAACCGAGCTATAACTAGAAGGACGCATAATCACATGCTATCATCTTCCAGCAGCCCATATACGTAGCAAACTGGGGCCACCTGGTGGGGTTCCACGACACCCACCTCGTGATCAACTCACGCACACGACGTCCCGGAAAGCGGTCATAGCTCCTAACCGGCAAGTGAGAGCGACACATACCCACGACCTCTCACTCCCAAAATATATATATATATATATATATGTGTGTGTGTGTGTGTGTGTGTGTGTGTCATTTGCTGACCACCATGGACTACTATGACTTGGGGAATATCCACATCCTGCTCTTTGAGCCAGGATGCTCACCCTCTACGCACGAAACTTCCCAATGATAGCAAGGAGAGGGTATGCCTAACATGGATATATACCATCATATAAGGTATACATACATCCCACACAATAAAGATATACAATCATATAAGGTATACCTGCCACATCATGTTCATATTTATTATATGCCTAATGGCGCAATTTGATTAACATCATTATTTAGTATATCTCTCTCTTGATACACTAACCGTCACAGCTCACACATTACCCCACTTAGTATACACTATACTATTTCTCGCTTGAAGCTCACATGTCGCTTATAATTGTGAATTGTCTCTCAATTCTATTTAAGTTAAGGATGTTCTTTATCCTAATGCACCTCAATTAGCATTTCTCATTTTCAATCCATAATAGGGTTCAATTCATTTTATGAACCTTTAAAATTATCCCATTTGGGATTGGATCCTAAGATTCGGTATCTCTAAATTATTCCTATTAATATCATAATTATCTCCAAATAGAATTCTCAAAACAAGGTGGGCTTCCCCACTTTGAACATACCAAAATATCTAATCGGTATTCCTCAAATTTAGTCAATATGACTCCAAAATTTCTTATAAGGGAAACTCACTAAAAGTCTCCAAAACATACTCCAAATATCTCCTATAGAGATCCCCAATCGATAACCTCGTAAAAAACGGGATGAAATTCTTTTTAGAAAAATAATCCCACAAAAGCCCTGTTTCTGAATCGATTCGGGCCAAATTCGAATTAATTAGGTCCAGCGAATCGATTCGGCCAGGAAGGTGAATCGATTCGGGTCATCAGACCTGAGATTCTGTCTCAGGCCGAATCGATTCGGCTGGGTTCCAAATCGATTCGGTCACTCAGACCTGGGCACCTGAATATTTCCAAATAGATTCGGTAGGAGGACGAATCGATTCGGCCCTTTAGAAACCTAAAAAATGGCTACTTTTTAAGTTTGCCAAAATACCCAAAATCCATTTTAATCATTTTCTCTCCATATCTCTTCAACCCAATCAGATATATATCATCAATAATCATCCTAGAATACATATAAACTAATTTCTAACCTCAAATATATTTATACACTATAAATCTAAGGTTTTTCCCAAAAAGTTAGGTTTTATCAAACTAAACCTAAAACCAAAAATTCAATCCACAAATCATGCAATAATTGGTACACAACAATTATTTATCAAGTTTAATCACTTGCCTCAGGTACGTAGGGTCTGAATCTGCCTTGAGATCGCGTATTTGGCCGGAAATGTCCACCTTCTCTCTCTTTTCTCCTTCTTTCTTCTTCTCTCTTTCTTTCTTTTCTTTTTCTCTTTCTCTCTTTGGAGAAATGTCTCCCGTCGGCTTAATAAGCCCTAAATCCCAAGATACACATCTTTAAATGATAATACACACTTTAAATGACTCGGTAACTTTAATTCGAGTCAAACGGTCCTAAATTATTTCGGAGCCTAAATACACCACAAGTACAGTCATTTCGACTTTCTCGACCTTTTCGGACACAACTACACCCTTAGAATCTCTATTCGATACACTTTCTAATGACTCCAAATTTTGACCTCAATTGCCAATTTAATTATTCCCTAATAAAATATTATTTATTTCTCCTAAAATAAATAAATCCTCTTCTCCAAAACCTCGGATTGTTACAAACTTCCCCACTTACCAAAATTTCATCCTCGAAATTTTAGCCAAGCCTAATTCTCCAAAGCTCAGCTAGTTCTACTACACCCATCCTCACTAATCCTATCTCCAAACTTCTAACTACCCGCGACGAGTTTATTTTAATTTAATTTATGTCAAGTGAATTTTGAGTTTTATAAAATCAATTTCCACAACTAGGGAGCCCATACACCCTTTATATTTGAGCTTTATGCTCACAACAATCATAATGAGGCTTTATTTTCCTCCAAGTTCCACATTTCCATAAATATAATACTAACATTTTAATAAAGTAAAAATTTTGGATGGTCCAAGGAAATAACTCTTCTCAATTCCTGACATTCGCCACTTTCGTGCGGGGGACATCTCGCAAAAGCAAAATCCAAACAAGGAACCCTCCCAATACACTACTATGTGACGACGTCGGGGATTGAAAGTTTGTTAAATCCAGACTAGAGTTTGAAAAATTTAATTTTATGAAAATCATTTTGAAAGGGCCCGAAGGCCGATAAAAGTTTTATTTTGAAAACGGTTTATATATTATAATATAATATAAAATGCCTTATGTCCAACACAAGGTCTTATAAATCATCATATATATAACAATATGTAGCTCACAAAAATTATCATAATCACGAGCTAAAATTTTCCTTCGTCCAATCAATCCACAATCTCAACTTTCAAACATAAACAACATTTTTTATCATTTCAATATATTTCCATTTATAAGGCACATCCATATCTGGAATACAACAATTATATAAGTCTAATCATGACTATATAAAAAGAAATAGCTTTATCATTACTACTTATCACCCATAACCATTCTTACATTCACCACAAGGTTTATAGCTCTTTTTGAGCGCATTAATATTATCTAGTCTTTCAAAAGATAATAACATAAGAGCCTAACTTGCTCAAAATTCCCCTTAGGGTCAATACACACATAATAGGGCTATAACACTACCCATTCAAAATTATCTCCCATACGATATATCAAAACTTCATATAGTAATAATCCTATTCATAAAGGAAAATTACCTTACACTACCCATCTCTAGTCCAATTGCCCATCCTCATCAATGGGCTCCCAAACAAAGTCCCGTGGTCTAAAATGACCTTGAATCTGTTGTAGGGGTTGCACTTCCAAAATTTCATCAAACTGTGGTCCTTTACCTATTTGAGGAAAATTTATCTTTTTATGACCTATTTCATTACAAAAGAAATACTTACCCACAAATCCTTTCTGCCCACTGGCATTACTGGCCAAACTTACTTGATGAAATCGAATCTCCAAAGTTCTTACCCTCTTGCGAACGAAGATGATATTCATGACCCTTTAGTAGTGCCGCATTTACTACCTCGTTGAAAGTCTATAACTTAAGACTCTCTAACAAATGTTGCCGAATTTTCCAATCTAATCCTCGAACAAACTTCGATATACGCTTCTCTTTCGTATTTACCTCACCAGGTACTAATTTCACCCATCTGGAAAAATCTTCCTCATACTCTGCCACCTTTCTATTTTCCTGAAAAATCTTTATATCTCGAAAAGAGGAAGGAAAATACCTTCGATAAAAAATTTCCCAAAATTCTTTTATAGGTAAAGTATCTCTCTGTTCCGATGTGGTGACAGACTCCCACCATTGAAGAGCTGCACCCGATAACTTAAAAGTGGCTAAAAATTGTTTCTGCACCTCACTACACTCAACCATACGAAGGTGTCTTTGTATACTATTTTTCCATTGACTTGAAGCCATTACATCAAATCCCCCTGCAAACTCAGGAGGATGCCCCTTACTAAAATCTTCCTTCACTCTCTCCCATAAAGACAATCCTAAATGGGGTGGGGCTGCTCGAGCGGCAGATTTCTGAACCATTGTAGAAATGGCAACATTTACTACTTGTGTCACAATATTGGCAACATCATCAATAGTCATGTTCCTTTGAGGCACTTGGGGTCGCACATTCCCTTTATTTTCCTTGACTGAACGACCTCCCTTCGTGGGCATCTGAAAGAAGAATAATTGTTTCAGAACGCCTTTCAAAAGATTTCAAATCACAGAAGAAATATGGACGTATGAATGTAATTGTCCTAATAGTAAGGCTCTACATCAAGAACGCTTACGGAAGATCGTGATAACGCACACAGATCCTAAAGACACTAGAACCTGATGCTTTGATACCATCTATGGTAACCGCTCAAAATAATAATGGGTGGCCAGCCCTATACTACATTAAATCAGGTATCTCAGTTGGCACAGTCTCAACATCAACTAACAATACTATTAATATAAGGCTAACTACCCGAAATCATTAAAAGCTAATTGCCAAAAATTTAAAACTTATATTCAATAACAACAACAAAACCAATAATGCAACATAACCAGCAATATACATCTAACTATGATGAGTGATACGTGCAAACTCCATTAATATACAAGAGTGCAAATAAAATACCCGAATATGCTGTCGGGTAACAGACAATACAATAATCGAAGTAATGAAATATGAAAGTGTTAATCTACAACACTTGAATACTAACTGAATATACAACTGAATCCTAATCTAGTTATACAAGGATAGAAATCGACTAAAACAAAGTGCCGCAACAGTCCGCTACTGCCACAACTCCACAAATTCCTGAATAAATGATCATCCTTGGCGTCCTTGTGGAGGAACACCTAAAGTAGTACAATATATACATGGAGGAGAAAATATAAACGGGTCAGAGCCCGAGTTGAAAGACATTTTATAGCAAGTGTATTAAAATGCATAATAATTATAAATGCATTATTACATGATTAAGGTGGAATCAGACTCTCCATAATAATTCAACTCACCTCTCATCTAAAGCGCGTGCTAGGCGTTTGCACGTGATCTCCAAATGGATGCCCGATTCTATTTAGGTAAGACGATTCTAACTTAAACCCAATTGAAGTATTTAAGTGAAACCGTCTAACCTATCTCTCAATCTCTACCTATGTGAGTTCCATCGAAATCATATACTTTAATTTAAATGTTATAGTTATCTTTATATTTGTTCATTTATTGAACATATAAAGTTGCATGATCCATTCATAACCACATCAACAAAATACATTAACATTCTCAATTACTAGAATATTTTATATTCTAGTTATGCCCTTATAAGGCATGCAACAATATATATATATATATAATGTATATATGAGTTATTAACATCAAGAGTTAAGGACTAAACTCCTCTCGATTCTCAACACGGCACTGCGTTTCGTGCGTGGGACGTCTCGCCGAAGCCTAATCCAAACAAGGAACCCCCCGTTACACTACTCCTAACCGTATCGATCCTCGAGGCTCATTATGCCCTCAATGCATGATGCATGTAACCCAAATTATTATCCAGTTTTAATTAATTAATATTCTCAATTCTCAACAATACACGACGTTTCATGCGTGGGACGCCTCGCCGAAGCGAAATCCAAATAAGGAACCCCCCGTTACACTACTCCTGGCACTGTCGATTGTCGGGATAGGTGATCTATAAATATAAGTATGAGCATTAAGGAATAACTTATCCCCAATTTCCAACATTACACTGCGGTTCGAGCGTGGGACATCTCGCTGAGGCGAAATCCAAACAAGGAATCCCCCCGATACACTAATCCTGGAAATGTCAGTCCTTGAGGTCCATTATGCCCTCGATACCCAAGTACAAGCACAGCCAATAATAACCATCCAACCGAGCTATAACTCGAAGGATGCAGGTTCACATGCTATCATCTTCCAGCAGCCCATATACGTAGCAAACTGGGGCCACCTGGTGGGGTTCCACGACACCCATCTCGTGATCAACTCATGCACACGACGTCCCGAGAAGCTGTCATAGCTCCTAACCGGCAAGTGAGAGACACATACCCACAACTTCTCACCCCCAAAATAAATAAATTTACATATATATGTCGTTTGCTGACCACCATGGATGACTATGACCTGGGGAATATCCACATCCTGCTCTTTGAGCCAGGATGCTCACCCTCTACGCACGAAACTTCCCAATGATAGCAAGGAGAGGGTATGCCTAACATGTATATATACCATCATATAAGGTATACATATAGCCCACATAATAAAGATATACCATCATATAAGGTATACCTGCCACATCATGTTCATATTTATCATACGCCTAATGGCGCAATTTGATTAACATCATTAGTTAGTATATCTCTCTCTTGATACACTAACCGTCACTGCTCACACATTACCCCACTTAGTATACACTATTCTATTTCTCGCTTGAAGCTCACATGTCGCTTCTAATTGTGAATTGTCTCTCAATTCTATTTAAGTTAAGGATATTTTTTATCCGAATACACCTCAATTAGCATTTCTCATTTTCCATCCATAATAGAGTTCAAATCATTTTATGAACCTTTAAAATTATCCCATTTGGGATTGGATCCTAAGAACTGGTATCTCTAAATTATTCCCATTAATATCATAAATATCTCCAAATAGAATTCTAAAAACAAAGTGGGCTTCCCCACTTAGAACATACAAAAATATCTAATCGGTATTCCTCAAATTTAGTCAATATGACTCCAAAATTTCTTACAAGGGAAACTCGCTAAAAGTCTTCAAAACATAATCCAAATATCTCCTATAGAGATCCCCAATCGATAACCTCGAACAAAACGGGATAAATTTTTTTTTTATAAAAACAATCCTACAAAATCCCTGTTTCCGAATAGATTCGGGCCAATTTCGAATCGATTCGGCCCAGCGAATCGATTCGGCCAGGAAGGCGAATCGATTCGTGTTATCTGACCTGGGATTCTGTCTCAGGACGAAACGGTTCGGCTGGGGTCCAAATCGATTCGGTCACTCAGACCTGGGCACCTGCATATTTTCGAATCGATTCGGTAGGAAATCGGATCGATTTGGCCCTTCAGAAACCTCGAAAATGGCTACTTTTTAAGTAAGGACGAATACCCAAAATCCATTTTAATCATTTTCTCTCCATATCTATTCAACCCAATCACATATATATCATCAATAATCATCCTAGAATACATATAAACTAATTTCTAACCTCAAATATATATATACACTATAAATCTAAGGTTTTTCCCAAAAAGTTAAGTTTGATCAAACTAAACCTAAAACCCAAAATTCAATCCACAAATCATGCAATAATTGGTACACAACAATTATTTAGTAAGTTTAATCACTTGCCTCGGGTTCGTAGGGTCTGAATCCGCCTTGAGATCGCCTATTTTCTCCTTCTTTCTTCTTCTCTCTTTCTTTCTTTTCTTTTTCTCTTTCTCTCTTTGGAGAAATGTCTCCCGTAGGCTTAATAAGCCCTAAATCCCAAGATACACATCTTTAAATGATAATACACACTTTAAATGACTCGGTAACTTTAATTCGAGTCAAACGGTCCTAAATTATTTCGGAGCCTAAATAGACCACAAGTACAGTCATTTCGACTTTCTCGACCCTTCCGGACACAACTACACCCTCAGAATCACCGTTCGATACACTTTCTAACGACTCCAAATTTTGACTTCATTTGCCAATTTAATTATTCTCCAATAAAATATTATTTATTTCTCCTAAAATAAATAAATCCTCGTCTCCAAAACCTCGGGTTGTTACAACCTAATTTCATGAAAGTTAAAAATATGAATTCTAAATTTTTTTATTCTCTAATCATTTTATTAATTAGATAATATGTATCTATGACACAAATATTGTTTCAAATAGAGCTCCAGAGAGCGTGTAGACCTATGAAAACACATCAATTTTTTTTAGCAAAGTTAAAAAGACCAATGAAAATAACACACACCAAAAACAACTTTATAGAATAAATTCAAAAAGGTTAATTAGAGAGAGCAAAATACATTCCTATAGAAACAAATAGCTTCGTGCAACAATAATTGAAATCATCACACTGAATATATGACTTTTGTTTACATAAAAAAAACTAAATTAAGTATAGTGATGTTAATCCAAGAAAAAATACCTAATCAAATGGGGCATATGCTCAAATAATTGAGGTGCACATGGAAAATACAAAAGATATCACGTATATATAGATTTCAATCTCTACCTTGATCTAGAAATCGATTTCAAAAAAATAATTCAAAAACCCTAGTTTGGAACCACACACACAAATTTAAACAAAATATCTCACGTGCTCACCCGGATCATGATTTAATCCCAACCACCATCTACAAAGTAGAAACTTGAAATTTGCAAAAACAGATTTCAAAAGATAGACACCGTAAAAATAGAGTTCAAATTTGGTATTAAACAGAGTTCAAATTAGTACAATAATGAAACCAAAGAAAACAAACCTAAATAAATAAGACCTAGTTTGAAGATAAAATCATAAACTGAAATCAAAGATTAAATGCCTATATAATCCCTAGTTTCTAATCTATTTCTTCAATTTCATACATAGTTTGTGATTTCTCTTCTAATGTGAAACTTAAATCAAAGTTTAAATGCATTTGAAACTTAAAACAAAGGTAAAACCACATAGATAGAAAATTAATCCATTTAAACTTACTTTAGAGGAGTAGCGAGACGACGACTGGTGAAGTGCGTGGAAAGAAGGGCGGCAACGTGAGAGCTGCAGCAATGGGGATACAAAGATGCGGGAAAAATGCATGATGGGAGAGGGTGGGAGAGAGGGTTTTCGTTGGGAGCTGAGGAAGTGGGGTAGCATTTGTGGGTTGAAGGCGTATTCTCTCATTTTCCAGGTCATAATCCTTAAGTTATGTCATGGAACAATATTAGACTATTAGATTGTAGTTGATGGATCAATCTCAGCCATTGATATTTTTAAACAGTAAAAGACACTCTTCTCATATTATATAGATATATATATTTATTTAGACATTAGTGCATGAAATTGTTTTATCCTAAGAACGTTACTTGTTTTGATTAATTCACCTTAATCTTGTAAAAGAACCCCTTTGTACATGGCTTGACATTTATTTCCCAATTTAATGCACCCGATTAAATACTTCAAAACAAAATACTATTTGTTTGAGGAAAGACACTTCTTTTATTGAAATTTCTCATTTATTTACACCACATTTATGATAGTATTTTTCTTGAAAGTCACCTTTCAACACATGTAAGCATCGTGTTAGAAAATACTTATTTCTCTGTGATAAACCTTTTATAAAATATACTTGTGTTAATTATGGGTTAAATCTCCTTAGGTTGATTAATTACACACTTAATCACTTCATTTTACCATTCCTTTATTTCATTGACATTAGTCAGTTTCCCACATTACTTGTCGACATTATCTTTCAACCGAAACATCTATTAATTTCATTCAAGTTAGGTTGTCTTTTCTTATATTCACCACACAACAAATCTCTTGACGTGTTCCAATTTTCATCATCTATTTCTCAAAATCCTCCAAATATTTGCCTAATTTAATGGGATCCAAACCGCCGCCTACACTACCATATGCTCTGGTTAATGTTCTTATCTCTTTCACCCTAGGGCTTCGAGCTATTCTTAATTACTTCTCGGTCCCATCCAGTTTATGTTAATGCATTTCAACATTTATCCAATATCCAAATTATTCCACTTTTACTGGACAAAGCCATAACTCGAGGATCTCACCCCACCTTATGTTACATTTTGAAAATCACCATTTATTCTCCTTTATACACTTCAATTGATTTTACCCCCCAAATCACTTTCATTTAGGATAATTTTGTGTATAACCTTTTCCAACATTTTTATTTCATAAACGTGTTCCAATTTACGTAAAATCACCATTTTACCCATTTATTTCCAAACTTGTCATTTTCTCCACTTTCATAAGTGTTATTTTCAAAAATCATTGTTAGGTTACACACACTAACTTCTTAAATGTTTTGACTCATTAACACTTATTTAACACTTTGGAGTAACATACTTTTCAATTTTTAGATCCCTCTATGTCATTAGTTTCATTATCAAAGAAATCATTTGGCATATTTAAGACTACTTACAGGATAACACCATTTTCCATTATCAACACATATTGTCTTAAAAACAGACGCTTATTTCATTTTACACACTTATTAACAAACTTTAAGGGCTAAAATTTCTATTTTCTTCATTTCATGTTAAGACACATTAAAACCTTTACTAAACTTGTTTGTATACTTATTAACAAAATACTACAAGTTTACATACACGGGAAGATGAATTTTAAGTCCAAAAATACAGTAAAAGGAGTTTAACACATTCCTTACTCAAGAAATTTAATAATATATGCCGTAACATGCTTTTCAAGAATAAAGACACATTTTATTCTTCCAACTTATACATATGTCCACTTTCACAAAAATGCTATTTTTATAAGAAAACTCCAAGACTTTGCTCGTCAAATATCTCAACATGATAAACATTATTTTTAACATATTTTATTCCATGATATGTTTAACCCCAACTTTTCTTGAAATATATCATTTTACTCGAGACTCTTGAAATCCTCTATAAACCATCTTACCCAAGCCATAAGAAATGACCTTTTTAAATCATGTACACATTTTATATTTTCAAACTCTAACTACAAGACCAATACTATGAAAAACAGAGTTCTTAATCTAAGAGTCGAGTTTCCCACCTCAAAGGAAGTTTCAAAGTTAGTGTGTGAATGTAGAATAAGACGAAAAACTCCCGCCTCCTAAGGTGGCCTTAAAAAGGTATCCTAGCTCCACTAATCTTGTCTCATTGCATGCTCCATGAAAAACCCTTTCAAACTCCATAATTTCATTTACTTTTCTTCTTCAAATTTTTTTAATAATATCTCCATCAATTTATATCTTGCCTAATAAATAGCGTAGATCGGTTTTACGGGTTTAAATATGGTGAAAAATGGTTAAATTATGGAGGGTTAGGGTTAAGGACTGGTGATGTTAGGGTGGTAGGAGATGGTTCGTGCTGGAAGAGATTTCAAGATCTAAAGAGAGATAAACTCTAATTTAAAATGACCCAAAATGGGCCTTAACACCACATAAATATTCCAAAACCCTTAATGGTAAAATTCTTATATTTCCTAAATCTCTAAACCTAAAATCACTTGTTCCATTAAGAGCTTGACAGATCAAACGATCTAATGGTATTGATTTTATTAGCATTTTCCAAATATGTAGAAATTAAATTTTATAATTTCATTCAAAGGAAAATGGATCTCTTTCTAAGAAGAACTACTATATTGTTCGAACCAAACTGATCTCATTCCAGTGAGAACTACATATCGCTTGAACGAACTTCGAAAGAGGTTCTAACGAGATTGGATTTTCCAAACCGAAATGTTTCATTCGAAGGTCGTTAGAAGCATCGTTCTAACGATATTGGGATCTCATTTAAACGACACTGGATTTTGTTCGAACGACCATGAATTTTATCAAAAATTAATTTAACGTCATTGTAAATAAAATTAATTGACCAAGGCTATATAATAACCCAAAATTTCCCCATTATTCATCTCACAGTGTCTAAAGCTTAAATTGAGTCACATGAAGTAACTGAATTACACGGGGATAGTCAAAATCACATGGACAGGTGTTACATTCTTCCCTCCCTAGGAATGTTTTTCTTCAAAATTATCAACCCATTAATTCGTCAAGTTCTCGGAGGTTATATACTCTTATCCTAAGTCATAGGAATCTTTAAAAGCTAGGTTATCAAAATCTTCAATCAATAAGAAGTCATCATACGTTCTTTCACACGGGCTGCCACCAAAGAACTCGACATGCGACATATTCTAATGTTCACAATCACGCTAGACTTCAAAGTCACAAAATAATCCTCGAGTCTCCAACTAACCGGTGACGACATGAAGTCAATCCTTGATGTTTCTTTGCTAGCACCCAAGGCATGTTGACACATTCACCATGGTAACACTTCATAGTGATTGCCACTCACCCAATTGTAACATGAAATACAAGTAGTATTTGATTCACCATTAAGGATCATTTTGAATCTTAGCACTACACATCCGAAGTTTAATAGAATATTTGGGTCAGCCTGACCACACAAGTCCACGTACGCTTGATATTAACCATGCATCGCTAGTCACTCACTCTGAGAAGCGACATACAAACCAAGTCAAAAAATTGTGCATCAAACTAGAACCTTCTATAAGATCCTTCTTGAACTTTAACTATGAAACATTATTCGAGTATTACACCAATCCAGTCATTGTGGAAAAATAACAATGCGTGCTATGTATTCTCGAATTCTAACAACTTAAGATACTCTTAATCACAATCATAATATTTACAATTTGTGATGCTAACCACCAAACTGGTGAATCCATAAGATTGTAAATCGCAAGGAAAATGGATACTGTGAGCAAACTGTGTGACTAAATATGCGAACACACGTACATAGAACATTGTGAAATAGAAAAAGGATACTTTGAACAAAGGCTCGCCTAGTTACCGAAAGTCATTGACTATGCCAGTTCCACCCCCACTCTTATCGTGCCAAACCATGCCATAGAAATAACACGATATGGTCCTTGACCTCTGTAAACTAGGCAACACGATCCTCAACTACCAGAACTAAAAGAACACAAATAATGAAAATGAAAGAATAACCATTCCGATAGGATCCCATCCGCATGAAATGGTATATGGCTTATAAAAGATGTACCTATGCCATACAATTGAAGTTTATGACTCCTCCCAGGCATTCTCATCGAATCCTATATTGTCACATACCTTGGATTGAGTTACTAATTGTGATGAATTGGGTCACGAACCATTCATCTTCATGAGACGAAAGTATCATATGACCATATTGTCCTTTGGGATGTCAAATGTTGGACTTCCTTCCTTAGGAATGAGGCTTCCTCCTTACATCCTTGACAATCATGAACCACTTTGGTTAACGAATGCCTAATGCCTTTGTTTTTTCCGACCTCGCTTCTCCCTCTAGTTACTTTATACTTTATCATACCATGATCGTTTCCTAAAAATCGTGTCCTAAATGTCTACTTAAGAAGTGCCCAGCTAAGTGAAACATTCACCTCATTATAACTTCTAATGACATAAGATCATCACTACTCCTATCTCCAAATTCTATCCAAAGTAAAATTATGTGATGGTCACACCGATCGCCATTAGCACTATAAGGATTCTAAGTACTATGTAGGTTTACACTTACTCATTCAGATTAGTCTGGCAAGACATGCCAAGATCTAATCGTAGCCCTTAAGGTAATATAAGTTAAACTCTCAGCACATGTCAATATCCTAATCAAGCTTTGATATCCGTTATAGGGTGATATTTTAGGCCCCTAACATAACACCATCAATCTATGTTCCCAATGCATTTCTTAGAACACATCAAAATCTAGTACAACACTTTCTACACTAGCATCATAAAACAAACAAGCATTATGTCCAATCGTGACATTAATCTTTAATTACACTTAGAAAGTAACCTCACCTATTTATATAAAATTGGATGACATTTCCAAGGACTATACGCTTCGACTCCTTAGAATTTTACCAATAACCTGAGATCATCACATGACCCTTAATACAACCATCATTGGAACACTTGAACCTTTTAACATTGGATTAAAGTTGTTCCCTAAGGATACTAAGAACACCTTGACATAAAACCCATGAAAAAATTGATAAGATTTCATCACCTACGATCCTCTCATAGTAGTTATGCCCTATTGATTTCCCAATATTCATCCTACGAGTATTAGATACAAATAAGAATGGCCTAATATTCCCCATACCTGGCCAACTATAATTATTGAATACCCCATGGCATCCTAACAAGTTGATTTCTAATCCTAAATAGCCATACTCAATAAGTTTTAGGTATGCTCTAAGGACTTCCTTAAATCATACTCACACTGAAACCGCCTCGCGTTTAGCCATTACTTCGGCTATTAAAAATAAACTATGAAATTTAGATAAAATCTAATTTCCTTTTGTCTGAAACCTTACAGTAGGTCTAACCTACGACTCTGTCCTTGAGATTTAATAAAGGATCTAAAATTCCTTACAAGTGGATAATGCCATATACAACGTATCAAACCATAGGCTAACATTATTTAAGGATTCTGGCAAATGTAGGATCTCGTGTACAATCTATGAGCCTGTAAGTCCACACTACCGACCTCAAATGGGATTCTAATCTTGAAATGTCGCTTTATATTATCAATACCACATCATGGAATACTACATAGGGTTCATTCCTACATCATTTTAACTCATCATTGTTACATACGCAACAAACTGACAACTAATAGCTTGTAACTCTCATCATATGAGTATCGCATTATTAAATGCTTACAACATGACACTACCCCAAGGATCAAGTTTCCCTAATAATATTATAATTATTAACTACCCATAAGTACCTAACCTAGGAACATTGAGAAAGCACGCGATCTAATGGAAAGACTTATATAATTAATTACCACATAGACGATTTAGTTTTTTAACAAATTTTATCTTTAAATAATTATTGTGTGGAGACTAGATGGATTCAATTTTCAATATTTAATTGAAGCATGCAATAAACACTCGAGACGAGAAAAAATCCATAAGAAGGGTAAAACATTATTATATCATCACTATTAAGTATTTTGAATACAATCGACTTATAAAACACTTAGCTAAACTAAGTTAGATTGACAAAGTCTTCAAAATTTCAACAAATATAACGATGCTCCAGAGCCCTCCATTAGTAGCGATATACCCTCGGTATCCATCGATAAACCTCATCTTCTTCTTCTGTAGTGAAACCCCATTTCATATAATCAACAGTAGAGAAAACTTTCTATAAGGTAATTTAGCAAGAATTCCTTCTTGTGATGTGGCCAAATGATCTTCAATAATTCCAGGAGGCTTGGAATATGATTGGAAGTTTTTAATCACAAAAGAGAAATCAAAAGGTGTTTTTCTTTATGAAAAGAGTTCGTAAGAGGTATAACCCCTTTCATCCTTTTTATAAAAAGGTTGGATAAAAAGGATAAACACAAAATATTTGGGATAGATATCTTTTAAAAACTAAATTTTTCCTGGTCATTCGAATGAAATGGGAAGTCATTCGAACAACACCCAGTACTTCGTTAGAATGACTTCAAATGAAATATTCAAACAAATTCATAGAGAGTGAAGGAAAATGGGGTCATTTGAAGTTTGATCCATCTTGTTCGAATGAAGAGCAATCCTATTCGAACAACACCGGTTCTTGTTCAAACGAGGCATAAAAAATCTGGATTTTTGTTTTAAAAAATTCAATTGCCTTTTAAGTAAAATAACATCTTCATAATGTTTTAAACCCTAGAAATGATTAAAAACCATTTTACCAATCACAACTTTTTTCATGAATGATGTGACGAAAAATTCCCCCACTCTTAAAAAGTCATCAACATTGTCTTCGAGTCTCGAGAAGTCGTGTAAGTTTTGTGATTGTGCAACGGGATATGCCTAACTAAAAAATAAAATATTTCTCAATTACAATTTTTGAAATTACAAATCTCCCCCTTTGGCTATTGTGTTTCCAAGCACAATCCTAAGACAAATTGAATCCTATCGACTTAAAAGCAATAACTACCCTCCCAGAATTCAAAAGAAAAATGGAATGTAATTTTTGCAAGTCTTCGGAATGGAATAGATCTTTCATTTGGCCAGATTTGTCTTCATCTCATGTGGTGAAAATTATCACCACTCAAGCGTAACATCATATATATATATATATATATATAAGAGAAATAAAATATCGCGATCCATGTGAGTTTTAAACAGAAAAATAAAACTCCCCCTTCAATTTGATCTCCCCCTTTTTGTCCATAATAAACAAAGGAGTCAAAACTAGCTATGAAATATATACATCACACAAAGAAGTATGATACCAACACAAGAATATTCAAGTATGTACAAGTAATGACAATCTCAAAGGAATATACCAACTAATTTTGCAAAATTTCATTATTTTCGAGTAAAACATAGAAACTATACAAATATAGCAGATCATGGAATAACATTAAAATATCTGAATCATGAATACATAATGTAAGGTCATGAACAATTTTCATAGGTAAATCAACATAGATAGTCATAATATATGTGCACGAAGTTTTGAGACACTTCTAACGAAAGAATGAATTTGGCCCATTATGGGATCATTCAACCAATGATTGACAAATTTAAATCTTTTGAACTTAGTTGACCATTAATAATAAAGTTAGTTTATGTAGACCAACATTATCTAAAGAAGCCATAATTTGTCCTACATCGGCCTCAGTCGACCTAATATGGTCAAAACAATTTCTTTCGATCGATATAAGTTGGTTAATGATGACCAACATTACTGTATGGCATTTGAATTCAATGTACTTTTGCGTCATTTGATCTAAGACAGTAAAATATGTCTCTAATGGTTATCTTTGACCGTTACGGATCAAGTTTCTCGGTGAGGACAAACATTAGCCTAACATGACTGACTTCAGTGTACTTTAGACTCTTTTTTACATAAATGAGTGAGAATGATCTCTAACGATCATAATTGATCATTAACGCTTAAATTTTTTTATTATGACCAATATTAGCCTTAGAGAAATAAAATTTGATCTATATCAGCCTCATTCGACATTAGATGATAAAATTCATCTCTTACAATCATAATTTACAATTAATGGTGAAGTTGGTCTACGATGACCAACACTAGCCTAAGACAACTAAAATTGGCCTACGACAGCCACATTTGACCCAAGAGGATGAAGTTGATATCTTACAATAATAATTGGCCATAAAGACCAACATTAGCTAAGAGGTTAAAATCAGCATAAGACAACTTAATTCATCCTAAATTGGTCAAATTCATCTCTTACAATCATAATTAACCGTAAATGGTCCAATTGGCATGCGATAACAAAAAACTATCTAAAGTGACTGAATTTATTCTGCTTCATCCTCATTTGATCTAAGATTGGCAAATTAATACCCTACGATTATAATTGACCATTAAAGGTGAAGTTGATATACAACTACAAACTTCACCATGAGATGGTTAAACTCAACCTACTTTGTCCTCATTTGACTTAAGAAGGTTAAATTGATCTTTTACAGTCATGAGTGTGTGTTAACAGTCAAGTTGGTTTATGATGAGCAACATTAGCCTAAGATAACATAATTTGGCCTACTTTGTCGTTACTCAGCCTAAGATTGTGAAATTAAGCTTTTGTAATCATGATTTACCATAACTGGTAAAGTTTTTCTACGACACTGTAACACCCCGCCCGCCCGGGGAGAGCGAACGGAGTTCTACTGTCGAGAAAAATAACTAAATCCACAATATAACAAGGTATATAGCATCTAAATCCCAAACAACAAAACAAAAACCACTAATCTCAAATCTCTTCAAATAAATACAACAAGTCTCTTGAATTAAAAATACAACATCTAACTCGGGAAAAAAATGCAAATCTCTAATGTTCTATAAATAAAAATAATACAATCTTCTCTCTTGTATTAAAAATCTTTAAAAAAATAATCCTCGCTAAAATCAATCTCCATAGCGCCCTAAAATTTGTGCCAACTTGCCACTAAAAGAAAATATGGGGAATACGAATATTCAAATCAAAAGTGAATCTCATAAGAAATTATATCAATATAATTTCTCAACAACACATTAACCGGGTCACCAGGCCTCACCACCGTACCGCGCCTATGCGTTTTTTAGCATATCCGGAAAAAAGAATATTGGCGGGTGCCCAAACTCCGTGCCATATTAAAATATCATGACAACATGCTCAACACAACAATAATACCACATGAATCGAAAATTAGATTCCAAAAAATATTTTCAAATTCTAATGAATTTAGCAATTCAAATATGAGTCAATAATCAGTAGAAAACAACGAGAATGATACTCGCGAGATTAAGGAGCATAGTGTGTAAAATCCCATACCTCAAACCACCAAAAACACCCAACAATAATCTGCACAGAAACACAGATTAAGCCACCAAAAATAGTCCTCAAAGATCACCAAGAACTCCTCTAAGAACAACCTCAAAACAGCCCCCAAAACACCTCCAAAAATCTAAGGTTGAATGCATAAATTAAAGGGCATGTTTATGTATTAAAAGAGAGGAAATAAAAATATATTTTCTGAGTATTTTTGTTCCCCAAGGCTGTTCCAAAACAATAGCCAACGATCCCTTTTTATAAGGGAAAAATATAAGAGTTCGAATCAAACCACAATTCCTCAAAAATACATGCTGTTCACACTTTCTGGGACGATCGATCGATCTATGAAAATCATCGATCGATCGATCATGCCTAAAATCTGACAGTTTCCCTTAAGAATGCCATTAGGCAAAACATTAAAAAATTGATACAAAATCCGTTTTAACTTCGATTTCAATTTCGCTTGAAGTTTTATTCTTCTAAAATCATGACCAACATATTTTAGCAATAAATGTATTTTTATCTCAAAATTATTTTTCCTCTTTATTTTGAAAATACCCCAAAAATTACGCGGGTTGTTACACTCTCCCCTAACAATGGAATTTCTCCCTTGAAATTCGCCATATACCTAACTCTAAAAAATCAGGCCAAAAATCTCCAAAAATAATCTCTTCACCAAAAAATAAATTCCTCACATCTAATCTTGATGCCTAACGTCTAATGATTAGCTAAAATTTCTATCTTCAAAAATACACGCCACAAAAATGCAACAGACCCAAAACCCAAGACCCGAGGGTGGTCGTATACCTAAGCTCTGATACCATTCTGTAACGTCTCGCCCGCCTGGGGAGAGCGAACGGAGCGCTACTGTCGATAAAACTAACTAATCCACAGTATAACAAGGTATAGAGCATCTAAATCCCAAACAACAAAAGACAAATCACTAATCTCAAATCTCTTCAAATAAATACAACAAGTCTCTCAAATTAAAAATACAACATCTAACTCGAAAAATAAATACAAATCTCAAATGCTCTATACATCAAAATGGTACAATCTTCTCTCTTGTATTAAAAATATTCCCAAAAAATAATCCTCACTAAAATCAATCTCCATAGCGCCCCAAAATCCACGCTAACCTGCCACTAAAGTAAAATATTGGGAAGTACACAATACGACAGGAAAGATGCTAAAAAAATATTAGCGGTGAATAAAACATCACAATACGAATACGAATATTCAAATCAAAAGGGAATCTCATAAGAAATTATATTAATATAATTTCTCAACAACACATTAATCGGGTCACCAGTCCTCACCACCGTACCGCGCCTATGCGTTTTTTAGCATATCCGAAAAAAGGAATATTGGCGGGTGCCCAACCTTCGTGCCATATTAAAATCTCATGACAACATTCTTAACACAATAATAATACCACATGAATCGAAAATTAGATTCCAAAAAATATTTCCAGATTCCAATGAATTTAGAAATTCAATTATGAGTCAATAATCACAAGCAAACAACAAGAATCTTACTCACGAGATTAAGGAGCATATTGTGTAAAACACCATACCTGAAACCACCAAAAAGAACCAACAACAATCTGCGCAGAAACACAGATTAAGCCACCAAAAATAGTCCTCAAATATCACCAAGAACTCCTATAAGAACAACCTCAAAAAGCCCTAAAAACACCTCCAAAAACAGGAATTAAAATAAGATTTTTAATACAAGAGAGAATATTGTATTATTTTGATATATAGAGCATTGGAGATTTATTTTAGATGTTGTATTTTTATTCGAGAGACTTGATAATTTTTTATCAAAATTTATTTTTCCTCTTTATCTTGAAAATACCCCAAAAATTACGCGGGTTGTTATAGACATTCAATTTTAGCTCACGAAAGTTGAGTTCTACCTCATTCGACCTAAGATGCTAAAATTGATCTCTAACGATCATAATTTACCACTAACTATCAGGTGGGTCTACAATGACCATTATTGGCCTATGATTGTTTAATTCAAGCTACTTCTACCTCATTGGACCCATGATGATAAAATTGTGCCATTACGATCATTTTTGATAATTAACTACCAAGTTGTCCACGGTGACCAACATTATCCCGACACTGCTGAATTCAAACCGCATTTGACTTAAGGTAGTCAAATTAAGTTCTTACAATCACAATTATTCAGTTAGACTATGATGATCAACATTATCGTAAGATGGCTAGATTCATCCCACTTCGACCTCATGCAACCCAAGATAGTCAAATTAACCTCTTAGGGTCAAAATATAATATAGACAAATAAGCTACCAAACATTAGTCTAAGATGGCTAAATTAAGTCTACTTTGGACTCGTTTGACATATGATGGAAATATTGATCTCTTATGATCATAATTGATCATTACTAGTGAAGTTGATCGATGATGACCAATATTAGCCTAAGATGACTACAATCGACCTAAGATGGTCACATTGATCTCTTATGATTGTAATTGACCATAAATGTTGTAGTTTGTTTAAGATAACCAACATTATCCTAAGACAACTAAAATCAACCTATGATAGCCTCATTTAACATTAGGTGGTCAAATTCATCTCCTTTGATCATAATTGACCATAAATGGTGAAATTGGTCTACGGTTACAAACATTAGCCTAAGACAGCAGAGTTCGGCCTACTTCAGCATCATTCGACCAATGATTGACGCATTTATCTCTTACTATCTTAATTCACCATTAACAATTGGGTTGGTATATAGAGACCGATATTACCCTAACAAGGCTTAGTTTGGTACTTTAGCCTCATTCGACCTAATATGGTCAAAGCATACAATGATCAAAATTAGCCTAACACATTTGAATTCAATGTACTCGTCCCTCATTTAACTTAGCATGGTCAAATTATTCTCTTATGATCATATTTGACCATTAACAATCAAGTTCCTCTATAATGACCACTAATAGCGTAACATGACTAAATTCAGTGTGCTTCAATCTATTTCAACCTAAGATGTTCAAATTGATATCTTATGATCATAATTGGTTATTAAGGGTCAATTTTGTTTACGACGCCCAATATTAGCCTAAAAAGGCTAAATTTGATTTAATCTAGCCTCATTCAATTTAAGATGGTTTGATTCATCTCTTACGATCATAATGGATCATTAGTAGTCAAGTTAGACTACAAAGACCAACATTAGCCTAAGACATGAAAATTTTGCCTATGATGGCCTCATTCAACCTAAGATGGTCAAATTAGTATCTTACGATCATAATTGACCATAAATGATCAAGTTGTTCTATGATGACTAGATACCCAACTCCCGGTCTCGGCAATGCTAACACAGGTGTTGAGGTCAACTTATCCTTCAACTCATCAAATGCCAACTGAGAGGCATTACTCCAGATGAATGGCACACCCTTACGAGTCAGATGTGTCAAAGGAACCGCTATCTTGGATAAACCTCGAATAAACCTCCTGTAGTATCTTGCTAGGCCCAAGAAACTACGGATCTCAGTCGATGTCGTGGGCTGTCCCCACTCCCTCACCGCGAATACCTTCCCCAGATCAACAGATATCCCTCGGTCGGAAATAATATGCCCCAAAAACTGAACCTCCTTCAGCCAAAACCCGCACTTATCATACTTGGCATACAGCTCGTTATGACGTAGCGTCTGCAAAACCTGCCTCAAATGCTCTGCATGCTCCTCCTCTGTATAGGAGTAAACCAGAATATCATCAATGAAAACAATGACGAACTGATCAAGGAACTCTCGAAA
Organism: Sambucus nigra; assembly: GCA_949130495.1. Taxonomy (NCBI): domain Eukaryota; kingdom Viridiplantae; phylum Streptophyta; class Magnoliopsida; order Dipsacales; family Adoxaceae; genus Sambucus; species Sambucus nigra. The sequence continues at coordinate 24,954,044 of OX422218.1, read as the reverse complement.
CACCCTATTCATCAAGTCCATAAACACTGCTGGAGCATTGGTTAAGCCAAAAGGCATAACCCGAAACTCGTAAGAACCATATCTCGTTAAGAACGCATTCTTCGAGACATCCTCTTCCCTGATACGCAACTGATGGTATCCCGATCGCAAATCAATCTTCGAGAAGAAAGAATCTCCTCTCAACTGGTCGAATAAGTCATCGATTCGGGGCAACGGATATTTATTCCGTATCGTGACCTTATTCAACTCTCGGTAATCCACACACAACCTCAACGATCCATCCCTCTTCTTCATGAATAACACAGGGGCACCCCACGACGAAGTACTCCTCAGTATAAACCCCTGACCCAACAACTGCTCAATCTGATCCCGTAGCTCTCGCATCTCTGTCGGAGCCATATGGTACGGTTCGCGTGCTATAGGTCTCATACCTGGTAATAAGTCTATGAAAAAGTCTATTTCTCGATTGGGGGGTAGGCCTGGTATCTCCTGAAACACATCTGAATATTCCCTGACAACTGGGATCGAATGTAAATGAATCACAACCTCCTTAGAGGTATCCTCCTCTATGTAATACAAATGAGCGGTCGAGCCTCTCTCTGGGTGAGGCATCACCACTACAAACATCTCTTGCCCCGGAATGGCAAAAATAATGCTCCCACCGAAGCAATCAATCATGGCTCTATAAGCTGCGAGCCAATCCATACCAATAATCACATCGTGCTCATGCATATTTAATACCAACATGTTTGCAGGTAATACCAGACTACCAATCTCTCCCCCCACTCCCCGGCATATAAAGAAAATAAGTGACCCACTCCCCAATGGTGAGTCTACACACGTCACTGTGCTCTCGGCTGTGGCTAACAACCCTAAGGCTTTTGCAAAATGTGTAGCTATAAAACAACGCGTTGCCCCCCTATCAAACAAAACCCGACCCATAGTGCCATGGATAGGAAACATACCCTTAATAGCGGGTGGTGCCTGTTGAGCTGCTGCCTGCTGAAGCTGGTATACTCTCCCATACTGTAGCTTCCCCTGCTGAACTGGGTCCGCTGGAATGGGTGGCAATGCTGCCATCTGTGGTGGCACCGAGAGGGCGGCGGGAAACACGGGTCTCTGCGGCTCCTGTCGATCACCCTGCTGCTGCTGTGGGGCCCTGCCCCTATCAGGACAGTCCAGGCATTTATGGCCAGTCTTGCCACAAACGTAACACTTCCCCGGGAAGTTCCCCCCTCTCTGTCCCTGCTGCCCCCGGCCCTGGTGGCCGTTACCGTTCCTTCCCTGGCCCTGCTGAAACTGCTGCTGTTGGCAATTATGACCCTGCTGGCCCTGATGGCCGTTCGGACCCTGATGGCCCTACCGAAAACCTCCCTGTTCGTGCCTGATATTTTACGATCTGAACCTCTTGTGATCTCCCTACTGGGAACCCTGTTCACCCTATCTCTACCCCTGAATAGATTATGCCCCACTGGCACCATGTCCTCCAGTCCTGCTCTGATGGCTGGACTCTCCCGATCTCTTGCCCTCAGCCATGTGAAAGCGGTGATCTTGGCAGTGTAACAGTGCAACGTTAACCACATCAGAGTAAGTGGCCAACGATAGGTTCCCAAACAAATGCTGACGGATCCTCTAAGTCAACCCGTCTGTAAATTTCTGTATCTTCTTCTCTTCTGTCGGTATCTCATCCGGAACGATATTCAACAGATTGGTGAATTCAGCCTCATACTCGGCCACAATCTTACCTTCCTGTCTGAGATTCATCAACTTCATCCTCATTTCCGTGTGAACAGGTGACGGAAAGTACTTGCGGTCAAACCGCACCCAAAAATCCTGTATAGTGAGAGTATCTCGCTCCTCCACGGTGGTAATAGACTCCCACCACTGCAGTGCAGACCCCACTAGCTTAAAGGTAGCTAGTATCTTCTTCTGGACATCGGTGCACTCATACATCCTCAGGTGCCGCTGAATGTCCTTCCTCCATTGGCTCGAAACTACGACATCGGAGCTACCTGTGAACTTTAGTGGGCGTGCTTTCTGAAAAGCATCACGTACACGTTCCCAAGCAGACGGGAATGCATGTGCCTGAACTGGCGCGCCTACTAGCGCCTGAGGTGGTGCCTGCTGAACTACGGCTAGTGCGGCATTTACCGCCTGGGCCACAATGGCTGCAACCTCGGCGGCATTCATCGTGCCCTGAACTTGTGTGGGCTGTGGTTCTGGCGTAGCATCCCTGGGAACCCGTTGTGCACATCGTGGAGGCATCTGGAATAAGAATAAAGTTTATAAGTTCACAGTTATAAACTTGAAATAGCTAAAGAACGTAGCATATACAAAAGAATACAACAGTCCTAAAATATAGGGCTCTACATCAAAGAAAGCTCAGCGGAAACATAATAAGCCGAACAGATCCTAAAGGACACTAGAACCTGATGCTCTGATACCACCTTTGACATCCCGACTAATTAAATACCGGGTAGCTACTCCTTTATTAAATTAATACAAAATGCCAAGTTGGTCCAGTTAATAGCATCACTGTCGAAAACATTATAATGATTACTAACCACCTAGTGTTTAAAAAGTGAGTTGTCAAATTTTAAGTTAACTTTGATTAACAAGCAATAAAAGAATAATGATAGAATAACAACATTCACCATAACGAAACAATAGAATAATCAACAACATAATAAGAAGTCCGGAGGAAAAACTCCTCACAACAATCCCACAACTGAACTAATAAAACAAAGTAACCTGAATTAATTACATGCCAAATGTCTGAAAATCTGAAATAAGGAATGTTTCTACTAGAAATGGCCAACATGCCCTACAACTGATGAATCCTGAATATGGAGTCAAGATGAAAGAAGAGTCTACTAGCAAGGTCCTGTAACTTCCAAAAACAACTACAGCTCGTCACCTGAATGAAAATCCTATGCATGGTGTCCTTGTGGCTGGGCACCTAAAATGGTTTTTACAAAAAGTAGATTTGAAAGCAAACGGGTCAGAGCCCGAAAGTGGAGATTATTTTAAAAATAGCAAGTGTTTTAATAACATTAAAACAATAAATGCAAAATACATGTTAGGACGTACACTCACATGAAGTACTCACCTCTCGACTAATTTGTGCACTCCTAACGTACCGTACCCATCTAAGTGACATACATATCTAACCAAATCGTAATAAGTTCTACCCTTTAATACTCAATTCCCATTATGTTCTAGCGTTATCAAATAAATAGCGGGCTATACTTAACTCAGATTCTCATTTATTAGCAATATAATTCACTATCGGTTAACCCGTTATATTTTCTCAAAACATTACCGTAATTGTATTCACAATACCAACATGAAAGTTCCCATTATTTAAGTGTATATTATTCACGTCATAAATATACATTACAAGCACCCGAGACTAAGATGCGGTGCACACATACTCTGCTATCCATCCCGGTACATCACGTACATAAGGATCACGCATTCCGAATCTCTCAGGAATCGTTCTCAGATAATAGCAAATCACAAACAATGGAGGCGAACACAGTCACATCACATGGGTCACGCACATACCTATGCTCCCACGATCAGTAGACTTATTAACATCCCAATAAGTCCTTCTCTGACCTATGTTCTCGAGGTACTAATCCAAATCCGGGCAACACAAGGATTAGAGGGCCCTAAGCGAACGTAAACCTCCCATGATAGCAAGTATGGTAGGTATGTCATATACATAAGATCATATACATATACTAAGTATACACACAGCTTAGTAGTCACCATAATTTATTTGTGGTACACACATCATTCTCGTACCGACTTATAATGTTACACATTTTACATATAATTATATAAGCCGTCAATAATTCTCGCATCGTAATGGTCACTCATGTCATATTCTTCAATTTACATTCAATTCGAATCACACTTCTATGTTTTACTCCTCAATATATCCCAAATGTCCCAAACTATATCAATTTAACATCAAGGGAATGTTATCTCTACAATTAAACAAGGTTACGGGACATGCGAAATCAAAACAGGCCAAAAAGCCTAAACAGTCAGCTCGTTAGAAGTCTGGTTCGAACGAGAGTTCGTTCGAACGAAGTGGGCCTTCTAATGAGATCTCGTTCGAACGAAAGTCATCGAATGAACATCCCTCTCGTTAGAAGTCAAACTGTCAACTCGTTAGAAGCTCGTTCGAACGAGCTCGTTCGAACGAGCTCGTTCGAACGACCTGGGCAGGTCTTCTAACGAGGGGCCAATTTTGAGCCCAGATTGTTCCAAATTCGTTTTTCCAACTTTTCTTCACCTCTAACCTCATCTAAACATCAATCCAACAATTTTTCATGGGTTCTAATCAATCCTAATCATACTTAGGTCATATATTAACGTTTATAAACGACCAATTCTTCCTAAACATCATTGAATCATCAAATCCCTTCATTTATCCCTAAATCACATGAACATGAACCCTAAAATTTTAAAGTCACCAATGGGTATAATTAAATATGTTTAGTTATGAACAAGGTGTATTTCCATCAGAATAATCCTCCTAACACAATTGTACATGCAATCCATTCATCAAAATATAAAGGTCTAAATCCAATTGATGGGTTTTTATCAAACTCCCAAGAACAATACAAATTTTGTCAATTTCCTACGCATGGAACAAACATTCTTTGTAATAAACGAAATTAAACCACTTGCCTTATGTGTATCTCTGATTTTGATGTTGAAGATTGAATTGTTCTCTCTCTCTCTGCAGAATTTCTCCTCTCTCTCTCCAAGCTTTTCTTCTCCAAAGTGACAATGGTGGCTAGGGTTTTGCCTTAGGAACTTTTGGGACTAATTCTAATAACCTCCGTAGCCCATAAGGTCATAAGGTGTAGTTAGTGAGTTTAGTGGGTAATTACCAAGTTAGATTTAATTCCTAATTTTTGTTGGTTTTAATTCCCCCAAAATTCAAAATTACCAAACTACCCTATACGTTGCCGGTATGGCCTAAAAATGCCCCGGGACGCAAACTAAACCCCCGGCTAGTGTTTTCTGACTATTTCGACCCTTTCGGACGCGTTGGCGCACTCAAAACGACGATACGATTAATAGAAATAAAATTCACTTTTTAATTAAATAATAATATTCTGGACGCGACTGTCACACGCGTCTCAACAAAATTTCCCAAAATTGCCGTATATCAATCTCACGACAAATTTATTAATTCAACATTCATATATAGCCATATATACTTATTAAAATCAAATACCAACTCGCATCTCGCTAGTATTTTTATCTGGATTAATTCCCAATTAATACACATTTAATTCAATTAATCCCATAAATAAATATCACAAAAATACGGGGTATTACAATCGTATGGTCAAGTTGGTATATGATTATCAACCTTAGCCTATGATAGTTGAATTCAACCTACTTCGGCCTCATTTTATCTAAGATGTTGACATCAGTCTCTTACGATCAAATTTTGCAATTTGTGGTCATGTAGCTCTCTGACGACCAACGTTAACCTAACATGGTTGAATTTAGCCAATTTTGGGCTCATTCGACCAAATGTAGTCAAATTAAACTCTTCCTATCATAATTTATCATTAATGAGTTATACTACGATGATCAACATTAGCCTAAGATTATTAAATTCACCCTACTTTGATCTCATTCGCCTCAAGATGGTGAAATTGATCTTTTGCGATCAAAATCTTCCATAAATAATCAAGTTGTTCTATGATGGCCACTATTAGCCTAAGATGGCTAAGTTCGATTTACTTCGGCCTCTTTTAACGTAAGATGGTCAAATTGATCTCTTACGACAATAATTGAAAAGAAATGGTCATTTTGGTATACGATAAACCAACATTTGCCTAAGACGTCTAAAATTAGCCTACGATGATATCATTCGACCAAAGATTGCCAAATTTATCTCTTATGATAATAACTGACCATTGATGATCAAATTTCTCTACAATGACAAATATTAATCTCAGAGGACTGATTTCCACCTACTCTAGCCTCCTTCGACCTGAGATGGTCTAATTAATTTCTTATGATCTATAGTGACCATTAATGGTTAAGTTGGTCTATGATGACTAATATTATCATAAGATAGTTAAATTTGACTAAGTTCGGCCTTATTCAAACTATGACGCTCAAATTGGTCTCTCATGATCATGTTTGACCATTAATAGTCAAGTTTCTTGATGAAAACCAACGTTAGCCTAACATGACTGAATTCAATCTACTTTATGCTAATTTGACCTAAGATAGGAAAATTAATCTTTTACAATCGTAAGTCATCAATAACGATAAAGTGAGTCTACTACGATCAACATTATTCTAAGATGATAAAATTTGATCTATGTTAGGCTCGTTCAATGTATGACGGCCAAATTAATCTCTTACAATCATTATTGATCATTAATGATGAAGTCGGTATACGACCACCAACATTATCCCAAGATAGCTAAAATTGGCCATTGATGGCCTTATTCGACCTAAGATGGTCTATTTGATATCTTACGATCGTAATTTACCATAAATGGTAAAGTTGGTCGATGATAACCAACATTACCCTGACACGATTAGAATCGATCTACTTCGTGCTCATTTGACCTAAGATTGATAAATTGATTTATTATGATATTCATTGACCATTAATGATTTAGTTGGTCTATCATGACTAACATTATCCTAAGATGACTAAATTGGGCCTACTTTGGATTCATTTGACCTCTGTTGGTAAAATTCTTCTATTACCATCATAATTGACCATAAGCATTCAAATTGGTCTACAACGATCAATATTAGCCTATGACGAGCGAACTCGACTTACTTTGGCTTCATTCCACCTAATATGGTCAAATTGATTTCATATGATCATAATCGGCCATTAACGATTAAGTTAGTTTACTACATCCAACATTTGCCTATGTGGATTGAATTCATCGTACTTCGGCATCATTCGACCTATATAGTCAAATTGATCTTACCATTATAATTCACCACAAACAGTCTAGTTGGTTTATAATAACTAACATTAGCATAAGATGGATAAAATCAGCCTATGATGGGCTCATTCGACCTATGATGGTGAAATGGATCTCTTATAATTATATTTGAGGATAAACATTAAAGTTTCTATACATTAACCAACATTAGCCTAACACAACTAAATTCAGGGAACTTCGGGCTTATTCGACTTATGTTGGTCAAATTAATATCATATGATCATAATTGATTATTAATAGTTAAGTTAATATACTTCGATCTACTTCGGCCTCATTTGATGTAAGATGGTAAGAGTGTTCTCTTGCAATCATAGATGATCATTAACGGTAAACTTGATGTATGATGACCAACTATAGCCTGAAATGGCTTAAATTGACCAAAGATGGTTAAATTCATCTCTTATAATCATAATTGAGAATAAATAGTCAAGATGGTCTTCAATAACCAACATTAACCTATTACGGCCTCATTGGAAGTAAGATGGTCTTATTGATCTCTTAGGATCATAATTGACCATAAATGGTCATGTTTGACTATTGCTACCAACATTAGCCTATGATGGCCATATTCGACCTACTTTTGCATCATTCTGTCTAAGATTGACTAATTTATTTCTCATGATCATAGTTGAGCATTAATGATCATGTTGGTCAAAGGAGACTAACATTTGCCTAAGAAGACCGAATTAATCTTACTCTAAACTCATTCGACTTAAGGTGGTCAAATCAGTTTCTTACGATTAATATTGGGCATTAATGATCAAGTTGATCTGTAATGACCAACATTATCCTAAGACAACTGAATCGCACCTACATATGACTCATTTTAGATAAAAAAGTCAAATTCGTCTCTTATAATAATATTTGACCATGAACGGTCACGTTGCTCGATGATGACCAACATTAGCCTAATACGACGGAAGTCAACCTACTTAGGGTTCATTCGACCTAAGAAGGTCAAATTGACCTGTTACGATCATAAATGGTCGTTAATGGTAAAGTTAGTCTATGACTACTAATAATAACCTAAGAGGTCTAAATTTGATTTATTTAGCCTCATTCGACACGTGATGGTCGAATTAATCTCTTATGATCGTAATTTATCATTAATGGTGAAGGTAGTGTATAACGACCAACATTTGTCTAACAATCCTAAATTGTTCTACTATGGCCACATTCAACCTAAGATGGTCAAATTGATATCTTATGATCATAATTTAACAAAAATAATCATGTTGGTGAATGAAAACTGACATTAGCCTAATAGCGGAAATCAGTGTACTTTGGCCTCATTTGACCTAAGATTTACAAATTGATCCTTTATATCCGTAATTCACCATTAATAGTGAAGTTGGTATAGGGTGACCAATAATAGCATGAGATGGTTGAATTCAGCTTACTTCAGCCTTATTCGACTTGAATGGTCAAATTGCTCTCTTACAATCCTTATAGACCATAAATGGTCAACTTGGTCTACAAAGACCAACATTAACCTGGTTGGTTAAAATTGTCATATAATGGCCTCATTCAAGCTAAGATGGTCAAATTGATCTCTTACGATCATAATTGACCATAAACGGTCATATTAGTCTATAGGAACAAACATTAGCTAAGAATGGTTGAATTCAACCTACTTCGAACTCATTAGACCTAAGATTAAAAAATTAATACCTTACGATCACCATTGACCATTAACCATCAAGTTGATATACACTGATCAACTTTATAATGAGATGGTTAATCCAACCTACTTTGTCCTCATTTCACCCAAGAAGGTAAAATTGATCTCTTAAGGTCATAATTGAGCGTTAGTGATCACGTTGGTCTACGATGGCCAATATTAGCCCAAGATGGGTGAATTTGGCTTATTTTGACCTCATTCTACCTAAGATGGTCATATTTATCTCTTACAACATAATTAACCATTAGTAATCAAGTTGGTCAACAATTACAAACATTATCATGTACTAATTGAATTCGACCTACATTTGCCGCATTCAATCTATGACATTCAAATTGGTCTCTTGCGATCATATGTAATAACCCGTTATTTTGAGGGTTACTTATGAATATTATACAAATTTTCAATAATATTATTATTTTATTTATAGGGATATTGATATTATATTTATTTGAAATGAATCAAATATTTAAATTCAAATTTAATTGGCTTTTGGACATTTTGTAATGGTTTAAATATGTAAAGTCGATAATTTTGAACTAAAAGGCAATATAGTAATATGTGTTAGATTAGGCTCTAAGCTAAGATGTGAGAGAGGGATTATAGAATGAATATTATGGGTGATTATAAGGAAAGGAAGATGAAAAAGAGAGGCAAAAAACGAAATCCAAAGAGGCAAAAACGAGTGGAATGAGAAGAGCCAATTTGGAATCTTTACATCTTCTTTTTGAGTGCATTTGGATGAGATTTGAGAAAAATCAAAAACACATACCTGACTCATTTTTTCGTGTAGAATCAAAATTTGAAGTCAAATTGGCAATTCGAGTAATTGAGTTAGGTATGTGTTTTGGATTTTTATCAAATCTCATCCGAATGCACTCAAAAAGAAGATCTAACCATTACAAATTGTCTCTTCTCATTCCACTCGTTTTTACCTCTTTGTAGTTCATTTGTTGCCTCTCTTTTTCATCTTCCTTTCCTTTTAATCACCCGTAATATTCCTTCTATAACCCCTCTCTCACATCCTAGCTTGGAGACTAAGCTAATGCATATTACTATATTTCCTTTTAGTTCAAAATAGTCAACTTTACATATTTAAACCATTACAAAATGTCCAAAAGCCAATTAAATTTGAATTTAAATATTCGATTCATTTCAAATAAAAATAAATATAATATCAATATCCCTATTAATAAAATAAAAACATTATTAAAATTTTGTGTAATATTCATAAGTAACCCTCAAAATAACGGGTTATTACATACTTCCCCCCATAAAAAGGAATTTCGTCCTCGAAATACGACGGAACCTAACACTCTAAATAAAATTCTACTCGATTATATTTCCTAAAATCACACACAAAAGTCCTCAAATTAATTCTAAACATCCTCACCATGACGCCTAATACATCTAAAAAAAATTATGTTTGTAAAGAATACATGTCTAAGAAGACATCTCCAAAAAATTTCTAATTATTGTTATTGCAATTTATAATATAGTGAATGCATATATATACATGTGATGATATCTACTATGCGGCTAAAGTAGAAATGTAAGATAGTTACGTATGAGAAAAATTAATTGAATTGAATTAATAAGGGAATTATCCATGTTGAATCTAAATGGATATATATGTTTATAACATCATTATATGTAAATTATGCGGGATAGATATGGGCAATGATTAGTTGATACATTTATGAACTAGTTAGCATGGAGAATAGTAACTAGTATGATTTAGAGGTACGTTAGGTGTGCACTCTAGATGCGAGGTGAGAATCTCAAGAGAGAGTCCGATAATCTAACATGTATATTATAAGTGATAAATATTGCAATTATTCACTTGCTTTTTTCAAAACTATTTTACCATCGGGCTCTGATCCATTTCCTTGCATATTCTCTTTTCTCTCTTGTATCTTTTATATTAGGTGTCCATCCGCAAGGACACTAGCCATAGAGGATTGTGATGGTTGACGAGCTATAGAGATATGGAGTATTGTTTAGACGCCTTTATTTATTTGATTCATACTATGTAGTGATCTTTCATTTAGGGCATGTCGCCCCAGAGGATTTCAGCTGTTTCTTTTCTATTTGAGTCAGGATTTTATACTCGTATCGTTGTGTTACATTTACTATTATTGGGATTTATGTATTGAGATATTTTCTGGAAAGTTTATTCCAGTTGCATTTAAATTCTATTGCGATATCTATTCAGTTTATTGATGTTGTGGAATGGAATGTGTGGAATTGTTCGAAATGGTAAAATAAAATTTTCCTAAATTAAAATTGAAAAGTTTTAACACCAGCTTAATTAAGTATTAAGTGATAGGAAAATGTTTTCGACGATGATGCTAATAATGAACTAACTGTATATTCCGATTTAATTGGGTATGGGACTGATCACCCGATATTTAATTAGGCAGGGTGTTACATCATATTTGACAATTAACAGTCAAGTTTCTCTATGATGACCAGTATTAGGCTAACATGTCTGAATTAAGGCAACGTCATGCTCATTTGGCCTCACACTGTCAATTTAATCTCTTACGATCATAATTTATCATTAAGGGTTGTGTTGGTCTGCAACGACCAACATTAACTTAAGAAAGCTTAATTTGATCCACTTCAGGCTCATTGGATGTAAGAATTCATATCTCACAATCATAATTGATCATTAATGGTTAAGTTAGTCTTTGATGACCCACATGAGCCTAAGACAACAAAAACTGGCCTATGAGGTTGTAATTCACCATAAATGGTGAAGTTGAGCAATAAAACTTGCTATTAAAAAATTCCATATTTTCTTAGCACATGAAGACTTTATTGCCAGAACAGATAATAAAGCTGTAAAAGACTTCCTGATAAACAAAAGAAATATTTTAGAAGGAAGAAGACTTAAATGGTTAAACCAAATTGCTATTTATACTTTTGAAGTTGAACATTTAAATGGTACTAATAATTTTCTTGCAGATTATCTTAGCAGGAACTATAATGAAAAACCTACTAACCAAGTAGAGTTTTTAGAAACCCACCAAACAAGTGGAGAATATTAAATATTTTAAAATAACACCCACTAAACAAGTGGAATATTTTGAAATATATTTTATTAAAACCACTAAACAAGTGACCTTTCTTTTTTATTTTCAGGATGGGAGATAAGCATCCAGGAGAAACCAAAGGAGATTGGGTGAGTATTGCTAAAAAGGAAAAAACCCAAGCATCATCATCCACACAACCAAAACCAAACCCTGTCTATGTTGTATTAAGTGGAAGAAACTCAGGCTTCTGTAACAACTGGAATCAATGTCTAATGCAAGTAAACAAATTCCCTGGTGCATGTCACCAAAAATATAATACTATGCCAGAAGCCATTACAGCATGGGAAAATTGGATGAAACAGTTAGGACCTCCTAATATGATTTACCAGTTCTCCAAACTTCAGACCAAACAAAGCCTTCTTGATACTGAAACTTATGACTTTCACAACCCAGGAATCCCTTGCGAGTTGTATACACCATTAAATGAAGCATGGAAATCTCATCTCTGAGATAGGAGAAAAGATTTTAGAAGAAATATGAGTATCCTTGCTGACAAAATTGCTGAACAAACAGCAACTTTGGATAAAATGAAAAGTCTGAGCTTCAAACTCGTAAAAGGCTTAAACTATGAAAATGAAAATTTTTCTTTAGAAAAAATTGATACTTTTATGGTATTTTCTGAATTACTGGAAAATGATTTTTCTGACAAGATCTTCAATACTATCAGGATAATTTTTCTATTTGAAAAAGAAAATATAATTCTCCCACATCCTCTATTCCAAATTGAAATTTTACCAAAAATCGAGGACTATGAGAAAAAGATAAAATGTCTTTTACTCCAACATTTTTACTCTAGCTTAAATTATAGTGATGACATGCCAAAACTGCATTTCATTACTGAAGAAGGGTATCCACCTTGGGATATTGAAACAATTGAATGGGGGTTAGTAAACAAACTAATATTCTCCAGTGTAGCTTGTTTCAATCATTTGAATTTTTACATATGATGATCAAAACCATGATCTATCATGTATTGACAAAAAGCTAGTACAAATATACACGTTATCTGTCATTTCATATCACAAGCACAATTGGTTGGCGATCAAGAGAAATTTTCTATCAACCCTACCAGATCTGGTACCTCAGAGCCACTTAGGACTATGAATGGGACGAGATTGAACAAAATTGGGAAATTTCACTTAATGTACCATTGGACCAGTTGGACACAACGAGATATTGGTCACAAAACCTGATCAATACTTCAAATTATGCAGAATATTTTTGTCGGGAATCAGCATTAAAATTCTTGGTAACTGATGGTAGACGATTATTTGTTATCGATTTATCGATAAATTATACTACCTCGCTTGAACAACGAGCGGCAGTAAGGGGGTTTCTAAATAACTTGAAAAATAAAAATAATTTAGATGTTCCCTTTGAACATTTAAGCCATGTGGAGGAATACGAACAAGCCCAATTACGTGGACCTCCAAACCACAGCCCTAATGACAACATGTCCTTCGAATCTATTGCTGAGGCCAACATTGCCAATGAATTTGATGCATGATAATTAGACGAAGAAAATTAACCCACATGGATGACTGCAAATCATCCAGCACACGAAATGGGATATGCATACGGTTAGTAATCAGTTGACGCATGTGATGACGATTTGGACGTTTAAAACAAAAACATCCAAATCAGTTACTATTTACTTTTTGAATCATTGTCAATTACTGTGTGCTTTTACGGTGCAATCACTGTGCACTTTACATTCAGCAGCCCACGTTTATGTTTTCTTTTCTTTGTTTATTCATTAAGAAAAAGATAAGGTTATCTTTTAGAGGCTATAAAAGGGGAGCTTCTCCTCAGTTGTAATCACCAGTTGTAATATTTCTCTTCTCTCTCTTTTGTAACATTTTCCAGAATATTAATTCAATACCATTTCGATCTTTTTCGCACTTGTGTAATTGGTATGTCCAATATAGGTTAGACAGTGAGCACAAGACATGTGTCTTGGATGCCACACTGCAGTAGGATAAGTAGAAAGGCTGCGAAGTATTATGCTATACGTCGATGTCTGGGTCTCAGACAGGCTACGACAATCTATCCCATTAAGCATCTTGACGGACCATCAACATGCCTATAACAGGTCGCGATGTCCTAACTCATTAAGAATGCATCCCTTCCATAGAAATTGCCACATCATCATACCACTTTCCACCTTTTCACCTTCTAAAAACATTTAACCCCGACAATTTATATCCATATATCACGGGCACTATGCACGAGACCTCTCCTTAGATCTCTAAAAATAGAAATGTTATCCTCTTTATTTAGTAGGGACATCTTTAGCTATGGAGCCCTGCCAAACACTCAACTCACTTTCTCTCTCCACCTCAGAGAACACTCATGTATACTTTGGTCACTCGATCTACATACGTCCGTGGCCCCTCTATAGCCTATATTATCAAGCTGCATCCCTTTCAGCATAGAACCTGTATGTTCATACGTTATTCTGTATTTTTCTTTTGTAAGGCTCTAAAGGCCACTAAATCATGTATTATTACATGTGAATAATGAGAATGAGGCACCAATGTGGTAATCGACTCATTTTATAGATGGTTGGACCACTCCTGATCTTGTGTTCTATCTCTCTATATTACTGTGTTATGCTTTATATACTTTATGACGGTGGTAAATAGCTCTGAAGGCACGTTTAATTCTTATCAATACAATTTTTTACGTCATCAATCATACTTGGTCATAATGGCTAAGTTAGTTTACAACATCCAATATAATCATAAAAGGACTAAATTTAACCTACTTAGGCCTCATTTGACCTCGATGGTCAAATTGATCTCTTACGGTCCTAATAAACCATAAATAGTCAAGTTAGTTTATGATGACCAACGTTAGTCGGGATGGTTAAAATTGGGCTATGACGGCCTTATTCTACCTAAGATAGTAAAATTGATCGATTGCGATCATAATTAACCATAAACGGTCAAATTCATCTACGAGAAAAAACATTAGCTAATGATAACAAAATTCATCCCACTTCAGCCGCATTTGACCTAAGATTTTCAAATTGATCCCTTCTGATCATAATTGACCATTGAGTGTCAATTTTATATATGACAATGGAATTTAACAAAAAATGGTTAAATTTGACCTACTTTACCCTCATTTAATCGAAGAAGGTCAAGTTGATCTCTTATGGTCATAATTGAGTGTTAATGGTCAAGTTGATCTCTTACGGTCATAATTGAGTGTTAATGATCAAGGTCAATTTGGCCTACTTCTGTGTCATTCGACCAAAGATGGAAAAATTGATTTCTTATAATCATGATTTACTATAATTCGTCAAATTTGTCTATTAAGAACATCAGCCCAAGCGGGTTAAATGTACCCTAAAACCTCATTTGAATTGAGATGGCAAAATTCATCTCTTACGATCACAATTGATAATTAACGATCGAATTGGTCTACGATCACCAATATTAGCCTATGATAGTTGAATTCAACCAAATTCTATCGTTTTCAACCTAGGATAGTTAAATTGGTCTCTTATGATTATATTTGACCATTAATGACCAAGTTGTTATAGGACAACCAACATTAGCCTAACAATCTTATGATAATTTGTCTATGAAGAACATTAGCCTATCTAAGAGGGTCAAATTATTTTCTTATGATAATAATTGATCTTTAACGATTAACTTAGACTATAGCGAGAAATATTAGCCGAAGATGGTTTAATTCGGCCTGCTTCTACCACTTTCAACGCAATATGGTGAAATTGACCACTTACGATCAAAATCTACCATAAAATGTCAAGTTGTTCTACGGTGATCAACATTAGCCTGAGATGGCGGAATTCGGTGTACTTTGTCCGCATTCAACATAAAATGGTCAAATTAATCTCTTTAAATAATAATTAATTACTAACGGTGAAGTTGGCCTCCAATTACAACAAGTAGACTCAGATATAAAATCGACCTAAGATAGTTAAAGTGACCTCTAACGGTCATAAATGATCATAAATGATCTAGTTGGTCTATAATAACTCACATCAACCTAAGATGGAAAAAATTAGTCTATGATGGCCTCATTCGACCTACGATGGCCTCATTATAACTAAGATGATCAAATTGATCTCTTATGACCATAATTGACCAAAAATGATATAGTTGTTCTATCATTACCAATGTTAGCCTTAGACGACTGAATTCATCCTACTTCGGCACCATTCGACTTGTGATTGACAAATTTATCTCTTATGATCATAATTAACCATTAAAGATCAAGTTTGTGTACAACGATCAACATTAGCCTAGGAGGATAGAATTCAGCTTACTGTAGCCTCATTGGACCTAAGATGTCCAAATTGATTTCTTTCGGTCAATATTGAAAATTAATTATTAACTTTATCTACGCTAACCAACATTAGTATAAGACATTGGAATTCAACCTACTTCAGCCTCATTAAACCTTAGATAAGAAAATTCATCTCTTTCGATCATATAAGATAAATATTGGTCAAGATGCTCTACGTTAACCAACATTATCCTAACATGGACGAATTCAGTCTACTTCGATCTTGTTCGACCTAAGATGGCCAAATTGATTTCTTAAAATGAAAATTTCTCATTAATAGTCAATTGGGTCTACGATGACCAACATTATCCTAAGAAGGCTAAATTTGATCGGCTTTGGCTTCATTCAATGTAAGATGGTCAAATTCACCTCTTACATTCATAATTGATCATTAATGGCGAAGTTGGTCTACAACGACCAACACTAGCCGAAGATGGCTAAAGTTCTCATACGACTATCTCATTTGTTCTAAGATGTTGAACTTGATATCTAACAATCATAATTGACTATAAACGATAAAGTCAATCTACGACGACCAATATTAGCCATAATAGTTAAAATTGGCCTAAGACGGCCTCATTCAACCTAAGGTGGTAAAATTGATCTCTTTCGATCACAATTATCCATAAATGATCAAACTGGTCAATAATAACAAATATTAGCTAAGGATGGCTAAATTTGGCCTACTTCGACCTCATTGGAACTAAGATTAACAAATTGATACATGTTAGGACAAATTTATAATTGGGTTAGTTTGTATGTGTTGGATTAATTCCGAACAAAACTCTTTGAGTCGTAAGATAGAAATTATGCTTATGGCCTTTAAAACATATGACATATTTAATGAAGCGATCACATCCTATGCCGTGTTTTGTGCCATATTCTTTCATTAATAGTCCAAGGATCTGTTATGTATGAATGCATATTTTATATGAGGCATGGATATTTAATTGTTGGGTATTAGGATTTTTGTTAAGATATTTTGAAATGCCTTTATGTTTTTAGAAGAAAAAATATTTCGTTTTGCACCTCCTTCAAATGATCTCATTCGAACAACCTCGTTTAAATAACGTCTAATGAGATTCTCACGAGGTTCATTTTTGGTCTGCTGTGACATCTTGTTAGAATTTTTGTTCGAACAAGCCTATATGTCGTTCGGACGATCATATCAAATTTTTTCTTCTTCAAAAAGTCAGTTTTTAAAAGCAAGTTCTTCTCTTAAGTTCCCACTACTTTTCCTAACCATTTATATAGTACAGGATTTTAGTTTTTCAAATGAATTTTTCTAATCTTTAGATAAAACATACCCTTCCAAAAAGTCCCTATAGTTTTGTTAATCTTTAACAATTACTTTTCAAAAACACAAACTCTAGATTACACCCAATTTTTTTATGATCTAACATTCAACATGATATATGGTTGAGATCAAATTTTGGCACTGGGTTTATCATTCTCTACATAGTTAAGGATTATTTCTTATGGACAATTCTGTGTTCATGGTTTACATACCGTGGACTCCATATGCCTGATGGTAACAATGCCCCATTGGCGGACTCCGAGAGGTAGGTGGACTCCTGCATTGTCAATAGGCATAGGTGGAAGGAACGAAGATAATCAAGGCTTATGAGGGTGATGAGTCATTGAGTAAGTCTTCCGCCATATCCTTGCATTAAATTCGTACTTAGTGGACTTGTGGCTGGGTTGTTCAAGGATTTTCTCGTTGTGGGTTTTCCATGTAAATCGCGGCATTGTGATTATGTATTTTATCTTGTGAATATCACCTTGATTCAATCTTAGGTTTAACAAGATAAATCAGTTTAATCTAAAAAATGGTGTAATTGGTGTTTAATTCATTCAGATGATTTAGTGTACTATAATTCAAGTTGGATTATCAATTTGGCAAAATTTATGTTAATCTTGAATTAAGTTTGTTTAAATTTTGTTTATATGAATTAGAATTCAAATTGGAGTTTTGTTAAAGTATAAATAATTTAAAATTTGAAAAAAAAAATACAATTTAGAATTTTTCAGTGACCTATCCCTTTGAAATTGGTGTCAGAGTATAATATAAAACATTTTGAATTTTCGAGTGGTATGACCGCAAAATGCATACTATTTAAAAATTCCCCACTTTTCAAATTGGTATCAAAGGTTTTATAATTTAAGAAAATTCTGCATTTTCAAATTGGTATCAGAGCTATTTAGTTATGGAAATCTAGCATTTTCAATACATTATGATCATAATTGACGATTAAAGTTCAAATTAATATACAATAACCATCTTTACCCTGAGATGGTTCAATTTGACCAAAGAAGGTCAAATTGATCTCTTGCGATCATAATTGACCGTTAAAGGTCAAGTTGGTCTATGACGATAAACATTAGGCTAAGGTTGTACAATTTGGATTACTTTATCTTCATAACTAGATGGCGAAGTGGATCTTTTATTATCATGAATGGTCATAACTAGTATATTTTGTATATGGAACTCAACATTAGCCCAAGATGGAAGAATTTAGCCTACTTCGTCCTTATTTAGCCTAAGATGGTCAAATTGGCCTAAATTGACCAACCTAAGCCTATGATAGCTGAATCCAACCTAATCCTTCGCCACTTTACCTAAGACAATCAAATTTGTCTCTTACAATCATATTTAACCTTCAACAGTTAAGTTTCTCTACAATGACTGACATTATCCTAATAAGGCTGAATTCTACTGACTTTGGGCTTATTCAACCAAAGATGGTCAAATTAATCTCTTACGATCATAATTGATCATTTAAGGTTAAGTTAGATAACAACAACAAACATTAGCCTAAGATAGCTGAATTCGGCCTATTTCACCCTCGTTATACCGAAGATGGTAAAACTGATCTCTTACGATCGAAATCTACCATAAATGGTCAATTTATAATACAATGATGACTATTAGCCTAAGACAATTTAATTAGGTCTACTTTGTCCGACGTAAGATGGTTACATTGATCTCTTACATTCAAAATTGATCCTTATTAGCGAAGTTGGTCTATGATGACCAACATTACCCTGAGACAACTAAAATGGAGCTAAGGTTGCCAAATTGATCTCTTATTATAATAATTTACCATAAATGATCTAGTTCATCTACGATAACAACACTAGCTTAAGATGGAAAAATTTGGCATATGACAGTCTGATTCGACCTATGATGATCAAATTAATCTCTTATGATCATAATTGACCATAAGTGGTGAAATTGGTCTACTGTTACCAACATTATCCTAATTCGACTAAATTTAGCATACTTCGGCACCATTCGACTTTTGATTAACAAATTTATCTCTTCTGATCATAATTGACCATTAATGATCAAGTTAGTGAACGATGACTAACATTATCCAAAGAGGATAAAATTCATCCTACTTGGGCCTCATTCGACCTAAGATGGTCAAATTGACTTCTTACAATCAAAATTGACCATTAACGGTTTACTTTATTTATTATGACCAATAGTAGCCTAAGACATTTAAATTCTACTGACTTCTTCCTCATTCGACCTTAGACAATAAAATTCATCTCTTGTAATCATATATAACCATTAACAATCAAGTTACTCTACATATACCAACATTCTCCTAACACGATTATTTTAACAAACTTTGGGCTCTTCCGTCTAATAATGGTGTAATTAAGGTCTTACAGTCATAATTGCTCATTAGTGTTTAAGTGGGTATACGATGCCCAAAATTATCCTAAGACGACTAAATTTGATTTATTTCGGCCTCATTTGACATAACATGGAAAAATTCATCTCTTGTGATCATAACTTAACATTACTTGTGCAGTTTGTCTAAAACGACCAACATTATCCTAAGACAAATAAAATTGGCATATGACGAACTCAATTGACCTAGATGGTTAATTTGATATCTTACGATCATAAAAGACCTTAAATGGTGAAGTCAGTCTGCAATGATCGATATTAGCTAAGATAGTTTAAATCATCCTACGATCGCCTCATTAGACCTAAGATGGTCAAAATGATCTCTTACAATAATAATTAGCCATTATTGATTAAATTGGTTAACGATAACAAACAATATCTAAGGATGATTGAATTCAGCCTATTTTGGCGTCATTTGACCTAAGATTGACAAATTGATACCTTACGATCATAATTGATCATTAAAGGTCAAATTGATTTATAATGAAAAATTTCAGCATGGGATGGCTAAACTCAACTTATTTTGTCCTCGTATGACCTAAGAAGGTCAAATTGATCTATTATGGTCATCACTGGGCGTTAAAGGTAAAGATGGTCTATGACAACGAACATTAGCCAAAGATAGTAGAATTAAGTCTACTTTAGTGTCTATAAATACCCCACCCTAGGACCCCCTTAAACACCTATTTATGTCCCTAGCACTCGCTCTATCACCGCAAAGCCTTGGCCATACTCATGGCATCGATCTTGAGGCTATCGAGATCTTAATCCCCTTTCCAATTATTTGCCTCGTTCATGAATTGGCCATACAATTCAGACGAATGGTCCATTTCATTATCGAAAACTTATCTAGAGGCTATCAGGTTCACTCGAGCCCCGTTTGACTCTAGTTAACTTCCTCGTTTGAGTGGAAGCTCAATGAATCTTCGAAGGCCTCTGAATCCCCTTTCCAAAAGTATACCCCATGTACGAATCGACATTACAGTTTAGACGAACGGTTTATTTCATTATTAAATACTGACCTGGAGTCTATTGTGAACTCTCAAGCCCCAATTGACTCCAGTATACTTGATTCGAGGTCGAAAAGTAGCGCGTGTCAAATGATGATCTTTGTTTTCTGTTCACCTCCTCAATCCAAAACCTAAATTACAACTACACTTGCGGGGCAATTCTATCAGTAAGTCAGGTATCGAAAGATCCACTGGGACGAGTTGCTAGAATTTATATGATTTAATATTCCAAAATAAAAGGGAAAAAGGGTGATTACAAAGTAAAACGGAAAAGATTCATAAAAGGGAAATGATTAATCTAGGATAGGGAAAATAAATTTAGATTACAAAAGCAAGTAAAACTATAGGTTGCGTCGAATATCCCTCACCCGAGTTAATTTGTATAAAACAGATGCATGGATCGACAAGTTATTACGACTGCGTCTCGTTTCGACAGTTACTTGAATCAAGGGCTATCACGCCCCTAAATCCGTATAAAATCCTAATAAGATTTTGGCGTCAACAAATATCCTTGAAATTGCGCACGTAAGGTCGTAAGCACGGGACATACATGATATGCCCCGTCAAATCTCCTAGGCGCAATAACTGGGACAACGGACCCGAAATAGACCCGTAAACACCATCGCCAAAGCAAATCAACGCGTCAACTCGAGTGAGTTCAATTAAAAAACAACCTAATTTAAATTAGCTAGAAACCATGGTAAAAACGCGATAAATAAAGCGGTAAATAAACATGGTAAATTTGTACTAGAAAGCGAGTAAATCAAAGCATGTAAATTAATTAACAAAGCATGTAAATTACACTAAAAAGTAAGAATCAATGAAATGCAAGCTATATTAATGGAGAGGGAAGATGAAAGCACCAATTACAAACCCAAAAGGGTGTCAAACCATGAGAGGAATGAAGATTGAGCTCTCAAACCTCCAAAACCCTACCCTATCCTACCTAAAACGAATTATATTACAATATCTCTGATATTTACAACAAAAAAGGCTTATATACTAAGTAGAATTAAATTAGAAAAGAAAAGAGAAAAGAAAAGAAAAGGCTAAAATATCTGCAGAAAAGAGGGAATTGATTGATCGATCCCCTAGGCTTGATCAATCAGTGCTCAAAATTGAAGCCCATTGTCTCCCATGATTTGGCAAAAATAAAAAGGATCGATCGATCGACCCCTTTGGTCGATCGATCGATCAAGCAGGTATGAGCCTCCTGCATGCTGTTTTGGCTTATTTGCATATCCCATTCACTGAAATTGTCAAAACTTCTTCGTTCTGCATCGGAATCCCACACCATTAGTAGCCACACGAACCTTGTGAGGAGGGATAGAACTTTCGTGAGATTTTGGTCCAAATTCCCAAGATGTGAATTGACTAAATTTCCCTTGAACGTTCTATCGTGTACGAAAATTGAGCGGAAGGCGTTCGAACTTCACACTTACCATCCAAATATCTGTGAAAACTCAATTAACCCCTGCAAAACATGTTAACGTAGAAATCCGAGGTTGTTTGGTTAATGAGCATAAATATAGGGAATAAGATACCCTAGGGGGATAAAATGCATCGGTTCGGAGGATGAAATACGCAATATTTGCGTATCATCACACCCCATAACTTACACATTGCTAGTCCCTAGCAATGAAATAGGATGCAACAAGAACTACAAGCAATCCAAAAGCAGGATAAGTAGAAAAAAATGGTATAAAATCAAAAGGACACTTTCACGGGCTATTCGATTGCATTTAGAATATGCAAGAAGATGTTAAACTCCAAGGTCACCCTGGTGGACGAGTGTCGTCTCGTGAGGGTTTTCAGGGATGATACCCACAAACATCACATGGTTTCCTCAAAATATGTCTAACCCATCATGCGACAAGGCCAACAATAGCAAAAAGGATCTCATACGCGTTATTAGCACATTTAACGGATTCAAACAAAAGTCCAAATCATTAACATTATAGAATGCACGTCATAGAATTGAAACCTTGAAATGTGGGAGGGGGAGCGAGCACATGCAAAGTGTGATTTGAAAAAAACTTATATAAACCAGATAAACATTAAAGCAAGCATACATTCAATTCTAAGGGGCATTACACTCATCGAGTGAATTCACTCGAAACAGGGAGCTAACACACGGAACATGCGGGCATAAGGAGTAAATTTGGAACGCTATATATGAAGAACGCTCTATATAAAATGAAGAACACTATATATAAAATGAAAAATTATAATCTCAATGAAAGATAGCGCAGATTAAAGGAGGCAAAATGTATTTTCACAGGTTATCAAAACTATTATGAATTTCAAATTACATCAACCTAAGATTACGTAGGACTTGTATAGGGTTGTAAGGTATGCTAGGATAGGGTACGAAATGAAGGACTGTATGTATGGATTCAAAGTGTTCGGGATGAAAACTTGGGATAATGGGAAAAATGTGAAAAACAAGTTCCAAAAAGGCATTATTTATATCATCGGGGAGAGCAATCAAAGCTTATTGAACTATATACAACATAAACAACTTTCTCTTTCTTTTCTTTTCTTCTTTTTCCCATGGTTTCTTTTTCTTTTTGCTTTCTCTTTTTCTTCACTTTTTTCATATCTCTTTTCTTTACTTTTCTCACTCTCATATGCCTAAATTGCAACCGACATCACAACATCATTCAATCCCATGTAACATTCCAAACAAAGGTATGAAAGTTGTACGTATGGTGTATAACTCCAATTTAGAGTTGGTTATGGGAATTTGGGGTTATAAAATGAAAGGCTAATATTTAGGCTCAAAGGGGTTAACGAGGGTAAACATATAAGGGTGAGGTCAAGGTCAATATGGGTGATATAACAAAGAATGCCTATGATTATTTCCAAAAGTTTACGCAATTCTCAAGTCAAAACAATATATGAAAATCATGATCAAGTAACACATTTCAAGAATAAGCTCAATTGATGAACGATAAAATGAAAGAATAGTGAGATTACCAACGAATTCAACCTTTTTGAATGAGAAAAGAATAGTGTATACACTCACAAACAACGAAAGGTACAAAACTTACTCGGTGTAAGTATATACAATGCAAAAAAAGATTACCGAGTTATAAAAATCTTAAACCAAATCAATTGAACAAGAAAAGCGCATGTGCTCATGGGATTAAAGTTTAATTCATGAAGTTATTCATAATATCAATAATTGAGACTAAAGTCTTACAACTTCTAAAATTAAGAACATGCATCATTGGGTTGTCTATTGGATCGGACAATTATTGAAATTTATCATCGAAAACAAAGTCAAAATTACCAGAAAAGGAGAAAAAAGAAAGAAAATGTTTTTGAAAATTTTAAATTTTCTAACAAAATCATACTAAGTAACTAACATGTGCGAAAAAACATGGACAATAGCAGTGAATGGATAGAATATCCCACACCCCCTAACTTAAAACCTGACATTGTCCTCAATATTAATTAAGAGCCAAGTTTAAGAAGGAAAATAGTGATATTACCCAAAATGGATCGATCTCCGAAAAGTGCGACTCCGATGATTCTACAAAAACAAGTTAGTACCGAGCATAGGAAAAAAAATAACAAAAAATTAACTAATTACGTTAGACTAAAATAAAAAGAAAGAAAGAATAAAAAGTTAACTATATACAACCTACTATTTGGGTTTCGCACTAACTATACACTAGAAGTCAAAACAGCTGAGGGTCCACCGTGAAAATGATTTGACTTTGGAAGATAACCGGTGTAACCTCACTCACAAGCATGGCTTACGAAAAATATGAATTCCGTTTAAACAACGGAAGGCATGTGTAAGGCGAAAGAAATGAACCATCGCCAATTAAAAGTTTTGGAGGGACGATGGGGGGTTTGGATTGAACGGGTGACAAAAACATGTGGGGACCGAGAAAAGCTCAATATCCTCCAAAAGATTTTGAAATTGGAATGGGAGGTGGAGCACACAAAGGTAAAGATGCGATCGTGGAAGGCGACTCGAGCATGTACTCCTCATCGACGAAAAGGTTTAAAACATTAAAGTTTGAAATCGAGTCATCGGGTACTTGTGACGGTGTCATAACAGAGAATGAAAATGGGGATAAAAGAAATTCAAACTCATGAGATGAATCATCATCACATGAAGATTGAGTTTCGAATGAAATAATATCATTTTCAATGAAATGTTCTTCTTTGGGGGGCCAAAGAAGAAATCATTTCATTGCAAATAGATATTACGTCCTTTTCATCCTCACTTTCAATATCTATTATGCAATGGGCAAAGTCCAGAATGGTTCATTCCAAAGTAGTTAAAAGCATCTCATTTGGTTCAAAACATTCTTCGACTTCGAAAGTCTCGGAAGAAAAATCGTCGTCGGACTCAAATAATAAATCCAATTCATGTTCCCACAGACGATTTTCTTCCCGATAATGATTTTCAATTTTCTCATTCTCATCCACACGCAAGCCCTCACCGATGGGTACTTTGAAAATTACCATCGGACTTAAATGAAAACTCATTATTATAGGAATTTTGAAAACTGTTGCAACACGATTCAAAATTCCTATTATTAGGAGGTAAAGGCCCAAAATCATTGTCATCGTCATCAAAATTCCAATAACCCAAGTTTTGACTTTCGTTATACTCACCCAAAGTCATGCTTGAATTTGCAAAACTTTCGGATTCTAAGTATTCACCGAAAGTCATTGAATTATGGGAATTTTGAGAATTATAACAATGATTACCAAAGGAATTGGAATAAGACATGCTTACCCCAAAAATGGCTTGAAATGGCTAATTCCACAAAGTAAGTGCGTGCGGGAAAAATTCAAGCATTTCTAAGTGCTCAAATGTGGACGTCCTGCAAAAAGGTGATCAGGTAATACAAACAGAATGAAAATACTACGAAATACTAAATCAAATAAAGTCTAAACAAACTCATCCCCGGTAACGACGCCATTTTGATTCAAGGGTAAAAATTAGCGCGTGTCAAACGCTGATTGTTGTTTTCTATTCACCTCCTCAATCCAAAAACCTAAATTACGCCTAAACTTGCGGGGCAAGTCTAGCGGTAAGTCGGGTATCGAAAGACCCACTGGAACGAGTTGCTAGAATTTATATGATTTAATATTCCAAAATAAAAGGGAAAAAGGGTGGTTACAAACTAAAATGGAAAATATGCATAAAAGGGAAATGATTAATCTAGGCGAGGAAAAAAAAGCTAGATTATGAAAGCGAGTAAAACTATAGGTTGCGTCGAATATCCCACACCCGAGTTAATTTGTATAAAATGGATACATGGATCGACGAGTTATTATGACTGCGTCTTGTTTCGACAGTTAATTGAATCAAGGGTTGTCACGCCCCTAAATCCGCATAAAGCCTAATAAGATTTTTACGTCAACAAATATCCCAAAAATTGCGCACGCAAGGTCGTAAGAACGGGACATACGTGATATGCCCCGTCAAATCTCCTAGGCGCAATAACTAGGACAACACACCCAAAATAGACCCGTAAACACCATCACCAAAGCAAAGAAACAATTTGGCAAAATAAATAGGATCGATTGATCGACCCCTTTGGTCGATCGATCGATCAAGCAAGTATGAGCCTCCAACATGCTTTTTTGACTTGTTTGCATTTCCCGTCCGTTGAAATCTCCATAACTTATTCATTTTACATCGGAATTGTGCATCATTCATGTACACGTAAAGCTTGAGTGGAAGGATACAACTTGCATGCAGATGTTGGGCCATGTGCCCAAGCTATGAATTGACTAAATTGCCCTTAAACGTGCGATCATGTACCGAAATCGAGCGGAATGCATCCGAACTTCACACTTAGCATCCAAATACCTATAAAAACTCAATTAACACCTAAAAAAACATGGTAACGTAGAAATCCAGGGTTGTCTAGTTAACAAGCACAAATATAGGGAATAAGATACCCGAGGGGTCTAAAATACGTCGGTTCGGAGGATGAAATACGTAATATTTGCGTATTATCAATACTTCCTCATCTGAGTGGAAGGTTATTGAATCTAAGAAAGGATCTAGATTCCTTTTCTAATGGTCTGTCCTGTACATGACTTGGCATTACGTTTCAGATAAATAATCTATTTTACCTCAAAAACTAATCTGGAGGCCATGGGAGCTCTCGGGTTGCGTTTAACCTTAATAAAATCTCTAACTCGAGATAATCTCAATAAATCTTTGACAGGATTTCAATACCCTTTCTAACGGTCTACTCCATGTGAAAATTAACCTTATGATACGAACGAATGACCGAGTTTACTCCGTAGGGTCATCGTGTGCTTTTAGGCCCCTTTTAACCTTCGTTAACTCTCTGAACCTAATAATGATGAATGAAATCTCAAAGGAATTGAATACCCTTTCCAATCGGCCTTACGGCTTGGATAAATGATCTTTTTTCTTTTAAAAACACCTTATCTAGTAACCAACGGATGCTTTTGAACCCCGTTTGACCACGATCAACTCTCGGACCTGGGAGTGGCTTTATGGATTCTTAACAAGCTATTAATACCCTTTTTAATGGTTTACCATGTGTAACTTTTTAACTTATGGTTCATACTTTACGACCCTTTTTTTTAAAAACCTATTACAGATTTCCGAATGGCACCCTTTGGACCATGCCTATATGCTATGTATTTAGGTTTCTATGCAGAAAGGCATGTCCAGGACTCTGACGTTCGGAACTCCCTTTTCCCTATAAATAAAGTCCATGAACTCACTTTAAAAGGAACCCCTGAACATTCCTCTAGGGAATTCAAAGAACATTCCATTAAATTCAGAGTTGGTCTCTTCCAAAAAAAGTTCATTTACCACATTACATTCCTTCCGTTTGATACTTTATTTAGTAAATTCCCCACACATCTTAATACCACCTTCAAGATCAGTGTATCTCCACTCAAGACGCATTTTAAGTATTCATAAAGAGGTCTTATTGTCCATCATTTTCTAAAAATTATCTTATTTTAGTATTAGTTGTTTTATTTATACTTTAGCACTTTATTTCATTACATCACATACATTAATCTTAAACCTTTATTAGTTGTATTTGCACATACTCTAATTTCATAAGAAAATCAAAAAAAAGAAAAAAAAAAGGGTTCTATAAATTCCAAAAGATGGATTCCCATTACACATTATCACACTTAAAGCACGTTTATTTGTACACACATATAAACGAAATCCCTTGTTTAGATTTATAGATTAAACCCCACCCTATATTATCTTTAAACTATGAGGACTTTGATCCCCTTGGACTACATAGGCGTCTTGGGTTAGATCTTAAGATTTGATTCCTCCCTTATCCATATTTGTTATATTTATATTCTTAATGGATGCCAAATTCTTGCGTGCTTATGTTTTGTCCCACGTATGCATTCGTTCTTCCGTAATGACGTGTGATTAGGCAAACACTTACATTATATTTTGACTTATTATTTTTTGGTAACACTCATAAGGATGAATTCACTCCGTCCTTTTTTCACGACGGGGCTTAAACGGTTCCACTCTCTATGTATATTATGCATATAAGGACACACTTCACGTATTCTATCAGGAGAATATTAACACATGCCTATAAGAGATCAAAAGGGAGGGTTTGGTGCTCCACACCTTCCCATTAGTTCCTAGAACTTTGAAAAACTTGGTTCCACAAGCATTGTTATTGTCCTTGATGTCGTTCTCTTGATGCAGCTACATTTGTTTTACGTGTTTTGTGGAAAAAAGACTAGCTACTCTATATCTACATATTTTCCCACATTAACTATGGCTAAAGACCTCGAGAAAGGGTACAATACCATATGTATGCCAGAGGGAAGCCCCTCAAATCACCTTCGGGATTGGGGACTAATTATAAGAGGACTAGACTCTATTTCTGTGTGGGTGTTGTTCTTATCTGCATGTGTGCGTATGCACCTACTTTGTATGTTCCCTTTATTCCGCCATTTTTTTTTTCATACATACCTCATGCTTATATCTATAATTATCTCTACCTCATGTATATACAACATTTCACTCACTTATACACTTCACACACTTGTATACACATCACACACTTACAATTAAGTTAACTTCTACTCACATGTTCCACACACCATTTTGACTATCCATGCTTAGGCTTAACTATCACACACCCACACTTCTCACACTTTTATATATCTCCATGCTCACTTACACACACCACACACCACACACCACTTATAGTTGATCCGTGCATAGGTTCACTACTTAACAAACTCACTTGTAGATATTCACATGTCACTCGCTCACATATATCCATGCGTAGTATAGTATCCATATTTTGTGCTAGATTTATTTTTCATGATACTTGTATATCATCCCTCATTACTTTAGTACTCCCCTTATACATCATGTATATAAAAATACCATCTCTCCATAATATCATAATTAAGACTCATACATTTTTTCACACTACATCATCAATAGCATGAGAATATTAACTAAAAAATTTCCCCATATTGAGGGGTCCCATTTTGGTGGGCACTGGTACTACGGGGCAAAGTTAGCCTAAGCGATGTGACTTTCATCTTCCACTACCCTCGTAAATTTGATGTATATCGAACGGTTCCCCCAGCATCATACCGCTTGATCGAACTCACATTGTGAGGTATATAGTAGGGAACTCATTCACGTACATCGAGTATATCGAATTTTTTCTCACACATACGATTCCCATGAGGTATATAGTGAGGCAATTCACGTGAACTCAGGTATATCGAATAGCTTATCCACACGTACCGATGAATGATTGTCCTTATAGGCTAGAGGTATATCATGGAATTCATGCCAAAGGAGGGAACCCTTACACTAACCAGCATAAACCTCATATAGGCGTCAAACCTAATGTTCTCCTATTTAGTTTTCCGATTACCATGTGAAACTTTGTCAAAATTGTGAGTCCGCGTACTGGCTAAACTTTCACACTATTTTGCCTTTTTTCAAAACAACAACTTGTCTGTGAGCCTGAAAATAAGTCAAACCGTGTTTTATATATTTTCAAACCTGATTTTCCCGGGCTCAAGTCATGTCTGACAATGTTTTTACATTTGGTCAAACCTAACGTAAGTGAAAACCTAATAATAACATTAATAATAATAATAATAATCAAGATGAGATCAATTTCTTGTTCCCCTTATTTTTCAAAAACTAAAAATCCAAAAATATTTTTTCTCCTCCTTGAAATAACAAAAATTTTATCTCTCCTTCTTTCAAAAAATAATTCGAAACATTTTCCCTATTAGGTCAATTGCATCCCTAATTTTATCTTGGCTACCTATTGGGTTCAATATTTTGTTAAAATTCCCCGAAGCTCTACTGCTTCTTTTACTACTTTGTCCGAAGATAGGATGTACGTTCATGATCTCTACATGGAGAACACCGACCAGGAACAAAATGTGTAGCCCGATATGATGGACGTATTATCTCAACTATGTGCTAAGATTGACAACCTTCAAATAGAGGTCCATGAAATACAATAACATTAGGCTCAGATTCCCAAAGAATTCGAGGCTCTCTTTCCTGGTGCTATGGGTCCACCCTCTCATGAGCCTGTTTGGGTCCCAAAAGAGTATCTACATGATCCGCGTGCCCTTCCTGCTAATGGGCTACCAATAGCTAACTTTCGATTATGAACCTTGCCCATCTAAGGGCTAATCTGTTAAAGAGGAGGAATTGAAAAAGTTCAAGGAAGACCTTAATTTACTAATAAATAAGTTTGATGAAGTTATGATATCTGGGAATTACATGAACTAAACCTATGTATCCTTATCCCAAAGATGGATTAACGAGAAGTTTAAAATGCCAAACATCGAGAAGTTTGGGGGAAGCAGACCCACAATTGTTCACCTTCGAAGCTATCACCAAGATGTGACCCTCCATGGTGCCTCTGAAGAGATAATGGCCCAAATGTTTATGCAGACAATGAAAGAAATCTCCCTCCGATGGTTAGTGTTCCTTGAAGAATCCAGAATCTATAGTTTGGAGGATTTCTCCCAAGAATTCATGTCTCAGTACAAGTACAATGAGGTGCTAGATGTTATGCATTGAGATCTGGAGCTTTTTAAGAAAAACCCTCGGGAAATAGTTAGTAGCTTTTTAGGTAGGAGGTGAGAAAAAACTTCTACGATGACCAACATGCCCTTTAAGGAGGAACAAATAAGTATTGTGAAGAATAACTTCTTGCCTCATATTAGAGCATCCATGGGAGGATAGTATTACCCAAAATTTTGAGACCTTCAAGAAGCTGATGTAGAAATTGACGAATTATCACCAAAGTGGAATCTGAACCAAAGAAATTAATCTGGCAGTTCATTCTCTGAAAGTATGAGAAGCTTTCCAGTGCTACAATATCAACCATCATTAACATTTCGTAACTCTCTACATCCTCGGCACTAAAAAGTCTCCCTAATCCCGCCAAAAAAGAGTACACCGAGATCCATGCTCTCCTGTCCAAAGTCTACCAAGCTCTATTAAGAAAAAATCTCATCAAACCCTTGGACCACTATCTATTACCAAATCCAATCCCTAAAAACTTTAAACCAAATGGCCGTTGTGATTTCCACTAATCTGGAGGTCGCACCACCGACCAATGTTTCTACCTTAGAAATGTGATCCAAGGCCTATTTGACCGGGGTATCATCACTCTACTCGCTAATACTAAACCCAATGTCACTCATAACCCACTTCTAGCACATAAAAATTCCATTATTCTAGAAAGTGAACTAGAATTTGACCCATCTACTCAAATCATGCCCCGTAAAGCATCTAACATCCCTATAGTCTCACCAGAACTGCTCAAGGTTTTCTAAACTTTTCTCTTACACCCTACCTGCTTCATTGATTAAGCTTTGTCACTCGTTATAAGGGTCTGTATCACCGTCTGCACACGATCTAACGGGGGAGGCATGGAGTTACCAGTTGCGTTAAAACAACTCTTAGAGTTTGTGTTGACATTGTCCATCGAAATGACTTTTGATTGTCATAAACTTAGTCACTTTTTCATGGAAGCCTAGAAGTGGGCTCAGGAATCAATAAGTATGTCCACTAGGAAAAAAAATATTAAGGTGATTCATTAAACTGGAATAACTACAAAGTTAATTCCTTAATAATTACTTTTCCTATTTCTCCCAGTTCACTCAGTAATACCTTTAAGTGGAGGTACTGACGATATTTGTGGATGGGTCCAAAATCAGCCTTTTTTTCCTTCTTTTGATTACCAACTCATTTGGTTCACTATTTTATCAAAAAAACTCAGTGACAATATAATTGATATTCAACATACCTAAAACATAAAACAATTTCTAAAATACATAAAAAATGAAATTTTGGTGAAGATATCATTTACAAACCAATCCAGCTAAAAATTCTACCAATTAAATATGGGGGTATATTTGTTCATTTTCTACCGTCCAAACTCTAGATGTTCATTTAACCCACTCCGGTGTTTAGTTTTTCAAGTTATTTCTTCGTAGATGATTTATTAACAACGAAGATCATCTATATTAACTATTATTAAAAAAAATACTTTTCTAGTTAGCTAAAAAAATTATTTAGCTTTTCTCGAATATATATATATATATATATATATATATATATATATATATATATATATATATAATAAGGAGTAGAATTTTGTTACTATTCAATAAGATGATAAGATAAGTAAAGGCTAGGATTAAATCATCAAAATACAAAATAGAAGGTTGGATTTCCACTCACACACTAATAGAATGTACTATAATACACCCCAAATTTATTTCACCTTTAATTTGAAATTTTACCTACTTTTGTCATAACCATCCATCCATCACTCATCTCTCTCTCTCTCTCTCTCTCTCTCTCTCTCTCTCTTTCTCTCTCTGTTGTCTTGCTCAGTTTTTCTACTCTTTTTTCTATTTCAGTTTCATATTTTTTTGGAGATTTTTATGGCGGCCAGTTTACATATCTAAAATTTCTCATCTCTCCATTCCTCTTTTACGGTTTTGACTAGGTTAAGGTTTATTTTTTTCCCAACGATCCTAGTTTTGGGTATATGGATTTTATATTTTTTCTACAAATTCTACAAATTTTGTTTCTTTCTTTATTTATTTTTATTTATTTATTCAGACTTTAAGGTCTTAGGTATATTTGTTTTAGAGCTTTTAGTTTTGGGTATGGATTTTGAAAAATTTTGGGTTTCTGGGATGGTTTTAATAAACACACAGATTTAAAGGTTTTGGGTATCATTTAGGGATCTGAGGCTTTTAACGTTATGATATTAGGTATTTAATTTCATTTATACATATTTAATAGTGTTTTTTGTTTACGCATTGGATCACCCCATGTTTGAGGTCGTTTTGGGGATTGTGTATTTTTATGAAGGTTTTTTGGATTACGAGTTTATTTACTGATTTAATATTTTTTTCAACTTCAACATATTGGCTATTAATTTTGTGCTTGGGGGTATATTTATTTATGACCTTTTGCTTTCAAAGTCTCAACAACCCCCTTTAATTATCTAATCGTTAATCGTAGCCGAATTTGAATATCAAGTATACTTTTTTGTATCTCATATTTTAATTCTGAGTATTTTTAATTTGTTATTTCATATTTTAATTCATAAATATTTTATTTACGATTCTTATATTTTCAGATTTATAGTTTCCTATTTTGGGTTAAGATTTTGTGTTTTGTATCTTCTAATATGGATTTTTTGTATTTGTTCATTGGTGTTCTTTTAATTTAGGTTGAATGGCAGTTATGTTGATATATTTTGTGTTGTTGGCTCTTATTTGGCAGGAGTAGTTTCTATGATGGTATATTCTGACTTTCAATGAAAAATAATTGGAATATATATGTTTGTCCGTGTTCAATTGAGGGTATATGTTACTCCACAATTTTATGTATTATATTCACTTTGTAGTTTTAATACATATTTAACATATTTTTCTAGGTCTTTTTGTTGTTGAATATTACTCTTGCATTCGCAGGCTCACTCGATGTCTTCGTAGAAAAAAGATAAAAGGAAGATAAGTTCTTCATTACATTTAGTGTTTTTTTTTTCAAAATTAAACCCAAGTTGTCACTTACTATTATTATAGAATTATTTTCCAAAAAAAAAAACGCCTCTAAATGTTTTTTAAAACGATCCATGATTACTATTAGCCCATATTATCATCATATATACGTCTTCGCAGATCTTATTATTTTTTTCTTCCCAGATAAATGATGAGTGTGTAGATGAAAGGGACCATGCAAATTATGATGATGCAACTTATAATTTACTGAGTGAAGATGATTCGAAAGATAATACATGAGAAATTGGACTGGCAGATGGCTGTTTAAACAAGAAACTTCTATAGATTGAGATAAATGGATTTACAGGAGAGGGTACAACAGTAGGCTTTATAAAATTGTGCTTACGGAAACCCTATGGTTGAGGACCATAACCATAATTCCAGTTAAGGAAATGGAAACAAATCAATGGTTAGGATTTATTAATCTTTTCAAGCGTTTTTCAAAAGCATGTAGAGATACCAAAGTGGTCGTGACACTGGAAAATTGAGATACCAGAGGCTCAGGTAATCTTCATCTCGACGAAAAAAGTATGACCCAAACTTAAAACTTCTTTCGTTTCGGAGACAAAAATGCTCCATCAAACTATATTTGATTGTTTTATTTTTTGTTAAAATGAAATAAGTTTCAAAACCATAATATTGTACTTATACTTGATTATTTTGTAGATCATACTCTTGGATTCACGACACCGGGTTGAAATCAGGTATATTATGTATATTTTCCGTACTTTTTGTCCAATCTTCTGAATTTTTATTTGGGTTTTGTATGCGAATATTAACGCTTAATTGGCTCGCAGTTCCATCATTGAAATTCGAACTCCATATTCACACTAAACGCTCATTGTCAAGGTTTCTTTTTTTTTCCTTTTATGGAGTTCAGACTAGGCCCTACTCTTCTCCTATTTTCAGCATTTTATCGAGGTACGTTCTTCCTCTTGTCGTATTTTCTTTCTTAACTTATTAGGTTAGTTGGCTCACTCAGACGTTATTCATGGTGTTTATGTTTGGTTACAGTAAATTTACTCCTGAGATTAAATGTATGGGTGTTGTATCTAACAGTGTAAAAGGATGCCACATGGAAACCACTATTCAATTAAATTGCACCCTATAAGGCAGCTGGTCCGGGTTGTTCTACTATATATCAGGTACTCTACAAAAGGCAATGAATTTTACTAAACTGGCATACAATGTACCGCATACGATTTTAATGAATTTTACTCTCCGGGCGCAATGTCATAACCTCCTCTACTCTAGAGCATGCCAATTATTGAAATTTGAATTATTTTCCCAATAATGTATTTGATTTTTTACCTTTTCCATAAAACGCTTCTCACAGTTTGAACAATCTCAAATCCATCCTCATCTCTCTCACATGCCAAGACAAAGGTAAGTTTGAGATTTTGAGTATTTGGTTTACATTCTCAATGTAGCATATCATGTTTTGAGTTGCTAACTAATGTATTTTAAGAGTATCCTCCCATCATCAGTATCCCTCTTTGAATAAATTTAATCAAATCAAAAAGCGGCGGGGAAATGGGGGAAGTATTCCACCTTAAGGACAACGATACTGGTGTATTTTAGTGGCAATTCAATTCTTAATGATTCGATTAAAGTTGCGAAGATTAAATTCTTAATGATTGAATTTTTGTATTTTATTTGGTTTTTTGGAACTTAATTATAAATAGTGTTGGTCTAATGTGTATTAGTTTATGGATGTGAAATATTATATGCAGATGTTATTGAAGTTTTGGGGATAAAATTAGTTCACACAGAAAACCAAATATCTTTAGGGATAAAAGTAGTTCACGGATCATCTCTTCCGGTCAAATGGGGCCACACAAGAATTTTCCATAGCAGCATACTGCCTCAATCTTAAGGAAAATTATATTCAGCGGTGGAATGCCTAGTCCTATCCGGTGGACCGTGGCTACCAAAAAATTGGACCTGCTTCTTATTTGTAAAGCCAAAGACTTGCTTTGTTTTTTTTAAAAGTAAAGACATGCTCTCTTTTTTAAAGACAATGAACTGCTCCCTTTTTGTGTAGAGAACTCCAATTTCATTTTAAAGACCTGCTTAACCTGTTTTTTAAACCTTCTTCACCTGTTTGGGCAATGATCTGCTCATAATGTTGTTAAGCCAACTCAATTTTTAACAC
Organism: Sambucus nigra; assembly: GCA_949130495.1. Lineage (NCBI taxonomy): Eukaryota > Viridiplantae > Streptophyta > Magnoliopsida > Dipsacales > Adoxaceae > Sambucus > Sambucus nigra. The sequence goes on along the minus strand of OX422218.1, from coordinate 24,917,969 downwards.
TTCGCTGCTGAGAAAAAGATCTAGATCTCCTTTTTTCAGCAGACGTAAGTTTAAGATAAGAACATGTAACTTACAGAGGCTAGGACTATATGCATATATGCATATAATCATTTATGAATATAGAAAAAACAAATGAGCAGAGAACTAAGTTGTTTTTTAAATAGTTTTTTTAGACACGTGTTTAATAGGGAAACAAAATCATAGAAAACTCGGTAAATGACTTGTTTTTTAAATGACTATATGTATAAATAACTGTTTTTGCATATAGTCAAAAATAACTATATGAGTTTTATCCGTTGCAATCCTTACAGTTTTTTGTGGTTACTTAGGAAGATAAAGAAATTTTAAAAGACATTTTCTTCAATATAAACATATTTGGGGGGTCTTTATGTTGGGTTATTGAGTAATTTCCAAATTTACCCACATTATCCCACTTCTTACTTTTGTTTCTACAGATATAACAATCTCTGAAGTTTCTCACTAGGGCTTCCTTGACTGTTTTCTCCATCCGAAGGAAATTGATGCATATTTATGTACATTCAGGTGATTTAGATGTAGTTTGTTGCCTGAAGTAGAAAACTTAAACATCTGTAACACCATTCTTTTTATGCCATAAGAATTTATGCAAACTCCAATACTAAAATATTTTAACTTCTCTATATATTACTAGTGCATTAGGTTGGAGGGTTGTAGACCGGTTGGATTTCTACCACCTAACTCACTGGACTATTGGCGAAGAAAATTAGATGGTCTTGATCAGCGTATTTTGTCTTCTATGGTAATGCGTCGTGAACAGTGGTTTCATGCAGTTATAAAATTGCCTCATCATAGATGCTTATGATTGAAACAAATCATTTTTATTTTTTACATTAAGGTATTTTACTTTCTTTACCTTTTGTTATAATATCTTATTATTAAAATGCAAGTAATTGTTTAGCTGAGATGAAGAGAAAATTGAGTTTATTTTGTTCTGTTCGGTGTTATTTCTACAACGTGAAGTTGAGATGAAAATCTTTTGATATTGCATCACATGCCAAAGTTTTATGGTTTTTCTGTGTTGAATTAATCATTTTTTCCATCTTGCGCTCCACCCCGCTTCAGATTTTGTTCCTAATATTGTTTTTAGAATGATTTTGTTATGTATGGTTAAAGGTCCCCTATTTATTATATGTGAATAAATATGAAACTATAGCTAAAGTGTCTCCACTGAAACCCATATACTAGCCCCAAGTCACCTTCTTACCTATCTGCTGAACCAATACTGTCAAGATAGTGATTACTACTACTGATATAAGAGAATGGATGGGTGATTTTCGTAAGATTAGGAATGTGTTAACTATGTATATATTTATTCCTCATTGAGTTTATTCCTAATACATAGATTGTAAGACATTTACTTCCATAAGAATATTTACTGATAATAAATGTTGGGACATTATGGTCAATGATGTTTGTAGAGCCGTGATTATACTTTTTGTTCATAATTTTATACTGCTTGGTTTCAATTTAAATCTTATCTCTCTTACTCTTCCTAAGGCTAACTATATTAATCTATTTAGCTGAATTGCTATGGATAATTTATCATTTAATATCATAACAATTTTTTATGCAAACAGGGTGTCTTCTATTATTGCTAAAATCATTTCTACCAAGGAAACTACTTTCATCCCAAGTAGATGTATCCCACATATATATCCTTTTCCTTATAAAACATTAATCTTATTGACTATAATATCCTTGGTGGTAATGTTGCTATTAGATTTGTTATGTCCAAACCTTTTACAACATTGTTTAGGGATTTTTATTGAATATGATTCAGTCTTTTGATTTTAGTAACAAGTTAATTCAATGGATTTCTTCAATTATGCAGTCTACTAAACTTTCTATCATTATCAGTGGATCTCCAGTAGTGTATTTCTCTTTCTCTATAGGGATTAAATAAGGTTTCCTCCTTTCTCCTCCTTGATATTTTTTGGCTGCGGATGTGCCTAGCGGAACATTGCTCTATAAAGTTCAAACATCTACTTCGTCAATAATTTCATTTGGATTCAAATAGAGAAAGCTATGTTAGTTTTGTCACTTATGTTTGGTTTTATCGTACTTATTCTTTGAAATACAGGGGAATGAACTTTGAAATACAATGGCAGTCCCAAGTTTTGTTCATCGTAATTGAGAATATCATGTTTTTTTATTTCTCGATATTTATGACTTTTCTTATGCTTGACTTTATGAATTTTATATTTGTGCATATTTTATTTCAATATATCACAGGGAATCATAATATTCGTTCTCATCAACGTCAATATAATTGAGTTATTCTGTTTCTTGAAGCACTTATGCTTTAGATGCTGTTTTGATAGATCCGTACAAACTCAGTTTCTTTGGTTCTTTCAATAGTTTGTGGGCGAACATTGTGTACCTGAGTCTGTGTACGATTATGTATACTTCATCTTTAGTATAAAATTGGTATGTTCTGCAGGATAACCACGAGAAGAATCAGTTTGCGTTATTGCATCAGTTTCCAATGAAGATCCAGTATTGATAATTTGTTATTGTGTGTTTGAAATTAAGCAGGTCATTTGAGGCAGCTAAGCAGCCATTTTGGAAACACACGTTCGGCCTCAAAACCTTATTCCGGGGCTTATTTTTCTAGCCATAAACAACCAAACGGACACTCCAACTAAAATACATCCTCTCAGTCCACCGCCTAGGCTCTCCTATACCTGAATTGAAGTAAATATGAGTTGATTTTTTTATTTAGTCTCTTCCTAATATTGATGGTCCTTGCCATAACTTTTATTTAATGCACTAAACTTTGTTTATGATTTTGATTGACTAGATTATAGATGTGTATCACATATGAATTTGGGGAGCACATATTTCGTTGGATTTAAGTTTATAGGGGTGCACATGTTTTGTTGCAAACCTACTGAATTTTTTTCTCAGATAGATTTCGTTGCAGCTTTTTTGAATTGGTTCATAAAAGATTTTGGACTATACTGGTTCAGATTAATTTGGCCGTTGGAATTTTATTCTATGTGGCGTTTCGACATTCATTTCTATTTTGACTGTAATTATATTCTATGTGGGATTTTGTTGCAATCATTCTTTTATCACATCATTTAGAATTTAGACATAATTTTTCTATTTTTCTTGCAAATACCGTTATTCTCAGTCAAATTACATTATGCCCAATTTTTTTAAAATTACACTTTGTTTTGTTGGGGAACGATATTTGTTCCGTTTTGCAATTACGTATGTTGAAAAGTTTTGTTGTTTTGCAATTACATGTTTTCAAAATTTTTGCCGCGCCTTCAGGAATGGGCATTCCGCTACTATATATATATGTATGGTATTTTTATTTTAATCGTACTTGTCTTTTTATAACTTTTCTTTTTATTAATTTTTAAAAACCTTTAGGTGTGTGTAGAAAAAAGTTGGTTGGGACACACAAATACACACACACACACACACACATATATATATATGTACAACTGCATTTTTCTGTTTAAAAAGAAACAACAATTTATTATTTGTTAGTCGTTGTAACCTAAAATACCAGTGCTACGTGGATCGATAATTACATGACACCTGTCATAGTTCCCAGTGGGTCCTATCCAACAGTTTGATGTGGTCAGGTTTCTTATCCCCTTTGATCTAAAGGCTGAACAACCATTGTCAGGAATGCGAACCATTAGTAAGGTGAAAAGTCACACGTGGGAATTTTAAAGTCTCCCACGCATATGATCATGAAGAAAAACACAATTGTTATCTACAGTGTAAATGTGTAAATACCTAAGGTATAAAGGTATTTCACCGCTTCTCCTTCCCACTATTATAAATAGCTCACCACACCCCTCAGGTGGGGGACAACTGAAAAACGGCTTATGCCTAACCCTAGAGAGTTATTGAGAGCTTGAAATAAAGCCTTAATACTTAGTGGCATCACACATGTGGATGTAGGCACAATATTGGCCTGAACCACGAAAACAACCTTTGCCTCTCTCCTTGTCTCTTATTTCACTTTAGTTCAAATTATCTCCTATTTTTATATGTGGTACATAATAATTGGTTTAATCAAGCTATGAACAATTGAGCTCCACATACAACCTTTAGACACCAACAGATTGGCACCCTCTATGGGAACCGACGAGTCAATGTTGTTTCCAACCTATTTGCAATCTAGATGTAAATTTCACGTTGGTTACTTATGAGAACCAAAAAATGGTAGAAAATTCAAAAGGTATCCACGCAACTGATACCTTTGTTCCTTTTACCCCGCATAGTATTGAGGATCTCCAAGGAATATTGATGAGAATAGATAAATGTAATGAGGTTATCCGAGAGACTGTTAAACAATTAAGTCAAACGCTTCAAAGCACGTACATAGTTGGCCACATTGCAAGAGGATAAATGTTCTCCCTTTCCCTTCATGTGGGCAGGAAACCTATATACCTTGCAGCAAGGCATGAAAACCTTAGATCTAGATAATCAAGATACACAAATTACCAAACCTATTGTCTCGAAGCTACTTTGTCTCTTTGATCCACTAGTTATTATGATGAGCATTCACTCTCACAGCAAAGGCCGAGAGCTCTCGATAGGTTGAGAAGGGGCTCAATATTTGATCGCCTAAATCCCTGAGATGCAAAGGGACACAATCACAAGGAGCCTATAAGATATAAAGACAATTGAGAAAGATATGTCACGTCAAGAAGCAGCGTATGAGGATCGGTGCATGCTAAATAGACTTCTTGGGAAGAGAGCGTGATCCAAACCCGTGGTCGAGCGATAAAAACTATTTCAATTAAACCCGATCCGAATGACCATCCCTAGAAGGGATCAATTCAACTGTTAGATGACCGATTGGGGTAAAATAGCTAAATTTGTGACAACTCGCTCAAAATAATAACGGGTGGCCATCCCTATATTAAAATAATCAGGAATCGCAAGTGGATCATTCTCAGCATCAACTGACGATCCTAACAATAAACATGACTAACTACCCATTATAATAAAAAGAGGGCGTCAAAAATTTTTAAAACTTTCACCGATCATACAACAACTAACTAACAACATAAAATCTAAATATGATGAGGGAAACACATACGCACCAATGATGTATAAAAGAATACAACAAAATGTACACAGTAAAATACCCGAATATGATGTCGGGTCACAGACAATACAAAAATTCTGAGAGAGATAATATAAAAGTGTTAATCTACAATACTTTGGTATAAACCCGATACACAAATTGAATCCTAATATAGATATACAAAAGATAGGAATCTACTAAGATAAAGAGCTGCAACAGTCCGCTACTGCCACAGCTCCACGAATACACTATGTGGATAAACATCCATGGCGTCCTTGCGGAGGAACACCTAAAATATTATAATGTATATATACATAACAAGAGAAGATATAAACGGGTCAGAGGTCGAGGTGAAACCATTTTATAGCAAGTGCATTAAAATGCATAATAATTATAAATGCATTATGACATGATTAAATTGATTCCCACTCTCCATAATAATGAAACTCACCTCTCAACTAAAGCGCGCAACTAAACGTATGCACGTGATCTCCAAATAAATGCCCAAATCTATCTAGGCAAGTGGATCTAACCTAAACTCAATTTAAACCTTCAATTTAAAACCATCTAACTTATATCTCAATCTACACTTATCTGAATTACATCTAAATCATATACTTTAATTTCTAATGTAATAGTTCTCTTTTTATTTGTTCACTTACTTAGTATATAAAGTTATATAAACATTCACTTGCTAACATATACACTATACATAAACATTCTCTTTAACTAGAATTTCTTGTATTCTAGTTATGCCATCAATATGCACACAATTATATATATGAGTTATTAGCATCCAAGTGCTAAGGACTAAACTTTTGCCAAGTCTCAATACTGCACTTTGTTTCATGCGTGGGACGTCTCATAAAGCGAAATCCAAACAAGGAACCCCCTGTTACACTACTCCTGACAGTATTGATTTTCGAGATTCATTATGCCCTCAATGAATGATGCATGTAACCCAAATTCTTATTATTCAATTAATTTATTTATTATTCCCAATTCTCAATAGTGCACTGCGTTTCGTGTGTGGGACGTCTCGCAAAGCGAAATCCAAACAAGGAACCCCCCGATACACTAATTCTGGCACTGTCGATTGTCGAGATACATACTGTATATAAATATGAGCATTAAGCACTAACTTCTCCTCACTTGCCAACATTACACCGTTTCGTGCATGGGACATCTCGCAAAGCGAAATCCAAACAAGGAACCCCCCCGATACACTACTTCTGGCAATATTGGTCATTGAGGTCCATTATGCCTCGATACCCAAAGAACTAATCACACCAATAATATAATAACCATCCAAATGAGCTATACCTCGAGGACGCAGGTTCTCAATGCTGTCATCTTCCAGTGCCCAAACCATGTAGCATACTGGGGACCACCCGTAGGACTAAACGACACCTACTTTCTGATCAACTCACACACACAACGTCCGAGAAGCAGTCATAGTTCCTAACCGGTCAAGTGGGAACGACACATACCCTCGACTTCTCACCCTCCAAAATAATAATGTATATCACATAATAATCACCATGGACGACAATGACATGGGAATATACACACCTTGCTTATGTAACAACCCAGGCTTTTGAGCGGCTATTTTATATTATTTTGGCCGATGGGCTAATTCTATAAAATAGGGGAAGTTGGAGTAAATATTGTTTCCCGTGATATTAAGGGATAATATTTACTATGTTTTGTCTATTTACCGTATGAGAAGGTAAATAGCATTATATTGTGATACATTGCGTCGTTGTATGTAAAACGACGGTTATGACCTATACTTTAAGTTGGGTAAAATTAATTAAATAAAATGAATTTAGAACATAAAATTTGTTCACATTTTCACGAATGCCAAAATAGGGGGTGCGATTGTTTTTAGAATAGTCGAGATAGTCAAAATAAGTGCCAAGTTGTATTTTTGAGTTTCGGGCACTTTTGGGGTGTTATGACTCAATTATGTGGATACGAGTCATTTTAATGGTGTATTAGCAATTAAAAGAGGGCATTTGTGTTTTAAGACCCGTTTAAGTCCCCCACCCATTTTTCTTTCTTCATTTGTGAGAAAAGCCAAAGGAGAGAGAGAGAGAGAGAAGAGAGAGTTGGGAGAAATGGGAGAAAAGAGAGTAAATGGAGATTTGGGCCCAAAATCGTTGCTATCGGAAGACGATCCGAGACTACGAACTTCGAGGCAAGTTTCTTACTTGCTAGATGTTGATTTAATATGATAAATTGCATGTATAGTTAGGTTTTGGAGATTTAACCCATAAATGGGTATTTGTTGATTTTGATGATTAAACCCTTAAATCTTAGCTTTGATTTGATTGGAGGATAAATTTTTAGTTATTAATGGTGTAGAAATGATTTAAGATAATTAGATGTGGTTGATGTTGGATAAAATCAAAGATTTGAGATTTAGGGGTTTTAGGGTTCATACAACCCGTAGCCCAAACGGGGCAAGATTTCAGGACCGAATCGATTTGGCCCTAGGGGCGAATCGATTCAGATAAGGGGTAGGCTAGAGGTCTGGCAGACCGAATCAATTTGGGTTAAGACCGAATCAATTCAGACAATTACAGAAAGTCATCTTTCCTGACCGAATTGATTCGGCTGTTTAGCGAATCGATTCGACCCAAGGGGCGAATCGATTCGGTTCCCCTATTTTTGTGAGATTTTCTTAGTTTTATTTTTAGCCCTTTTTCTTTTAGGTCCAAGGTTTAGGGGCCTTCCTTTGGGAAGTTTGTGGAGTCCAAGAGGGTTGTTTTTGGGTAGACTAATGTCCTAAGATTAATGGGATGATTGGGCTCACCCCGAGGCCTACAGTGTATAGGTTGGTATCCGAATAAAATAGGAGATTAACCGAAAGATAAATTGAAGATAAAATATTAATGTTGAGGCATTTTGGAGAAACTCCTTGAGGGAGATTCATTTTAAAATGGTTTATGCTATTATATTGAAGTTTTGGGGACTAGTTGAGGTTGTTGGCACTTCGGGTCTCTAGTCGTTAATAAAATATGACTCTAAGAATAATAAATGAATATTATTAAATGTTGTACTAGTAAATAAGTACTAACGATTTTGAGAATGTAAAAATGGACGTTTTCAAATGAAAAGGAAGATGATTTTCATAAATGTTAAAAGGTATGGGTACACACCCTCTCTAAATCTCTATCTTAAAGGAAGTTCGCGCGTTGTGGTGAAGCCCCCTGACTAAAAATACAGGGTGGATATAGTCCGTAGGCCTTGTGAGCGTTTGTGATTGTATATTTTTCTGCGATGGGTAGGAGATTTTGGGTGTGGTCTTGACTATCCCGCAGTCACATGGACGCTTCCCGATGTTTCGGTAGGATCCCAGGTTGTAAAAAAAAATAGGCCCTGGAAGACGATAGCCATTTAGGAGCGCGTACAGTGGGTAAACTCGGACGAGCAGTCTTGTAATCATTATATATATATATGATTATAACTATTTTAAATCAAGTTGGACTTGATGTACGATATGCCATAAAGAGCATGATGAAGTGCCATAAAGAGTACAATGAAATGCCACAAAGAGCATTTGATGATGATGATATTCCTGTTAAGGAAGGTATTTTTACAAAGTGCCATATAGAGCACAATGAAACGCCACAAAGAGCATAAAAACTATGATTATATTTCTTGATAAGGAATGGAACCATGAAATGAACTAGTGTACCGGATGAAATTGTTTGGTAAACATTTGATAAAATGTTGTACCATTTATGTATGCTGCCTTCTCACATATATATATATATATATTAATTATGTGCTGAGGGTATAATGGATCTCGACGATCAACCTTGCTTAGTAGTAGTGAATCGTGGGGAGGTTCCTTGTTTGGATTTCTCTTTGCGAGACACCCCACGCACGAATAAGGGCATTGTGAGTGGGGAGAAGTTTATCCCTTAGTACTATGTAAAAGGGAAATTAAATTAGATAATTGTATATGACAATTTTTTGATTAAGGTATAATGGATCCCGACGATCGACCTTGCCTGGTAGTAGTGTATCGGGAGGGTTCCTTGTTTGGATTTTGCTTTGCGAGACACACCACGTACGAATAAGGGCATATTGTTTTGACTGGGGAGAAGTTAGCCTTTAGTACTTAGATTAATTAGGACAGGGTCTAACGTATCTCGATCATCAACCTTTCTTAGTAGCAGTGTATCAGGGTGGTTCCTTGTTTGGATTTCTCTGTGTGAGACACCCCACGCACGAATAAGAGCATAGTGTTGATACTGGAGAGAAGGTAGCCTTCTGTTCTTTGTTTTACTAGAGCATCATCACTGATATTGCGCTAGGTTGCTTTTAGATTGAGCGGTGAGGAATGTTATTGTTAACTGCGAGAGAATTACGCACCTAACTATCATGCATTTTATTCACATGGGAATCATATCAAACTGGGCCCTGACCCGTATCTATATTTCTTTGGTTTGCATACGCTCTTTGCCATACAGGTGCTCTAGCGCATGGACACCTGTATTTACATTTCCATTCCGGTTTTCATGGAGCTACGACATATTGCGGATGTTGTAGGTTATTATTTAGATGCTTCTTCCAATTTTACTCTAGTTATGTTCAGTTATTTATTCGGGCCTGTTTGCCCAAACGTTGCACTCATTTATTATATTATAATATTTAATGCGTAATATTCTTTGTAACTAATTGTATTGGTCTATTCACCGACAGCTTATTCGGTGATTATTTATGATATTGTCGTTCTTTTTTTATCGATTTTGATATCCATCGTTTTGTAAATGGGATTGTCGAAGTATTTTTCTTTTACTTTCAAAATTTTAAATTTCACGGTCCGTTTTATAAAATGATTGGTGGTTATCTCATACTATAATTTTAATTGACACTGATGCTGAGAATGGACCATCTATGATTCCTGTGATTATTAGAGTATTGGGCTAGCCACCTATTTTAGTAGGCAGGTTGTCGCAGATGGTATCAGAGCATTAGGTTCTAGAGTGCTTAGGAATCTGTGTGGATGTATTTCACTTTCAGCGTTACTTGTGATTTGATATATAGCCTTAAGATTAAGATCGTGGATTACTCTAGCTAGATTTCATTCTTCTGTTATGGTATGAGAACCCCGAATGTCTTTTGCTCATTCGTGTGCGACTAGTAAGTCGTCAGATGATGGGCATCAAGGGAGGTTGTAGTGAAGGTGTAGCGAGACGAGATTTCTAAGAGTTGTAAGATGTAGTCAGGGATGTGGAACGCTTTAGAGGTCGCTCCCTTTTGTATCATTTTCTCATATTTCTACCTTGACTACTAAGTACAGTAGAGTTGATTTTCCATGCGCCGCTGTCAGTAGAGATTAGTACTAAGCTTGGGATTCCGAGCAGTGTAATCTAAAGATTAAGAAGTCCTTGACGAGAACCACATGTTGAAGTTCATACGGATCGGAGAAGTGAAATCTCATTTGGTGAGAATTTGAGTCCCGAGAGTCTGGCCTAGAATGGGGCATAGAAGTGCCCAGGTGTGAAGAGCGGAAGGAAAATCTTCTCATGAATAGGAGTAAGGCTGATGTAGAGGATATGGTAGTCGCCAAAGTAGGGTGGTGCAGGATGTTTTACCCAAAGAGACAAATCCCTTCGATAGAATGATAGGCTCACGAGTAAGTGTTGTCAACACTTCAGGAGAAATGGTGTTCATGAGACCCCATTGGTGGACATCCACCCGGGGAAGGCTCATTGAACTAAGGCATGGGAGGACGATAGGATGTTCTCTTGGCTAGAATGGTCGAGGGAACTATTTGAGGGGTTGCTAAAGTAGCCTGATATTTAAGTAGTTGGTTCGGTTAAGACTAGAATGATGTGTCTAGGAACCATTGGTAGTGGCTAGAAAATTTGGCAACTATGTTGGTGGGAATTTCCACCGTAGATGAGAGTGTAGCATTCTTTATGATAAGATAGAATGGTATGGTATTTACCCTAGATTCGAGTGTGTATATTGAGCGTGTGGTAGTATATCTACTTGGATTCTAGGATAGGGAAGATCTATATTTTCTTTCACTCGTTATGGGGTGAGTGATGATATGTGTGGTGTGTGCTACTTATATTATACGTAATATATGAGTAGAGATATTCTTAGTTTGGATTGGTTGGTTTGATAGCAAGCGAATAAATCGCGAGGCTATCCTATTTCTAGTTCTGGAGAAGAGCTAATTGGTCTATAATATCTCACCTAGATATAGGATTGAGACTTTATAGAGATAGTTTACGGTGTGTAGGTAGTTTTCCTTTTCTTTAATTATTTTGTTTTGCGTTATTTATTTTGTTTTTGTTTGATTTCTTGCCTTGTTTGCCTTGCTTGTGAATTATGTTGCCTGATCTCCACGACCAACAAGTTAAGGGGATTGTGTTGGAGGGGTTCCTTATTTGGATTTCACTTTTGGGAGATGCTCCACGCATGAACCTTAACGAAGTTGGAAGTGGAGAGATGTCGCATATTCTTTTGTTTTTATTTCTTTACTTTTCTACTAGTTGAGATGCTGGGTTGGAAAGGTTTAGCTAAGAATCACGTAAATGAGTGATAAAAGGGCTAAGTTGATGTGCGAGATATGATAACTATGATAGTTCTTCATCTGATTGATGTGGGGGAGACTAAGATATGAAAGTCAAATAGAGACTTATGGTTATGCCTTAATAAGAAGGCCATATATAAAAGATGTATGTATGTATATTGGGGTAATGTATTAGTAGCGCCTCACACAAAGTAAGCGCTCAATCAGTTAAAATTCTCATTTTTTGTTGTAGTGGTAAGACTTAGAGAAAGGATTTTAGCGATCCCGATCATGTGTCTTCGACCATTACTTCTCGACAATCAACGATGTGAGGTAATAGTCTAACGGGAGGGTTCCTTATTTGGATTTCACCTCGGCGAGACGTCCCACTCATGAAACCGAGCGACTGTCGAAAGTTGGGAAATGTCTTGGACACTAGTGATGTAGTAAGAATTATACATACACGACTCGATGAGGATAGATAGATTAACGTTAGGATTTTTAGTACATAAGGCCCTTAGGGCATGTTGCATGGTTTTAGGGAGGCGGTGTGGAGTTGACCACAATAGGTTTGTGGGTTAACTCTAAGTGGGATTTAGTCCCTAAAACAAGTAAGTTTAGGAGATTGAGTGATTCGAAATGTTTGGCCATTGATGGAGGGGAATTTCTTAGATAGAGCGTTACGCTGGTAACATATCTTCAGAGGAGTTGAAGTATGAGCTGACTTTTACTCCTACACTTATGTTGTGATGATCGAGAGTGAATTCGATGAACGAGGCTTTGCCAGGAATGGGAAGTACTAATGCTAGCGCATGAACCCATTGTTTATGCGTCTCACAGACTTAAATTTTGTGAAATGTATTATCTCCCGCTTGATATAGAGTTCATAGCGATGGTATTCACCTTGAGGGACAGAGGCACTACTTCCTGGGCAGGAAATTTGTCTTCTCACGAGCAAGAAGTTGGAGTTCGTGAGGGACTATTAATTGAATATCCTCTTTCGCTAAGGAAGTACGGATGGGAGTAGTAGTTTGTAGGTATCAAAACCTCCGTACAATTATTCGGATCATTTATTCTAAGTATGGTACCGGGAGGTAAAAGTATTTTCTTCCGTAGTAGATCGATAGGATCGATAGTTTTAGAGGAACACTTAGGTGCTACGTAGAGCACTAAGAATGTAGGCTAAGATCGAAAATGATGACCTTAGTCCGAGCCCAATAGGGACGCCATATTTTTTTTACCAAAGGGGTTACTAGGATTGATAGAACAAAATTTTTATATAGTATACCTTTATATGGTTATACTGTATGCTTGAATTTTGAGGGCAAAATTACTTTCTAGGGGGGGGGGGGGGGAGTATGTAACAACCCAGGCTTTTGAGCGGCTATTTTATATTATTTTGCTCGATGGGATAATTCTATAAAATAGGGGAAGTTGGAGTAAATATTGTTTCCCATGATATTAAGGGATAATATTTACTATGTTTTGTCTATTTACCGTATGAGAAGGTAAATAACATTATATTGTGATATATTGCGTCGTTGTATGTAAAACGACGGTTATGACCTATACTTTAAGTTGGGTAAAATTAAATAAATAAAATGAATTTAGAGCATAAAATTTGTTCACAATTTCCCGAATATCAAAATACGGGGTGCGATTATTTTTAGAATAGTCGAGATAGTCAAAATAAGAGCCAAGTTGTATTTTTGAGTTTCGGGCACTTTTGGGGTGTTATGACTCAATTATGTGGATACGAGTCAGTTTAATGTTGTATTAGCAATTAAAAGAGGGAATTTTTGTTTTAAGACCCGTTTAAGTCCCCCATCCCTTTTTCTTTCTTCATTTGTGAGAAAAGCCAAAGGAGAGAGAGAGAGAGAGAGAGAGAAGAGAAGAGAGAGTTCGGAGAAATGGGGGAAAAGAGAGAAAATGGAGATTAGGGTCGGAAATCGTTGCTACCGAAAGATGATCTGAGACTACGAACCTCAAGGCAAGTTTCTTACTTGCTAGATGTTGATTTAATATGATAAATTGCATGTATAGTTAGGTTTTGGAGATTTAACCCATAAATGGGTATTTGTTGATTTTGATGATTAAACCCTTAAATCATAGTTTTGATTTGATTTGAGGATAAATTATTATTATTAATGGTGTAGAAATGATTTGGGAGAATTAGATGTTGTTGATGTTGGACAAAATAAAAGATTTGAGATTTTGGGGTTTTAGGGTTCATACAACCCGTAGCCCAAACTGGGTAAGATTTCAGGACCGAATCGATTCGTATAAGGGGTAGGCTACAGGTCTGGCAGACCGAATCGATTCGGGTTAAGACCGAATTGATTCGTACAATTGCAAAAATTTAGTTTTGCTCACTGAATCGATTCGGCTATTTAGCGAATCGATTCGCAAGGGAGAATCGATTCGGCCCAAGGGGCGAATCAATTCGGTTCCCTTATTTTTGTGAGATTTTCTTACTTTGATTATCCCTTTTTCTTTAAGGTCCAAGGTTTAGGGGCCTTCCTTTGGGAAGTATGGGGAGTCCAAGAGGGTGGTTTTTGGGTAGACTAAAGTCCTAAGATTAATGGGATGATTGGGCTCACCTCGAGGGCTAAAGTGTATAGGTTGGTGTCCGAATGAAATAGCAGATTAACCGAAAGATAAATTGAAGACAAAATATTAATGTTGAGACATTTAGGAGACACTCCTTAAGGGATATTTATTTTAAAATGGTTTATGATATTATATTGAAGTCTTGGGGACTAGTTGAGGTTGTTGTCACTTCGGGTCTTAACTCATTAATAAAATATAACTCTAGGAATAAGAAATGAATATTATTAAATGTTGTACTAATAAATAAGTACTAACGATTTTAAGAATGTAAAAATGGATGTTTTCATATGAAAAGGAAGATGATATTCATAAATGTTAAAAGGTATGGGTACACACCCTCTCTAAATTTCTATCTTAAGGGTAGTTGGCGCGTTGTGGTGAAGCCCCCTGACTAAAAATGTAGGGTGGATATAGTCCCTAGGCCATGTGAGCGTTTGTGATTGTATATTTTTCTGCGATGGGTAGGAGATTCCGGGTGTGGTCTTGACTATCCCGCAGGCACATGGCCGCTTCCCGACATTTTGGTAGGATCCCAGGTTGTCAAAAATAATAGGCCCTGGAATATGATAGCCATTTAGAATCGTTATATATATATGATTATAACTATTATAAATCAAGTTGTACTTGATGTACGATATGACATAAATAGCATGACGAAGTGCCATAAAGAGCACAATGAAATGCCACTTAGAGAATTTGATGATGATGATCTTCCTGATAAGGAATATATTTTTACAAAGTTCCATATAGAGCACAATGAAACGCCACAAAGAGCATAAAAACTATGATTATATTTCCTGGTAAGGAATGGAACCATGAAATGAACTAGTGTACCGGATGAAATTGTTTAGTAAATATTTGATAAAATGTTGTACCATTTATGTATGCTGACTTCTCATTTATATATATATATTAATTATGTGCTGAGGGTATAATGGATCTCGACGATCAATCTTGCTTCGTAGTAGTGTATCGTGGGGGGGTTCCTTGTTTGGATTTCGCTTTGCGAGACACCCCACGCACGAATAAGGGCATAGTGTTGTGACTGGGGAGAAGTTTAGCCTTTAGTACTATGTAAAAGGGAAATTAAATTAGATAATTATATATGACAATTTTGTGCTTAAGGTATAATGGATACCGACGATCGACCTTGACTAGTAGTAGTGTATCAGAGGGGTTCCTTGTTTGGATTTCACTTTGCGAGACTCCCCACGCACGAATAAGGGCGTAGTGTTGTGACTTGGGAGAAATTTGGCCCTTAGTACTACGTAAAAGGGAAATTAAATTAGATAATTATATATGACAATTTTGTGCTTAAGGTATAATGGATCCCGATGATCGACCTTGCCTAGTAGTAGTGTATCGGGGAGGGTCCTTGTATGGATTTCGCTTTGCGAGACACGCTACGCATGAATAAGGGCATAGTGTTGTGACTGGGGAGAAGTTAGCCTTTAGTTATCAGATTAATTAGGACAGGGTCTAACGTATCTCGACGATCAACCTTGGTTAATAGTAGTGTATTAGGTGGTTCCTTGTTTGGATTTCTCTTTGCGAGACACCCCACGCACGAATAAGAGCATAGTGTTGAGACTGGAGAGAAGTTAGCCTTCTGTGCTTTGTTTAACTAGAGCATCATCGTTAATATTGCGCTAGGTTGCTTTTAGATTGAGAGGTGAGAAATGTTATTGTTAACTGCGAGAGAATTACGCACTTAACTATCATGCATTTTATTCACATGGGAATCATATCAAACCGGGCCCTGACCTGTATCTATATTTCTTTGCTTTGCATATGCTCTTTTTCGTACAGGTGCTCTACCGCATGGAGACCTGTATTTACATTTCCATTCCGATTTTCATAGAGCTACGGCATATTGCGGATGTTGTAGGTTATTGTTTAGACGCTTCTTCCCATTTTTCTCTAGTTATGTTCAGTTATTTATTCGGGTATGTTTTCCCAAGCATTGCACTCATTTATTATATTGTAATATTTATTGTGTAATACTCCGTGTAACTAATTGTATTGGTCTATTCACCGAGAGTTTATTCGGTGATTATTTATGATATTATCGTTCTTTATTTAGCGATTTTGATATCCACCGTTTTTTCAAATGGGATTGTCGAAGTAGTTTTCTTTTACTTTCAAAATTTCAAATTTGACGGTCCGTTTTCTAAAATGATTGGTGGTTATCTCATACTATTATTTTAATCGACAGTGATGCTGAGAATGGACCATCTATGATTCCTTGATTATTAGAGTATTGGTCTGTCCACCTATTACTTTAGTAGGCGGGTTGTCACAGATGGTATCAGAGCATTAGGTTCTAGAGTCCTTAGGAATCTGTGCCGTTGTATTTCACTTTCAGCGTTACTTCTAATTTGAAATAGAGCCTTAAGATCAAGATCATTGATTTATCTAGTGAGATTTCGTTCTTATGTTACGGTATGAGAACCCCAAAAATCTTTTGCAAATTCGTGTGCGTCTAGTAAGTCATTAGATGATGGGCATCAAGGGAGGTTGTAGTGAAGGCGTAGAAAGATGAGATTTCTAAGAGCTATAAGTTGTAGTCAGGGATATGGACCGCTTTTGAGGTCGCTCCCTTTTGTAGCATTTTCTCATATTTCTACCGTGACTACTAAGTACAGTAGAGTTGATTTTCCATGTGCCGCTGTCAGTAAAGAGTGGTACTAAGCTTGGGATTCCGAGCAGTGTCAATCTAAAGATTGATAAGTCCTTGATGAGGACCACATGTTGAAGTTCAGACGGATCGGAAAAGTGAAATCTCATTTGGTGAGAATATGAGGCCTGAGAGTCTGGCCTAGAATAGGGAATAGAAGTGCCCAGGCGCGAAGAGCGGAAGGAAAATCTTCTCACGCATAGGAGTAAGGCTGAAGTGGAGGATATGGTAGTCGCCAAAGTAGGGTGGTGTAGGAAGTTTTACCCAAAGAGAGAGAGCCCTTCGATAGAATGATAGGCTCACAAGTATGTGTTGTCAACACTTCAGTAGAAGTGGTGTTCATGAGACCCCATCGGTGGACATCCACCCGGGGAAGGCTCATTGAACTAAGGCAGGGGAGGCCGATAGTATGTTCTCTTGGATATAATGGTCGAGGGAACTATGTGAGGGGTTTCTAAAGTATCCTGATATTTAAGTAGTTGGTTCGGTTAAGACTAGAATGATCTGTCTAGGAACCATTGGTTGTGGGCAGAAAATTTGGCAACTATGTTGGTGGGAATTTACACCGTAGATGAGAGTGTAGCGGTCTTTATGATAAGATATAATGGTATAGTATTTACCCTAGATTCGAGTGTGTATATTGAGTTTGTGGTAGTTTATCTACCTGGCTTTTAGGATTGGGAAGTTCTATATTTTCTTTCACTCGTTATGGGGCGAGTGATGATATGTGTGGTGTGTGCTACTTGCATTATATGTAATATACGAGTAGAGATATTCTTAGTTTGGATTGGTTGGTTTGATAGCAATCGAATAAGTCACGAGGCTATCCTATTTCTAGTTCTAGAGATGAGCTAGTTGTTCTATAATATCTCACCTAGATATAGGATTGAGACTTTATAGAGATGGTTTACAGTGTTTAGGTAGTTTTCATTTTCTTTAATTATTTTGTTTTGCTTTATTTGTTTTGTTTTTGTTTGATTTCTTGCCTTGTTTGTGTATGATGTTGCCTGATATCCACGACCAACAAGTTAAGTGGATTGTGTTGGAGGGGTTCCTTGTTTGGATTTTGCTTTTGCGAGACGCTCCACGCATGAACCTTAACGAAGTTGGAAGTTGAGAGATGTCGCATATTCTTTTCTTTTTCTTTCTTTACTTTTCGCTTAGTTGCGATGCCGGGTTGGAAAGATTTAGCTAAGAATCACGTAAATGAGTGATTAAAGGGCTAAGTTGATGTGCGAGATATGAGCACTATGATAGTTCTTCCTCTGATTGATGTGGGGGAGACTAAGATATGAAAGTCAAATAGAGACTTATGGTTATGCCTTAATATGAAGGTCATCTATAAAAGATGTATGTATGTATATTGGGATAAAGTATTGGTAGCACCTTACACAAAGTATGCGCTCGATCAGTTAAAATCCTCTTTTTTTATTGTAGCGGTAAGACTTAGAGTTAAGATTTTAGCGATCCCGATCATGTGTCTTCGATCGTTACTTCTCGACGACCGATGATGGGAGGTAGTAGTGTAACGGGAGGGTTCCTTATTTGGATTTTTCCTCGGCGAGACGTCCCACGCCTGAAACCGAGCGAGTTTCGAATGTTGGGAAAGGTATTGGACACTAGGGATCTAGTTAGGATTATACTTACACGACTCGATTAGGATAGATAAATTGACGTTAGGATTTTTAGGACATAAGGCCCTTAGGGCATGTAGCATGGTTTTAGGGAGGCGGTGTGGAGTTTACCACAATAGGTTTGTGGGTTAACTCTAAGTGGGATTTAGTCCCTAGAACGAGTAAGTTTTGGAGCTTGAGTGATTTGGAATGTTTGGCCATTGATGGAGGCGCCTTTCTTAGATTGAGCGTTACACCGGTAACCTATCTTCAGAGGAGTTGAAGTATGAGCTGACTTTTACTCCTACACTTATGTTGTGATGATCGAGAGTGAATTCGATGAATGAGTCTTTGCCAGTACGGGAAGTATTAATGCTAGCGCATGAATCCATTGTTTATGAGTCTCACAGACTTAAATTTTGTGAGAAGTATTATCCCCCGCTTGATATAGAGTTCCTAGCGGTGGTATTCGCCTTGAGGGATAGAGGCACTACTTCCTGGGCAGGAAATTTGTCTTCTCACGAGTAAGAAGTTGGAGTTTGTGAGGGACCATTGATTGAATATCCTCTTTCGCAAAGGAAGTGCGAATGGGAGTAGTAGTTTGTAGGTATCAAAACCTCCGTACAATTATTCGGATCATTTCTTGTAAGTAGGGTACCGGGAGGTAAAATTATCTCCTTCCGTAGTAGATAGATAGGATCGATATTTTTAGAGGAACAATTAGGTTCTATGTAGAGCACTAAGAATGTTGGCTAAGAGAGAAAACGATGACCTTAGTCCGAGCCCAATAGGGATGCCATTTTTTTTACCAAAGGGGTTACTAGGATTGATAGAACAATATTTTTGTATAGTATACCTTTATATGGTTATACTGTATGCCTGAATTTTGAGGGCAAAATTCCTTTCTAAGGGGGTGAGTATGTAACAACCCAGGCTTTTGAGCGGCTATTTTATATTATTTTTCCCGATGGACTAATTGTATAAAATTGGGAAAGTTGGAGTTAATATTGTTTCCGGTGATATTAAGGGATAGTATTTACTATGTTTTGTCTATTTACCGTATGAGAAGGTAAATAGCATTTTATTGTGTTATGTTGCGTAGTTGTATGTAAAATGAGGGTTATGACCTATACTTTAAGTTGGGTAAAATTAATTAAATAAAATGAATTTAGAACATAAAATTTGTTCATATTTTCCCGAATGCCAAAATAGGGGGTGCGATTGTTTTTAGAATAGTCGAGATAGTCAAAATAAGTGCGAATTTATATTTTTGAGTTTCAGGCACTTTTGGGGTGTTATGACTCAATTATGTGGATACGAGACATTTTGAGGGTGTATTAGCAATTAAAAGAGGGCATTTGTGTTTTAAGACCCGTTTAAGTACCCCATCCATTTTTCTTTCTTCATCTGTGAGAAAAGCCAAAGGAGAGAGAGAGAGAGAAGAGAGAGTTGGGAGAAATGGGAGAAAAGAGAGAAAATGGAGATTTGGGCCAAAAATCATTGCTACCGGAAGATGATCCGAGGCTATGAACCTCGAGGAAATTTTCTTACTTGCTAGATGTTGATTTAATGTGATAAATTGCATGTATAGTTAGGTTTTGGAGATTTAACCCATAAATGGGTATTTGTTGATTTTGAGGATAAACCCTTAAATCTTAGTTTTGATTTGATTTGAGGATAAATTATTATTTATTAATGGTGTAGAAATGATTTGGGAGAATTAGATGTTATTGATGTTGGACAAAATCAAAGATTTGATATATTGGGGTTTTAGGGTTCATACAACCCGTAGCCTAAACTGGGAAAGATTTCAAGAACGAATCGATTCCGATAAGGGGTAGGCTATAGGTCTGGCAGACCGAATCGATTCGGGTTAAGACCAAATTGATTCGGACAATTGTATAAAGTCAATTTTGCTCACCGAAACGATTCGGCTATTTAGTGAATCGATTCGCAAGGGCGAATCGATTCGGCCCAAGGGGTGAATGAATTCGGTTCCCTTGTTTTTGTGAGATTTTCTTAGTTTGATTTTTAGCCCTTTTTCTTTTAGGTCCAAGGTTTAGGGGCCTTCCTTTGGGTAGTATGGGGAGTCCAAGAGGGTGGTTTTTGGGTAGACTAATGTCCTAAGATTAATGGGATGATTGGGCCCACCCCGAGGGCTAAAGTGTATAGGTTGGTGTCCGAATGAAATAGGTGATTAACCGAAAGACAAATTGAAGATAAAATATTAATGTTGAGACATTTTGGAGACACTCCATGAGGGAGATTCATTTTAAAATGGTTTATGATATTATATTGAAGTCTTGGGGACTAGTTGAGGTTGTTGGCACTTCGGGTCTTAAGTCATTAATAAAATATGACTCTAAGAATAAGAAATGAATATTATTAAATGTTGTACTAATAAATAAGTACTAACGAATTTGAGAATGTAAAAATGGATGTTTTCAAATGAAAAGGAAGATTATTTTCATAAATGTTAAAATGTATGGGTACACCCTCTCTCTAAATCGCTATCTTAAGGGAAGTTCGCGCGTTGTTGTGAAGCCCCCTGACTAAAAATGCTGGGTGGATATAGTCCCTAGGCCATGTGAGCGTTTGTGATTGTGTATTTTTCTGCGATGGGTAGGAAATTCTGGGTGTGGTCTTGACTATCCTGCATGCACATGGCCGCTTCCCGACGTTTCGGTAGGATCCTAGGTTGTCAAAAAAAAATAGGCCCAGGAATATGATAGCAATTTAGGGGCGCGCACAGTGGGGAAACCCGGACGGGCGGTCTTAGAATCGTTATATATATATATATATGATTATAACTATTCTAAATCAAGTTGGACTTGATGTATGATATTCCATAAAGAGCATGATGAAGTGCCATAAAGAGCAGAATGCAATGCCACTCAGAGAATTTAGTGATGATGATATTCCTGATAAGAAAGGTATTTTTACAAAGTGCCATATAGATCACAATGAAACGCCACAAAGAGCATAAAAACTATGATTATATTTCCTGATAAGGAATGGAACGATGAAATGAACTAGTGTACCAGATGAAATTGTCTGGTAAACATTTGATAAAATGTTGTACCATTTATGTATGCTGACTTCTCATTTTTATATATATTAATTATGTGCTAAGGGTATAATGGATCTCGATGATCAACCTTGCTTAGTAGTAATGTATCGGGGTGGTCCTTATTTGGATTTCGCTTTGCGAGACACCCCACGCACGAATAAGGGCATAGTGTTGTGACAAGGGAGAAGTTTAGCCCTTAGTACTATGTAAAAGGGAAATTAAATCAGGTAATTATAAATGACAATTTTGTGCTTAAGGTATAATGGATCCCGACGATCGACCTTGCCTAGTAGTAGTGTATCGGGGGGGGGGGGGTTCCTTGTTTGGATTTTGCTTTGCGAGACACCCCACGCATGAATAAGGCCATAATGTTGTGACTGGGGAGATGTATAGCCATTAGTACAATGTAAAAGGGAAATTAAATTAGATAATTATGTATGACAATTTTGTGCTTAAGGTATAATGGATCCTGACGATCGACCTTGCCTAGTAGTAGTGTATCGGGGGGGTTCCTTGTTTGGATTTTGCTTTGCGAGACACCCCACACACGAATAAGAGCATAGTGTTGAGACTGGAGAGAAGTTAGCCTTTTGTTCTTTGTTTAACTAGAGCATCATCATTGATATTGCGCTAGGTTGCTTTTATATTGAGAGGTGAGAAATGTTGTTGTTAACTGTGAGAGAATTGCGCACTTAAGTGTCATGCATTTTATTCACATGGGAATCATATCAAACTGGGACCTAACCCGTATCTATATTTCTTTGCTTTGCATATGCTCTTTGCCGTACAGGTTCTCTACCGCATGGACACCTGTATTTACATTTCCATTCCGGTTGTCATTGAGCTACGGCATATTGCGGATGTTGTAGGTTATTGTTTAGATGCTTCTTCCCATTTTACTCTAGTTATGTTCAGTTATTTATTCGGGCGTGTTTGCCCAAGCCTTGCACTCATTTATTATATTGTAATATTTAATGTGTAATACTCGGTGTAACTAATTGTATTGGTCTGTTCACCGACAGCTTATTCGGTGATTATTTATGATATTGTCGTTCTTAATTTATCGATTTTGATATCCACTATTTTTGCAAATGGGATTGTCGAAGTATTTTTCTTTTACTTTCAAAATTTTAAATTTGACGGTCCGTTTTCTAAAATGATTGGTGGTTATCTCATACTATTATTTTAATTGAAGGTGATGCTGAGAATGGACAATCTATGATTCCTGTGATTATTAGAGTATTGGGCTGGCCAGCTATTATTTTAGTTGGCGGGTTGTCACATCATCGAGCCAGGATGCTCACCCTCATCGCGCAACTTCCCAATGATAGCAAGGAGGGGGTAAGCTTCACTTATATATATATATATATATATATATATGTATATCATCACATCATACAATGATTTACCATCATATAAGGTATACCTATCACATTGTTTACATATTCATATTACGCTCTAGGGGTAAATGAAATAATATTATTATTTAGTATATTTCTCTCTCTTGATATACTAATTGTCAATTCTCACACATCTTCCCCACTTAGTATACACTATACTATTTCTCACTTGAAGTTTTCGCATCTCTTCTCATTATGAATTGTCTGTGAATTCTATTTATTATGACACCCCGCCTAATTAAATACCGGGCGATCACTCCTTTATTAAATTAAATCAAGGTGAACAGTTCGGTTCATTCTTAGCATCACTGTCGTAAAAATAAACTTTCCAATTTAACACCCTAAATAATTAAGCTAAGTGTCAAAACCATATTTAAACATTACTTTCCAAATATTTTTATTTAAAGAAAATGATTTATTTATTTATTAACAACATTTCAACAATTAAGAATCACGCCACAATAAACCTAGAATACAATCCAATTAACTTAAAACATTTTCCAATCGAATGTCAACTTGCAAAATATAAAGTAACACAATTCAAACTGAATAAATCCCATAGTGACAATACTAGAAATAACTGAAATACAAATGTCCCAATAACAATGAAATAATGGAAAGGGCGACACATGCCCAATGAATGAGAATGCTAGAAGTGGAGTCAATAAAGGAAGCCATCTATGCAAGTGACCTGCAACTCCCACCTAAGCTGCAGCTCGTTCCTTTCAAGGGATCCAAAGCAAGACGCCCCTGTGGCTGGGCACCTGAAATATACATATATATACAAGAGAGAGAGAGAGAGAGGGAAAAATGGGTCAGAGCCCGAAAGTGTGTTTGATTTAAAATACGTTTAGCAAGTATTTAAATTGATACAGGCCAATGCAACAACATATTAGAGTGACTCTCTCTTGAGAAATTCTCACCTCTCTTCTAATGTGCACGCCTATCGTACTAATCTTCCCAACCTTCTATCTTATCATTTATTGCACTAACCTTCCCAATGATTTAACATATCTTAGATTACTCGTAAGATTCAACATTTAACGATTCCATTTCGAAAAGGGTACTTCAATTAGTAACCAAAGTTCTCCATTTTAACTTTATAAAATCAATAAAGTTTTCCAGTGCCTTATCATACTTTCTCAAAACAAGTATTTATTATTCGAGTCATCAACCATATCCTACATATCAATTCACAGTAGGTAGTTCCAAATTTCAGAATTTCATATATATATTAACTACTCATATAATATATATATTATAACAGCACCCCAAATAAACTATGGTGCGGGCATACTCTACTATCCAAAACCCCATATCACTCATATTAAGGGGAATACAATCGGAATCACTCTCGAATTGTATTAACACATACATAAACAAGATTGAGGCGAAGAATAGATTCCAAGTCTCTAAGAGGATGGCACATGCCTGCGTCTCTTAGGACCGTCTGAACTATCACGTTGATAGCCTGTTCCAAGGACATCTATCTTCTAGGGTACAAGTCCATATCCCCCATAAAGGTCCCATCGAGATAAGACTCTCCCAGCGCGGTAAGCTCAGGGATAGCAAGTAGCGTGGGCATGATTTTCACATGTATATAATATATGTACACACAATCATATAAATATACCACTTTTATCATATTAATATAGGTTCCTCTCGTCACCCATAATTACAACATTTATCCTTAATTTCACATTATTAGTATTACGTATAAGGTTTCATCTCTAACCTTAACTCGAAGGGTTTTCTCACTTATTATGTGACACTCGTGGACTCTATCCTTCCAAGTAGAAAATTCAGTAGGTATACCTCTATTCAATATCGTAGCTATTTGCCGAAATCTCTCACTTGAAATACGTAGTTTCATCGTTCATTATATAATTATCCCAAAAGCAAAATTCTCGTCTTATAATAAAGTTCCCAACACTTATTCATATGTCCTACTGGTCTTTCCTATCTCCCAAAACATTTTATTAAGAATACCCAAAAATTATTTCACGATAAATTTAGTTTAACTAATTAAACAAGGGAAATAGGAGTCTGCCAGGAGGGGTCGATCGATCGAGGTCTGGGACTCGATCGATCGAACCTTCGATCGATCGAAGCTCTATGCTCGATCGATCGATCAAGCAGGTGTTTTGATTTTTGCAGAATTGCAGTTACGGGTTCTACCAATTTTCTTCATCCAAATACATGTTTTCCAACCCCAAAACGTCCAAGAATTCTACTACTAACATTCTAACAATATACCAGATGTTTCTAACGTAAGGCATGTACATATTCATCATTTAAACATGGATTTTCAACCCAAAATTATATCTAATTATCAAGAACCCTAGAATTTTCTTAAACAGATTTCTAACAAATTTTTCTCTAGAATTTCTTTCTTATATTCATCAAAATTTCGTGGTTAATTTCCTCTACATGGCAAGGGTTTCCAGAATCATCATATCAACCAATACTACATGGATTTTCAACCCAAAATTATATCTAATTATCAAGAACCCTAGAATTTTCTTAAACAGATTTCTAACAAATTTTTCTCCAGAATTTCTTTCTTATAATCATCAAAATTTCGTGGTTAATTTCCTCTACATGGCAAGGGTTTCCAGAATCATCATGTCAACCAATACTACATGGATTTTCCTATCATAAATTGGGTTTTCTTCCACATATTTCATCCCTAATCATTCCTAAACTAATATGGAAATTGCACCAACGAAAATAGCAAGATAAACACTTGCTTGGGATTTTCGACGTTCTGATTTGCATATGTTTTTGGTGTGGTTGCGTAGCCCGTTGCGCGATCTACGCGGTGGTGGTGGTTGTGGTGCAAACGGATGACTTTTGGGGCCTTGGAGCTTTCTTCTTCCCTCTCTCCTATGGTCGTCACTTGTGTTTAGAGTTTGTAAACCTAGATGACAATCTAGATATTTGATATAACCCTTGGTATTTTCGTGGGATTAATTACCCAAAAAGGTGAAATGTCCGAAACGCCCTCCCGGGGTACTAATTAGGCCTAAAAACGCCCCGAGTTCCAAACTAAAGCCCCGGGTACACTTTTCTGACTATCTCGACCCTTCCGGATGCGTTGGCGCACTCAAAACGACCATACGGGCAACTTATAAAATATTCCCTTTTTATTTATCAAAATTTAGTCCCGACGCGACACGAGCACGTTCCAACTTAAATTTCCTTAATTGTCATTTAACTCACTCATGGAATTAAATATAACCAATATAATATATTACTTTGCTCATTAGTAATATTCAACAAATTTCTCATAATTACTAACTCTCGTCACGTTAATAATTATAACATAATTAATTTTCGGATTTTTATTAAATAATTAACTCACATTAAATTCAATAAATCCCCAAATTAATATAGCATAAAAATACGGGGTATTACATTTATGTTAAGGATATTATCCTAATGCACCTCAATTAGCATTTCTCATTGTGCGAGACATCTCCCAAATTAATCATCGTTAAGGATATTTCTATATCCGTATGCACATTTATTAGCATTTAATTATTTTCAATCCATAATATGGTTCAATCAATCATATGAACCTTTAAAGTTTGTCCCATTTGGGATTGATTCTAAGATCCAATATCACTACGTACATTCTCACTCTTTCATATGTTTTCATAATTATTTCCAAATAGAAATCTTATGGTAGTGGGCTTCCCCACTAGGTATATAAATGATTTTTTTTAATCGGTAATCTCTCACATTAAATCAATATGACTCCAATCATTTCTCATAAGGGGAAACACCCTAAAATCTCCAAGATTACTAATAATCCCTATAGAGATTCTCAATCAATAACCTCAAACGAAAGGAATGAAATTCTCCCTAGAAAAACATCCCCCCAAATGCCCTGTTTCTGAATCGATTCGGGCCAAATTCGAATCAATTCGGCCCTGGGAATCGATTCGGCCTCCAAGGAGAATCGATTTGGGTCATCAGACCTGGGATTCTGTCTCAGGCCGAATCAATTCGGTGGGGTCTGAATCGATTCGGTCACTCAGACCTGTCAAGCTGGAACATTCTGAATCGATTCGGGTTGGGGCCGAATCGATTCGACCTATTCTAGGGCTATGGAAATGGCTATTTCTTCAAATCCAAAATTCCCAAAAATCGTTTTTAATCATCTTCTCTTCAACTAAATAACATATATAACATTAATATTCATCCAAAAACACATTTAAACTAATTTCTATCATCAAATCCATTAGACACACAACAAATCTAAGATTTTACCCAAGAGTTAAGTTTTATCAAACTAAACCTAAAACCCAAAGATTTAATCCACAAATTATGAAATAAATGGTACACAATAATTATTTAGCAAGTTTAATCACTTGCCTCAAGTTCGTAGGGTCTGATTCGTCCTCGAGATCGCGTATTGGCCGGAAAATCCACTTTATCTCTCTTTCTCTTATTCTTTCTTTCTATTTCTCTTTCTCACTAAGGATACTTGTTTCAACCGTAGGCTCAATAAGCCTTATCTCCCAAGATACACACCTTTAAATGATAACACACACTTTAAATGACTCGATAACTTTAATTCCAGCCAAACGAGCTTATAATATTTCGGAACCTAAATAGACCATAAGTACAGTCATTTTGACTTTCTTGACCCTTCCGGAAATAACTACACCCTCATAATTGCCATTTGAAACACTTTCTAACAACTTCAAATTTCGACCTTAAAAGCTAATTTAATAATTCTCCAAATAAATTGATATTTATTTCACCCAAAATAAATAAATTATCGTCTCTAAAGTCTGAGGTTATTACACTAAATTAAGGAATCCCTTCACATGAGTTTCGTTAAAGGATCACCCTTCATCACTGTAATTGTGGACTAACCTACACCTGCTAAATTCAAACCACCTGTAGTATCCCCAATGTCCGATGGCAAGATAGACTGCTTGACGTGGAATACTATAAGGCTATTGCCAACATTTATTCAGTCCCCGAAGAGATGCGTTGCCAAGAATTTTCTAATACTATTATAGCATTAACACAAATCTTATACAATAACTTATCACGAGGACAGATCTCCTTCTTTCAACGGTTGGCATATTTTCTCCTAAATAACGTCTGGTTTGGAGCCACAACAATCAAAAGAGTAGCACATTGGCTAAATGTTCACCAGGGAGTTGGAGAAGCCATGTGCAAGTATATCAATTGATTCAACTGCGAAAAATTCTAAGTCATTGGTTATGAAGAAAAAATACGATCATGATGCTCATTAGTGGCTTCCTCCTAGAGAAATTATACTATGCTCTATCCAAAGATCCTTCAATACCATTACTGAATTACTAGCTAAAGTAGGAAAGATTATAAATGTCGAGGAGTCCATGTTTGCTGAATAATCTCACAACCCTAAGGTCGGCAACAATAATGGCTTCGAGAAAAAAGAGTCGAAAGATAAGAGGGTGGAGAAACCCAAGAGATATTGTGAATACACCCTTGGCCTACATCACATCCTGAAAGAAATTTGGGGAAGTCATGATCTAAAATGGACTAGTCCACTTGAAGTCTCCTTATAACCGAAAGGATAATTCCAAGTACTAAGAATTCCACAGAAACGACATGCATAGAATAATTTCATAGCCTTGAAGAACGTGATAGAAAGACTAATACCGAGAGGAAAACTGTCCAACTTTATTGATAAAGAGGGTCATGTAGATCCTTCAGAAGAACAAGATGATTGCAGGCGATTGGAATCACCTATAAAATAGGAGATGATAAGAAAAGATGAAGGTATGATGATAGCGAAGATGACCCAGATCTATCTAGGAGAACCAAGGAGCATATGTGCGAGGTAAAAATGATCACTTTTTTCTATCATTTTAATACAGGTGGTGATGTTGGTGATGGTGATGACATAGCTTAGAGGAAAGACTATCTCAATGATGCCAAAGTATGCTCCTACATTAAGCAGATCAATTTGTCAGTCGACATTGACAATCATCTAATAAAAGTGAATAAGGGCAAATTAGTGATAGGATTCATCACAGATGACCTATCAATAGTACTCTACCCCCATGATGATCCTTTACTCATCATAATGTTGGCACATGAACAAAGGGTAGCTAGAGTGTTTGTCAATAATGGCAGCTCAGTTGATGTACTATTTTATGACTACTTCAATGGATTGGGGCTATGAGATAGAAAGATCGAACCCTAGCACAAGACCCTTGTAAGTTTGTCAAGAAAAATGTGTATCCCCTAGGAAGTCTCAAACTATAAGTCATTGTTGGTAATTGGCCAACCTATTAAATTATGAAGATCCATTTCTTCATACTTAATAAGAACATCAACTCAACATATAACATTATCCTCAGATGGGTTGGTCTGAAGAAATTTGAACCTGTGCCATTCATTGTACACCAGTGATTGAAGTTACCGACACACTATAGGGTTAATGTCATTAAAAGAAATCAAGTTAAATCCCGAGAATTCTATTACATATTTGTCGACCAAGAGGAGCTGAAGAAACTCACCATCGCCTATCAAATAGAGACTGTAGACCCTCGTGAGGAAGAGAAATTACTCAAAGGACAAGTTCTTAAAGCAGTAGATACTTGAGTCTTACGTGGAGATAACCCAAAAAAGATAACATAGATCGGCTCATCCCTAGACCCAACCATTAAAAATGAATTACTGGATTTCCTCAAATAGGGGAAGAATGTATTTTCTTGGAGTTATGAGTATATGCCATGGATTGATCTAGTGTTTGTGTGTCACGAACTTAATATTTTCAAGGACACGAAACCGATCAAACAAAAGCAATGTGTCTTGAGTCCCGAGAAAAAAATGGTTATTCAAAAGGAAGTGGAAAAGTTATAGGAGACAAATTCCATCGAAGACGTCAGGTACCTCGAGTGGTTGGAAAATGTAGTTATGGTTAGAAAGAGGAACAATAAATTACGAATGTGTGTCTATTTCATGTACATAAACAATGCTTCATCGAAAGACCATTATTGGTTTCCATGGTTTGATCATTTGGTTGAACCAAATACCAAGCATGAAGTTCTCAGCTTCATGGATGTAACTCCCCAATCCGAATTTATGGGTTGCCCATGGTCAACGAATAGCGACCCAAACATTAGGAGTGAAGTGCGATGAGACAACCTAAATAATGTTTCTAATACATTTTTATTTAATTAACATTTCACTTGTTACCATGTGATTCCATTTCAAATCAAGCCACGTGAGGCACCCGTGGGAATCATCCATATAATCTAATCATACAAAGCTACTAACTTAAATTAAAAAGAATGCTTACCTGTGTAACGCTCTAAAAATATAGAACCACATACAAGCTATCGTAACAAAGAAGAGGTTATGAGTCGAATGCCCAATTCAAAATACAACAATGCAATATAAACTCGAATGACAGAAAATAGACTCTAACACATTTACATTCGTGCACATGCAAATACTATGTGTATATGTGTGTGCGTGTATACATACACACACAATAGCGAAATGCCCGTGCCTGAAGGTACGACAAAAATTTCCAAAGTACGTAATTGCGAAACATTAAAATTTTTAAAAGTATGTAATTGCAAAACGGAAAAAATTTCCAAAGTACATAGTTAAAAAATGTCAAAAATATCGTTGTCTAACCAAGCAATGTGTAATTTAAAAAACAATGACCATCGTCTTTTTTGTTTATAAGACTATTAACCCTGAGGCATAATAATAATTTTTCGCCCAAAATTCGTACATCTGCTTCTGACATGACACCTCCATGAACTACCATAAACACTCCAACTAACAACACCAAAACCTAAAAGTGAAGCAAGGTAATGGACATAAACACTCCCAAAAATAAATGAGGAAGATTTGTTGTTATCAATAGAATCACCCATATAAACATACACATAATCACATTTAAACATGTCAATTGTGTATAGTATACACGTATGAAATATAGTTAAAATCATTCCCATCATTTAATGACATATAGTCAATCATAATTAACTGGTGATACCTTATACAATCCATTTACTTTTTATCAGTGGAGAAAATTATTATTATAAAAAATATATGCAGTTGAGTTGTAAAACAATACAATATACCGGAATTAATATAATTATGATGAGTGATACAGTAGAAACATTTCAAAACAAACATTAAAAAAACCAAAAAAAATTTCACTCATTACAATATATACAACTATAGCAATTGCTACTTCTTTGACAATCTTCTTCATAAAATTTACTCCTGTTTGTCATAGTTTTAATGATTAAATGTAGATCTGTGGTGTGAAATGTTGGCACGTTAGAAATGGATACGAAAATGATAAAACTACTAACAAATAAATTAACAGATAATGTCAACTTATTTATGTTAAAAACTACACTCACAGTTATAGTGAGGTTTCGAGGTTAAATGAAAGCCTTATTATTTAGCATAGTTCAAACCCCCTAATGATTGTTGAATAAATCTATTTTTTTACTATCATCTAAACCTAAATGGTTCCATTTTCCTTAACAATACACTAATAATGATACCTATACTTAAATACATTAAATGATAGAAAAAACATACAATTAGTACAAATGCATTGAAGATGATAAAAAAAATAATACAACTATTTCATTGGCCTCTGGTAGCAATGTAATAACACAATTATTTATTCATTTCCATCAGTTATTCACATTGTACTTTGGTTAAAAGATAATAATTAATAACAACTCTACCATATTATTACCATAACCAAACAAAAATAATTTTAGAGACATATATATTTCATAACATATATATGTTGTCTGAAAGCTTCTTGTAAATGAATGTCTCTTGTTCAGTGGGTCCGTGTAATGATTAGAAGATACTCTTTTGGTACATACAACAAATCAAGCAAACAAATCATTATGTTAATCCTTGGGCATCTCTATCACAAACAGCATAAAGGCACTGTCCCAGATATCGACTATTTTAAGTACTAAAATAACATGGAAAGGGATTACAAATTGTAAGCTTATGTGCCTTGTCTCTAACATATCAAAGGTATTCAAGAAGACATCGTTGTTTCGAATATTTCTAACTCATTCTTTTTAAGAGACTGACTAATTTTCTTGTATGTATTTTGCAGAAATATTAGTAACATAATTAGGATAATAATATGCAAAGATGTGCAAACATATATGCATAAGATAGTAAAAACATACACATTGAAGAAAATGTGAGTAACCATGGTTTAAATTCAATACAAAAAATATTTATTCACCGTTGTTTAAAAAATAGTCGATATCTTGTTGTAACTCTGATACCTCTCAAGATTCGTTACAAATTGTCATTAGGTACTCCCAATACCGGGTCATCATTAGAACATCGACACGGGACATGAAAATCTTGTTGATGTACTAAAAAACAAAACACAAAATCTGTTATCAGTAGAAAAGTAAATATCAGTATTCACAATGACAAAGAAACAAAGGACATGTCGACGATCTTAACTCGCATCCATTCATCTAATATATACCTCAAACTTCAATTAAATTCATGATATTTTTTAACTTGTTGGAAAAAAAATTTGAAATGTAGGGCATAAACATACATATAGACACGCAAATCATAATTTGTAAATGAGATTGTGTTCATTTACTTTCAATAATGATCCAACTTTACGAAATAGAAAAGGAAAATCAATACTTTGATGCAATGAGTGAAAATTCTTACGCATATACCTTGCAGTGAGTATTTTGGTTTCAATAATGATATCGAAGAAATGAATATGATTACAAAAAATGAAAGTGCACTAATATTAACATCTACCCACACTATTTCATAAATAACATAGAGCATAAATGCACTGTGATGCCCATTATCTTAGAGATGACGAAAGAAATCTTAAGATAACAAAACAACCATTGAAAAGAAAATTATATCCTTCAAATTAGAGCAAGGTGACACATTGTGTTAGTCTATTTAGATCCACAACAAATTGTTAAAAAAAAGGGATTAAATGAACAAAAAGAAAATATTAGTTTCGATCACATAGAGACCATGATATTTGAGAAAACTGACCTGATATATATATATATATATATATATATATATATATATATATATATATATATATATATAACCAACCACACATTATCTTTGGTTCATAATCTAAAACAAAAAGCTATGCCACATTCAACACTTTATTTTAACTTGCATAATAAAAAAGAAGAAGTCATATTAGAGGTAAAGTAATTATAAACATATCTCACATTCCATTAATTTGTGTTTTAAAAAAGTGAAGCTTAAAATTAATGTTTTATCAATTAAGTGTATAACTCATACATTTAGTTTAAAAATTAGAATAAAAGCACATAAAAATCATGTCAGGTCTATATATAAAAAATCATCATGAACCTTAAATAAACATCTATATAAGAGACCTAAAACAAACCTAAAAACATGTTTTGATATTGACTTAACTACAACCTTAATAATGATAATAAATGAAGGAAAGGACCTTTACATACCTTACTCACATCGGCTTATTAGACTTGGGGATCCCATAATGCGAATCCTGTGATACCCCGTTTACAATTATAATGGGTGGACAACCCTATACTATAATTAGTCAGGAATCTCAAGTGGACCATTCTCAACATCTACTGACGATACTAATACAAACATAGATAACAACTCAAAACTATAAAAAGCAGGTGCAAAAAAAATGTTAAAACATACAAAGCAATAACCAATCAACAACATAATAACTACCAAACAAAATAACATATGCACATGGCATTGAAAATGAGAAGTAATTCTAAATTACATCACTAGTTCACAAAAGAAAATACCCGAATATGTTGTTGGGTCATAGACAATACAATAATATGAGAGAAGAAATATAAAATTACTATCTAAAACACTTGGGTATAAACCCGATATACGAACTGAATCCTAAACTATATTTACAAAAGGATAGGAAATGGCTATATCAAAATCCCGCGATAGTCCACTACTCCCACAGCTCTACGAATACACTGGATAGATAACATCAATGGCATCCTTGCGGAGGAACACCTAAATTAATACAATGTATATATATACCAAAAGGAAAATATAAACGGGTCAGAGCTCGAGGTGTGAAAACATTTTAGCAAGTGCATTAAAATGCATAATAATTATAAATCAGTTATAACATGATTTAAGGTGGAGTCTCACTCTCCTGAGAATCCAACTTACCCCTCAACTAGTGCGTGCACCTAAACTTATGCACATGATCCTCAAATAACTACCCAACTCTTTCTAGGGACAATACATTCTAACCTAGACCCACATCCACGATTGCGTAACCCATCATCTAAAACAAATCCATAAACTTCCTATCTTAACTAACCCCACGTGCATCTAAAATTATATTAACTTATAAATATACATATACACATCTCTACTAGAATTTAGCAGATTCTAGTTATTAATTACACGTGTTATTATCATCTAAATGCTAAGGACAAAACATCTCCCAGCTCTCAGCATTGCACTGCATTTCATATGTGGGACATCTCACAAAGCGAAATCCAAAGAAGGAACCCCTCGATACACTACTCCTTGACAATGTTGATCATCGAGATTCATTATGCCCTCAATGCACGACGCATATAACATTCACTAATAAATTGAAATATTTCTCCAGATTATTTCCCCTAATGCATTATTCCACTAACATATAAATCTGAGTACTAAGGACTAAAATTCTCCCCACTCCCAATATTGCACTGCCTTTCGTCCGTGGGACGTCTCGCAAAGAGAAATCCAAACAAAGAAGTCCCACGATACACTACACCTTCACAATAATGGTCGTTGAGATTAATTATGCCCTCGGTACCCCACGCATAACAACGAATCCATATGAGGAGCAATAATCCCTAATCATATAAATAAGATGTTGCTCCGAACCTTTTAGGGGTCTATAACATTACTCTAGTTAGAAAAACACAATCATACAACTCTAACAATCCAGTACACATAACACAATTAGTGTACATATAAATATCCAAAATTTAATCACACATGGATATACAAAATACTTCACAATGCTATCATCTTTCAGTTTTTACTCACTTTATCCTGGGTTACCATATATCGGATTATTATCGCACTGCCATGGTAAATAAAACAAATCACAACGTATGGGAAGCGATCATAGTTCCTAATCGTAAAGTGAGAACGAATCATACCGAAAACTTCTCACCCCAAAAATAAAATCACATAATAAATAATGGAGGACTATGACCTAGGGACTATACGCACCCTGCTCCTCAAGCCAGGGGCCTCACCCACATCGCGCAACTTCCCATGATAGCTTTGGAGGGTATTCCCACACAATAAGTATATATATCACATTAGATATATATGAAATCACATCATATAAATTCAACCCATCACACGAGGTATATACAACTATGCCATATAGGTATACATACTAAATTACTCCAAGAAGTGAATTCATTTAGCATATAACTCTCATTATACTAATCATTGCTAACTCGCATACCTTACCATAATTTCACAATACGATCCCTCAATTGAAGCTCACCCATTACACCTATGAGTATGCAAAGTCTCCCAATTCAATCAACCTTAAGGATACCATCTATATCCGAACACACATCGATCAACAGTCATTATCCCCAATCCATATTATGGTTCAATTGATCATATGAACCCTTAACGTTATCACCTTAGTGATTCAATCCAAAAGTCCAACATCGCTAAGCGCATCCTACTTCTCTTATTGACCCATAATTATCTCCAAATAGAAATCTCAATGATAGTGGGATTTCCCACTAGTCGATACGATAATCTCCAATCGGTATTCTCCCGGAATAACTAAATATGACCCCAAGAATTCATCATAACGAAAACTCCCTACAAGTCTAAAAAATATACTTCTCATAACTTATTTGAAGGTTCCCAATCGATAAACCCAAATGAAATGAAGCAAAACTCACTTTAGAGAAACCTCGCAAAATAACCTTGTTTCCTAATCGATTCGGTCCTAACAGCAAATCGATTCGGCCGAATGGGACCTGTACGTATGCTACATATCGAATCGATTCGCAAGGGGAGAATCGATTCAGCTCTAAATACCTATAAGCTTTGCAACATGCCGAATAGATTTGGAAGGGGCGAATCAATTCGGTTTGTTCAGCAAGCTACGAATGGGTTGTTTTCTCCAAAACCCAAAATATCTAAAACTCATTTTTTTATTCATCTTCTCCCCATCAATCTTCAAAACAAATATATATATATATATATATATATATATATATATATATATATATATATATATATAACATCAAAATTCATTATATTTCTACCCAATAAGTTTTAAAACCAAAAATCCATATACCCACACCTCAAATGCAAGATTTTCCCAAAATCTAGGTTTTGACATATTTAACCCAAAACCAATGAATTTATCCACAAATCATGAAATAAATGATGCACAAGAATTATTTAGCAAGTTTAATCACTTGCCTCAAGGTTGTAGAGTCTGAATCTTCCTCGAAATCGCGGATTGGCCGAAATCCTCAACCTTTTCTCCTCTTTCTCTTCTTCCTTTCATCTTCTCTCTTTCCCTCTAGGGCTTTCTCTTTTCTCTAAATGAGATTATTATCTCCAGTAGGCTTAATAAGCCTTAAATCCAAGATAACCAACTTTAAATGATAATACACACTTTAAATGACTATGTTACTCCAATTCGAGTCAAACGAACTTACAAATATTCTAGAACCCAAATAAGACCCAAGTACAGTCATTTCGACTATCTCGACCCTTCCGAGATCAACCTCACACTAAGAATCGTCATTCAAAATACTTTCTAAAATACTCAAATTTTGACCTCAATTGACACTCTAAAATTTCTCCAATAAAAATGAATATTATTTCTCCCAGATTAATTAAATTATCAGTCCTGAAAATCGCAGGGTATTACAAATCCCAACTATGGAAATTCACTTGCTCAGGGGAGTTAATGATGTATTTAAGGTGAAAACATAGAGTCATCTAGTTCTCATTTTAAATACATCAATTAAGGTTGATCTCAATTAACAGCTTATCTAAAATGTTCCGATTAAAAGTGGAGTTCCACGTGATGGTTCGAAGTCTAAGGAAAGTCCAAGAACAACATGAGAGATTTGTGTGCCGTGGATGATGTGAAGCATTCTTATGAGTATTTCAAGCCATAATTTTGGGAGAATTATAAAAAATTCTAAAACTTTGTGGTACTATAATGAGATTATGCATAAACATAAAAATATGTATACATAAATTCCCAACCCAATAAAAGAAACACAAAAGCATATGAAATGTACACATTACCTCTGAAAATCTTAAAGAAAAGTTTATCATATAGATCATATCTCATATGATAATTGTTATATGTACCATCAACTTCATTTAAGAAGTAAAAAATGGTAGTGTTAGAATAAAAGAATATCCAAATTTATACAGCCAAATAAACTTAACTTTCTCCATATCTAAAAGAAGAAGCCAATGCATTGTAGTGTTCATTCTATCAAAACTGAATATAAACTCATGGAACCATTTTAAGAAACATTAGATGTGCAAAAAATCATCCTTATAATGGATTGTTTTACTTTAAGTCTTCAGAAACAAAAAATATATATCCATACAGGGAATCTAATACCCTAATAATGACCCATTGTTCAGAAGGAGAAAATGTATCATTTAAAGTCAGATTCCCTAAATTATTACTACCCATATCAATTTCCCAAATATCATCGTAATTACTTGTGTTTGTGAAATTCCTCCAACAAATTAGAATGACAAGAGAACCATTATAAAGTCCATTAGGCCAAAAATGTGCATAAGAAAATCAACTATGTAAATTTGAAAGAAAAGAAGGCAAAACAACTATTTCTGCTCTCATCGGTATTATATTATTGTTATATGGAGTTAAACTTTAGGTTTAATGTCTTTGTGTTTGTGTATCCTACCAAAATTATCCCGCAAAAGTGTTTTGTAGTTTCTATTATATTCCTTTTGTCAAAGTGAATTGGATTTTAATCAACTTTAAAGTCTCCTTTCGGTTCAATTTAGGCCAAACAAAGAGGATTATCTGGTGTAATAGACCTTCACATAGTGAACCATCTTTCAATTGATGAAAACAAAAGATTAATAATATTAATTAATTTAGTCTGAATGTATAAGAATTATTTAATAGATTTAAGGAACTCAATAGTGTATGCACTTTTAGAATTCAATAATATTCATTTACTCACAAAAATATGAACAATCTATATGAACAAATTTAACTCACAAAACACAGAGACATTAGGTACCATGATACGATCAAAGGACTTGTAAGAATCCATGGGAGTCTAATGTCTAAATGAAGTGGTGAGTGGTGGACAATGAATACCAGATAAAGTCATATGCAATACTTTTATGAAACCTACCAAACATCAACCTATTAACAAGACATAAATGAACTAAATAGGAGGTAAATGAATTTTAACAATTATTGATAAAGAAAATCTTATGAACTTAAGATCATTTGTATTAACTTCCATGATAAATGCAACCAATCCGCACATCGCCATATAAAAAAAACTAAATATTTGGACTTAATATTTGTGGAATTGAAACAACGGCCAACATCCTTGACATAACTCTCACGAAAATAACTAAATGATTATGACCAACATGAAAGTCGAATTTGTAAGTGATAGCATCCTCTTCATTGGGGGGGGGGGGGGGGGGGGGAATAACCCATTTTCAGAAAATAAATTGGTTGAGAATACAAACCCGTTGAATGCTAAGATTTCGTAGATGTATGATATTGTCAAGCCGTTGGTATGCATTAAAATTCATAGAAGAATACATCCCCATGTTAAAACGCATGCACGCATTACTTCTTAAATGATGTAAAGAACTTTATATATACCACAAATGATATATATATATATATATATATATATATATATATATCATTCTAAGAGTGCTTCTTAAAACCTAGTTCAACATTAAATATATAAGATTTTTAATCATGAATATTAAATGGAAACATAGTGAGTTAGTGAGGTATTGGGTACTTAATATTTTGTTATATTTTCTCCCTTAAATCGTCAACATCAATCTCCGGAGCTTTGTACAAGACAGTGGGAATTTTAAATGGAAAATTAAACATATATGCAATATCTAAATAATACACAAACTTTCGGTGGTGGTGGTGGGGGGGGGGGGGGAATTAAATATTTAAATCTTCAATAACTAAATCATGTATGTGTTTTCTGTAATACAAAAATCAAATTTACTTTAATGCAATAGTTCAATCTAAAAAAAAGAATTGAGGAAGGTAATAAAAGAGGATTCAAACAACATGTACAAACATTGGTGTCAATCCACTAAAAACATGACATATTCAGCATACCAGTTGTGAAGAGTTCAAAAAAGGAAGACTAAAGGTACTACAACTCACTAATGCAATTAAATGGTGAACCTGAGGTTTGTGTAGGTGACACAGATTCACTATATATGAAATAATCATATAGCTATTTTAGGAAATAGAAGCTCCATAGAATTTGCCTAGTGACATTGAACGAACTAATAATGACATCGATTTCCATTCTGAACATTTATTTTTTTAAAGATAACCCAACATAAATTGAAATAATTAATTTCAATCACATACATAAAAATAAACCATACCCAAAATACGTAAAAGTATAGGAGATCGATTGACCCATTGAATCTAAAAATAAGAGGAAAACCCATGATCTCTGCACATTGTCACTTTTTTAGTTATATGAGGAGTTTTGTCATAAATCTAATACAACTCTCATAAAAGAAATGTGAAACTGCAATATTGAACCATATTGGTTGAATAAACAATATATAATTTAGATCAAAACAAACAAATAACAATAATATCTTCCTAATATATAAAAGTTCTCCTAGATTTGTTAATATACTATTGCACATCACTTGCCAAAATGTATAACATAAATAGATGCAAAACTGCTTTGTATTGTAAGGACACAATTTTCATCATCCTAATTTTACATTGAGTGTGTCGTATACTGCTATAACTGTCTAAGGAAGCTCGTGATCATTTGTTCAATATGACGGATCTGAATATCAAGTTAATTCAACAATGGACATCTACGAGATTGATCTTTGTAAGGATTTTTATTAAGTTTTGAAATTATTGTACATTTGTAATGGGATATTTTTCAAAACCCGTTTTCTATCAAAATGAGGTATTTTTCTATGGAAAAATAATATTTGGAAGAACTATAGGAGAGCTTTATAAAATAATAATTTTTCACTTTTGCCGTTGAAACGACAAAGAAATGTCATCCAAAAGACAGGCCATTGTCGTTCAAATGACCCATTCTTACGACATCTCATGCTGTTCGATAGGTCATGACATAGATCGTTCCCTGTTTACATCAAATGACCTAAATTGTTTTAGCTTTTAATAGGTTGTTTCTTGGATCGTTCTAATGACATACAATGTTGTTCAAATGACAAAGCCACCTCAAATATTTTTACTTGCCTATAAATACATGTTTTGGAAGACTTTTTCATTAAGAGTTTTTCTAAGCAAAAACTGCAAATCTGTAAAATTTTAGTCTTCAATTTGTAGGGAAAAATCATGTTTTTGATTCACACAAACATCCCATATGCTTTTGTGAATAGTTTTGGAACACAAAGAACATCTTTGTTGAAGTTTATCTTATAGGAAAGATTTATATACTACTGGATTGATAGTTCTCGTGGGAGCTATTTGCTGCCGATCGCGGTCATTGGGGATGCTCGTGGGTAATCACTGCTGAAGAAGAAGCTATGGTTCTTGATGTTATTGATGGAGTCTTTACTGGTGCTAGGCTGTGGTCTCTGTGAATTTTATGCAAGAAATTCATTACAAATTTCTCAATGTAATTGTATGTTGCGATTGAGTTAGATAGTGAAATAAAAGGTATTTCCTGAAAGGGTTTTTTTCCTAAAATTTATTTTTTCCTTGATTTGTGATTACATGTTTGACTTATTAACATAGGTGCATGATTAGGGTTTAATTAATTTAGATGAAGATTGAATCTAATTAAAAAAGTTCAAAATTAAAAATTTACGAATTCAATAAATAATTGATATCACGTCTCAAATTGGTATCAGAGATTTATCTCAAGATTTTTACCTCTTCAACTTGGTATCAAAGCCAGTTGCTCTAAATTATTGAGTGATCCTTCGTCCACAAAATTTTTTGCGATATTAATCGTTTTGAAAAATTTGACTACACAACTCTCTTGTGCTATATTTTTTTGTCTCACGATGGATTCTTATTTGAATTTGAAAATTACTGAAAGAATTAGATTTCTGGAAAATTGTTTTAAAAATGTTTTAGAACATTTGCTAACCATCCAAAATGAAGGAGATATAGTTCATGAGAAGTTTTGTGCTTTATATGATGACTTAAAATCTTTAAAAGTTGGCAAAAGTAAGAGTAATGACAGAGTCGTTATTTTAGAAAAAAGAATTAGAGGATTTATAAAGGTCTAGGATTTGATTTTGTGCCAAAGAGTATCAAAATATTTGATTAATGATTTTAAGGCACATGAGAAGACTCTTAGGGATAAGTTTTCTTTAATTAAGTGAGAGAGAGAGATAACCTTCTAGGCATGATTGAAAATATAAAGAAGGAGTCCTTAAAATTGAAAGAGTCCAAATCTTTGTCTGAGTTTAAAATTTTGAAGTTAAAAAAATGATTTAAAAGACTCGAGTAGGGCTAATAATGATGGTAACGGATCGTCCTATTCTCCTGCTTTGAGTGTTAAATCCAAGATCATAATTTGATTTAAAGGGTCAACCAAAACCAAGGACGTTAGAAAAGATCAACCCATAGGTAACATTCCTCTAGTTTACACATGTTCACATTGTGGTAGGAGAGGTCACCTAAGGCGATTTTGTTTTAATGTTAGAAGAGCTCCTAGGAATTTTAATAATAGTGTTATGTCAATTCCCATAACCCATTGAATTAGGTATACACCGGTTTGGGTTAGGAAAACCATTTTGGAGATGCTAAATGCTAGTTTGGTTTATTCTCACATGCTTGCACATGATGCATCAGATCCTATTTCATATCGTTGATTGCTTCCATGGTTTGTTTATCATATGCTAGTTATGATCCATGATATATTATTGCTAGTGTAATGAAATGTGTACTTTTGTATGTATTTATCTATTTTGATATATTTTTGGAAATATACAAAAAGGTTTCCTATTTTTTGAAGGAAAAATTGGAAAAGGCGAAAAAGATTTTATTTTGATAAATTTTTTGAAAAACACCAAAAGATTTTTGTATTTCGTTTTACATCGTTTATGGATGGACATTTAGGATGACCAAGTCACAACTTCATTCCATAACCATGTGACTATTTGATAATGTTTTGAGATGATACATAATTGCATCTATGAGCTCTATAATGTTTTGCATCATTAAGATGAGATTTACGATTACTTTTTACCTGTTTGACTCTTAGTCTCGTTTAATGAACACATGCGTGGATTTATTTTATTATTGTGCTTGTCTATCACATGTTGGTCTAAGTATTTTCATCTTAATCTTGTTTTTAAAATGAACCAAATGCGATAAAACTTTATAATGAAAGTAGTGCATGTAAGAATTGTAGCCCATGAGGAATTTGTTTATTATAAAAAAATGATAAGTTTACATGGGAAAGGGTTACGAAAGGAGAAAATAATATTTATGTGAAATCCACCTTTTCAAAGAGCCTAATAAAGTGTGGCATTGAAAAAAGTAGCCAAGGCCAAAATAGTTTAGTTTCATATGATCATTTAAAGGAAAGAATATAAGATAAATATGATCATTATTATATTTGTGGGATTTTTTTGAAATAAAAGGGTTTGCATGTCCTGACAAAGTCTCGAAAAGTATTACAAAGTTTTAAACGTGATTGGCGTGGAAATAATTTTAGCCTTTGATTTTGTTATTAGATTTAGTCGATATCATTTGAATTCAATCTTTTTACATATAAGGAAAAATTTGAGTACATTCGTTAGGAGTATACATATTCATTGTGATCATATGTTATGTATGCTTGAGTTGATTTTCTTATTGAATTTATTCACCCCCGTTCATTCCGTTTCCACGATTTGGTTATCTTAGTGTAAATTCATGGTTTCTGTTGTTTTTAAAATCATCTTTGGTTGAAAAAAAAATTAAAATGAAAGAGAGTTTGTGTATCCTTTTGAGTATATCCTTGCTTGATCGTTGTGACAACCCGCTATCCGAAATAAAGGGTGGCCAGCCCGATAGCCCGATGAAACAGGAATCATGGATAGATATCATTCTCAGCATCACACTATCATACAGAGTATCAGGAATAATCACCCAATATTCCCGAAAACGGGTTATCAAAAATTTTAGTTGGTAATTTAAAGAAAACACTTTCAACAACCCATAATAGAAGAGAGGGTGGAAACTCCCACAAACATATATAATATAATACAATAAATAAGA
Source organism: Sambucus nigra (assembly GCA_949130495.1). Taxonomy (NCBI): domain Eukaryota; kingdom Viridiplantae; phylum Streptophyta; class Magnoliopsida; order Dipsacales; family Adoxaceae; genus Sambucus; species Sambucus nigra. The sequence goes on along the minus strand of OX422218.1, from coordinate 24,874,409 downwards.
AAGGATCGAATAAAGCGTCGGTCGATACAATCCATACAATATACAATAAGTTCATGTGTTACATAGTACATCATTTATACAATTACAACCATTTGGGCCACACGCCCGAATAAAGACTGATCTTAGCTAGAAAACAATAATAGAGGCGTCTACACAAAATATCCCGTGATACTCGTAAAATGTCAAGGCTCCTCAAAAGACATAGAGAAAAGAAATTCATTACGGGCGACCTTGCGGCGGAACACCTGGACGAAAATAGAAAGTACATACACAACAAGAAAACGAAGAACTGGTCAGAGGCCGGTTTTATATGATCACTAGATAAATGACAAATACGACAATAATGGACAAGTAAGCATGGATGATATTCTAGCATGGTAACATCATATAAAGAACTAAGACAGTTAAATAAATATTAAATTGAAACCCAATTATACAAAGAAATAAAAGTACTTATAAGCCTTTTTCATCTTTCATCATTTTCAATTCCATCCTCTTTCCATTCCTTATCAGGAATGCATTTATTACCATGTGCTCTTTATGGAACTTATCTCAATAGTATGCTCTTTGTGGCATATACTTTGCTCTTTATGGCATTAATGTTCCATCGAGTCCAACTCGATAATAGAATAGTTATAGATATATATATATATAACGATTCTAAGACCGCCCGTTCGGGTTTTCCCACTGTGCGCGCCCCTAAATAACCATCATCTTCCAGGGCCTAACATAAGACAACCTGGGATCCTATCGCAAACGCCGGGAAGCGGCCATATGCCTGCGGGATAGTCAAGACCACACTCGGAATCTCCTACCCATCCCAGAAACATATAAACAAGCGCTCATATGGACTAGGACTATATCCACCCTACATTCATTAGCCAGGGGGATTCACCTCAAGCACGAACTTCCCTTAAGATGGTATTTAGAGAGGTGTGTATCATCCATTTTATTAATTTCCATTTCATGGTTCAGAAAATTATGGTTTACTTTATCCATTTTATATTTTATCAAATGCATTATGGTATACTTCACATCATCATAATAACCTCGAAGAATATTTAAACTCCCAAGTTACCTCTCCCAAATGTCCTTATTGGGACTTTATATTAACCCATCAAATGAGATCTAGTTCGCATTTACTCCTAAAGTCTCCAAATTCGACCTTAAGATTTCCTAGACTCTTATAGAACTACCTGACAAAAATAATGCCTAAACATTTTTTTAAACCTCCCCCTTGACCGGAACCCTAGATGAACCCCTTCGAGTCTAGGGAGTCGACCGAACTCAACTAATACTCTAAGTCCCTATTTTTACTTCATTTAAGAAGGTCCCTAAGTTCCTATGAAAGGAAGAATTTCAGGACTAAAAATAAAAATGTTTGGGAAGAAAACAGGGGACCGGTCGACCGGTCCTAATATCGCGGTCGACCGCGTCTCAAGATTTGGCCTAAGAAGAAAAGAAGAAAGTTCATTTTGGCAGGACCGGTCGACCGGTCAGGGGAGAGAGGTCGACCGCTCCATAATTTTAGGCATTTGAAAGAACCCTCTCCCGTAGACCCGGTCGACCGGTCTGCAAACCGCGATCGACCGGTCTAAGTAGACCTAGACCACGATTTCCTATCTTTCAAGAAAATCCCAAATCCAACTCATTTATTCTCACCCACACAACATAAATGCTACTACCACTACCATCAACATCAACAATCATTCAACTATCCTTTAATGATTCAAAACCAACCAACATCCAAACCCTAAACTAGTAAACCATAAACAAATACATCATTCTCACACAAATCATTTATCTTAAACCATAAATAGCAAGTAGTAAACTTGACTCAATGAAGAAAATGCAGATTTTCTTGGTGTTGGAGCAACAATCCTTCTTAAATTTTCAATATCTTCTCTTCTCTCTACTCTTTCTCTTTCTCTCTTTAGCTCTCAACGTTTAGGAAATACAATTAGGTGAATAGTGATTTACTCAAGACATAAATCGTGCCTTTAGCCAAAAATCCCAACTTAATTGATCAATATTGCGATAAAATAATACGCAATTGCATATTTAAGGCATAATCAGTCAAAAATGCCCAAAATCTTAAAACACATAATGGCACAATATCTGACTATCTCGCACGTTCCGGAATCAACTGCGGCCTCTAAATTATCATTTGGACATTTTATAATCCAATTTAAGTTCCGATCTCATTATTAAGCCAAATATCATTTTAATTCATGTGATATTAATAAACATAACATAGCAATATTCACCCATAATTATGGTATATATGCAAACTCATAGTGAATATTAACTTTTCTTCATTAAATTTCCACTCAATTCGTAATCCAAAACTTATATCTAATTACCATACCTAGTAATTAATATAAAATACGTTCTCATAAGCGAGGGTTATTACAAGCGTAATTGATATATTTTCTATGCTTATTGTGGCACTTCATACTTATTTTTTTTTATTATTTTCCTTGTCTATTCTGGGAAAATAAAAAGGTGGAGAATGAATTAGGAATTATGGGGGAGTGAAAGTTTGAATTGTGGAGGAGATTTAATATCTTAGCTTGATTGATTTACTTGATTTGATTTGATAATTGTTTATCTCATTTCAAACTTGATACATCACAAAGGTTTTTTTTTCTTATTATGTGTGGGACTTTGATGATCATTTGGAAAGAACACAAAAGAAGAGCAAGGAAAGCAAAAAGATTTGAAGAGATTTAAAGTGGAAGATTTTTTTGAAGACTAGAAATTTTAATATCTTTCCACTTTTGGTATCATGGGAGGGTATTATGTTTGTATAGGACATTATATTGAAAATTCGAATTATTTTTATTTTGTATCATCATAGACATAGGGGGAGATTTTTAAGGACATATTTTCCATCTAGTGTCAATTTATATGTATTGGCCTTATTCCGGACAAATACAATTTGAGTCGTAGATAGATTTTTACTTGTCACAATTCCCACATTGTCTATGACATGTTGTTTTGAAGACATATCAGCCAAGCTTGAAAGATATATCATGTCGTGTTTATTGGTGCACGTTATATGTCTTCCTATCACGTTGCATTTTGAGATACTATTAGGTATGAACGCATAATGTTTATGGGACTCGAAAAATGTTTTAAGGATGTTCTTTTGTTTAAAAAATATTTTAAAAGGTTAAAAATGTTTTTATAAGGTTTCAACTTCGTTTATTCTGAGATAAACATATTTAGAGTTGTGTAGATCTTTCCATGGAGTTTAGAAGGATAAAATGACATTTGTTGTCATTCAAACGACACCATCAAGTCGTTCTAACGACATGCACGTCTTATTAAAATGAGATGTGTAGAGTCATTCTAATGACATGCTGATATCATGCTAACGATGCGCTGACATAAGATTTTTTATTAAAAGATTCTTTTACTTAGAATTTCGAAGGGTGCAAAATAAAAAATATAGAAACATAACCCATTTATTTTTTGCACTTGTTTATATAGGTTTTCAAAGATAAAAACAACTTTTGTGTTTCAACATCCGAACTTTCATATACATATGCTATGAAGATCTTAGTTTAGCACCATCTGGAGTTTGTTCATCTATTTGAACATTCATTTCATCGAGTTTTGCGGTGAATAAGCGATCGACTCCATTTCCTGAATCATATATTATTGTCGTTGTTGTTTGGCAGAAAGAGACATATGTGGACTCGGGTGTTGTGGAACTCGTGTAGGTGGACTCCTGCGTTGAACTATGGAGGAGCATCTGAAGCATATAAGATCGTCATGGCTTGTGGGGTATCGATTTGTTGAGTAAGTCTATTGTCAATACTTTTTAAAACCATATCATAGTGATTGTTTGGCTTGAGCCATCCAAGGTTTTTTCCCTTAATGGGTTCCTCATACATTGGCTTGATTTATTTTACTTTCTAAATCACACTAGATGCATGTTTAGGATTAACAAGTTAAAAATAGGTTAAGTAAAATTGGTTCACAAAATTGGTGCAAATTGAAATTGAAAAATGTTTGTTTTATTTGGAAAAGTTGTTTTCACCTAAAGCACATGTGACAACCCGTAATCCGAAATAAGGGGTGGCCAGCCCGATACTCAAATGTAATAGGAATCATGGATGGATATCATTCTCAGCATCACAAATATAAACTGAGTATACGGGAAAACCACCCAATAAATCAGAAAACGGGTTGCCAAAAAGTGTAAAATTTTAAAAATGAGGTTATGAAAATTTAAACTAACAACCCAATCTGACAAGCAAGTGGAATTCCAAAAGATAACATATAATATAACTAAAACGAATGTACACAAATGGACCGAATAAGCTGTCGGTCCACATCTACATAAGACAACGTACAACAATATAAAATATCTTACGTAGTACAATCATTAATCAAATACAAATGTTTGGGCCACACGCCCGAGGGACAAGACCCGATCATATCTAGAATAACAAGAATGAAAGCGTCTAATACAACATCCTGTAATAACCCGCAAAATCTTACAGCTCGTCGAAAGTGCAGGGAACTTGGGAAAGTCAAGTCGGGCATCCTTGCGGTGGAGCACTTGAGCGGATACAATAATATATATACAAGAAGGAAGTAAACCGGTCAGGGCCGGGTTCTATATGATTTCTAGAAGAATAAAAAGCATGATAGGTACGAATAGTTACACATGAATGATGAGGATGATAATATGACATGTTATCTACATTTATAAGCAAGAATTGAAGGTAAAGCACTTTAATTTAAAACCCTTCCTTATTAATACAATTTCCATTTCCTTCAGACATTCCTCATTAGGAATAAAACCATATATTCGGTTAAGTCAAGAAGTTATAATTTCTATTCATTTATTAAAACTTCCCATTTTATCTTTCCATTCCTTATTAGGAATATCATTTACATCAAGTGCTCTTTATGGCACATATGTTATTCCCGTGCTCTTCCTGGCACATATTTATGCTCTTTATGGCATTTCATATGCTCTTTGTGGTGTTTATCAACCATTAAGTCCAACTTGATGAAAATATAGTTATATTAAAATATATATATAACGATATCTAAGACCGCCCGTCCGGGTTTCCCCACTGTGCGCGCCCCTAAATGACCATCATCTTCCAGGGCCTAGCATAAGACAACCTGGGCACCTAACGCAATACGTCGGGAAGCGGCCATGAGCCTGCGGGGTAGTCAAGACCACACCCAGAATCTCCTACCAATCGCAGAAAATAAATAACAATAAGCGCTCCCATGCCCTAGGACTATATCCACCCTGCATTCATTAGCCAGGGGGCTTCACCTCACGAGCGAACTTCCCTTATGATGTCATTTAGAGAGGTGTGTAACAGTAAATTAACATTTACATTTATCATCATATTCATCATAAATTCCATTTCCATTAATCATGAGATTGGTTCCTTTTATTTAAACCTAACATCATTAAACAACTGGGTTCATTCTAGTTGAACCTATTATCTTTAAACACCTATGGGTTCATTTATGCGAACCTAATTCCCATCGAATATTATCATTTATATTTCCTCAAATTTCAATTCCAGGCTAGGTCTCCACATGATCATTATGATCCTAGAAATTCCCCAAATTCATATAAATTTTGATAAGCCCATAAATCTCCAAGTTTGGGCATTTAACTTCCAAACTTCTAAAAGTTTGAATAAAAGAAGTAATGCCTTAACATTACTTTAAACCTCCCCGAAATAAACCCCAGATGAACCCATTTCTAGTCCAGGGTAACGACCGAACTCCATAACTACTCTAGGACTCTAAGTTTACTTCTTTAAAGAAGTTTCCTAGGTCCTAATCCTAAAGAATAAGGAGGAAAATCAAAAGAAAAAAGACCCCCAAATCTGCTGGAACCGAATCGGTTCGTACAACAAAATTTAGTTTCTGCAAATGCCGAATCGATTCGGTCTTAATCCGAATCGATTCGGACAACAAGACCTGGGATTCTGCATCTATGCGAATCGATTCGTCCAAGGGGCCGAATCGATTCGCCCCTGCGAAAATGCCAAGAATGGATATGGAGTCTTGAACTCCAAAATTTATCCAACTCCAAAACCAAGCCCAACCGAAATCATTGGCTGCAATTTCTACATCCTAAATCCATCTATCTACCAACCTTAAACATCATTTATCATCCAAATCCATCTTTAGTGGTTAATACCCAAAAATCCAATCAAAACCCTAACAATTCTAAATCATAACAAATTCATAAATATCAAGACTAATTATTCTACTTGAATCATAAATTTGTAAGTAGATTACTTGCCTCAAGTGTAAGAATCTGATTTGATGAAGAAGGAAGCAACAACAAACTCCAAATCTTCAATCTCTCTCTTTCTCCAAAGCTTTCTTCCTCTCTCCCTTCCTCTCTAAGATAACAATTTGGGGCATAAAAGGAATAGTAAGTCTTAGCAAGACTAAATCGGGCCATAAGTCTAAAATACCCAACTCTAATAACTAATGCGCGATAAAATAATACGCGATATCGCTATTTAAGCCAAAACCAGTCAAAAGTGCCCGAAATGCCAAAATACAATATGGCACTTATTTTGACTGTCTCACACCTACCGCGACTAACTACACTATCCACATCATCATTTGGGAATTTTATAACTCATTTTACTTCCGGTTTCATAATAAACCAAAATGTCATTTTAAATCCTTATGACATTAAAATCACCACATGAACATTTTATCTATTCACGGGGTAACTATACAACATTTTAGTAAATATTGACCTTGACATAACGAATTGATATCTACTCAACATCTATCATTTTAAAATTAATTACTACACATTGTCAATAAATATAAAATGGGCGATCAGAGGAGAGGGTTATTACATACTCCCCCCCTTAAGAGGGAATTTTGCCCCCAAAATTCAGGTATACCTCACAAGAAGAAGTGCGGATGCTATTCCCGCAAGTCATCCTTGCGACCCTATGTCTATTTCTCGATAAAGTGATGACTATATAGAACTCATCCCCCGAGGTACTACCGGCGACCCCAAACGTAACTCTACGCTCTAAGATAGCAACCGACTACACCTAATAAGGACCGTCACGTTGCATCTTCTTCGAAAAGAATGTGCCTAAAGGCACCATCGTATCCTTCGTACTCCCTTGCATGAGAGTCAAGGAACAAATTATGAACTTGCCGCAAAATGTTTCGATAAAGCGAGCGAATAGTTTACCGGACCCACCGCGACATTTCTAGGAAAGGTACAACGTCATGCGGTGCAAGTTTTCCCTTTCTCCTCGAAACGCATAACGCCCTTCACAGGCGATACTCACCACAACACTTGGTCTAATGACCTCAAACTCCAGATGCCTTCTTCTCGCATCGACTGAGCTCTTTCGTCGGTCTTGGTTATACGAGAGACTCATCATCTCGCACTTCTAACCAACAAGGGGGAGATCCAAAAAGATTACCATACAAGGCTTCTTCTACAGCGCCGTCCTAATAGTGAATCCACACAAATTCTATATAGGCGAATTCAGCGAGTGGAAAGCATTATTCCCAACTACTCTTAAAGTTAGGCACGCATATAAGGAGTATATGCCTCAGCATATGGTTTATTCTATTGGTTTGGTCATCTGTGAAAAATGATAAGAAGTGATTAACCATAATTCGATTCCCATGGCTTCTTGGAAACTTGCCAAGAATGAGAAACGGAAGTCTTTATTCAGCACAACAACCTTCCCCTGCCCAGCCAATAGTACTAGCGACGTATAACTTGGCACGATTCGTCATTACCTTGATGAACCGAAACGTTAGAACCGCGTGATTTCTCCATATCTGCTTTACTTAAGTCCCTTCCGTTCGGGACAAAATTGTCTTAAGGGAACGCACCCCACCCTCAAGATGGACTTCAATTTAAATAGGGGATAATACTCCTTACAAGTTTAAACTTGTGAGGCGCATTAACAATAGATCGATACTCCAGTATTATCACTCCCCATCATGGCAGAGACTTGCTAATGGAATCTACCTTCGAGCTTAACTACCTGGCTCAGGGGTGCGAATCAATTCACCCCTTCGTTACCTTTGTAACACTCTACTATGAGAGGCCTCATCTCCTTCGGCCTCAACTACCAACTTCTCAAAATCCTCCCACTTCTCATAACATGGAACCAATCCCTTTCTAGAGGTTACGCATGACTTAGTCATGGTCAACTCCCAACAACCTTCCTAAACTTACGTCCCATACTAAAAGACCCTACGTCCAAATAATCCTAAAGTCTATCTACCTATACCCTATCTAAGTCGTACACCTAATTCTAAGTATATCCCTAGCGCCCATGACCTTCCTCAACTTTCGACATTTGCTCAGTTTCGTGCGTGGGACGTCTCGCCGAAGCGAAATCCAAACAAGGAACCCTCCCGTTACACTACTACCTCGCGTTGTCAGTCATCGAGGGGTACAGGTCTAAGACACATGTTCGGGACCGAAAAGATTCTACAGCTACACACTATCAATTAAATAAAAATAAATAAATAACAACCCAACGCTCACCTTTCGTGAAACCCTAGGGTTATATGCCCTATAACATATATACATCTCATTAAATAGCCTTCTTATCAAGGTATAACCCGAAGTCTCAATTCGACTTCGTACCTCGATCTCCCTCACATCGATCAGAGGAGAAAACTATATGCAGCGCTTCTATGTCGCGCTTTAATAGCCATGAATCACCCTTCTATGTGATTCTCGGCTAAACTTTCCAATCCCACTTCCGACAATAATTTAATAAAACAAAATAAAATAAAAGGGAAGAATAGCATATCTCCCCTCACAATATCGTGAAGTGTTCATGCGACGGAGTGTCTCGCAAAGCGAAATCCAAACAAGGAACCCCTCCGACACATGCCTACTTAACTGGTTGATCATGGAGATAGAGCGTAATACACACAAGATAAGAGAAAGGAAAGGTGGTATATCTCCACTCCCAACGTTGTTAAGGTTCACTCGTGGAACGTCCCGCAGAAGCGGAATCCAGACAAGGAACCCCTCTTATACGCTACCACTCAACTTGTTGGTCGTGGAGATAAGGCATAGCAATCACATACTAATATCACATCATACTCGACCATGTTAAGGACGAGTAAATCGGCCTCAAGCAAAATTTAATAAGAGAAATTTCTACATACCTACAAACAAAAGAAATGAGCGAACCATTACCCATAGAACTCGATACTAATGAAAATACTCTCAGCAGATATTATGAAATCTGTAATCTGAGAAAAACTCGTAAAACAAATGAGAGCGTAACACCCGCATCGAATGACATATAACTCACGTATCTCTGAGTGAAAACTTACCCTCAATAACGGGTGGTGCCGGCAGGGCTGGAGGAAATATAGCCTCCCGATTATGACAAACACGCCCATACTGTAGTTGACCCTGCTGCGGAGGAACAACCATAATAGGTACCGGAGGTGGAAATTGAACACATGGCTGCTGCGGAGCCCGAGGGAACTGACCCCCAATCATCTGAGGACACTCCTTCTTGTAATGACCTGCCTCCCCACATTGGAAGCACCGTCCCTTCATGTCCTCCCGACCACGACCTCCGATATTCCTAAACTGGGAAAAGCCTCGGCCCGGACGACCTCTACCTCCAGGGCAACCCCGATCTGCCTGATGCAAAGCACCTTGTCCGTGCCTATTATTGCCCCTCGCAATAAACTCTCCAAGCTTCCCTACTTGCCTCATTTCAGTAGCTTTCTTGCTACCCTGCATATATAATCGATGCTCCTGGCAATGGAGTAAGGCTGCATTTATAACCTCGCCATAAGTCTGGAAAGCTGGGTTACCCAATAAGTGCTTTCGGATTCTCCAGTTTAGACCTCCCATAAACTTCGAGATCTTCCTCTCTTCCGGAGTCACCTCATCTGGTACAGAACTTGCTAACCCGGTGAACTCCTCTTCATACTCCGCTACAGACCTCTCCCCTTGCTCTACATCTTGCAACTTCCTCTTCATCTCCCTCTGAACAGCGGGAGGAAAATACTTAAGATCAAACAAAGCCCAGAACTCAATGATTGACATGGTGTCTCTTTGCTCTGGGGTGGTCATCGTCTCCCACCAGTGTAACGCAGATCCGACAAGCTTAAAGGTGGTAAGGACTTGTTTCTTATCCTCACTGCATTCTATCATTCGAAGGTGGCGTTGCATGTTTTTCTTCCATTGATTGGCTTTAACCGAATCCGTGCCTCCCTCGAATTCTGGGGGATTTCCCTTTAGAAAGGATTCCCTAACCCTTTCCCACAGAGTAAGTTTCGTAGGAGCTTGAACACCTGGAGCCCATGGCAATTGTTGGATCACCACGGTCATGGAGGCATTAACCGCTCCAGCCACTATGCTTGTTACATCCGCAACATTAACAGTCCCTTGTAGTGGCGGTGGAGGACCTACTTCCTTATCTACGACCTTAACACGTCTCGCCAGGCGACCTCTCTTTGACGGCATCTGAGATGGAAGAACAATAGTATTAGAATGCTAGTTAAAACAATCTATCTTGCAGAAGATCGCAAACATAAGCAACAAGGAGTCCTAGCATTAGGCCCAACATCAAAGAACGCTACGGTAGAACGAGACAAGTCCACACAGATCCTAGTACTCTAGAACCTGATGCTCTGGTACCATCTGTGACAACCCGCAATCCGAAATAAGGGGTGGCCAGCCCGATACTCAAACGTAACAGGAATCATGGATGGATATCATTCTTAGCATCACAAATATAAACTGAGTATACGGGAAAACCACCCAATAAATCAGAAAACGGGTTGCCAAAAAGTGTAAAATTTTAAAAATGCGATTATGAAAATTTAAACTAACAACCCAATCTGACAAGCAAGTGGAGTTCCAAAAGATAACATATAATATAACTAAAACGAATGTACACAAATGGACCGAATAAGCTGTCGGTCCACAGCTACATAAGACAACGTACAACAATATAAAATATCTTACATAGTACAATCATTAATCAAATACAAATGTTTGGGCCACACGCCCGAGGAACAAGACCCGATCATATCTAGAATAACAAGAATGAAAGCATCTAATACAACATCGTGTAATAACCCGCAAAATCTTACAGCTCGTCGAAAGTGCAGGGAACTTGGGAAAGTCAAGTCGGGCATCCTTGCGGTGGAGCACCTGAGCGGATACAATAATATATATACAACAAGGAAGTAAACCGGTCAGGGCCGAGTTCTATATGATTTCTAGAAGAATAAAAAGCATGATAGGTATGAATAGTTGCACATGAATGATGAGGATGATAATATGACATGTTATCTACATTTACAAGCAAGAATTGAAGGTAAAGAACTTTAATTTAAAACCCTTCCTTATTAATACAATTTCCATTTTCTTCAGACATTCCTTATTAGGAATAAAACCATATATTCGGTTAAGTCAAGAAGTTATAATTTCTATTCATTTATTAAAACTTCCCATTTTATCTTTCCATTCCTTATTAGGAATATCATTTACATCAAGTGCTCTTTATGGCACATATGTTATTCCCGTGCTCTTCCTGGCACATATTTATGCTCTTTATGGCATTTCATACGCTCTTTGTGGCGTTTATCAACCATCAAGTCCAACTTGATGAAAATATAGTTATATTAAAAAATATATATAACGATATCTAAGACCCCCCGTCCGGGTTTCCCCACTGTGTGCGCCCCTAAATGACCATCATCTTCCAGGGCCTAGAATAAGACAACCTGGGCACCTAACGCAATACGTCGGGAAGCGGCCATGAGCCTGCGGGGTAGTCAAGACCACACCCGGAATCTCCTACCCATCGCAGAAAAGAAATAACAATAAGCGCTCCCATGCCCTAGGACTATATCCACCCTGCATTCATTAGCCAGGGGGCTTCACCTCACGAGCGAACTTCCCTTATGATGTCATTTAGAGAGGTGTGTAACAGTAAATTAACATTTACATTTATCATTATATTCATCATAAATTCCATTTCCATTAATCATGAGATTGGTTCCTTTTATTTAAACCTAACATCATTAAACAACTGGGTTCATTCTAGTTAAACCTATTATCTTTAAACACCTATGGGTTCATTTATGCGAACATAATTCCCATCGAATATTATCATTTATATTTCCTCAAATTTCAATTCCAGGCTAGGTCTCCACATGATCATTATGATCCTAGAAATTCCCCAAATTCATATAAATTTTGATAAGCCCATAAATCTCCAAGTTTGGGCATTTAACTTCCAAACTTCTAAAAGTTTGAATAAAAGAAGTAATGCCATAACATTACTTTAAACCTCCCCGAAATAAACCCCAGATGAACCCATTTCTAGTCCAGGGTAACGACCGAACTCCATAACTACTCTAGGACTCTAAGTTTACTTCTTTAAAGAAGTTTCCTAGGTCCTAATCCTAAAGAATAAGGAGGAAAATCAAAAGAAAAAAGACCCCCAAATCTGCTGGAACCGAATCGATTCGCCCTAAGGGCCGAATCGATTCGCCCAAGCGAATCGATTCGCTCTGAAAGCGAATCGGTTCGGACAACAAAATTTAGTTTTTGCAAATGCCGAATCGATTCGGTCTTAATCCGAATCGATTCGGACAACAAGACCTGGGATTCTGAATCTATGCGAATCGATTTGCCCAAGGGGCCGAATCGATTCGCCCCTGCGAAAATGCCAAGAATGGCTATGGAGTCTTGAACTCCAAAATTTATCCAACTCCAAAACCAAGCCCAACCGAAATCATTGGCTGCAGTTTCTACATCCTAAATCCATCTATCTACCAACCTTAAACATCATTTATCATCCAAATCCATCTTTAGTGGTTAATACCCAAAAATTCAATCAAAACCCTAACAATTCTAAATCATAACAAATTCATAAATATCAAGACTAATTATTCTACTTAAATCATAAATTTGCAAGTAGATTACTTGCCTCAAGTGTAAGAATCTGATTTGATGAAGAAGGAAGCAACAACAAACTCCAAATCTTCAATCTCTCTCTTTCTCCAAAGCTTTCTTCCTCTCTCCCTTCCTCTCTAAGATAACAATTTGGGGCATAAAAGGAATAGTAAGTCTTAGCAAGACTAAATCGGGCCATAAGTCTAAAATGCCCAACTCTAATAACTAATGCGCGATAAAATAATACGCGATATCGCTATTTAAGCCAAAACCAGTCAAAAGTGCCCGAAATGCCAAAATACAATATGGCACTTATTTTGACTGTCTCACACCTACCGGGACTAACTACACTATCCACATCATCATTTGGGAATTTTATAACTCATTTTACTTCCGGTTTCATAATAAACCAAAATGTCATTTTAAATCCTTATGACATTAAAATCACCACATGAACATTTTATCTATTCACGGGGTAACTATACAACATTTTAGTAAATATTGACCTTAACATAACGAATTGATATCTACTCAACATCTATCATTTTAAAATTAATTACTACACATTGTCAATAAATATAAAATGGGCTATCAGAGGAGAGGGTTATTACAGCACACATAAAAAAGGGGTCTAAAAATTGGTATCAGATCTTTAGCTCATAGTTTTTACCTCTTCATGTATGTACCTGCTAAAGAAAACTTTTTAACAATGTATTAAACAAGGACATCAAAAACATAAAATTCACTTGATCCAAAGCTTTGAATATATCAACATCCACATACTAAGACCCTAGAACTAATAAGCAACCAACCAAAAAACTAACCTTCTAACCCCTAACTCAGAATTCAATGAAATACTTTCAAGTCGTAAAAGAGTTATAACATGTTTCACATCGGGGAAAATACACAGCAAACAAATTTAAGTAAATTAAATATATAACAACTCACTAAGAAAACATTATTTACCACTATCCTAGTCGTCAAACATAAAAAAGTAATAGTAAATGTTGAGGGTATAGAATATGAATGAAATGTTTTGTAGTTCAAATTAAGAATACAATATGGGTGGATCGACTTTGAAGATCCTAACAACCTAAATTTTGAATCAATTGAAGTTAGAGTTTAAATACTAATGTTAAACCCCTCAAAAATTTAGACTTACCCAGAAAAGTTTAGAATTACATATTGAAGCTCACACCTAATGTAGGCTCAAGTCTAAGCATCAAGTTGTGATGTATATAACCCCATGCAAAGCAATACACACAGATGTAAATTCCAAAAATTCCAAAATAATCAAATGGTAAACCAAAATTAACACAAAATGTTAATCATATACCATGAAGGTATTATAATAAATAATTTTCCAAATGTAATAAATATTATCCAAATTAAATCAAAGTCTTCTATAACTTATCACGACTGAGAGGATTTTTATGGATTTTTATGAATTCTATAATTTAAAATATAGTATTTTGGGCGTTACCAAAATACTACTTTTTTAGTTTGTACTTTTAGATTACCATATAAATATATCGGCACTAACAAAAATATTTTCCCAATAATATTCCCCCAAAGTCTAAATCAGTTTTCCTGGAAAATAAAATTAAAATTGAAAAGAAGCACCTATCACATAAATTTTAAATAACAAAATTATTAACTATAATCTGCTTATTAATTCACCATCCATTAATATCCTACATAAGATCTAATATGAGGAAAAATGAACCAATAGCAATACAGAGGTTAGATTAAGTTCAATTTTAAAATTAAATCACACACTTTCTAAGTCAACAAACATTTAGAGAGAAGAGAACCCAAAACATGAGATCTTAACCAAGAAGATGAGATATCATACTAGATAGATTGGGGTAAAATGTATTAGATCTGAATGAAGTACCAAAAATGGATCTGAAAACCCCCAAAACACACGTCATATCGGAGGGTAAGGGTGTATAGTGAGTGTAGGGTTGAGAGGAGAGGCGGCGGCGCCGAGAGGAGGAGGAGAATGCATCGTTTGACATAAAGCGAGATGATTAAAAAGAAGATTGTTAAAAACAAATTGAGAATTCATACATTAGATCATGAAAACAAGAATGAACACCAATGCTCACATTTATATATTGCCAAAATTAGGGGAAATTGGAACCTATGCTCACGATTACGTCATATGTAAGTGAGAGTTTCCATTCGAAACATCCTACAAAGTGGATTACTATTTTGAAGAATTTAAATCCAGAGCCTAGAAATTAACAAAGAAAGCATATTGTAGACCATGATTATTGAACAAATAAAATTTAAAAAAATGTGTTAGCATAAATAACTACATCATATTAAATGATTACAATTGTTTTGAAGATGCATGAAGATAATTTCTAATTTTTAAAATGGTGAACAATGAATTTAGAAGCAAACAAAATCAAGGTACCAGATTCCATGAAAGTTCAAACATGATCCTTGTAATCCGATTATTCAACCTGTAAAACAAAATCAAGAAACCTTATTTCATAAAGGTTAAAATATGAATACTGAAATTTTTTATTTTGTGAGAATTTTATCAATCAGATGGTGTATTTATAAAACAAATAGTGTTTCAAACAGACATCCAGATAGCGTCTATACTTATTAAAACACATCAAAACCATATTTAGGAAAGCTAAATGAACAAAGGAAAATAACAAACAACAAAAATAATTTTATCGAATGAACTTTTACAAAAGGGTAACTAGAGAGAGAGAACAACATATCCCTATATAAATAAAAAGCTTCGTTCGACAACAACTGAATGCATCACACTGAATATATGACTTTTGTTTGCATAAAAAAAACTAAATAACGTATAGTGATGTTAATCTAAGAAAAATTACCTGATCAAATGGGGCATTTCCCCAAATAATTTTGAGGCGCATATGGAAAATACAAAAGATGTCATCCATACATACAAATGATTCAAAAGAAAAAGCCCTATTTGGAACCACACATAGAAATATAAACAAAAGATCTCACATACTTACTCGGATCATGATTTAATCCTAACTACTATCTGCAAAGTAGAAACTTCAAATATGTAAAAACAGATTTCAAATGATAGATATAGCAAAAACAGAGTTCAAATGTTCTATTAAACAAAGCTCAAATTAGTACAATAAGAAAACCAAAGAAAAAAACCCTCAATACATAAGACCTAATTTGAAAATAAAATTAGAAACTAAAATTAAAGATTAAATTCCTAATTAAGCCCTAGTTTCTAATTTGTTTCTTCAATTTCATACCTAGTTTGTGATTTCTCTTCTAATGTGCAACTTAAATCTAAGTTCAAATGCATTTGAAACTTAAACCAAAGGTTAAACCACATAGATACAAGGTTAATCCATTCGAAACATACTGAGAGGAGTGGCACCGCGACGATTGGTGAGGGGGTGTGGAAAGAAGGGAGACGATGTGAGAGCTGCAATAATGGGGAGCCAAATAAGCGGGGGGAAAGGCATGATGGGTTAGTATGGGAGAGAAGGTTTTTGTTGGGAGCTAAGGAAGTGGTGTAGCGATTGTGGGTTGAATGGGTATTCTCTCATTTGCCATGTCATAATCCTCAAGTTTTGATATTACACAATGTTAAACCATTAGATTGTAGTCGATGGATCAATCTCAACCATTTATATTTTGGAGCAGTGAAAGACACTCTTCTCATATTATATAGATATATACGTATATACAGATTAGTGCATGAAACCATTTTATCCCAAGAACGTTACTTGTTTCGATTAATACATTTTAATCTTATAAAATAACCCATTTGTACATGGCTTGATGTTTGTTTCTCCATTAAACGCACCCAGTTGAATACTTTAGAAAAAAATACCATTTTTTGGGGGAAAGGCACTTCTTTTATCAAAATTTTCCATTTATTTAAACCACATTTACGGCAGTATTTTTCTTGAAAATGTCCTTTCAACACATGCAAGCATCGTGTTAAAAAATACTTATTTCTCTGTGATAAACCTTTTATAAAACATAATTGTGTTAATTATGTGTTAAACCTCTTTAGGCTGATTAATTATCCACTTAATCACCGCACTTTACCATTCCTTTATTTCATTGGCATTAGTCAGTTTCTCACATTACTTGTTCACATTATCTTTCGACCGAAACATCGATCAATTTCATTTAAGTTAATTTGTCTTTTCTTATATTCACCACACAACTAATCTCTTGACATGTTCTAATTTTCATTATCTATTTCTTAAATGCCTCCAAATAACTGCATCCTTTAATGAGATCCAAATCGCCGGCTACAATACCATATGCACTGGTCAGTATTCTTAGGTCTTTCACCCTAGGTCTTTGGGCCATTCTTAATTCCTTATCAATCTCATCCCTTTTATGTTATTGTGTTTTAAAATTTATCCAATATCCAAATTATTCCACTTTTACTATCTGAAGACAAAAGTCGAGGATCTCACCCCACAATGTGTTACATTTTGAAAATCACCATTTCTTGTCCTTTACACACTTGCATTAATTTTGCCTCCCAAATCACTTTCATTTAGGAAAAGTTTATATAACACCTTTTCCAATATTTTTATTTCATAAACATGTTCCACTTTATGTAAAATTACATTTTACCCATTTGTTTCCAAACTTGTCATTTCTCCATTTTCATAAGTGTTATTTCCCCAAAGCATTGTTATGTTACAGACACTAACTTCTTAAATGTTTGGCTCATTAACACTTTGGAATAACATACTTCTCAAGTTTTATATCCCTTTATTTCATTAGTTTCTTTTTCAAAGAAATAATGTGTCATAGTTAAGACTACTTACAAGGAAAGCACCATTTTCCATTATCATCACATATAGTCTTGAAAATATATATGTATTTCATTTTACTTATTAACAAACTTTAAGGTATGAAATTTTTATTTTCTTTATTCATGTTAAGACACATTAAAACCTTCACTAAACTTTTTTATATACTAGTCATAAAAATACTACAAGTTTACATATGGGAAGAGGGACTTTAAGTCCAAAAATACAAGAAAAGGCGTTTAACACATTCTTTACTCAAGAAATTTCATAATAATAATAATAGTAAAATGCTTTCCAAGACTAAAGACACATTTCGGTGTTCAAAATTATACATATGTCCACTTTTACAAAAATGCTATTTTTATAAGAAAACTCCAAGACTTTGCTCATTAAATATCTCAACAGGATAAATATTATTTTTAAAATATTTTATTTCGTGAAGTGTGTAACACCAACTTTTCTTGAAAAATATCATTTTACTCGATACTCTTGAAATCTTATGTAAACCATTTTACACAAACCATAAGAAATGACCTTCTTCAATCATGTATGCCTTCTACTATTTCAAACTCTAATTATAAGACCAATACTATGAAAAATAGAGTTCTCAAGCTAAGAGTCGAGTTTTCCACCTCAAAGGAAGCTTCAAATATAGTGGGTGAATGTAGAATAAGATGGCGACCTCCCACCTACTAAGGTGGTGTTCAAAGGTATCCTAGCTCCACTAAGCTCGTCTCATTGCATGATCCATGAAAACCCCTTTCAAACTCCATAATTTCATTTACTTTTCTTCTTCAAAAATCACCAACAAAATCTCAATCAATTTATAACTTGCCTAATAAATAAAAGGAATGGATTTTATGGGCTTAAAAATGGTGAAAATGGTTAAATTATGGAGGGCTAGGGTTAAGGGATGGTGATGTTCGGGTGGTAGGTGGTGGTTTATGGTGGAAGAGCTTTCAAGAGCTAGAGAGAGAAAAACTCTGATTTAAAATGACCCGAAATGGGCCTTATCACCCCTTAAATATTCCAAAACCCTTAGGGATAAAATAGCTTATTTCCCAATGCTCTAACCCTGAAATGATCTTCTCCATTGAGAGCTTGATAGATAAAAAAATCCAATGGTCTTGATTTTATCAGCATTTTCCAAATGTGTAGAAAATAATTTTACAATTTCCTTTGGAGGAAAATGGATCTCGTTCGAACCAGAACTACTATATCATTCGATCCAAACTGATCTCTTTCCGTGATAAATACATCTCGTTTGAACGAACTTTGAACAAGGTTCAAATGAGATTGAATTTTCCAAACCGAAATGTTTCGTTCGAAGGTCGTTAAAAGCATCATTCTAACGAGATTGAGATCTCATTTAAATGACACTAGATTTCAAAATGACCCTGAATTTTATCTAAAGTGAATTTAATGTCATTATAACTCCAATTAATTGACCAAGGCCATAAAATAACCAAAATTTGTGCATTGTTCATCTCACAGGGTCTGAAGCTTAAATGTGATCACATGAAGTCACCGAATTACATGAGGATAGTCAAAATCACATGGGCGGGTGTTACATTCTTCAATCCCTAGGAAATTTTTCCTCAAAATTATCAACCCATCAATTCGTCAAGTTCCTGAAGGTTATTTACTCTTATCCCAAGTCACGGGAATCTTTAAAGGCTAGGTTATAAAAATCGTCAATCAATAAGAAGTCATCATACGTTCTTTCACATGGACTGCCACCAAAGCACTCGACATGAGGAATATTCTAACATTCATAATCAAGCTAGCCATCAAAGTCACAAAAAAATCATCAAGTCTATAATTAATCAGTGACCACATGTAATCAGTCCTTGATGTTTCTTTGCTAGCACCGAAGGCATATCGAGACATCCACCGGGGTAATACTTCATAGTGATCGACACTCACCCAATTGTAACATAATATACAACTAGTATCTGATTCACCATTAAGAACCATTTCAAATCTTAGGGATACACATCTTGAGTTTCCTAGAATTCTTCGGTCATCTTGACCACATAGGTTCATGTATGCTTGATATTGACCTCGCATCGCTAGTCACTCACTCTGAGAAGCAACATACCAACCTAGTCATAAAATTGTGCATCGAACTAGCACGTTCCACAAGATATTTCTATAGACCTAGTATCATTCTAGGACTCTAATTATGAAACACTTATCCCAGTATTACACCAATCCATTCATTTTTGGAAAATAACAATGTGCGCTTTGTATTCTCAAATTTTAACACCTTAAGATATCATTAAATCACAATCCTACTCTTTACAATTTGTGCTACTAACCACCACACCACTGAATCTATAAGATTTCTAATTGTAAGGAAAATGGATAATATAAGCAAATCGTGCGACCGAACATGCAGACACACGTACATAGAAAATTGTGAAATAGAGAAAGGATACTTTGAAGAAAGGCTCACCTAGTTATCAAGATGCACTGACCATGCTAGGTCCACCCCCACTGTTATCGTGCCAAATCGCATCGTAGAATTAACACGATACTTTACTTGACCTCCACGATATAGGAAACATGGTCCTCGACTACGAGATCGAAAAGAACACAAATAATAAAAATGAATGAATAATCATTTCGATAGGGTCCTATCCGCATAAAATTTGCTATGGCATATGAAAGGTGTACCTACGCCATACACTTGAAGTTTGTGACTCCTCCCAGGTGTTCTCATCGAATCAAAGTATAGCCACATACCTTGTATTGTGTTACCAACCATGATAAATCAAATCATGAACCATTCATCTCCACAAGATGAAAGTAGCATATAACCCTATTATCCTTTGGGAAGTCAAATGCTGGACCTTCCTACTTAGGAATAACGCTTCCTACTTACATCCTTAACGATCATAAACCACTCTAGTTGATGAATGCCTAATTCCATTGTTATCCTTGACTTAGTTTGTCGCTCTAGTTATTGTCTACTTTATTGTACCATGATCGTCTACTTAAGAAGTGCCTAGTTAAGTGAAGTATTCACCTCATTATAACTTATAATGACAAAAGATCGTCACAACACCTATCTCTAAATTCTATCCAAAATAAAATTATGTGACTGTCAAACCAATTGCCATTAGCACTATATGGATTCCAAGTACTACTTAGGTTTACACTTACTAATTTAGATTAGTCTTGCATGATATGCCAAGAGATAATCCATGCCCTTCTAGGATTATTATAACTTACATTGTCGATACATATCAATATCCTAATGGTTATTTGATATCCCTTATTGGGTGATATTTCAAGCCCCTAACATAACACCATCAATTTATGATCCTAATGCATTTCTTAGAACACATAAAAATATAGTACGAAATTTTCTACACTAGTCATCATAAAACAAACAAGAATTATTTACAATCGTGACATTAATCTTCAATTACCCTTAGAAGGTTACCTCACCTATTTATATCAAATTGGATGACCTTTATAAGGGCTATATGATTCGACTCCTTAGAATTTTACCAATAACCTGAGATCATCACATTACCCTTAATACAACCATCATTAAAACAATTGGACGACTATGTCTCTAAGGATACCAAGCACACCTTGACATAAAAGTCATGAAAAAACTAAGATGTTTCATCACCTATGATCCTCGTATAGTATTTATAACCTACCTATTTCCCAATATTCATCATACTAGTATTAGATACCCACAAGAATGGCCCAAATTCCCCACACATATGCAATTATAATTATTGAACACCCCATGGCATCCTAACAAGTTGATTTCTAATCCTAAATATCCACTTGCAATAAGTCTTATGGATACTCTAAGGAGTTTCTTAAATCATACTTACACTAAAACTGTCTCGCGTTTAGCCATTACTTCGGCTGTTAAAACCAGATTACAAAATTTAGATAAAATCTTATTTCATTTTTGTTTGAAACCTTGCACTAAGTCTAACCTACGACTCTCTCCTTAAGATTTAATAAAGGATAGAAAACTTCCTTCTAAATGGATGATGCCATATACAAGGTATTAAACCATAGGCTAACATTATTAAGGATTCTAGAAGGGTGTTGGCTATTTTTTACAATCTATAAGCCTTTAAGTCCACACTACTGACCTAAAAAGGATCTTAATCCTAAAATGTTGCTTCATATTATCAGTACCACATCATGTGAGACTACAAAGTGTTCATTACCACGTCATTTTAACTCATCATTGCTACATATGCAACAAACTTACAACCAATAGCTCATAACTCCCATCATAGGTTACAGGATACAACTTTCGATTAACTATTACCAAGCCACTTACTTATAATGATAGTATTTTATCAACTAAGGCCCAAGCACATATCCTCAAGTAATGACCGGATTGCCAAATGTTTACAATATGACACTACCCCAAGGATCAAGTTTCCCTAATAACATTATCATTATTAATTACTCGTTAGTACCTAACCAAGGAACATTGAGAAAGCATGTGATCTAATGGAGAGATTCGTATAATTAATTACCACACAAACAATTTAATTTTTTAATAAATTTTATCCTCAATTAATTATGGTGTGCAAACTAGATGAATTCAACTTCCAATATTTAATTCAAGCATGCAATAAACACTCGTGATGAGAAAAAATCCATAAAAAGGGCAAAACCTTATAATATCATCACTATTAATAATTTTAAAACAATCGACTTATAAAGCACTTAGCTAAACTAAGTTAGATTTGCAGAGTCTTCAAAATTTCAGCAAATACTACTCTGCTCCAAAGTCATCCATAGCTAGCAGACCCACAATATCTATTGATAAACCTTGTATTCTTCTTCTTTAGTAGTGAAACCGGATTCATAAATCAGCAGTACAGAAAAGTTTCTATAAGGTAATTTGGCAAGAAATATTTCTTGTGATGTTGTAAAGTGATCTTCAATAATGCCAAGGGCTTGGAATGTGATTGGAAGTTTTAGATCACAAAGGAAAAATCAAAAGGTGTTTTTATTTATAAAAAAGTTAGTAAGTTGTCCAATCCCATTCATCCTTTTCTAAAGAAGGTTTAATAAAAAGAATAAACATAAAATATTTGGGATAGATATCTTTTAAAAACTAAATTTTCCCTGTCGTTCGAATGAAATGGTAAGTCATTCGAACAAATCCTAGTAATTCGTTAGAATGACTTCAAATGAAATCTTCAAACAACATTATATAGAGTGAAGGAAAATAGGGTCGTTTGAACTTTGAGTCATCTTGTTCGAACGAAGCACAATCATGTTCAAACAATACCGATTCTCGTTCAAACGAGGCAAAAAAAATTGGATCTTTTTCCTTAAAAAATTCAAATGCCTTTTAAGTAAAATAACATCTTAAAAATGTTTTGAAACACAGAAATGATTAAAAAACATTTTACAAACCACAACTTTTTCAATGAATGTTGCGACAAAAAATACCCCCAATCTTCAAAAGTCTTCAACATTATTTTTGAGTCTCGAGAAGATGTGTAGGTTTTGTGTTTGTGTAACGAGATATGCCTAACTAAAAAATAAAATATTTCTCAATTATAATCTTTGATATTACAATTCTCCCCCTTTGGCTATTATGTTACAAAGCACAATCCTAAGCCAAATTGAATCCTATCGACTTAAAAGCAATAATTACCCTCCCAGATTTCAAAAGAAAAATGGAATGTAATTTTTACAAGTCTTCGAAATGGACTAGATCTTTCATTTGGCTAGATTTGTCTTCATCTCATATGGGTAAAAACTATCACCACTCAAGCATAACGTCCTAAAAATATAAGAGAAATAAAATATCATGATGCATGCGAGGTTTAAATAGAAAAATAAACTCCCCCTAAATTTTCTCTCCCCCTTTTTGTTCGTAATGAAGAAAGGATTGGAAACTAGATATGAAACATAATCATCACATAAATAAGTAAGATAGAAACACATGAATATTCAAGTATGTACAAGTAACGACAATATCAAAGGCATATACCCACTATTTTTGTTAAATTTCATTTTTTCGAGTAAAACATAGAAACTGTACAGATAAAACAGATCATGGAATAACATTAGAATATCCGAATCATGAATGAAGAATGTCGAGGTGTAAAAAAAAATCATAGGTAAATCAACATAGACAGACATAACATATGTTTACGAAGTTTTGAGACATTTCTAACGAAAGTCTAAATATGGCCCATTATAGCATCATTCAACCAATGATTGACAAACTTAACTCTTTTGAACTTAATTGATCATTAACAATTAGGCAGGCATAATTTGGACTACATCATCCTCAGTTGGCATAATATTGTCAAACTAATTTCTTTCGATCAATATAAGTTGGTCAATGATGACCAACATTATCCTACGACATTTGAATTCAACATATTTCTACCTTATTCGACCTAAGTCGTTCAAATATGTCTCTAATGATTATGTTTGACCATTAACAATCAATTTTCTCACCGACAACCAACATTAGCCTAACATGGCTAACTTCAGTGTACTTCAGACTCTTTTTACATAAGTTAGACAAATTCATCTCTTATGATCATAGTTGGTCATTAACGCTTAAGTTGTTTGCCTATGACCAATATTATCTATAGACACTACATTTTAGGACCCCCTAAGTCTCTCCTTAGGTCCTTAGCACCTCCCCATTTCACTACAAACCCTAGGTCTCCCACTCAGTACCGATCTGGAGGCCATCAGACGCTCCTAGGCCCCGTTAGACCCCGATGAACTCTATCGCCAAAGTGAAATATCTTTGAATATTTTAAGGACTCTGAATACCCTATCCAAAAATCAGCCTCATGCATGAACCAGCATAACGATTTGGACGAACGAACCATCTTACTATCGAAAATCAATTCAGAGGCCACCGAGCACTCTCGAGCCCCATTTTGACCCCAATCAACTTCATCGTCAGAGTGAAAGCTCTTTGAATCTATGAATGTCACCAAAACCCCTTTCCAACGGTCTACCCTATGCATGAAATGGCATAACCGTTCGGACAAATGATCAATTTTCCCATAAAAATTGATTCAGAGTCCACCGGGATCCCGGGCTCCATTTGACCAAGGTGAGATCTTCATATCGAATGAGACTGAATGAATCTCTGAAGGGCGCTGAATACCTTTTTTAACGGTCTACCCCAAGTACGATTCTAACCTACGGTATGGATGAACGATTTGTTTTTCTTTGAGAGGTCATCGGGCACTTCCAAGCCCCCATTGACCAAGGTCAACTTTCCGAACGAAGCGAAACTCTTTGGAATGTCGAAGTACATCGCCTAAACTTTCCAAAGGTCCACCCCATGCACAATTATGACTTACCATGTGGATGAACAATCCATTTTCGTATGACGATCTCCCGTTCAAAAGACTAACGTGCACTTCCAAGCCACATTTGACCCAAAGTTAACTCTTGGACCCGGGGGAGGTCCAAAGGACTCTTGAAGATTTCTTAAATAAATTTATAAGGGTTTTCCCCGTGCATAATTCGGATTAATGGATTAGTATTTACAATCATTTTTCTAGAAAAGTCTGCACGAGACTCCCAATTGACAGGTCCAGATCCCTGCCTATCGAAAGTGTGTATAGGGTCACCTGCCGATAGGGAGGATAAGGGGAGTGCTGATCAGCAACCCCATGATCCTATAAAAGGAGGTCATGACCTCAGTACCAAAAAAACCAACACCTCATATCTATCAGCATCAAGGATCTTAACAACATTATCTCAAAATGAACGAAGTTCCCCATTTGAATTTCCGTTCAAGCTTACATTCCCATACTTTTCATTCCCAATTTAGTAAATCACATTCTCTCTCATCAACATTCATCCTCATTTAAGTAAATTCATCCAAGATCAAAAATCAATCTTCAGAGAGGGTCCAATTCCTTCCATCTCTCTTTAAATTCCTTGTTTTTTCATAAATTTCATTAGATTCATAATCTTGTTCCCACTTTGATTCATGCCCATTAATATCTACACTTTTATTCATATATTGCATGTACTTTATTTTCTATAAAAATGGACCAAAAACAAATAAAAGAGGGTTATACCCATAAATTCTGAACGGAATTGTCCATCTCACTTTTTCAAAACCAAAAACACATCTTCTACACACACACATCTATAATAAAATTCTATTCGGATCAATGGGATAAACCCCACCCTCATGCTACATTTGAACTACGTGTACTTTAATGCCTTTATACGCTACTAGGGATTTCAAATTATGTCCCAAGACTCGAGTCCAATTTTCCAATTTTTCAACTTCCAAATTTTAATTTTATAATTTTCTCAATTTCCCAAATTTCCCAATTTTCCTAAAATCTCCCATTTCTACATTTATCATATTCTTACGTTACATAGTATGCTTGTTTTAATTTCATCCAACATGTATTGTTGTTTCATAACAATGATCAATATCGAGATAAATGCACAAATCATATTTTTTATATATATTATTTTGGGTACATTTCTATGGATGACCTCACTCTACCTTTCCCATGGTGTGAGAGGAACGATTCCAATATCCATTATATAAACACGTGCACTCACTTCATGGAGAAATAAAGGAAAACAATAAAACTAGAACCTTCCCATTCTGTGACTTAGCCCGCGGACCTTTGATTTATTGGTTTTTTTACGCATCAGTTTGTCTTTGATGCCGCTCTCTCGAAGTTGCAACATGTTCTTTTGCCTGGTTTGTGCAAAATAGGCTGGCGACCCCATCTCTTTACATTTACCCCACAACGATGATTGCCGAAGTGCCCCAAAAAGGGCGCGAGACCGCTAATCTTTCGAGGGATCCTCCACCCCCTTCGCCTCAAAGATTTCTCGGGATGGTCACAATGGCGACTCTACTGGGGATTTTTTTCATAAAAGGGCTAGACTCTGTCTTCATGGGTGTTATTTTTCTTGTGTGCATATGCACCTACCTATATGTACCATTTCTCTCCTCCATTATTTCTTGCACATATATCCCATACTTGTATCACTACTCACTCACACAATTATAGAAATTCTCCATGTACACTTCACACCACATGCATCTAGGGTCACAAAAACCACTTAGAAATCCATGCTTAGGAATCACTAACACATAACTCCAAATATCACATTTGAATATATCCATGCTCACTTACACTTATCACGTTCACTAACACACACTCACTTGTAGATAATTACACGTCAGTCACTCTCACATATCCATGCTTATGTACATCGTCCCCCTTCTCGGCGTAAGGCTCAACAAGAAAGATACTCTCTCCATAAGATACTAATCAATAATCATACATGATACACACAACATCGCCAAAGAGCATTGCAATTGACTAAATTTTGTCCCGTAAGAGGGGGATGACTTTATAATGGGCATTGGTCGAACAGTTCCCCCGCATCATACCGCTTGATCGAAGTCATTACGTGAGGTATATCATAGGAAAATCATTCATGTACATCGAGTATATCAAATTTGCTCCCACATGTACTGTACCCATGAGGTGTATAGTGAGGAAATTCACATACACTCAGGTATATCAAATGTCTTGTCCACACATATTGATTTCCCTCAAAAGCAATACCTATATCATGGAAGTCATGCCAAAGGGGTAACCCTTACAATTAACATAACAACTGCATACCTGCATATAGGTTTCAAACCTAGGACACGCATATTTAGATTATCGGTTTTAACTTGACACTCTATCGAAATTTTGGGTTGGCATGCCACACAAATTTTTGCACAATTTTTAAAATGGGACCCTTCCCGTGAGTCTAGTAACAAATCGGACCACAGTTTTTACATATTCTTCAAACCCAATTTTTCCCAGGCTCGGGTCCCGTTCAACATTTCTCTTTTTGCAATTAGGCAAACCTAATACAAGTGAGAACCTGATAAACATAATAATCATGCTGAGACCCGTCTCCTATCTTTTTCTTCTTTATTTTTCCAAAAAGAGTCTTAATACATTTTTTTCTTTTATAAAAAATACCAAAAACATTTTCTTTTCCTCCAAAAACATTTTGTCCTCATCCTTTTCTGAAAAAAAATATCATAAACATTTTCCTCCTTTTTTCAAAAATTACAATTTCCCTTTTTTGTTCCAAAAATAAATCCCAATTCTTTCTCCTTCTCACGTCGATTGCATACCCTTGGCCTGGTTCCTTATTGGCTTCGGCCTTCAGTCGAACCTCCTCGAAGCTCCGTCAGTCCCCTTACTTCCTCTGAGTCCAAGATTAATTCTCTTTGCATGGAGAACATAGATCAGGTATTGAATGTGCAGCCGGATTTGTTAATAGTTTTTGCTCAACTTAGTGCTAATATTGATATCCTTGAAACTGAGATTCATGAGGTCCAACGAAATTGGGTCCCTATTCTCGAAGACCCTGAGGTCCTCTTCCCTCTCGCTATGGGTGCGCCTGCACCTGAGGCAATTTGGGTTCCCGAGGATTACCAGTATGCTCCTCCTGTGAATAGGCCACTGCCATCCCAACTTCCTATGTCTAATCTTACCCATCCAGTGGCTAACTTACCCGTGACTGTTGATCTGAAGGACAAGAGTTGAATAAGGTTAAGTAAGACCTAAATATGTTGAGCAAGAAACTCGTCCAAGTCAGACTCTCTGGGAACTACATGTATTACACCCACATGTCTCCATATCCTACCGCCAAGTTACCAGAAAAATTCAAGATGCCCATCATCGAGAAATTCGGGGGTAGTGGACCTCCAATTGTTCATCTCTGCAGTTATCACCGAGCCATGAATCTCTTAGGCGCTTTTGAGGAAATAATGACCCAGATGTTCCAACAAACCTTGAAGGATAGCTCTCTCCGTTGGTTCTTATATCTCTAAGAGTCTAGAATTCGCAGTTGGGAATATATTTCCCGCGAGTTCAAATCACCGTAAAAGTACAATGATGAATTAGAGGTCAACTGTCATTATTTAGAGTTTCTCAAACAAAACCGTAGGGAGTCAGTCAGTAATTTCATAAAAAAGGTGGAGTGAGAAAGCAACCATCATGACCAATCAGACTTCCGAAGAAGAACATCTCAGCATTGTGAAAAAGAACTTCTTACCTCATGTCCGAGAAATGATGGGTGGATAGTGTTACCCTAATTTCTAAGCCCTCTAAGAATCAGGAGTGGACATTGAAGAAGGTCGTGCTAAGATAGAAGTTGAATCGAAGAAAACATCTGGACAGTTCGCTCCTAGAAAGGTTGAAAAATCTGCTAATATCGCAGTTTTCACCATCAATAATATCTCTTAGCCTACAACTTCATGGGCACCAAAAAGACACTCTAACCCAATTACAAAGGAATACACCGAGCTTCACGCTCCCCTCTCCTGAGTTTACCATGCCCTCTTGAGTAGAAATCTTATCAAGCCCTTGGACCCTTCATCCATTACCAAACCAACTTCCCAGAAATTTCAAACTAGATGCTCATTACGACTTCCATCAAACCGTCGTCTGTAAATACACCATTTTAAAACCCCCTAACCTCTCCTCAGGTCCCTAATACCACCCTCATCACTACAATCCTAAGATATACCCCGAGTACTGAACTAAAGGCCATCAGGCACTTCCAGGCTCCGTTTGACCAAAATTCACACTCTTCAGCTCGATCGAGACTAAATCAATCTCCAAAGGGAATTGAAACGCCTTTCTAATGGTCTGCCCTATGCACGATTCTGACTTACGGTGAGGATGAACGACCCATTTTCTCCTGAAACTTGATCAGGAGGTCACCAGATGCTCCCGGGCTCCATCTGACCAGAGTTAACTTTTCAGATCGACTAAGACTGAATGACTCTTCAAAGGGCATTGAAACCCCTTTCCAATTGTCTGCCCCATGCGCGATTCTGACTTATGATACGATCTAACGATTCATTTTACTGTGAAAGGTCATTGAACACTCCCAGTCCCCAATTTACCAAAGTTAAATTCCTGAACTGAGTCAAACTCTTTGGAATGTCGAATTACATCTCATAACCTTTCCAATGGTTCTCCCCATGCACGATTATGACTTACCATGCGGACGAACTATACACTTGAGTCCGATGTTCCCCCGTGTAAAGGACCGATGAGCGCTTCCGAGCCACATTTGATTCGAAGTTAACTCCTGGACCTGGGATTAGTCTGTGGTGTTTTGAAGTTATCTAAAATAACTTTCCAACGGTTCACCCCATGCATGATTTGGATCAACGGTTTACATTTTACGATCATTTTTTCAATGGAACCTGAAAGAAACTGCTAAACAGGAAGTTCCAAATCCTGCCTGTCGGTAGTGTGCCTAAAAATACATATCGATTGGCAGGACCAGGACTATGTCGATGGGCAATGCCCTAGACCTATAAAAAGTTGAGCCTGATCTCATTGCAAAAAAAAACCAAGATCTAAAATCCATCACTCTCAGCGAACTCAGAAAAAACCTCTCTCGAAGTCAGTGTGATTTCCACATCCAAATTCTTTTCCAACCTTCACTTTTCATCATCTTTTTCATCAAACTTGGTGAATTAAGTGCCCTTCATCATCATCCAAGTGCAAGGGCTACTCTCTAACATTCAAGATCAAGTTTAAGATCTTCAAGAAGGACCAACTTTCTCAACTCTCTCTTCAAATTCGCATTAAATTATTTTATTATATAGCACTTTTATTCTATCCATATCACATATTCTAATATACTTTTTATTTAGTATTATTTCACATCCCTTATTTTCACATAAATAAAACCCGGAAAACAAGAAAAAGAGGGTTTGCTCATAAATTCCAAACGGGAATTCTCACACTTTTCTCACAACTAAAACACCTTTTTACACACACATATACATAAGAGAAGTCCCCGATTGGATTTATGGGATAAACCCCACTCCTCGTTTTGTATATGAACTACATGGACTTTGATGCCTCTATAGGCTACGTAGGCATCTCGGGGTAAAACTCGAGATTTGAGCCCTACTTTTCTCCCACTTTCTTTTTTTCTTATTCTTTAACTTAATTATCTTAGATTATATATATTTGCATATACATATATTTGTTCTTAGTGGCGTATTATTCCATATGCATTATCGTTTCATTATAACTATCAATAGGATAGTCGCATAAATCCTATTTTCTAATATTATTAGGAACAAGTCGATGATTCTTAGCTCCACTAAATATACACATGTACACATATCACGGGGAAATAGAGGAAAATAACAACAATCCATAAGAGACCGCAAGGGCGGAATGGGTGCCTAACGCTTCCCATTTTGTAACTTTGCCTCCGAACCTTTCTCGAATCATTTTTGGCTTCATATGTATCAGTATGTCTTTGGATGATGTCCTTCGGGATGGCTCCACTTCTTTTGTCTGTTTTGAGTAAAATAGACTGACGACTCCATATCTCTAATTTTTTCACCTCACACATCGTCGACGACGGTCGAAGTAATCTCGAGAGTGATGCGCGGGACCAAGATCCTCTCACCGCGTGAGATGAATCCTCCTCTCTATCTCCGCAAGGATCAGGGATGGCCATAATGGAGATTCCACTAGGGATCTTTTGTTTAAGAGGGCTAGACTCTATTTACATGGGTTTTTATTTTCTTATATACTCCCCTACTTTGGATGTTACCCTTTTCATGTGTACCTCATGCTTATGCTTCTATTCACACACTTGTAGGAGATTCTCCATGTACACTTCGCACCACGTGCACCTAAGATCACATATGTCCACATGTTGCACACATCACTTATCCATGCTTGGTATACTATTGGTACTTGGACTTTGCTTCTGTTTGACATGATCAAGAAAAAAACTCTCATCATAATATACTAATAAGAGAATCATGCATGATTCAAATGACATCACCAAAGAGCATTCTTATTTACCAAATTTTGTCCAGTAATTGGAGGGTCACTTCGTGATGGGCGCTGGTCCGGCAGGGCGCAGTTAGCCTAAGCGATATGACTCTCACATTCGATTGGCCAAGTACCTTTGACGTATATTAAACAGTTCCCCTGCATCGTACCGCTTGATTGAAGTCATGACATGAGGTATATCATATGGAACCCGCTCACGTACGTCGAGTATAACGAATTCTCTCTCACACGTATCATCCCAATGATGTATATAGTGAGGAAATTCACGTACACTCTGGTATATCAAATGGCTTGTCCACATGTACCAATTGCCCTCAAAAGTAAGACGTATATCGTGGAAGTCACACCAAAGGGGAAAACCCTTTACAATTCACCCAACCAACTCCATACCCATATATAGGTGTCAAGCCTAGGACACACATGTTAGATTTCCTATTTCGACATGAAACTCTACTGAAATTCTGGGTCAGCCTACCGCCCAAATTTTCACGCATTTTTAAAATAGAACCCTACCCGTGAGCCTGGTCACAAGTCCAACCATAGCTTTGCATATGTTAAAAACCTAACTTTTACAGGCTCGGGTCCCGTCCGGCATTTCATTTTTCATTTAGGAGAATTTAATACAAGTGAGAACATAATAATTATTATAATCATGCTGATACTCATCTCCTAAAAATGTTTCTCTCTTCTTTATCAAAAAAAATCCAAAAACAAATCTCCCTTCTTTATCAAAAAATCCAAAAACATTTCTCCCTTCTTTATCAAAAATCAAAAAATATTTTGTTCTTCAATCTAAAAAAAGGTCAAAAATATTTTCATTCTTCTTTTTTCAAAAATAAATCCCATTTTACGCCTTCTCAGGTCGATTGCACGCCCTTGGCCTTGCTCCTTATTGGCTTCGGTCTTCAGTCAAATCACCCAGGAATTATGTCTTTTCCCTTGCTACTTCTTCCAAGTTCAGAATCCATCATCTTTCTAAGGAGAACACAGATCAAGTACCAGTTGTGCAACCAGATCTAATGGTAGTCTTAGCTGAGCTCGTGTCCAAGATTAATAACCTCCAAACTGAGGTCTAAGAGATGCAACGAAACCAGGTTAATGTTCCTCAAGAGCTCGAGGCCCTATTCCCTCACTTTAAGGGTACACCCGAGCCTATATGGGTTCCTGAAAAGTATCAGCATGCTCCACGTGCCCCTCCTGCTAATGGGTCACCGCCTGCTCAGCTTCCTATGACAAACATTGCCTAGCCTGGGGATAACTTGCCTATGATCATGGATCCAAAAGAAGAAGAATTGAACAAGGTCAAATAAGATCTCAATATTCTAACTAAGAAGTTCGACCAAGTCAGAATCTCTAGGAATTACATGGACTACACCCACATGTCTCCTTACCCTAAGCCGAGGTTACCTGAGAAGTTTAAAATGCCAAATATCGAGAAATTTGGAGGAAGTGGACCCCCCGATTTTTAATATTTGTAGTTATCATCATTCTGTGACTCTCCTAGGGCTTTTGAATAAATGATGTCCCAATTGTTTTAGCAAACTTTCAAGGATAGCACCCTCCGATGGTTTTTATCTCTATAGGAGTCCATAATCCGTAGTTGGGAGGATGTAGCCCGAGAATTCATGTCACAGTTAAATACAATGAAGAGCTTGAGGTCACCCGTCGTGATTTAGAACTGCTCAAATAAAAGTCTGGGGAATCAGTCAGTAACTTCATATAGCTTGATGGAGAGAAAAAGTAGCCACCATGACCAATCGACCATCCGAGGAAGAACAAGTCAGCATAATGAAGAATAACTTCTTACCCCATGTCCGAGCAATAGTGGGAGGACAATACTATCCCCACTCTTGAGCTCTCAGAGAATTAAGAGTAGAAATCGAGGAAGGTCTTGCTAAAACAGAAGTTGACCCAAAGAAAGTGTTCGAATAATTCACTTCGAGAAAATGATATAAACCTGTCAATGCTGCAGTCTCAACCATCAATAAAATATCTCAACCAACCATCTCGTGGACACCAGAAATCCATCATGTCCCAGTCCAAAAGGAATACATTGAGCTCCATGCTCCCCTTTCCAAAGTTTAACAAGCCCTATTAAGCCGAAACCTTATCAAACCCCTGGATCCCCATCCATTTCAAAATCCACTTCCAAGAAACTTCAAGGAAAATGCCCATTGTGCCTTTCACTAAACTGCTGGCCATACCACTGGCAAATGATTTCACTTTCGAAGCATAATTTAGGGTCTAATTGATCGAGGTATCATTGCCCCACCAGCCAATCCTAAGCCAAACAATACTCACAGTCCACTCCCAAATCATGCTAATGCCATCTTTTTAGAAGAGAACCCATAATTTGATCTCTCAAATCAAATCACACCCATATACTATCCCAAACCTCTCCAAATTTGCCCATATTTCCTCCTACAACATTCTAGCCTCTCTGATCAGGCACTGTCACTCCTTACCAGAGCATGCATCGTTGTCCGCACCCGTTCTGAAAATGGAAGTATGGAGTTATCAGAAGTATTAAACAATCTCCTAGAGTTCTGCCAGAGATTTACTACGCTATTATTGGAATCATGAAAATAGGCCCGAGAGTCAGACAATTGGGTAGTACCGACCAATGAAGTCAGTCTAGATGACGTTGTCCAGACCGTGGCATAATTATTCAGGGAAACTAACAATATTTGCAGTATGACCGAGTTACTCGATACTCTAAAACTACAAGGGCGCCTGGTCCCTTCACCCTAACACATGCCCACAGGATGGGAGGACCTATATAAAGTAGCCATTGAAGTTGTGGAATGCATCGACTTTACATGGAAAGACAGAATTATTTCCACCGGATGGGGGGAAGAATTTAAATATTTCGATGAAGAGCAAGATTCTGATAAAACTGGTTCGATAGCTAACAAGTGTGGGATGATATCATTTGAAGAACTCCTCAAAAAAATAAACAAGGTGACAGAACATCCCGAGATTGACGAAGAAACAAGGTTCATGTTCTTCATTTCTTCAGTAAATCACATTAGTAGATCAGGAAGGCATTACCAGATCCCAAGCTTACTATCAGCCATTGACAAAGGGAAGGGTGTTGAAAACCTTCCTATACTAGAGATGACCCTCTATGAGAGAAAGATCCTCGATTAACTGAAGAAAACTCAAGCTAACATCACTCTATGGGGGCTTTTTATGTCTTCCCAGCTGCACAAAAATGCTTTGATCAAGTTGCTCACTGGACCGACGGTTCATCCTTCTACCACACTAGAAGAAGCGATAAATTTAGTTTGATCCCTAAACTCTACCCTAATGCTATCCTTTTTCAAAGAAAAAATCCCTAGAATCAGGCCAAACCACAATCATGCACTCAACATCTTCGGCGAAGTTATGGGGAAAATCGTATCACTCTCTCTTGTCGATAATGGATCCGCCTTGAATGTATACCCATTAAGAACCTTCAAATGCTTAGGAATGAAGGAAAGTGACCTCTCTCCAACATCCGCTGCTGTACGTGCCTATAATAATACCCGTCGAGAGGTGATGAGATCCATAAAACTCATAATAGGGGCTGGCCCTATAAACCCTGTCGTTGAATTCCAAGTTATTGACATCCTAACTTATTTCAACCTATTGATTGGATGACCTTGGCTCCACAGTATCAAGGGTGTATCTTCCTCACTCCATCAGAAATTTAAGTTCTTCGCCGACGGATGAGTCATAACCATTTTAGCCAACGATGATAATACTGGGGGTGCAAGTACCAGCAATCCAATCCTTAAGATACATCACGGGTCAATTGATATGATCATATTAGGATTCTGAGTTGATCCAGTTCTACTCCCGGTAGGGGACAATTTCAAAGAAAGGGTTTGTCCTGAATACGACCCTCGTGGCGATGTCAATGTGATTCAAATGTTAAAAAATATGCACCTCATGCTCGGACTGGGCTAGGACAAAGACAGGAAGGGATAATTAAGCCCATTGAACATAAAAAGCTTTCCCTCCTTGTGGTTTGGGGTATCAACCATCAGAATAAGAGCTCAGAATGATCCACCAATCTCGAACAAAGAGAAGATTAGACTGTATCCAGACTATCCCGGGTGACTCCTTGAATGGGTGATTCATTAAAGAAGGCGAAGACTTCCCCTTTTACGTCTTTTCAAAACCATGGTATGACCATATAGACAAGAAGATGAAGCTTGGAATGGAGATCTTTTTCCAAGACATCTACCAGGGGCCGAAATTTCTTAACACCATATACACACGCTCATCAAAGATATCGAAAAAACTGAGGAAAGTGACTCCGAGTAAAACCTCTCATCAAAGATATCAAAGAAACTGAGGAAATTGACTCCGAGGATTTGTTTAACTTACAGACACTAGGGCTAACATTATGCATGGTTCATTCAATCACTACATCACTGGATCCATCCCACCTGATTAAAGATGCTAATACAGCTCTCCTCAGCTGGCATGCCACGCCAGTTCTACCTATTGCAATCCGTCCTAACCCCAATTTTCACCCTATCTCTTCTTGGTTGTCCATCGTTGCTGACCTCCTTTGATGAGGTTCTCAGTGTTATTTTTCCTATCAGTGAAATAAATCAATATTTTGAGTATCTTGTTGTGCCTTACATTAATTATTTAGATTCTAAAAAAACTTTTGATAATGATGATTTTGCAAATGAATAATTCTTAAGTGATCTAAATAAGGTTAATAACAAAAAACATAATCGCGTTCAAGTTAATGAAGAAGAAAATATTGTTTTTAAGCTCGATTCCATCAGCCAATTGTGCGAGATTAGGATAGGAGCTACCCTCGACAAGCATGAGCGCGCACAATTCGAAGAATTGCTGAAATAATTTATAGATGTCTTCGCGTGGTCCTATGACTATATGACTTACATTGATCCTGAAATATCTCAACATGAGATCCCCACTCTCCCAGACTATAAGTCGGTTAAACAAAGTTGAGAAAGCTCTGCACTGAATGGTCACTCAAAGTTAAAAAATAAGTGGTTAAACAGTTAAACGTGGGCTTCATTCGGGTGATCGAATTCCCACATGGCTAGCAAGCATAGTGCATGTGTCGAAAGACGAAGGGAAAGTTCGGATGTGTGTAGACAATCGGGACTTAAACAAAGCCTATCCAAAGGATAATTGTCCGTTACCTAATATCAACATGATCGTGTACAACACAACCAGTCATGCTCTCAAGTCATTCTTCGATGGGTTTGTCGAATACAACAAAATAAAAATGCACCCAGATCTCTAAGAAAAAAATGCATTCATCACACCATGAGTAACCTTTTGCTACACTATTATTCCATTTGCTCTCAAGAATACTAGGGCTACCTACCCGAGGGATTCCACAACCATCCTGCATGATCTGATTCAGAAAGAAGTCGAAGTCTATGTAGATGTTATGATTATCAAATACAAAACTAGAGATGGTCATGTTCCCGCTCTATGAAAGTTCTTTGAATGACTGCGATGGTATCAGATGAGACTCAATCCAGAGAAATGTGTCTTCATCATTACAAAGGAAAAAATCTTAGGATTCATGATCAGCGAGAAGGGGATAGAAGCAGATCCTGGAAAGCTGAAAGCCATACTTGAGATGGCACATCCCCAAATGGAGAAAAAAGTTTATGGTTTCCTTAGGAAATTTCAATACATCAGCCGGTTCATCAGTCAGCTAACTTCCATTCAAACTCCTCCGAAAGGAATTAAAAAAAGGTTTCTAATGAGGCCTGCCAAAAACATTTTGACCGAATCAAACAATATCAGACCCAACCTATGGTACTCACACCACCACAACCTAGTCTCCCCTTGATCCTATACCTAACCACAACCGACACTCTAGCTGGGGCTTTGCTAGCCCAATACCTTGAAGAATAATGCAAAGAAGGAGCTATCCATTACGCCACTCACAAATTTGTAGGATACGAAGTCAACTACACTGCTTTAGAAAAATCATGTGTCGTAATTATTTGGGTCACCCAAAATTTACGACACTACATGATCGCCTTACCCATCAAACTTGTATCCCGAATGGACCCCATTAATTACCTATTTGAGAAACCTGCCTTATCCAGTCAAATGGCCCGATGTTTGATGCTCCTAATCGAGTTTGATATCGTGTACG
Source organism: Sambucus nigra (assembly GCA_949130495.1). NCBI lineage: Eukaryota > Viridiplantae > Streptophyta > Magnoliopsida > Dipsacales > Adoxaceae > Sambucus > Sambucus nigra. The sequence goes on along the minus strand of OX422218.1, from coordinate 24,836,627 downwards.
TCACGTAGAATGCCATGAAATGAAGATCCATCTCTGACTACCTCGCTGACTACCCCATGGAAGAAGCTGATGTCTGGATCTCCAAATTCCTAGATGAAAACAGCCTTTGCACTGCTCGAAATGACATTTAATGGAAAATATTCTTTGATGGCACTGCCAATAAAAAGGGATATGGAACTGGAATACTTCTGACCGCCCAGATAACTCCCACACTCCCATCATTATCAAATTGGATTTACCCTACACCAAAAACATGACTAAATACGAGGCGTGTACGGTATGCCTCAAACTTTCTCTCAAGAAAGGAATTCAATGCCTAGATGTATATGGGGATTCCGCCCTCATCATCAGTCATATGCTCAAAAAATGGAAAGTCAAGGAAGAAAAACTCCAACCCTTTCATGCTTACTTAGAAGAACTAGCCTCCTAATTTCAAGATATCACCTTCCACTACTTACCTCGAGCAAAGAATAACTAGATGATGCCCTTGATACCTTGGCCTCCATGGTTGACATGCCCGAAGGAATAATAATGGGCCCCTTCCTAGTCCAAAAGAAAGATAAACAAACCCACTGCTACCATATTGAGCTTATTGCCAAAAAAGATCCCGAGCTAGCCAATTACTGGTACTATAATATCTAGCACCTCCTGAAGCATGGTAGGTACCCTGAAGGTTCCAACAAGGAAGACCGAGCAACCCTCTGAAGACTAGTTCGCCCAATAAATCATCTGTCACAAAGCACTGTTCAAAAGAAACTTTGATGGAACCCATCTACACTGCGTTGCAGGGGATGACATTAAAGAGATAATGCTAAAAATCCATAGTGGGGAATATGGGCCCCATATGAACGGTCACATGCTTGCCAGAAAGATCATCTGAAAAGGTTACTTCTGAACCACCATGGTCCAGGATTGCACCGCCTATGTCCAGAGATGCCTCAAATGCCAATAGTTTTCTAACCTTCAACACCTACCTCTGTGATAATTATATAACATGACTTCTCCCTGGCCGTTCTCCACCTGGGGTATCAAAATCATAGGGAAGGTTACACCCAAGTCTTCCAACGGTCATGAACTCATCCTAGTTACCATTTATTACTTCACTAAATGGGTTGAAGCAGAGTCATACGCAATTCTGAACTCCAATAAAATGTCCAAATTCATCAGGAAGAACATCATCTATCGATATAAGATACCGCTCGAGCTACTATTAGATAACGGGTTGCACTTCGAGGAAGAAGTCACAAAAGTGGTCAACGAGTATGGGATTCAGATACATAAATCTTCTCCCTACCGACCTCAGACCAATGGTGCGATCAAAGTAGCCAATAAAAACTTCAAATACATTATCGGCAAGATGAAAAAATGCTATCGAGATTGGGACGACCGAATCCCTTACGCCCTCTGGGGCTACCGAACCTTTATTCAAACTTCTACTAGGGCTACCCCTTACTCTCTATTCTATGGCATGGTAGTAATCCTACTCGTGGAGCTAGAAATTTCTTCACTTTGCATCATGCTCGAAAGCCAAGTCAGTGAGGAGGATTGGCATCAAAGTCGTCTTAATGACCTGTCACTCTTGGACAAAAGGAGACTGAAAGCATTGTATCACATGTAAGGGTACCATCTACGTATAGTGAGATCATTCAATAAGAGAATCAAGGACCGTGATGTCCGAGAGGGGGACTTGTCCCTTAAGGAAATAGAAGAACCCATCTAGGACCCCAGATGAAAATTCAAGCCCAATTGGAGCGGACCATACATTATGAAGAAGATCTTATCCGATGGCACCGTTGTGATTACCGACCTCGAAAGGGAGGAAATGGCATCACCAGTCAACCTGGACCATCTAAATAAGTTCTAACCCGAGCTATGACTCTTCTCATCTCCCTTATATTCTAAAACAAAATCTTCATCTCCCTTCTACTCTTCTCCACAACCACTTCATATAATCCCCGGGGATGTGCCAGACTCTCCTAGCGGACTGAGAAGGACGGGTCGATGGGCGTTGACTCTCCTACATAGGTCCAAGACGCATGCAAAGACGCTCTCTCAGATATTCCACCTTAAAGAAATCTAGTGTCTGAGTTGGCATAACCTGCTCCTAACCAAATTGGTGCAGAAGCCGCCAAGGGAAATTAAAAGAGGTTCGTCTGACCAACCAGCTGAATGTACGGGTATTCCCCCAGCTCTAGAATATGCAGCAGTTGTCCCCACCAAGGCACTTACTAGTGAAAATTTAGAGCCCAATGCTCCATAAACCAGTTCTCCCAGCCCTCGATATCGTGGCCAACACTGATGAAATGACACGAAAAGAAGTTGGGCACAACCGACAAAGGATATTCTGGAGGAGTCACCAAGAAAAATGTTTCAGACAACCACATGAAGAGCATCATAGGGCTACCCCTCAGAAAGTCAAAACGGCCTTCTGTCCAGGAATCCTGGACATTCAAAGTCTCTGCCAAAATCACCACCACAGGATTGCGATGGTATAACATCCATGAAGTAATGGCTATAAGTTTTAGGTCCACTAGAAGTTCCCCAGTGACGATCATCAATTTCAAAACCAAGCCCAAAACAACGGCTCTAGCTTATCCAGCATCACCCATCCCTTGCAAATGCACAAATCGCAGCACCTTCGGAAGGGAAATCATTGCTCCAGTAACCAAATGTTTACCCGCCGAAGGTGAGATGTGGATAATTCCAGTCAACCGCTCTTGAGGAGATCGAGAAAACTCAGGCATAGCAACCGCCACACTAGGATTTACCCCCAACATGGAAGAAAATTTCTCATTAGTCGGATAGACTTCTTCCAAGCCAAAGCAGAATACATGGTCCTTGGGGTGCCAAAATTGTACCGCTTCCATCAGCATGTTCCACTCTATGGGCCGATTACGCCATAAAGAGACTCGAAGCATGTTGAAAGCATCATAGTCAATGTTGTAGGAGCACATCCCCTCCAAAGTCTTGAGGTAGTTGGAAAACTCAACACTACCAAGGATATACATCTCACAAAATGTGAAGGTGTGATGAAAATACTCCACCCTTACCCCTTTTTATGCTTAAAAACCATTACAAAAGACACAGCCCCTGCAGAAATTGAAGGGAATCATTCCCCACAAGGTAACAAAGGTTGAATAGAGTACCAATCAAAGCCTTAATTTATAAGACTAGAATGACCGGCCGATAGGCAGGACAAGGGGCTTGCTAGTCGATAACCCCATATTTTTAAAAACTTACCTTCGTCCTCTTTTGCAAAAATCAAAAAATAATTTTTTTTTGTGAAAATAAATTGATATTCTCAACAAAATTTCAAAATCCCTTTCCATCTTTTTGTAATTTCTCATTGTGAATAAAAACTTCTTTCAAAATTCCAAAAATATTTCTTTTTACGGTCTCAGGAGCAAAGTAAAAAAGCGCATATGCATGCATTCATTCATTACTAACAGAAGAAAATAAATTATTCCATTGTATTGCATAGATATTTATTCTGTGTTACATTAATTTTGCAGAAAATAAAGAAAAGCAGAAAAACAATGGGACTCGACACGAACCCACATTATCTCTCTCACCTACCCTTCCCCCCTCTCTCTAAGAGGTTCCATCCTTATGACGCACTATCTTTCCCCCCTGCGGCGAGATGACACACCATCGCTACCCAAATAAGACTCCTCCCTGGATGAGGCAGACGACACCAAGAAACAAGGAACAGGAACCACGTCTCGAATATTGGCAGTTTCCGAAGATATCGAGTCCCAAATGTCCCTTAGCCAAGTTGTGGACACCAGGACTTGCTGCAAGGAAAGGCAGAATTAGTATCAAGCAGAGATGATCAAAAAGAAACCAAAGAAAAAAAAGAAACCAAAAGAGAAGAACATAAAGGTATACCAAAGGAGGAAGAGCCTCCTCCAATAAGCCCAACTCCTTTGGGTCCATCATATGAGGATAGTGAAACATAGGCACCATCCCTCCATCAGCCCGCCGAATGTTGTATGAAGGGGTATGCAACCGCACAAAGGGAACCTCCGAAGTCATCGCCGCTACAAATGTCGACGGACCACCACCACAATGGGAGGACCCAACTGGCTAACTCGAACCAGCAGGAGGGAAGGGAAACACATCATATATGCTAGGCGCCATCATATAACTCATCACAAAGTCCATATAATCATATGGCACAACCGTATTGGTATACAACAGATAGTAATCGCCAATCATCCTTGCGATCCTTGCATCCTCTAGAAGTATCCTCTCTCGCCTCATAGACATAGGGGGCCTCATAGGTGGCACCGCCACCTCCTCCATAGTAATTTGTCGGACCACCCTCTCCCCGAGATACCAAGAGTGGCCAAACTCATGCACCAGAAAATGCCTCATCTGAGTGTTCACCCTAGTCGACCCCATGTTCTGAACAGCAATCCCCCAAGGATAAAAGGTCACCTGAAAAATCCCCACAATATATAAGTCAATATGGAATCAAAGTACACAAAACCAAGACTGAAGAGGGAAAAAGTCTTACCCTCTCACTAGTCAGGCCATTCAAGACCTGACGCATCACCTCCAGAGAAAGAAACTTCCTTGACTACCGATTGGCCTTGCACCATCGATACAATCAGCAGAAATCCCTAACAGTCTCATCCTTCAGAGAAATCAGATGGGTATTACACCTAATGACCTCATAGAATCACGCCTGCCAAAGACAAGAATCCGGGGTAAAAAAAAGCGACACATAAGGAAAATGTGAATGCATGAAAGGAAAGTGCGTAAACTAAAGAATACCTCAAGAAGACACATGGATGCACTAAAAGTCTATCGGAACCACTGGCTAATTGCATCCAGAGAAAAATAAACGGTCACCAAAGTCAGGCTCCCCCAATCATAGAGAGGGATGTTCGAAAACATCCTCAAGTACGACAAAAACCAAAAGTGGACAACGTCGCCACTCGACACCAACAAAAACCCCCCAACACTAGTAAGATAAACAACCAATCCATCTTCCTGACCTACACCCCATCCTCCATCTCAATCACCCTACTCAGTAAAACATACCTCATCAGCGACAAATGAATGGAGTCCCGAGATATTATCCTCCCCACATTACCTAGCGCTGCCCGCACCGCCTTCGGCCTCACCCATAGAGAGCGATCCACCTCTATTTACTCTCCATCACAATCCATCCCCAGTAATTTTTTCACATCTATGGGAGTCATAGTCATCTCCCCAAAGCCAAAATGGAAGGTGTGGGTAGTGTACCACCAGCTCTCCGCCAAAGGCATAAGACCGTCATCGAAAGAGGCATCTCATCCAACACAGACGCCAGCCTCCCAAAGCCTATTGACGATACTACCCAATGTACCACAGGTGGAAGGTGCTCCCAAATATCCTTAAGACCCATCATCCTGCGGGCATGCATAGTCGACAAAGAAACATCAGACTTTCAAAGAAAAATCCGTGTCAAAATCCAAGAAAAAAGGAAATCACCAAAAAAGGAATGCCAAAAGTCATTTTGTACTTACATAACCACCAAAATTCACCACCCTAGAAAAGTGGTGATGCGACGACTCCCACAGTAAAGCTTGATCATCCATAACGGGCTTAAATGAATCAAAAAAGTTCTCACTCCACAAAGTAAGAGGCGCCCTGGCGCTCCACTCCACATTCACCCAGTTATCAACAGCCAACCACTCCCTGTGTACCGTAGTGCTCACAAAAATGGCCATTATTAGGTTACATAATGTTAGAATGATTCGCAGAAGAAAATTGCAGAAAGAGAGAAGGCGTGAAGCTCTGAAAAACGAGGGGAACCCTCCCCCTTTTTATGGGAAGCCAAGGGTCATGCCGATCGGCAGTTCACACCGACATACCGATCGATATTGACCTTTCACCTTTTCGAGGCAGTCCAAAAGTCGGTGCCACTTCCGAATGGCACACTCCACACCATGCCGACCGGCACCCCCTTTAATTTTTGTACAGAAAATCCAAAAAAATCCCCGAAAACCCTAAAAAATCCTCAAAAAATGCCTAAAAATCTCGAGAAGGATTTAGAACATTTTCACTAAGAAATATTCACACTCCCTAAAGAGGAACCCCTATTTCCCCCAAAAAAATCTCAAAAACCAAGAGAATATTCCACCGATAACGTCCCTAGAGGACCGCTAAAGTATCCTTAACCTCAGGTTATCTCTTATTCACCAAGAGTCTCAAATTTCTTCGAGCAAAACATTTAAACACTAGGACACCTTGTAACTTCCCCAGTGTGATTTACGAAATCTAATTGTTTATTCCCCTACAAAGTCTCCAGAAGACACGAAAGTTTCCCCAGCAATCAGCTCCCCAGCTCAAATCAAAATCACGAGGTAATTTCCTTGGCAGAGTTCCCTGAGAACGTCTCAATTTAAGCCATCAGAATTGGCTTCGACCCGCATAATTGGTCATCACAATTTAAGCCCTCAGAATTGGTTTCGACTCACCGAATTGGTCATCTCAATTTAAGCCCTCAGAAGTGGCTTCGACTCGCCGAATTGGTCATCTCAATTTAAGCCCTCAGAATTGGCTATGACCCGCGTAATTGATCATCCCAATTTAAGCCCTCAGAATTGGCTTCAACACGTAGAATTATTCATCTCAATTTTAGCCCCAAGAATTGGCTTCGACCCGCAGAATTGTTCATCTTAATTTAAGCCGTCGGAATTGGCTTCGACCCCCAAAATTGGTCATCTCTATTTAAGCCCTCAGAATTGGCTTCGACCCGTAAAATTGGTCATCTCAATTTAAGCACTCAGCATTTGCTTTGACCTGCAGAATTGGTCATCTCAATTTAAGCCCTTAGAATTGGCTTCGACCCGTAGAATTGGTCATCTCAATTTAAGCCCTCAAAATTGTCTTCAACCCGTAGAATTGGTCATCACAATTTAAGCCCTCAGAATTTGCTTCGACCCATAGAATTGGTCATCACAACTTAAGCCCTCAGAATTCTCTTCGATCTACAAGATTTTAATCCCTCAGAATTAGCTTCGACCCGCCGAATTGTTCATCTCAATTTAAGCCCTCAGAATTGGCTTCGACCCATATAATTGGTCATCACAATTTATGTCGTCAGAATTGGCTTCGACCCACAGAATTGGTCATCATAACTTATGCCCTCAGAATTGGCTTCGACCCGCAGAACTGGTCATCTCAATTTAAGCCCTCAGAATTGGCTTCGACCCGTAGAATTGGTCATCTCAATTTAATCCTTCAGAATTGTCTTCGACCCAGAGAATTGGTCATCACAATTTAAGCCCTGAGAATTGGTTTTGACCCATAGAATTGGTCGTTACAATTTAAGCCCTCAGAACTAGCTTCCACCTGCAGAATTGGTTATCCCTTGCATTGCTATAGGTCCTCGGAATTGACCTCAATCATTGGTCATGACTTCATTTTTTACCATCCCCAGTATGACCCTTTAGGTCCTTTGAATCGGCCTCGACCCTATGAATCGATCATCCTCATCCTTAGGACCTCAGAATCGGCCTCGACCCTCTAGTCATCCTCTTTCAAAAGCATCAGCGGTGTCTATTCGACGGTTATCATCTTTCCCAAAATCACCCGTCGAGGGGCTCTATAGACACCCCATTCTAGCACCCCCTAACCTCTCCTCAGGTCCTTAACACCTCCCTTCATCACCATAAAGATAAGTCATACCCCGGGTACTGACCGAGAGGCCATCAGGCACTCCGAGGATCCATTTGACCAAAATTCAAACTCTTCAGCTCGACCGAGACTGAATGATTCTTCAAAGGGCACTGAAACCCCTTTCCAACGGTCCACCTCGTGCGCGATTCTAACTTACGGTGCGGATGAAAAACCCATTTTCATTCAAAACTTGATCAGTAGGTTATCGGATGCTCCCGGGCTCCGTATGACCAAAGTAAACTATTTATCTCTATCGAGATTGATTGAATCTTTAAATTCCACTAAAACCCCTTTCCAATGGTCTGCCCCGCATGCGATTCTGACTTACGGTACCGATGAACGATCCGTTTTACTTCGAAAGGTCATGAACGCTCCCAGGCCTTGGTTGACCAAGTCAACTTCCCGAACTGAGTCAAACTTTTTGGAATGTAGAAGTATATATCATTACCTTTTCAATTGTCTGCCCCGTGTGCGATTCTGACTTACCATGAAGACGGACGATCCATTTGCATCCGATAATCCCTTGTCCAAAGAACCGACGAGCGCATCCGAGCCATATTTGACCCAAAGTTATCTCCCAGACCGAGGAGCAGTCCAAAGGAATTTCTAAGGTCTTTGAAATACCTTTCCAGTGGTTTGCCTTGTGCGCAATTCGAATTAATGGTTTACATTTTACTATCATTTTTTCAAACGAACCTAAAACACTACGAAATGGAAAGTTCCAAATCCTGTCTATCGGCAGTTTGGCTAAAAACACCTGTTGATTGGAAGGATGGGATTATGACAATCGGAAATTCCCTGGGCCTATAAAAAGGAAGGCCTGACCTCATTGTAAAAAAACCCAAGATCTGAAATCCATCACTCTTAATGAACATAGAAAACCTCTCTCGAAGTCAGCGTCATTTCCATATGCAAATCCTTTTCCAACCTTCACTTTTCATCATCTTTTTCAACAAACTTGGTGAATTAACTACCTTTCATCATCATACAAGTGCAAGGGCTGCTCTCCAGCGTTCAAGATAAAGCTCAAGATCTTTAAGAAGGTCCAACTTTCTCAACTCTCTCTTCAAGTTCTCCTATATTCACATTAATTTATTTTATTACTTAGCACTTTTATTCTATCTATATCACATATTCTAATATACTTTTTATTTAGTATTATTGCACATCCCTTATTTTCATATAAATAAAACCTGAAAAATAAGAAAAAGAGGGTTTCTCATAAATTACAAACGGGAATTCTCACAGTTTTCTCACAACTAAAACACCTTTTTACACACACACACATACATAAGATAAGTTCCCTATTGGATTTATGGTATAAACCCCACGCCTCATGCTGTATACGAACTACATGGAATTTGATGCCTCTTTAGGTCACGTAGGCGTCTCGGGGTAAAACTCGAGATTCGAGTTCTACTTTTCCCCCAGTTTCTATTTTTCTAATTGTTTAACTTAATTCTCTTAGATTACAAATATTTGCATATACATATATTTGTTCTTAGTGGCGTACTATTCCATATGCATTATCATTTCATTATAATGATCAACGCTAGGATAATCGCATAAATCCTATTTTCTAATATTATTAGGAATATTCCTTTGGGTGACTCACTTTATGTCTTCCATGATACAAGTCGATGATTCCTATCTCCACTACATATACACAAGCACACATATCACGGGTAAATAGAGGAAAATAACAACAATATATGAGAGACCGCAAGGGAAGAATGGGTGCCTAACACTTTTCCAATTCGTAACATAGCCTCCGAACCCTTCTCGAATCATTTTTTGTTTCGTATGTATCAGTATGTCTTTAGATGTTTTCCTTTGGGATGGATCCACCTTCTTTTGTCTGTTTTGAGTAAAATAGACTGAAGACTCAATCTCTTTACATTTTTCACCTCACACATCGCCGACGACGGCCGAAGCGCTCTCGATAGGGATGCGCGGGACTAAGATCCTCTCATCGCGTGAGATGAACCCTCCTATTTCTCTCCACGAGGATTGGTGATGGCCACACCGACCGTACCACTGAATAATATTTTCACCTCGAAAATGTGATCCCAGAACTGATTGATCGGGGTATCATCCCCCCAGAAGCCAATCCTAAACCAAACACTACCCATAATCCACTCCCAAATTATACGAATGCCATATTCTTGGAAGAAGACTCAGAATTTGACCTATCTACCCAGATTATACCAAGTAGATCACTAGTCCTACCTATATACTCTCCTAAACCTCTCCAAACATATCCATATTTTCTCCCATGCCCTACTATCTTTGTCGATAAGGCCTTATCACTCCTCACCAGAGCATGCATTGCTGTCCGCACCCATTCTGGAGGTAAAGACATGGAACTTTCAGATGTGTTGAACTAACTCCTAGTGTTTGGGCTAAAATAACCCCCCCCCCCCCCCCCCCAAATGATCGACAACTTTTAGAGATCAATATGTTGCTCTTAGAAGCTCAAAAATGAGCCTGAGAGTCAAATAATTGGGTGGTACCGACCGATGAATCCATTTTAGATGATATGGTCCAGGTCATGGTGGATTTATTCCGACAAACTGGTGATATTTGTAGTATGTTCGAGTTGCTCGACGCTTTCAAATTATAAAGGTGCCTAGTCCATTCACTTCTACACCTCCTTGCAAAATGGGATGAATTATACGAAGAGGTCGTTGAAGTTGTGGAGTTCATTAAATTTTCATGGAAGGAAGATATCATCGCCACCAGATGAGGGGATAAATTTTATGATTCAGACGAAAAGTAGAGTTCAGGAAATACTAATTCGATAGTCAGCATTTTTGGGATGATATCATTTTTAAGAGTTTGTAGGAGAGATCAATAATGTGGTTGTTTTTCCCTCGTTGTATGAACCACATGACCAGGTCAGGGAGACATTACCAAATCCCAAGCCTACAACCCACAACAAGTGATAAAAGTAACGGTGTCGAGGATCTTCCTATGAGAGAAATGACTCTAGAGGAAAGCAAGATCCTCGATTAGTTAAAAAAAGCCAATATCACTCTATGGGGACTTTTTATGTCTTCCCAACTACAGCAAAATGCCCTATTCAAGCTTCTCACATGACCCAAAGTTCTTCCTTCAACCACGCCATAAGAACCGGTGAACCTAATTGGATCCCTGACCTCTACTCTAATGCTATCCTTCTCCGAAGAGGAAATCCCTAATATGGGACCAAACCAGAATTATACTCTCAACATCTCTGTCGAAGTCATGGGGAAAACTGTCCCACTCTCTCTTCTCAAAAATGGATCAGCTTTTGATGTTTACCCATTGAACAAACTTAATTGTTTGGGATTTAAAGTGAGAGACCTTGCTCTAACTTCTGTCGTCGTATGTGCCTATGAAAATACCCACCGAGTGGGATCTATAAAGTTTGCAATAGGGGTTGGCCCAATAAATCCTGTTGTTGAATTATAAGTCATCGATATCCCAGCCTTCTTTAATCTGGTAGTCAGATGACCGTGGCTCCACAGCATCAAGGGGGTGTTTTCATCCCTTCCTTAAAAATTAAAATCCTTTGCCAATGGGCAGGTCATCACTATCTTGTGAAACAACGAAAATACTAAGAATGCAAACATCAGTAACCCGGTACTTGAAATACAACATGGGATAAATAATATGCTTCTGTTAGCTTTTCAAGTTGAACCACTTCTACTCCTAGTAGGGGATAATTTCAAAAATAAGGTTCGTCCAAAATATGACCCCCATGGAAACGTCAATGTAATCTAGATGTTCAAGAACATGCACTTCATGCCCAGACTGGGGCTAGGAAAAGATAACAAGGGATATTTGAACCTATTGTATTGAAGAAGGTCTTTATTCCCTAAGGTTTGGGCTATCAGTCGTCAGAAGAATAACTTGAAATGATCCATCAGCCTCGAATAAAGAGAAGTTTGGAATACATCAGAACCCATCACGAGTGATTCCCTAAATGGAGGGTTCATCAAAGAGGGTGAAGATTTCCTCTTCCATGTCTTCCCCGATCTATGGTATGACCATGTAGGTAAAAAGATGAAACCAAGAATGGAGATCTTCTTTCAAGCCAACTACACATGGGCCGAGCATTACGAGTACCATGTACAACCACTCACTGAGTAAACCATAGTTGATACCAAAGATTACGAGGAATGTGACTTCGAGGGGCTACATGATCCACTAAGGGGCTACATCGTCAGATCCATCCTGCCTGATCAAAGTGCTAATGCACCTATCTTCAGCTAGCATGCTGCACTAGTGCCACATGCTGATAATTAACCTAACTCCGATGTTTATCCCCTTTCATCTTCCCTAGTTGTTCCTTCTTACTCTGATGTAATCGAGACCTCCTTTGATGAGGTTTTCAATGATGTTTTTCCTATTAATGAAATAAATAAAGATTTTAAGTATCTTGTTGTGCCTTACATTAATTGTCTTGATTATAATCAAATTATTGATAATAATGATTTTGCAAACGAACAATTCTTAACTGATCTAAATAAGGTTAATAATAAACAACATAATCACAATTAAGTTAATAAAGATGAAATTGTTGTTATTAATCTCGAATATAGTAGCCAACGGCACAAGATTAGGATAGGGGCCAACCTTAATGAGCATGAGCACGCGCAACTCGAAGAACTACTGAAGGAATTTGGGGATGTGTTGGCATTGTCCTATGATGACATGCCCGGCATTGACCCTGAGATAGCTGAGCATGATATTCTAACTCTCCCAGAATACAAACCAATCAAACAGACACTACGAAAGCTCCACACGAAATGGTCACTAAAAGTTAAAGAAGAAATGGTCAAACAATTGAACATGGGCTTCATTTGTGTGATCGAATATCCCACATGGCTAGCCAATATTGTACCCATGCCGAAGTCTGGAGGGAAGGTTTACATGTGTGTTGACTACCGAGACTTGAACAAGGCCTCTCTAAAGGATGATCACCCGCTACCCAATATCGACATGATTGTGGAAAATATGGCTAGTCACGCTCTCAAGTATTTCGTTGATGGGTTTGTCGGATATAACCAGATCAAGATGAATCCCGAACACCAAGAGAAAATCGCATTCATCACCCCTTGGAAAACCTTTTGCTACACTGTCATGCCATTTGGTCTAAAAAATGTACGGGCTACCTACTAGAGGTCTTCCTCAACCATTGTCTATGAATTGATATACAAAGAAGTTGAGGTCTACATAGAATACATAATTATAAAGTCCAAGACTAGGGAGGGTCATGCTCCCTCTCTCCGAAAGTTCTTCGAGCGACTATGATAGTACCAGATGCGACTTAACCCATTGAAATACATCTTCGGAATTACCAAAGAAAAAATCTTGGGATTTATGGTTAGTGAAAAAGGGATAGAAATAAATCATGCCAAGATGAAAGCCATACTCAAGATGCCACCACCCAAATATTTAAGCAAGTCTGGTGATTCCTTGGGAAATTAGAGTACATTATCCGGTTGATCAGTCGGTTAACTTTCATCTGTGTACCTTTCTTCAAACTCCTTCGAAAAGATTCAACCAAGGTCTGGAATGAATATTGCCAAGAATCCTTTGACAAAATCAAGCAATACCTAACCTAACCTCTGGTAATCATGCCACCGCAGCCTGGTCTTCCCTTACTCCTATACCTAACCATAATCGATACTATAGGTGGGGCTTTACTAGCATAATACCTTGAAGAAACCCATAAATCGAGAGCCATATACTATGTTAGTCACAAGTTGGCTGATTACAAAGCTAACTACACCACCATGAAGAAAGAATGTGTCTCTTTTGTCTAGGTTAACCAAAATTTACAACACTATATGCTTGTCTTTCCTATCAAACTTGTATTCCGAATGGATCCAATAAAGTACTTGCTCGAGAAACATGCCATGTCCAGTCAAATGGCCCGTTTGTTAATGCTTCCAGCTAAATTTGATATTACCTATGTAATGAAATAAGACATGAAAGGAAGATCCATCTCTGATTACCTTTTTAACTTCCCCGTTGAAGAAGCCAATGTCTGGATCTCCTAATTGACCATGATGACTCTCACACTCCCATTGCCATCAAATTGGATTTTCCCAGCAGCAAGAACATAACTGAATACGAGGCATGCACGGTAGACCCTAAAGTTTCCCTCATGAAAGGAATTATATACCTTTATATCTACGAGGATTCATACCTCATTATCGGTCAAGTACTCCAAAAATGGAAAGTCAATGATGAGAAACTCCAACCCTTACATGCCCACCTTGAAGAGCTAGCTTCCTAATTCTAATAAATCACCCTCCACTACCTACCATGAACAAAAAACCACCTAGTCGACACCCTTGATACCTTATCCTCCATGATTTACATACTCGAACGAATAACCAGGGTCCATTTCGTTATCCCAAAGAATAATAAACCAACCCACTGCTACCACATTGAGCTCATCATAGACGAAGATTTTGAGATAACCAACTGCTAATACTTGATATGTGGAGACTATTCAAGCATGGTAGGTATCCCCAAGGTTTTGAAAAGAAAGGCTGAGCAACCTTTCGCAGACTGGTAGCCTATTACATTATCTGTAATAAAGCACTATTTAAGAGAAACTTTGATAGAACCCATTTGCACTGCATTGTAGGGGCTGACATTAAAGAAATGATGCAGAAAATCCATGACGGGGAATGCGGACCTCACATGAATGGCCATAAGCTCTCCAAGAAGATAATTCAGTAAGGATACTATTAGACTACCATGGTTCAAGAATGCGTAGCCTAAGTTCGAAGATGCCTCAAATTCTAGCAATTTTTAACCTACAACACTTATCCCCGCAGGAATTGTACAACATGACCTCTCCCTGGCCGTTCTCCACATGAAAAATCGACATCACGAGAAAAGTTATACCAAAAACATCCAACGGGCATGAGTTTATCCTAGTCTCCATTGTCTACTTAAATAAATGGGTCAAAGTCGAGTGATATGCAGTCCTGAATGCTAAGAAAGTGTCCAAGCTCATCAAGAAAAACATCATTTATCGATATGGCATCCCACATGAGCTAGTATCAGACAACGGGTTACATTTGAAGGAAGAAATCACAGAGGTGGTCAAATAGTATGATATTTAGAGATGCAAATCTTCTCCATATTGACCTCAAACCAACGGAGTAGTCTAAAAACCAGTGGAGCAGTCGAAGGAGCCAATAAGAACCTCAAAGACATCATCAGCAAAATGAGAGAGAGTTGTCGTGATCTGGTCAACAGGATCCCTTATTCCCTATGGGGATAATACACTTGAGTTTAAACCATTATTGGGGATACCCCTTACTCTTTAGTCTATGGCATGGAAGCAGTCATGCCCATGAAGCTATAAGTACCTTCGCTACGCGTTATGCATAAAAGCAAAGTCAGCGAGAAAGACTGGAATCGAAGCCGTCTCGATGAGCTATCCCTCTTGGACTAAAGGAGGCTAAAGGATATATCTCACATAAAAGGGTACCATTGTTGTATAACGCGATCATTCAATAAGAGAGTCAAGGACCAAAGTGTTCGAGAAGGAGACTTAGCCGTCAAAGAAATAGTAGATCCCAAATGGGACCCTAGAGGGATATACAATCCCAATTGGAGTGGCACTTTCATTGTGAAGAAGATCCTACCAGGCAGCGCCGCTATGCTCACCGACCTTGATGGAGAATAAATGGCGCGTCCAGTCAACCTGGACCATCTCAATAAATTCTACCCCTAGTCTAAAATCTAGGGGCGCTATGACTCTTCTCATCTTCCTTCCCTTCTGAGAAAAAGTCTTTATTTGAGAATTACGTGGGGCTTGATCCTCTAAAAATCTTTTTTCTTTCAAAAAATGAATCTTAGAAAATTTTCTAGACCCTCAGAGGTATGTAGGCAGCTTATCCTCTTTACATGAGCACAACCCCTTTTTTCACAAAATACTATTCTTTTCTTATCCCTCAAAATGATAGTTCATTTTAACATATACCTAAAAAAAGAAATATATAGGCCTTAGCGATCGGTATAGATAGTTCAAAATGAAAAACTCATCAAGTGATACATCTAGAAGAACAAAAAATCAATTACTTTATTATTCAAAATGTTTGTATGATTACATTAGCATAGGGAGTCACACGACTTCCTTTGTCGAGCCTACTCCTACCTTCCTAAAACGAAAAAAAGCCCCACTACTACCAAAATAGCCCTCAAATTATTCCCAAACACAAGACCACGTCGATTACAAAAGCTTCACAAAATTCTATCCATAACTTCCAGAGGAACCACCCCATCATCACCCATATCCTGGGGTCCCTAAACTTCCCCTACTAGAATGGAGTGTCGAAGACCCTCCAAAGAGATATGAGTCCATACTACCTTGGAGAAAACCACAATGCCTCCCTCTATGGTGTCAAATATGGCAAACCACCTTAGCCCAGTCTCCATAGCTAGCATCTTGACCTCTACCTTCTTCAATAAACACTTAATGTAGTCCTCTAGGATGTTCCAGACTCTACCAATAGATTAGGAGGGACGGCTCAACGAATAATGATTCTCCCATAGGGAACCAATCCTCATGCGCATATGCTTTGTCAGGTCCTCCATAGGAAAAAATTCAGTGTTCGTGGTGGTAAAATTTGTTCCCAACCAAATTGTCTCAGCAACCACCAGGGAAAGTAGAAAGAGGTTTTCATTAGGCCTATTAAATGGACATATTGGTACTCCCTAAGTTCCATAAAGGGAAATAACTCCCCCACCAAATCACTAACCAGCACAAGCCTCGATCCCCTTGCCCCATGAACCAGTTTTCATAGCAGTCAATGTTTAGGCCTACATTGATGAAATAGTGTGAGAATAAGTTTGGTACCACCGATAAAGGATACTCAGGTGGGACCACCATACGAAACCTCTTTAACAACCACATGAATAGCATTACATGGATGCCCCTTCCAAAGTCAGAACGATCTTATTACTAGGCATCTTAGATGATTCAAAGTCTCCGTCAGTATCACCATCGCAGGATTATGACGATACAACATCTAAGAAAAAATAGCTTCAAGTTGGGGAACCACCAGTACTTCCCCAGTTACTTATAGCATCTTTGAAACTAGACCCAGTATGATGGCCCCAGCGTGACCAGCGTCACTGATATCCTATAAATGCATAGAATGCAGCACCTCATGAAGAGAAGTCATTCCTCCTATGACGAATTACCTTGACACCGAAGGTGAAATGTAGAGAAGACTAGCCAACAACTGTAACAACCCTCGCTTTTAGGAGGCTAATTTTATATTAATTTACCGCATAAGGTAATTATATAAAATGTTGAAACCGGAGTAAATATTAATTAAATGAGTTAAAAGTTAATATTTACTAGATTGATGCATATTTAATGTATGTGAAAGTAAATATCATCTGGTTGCATGCTTTATAGTGTCATGTATTTTAAATGATATTATGGTTTAAATTAAATTGGAACTAGAAATAATTGATAAAATTTTCGGATGCCAGTTTAGAGGGTGTAGTTGGTCTCGGAAGGTGCGAGACAGTCAAAATAAGTGCCATATTGCATTTTTGGGTTTTGGGCACTTTTACCTAGTTTTAACTTAAACGCGTATTGAGAGTCATTTTAATGTGGTATTAACCACTTAAGTTGGAGACTTTAGACTTAAGTCACGATTCTAAGTCTCGCCCCTTATTTTCATTTTCCTCATTTCATGTCTTACACTTAGAGAAAAAAATAGAGAAAGAGTGAGGAAGAGAAAAGAGGAGATTGAGAGAGAGGTTGAAGATGGATGATATGGGATTTTCTTCTTCCTTAAACAAATCTGAGATATCATCCCTATGACAAGTTTTCTACTTGCTAATATGTGATTTAACATGAATAATTTGTGTGATATTTTTGTTTGGGCATTTGGGTATCAAAAATGGAGATTTTGGTATTTAATCCTATATTTTGGTTTTGATGGTGATATTGTGGGTTTTAATGGTTAAAAACCACGTAGGATAATCTTTGGGTAGTTAAATATTGTTGGTTTTGTATAAAATGGAAGAGATTTGAGGTTTTGGAAAATTAGGGTTCACCCTTCGTAGCCATTCTTGGCAATTTCTCCAGGCCGAATCGATTCGGCCCTCAGGGCGAATCGATTCGCAAAGGGATAGTTTCTAAATCTTCTTGGACCGAATCAATTCGGTCCTAAGCCGAATCGATTTGGCAGTTGCAGAATCCTAGGTCTTCATGTCCGAACCGATTCTCTTTTTGGGCGAATCGATTTGGCCCTAGGGCAAATCGATTCGGTTTTCTGCTATTTTTTAGTTAATTTTTATAACTCAATTCCAATTATTTTCTTTAAATCTTGGGCTTCGGAACCTTCTTGAATGAAGTAAACTTAGAATCCTAGAGTGTGAGAAGAGTTAGTTGTCTACCCTACATTAAGAATGGGTTATGTGGGGACTTTTCCGGGGTTATGCCTATTGATGATAGGGCATTCTTTTCTTCTAGTTAATCACTAATAAACTAGGAGATGTAGTGCCATGTTTGGGAGATTTTAGAAGCTCAATTGATCTATGTTAACCTTAATGGTTCATAATAACACCATAAAAGTGTTGGGAGAATAAATTTAAAGTTCATTCATTCCTTTGAAGGATGATAGTCTTGGGGTTTTAAAAATAACACCCTAAAATGTTTGGAGATAATAACGAGTATTTTTACTCCTTGGAGGTTGTAGTAATGATATAATTTATCGTATGGATCCTGATAATAAGGTGAATTATTTACAATAATGTAAATAAGTATGGTTTCAAATAAAACGAAACATACACATAAATGGAAATGAAAATGGTAAATAAAATGGATTGAACACAGCTCTCTAAATGACATCATAAGGGAAGTTCGCACGTGAGGTTAAACCCCCTGACCAATGAATGTAGGGTGGATATAGTCCTAGGACATGTGAGCGTTTGTTGATATATATTTTCAGCGATGGGTAGGAGATTCTGGGTGTGGTTTTGACTATCCCGTAGGCACATGGCTGCTTCCCGACGTATTGCGTTATAGGTGCCCAGATTATCTTATGATAGGCCCTGGAAGATGATGGTCATTTAGGGGTGCGCGCAGTGGGGAAACACGGACGGGTGGTCTTAGAATCGTTATATATATATAAATATAACTATTCATAATCAAGTGGGACTTGATGGATTTTATGCCATAAAGAGCATAATGAGGTTCCACAAAGAGCACATATAAATGTCACAAAGAGCATTTGAAAATGAAATTTTCCTGATAAATAAAGGATTTTTTCAAAAACTAAAATTCAGATAAAAATGCCATAAAGGGCATAAGATTGTGATTATATATATATTTCCTATTAATAAAAGGATATATGAAATAATTGGTGCGCATGATGAAGTTTTAGATTAATGTTATTCAATTTATTTTCCTGCTTAGCTTATCTTTTAAATTGTGTAGGTAGCTTCTTATTTCTCTTTCATCATGATTTATCATCCATAACTGTCATACTTTTTATTCATCTGGTAGTGATATATAACCGGGCCCTGACCCGTTCATATTTCTTGTTGTACTTGCATCTTGTATCCGCTCAGGTACTCCTCCGCAAGGATGCCTGATTTGAATTCCGATCCTAGTGTCTTTGGCGAGCCGTGATGCTTTGCGGGTGTTACGGGGCATTTGGCAATAGACGTTGTCAGCCTTGCACTCTAGTCAGGATCAGGTCTTTTAACTCGAGCGAGAGGCCCAAGGTTTTGTAATTGATTAATGTAATGTATTATGTCATTTAATGACTTGTTTTACATTGTTGTATGGGTTTGTGGCTGACAGCATATTCGGTCCTTTATTGTACATTTGTGGGTATATAATATAATTTCATCCGAATTTCCACTTTCTTTTATTGGGTTGTTAAGTTGTTTTCTTTAATTAACTTTAAAAATCAAAATTTTTGTCAACCCTTTTTTCTGAAATAAGGCGTGGTTATCCCGTATACTTCTTAATTTGTTGTGATGTTGAGAATGATTCCATACATGATTCCGTTATTTTAGGAGTATTGGGCTGGCCACCCACTATTTAGGATGGCGGGTTGTCAGAGATGGTATCAGGGCATCAGGTTCTAGAGTCCTTGGGAATCTGTGTGAACGCTTTACGTTTTCAGAGTTTCTTTTGATTTGACATAGAGCCTTAGGATTAAGATCGGTGAATTCTCTTGTGAGATTTCGTTCTTCTTCCATGAGGTAGAACCTATATAATATTTTGTGCGTTCGTGTGAGAATAGTAGGTCGAGTGAAAAAGGGATTCATGAGAAGGATTTCTAAGAACTGTATGTTGGGTTCAGGGATTAGGGCTGCTTTGGAGATCGCTCCCTTTTTGTAGCACTTTCTTGTCTTGCTACTACGACTACTAATTACGGTAGATTTAGTTTTCCATTTACTGCTGGACGTAGAGGGTGGTACTAAGCCTGAGATTTCAAATGATGTTAAATTGAAGTGGAGAAGTGCCCAGAAGTAGGAGGGAGGAAAATCCTTCACCTGTAGGGGTAGTGTTGAAATGGTGGGAGCATAGTCACAAGTCACCTTATTTGTGGGCGCAGAAAGTTTTGCCCATGGAGAAACCCTATAGATACTTCCTATCGCAAGTTTCTCTGGGGTAACTGCAAGGATGAGAAGGTAGATCCTCAAATGTTCACGCGAGGCTCGGTCAGAGGCCGACATATGAATACAGAGTTGTACGATTAGGGAGATCGTACACTAAAGAAAAGTAGGTATATGGAAGAAAGAGCCCTTCAATGGAATGATAGGATCCAGAATAAGTGTCGTTAACACTTCTTATGGAGCAGTGATCATGAAACCCCATTGGTGGGCATCCGCCTGGGGAGGTTTCATTGAACTAGGGATGAGGAGCCCGAGAGCATTCTCTTTTATTGAGAGAGTAAAAGAAACAACGTGGGCTATTGTGACGTGGAAGAACCACGCATTTTCATTACGTTGAATTGGAGAACAAGGGAAAGAATAAAGTGCCTAGCTGGGGAGATGATTGAAGTAATGTTGGTTCGTATTAGACTCGAATATAGAGTCTGAGAACCATTAGTATTGACCCGGAGTGATTGGCATATAATGTTGGCGGGAATTCCACCTTATTAGTGAGTGGTTTATTCCTTAGGATAAGATTTAGTTGTATTATGCTTACTCTAGAATTGGGTGTGCATATTGAGGTTGTGGTAGTATTGACACTACTAAATAGAGTAATTATATGACTTCCCTAGTAGGGAAGTTTTATATTTTCTTCACTCGTCATAAAGTGAGTGATGATGTATTTTCTTTCTAAGTGCTATGTACGTTATGTATTACATGTATGACATATATACTATACAAACAAGGATATTTTGGTTTAGTTGGGGTGATAGCAAGCAATTAGATTGCGAGGCTATACTACTTCTAGTTTCAGGATGGAACTAGTTGTCTTATAATATCTCTCCTGGATACAGGTTGAGACTTTATAGGGGTGGTTGAGGTAAGTAAGTGGTTTTTATTTCTTATTATGTTACCTTGTTGTGTGTTTGGTTGGTTGATTGTTTGTTTTGCATGTGATTGGTATGCCTTATCTCCACGACCAACATAGTTGAGTAGTAATGCATAGGAGGGGTTCCTTAATTGGATTCCGCTTTTGCGGGACGCTCCACGTGTGAACCTCAACGGCGTTGGAAGTGGGGAGATGTTATTCTTTCTTCTTTTAGTTCATTCCATTTTATTTTATTTTATTTCGGTTGGATTAGAGATGGGTTGAAAGGTTTGGCCGATAATCGCGTAGAAGAGTGATTAAGGGCTATTAAAGTGGGAGATAGAAGCACTGTATCTAGTTCTCTCCTCTGATTGATGCGAGGTAGACTGAGATACGAAGTCTAATTGAGACTTCGGGTTATGCCTTGATAAGAAGGCTATTTGAAAATATGTATTTATGTTATGGGACAAAATTGGTAAGACTTCACAAAAAGTGAATGTCTGATCAGTTAAAATCTTTAATCATGCTATGGTAAGACGTAGAAGTAGAATTTTGTTAATAGAATTGTAAGTTAAAATTTACCGATCCCGATCATGTGTTTTAGACCGTCATATCTTAACGACCGATGATGCGAGGTAGTAGTGTAAGGGGAGGGCTCCTTGTCTAGATTTCGCTTCGGCGAGACGTCCCATGCATGAGACCGAGCGAATGTCGGAAGTTGAGATTGGTCTTGGAAACTAGGGATATACCAAGTATTATATATATATGACTTAGATAGGATATATGTGTATAGATCGATCATAGGTTTATAGGGACGTAAGGCCATTAGGGCATGAGATGTTGATTTAGGAAGGTTATAGGGAGTTGACCACAAATATTTTGTGGGTTGACCCTTAGGGGGAGTAGGTCCCTAGGAACGAGGAGTGTGGAATCTTGAGAATTATCGGAGGTTAGGCCGATGGAGATGAGGCCATTCTTAGCTAGAAGGTCACATTGGTAACCTAACTTTCGAGGAGTTAATAGGATGAGCCGACTTTCACTCCTGAGCCCATTTTTGTTAAGTAAGGGTGGTGAATTTAAAGAACAAGTCTCTGCCAGGATGGGGAATAATAATACTGGAGCATGAAACCGTTAAGTATGCGTCTCAAAAACTCTAGATTTGTAGGAAGTATTATTCCACGCTTGATTTGAAATTCATTGCAGTAGCAATTGCCTTAAAGAAGTGGAGGCACTATTTCCTGGGCAGGGAAGTTGGTCTTTATCATGAGCAACAAATTGTTGCAGTATGTTGGGGGAGAAATCAAGTTGCTTTATGAAGTTTTGTAACAGATTATTGATTTGGGTTTTCTCATTCGCTAAGGGAATGCAATTGGAGTAGTATATGCGTCAAGTAGAAACTGTCGAAAATATGGGTGATAGCATGGAGAGCCAAATGAAACGAGCAAGACTAGGACGACTTGTAGCTAGAACATTTTGGTCTATAATTGATCGTATCACCTACTTGTCTGAAAAAAAGAGTAATAATGGAACGAAGAAGGGTATATTCATAGACGTCTTTATCGAATTGCCGGCATCAGACTGGTCATGATTCTATTTGAGGAAATTGATGATCATTCGACCAAGCCATTGTTTTCCAAACATTGCGGGCGGACGATGTGTAGAGGAGTATGCCCCGCTTTTTATAGAAGGGTGAAGTGCCTAGAAATAGTGGTGGACCGAGACTCGTTATTCATGGCGAGGTTCGATAAAGTTTCCATGAAGGAATGGGAACCGTATGGAGATGGAGTATATTATACCATCCTAAAGGGATGGATGATTGGAAGAAGTTGACTTAATGCCGAAGGGTATATCTTGAACTTAAACCTTTGGATACCTAATGGATGGTGTAGTAGTTGTATGGATAGAAATTCCCGTACAATAATAAGGCTTTTTGATGGCCTTATGGATCATTTCCTGAGGTATGGCGCTGTGAGTGGCCTTGGGTAGCCAGGTGAATAAATTGCATACTCGTTGGATTAAGCCAGCGAATAATTGGTTCCTTGGACTTGAAGCGGTCCCGGAGCATTTCTTTAAGGATTGGTCTTTTGAGCCATATGATTTTAAGATCTACGGTTATGCAAGGAGAAGTTGAGTAGTGTTGGGGTTAAGCCAATTAGTGTTGGTATAGGTATCCCCAAGGTGGGATGCAGCGTGATTTAGGATGTAAAACATTTTGCGCCTAGTCAAGTAGTTAGCATCTTCCGCCGTAGGAGACTAGAACTGATAGTTCGTGATGAACGCTTTGTGCTATGAAAGAGCACAAAGATTGTGGACTGAGATTGATAGTGATGACCTTAGTGCAAGCCAATTTTGGGACGTCTTATTAACGAGGGTTTGTTAAGGACGATAGAATGATAGTTTGAGATAGTATACCCTTTATGCGTATAGGGTATGCCCGAATTTTGGGTGCAAAATTCGCTCATAAGGGGGGAGTATGTAACAACCCTCGCTTTTAGGAGGCTAATTTTATATTAATTTACCACATAAGGTAATTATATAAAATGTTGGAACTGGAGTAAATATTAATTAAATGAGTTAGAAGTTAATATTTACTAGATTGATGCATATTTATTGTATGTGAAAGTAAATATCATAAGGTTGCATGTTTTATAGTGTCATGTATTTTAAATGACATTATGGTTTAAATGAAATTGGAACTAAAAATAATTGATAAAATTTCCGGATGCCAGTTTAGAGGGTTTAGTTGGTCTCGGAAGGTGCGAGACAGTCAAAATAAGTGTCATATTGCATTTTTGGGTTTCAGGCACTTTTACCTGGTTTTAACATAAACGCTGTGACACCCCGCCTAATTAAATACCGGGCGATCACTCCTTTATTAAATTAAATCAAGGTAAACAGTTGGTTCATTCTCCGCATCACTGTCGATAAAAATAATTTTCCAATTTAACACCCTAAATAATTAAGCTAAGTGTCAAAAACATTTTTCATACAAACTTCCAAATTTTAATTAAAAAAAAAGATTTATATAAACAAAAAAACATTTCTACAATATGGAATCACACCACGATGAACTAAAATAAAACCATGCATTCGTCAATCGAATGATAACATAATAAAACTAAAAATCATAAACCCTCCTGAATAAATCCCATAAAACAATACTGGAATAACTGAAATATAAAAATCCCAACAATAAATGAAATGATGAAAAGGGCGACACGTGCCCAATAAATGAGAGTAATAGGAGTGGAGTCAATAACAGAAGCCGTCTACTCAAGTGACCTGCAACTCCCACCTAAGCTGCAGTTCGTTCTTCTCAAAGGATCCTAAGCAAGACGCCCCTGTGACTGGGCACCTGAAAATATACATATATATACACAAGAGAGAGAGAAAAAGAAACGGGTCAGGGCCCGAAAGTGTGTTTGATTTTAAAATACGTTAAGCAAGTATTTAAATTATTACAGGCCAATGCAACAACATCTTAGTGCGTCTCTCTCTTGAGAAATACTCAACTCTCTTCTAATGTGCACACCTATCGCACTAACCTTCCCCACGGTTCGTTTTAACATCTAACATACTAGCCTTTCTAAAAGCTTTAACTTAACTTAGATTACCCGCAAGATTTACAATTCCCGACTTCATTTTAAAAGGTGTTCCAATTTGTAACCAAAATTCTCTATTTTTAATTTTATAAAAATGATAAAGTTTTCCAGTGACATATTATACTTTTCAATATAAGTATTTAATACTATGTGTTAACAACTATGTTCTATTATCACATTGTAGTAGACAGTTACAATTGTCATAATCTCATATATATATATATATATTATCTACTCGTATAATATATATATAACAGCACCCCGAATAAAACTATGGTGCGTGCATACTTCCACTATCCAAAGACCCATATCACTCACATAAAGGGGAATACATTCAGAATCACTCTCGAATTGTATTACTATAAATACACAAACAATATTGAGGCGAAGCATAGATCCCAAGTCTCTAAGAGGATGACACATACTCGTGTCTCTTAGGACCGTCTGAACTATCAATTCGATAGCCTGTACCAAGGATATCTATCTTCTAGGGTACAAGTCAATATCCCCCATAAAGGTCCCATCGAGATAAGACTGTCCCAGCGCGGTAACCTCAAGGATAGCAAGTAGCGCGGAATATTTTTCACATGTATATAATATATGTAACACACAATCATATAAATATACCAATGTCATTTTAATATAGGTTCTTCCCATCACCCGTAATTATACCATTTATCCTAAATTACACAATTATAGAATTACGTATAAGGTTTTATTCCTAACCTTAACTCGAAGGTTTTCTCACATATTACCTAATACTCATGGGTTATATCCTCACAAATCTGAAATTCAGTAAGTGACTTTATTTGATTCCAACGTAACTCTCTTACGCACCTCACCCTTAAATTTCATAAATCTACCAACCTAAAGTACATATCCCATAATTACCATACCCACTGAAGATTAAAGGTTCTAACATTTATCCATATACCCTACTGGTCCTCAATATCTCCCAAATCCTTTTATTAAGAATGCCCAGAGGTTATATCACGATAAATCAATTTAACTAAATAAACAAGAGCAATAGGAGTCTGCCAGGAGGGGTCGATCGATCGAAGTTTGGGGCTCGATCGATCGAACCTCCGATCGATCGAAGCTCTATCCTCGATCGATCGATCAAGCAGGTCTGGGCAAAAATTCTGCAGAAATTGCAGTGACGGGATTGATTAACGTTCTTCATCAAAACTCATATTTTCCAACAATAATCGACCCAAAAAGTCTACTATTAACATACTAACATAATTCCAGATATCTTTAACGTTCAGCATGCGTGTAGACATCATTAAACATGGTTAAACAACCTAAAATCTCATCTAATCATCAAGAACCCTAAAGTTTTCTTAACTTTTGTTCTAATCAGTTTTCTCCAGAATTTCCTGCTAACAAATCATCACAAATTCGTGGGTTAATCATCTACTTCACATAATATTTCCAGAATATGGTTATAATGATTTCTACATGCAGATCCCTATCAAAATTGGGGTTTTCTTCCATTGATTATACTCCTAATCATTCCTACACTAATATGAATATTGCATCAACGAAAATACGCAAGTTAAACACTTGCCTGGGATTTCAGAGGTCTGGTTTTCTGCTGATATTGGTGTGGTTGCGTTCTCCTCCTCGCGATCTACGCGTTGGTGGTGACGGCGGTGCAATCGGTGGTGTTTTGGGCCTTGTATCACCTTGAGAGCTCTCTCCTCTCTTCTCCAATGGCCGTTCTAGGGTTCTGAATGTTCTAACCCTAAAAGGCTGACTTAAATGGCTGCTAAGGATGGCTGAAATTCGTGGGTTTAATTACCCTATTTTGTAAAATGACCAAAATGCCCTCCTGGGGCACTAATTTAGCCTAAAAACATCCCGAGACCCAAACTAAACCCCCGGATACACTTTTCTGACTATCTCGACCCTTCTAAATGTGTTGGCGCACTCAAAACGACCATACGGACAACTTATAAAATATTCACTTTTTATTTAACAAAATTAGTCCCGACGTGACACAGGCACGTCCCGACTTAAAATTTCCGAAATAGTCATTTAATTCGCTTATGACATTCCATATAACCAATATAATATATTACTATGCTCATTAGTAATATTCAAAAAATTTCCCATAACTACTAACTCGAGTCACGTTAATAATTATAACATAATTAATTTCCGGATTTTTATTAAATAAATCCCCAAATTAAATATAGCATAAAAATACGGGGTATTACAAACGCGTATTGGGAGTCATTTTAATGTGGTATTAACCACTTAATTTGGAGACTTTAGACTTAACTCACGATTTTAAGTCTTGCCCCTTATTTTCATTTTCCTCATTTTATGTCTTACACTTAGAGAAAAAAAGAGAGAAAGAGTGAGGAAGAGAAAAGAGGAGATTGAGAGAGAGATTGAAGATGGATGATATGAGATTTGCTTCTTCCTCAAACAAATCTGAGATATTAGCCCTATGACAAGTTTTCTACTTGCTAATATGTGATTTAACATGAATAATTGTGTGATATTTTTGTTTTGGCATTTGGGTATCAAAAATGGAGATTTTGGTATTCAAACCTAGATTTTGGTTTTGATGATGATATTGTGGGTTTTAATGGTTAAAAACCATGTAGGATAATCTTTGGGTAGATAAATATTGTTGGTTTTGTATAAAATGGAAGAGATTTGAGGTTTTGGAAAATTAGGGTTCACCCTTCGTAGCCATTCTTGGCAATTTCTCCAGGCCGAATCGATTCGGCCCTCAGGGCGAATCGATTCGCAAAGGGCTAGTTTCTAAGTCTGCTTGGACTGAATTGATTCGGTCCTAAGCCGAATCGATTCGGCAGTTGCAGAATTCCGGGTCTTCATGTCCGAACCGATTCACTTTTCGGGCGAATCGATTGGGCCCTAGGGCAAATCGATTCGGTTTTCTGCTGTTTTTGAGTTAATTTTTATAACTCAATTCCAATTATTTTCTTTAAATCTAGGGCCTATGAACCTTCTTGAATGAATTAAACTTAGAATCCTAGAGTGTGAGATGAGTTAGTTGTCTACCCTACATTAAGAATGGGTTATGTGGGGACTTTTTCGGGGTTATTCCTACTGATGATAGGGCTTTATTTTCTTCCAGTTAATCACTAAAAAACTAGGAGATGTAGTGTCATGTTTGGGAGACTTTAGAAGCTCAATTGAGCTATGTTAACCTTGATGGTTCATAATAACACCATAAAAGTGTTGGGAGAATAAATTGAAAGTTCATTCATTCCTTTGAAGGATAATAGTCTTGGGGTTTTAAAAATAACACCCTAAAATGTTTGGAGATAATAAAGAGTTTATTTACTCCTTGGAGGTTGTAGTAATAGAATAATTTTTCGTATGGCTCCGGATAATAAGGTGAATTATTTACAATAATGTAAATAAGTATGGTTTGGAAAAAAATGAAACATACACATAAATGGAAATGAAAATGGTAAATAAAATGGATTGAACACACCTCTCTAAATGACATCATAAGGGAAGCCCCCTGCTTAATGAATGCAGGGTGGATATAGTCCTAGTCCATGTGAGCGTTTGTTGATATATATTTTATGCGATGGGTAGGAGATTTCGGGTGTGGTTTTGACTATCCTGCAGGCACATGGACGCTTCCCGACGTATTGCGTTATAGGTGCGCAGGTTGTCTTATGATAGGCCCTGGAAGATGTTGGTCATTTAGGGGCGCGCACAGGGGGGAAACTCGGACGGGTGGTTTTAGAATCGTTATATGTATATAAATATAACTATTCATAATCAAGTGGAACTTGTTGGATTTTATGCCATAAAGAGCATAATGAGGTGCCACAAAGAGAACATATAAATGCCGCAAAGAGCATTTGAAAATGAAATTTTCCTGATAAATAAATGATTTTTACAAAAAGTAAAATTGAGATAAAAAAAATGCCATAAAGAGCATAAGAATGTGATTATATATATATTTCCTATTAAGACAAGGATATATAAAATAATTGGTGCGCATGATGAAGTTTTAGATTAACGTTATTCATTTTATTTTCCTGCTTAGCTTATGTATTAAATTGTGTAGGTAGCTTCTTATTTCTCTTTCATCATGATTTATCATCCATAACGTTCATACTTTTTATTCATCTGGTAGTGATATAGAACCGGTCCCTGACCCGTTCATATTTCTTGTTGTACTTGCATCTTGTATCCGCTCAGGTACTCCGCCGTATGGATGCCTGATTTGAATTCCGATCCTAGTGTCTTTAGCTTGCCGTGATGCTTTGTGGGTGTTACGAGGCATTTGGCAATAGACGTTGTCAGCCTTGCACTCTAGTCAGGATCAAGTCTTTTAACTCGAGCGAGAGGCCCAAGCTTTTGTATTTGATTAATGTAATGTATTATGTAATTTAATGACTTGTTTTACATTGTTGTAAGGGTCTATGGCTGTTAGCATATTTGGTCCTTTATTGTACATTTGTGGGTATATAATATAATTTCATCCGAATTTCCACTTTCTTTTATTGGGTTGTTAAGTTGTTTTCTTTAATTAACTTTAAAAATCAAATTTTTTGTCGACCCGTCTTTCTGAAATAAGGCGTGGTTATCCCGTATACTTCTTATTTTGTTGTGATGCTGAGAATGATTCCATCCATGATTCCGTTATTTTAGGAGTATTAGGCTGGCCACCCCCTATTTAGGATGGCGGGTTGTCACATATGGTATCAGGGCATCAGGTTATAGAGTCCTTAGGAATCTGTGTGAAAGCTTTACGTTTTAGCGTTGCTTTTGATTTGACATAGAGCCTTAGGATTAAGATCGTTGAATTCTCTTGTGAGATTTCGTTCTTCTTCCATGAGGTAGAACCTATATAATATTTTGTACATTCGTGTGAGAATAGTAGGTCGAGTGAAAAAGGGAGTCTTGAGAAGGATTTCTAAGAACTGTAAGTTGGGGTCGGAGATGAGGGTTGCTTTGGAGATCGCTCCGTTTTTGTAGCACTTTATTGTCTTGCTACTACGACTACTAATTACGGTGGATTTAGTTTTCCAAGTATTGCTGGACGTAGAGGGTGGTACTAAGCCTGAGATTTCAAGCGATGTTAAATTAAAGTGGACAAGGGCCCAGAAGTAGAAGGGAGGAAAATCCTTCACCTATAGGGGTAGTCTTGAAATGGTGGGAGCGTAGTCACAAGTCACCTTATTTGTGGGCGCAGAAAGTTTTGCCCATGGAGAAACCCGATAGATACTTCCTATCGCAAGTTTCTCTGGGGTAAATGGAAGGATGAGAAGGTAGATCCTCAAATTTTCACGCGAGGCTCGGTCAAAGGCCGACATATGAATAAAGAGTTGTGCGATTAGGGAGATCGTACACTAAAGAAAAGTAGGTATATGGAAGAAAGAGCCCTTCAATGGAATGATAGGATCCAGAATAAGTGTCGCTAACACTTCTTATGGAGCAGTGATCATGAAACCCCATTGGTGGGCATCCGCCTTGGGAGGTTTCATTGAACTACGGAAGAAGAGCCCGAGAGCGTTCTCTTTTATTGAGAGAGTAAAAGAAACTATGTGGGCTGTTGTGACGTGGAAGAACCACACATTTTCATTACGTTGAATTGGAGAACAAGGGCGAGAATAAAGTGGGGAGATGATGGAAGTAATGTTGGTTCGTATAAGACTCGAATATAGAGTCTGAGAACCATTAGTATTGACCCGGAGTGATTGGCATATAATGTTGGCGGGAATTCCACCTTATTAGTGGGTGGTGTATTTCTTAGGATAAGATTTAGTAGTATTATGCTTACTCTAGAATCGGGTGTGCATATTGAGGTTGTGGTAGTATTGAAGCTACTAAATAGAGTAATTATATGACTTCCCTAGTAGGGAAGTTTTATATTTTCATCACTCGTCATAAAGTGAGTGATGATGTATTTTCTTTCTAAGTGCTATGTACGTTATGTATTACTTGTATGACATATATACTATATAAGCAAGAATATTTTGGTTTAGTTGGGGTGATAGCAAGCAATTAGATTGCGAGGCTATAATACTTGTAGTTTCAGGATGGAACTAGTTGTCTTATAATATCTCTCCTGGATAGAAGTTGAGATTTTATAACGGTGGTTGAGGTAAGTAGGAGGTTTTTATTTCTTTTTATGTTATCTTACGTGTGTGTTTGGTTGGTTGATTGTTTGTTTTTCATGTGATTGGTATGCCTTATGTCCACGACCGACACAGTTGAGTAGTAATGCATAGGAGGGGTTCCTTGTTTGGATTCCGCTTTTGCGGGATGCTCCACGCGTGAACCTCAACGGCATTGTAAGTGGGGAGATGTTATTATTTCTTCTTTTAGTTCATTCCATTTTATTTTATTTTATTTGGGTTGGATTAGAGATGGGTTGAAAGGTTTGGCCGAGAATCGCGTAGAAGAGTGATTAAGGGCTATTAAAGTGCGAGATAGAAGCACTATATATAGTTCTCTCCTCTGATTGATGCGAGGGAGACTGAGATACGAAGTCGAATTGAGACTTCGGGATATGCCTTGATAAGAAGGCTATTTGAAAATATGTATTTATGTTATGGGACAAAATTGGTAAGACTTCACAGAAAGTGAATGTCTGATCAGTTAAAATCTTTAATCATGCTATGGTAAGACGTAGAAGTAGAATTTTGTTAATAGAATTGTAAGTTAAAATTTACCGATCCCGATCATGTGTTTTAGACCGTCATATCTTAATGACCGATGATGCGAGGTAGTAGTGTAAGGGGAGGGCTCCTTGTTTGGATTTCGCTTCGGCGAGACGTCCCATGCATGAGACCGAGCGAATGTCGGAAGTTGAGATTGGTCTTGGAAACTAGGGATATACCAAGTATTATATATATATGACTTAGATAGGATATATGTGTATAGATCGATCATAGGTTTATAGGGACGTAAGGCCATTAGGGCATGAGATGTTGATTTAGGAAGGTTATAGGGAGTTGACCACAAATATGTTGTGGGTTGACCCTTAGGGGGAGTAGGTCCCTAGGAACGAGGAGTGTGGAATCTTGAGAATTTTCAGAGGTTACCCCGATGGAGATGAGTCTTTTCTTAGCTAGAAGGTTACATTGGTAACCTAAATTCCGGGGAGTTAATAGCATGAGCCGACTTTCACTCCTGAGCCCATTTTTGTTAAGTAAGGGGGGTGAATTTAAAGAACAAGTCTTTGTCAGGATGGGGAATAATAATACTGGAGCATGAAACCGTTAAGTATGCGTCTCACAAACTCTAGATTTGTAGGACGCATTATTCCACGCTTGATTTGAAATTCACTGCAGTAGCAATTGCCTTAAAAAAGTGGAGGCACTATTTCCTGGGCAGGGAAGTTGGTCTTTATCATGAGCAACAAGTTGTTGCAGTATGTTGGAGGAGAAATCAAGTTGCTTTATGAAGTTTTGTAACGGATTATTGATTTGGGTTTTCTCATTCGCTAAGGGAATGCGATTGGAGTAGTATATGCGTCAAGTAGAAACTTTCGGAAATATGGGTGATGGCATGGAGAGCCAAATGAAACGAGCATGACTAGGACGACATGTAGCCAAAACATTTCGGTCTATAATTGATCGTATCACCTACTTGTGTAAAAAAAAGAGTAGTAATGGAACGAAGAAGGGTATATTCATAGACGTCTTTATCGAATTGTCGGCATCAGACTGGTCATGATTCTATTTCAGGAAATTGCTGATCATTCGACCAAGCCATTGTTTTTCCAAACATTGCGGGCGGACGATGTGTAAAGGAGTATGCCCCGCTTTTTATGGAGGGGTGAAGTGCCTAGAAATAGTGGTGGACCGAGACTCGTTATTCTTGGCGAGGTTCGATAATGTTTCCATGAAGGAATGGGAGCCGTGTGGAGATGGAGTATATTATACCATCCTAAAGGGATGGATGATTGGAAGAAGTTGACTTAATGCCGAAGGGCATATCTTGAACGTAAACCTTAGGATACCTAATGGACAGTGTAGTAGTTGTACGGATGGAAATTCCCGTATAATAATAAAACTTTTTGATGGCCTTATGGATCATTTCCTAATGTATGGCGCTGTGAGTGGCCTTGGGTATCCAGGTGAATAAATTGCATACTCGTTGGATTAAGCCAACGAATAATTGGTTCCTTGGACTTGGCGTGGTCCCGGAGCATTTCTTTAAGGATTGGGGTTTTGAGCCATATGATTTGATGAGCTACGATTATGCAAGGAGAAGTTGAGTAGTGTTGGGGTTAATCCAGTTAGTGTTGGTATAGGTATCCCCAAGGTGGGATGTAGCATGATTTAGGATGTAAAACATTTTGCGCATAGTCACGTAGTTAGCATCTTCCGCCGTAGGAGACTAGAACTGATAGTTTGTGAGGAACGCTTTGTGCTATGAAAGAGCACAAAGATTGTGGACTGAGATCGATAGTGATGACCTTAGTCCAATCCCAATTTGGGACGTCGTATTAATGAGGGTTTGTTAAGGACGATAGAATGATAGTTTGAGATAGTATACCCTTTATACGTATAGCATATGCCCGAAGTTTGGGTGCAAAATTCCCTCATAAGTGGGGGAGTATGTAACAACCCTCGCTTTTAGGAGGCTAATTTTATATTAATTTACCACATAAGGTAATTATATAAAATGTTGGAACCGGAGTAAATATTAATTAAATGAGTTAGAAGTTAATATTTACTAGATTGATGAATATTTATTGTATGTGAAAGTAAATATCATCAGGTTGCATGTTTTATAGAGCCATGTATTTTAAATGACATTATGGTTTAAATGAAATTGGAACTAGAAATAATTGATAAAATTTTCGAATGCCAGTTTAGAGGGAGTAGTTGGTCTCGGAAGGTGCGAGACAGTCAAAATAAGTGCCATATTGCATTTTTGGGTTTCGGGAACTTTTACCTGGTTTTAACTTAAACATGTATTGGGAGTCATTTTAATGTGGTATTAACCACTTAAGTTGGAGACTTTAGACTTAACTCACGATTTTAAGTCTTGCCCCCTATTTTCATTTTCCTCATTTTCTGTCTTACTCTTAAAGTGAAAAAGAGGGAAAGAGAGAGGAGGAGAAAAGAGGAGATTGAGAGAGAGCTTGAAGATGGATGATATGGGATTTTCTTCTTCCTCAAACAAATCTGAGATATCAACCCTATGGCAAGTTTTCTACTTACTAATATGTGATTTAAGATGAATAATTTGTGTGATATTTATGTTTTGGCATTTGGGTATCAAAAATGGAGATTTTGGTATTTAAACCTAGATTTTGGTTTTGATGATGATATTGTGGGTTCTAATGGTTAAAAACCATGTAGGATAATTTTTGGGTAGATAAATATTGTTGGTTGTGTATAAAAGGGAAGAGATTTCAGGTTTGGGAAAATTAGGGTTCATAACCCTTCATAGCCATTCTCGACAATTTCTCCAGGCCGAATCGATTCGGCCCTCAGGAAGAATCGATTCGCTAAGGACCAGTTTCCATGTTTGCTTGGACCGAATCGATTCGGTCCAAAGCTGAATCGATTCGGCAGTTGAAGAATCCCATGTCTTCATGTCCGAAACGATTCGCTTTTTGGGCGAATCGATTCAGTTTTCTGCTATTTTTGAGTTATTTTTTATAACTCAATTGCAATTATTTTCTTTAAATCTAGGGCCTAGGAACCTTCTTGAATGAAGTAAACTTAGAATCCTAGAGTGTGAGATGAGTTAGTTGTCTACCCTACATTAAGAATGGGTTATGTGGGGACTTTTTCGGGGTTGTGCCTATTGATGATAGGGCATTCTTTTCTTCTAGTTAATCACTAATAAACTAGGAGATGTAGTGTCATGTTTGGGAGACTTTAGAAGCTCAATTGAGCTATGTTAACCTTGATGGTTCATAAAAACACCATAAAAGTGTTGGGAGAATAAATTGAAAGTTCATTCATTCCTTTGAAGGATGATAGTCTTGGGGTTTTAAAAATAACACCCTAAAATGTTTGGAGATAATAAAGAGTTTATTTACTCCTTGGAGGTTGTAGTAACGATATAATTTATCGCATAGCTCCGGATAATAAGGTGAATTATTTACAATAATGTAAATAAGTATGGTTTCAAATAAAACAAAACCTACACATAAATGGAAATGAAAATTGTAAATAAAATGGATTGAACACACCTCTCTAATTGACATCATAAATAAAGTTTGCGCGTGAGGTGAAGCCCCCTGACTATTGAATGCAGGGTGGATATAGTCCTAGGCCATGCGAGCGTTTGTTGATATATATTTTCTGCGATGGGTAGGAGATTTCGGGTGTGGTCTTGACTATCCTCCAGGCACATGGACGCTTCCCGACGAATTGCGTTATAGGTGCCCATGTTGTCTTATGATAGGCCCTGGAAGATGATGGTCATTTAGGGGCAGGCACAGTGGGGAAACCCGGACGGGCGGTCTTAGAATCGTTATATGTATAGAAATATAACTATTCATAATCAAGTGGGACTTGATGGATTTTATGCCATAAAGAGCATAATGAGGTGCCACAAAGATCACATATAAATGCCACAAAGAGCATTTGAAAATGAAATTTTCCTGATAAATAAAGGATTTTTACAAAAAGTAAAATTGAGATAAAAAAATGCCATAAAGAGCATAAGATTGTAATTATATATATATTTCCTATTAAGAAAAGGATATATGAAATAATTGGTGCGCATGATGAAGTTTTAGATTAATGTTATTCATTTTATTTTCCTGCTTAGCTTATGTTTTAAATTGTGTAGGTAGCTTCTTATTTCTCTTTCATCATGATTTATCATCCATAACTGTCTTACTTTTTATTCATCTGGTAGTGATATAGAACCGGGCCCTCACCCGTTCATATTTCTTATTATACTTGCATCTTGTATCCGCTCAGGTACTCCGCTGTAAGGATGCCTGATTTGAATTCCGATCCTGGTGTCTTTGGCGAGCCGTGATGCTTTGCGGGTGTTACGGGGCATTTGGCAATAGACGTTGTCATCCTTGAACTCTAGTCAGGATTAGGTCTTTTTACTCAGGCGAGAGGCCTAAGCTTTTGTAATTGATTAATGTAATGTATTATGTAATTTAATGACTTATTTTACATTGTTGTATGGGTCTGTGGCCGACAGCATATTCGGTCCTTTATTGTACATTTGTGGGTATATAATATAATTTCATCTGGAATTCCACTTTCTTTTATTGGGTTGTTAAGTTATTTTCTTTAATTAACTTTAAAAATTAAAATTTTTGTCAACTCGTTTTTTCTAAAATATGGGGTGGTTATCCTGTGTAATTATTATTTTGTTGTGATGCTGAGAATGATTCCATCCATGATTCCGTTATTTTAGGAGTATTGGGCTGGCCACCCCCTATTTCGGATGGCGGGTTGTCACAACAACTCCCTAGGAAAACGGGAAAACTCAAGCAAAGCTGCTGCAACGCTGGGATTTATCCCCAATGTGACAGAAAACTATTCATAGGTCTGACATATTTCTTTTAACCCGAAGTGAAATACATGGTCTTCGGGGTACCAGAACTTCATTGCCACCATCAACATATTCGATTCAATGGGCCAGTTTCTCCACAGAGAGACTCGCCGCATGTTGAAAGCGTTGAAGTCGATATTATACGAACCCATCGCTTTCTAGGTTTTGAGGTAGTTCGCAAACCCAGCACTACCATGGAACCATATCAAAAAAAGAAGAATTAAACAAAGAAAAATGCGAAGGAAAAAGAATGAGGGGGTGTAAAAAAAAGCTCCATTCACCCTCCTATGTATACTTGAGAACTCTCAAACCAAGACAAGGAGCCCTGCAGAAATTAGAGGAAATCGTACCCCACCAAGTACCAAATAATTCAAGGAAGTGCAGTCAAAGTCGTGGATTGATGGGACTGGATCGACATGATGAAAGGCATTATAAGGGTCATGCCGATCGACAAACCCCTATTTATGGAAAAATCCCCTTTTTCCTTTTTTGTGAAAAACAAAAAAAAAATCAATAAAAATAATTTTTATCCTAAGGGAATTCCGAATTTCCTTTTTTGACTCATCCTAATTTAAATAAATCCTTTCTCCAATCATTTTAATTATTTTTACGGTCTCAGCAGCAAAGTAAAAAGTGGATGTGCATTAATCACACAAAAACAAATTAATTAACAAAAAGAAAATTAACAAAAACTTCATTTGCATATATTTTTGTTGTATTACATTGGTTTTTGTAGGAAAGACAAAATAAGAAATACAGTGGGACTCATCCCGAACCCCATTCTCCTTATTTACCTCTCTCACGCATATTCTCTCTCTCTATCTCTCTCTCTCTCTCTCTAAGAACCTCCTTCTGTGAAGCGCGCCCTCTTCCCCCTACGGCGAGATGATGTGCCACCACTGTGACACCTCGCCTAATTAAATACCGGGTGATCAGTCCTTTATTAAATTATAACCAAGGTGAACGGTTGGTTCATTCTTAGCATCAGTGTCGCAAAATAACTTTTCAAATTAAACACCCTAAATAATTAAGCTAAGTGTCAAAACCATTTAAAAAATTATTTCCATATTTAATTTAAGCCCAATAATAAAAAACTTTCATAATTCATAGCTTAAGAGTCACACAATAACTAGACTGGAAAAGATCATCCAATAAATTTAAGCATTCAAATAACTAATTCCAACTTTAAAACTTCAAAGGAAAAACATCCTGACAGTAACAAATACCAAAGTAAAAATACTAAAAGTAAATGAATCACAATCTTTGACAAAACCAACTGAATAAGGAAACAGGGCGACACATGCCCAACTGGATAAAACAGAACTAGGAGTGGAATCAATAATGATGTCGTCCAAGAAAAGGCCTCCAACTCCCACCTAAGTTGCAACACGTTCCTTCCAAAGAATCCTAAGCATGACGTCCCTATGGATGGGAACCTGTAATATATACATACATATATATATATATATATATATATATACAAGAGAGAAGAGATAACAGGAAACGAGTCAGAGCCCAATTGTAAAACAATTTAAAAATTCAGTTTAGCAAGTATTTAAAATACTTACCGGCTAATGCAACAATCATATTAGTATGCGGCACTATCTTGAAAAATTCTCACCTCTCTTATAATGTGCACACCTACCGCAATATTAATCCCCACAGGTTAAGCTTATCTTAAATTCCTTATAAGGTTTCATGCCGAAAATTACTAGGGATGAGATAATTAATTTCTGAGAGTAAAGGTTTTATAACAACTTCATTTCATTATAAAGTCTTTCAGTATTGCCTCAAACTTTTCAACCACTTATATTAAAGTCGGAATATATATTCATTACTTAACTACTTTTAGTCAGAGTAGAAAGTTCCCAATTTAAAATCTATATATATATATATATATATATATATATATATATATATATATATATATATATATATATATATATATATATATATATATATATATTAATCACTCATATAATATATATATACTATCGGCACCCCACATAAAATTTATGGTGCTGTCATACTCTGCTATCAAGTCCTCGTATCACTCGTACTAAGGGAAATACTAGTTCGAAATCACTCTAGAATAGTATTAACACAAAACACATACAAATTAAGGTGAAGCATAGTTCCAAGTCACTAAGAGGTCAGCACATACCCTCACGTCTCTTAGAACCGTCTGACTATCGATCTGATATCCTGTACCAAGGATTCCTATGATCTAGGGCACAAGTCAATATCCCCCATAAAGGTCCCATCGAGATAAGACTGTCCCGGCCCGGTAACCTCAATGATAACAAGTAGCGCGACCATGATTTTCACACGTATATAGTATATGCACAAACACACTCATGTATATGTATACTGCCATTCACATTTCTAAATTAAGTACACCCACAACCCATATTTATGATATTCGTTCTTAGTACACGTTACAAGATTATCCCGTATAACGATTCGTCTTTTTTATTCTTATTTATATGATTATTCCAAACTTACTTCGTGTCACTCGAAGTATCCTATCTCCCTAAGTATAATTTCATTAGGTACTCTATTATTTTACGACATAACTTCCTTACGAGTCTCACTCCTTTAGACACACGCTCCCATTATTTTTTAAGTGTAAATCACTCCTCGTTAACACTAATTTCGTCTTTACATTAAATGCTCCATTTTTACAAAGTCCTACTGGTCCTCTTTATGTCCAAAAATGTTATAACAATAATGTTCAAAGGTTACCACTCATTTTAATCGAAATAACCTATTTAAAAGAGGAATATGAATTTTCCAGGAGGGGTCGTTCGATCGATGGAAGTGGGTCGAATGATCGATCGATCGATGCTCTCTGGTCGATCGATCGATCAAGGAGTTATGGCGAAACTGCAGAAATACCAGTTACGGGAATCATATTCCAAACTCATCCAAATCATCATTTTTTACTCCCAAACTCCCAAAAAACGATACTATAAGTGTTATATACCCAAATAAATAATATTATACGTAAGACATGTGAGTTTTCATCAAGTATAACGAATTAAAAGGGAAAAAATCTATATAAATCTCAAGAACCCTAATATTTTATTTAACTTAGTTCTTCCCATTCTTTTTCCAGTTTTTCTACTCCTAACTCAATGAAAATTCCTGGTTCAACCTCTACATATAAAATAGATTTCAAAAATATGATTTTCACCTCTTCAACATGTAAATTCTAGTCTCCAATATATGTTTTCTTTCACGAAAACTAGTTCTAATAAACCCTAGACTAATATAATTGAATCATTAACTAAAATAAAGCAAGATAGATACTTACCTGGAAATCATTGTTTCTGATTTGTGGAAGAAATTGGTGTGGTTGTGATCGTCGTCGCGCGATCCATAATTTGGCGGTGACGGCGGTTCAAACGGTGGAGTTCTTTGTCTAGAACTCCTTGGAAAGCTTCTCCTCTTCCTCTCCAGTGTTCGTCCTTGGTTTTTTGTTGTGCTAACCCTAGAAGACAACTCCTAACAACTGATATAACCTTAGAAAATTTGTGGGTTTCCATGCCCAAAAATACAAAATGTCTAAAACGCCCTCCTGGGATGCTAAATAGGCCTAAAACGCCTTGAGACCCAAACTAAACCCCATGGTACATTATTTTGACTATCTCGACCCTTTCTGACACATTGATGCACTCAAAATGACCATATAGGTGACTTATAATTTATTCAGTTATAATAATGCGAATTTAATTTCGGCACGACACAGACGCGTCCCGATAAAATTTCCAAAATTATCAAATTAGATTTTTGTGATAATTTTAATAAGTTTAATTACACATCTTACTTTACCCATCAAGTAATTTACAACAAGATTCTAATAATTACTAACCCTCATAACACTAGTAAATATTTAAATTATTTCCGGGTTAATATTAAATTAATTTCTCAAATTAAATTTAATAAATCTCAAAATTTAAAAGTCATAAAAATACGGGATATTACAACCACTTCCAGAGCCCGGCCCTTCCTCTGACGAGGAATACATCACCAGACAAGAAGTAAGTGGAATCGCATCCTTAATGTGGCCAGTTGTCGAAGATATTCAATCCCTAATATCCCTCAGCTAAGTGGTGGAGACCCGGATGTGTTGCAAAATAAAACAGAAAATAACAAATCAGTTAGTCTAAGGCAAAGGAAAGAATCGGGAAATTAAAAGAGAAGGAGACAAAAAGTATACCTCAGTCCAAAGGACCTCCTCTGTCAAGACCAACTCCTCCAGTTCCATCGCATTAAGGCACTGCATCATATGCACCGACCCTCCATCTACCCACCGAATGTTGTAACTATGTGAGAAAATTTGTATAAAGGGAGCCTCCGAAGTCGTCGTCGCCACTGATGTCCAAGTCATAAAGACGGATGTCCGAAAACACCCTCAAGAATGGAAAAAACCACAAGTGCATGATGTCGCCACTAATCGCCACCAGAAAACCTCAAAGCACCAGTAAAATAAACAAACGAGCCATCTAACGCACCTACCACCCGTCGCTCTCATCAATCCTCATCCTCGGTAAAAACTCTCTCGAAAGGGACAAACAAAGAAAGTCCCTAGAAACCACCCTTTACACATCATCCAACGCCATCGTCACTACCTCTGACATCATCGCCTCTGACGTCACCCTTAGTGTCCTATCCACCTCAATCTGCGTACCCTCACCATCCATCCCCAGCAGCTACTGCACACCTATGGTATTCACCATCGTCTCCCCAAAGACAAAATGATGGGTGTGGGTCGTGTCCTACAACCTCTCCCCCAGAGCATAAGGACAGCCGTAGAATGGGGCATCTTATCAAGAGAAGAATCTAATCTCCCAAAACCGAACAATGCACCATAGATGGAAGGTACTCCCAAACATTCTTAAGCCCCATCACCCCTCGGGCACGCATAGTTTACATAGAAATATTATACTATCAAAAGCGATAGGCAAAAGAAAAACCTTTGTCATGTTCAAGAAATAATAAAATGTTGCCAAGAAAAAGGAACCGAATATTAAAAGTCATTAATACTTATATAGCCTCCAGGGTTCACCATCCTAGAAGAGCGATGACACGAAGGCTTTTGCAAGAGAGTCCGATCATCTGCCACTTGCTCGAATGAGTCTAAAGAGTTTTCTCTTCCCAAAGAAAAGGGCACCCTAGACCTCCATTCCAAGTCTACCCAGTCATCAGTATTGAGCCATGCCATGTGTGTTGCTCTACTTGAGAACTCATCCATCTATTGACTTTGGAACGTTGGATATATTTTCAAAATGAAATTGCAAAAGAAGGCATGTCAAAAAGCTGTGAAAAATGAGGAGAACCCGCCCCCTTTTTATAGGAGGCTAAGGGGCATGCCGATTGGCATCTCCCTACCACCCACCGATCAGCAGTAACCCTCCACCTGATCATGGTACCCAAAATTATCGTGCCATTGCCGGTTGACACCCCTCTATCTATGCTGATCGGCACCCCATTTGTAATTTCGTACAAAAAGCCAAGAAAATGCCATAAAATTCCAAAAAATCCCTGAAAATTTCCCAAAATTCCCAAATGGATTTGAAACCTTGTCCAACAAGATTTTTTTTTTTACCACATCATGTACCTTGAATAAATATTATCTCCCCTAACAGAATTCTTGAAATCAATTTCATGTCTCCCTAGCAACGTTTCTAAAGGACACCACAAAAGTTAAATATTCCCCAGTTGAGAAACGTCGGACCCATGGATCATTCTCTCTTTCCTGCGAAACCTAAAATCAAATGCTTCCCTAAATACCTAGAATAATTACAAGATACATATCCCCCAGTAGAGTCTCTAAATTTGCCAAAGAAAACTTGAGCCCTAAGAATTGGCTTTGACCCGCAGAATTGGTCATCCCTATCTTAAACTCGCAAAATTGGCCACCCCTATCTTAAGACCGCGGAATTGGCTTTGACTTGCAGAATTGGTCACTCGTGTCCTAAGCCCGCAGAATTAGCTTTGACTTCCAGAATTGGTCATCCCTATCTTAAGCTCATAGAATTAGCTTCGATAAGCGGAATTGGTTGCTTCTACTTAATCCCTCAAAATAGGCTTTGACCCGTAG
Source organism: Sambucus nigra (assembly GCA_949130495.1). NCBI lineage: Eukaryota > Viridiplantae > Streptophyta > Magnoliopsida > Dipsacales > Adoxaceae > Sambucus > Sambucus nigra. Next base: position 24,794,236 of record OX422218.1, on the reverse strand, counting down.
AATTGGTCACCCCTATCTTAAGATATCAGAATTGGCTTTGACCCCCCCAATTGGTCACTTCTAATTAGGTCCTCATATTTGGCTTTCACCCGCAGAATCAGTCACCCCTACCTTAAGCCCGCAGAATTGGCATTGACCCACAGAATTGGCATTGACCCGCAGAATTGGCCACCCCTATCTTAGGCCTACATAATTAGCTTTGACCCGTAGAAATGGTCACCCCTATATTAATCTCTTAGAATTGGCTTTGACTGGCAGAATTGGTCACCCCTATCTTCAGCCCTCAGAATTGTCTTTGACCCACAGAATTGGAAAACCCTATCTTAAGCTCGTGCAATTGTCTTCAACCTGCAAAATTGGTTGCTTCTACTTAATCCCTCAGAATTCTCTTTGACACACAGAATTGGTCACGCCTATCTTAAGCCCACGGAATTGGATTTTACCTGCAGAATTGGACACTTATATCTTAATCATGCTGAATTGGCTCTGTCTCGTAGAATTGGTCACCCCTATCTCAAGCCCGAATAATTTCCTCTGACCAACATAATTGGTCACCCCTATCTTAAGCCCGTAGAATTATCTTCGACTCGAAGAATTGGCCGCTTCGACTTAAGCCCTCAGAATTGGCTTTGACCCGCAGAATTGGTCACCCCTATATTAAGCCCGTAAAATTGTCTTCGACCACCAGAATTGGTCACTTGTAACTTAAGCCCTCAGAATTTGCTTCGACCCGTATAATTGGTCCCCTTTAACTTAATCCCTCAAAATTTGCTTCCCCCCTTAAACTTGGTCATCCCTACTTTAAGCCCGCAGAAATTGCTTCGACTAGTAGAATTGGTCGCTCCCAACCTTGAAATTAGTCGTCACCCCTTTAGGTCCTCAGAATCATCCATGCCAATATCTCCTTAGGTCCTTAAAATCGACCTTGACCCTCTGTATCGATCAACCTCATCCCTTAGGTCCACAGACCCGACCTCTATCATGTGGTGTCTATTCGAAGGCTCCCACTTATTACCAGCTCACCCGTCAAGGGGATCTATAGACACCATATCCTTAGGTCCCTAACACCTCCCCATTTCACTACAAACCATAGGTTGCACTTCGAGTACAGATTTAGAGTCCATCGGGCCATCTCGGTCCCCCCATTTAACCCTAGTCAACTCTATCATTAGAGAAAATGCTCTTTAAATCTTTGAAGGGCTCTAAATACCCATTGTAAAGATTTGTCTCGTCTGCTAATCGGCATAATGATTCAGAGGAACGTACCATTTTACTATCAAAAATCGATTCATAGGCCACCGGACCTTCCTGGGCCCCGATTTAATCCCAATTAACTTCATCGTTAGAGAGAAAGGTCTTTGAATCTTCGAAGGGCACTGAAACCTCTTTATAATGGTTTGTCCATGCATGAAACATCGTAATTGATCTAGAGGCCACTGGGCACTCTAGAGCACTATTTGACCAAGGTCAACTCTTCATCTCAAACGAGACTGAATGAATCTCCAAAATCCAATGAATACCATTTCCAATGATCAACCCCATCCGTAATTCTAACCTACGGTATGGATGAACGATCTGTTTTACCTCGAGAGGTCTCTGTGTGCTTTTGAGCCCTAGTTGACTAAGGTCAACTTTCCTAAGGAAGCAAAACTCTTTGGAATATCGAATACAAAATTATGACTTACCATGCGGATGAACGATCCATTTTCATCCGATAATCTCCCATCCAAAAGATGAACGTGTGCTTTCGAGCCACATTTGACCCAAAGTGTACTCCCGAACCCAGGGGCGGTCCAAGGACTCTTGAAGTTCTCTGAAATTCCTTTTAACAGAATTCCCTGTGTATGATTCGGATAAACCGATTAGGTTTTATGACCATTTTTCTAGAAATTTCTGCATGAGACTGCCAATTGGAAGGTCCAGATCCTTGCCTATCGGCAGTGTGTCTAGGTTCACCTGTTGATGGGTAGGATAAGGGCAGTGCTGATTGTCAACCCCCTGATCCTATCAAATATGGAAATGACCTCACTACTAAGTAGATGGACACCTTAGATCCATCACATTTAATGATCTCAGTAATATTCACTAGCAATTAGCAAAGTTCCCCATGTGAAGTTCCATTCAAGCTTACATTCCCATCATTTTCATACCAAATTTACTAAATCACATTCTATCTCATCAACATTCATCCACATTCAAGGTATTTCATCCAAGATCAAAGATTAAGCTTCAAAGAAGGTCCAATTCTTCCCTCTCTCTTTAAATTCTTTATTTTTTCATAAATTTCATTAGATTCATAATCTAATTTCCACTTTGATTCATACCCATTACCATTTACACTTGTATTAATATATGGCACATACTTTATTTTCTATAAAAAAAACAAATAAACAAATAAAAGAGGGATATACCCATAAATTCTGAACGGAATTGTCTGTCACACTTTTTCAAAAGCAAAAACACATTTTCTACATATACACATCTACAATCAAATTTTGTTCAGATCTATCGGATAAACCCCACCCCCATTCTATATTTGAACTATATGGATTTTGATGCCTTTATAGGCTACGTAGGCATTTCGGATTAAAGCTCGAGACTTGAGTCCAATTTTTCAACATCCCAAATTCTAATTTTCTCAATTTCCAAAATTCCCCAATTTTCCTAAAATCTACCATTTCCACATTTATCATATTGTTGCATTACATAGAATGATTATTTGCGTTTCACTCAACACGTATTGGCATTTCATAATAACGATCAATATCCCAATAAACGCACAAATCATATTGTCTATATGTATTATTTTGGGTACATTCCTATAGATAACCTCACTCTACCTTTCCCATGGTGTGAGTTGAACGATCTCAATCTTCATTTTATAAACACGCACACAAACTTTATAGAGAAATAAAGGAAAACAATAACACTAGCCAATGACTGACCGAAGGGAGGGTTGGGTGGCTAACACCTTCCCATTCCGTAACTTAGCCCCCGAACATTCGATCTATTGGGTTCATATGCATCAGTTTGTCCGTAATGCCGCTCTCTCGAAGTGGCATTGTGTTCTTTTGCATATTTTGTGCAAAATAGGATGAAAACTCCATCTCTTCACATTTACCCCACTCTGATGACGGTCGAAGAACCCCAAAACGTTCGCAAGATCGCTAATTTTTTTAGGGATCCTCCACCCCTCTTCCTCTTGAAGATTTTTAGGGATGACCACATTAGCCTTAGACGAATAAAATTTGATCCATATCATCCTCATTTGACATTAGATGATAAAATTCATCTCTTATGATTATAATTGATAATTTATTGCGAAGTTGGTCTCCGGTGATCAACACTAGCCTAAGATAACTAAAATTGGCATATGAATGCCTCATTCGACCTAAGAGGGTGAAATTGATATCTTACGATCATAATTGGACATAAAGACCAACATTAGCCAGGAGGTTAGAATCAACCTATGACAGCTTAATTCGGCCTAAAATTGTCAAATTCATCTCTTATAATCATAATTAAAACGTAAATGGTCAACTTGACCTATGATAACAAAACACTAGCTAAGGCGAATAAATTTATTCTACTTCATTCTCATTTGATCTAAGATTGACAAATTGATACCTTACAGTTATAATTGACAATTAAAGGTAAAGTTGATATACAACTACAAACTTCATCATGAGATGGTTAAACTCAACCTACTTTGTCCGCAATTTACCTAAGAAGGTTAAATTGTTCTATTGCAATCATAAGTGACTGTTAATTATCAAATTGGCTTATGACGACCAATATTAGACCAAGATGACAAAATTTGAAATTCTTTGTCGCTATTTAACCTAAGATGGTGAAATTAAACTTTTGTAATCATGATTTACCATAACTAGTAAAGTTTTTCTATAACACTCAATTTTAGCCGAAAGAAGTTGAGTTCGACTGACTTCGACCTCTCTCAAGTTGATCTCCAACGATCGAAATTGACCACTAACTATTATGTGGGTCTACGATGACCAATATTGGCCTATGGTAGTTGAATTAAAACTACTTGTACCTCTTTTAACCTATGATGATAAACAAATTCCATTATGATCATATTTGATAATTAACAACCAAGTTGTCTACGATGACCAACATTAGCCTGATACTACTGAATTCAACCCACATTTGTCCTAAGGGAGTCAAATTAAGATCTTACGATCACAATTGATCATTAATGGTCAAGTTAGACTATGATGACTAACATTAGCGTAAGATGTCTAAATTCATCCCACTTCGACCTCATTCAACCCAAGATAATCAAATTGACCTCTTATGGTCAAAATCTACCATAGATAATCAAGTTGCCAAATATTAGTCTATGAGAGCAAAATTCGGTCTACTTTGGACTCGTTTGACGTATGGTGAAAATATTAATCTCTTACGATCATAATTGATCATTAGTAGTAAATTTGATGTACGACGACCAGTATTAGCCTAGGATTACTGAATTCGGACTACTTCGATCTCATTCACCTTAAGATGGTGAAATTGATCTTTTACGAGAAAAATCTTCCATAAATAATCAAGTTGTTCTATAACTACCGCCATTAGCTTAAGACAACTAAGTTCAATCTACTTATGCCTCTTTCAATGTAAGATGATCAAATTGATCTCTTACGACTATAATTGAAAATAAATGGTCATTTTAGTATATGATAAACCAACATTATCCTAAGACGTCTAAAATTAGTCTACGATGATATTATTCAACCTAAGATTGCCAAATTTATCTCCTATGATCATAATTGACCATTGATGATCAAATTTCTCTACAATGACAAATATTGATCTCAGAGGACTGATTTCCACCTACTCTAACCTCATTCGACCTGATATGGTCCAATTGATTTCTTATGATCTATAGTGACCATTAATGGTTAAGTTGGTCTACGATGACAAATATTATCATAAGATAGTTGAATTTGACTAAGTTCAGCCTCATTCAACCTAAGATGGTCAAATTGGTCTCTTATGAACATATTTGGCCATTAATAGTCAAGTTACTTGATGACGACCAACATTAGACTAAGATGACTAAATTCAACCTACTTCATGCTAATTCAACCAAAGATAGACAAATTAATCTCTAACAATAATAATTCATCAACAACGATGAAGTTAGTCTACTACGACCAATATTATGCTAAGACAACAAAATTTTATCTACGTTAGCCTCATTCAATGTATGATGGTCAAATTAATCTCTTAAGATAATTATTTATCATTAATGGTGAAGTTGGACTATTACCACCAACATTAGCCCGAGATAGCTAAAATTGGCCTTGGTTGGCCTTATTCGACCTAAGATGGTCTAGTTGATATCTTACGATCATAATTGACCATAAATGGTAAAGTTTGTGTATGACAACCAACATTACCCTAACACGACTAGAATTGACCTCCTTCGGGCTCATTTGACCTAAGATTTATCCATTGATCTACTAGGCTATGCATGGACCTTAACGATTTAGTCGGTCTATAATGACCAACATTATCCTAAGATGACTAAATTGGCCCAGCTTTCTATCATTCAACCTCTGTTCGTAAAATTGATCTTTTACCATCATAATTGATCATAATCATTCAAGTTGGTCTACGACGATCAATATTATCCTATGACGATTGAAGTCAACCAACTTCAGCTTCATTTTACCTAATATGCTCAGATTGAGTTCATATGATCATAATTGGTCATTAATGAATAAATTAGTATACTACATCTAGCATTTTCCTAAGAAGACTGAATTCATCCTACTTCGGCATCATTTGCCCTAAATTGTCAAATTGATTTTACCATTGTAATTTACCATAAACAGTCTAGTTGGTCCACGATAACCAACATTAGCATAAGATGGATAAAATCATCCTATGATGGGATCATTCGACCTAAGATGGTGAAATGGATCTCTTACTATTATATTTTAGGATAAACATTAAAGTTTTTATACATTAACCAACATTATCCTAACACAGTTGAATTCACCGAACTTCAGGCTTATTCGATCTATGATGGTCAAATTAATATCATACAATCATAATTGATTATTAACGGTTAAGTTAGTATACCTCGGTCTACTTCGACCTCATTTCATGTAAGATGGTTAGAGTGTTCTCTTGCAATCATAGATGATCATTAACGTTGAATTTGATGTATGATGACAAACAAATCGACCAAAGATGGTAAAATTTATCTCTTATAATAACAATTGATAATAAATTTTCAACATGGTGTACAATAACCAACATTAACCTATGACGGCCTCATTGGAAGTAAGATGGTCATATTGATCTCTTAGGATCATAATTGACTATAAATGGTCAAGTTAGACTATAGCTACCAACATTAGCCTATGATGGCTGCATTCGACCTACTTCTGCATCATTCTATCTAAGACTGACCAATTTATTTCTCACATTCATAATTGAGCATTAATGATCATTTTCGTTAATGGGAACAAATATTATCCTAAGAAGACTAAATTCATCTAACTCTAAACTCATTCTGCCTACGGTGGTCAAATTAATTTCTTACGATTAATATTGTGCATTAACGATCAAGTTATTTTATAATGACCAACATTATCCTAAGAAAATTGAATTGAACCCACGTATGACTCATTTGACCTAAATAAGTCAATTTGGTCTCTTATGATCACATTTGACCAAGAACGGTCAAGTTACTCGATGATGACCAACATTAGCTTAATAAGACTGAAGTCAGCCTACTTCGGGATTCTTCGACCTAAGAAGGTCCAATTGACCTTTTACAATCATAATTGGTTATTAATGGTAAGGTTAGTCTATGACTACCAACAACAGCCTGAGAGGTCTAAATTTGATCTATATAGCCTCATTTGACATAAGATTGTCAAATTAATCTCTTATAATGTTAATTTATCATTAGTGGTGAATTTGTCTATGACGACCAACATTAGTCTAACATACCTAAATTGGTCTACAATGGCCACATTCAACCTAAGATGGTCAAATTGATATCTTACGATCATAATTTAGCAAAAACAATCATGTTGGTCAACGTTAACTAACGTTAGCCTGATAGCTGAAGCCGGTGTACTTTTGCCTCATTTGACGTAAGATTTAAAAATTGAACCTTTATATTAATAATTCACCATTAATAGTGAAGTTGGTCTAGGGTGACTAATAATAGCATCAGATGGTTGAATTCATCTTACTTCAGCCTTATTCTACTTGAATGGTCAAATTGCTCTCTTACAATTGTTATAGACCATAAATAGTTAACTTGGTCTACGAAGACCAATATTAACTAGGTTGGTTAAAATTGTCATATAATGTACTCATTCGACCTCAGATGGTCAAATCAATCTCTTACAACCATAATTGACTATAAATGGTAAAATTAGTCTATGATAACAAACATTAGCTAAAGATGACAAAATTCTACCTACTTCGAACTCATTAGACCTAAGATTGAGAAATTGATATCCTACGATCATAATTGACCATTAACCATCAAGTTGATATAAGCTGATCAACTTCAGAATGAGATGGTTAAATTCGACCTAATTTGTCCTCATTTGACCTAAGAAGGTCAAATTAATCTCTTACGGATATAATTGAGTGTTAGCGGTCATGTTCGTCTACGACGGCCAACATTAGACCAAGATGGGTGAATTGCACCTATTTTGACCTCATTCGACCAAAGATGGTGAAATTTATCTCTTACAATAATAATTAACCTTTAGTAATCAAGTTGGTCAATCTTTATAAACATAAGACTATAATAATTTAATTTGACATGCATTTGCATCATCAAATCTAAGACATTCACATTGGTCTCGTGAGATCATATTTGATCATTAATGGTCAAGTTTCTCTATGATGACCAATATTAGCCTTACACGTGTGAATTAAGGCAACGCCGGGATTATTCGACCTAATATGGTCAATTTAATCTCTTACGGTCATAATTTATTATTAACGATTATGTTGGTCTTGGATGACCAACATTAACTTAAGACAACTGAATTTGATCCACTTCAGCCTCATTAGAAATAAGATTGTCAACTTCATACTTTACAATCATAATTGATCATAAATGGTTAAGTTAGTCTCTGATGACCCACATGAGCCTAAGATCACTAAAATTGGTCTACGAGGGAAACATTCAACCTAAGATTGTCAAAATGATTCTTATTATTGTAATTCACCATAAACGGTGAAGTTGGTCTATATTTACCAACATTAGACTAGGATGGCAAAAATCGGCCTACTTCAGGCTCATTTGACCTAAGATTCATAAATCAATCCTTTATGATCATAATTGACCATTAATAATCAAGTTGGACTACGGTGACCAACATTAGTATGAGATGGTTGGATTTGATCCACTTCAGCCTCATTCAACCTAAGATTGACAAATTAACCTCTTATGGTCATAATTGACAATTAAAGATCAAGTTTTTCTACGATGACCAACAATAGCCTAAGAAGACTAAATTTGTCCTACTTTGGCCTCATTCGACCTAAGATGGTTAAATTAATCTCTTACAATCATAATTGACCATAAACATTCACATTGATATTTGACGACCAGTATTAGCTTACGATAGCTGAATTCGGCCTACTTTGGCCTCATTTAAGATAAATTGTAAAATCGATCTCTTACAAGAATAATTGTCCATTAATGGTAAAGTTGATTTACTTCATATATCATTATTCTAAAATGATTGAATTTGACCTACTTCGGCCTCATTCGACCTAACTGGTCAAATTCATCTCCTACAGTCCAAATTGATCATAAAAGGTTAAGTTGGTCTACAACGACCAATATTTTTTAGGATGGTTAAATCGGCCTATGTTGACCTCATTTGACCTAAGATGTGCTCTTACGATCATATTTAACCATCAAAGGTCAAATTTATCTATGATAACAAATATTATCAAAGGATTTTTGAATTCGTTGTTTCAGTCTCATTTGACTTGAGATAGATAAATTGATCTCTTAGGATCATAATTGACCATTGAAAGTCAAGTTGATATAGGATGTCCAACTTCGTCATGAGATTATTAAATTAGACCTACTTTTTCCTCAGTGGACATAAGAAGGTTAGATTGACTTCTTAAGATCAAAATTATGCATTAATGGTCAAGTTGGTCTACTTCGACGTCATAATTACGCGTTAATGGTCAAGTTGGTGAACTAAATTTGGCCTACTTCGATGTCATTCGACCTAAGATGGAAAAATTGATCTTATATAATCATGATTCACCATAACTGGTCAGTTTTGTCTACGATGCCCTATATTATCCCAAGATGGTTGAATTCGGCCTACCTCGAGCTCATTCGAATTACGATGTTCAAATTGATATATAATTGACCATTAATGATGAAGTTGGTCTACAACTTGCAATATTAGAATATGATAGTTGAAAATAACATTTTTTTACCTCATTCAACCCAACATAGTTAAATTGGCCTCTTACAATCATATTTGACCATTAGTGTTCAACTTCCTCTTCAACAACCAATATTAGCATAACCCGAAAAAATTCAGGCTACTTCAAGTTCATTCTACCTATGATGGTCAAACTGACTCTTGCAATCATAATTTGTCATTATTGCTCAAGTTAGTCTACGATGACAAACAATAACCTAAGATGACTAAATTTTATCTACTTCGGCCTCATTCGACAAGAGGTGGTCAAATTCATCTCTTACAATCATAATTTTCCATTAACGATGAATTTGGTCTGTAATGACCAATATTAGCCTAAGACACCTAAAATTGGCCTACGATGGACTCATTAGACCTAAGATGGTCAAATTGATATTTTACGATCGTAATTGACCATAAATGGTGAAGTTGGTATACGATAACCAACATTAGCCTAAGATGGCTAAAATCGGCCTAATTCGACCTCATTTGACCTAATATTGACAAATTGATCCTTTATATTCATAATTGACCATGAAGTGTCAAGTTTGTTTATGGTGGCCAACGTAAGCATCAAATAGTTGAATTCGGCCTACTTCAACCTCATTCAACCTAAGATTGATAAATTGATCTTTAACGATCATAATTGACTCGAAACGATCAAGTTGGTCTACGATGACCAACATTACCCTAAGATAACTAAATTAATCCCACTTCAGCCTTGTGCGACCTCATATTGTCAAATTGATCTCTTACGATCATAACTGACCATAAAAATTAATATTGGTTAACAATGACAAAAATTAGCCTAGGACAGCTATATTCGGGAAAAAATTAGTCTATGATAGCTATATTCTGTCTACTTTGTCCTCATTCAAGCTAAGATGTTGAAATTGATCTTTTACAATCATAATTAGCCTTTAACGATCAAGTTGGTTACTACATACAACATTTGCCTAAGATGGTTGAATTCATCCTACTTCGGCCTCATTTTACCAAAATGGTAATATTGATCTATTAAGGTCTTAAATGACCATAAACAGTCAAGTTAGTCTATTTCGACCAACATTAGCCGGGATGGTTAAAATGTCCACAAAAGCCTCATTCAACCTAAGATGGCCAAATTGAGTCCTTATGATCATAATTAACAATAAATGGCAAACATCATTTATGTCAATGAACATTAGCTAGGGATGGTTGAATGCGGTCTACATCAGCCTTTTTTGATCTAGGAATAACAAATTAGTCCCGTACAATCACAATTAACCATTTAACATGATGTTGATATATGATGACCGACATCATCATCAAATGGTTAAATTTGACGTACTTTTTCCTCATTTAACCTAATAAGGTCAAATCATTCTCTTATGATCATAATTGAGTGTTAATAATCAAGTTGGTCTACCACGAACAACATTATTATAAAACATGCATTTGGCTACTATGGTGTCATTCGATCGAAGATGGTCAAATTGATCTTTTACGATCGTGATTGACCATTAACGATTAAGTTGGTCTACGATGAGCAACTTGAGACGATGATAATTTTATTCAGCCTATTTCTACTTCATTCGACATAAGACGGTCAAATTGGTCTCTTATAATCATATTTAACCATTAATGGTCAAGTTTCTTTATGACGACCAACATTGTCCTAACATTGATTAATTCAACCAACTTCGAGCTCATTCAACCCAAGATTACCAAATTAATATCCTACAATCATAACTGATCATTAACGATGAAGTTGGACTATGATTACCAACATTAACCTAGGATGGCTAAATTTATTCTACTTTAGCCTCATTCGGCGTAAGATGGTCAAATTCATCTCTTACGATCATAATTAATCATTAACTATGAAGTTTATGTATGACAGCCAACAATAGCTTAAGAGATTTTAAATTGACCAACAATTGACTCATTCGACCTAAAATTGTCAAATTTGTATCTTACAATTGAAATTGGCCGTAAAATTTTAAATTGGTTTAAAAAAACCTGCATTAGCCTAAGACCTCTAAAATCGGACTACTTCGACCTCATTTGACCTGTGACTGACAAACTGATCCTTTACCATTATAATTGGCCATTAGTAGTGAAGTTGGTCTACGGTGACCAATATTAGCATAAGAAGTTTGACTTCTGTCTCATTCGACCTAAGATTGACAAATTAAACTCTTACAATCACAATTGACTACTAATGATCAAGGTGGTCTATGATGACCAACATTAACCTAAGATAACGAAATCGGGCCTATTTCTACCTTATTCGACCTAAGAAGGTCAACCTAATCTCTTTCATTCAAAATTGACCAATTAAGTTGGTTTGTGACAATGATTATTAGCCTATGATGGCTGAATTTGCCCTACTTTGGCCTCATTCGACCTATGATGGTGAAATTAATCTCTTATGATAATAAAATTTTATTAACAATCAAGTTGATTTACTATGTCCAACATTATCCTAAGATGATTGATCTTGCCCTATTTAAACCTCATTTAACCTAATTGGTCAAATTGATCTCTTAGAGTCGTAATAGATTATAAAAAAGAATGTTGATCTACATCGACCAATATTAGCCAGGATGATTAAAATTGGTATACGATGACCTCATTTAACCAAAGATGGTGAAATTGATATCTTATGATATTAATTAACCATAAATGATCAAATTCATTTGCGAAAACAAACATTAACTACAGATAACTTAATTTTTCCTACTTCGGCGTCATTTGGGTTTAAAAACTTTGACCATCAAATATCAAAGGCCCAAAAAAACTAGGGTTCCTGACAAAGAACTCCTTTGAAAACTCAGTTCATCTTTTTGGCTATTTACTTATTCAAGTGGGTCCGAAATAAAAAATCCTAATCCCATAAGCCCCATTTATATAAACAAATACCCCTTTTAAATTTCCACAAACATTGAAATACGTGTCAAATATGCCCAGCGAAAAATCACAACAAATATAATCAATTTGTATTTCTACTGTTTTCTAATTCCAAATTCCAAACGATACATAACAATTCCATGTTAACCAAAGTAAAAACAACTCAAAACAAAATTATCAGTTAAACGATACCCAATTAGGCATTTAAAATCACGACTGGTTGTAGAGAAAACCCAAACAATTGGATGAACTAGCATGAAATTTCCTAACCTGGATTGATAAAGATCTACCTGAAATTGGATGAACTAGAAGAAAGAAAAATGACTAACTTGGATTGATAAAGATCTACCTGAAATTGGATGAACTAGCATGAAATTTCCTAACACAAACAATTGGGAATCACATGAAATTATCTTGGTCAAACTGCTCTCAATGCTTAGGGTAAGGTAATGAGTCCACTGTCTCCCTCCATTTATTTCATAAGGCTGTAGAAGTCAAAATGTCACAACCGATGGTGATGACAAGTGGCCTTATCCTCAAACAAAATAATTCTTCGTTGATTTATTTATGGTCATAGCATCAGGGCATAAACAAAGCCCTTGAACAGATTCTCTAAACCTCTTGGCACTAAGGCTTGGGGTCTTAATGGTATGACCAATATAGGTTAGCCAATGAGCACATGACATGTGGACTGGATGACACACCACAGTAGGATAAGTAGAAGGTTCGCGAAACATTATGCTACATGTCGTTGTATGTGTCTTAGACAGGCCGCGACAGTCTACCCCATTATGCATCTTGAGGGGCCACGGGCAGGCCTGTAATAGGCTATGACCTCCTAACTCACTAAGAATGCATCCCTTCAATATACATTTCCATATCATCATACCAATTTCCACCTTTTCACGTTCTAAAAACATTCAACCTCAACAACACATATCCATAAATCACATGCACTATACACGAGTCCCTTCCTTAAAATTCTATAAATAGAAGTGCCCACCTCCTTATTTAGTAGGTACATCTTTAGCGAAGAAGTCCTGCCAAATACTCCACTCGCTCTCTCTCTCTCTCTCTCTCCAGCTAAGAGCACACTCAAGTTGACTTCGGTCACTCGAGCTACATATGTACGCCGCCCCTCTATTCCCTATGTTATCAAGTTGCATCCCTTTCACCACAGAACTTGTATGTTAATACATTATTCCTTACTTTTCTTTTGTAAACCTCTGAAGGTTACTAAATCATTTATTATTACATGTGAATAATGATAATGAGGCACCAAAGTGGTCATAGGATCTTTAACTGTGTTATGCATTATATACTTTATTATGGTCGTAAATAGCTTTGATGGCACGATTAATTCTTATTAATACAATTTCTGACATCATCAATCATATTTGGTCATAACGGCCAAGTTGGTTTACTATGTCCAATATCATCATAAAATGACTAAATTATGCCTAGTTAGGCCTCATTCAACCTAGATGGTCAAATTGATCTCTTATGGTCCTAATTAACCATAAACAATCAAGCTAGTTTATGATCACCAAAATTTTCCAGGATGGTTAAAATCGGCCTATGACGGCCTCATTCTACCTAAGCTAGTAAAATTGATCGATTGCGATCACAATTAACCATAAATGGTCAAATTCATCTACGATAACAAACATTAGGTAAGAACAATTAATTCAGCCTGCTTCAGCCTCATTTTACCTAAGATTGACAAATTGATCCCTTCTGATCATAATTGACCATTGAGTGTAAATTTTATATATGAAGATTGAATTTAACAAAAAATGGTTAAATTTGACCTACTTTGCCATCATTTGACCGAAGAAGGTCAAGTTGATCTCTTATGGTTGTAATTGAGTGTTAATGGTCAAGTGATTTCTTATGGTCATAATCGAGTGTTAATGATCAAGGTGAATTTGGCCTACTTCGGTGCATTCGACCAAAGATGGAAAAATTGATCTCTTATAATCATGATTGAGCATAATTGGTCAAATTTTGCCTATGAAGAACATTAGCCCAAGTGAGTTAAATATAGCCTAAAACCTCATTTGAATTCAGATGGCAAAATTCATCTCTTACAATCACAATTGACAATTAACGATCGAATTGGTCTACGATCATCAATATTATCCTATGATAGTTGAATTCATCCAACTTCTACCTTTTTCAACCTAGGACACTTAAATTGGTCTCTTATGATTATATTTGACCATTAATGACCAAGTTGTTATAGGACAACCAAGATTAGCCTAACAAGCCTGAATATAACCAACTTCAGGCTCATTCAATCTAAGATGGTCAAATTATTCTCTTATGATAATAATGTATCTTTAACGATCAAGTTAGACTATAACGAGATATATTAGCCCAAGATGGCTTAATTCGGCCTGGTTCTACCACTTTCAACCCAATATGGTGAAATTGACCTCTTACGATCAAAATCTACCATAAAATGTCAAGTTGTTCTACGGTGATCAACATTAGTCTGAGATGGATGAATTCGGTGTACTTCGTTCGCATTCAACCGAAAATGGTCAAATTAATCTCTTTAAATAATAATTAATTACTAACGGTGAAGTTGGCCTCCAATTAGAGCCAGCAGCCTCAACCTAATATGGAAAAAATTAGTCTACGATGGCCTCATTCGACCTACGATGGCCTCATTCTAACTAAGACGATCAAATTGATCTCTTAAGATCATAATTGACCAAAAATGGTACAGTTGTTCTATCGTTTCCGATATTATCTTAAGATGACTGAATTCATCCTACTTCACCAGCATTCAACTTTTGATTAACAAATTTATCTCTTATGATCAAAATTTACCATTAACGATCAAGTTGGTGTACAACGATCAACATTAGCCTAAGAGGATAGAATTCAGCATACTTCAGCCTCATTCGACCTAAGATGGTCAAATTGATTTCTTAAGGTCAATATTGAAAATTAATTATTAACTTTATCTACGATAACCAACATTCGTCTAAGTCATTGGAATTCGACCTACTTCATCCTCATTCAACCTTAGACGAGAAAATTCATCTGTTTCAATCATATTTGATAATTAATGGTCAAGATGCTCTACGTGGACCAATATTATCCAAACATGGCTGAGTTCAGCCTACTTCGAGCTGGTTCGGCCAAAAATGGCCAAATTGATTTCTTACAAACAAAGTTTCTCATTAATAGTCAAGTGGGTCTACGATGACCAACATTAGCCTAAGACAACTAAATTTTATCTACATTGGCATCATTCAATGTAATATGGTCAAATTCATCACTTACGTTCGCAGTTGATCATTAATGGTGAAGTTGGTCTACAACGACGAACACTAGACCAAGTTGGATAAAATTCGCATACAACGATCTCATTTGGTCTAACATTTTTAACATGATATCTAGCAATCATTATTGACTATAAACTGTAAAGTTGGTCTACAACAACCAACATTTAACACAATAGTTAAAATTGTCCTAAGACGACCTCATTCGACCTAAGATGGGAAAATTGATCTCTTTCAGTTACAATTAGCCATAAATGATGAAACTGGTCAATGATAACAAATATTAGCTAAGGACGGCTGAATTTGGCCTACTCCGGCCTCATTTGAACTAAGATTAACAAATTGATACATGTTAGGACAAATTTCCCATTGGGTAAGGTTGTATGTAGTGGGTTAATTCCGGCTAAACATTTTTGCGTCATAAGATAGAATTTATATATGTGACCTTTAAAGCCTATAACATTTTTGCTGAAGCGATCACATCTTTTGTCGTGTTTTGTGCCTTATTTTGTCATCAACAGTTCAAGGATCTCTTATGTATGAATGCATATTTTATGTGAGCCTTGGATATTTAATTGTTTGGTGTTTGGATTTTTGTTAAGCTATTTTTAAATGCCTTTATATATTTACAAGAAAAACATTTTATTTTGCACCTCCTTCAAATAACCTCTAACGATATTCTCACGAGGTTCACTTTTGGTCTGCTCTGACTTCTAGTTAGAATTTTCATTCGAACGAGACTATATGTCATACGAACGATTGACTCATTTTTTTTTCAAAAAGTTAGTTTTTAAAAGTAGGTTTTTCTCTCGACTTCCCACTACTTTTCCAAACCATCTATATAGTATCGGATGGCATATTTTCAAATGAATTTTTCCAATCTTTAGAGAGAACACACTCTTCGAAAAAGTCCATATAGTTTTGTTAATCATTTATATTTACTTTTCAAAAACACAAACTCTAGATTACACCCAATTTGTTTATGGTCCAAGATTCAACATGATATATGTTTGAGATCAAGTTTTGGAACTAGGTTTATCATTCTCTACACCATTAAGGATCATTTCTTATGGATGATTCTATGTTCATGGTGTACATACGATGGACTTGATATACGTTATGGTAGAAATTCCCCATTGGTGGACTCCGAGACGTAGGTGGAAGGAACGAAGAGAATCCAGGCTTGCGAGGGTGTCAATTCAGTGAGTAAGTCTTATGTTGCATCCTTGCATTAAATCCGTTCTTAGTGAACTTGTGGATGGGCCAACCGAGGTTTTTCTCATTGTGTTTTTTTCTCCTGCATCGCGGCGTTGTGATTGTGTATTTTACCTTGAGAATTCTCACCTAGATGGAGCTTAGGTTTAACAAGATAAAATTAGTATAATCTTAAAAATGTTGCAATTCGTGTTTAATTAATTTGGGTAATTTAGTGTACTATAAATCAAGATGGATTTATCAATTTGGTAAAATTCAGGTTAATCTTAAATTAAGTTTGTTGAAATTTTGTCTGTATAAATTAGAATTCAAATCAGAGTTTTATTTATGTAGAGATAATTTGATTTTGAAAATATTTAAAATTCAGAATTTTTTGGTGAACTATCCCTTTCAAATTGGTGTCAGAGTATAATATGAAAAATTTCGCATTTTCGAATGGTATGACAGTAAAACGCACAATATTTATAAATTCCCCACTTTTCAAATTGGTATCAAAAGTTTTATAATTTAAGGAAATTTAACATTTTCAAATGAGAATCAGAGCTAATATGTGAAGGAAATATCACATTTTCAATACATTATGATCATAATTAACGATTAAAGTTCAAATTGATATAAAATGACCAACTTCAGCCTGAGATGGTTCAATTCGAGTAGTTTAGCTTATTTGATGTAAGAAGGTCAAATTGATCTCTTACGATCACAATTCACCATTAAAGGTTAAGTTGGTCTATGATGACCAACATTATCCTAAGGTGGTACAATTTGGCCTACGTTATCTTAATTTGACCTTAGATAGGTCTTTTATTATCGTGATTGATGATAACTAGTGAGTTTTGTATACGACACTCAACATTAGCCCAAAGATGGTAGAATTTGCCCTAGTTCGACCTTATTTAACCTAAGATGGTTAAAATTGATCTCTTACGATCATAATAGACCATTAACGATCAAATTGGATTACAATGATCAACCTGGGCGTATGACAGTTGAATCCAACCTACTTCTTCCTCACTTTACCTAAGACGATCAAATTTGTCTCTTACGATCATATTTAACCATCAATGGTCATGTTTCTCTACGATGACTGACATTATCCCAACATGTCCGAATTCAGTTGAGTTTGGCCTTATTCAAACAAAGATGGTCAAATTAATCTCTTACGATCATAATTGATCATTAATGGTTAAGTTAGATGATGACGACAAACATTAGTCTAAGATTTCTGAATTCAGTCTACTTTAGCCTTATTCTACTTAAGATGGTAAAATTGATCTTTTACGATCAAAATCTTCCATAAATGGTCAATTTGTAATACAATGACCAATATTAGCCTAAGACAATTAATCCGGTCTACTACTACCAAACGTACAATGATTAAATTGATCTCTTATGTTAAAAATTGATCATTAATAGTGAAGTTGGTCCACGATGACGACCATTACCCAGAGACAACTAAAATCGACATTAGGTTGTCAAATTGATATCTTATGATGATAATTTACCATAAACGATCTTGTTCATCTAAAATAACAACACTAGCCTTAGATGGAAAATTTTGGCATACGACAGTCTCATTTTACTTATGATGATCAAATTAATCTCTTATGATCATAATTGATAATAAGTGGTGAGATTTGTCTACTGTTACCAACATTAGCCAAATATAACTAAATTCAGGATAGTTCGCTATCAATCAACCTTTGATTGACAACTTTATCTCTTATGATCATAATTGAACATTAATGATCAAGTTAGTAAACGATGACAAACAATATCCAAAGAGGATATAATTCATCCTACTTGGCCTATTAACGGTTTACTTTATCTATTATGACCAATAGTAGCCTAAGACATTTGAATTCTACCCAATTTTGCCTCATTCATCCTTATACAATCAAATTCACCTCTTTTAATCATATATAACCATTAAGAGTCAAGTTACTCTATATCGACCAACATTAGCCTAACACGATAAAATTAAACAAACTTTGGGTTTATTCGTCGAATAATGCTGAAATTGAGGTCTTACAATCATAATTGCTCATTAATGTTTAAGTGGGTCTACGATGCCAAACATTATCCTAAGATTACTAAATTTTATTTACTTCAGCCTCATTTGACATAACATGATAAAATTCATCTCTTGTGATCATAATTTAAAATTAACGGTGAAGTTGGTGTAAAACGACAAACATTAGCCTACAGCAAATAAAATTGGTATATGACGAAGTCAATTGACCTAAGATCGTTAAATTGATATCAAACGGTCATAACAAACCTTAAATTGTGAAGTTGGTCTACGACGATTGATATTAGCTAAGATGGTTTAAATCGGCCAATGATAACCTCATTAGACCTAAGATGGTAAAAATGATCGCGTACAATAATAATTATCCATAAATGATCAGATTGGTCAACGATAACAAATAATATCTAAGGATAATTGAATTCGGCCTACTTCAGCCTCATTGGACCTAAGATTGACAAATTGATACCTTACGATCATAATTGACCATTAAAGGTTAAATTGATACACAATGACAAATTTCAGCTTGGGATGGTTAAATTCAACTTATTTTGTCCTCATTTAACCCAAGAAGATCAAATTGATCTATTATGGTCATAACCGAGCATTAAAGGTTAAGACGGTCTACGACAACGGACATTAGCCAAATATTCTATAAATTAGCCTACTTTAGTGTCTATAAATACCCCATCCTAGGACCCCCTTAAACAGCTCCTTATCTCCCTGGAACTTGATCGATCACCGTAAAGCCTAGGTCATACTCTGAGTATCAATCTAGATGTTATCGGGCCCTTAATCCCCTTTCCAATTATCCGCCTCGTTCCTAAATTGGCCTTACAATTTAGACGAACGGTCCATTTCACTATCTAAAACTAATCTAAAGGCTATCGAGTTCTCCCGAGCCCCATTTGACTCTAGTCAATTTCCTCGTCTGCGTGAAAGCTTATTGAATCTTCGAATGGCTCTGAATCCCCTTTCTAAAGGTATACCCCATATGCGAATCGGCCTTATACTTTAGACGAACGATCTATTTCACTATTAAAAACTGATCTGGAGGCTATCAGGCACTCTCAGGTCCCATTTGAATCCAGTTTACGTCCTCGTCTGGGCTGAAGCTTATTGAATCAAAGAAGGGATCTTGATTCCCTTTTCAATGTTTGTCCTATGCATGAATAAGCATTAAGATTAGGACAAATAATATGTTTTACCTCGAAAACTGATCTGGAGGCCATTGGAGCTCTCGGGTCACGTTGAACCTTAATCAACTCTCCAGCTTGAGATAAGCTTAATGAATCTTTGAAGGGCTCAGAATCCCCGTTATAATGATCTGCCCCATGGTCAAATCGACCTTACGGTATGAATGAATGACCTATTTTACTCCATAGGGTCATTGAGAGATTTTGGGCCCCGTTTGACCTGGTTAACTCAAAGAACCTAACAAATATGAATGAAATCTCAAAAGCATTTAATACCCTTTCCAATATGCCTTACGACTTGGATGAATGATTCATTTTCTTTCAAAAAGTACCTGCCTAGTGACCAATGGGCTCTTCCAAGCCCCGTTTGACCATGGTCAAATTTGGAACCCTGGAGTGGCTCAATGGATTCTTAAACATCTCTTAATACCCTTTTTAACGGTATACCCCATGCATGATTCTAACTTATGGTTCATATTTTATGACTTTTTTCCAAAAAACCTATTCTAGATTGGCGAATGGCACCCTCAAGACCATGTCTATAAGCAATGTATCCTGGTTTCTATGCCGATAGGTAGGTACATACCCCAACAATCGGCACCTCCCTTGTCCCTATACATAAAGTCCATGACCTCACTTTGAAAGGAACCCCTGAACATTCCACTCAGCAATTCAGGGAATATTCCCTTGAATTCAGAGTTGTTCTCTTCCGAAAAAGCCCATTTCCCACATTGCATTCCACCCTTTTGATACATCATTTAGTAAATTCTACACACATCTTAATACCAACTTCAAGATCAGTTTAACTACACTCAAGACGCATTTCAAGTATTCATAAGTAGGTTCAATTCTCCATTATTTTCTAAAAATTCTCTTATTTTAGTATTAGTTGTTTTGTTTCTAATTTAGAACTTTATTTCATTACGTCACATACATTAATCTCCAACCTTTATTAGTTGTATTTGCATATACTCTAATTTCATAAAAAGAGTCAAAAATAAGAAAAAGAGGGTTTATGTTTAAATTCCAAAAAAGGGATTCCCATTATACATTTTCACACTTAAAGCACGTTTATCTCTACACACATATATAAACAAAATCCCCCCTTTATATTTATGGGTTAAACCTCACCCTATATTATCTTCGAACTACATAAACTTTGATTCCCCTTGGACTGCATAGGTGTCTTGAGTTAGACCTCGAGATTCAATTTATCCCTTATTCACATTTGTTATATTTATATTCTTAATTGATGTCATATTCTTGCGTGCTTATATCTTATCCCATGTATTCATTTGTTCTTCCGTAATGACTTGTGATTTGGAAAACATTTACATTATATTTTAATTTATTATTTTTTGGTAACACTCCTAAGGATGAATTCACTCCGTCCTTTTTTCAAGAAGGGACTTAAACGATTCCACTCTCTATGTATATTATGCATATAAGCACATAGTTTATGCATTCTAACTGGAGAATCTTAACATATGCCCAAAAGAGACTAAAAGGGTTGGATTGGTGCTCAACAACTTGTCATTCCGTAATATAGTCCTCAGACCTTTGAACTACTTGGTTTCACAAGCATCGATATTTTCCTTAATATCGTTCTCTCGGGATAGCTACATTTGTTTTGCATGTTTTGTGAAAAATAGAATGGCGACTCTATCTATACATATCGTCCCCAATTAACGATGGCCAAGGGCCTTAAGAAAGGGCATAATCCCACACGTATGCTAGAGGGAAGCCCCTCAAATCTCCATCGGCATGGCCATAGCGACGACTATATTGGGGACTAATTTTAAGAGGACTATACTCTATTTATATATGGGTGTTATTCTTGTCTGCATGTGTGGATATGCACCTACTTCTATGTTCCCTTTGTTCCTCTATTTACTTTTTGTGCACATCTACCTCATGCTTATATCTATAGTTCTCTCTACCTTATGTATATACCCCATTTCACTCACCTATACACTTCACACACTTGTTTATACTCTCCATGTACACATCACACACTTAAACTTAACTTCACTTCTACTCACATGTTCCACACAACATTTGGACTATCCATACTTAGGCATCACTATCACACACCCACACTTATCACACTAATATATATCTCCATGCTCACTTACACATATCACACACAACTTATTGTTGATCCATGCATAGGTTCACTACCAAACACACTTACTTGTTGATATTCGCATGTCACTTGCTCACATATATCCATGTGTAGTATAGTCTCCATGTTTTATGCAAGATTTACTTTTCATGATACTTGTATATGTCCCTCATTAGTGTAGTACTCTCCTTACAAATCATGCATATAAAAATACTGACTCTCCATAATATTCAAATTAAGGCTCATGCATTTTTTTTCACTTCATCACTAAGAGCATGACAATATTAACCAAAAAAAATTTCTCGTACTAGGTGGCCATATTTTGATGGGCGTTAGTACTACGAGGAGAAGTTATCTTAAGCGATATGACTTTTATCTTCCATTGGCCTCGTACATTCGATGTATATCGAACGGTTCCCCTTGTATCATACCACTTGACCGAACTCACGATGTGAGGTATATAGCAAGGAACTCATTCATGTACGTTAAGTATATCAAATTTTCTATCACACATATAGTTACCATGAGATATATAGTGAGGCTATTCACATGAATTCAGGTATATCAAATAGCTTATCCACACGTACCGCTGAATGATTTCCCTCATAGTCTAGAGGTACATCATGGAAGTCATGCTAAAGGAGGAAACCCTTACACTAACCCAACAAGTGCATAAACCTCATATAGGTGTCAAACCTAGGGCTCTCATATTTAGTTTTCTGGTTACTATGTGAAACTCTGTCAAAATTTCGAGTTAGCATACTGATCGAATTTTCACGATATTTTGCCTCTTTTTATAACAGGACCTTATCGGTGAGCCTGAAAACAAGTCAAATCATGTTTTATATATTTTAAAACCTGATTTTCTAGGCTCAGGACATGTCCAACATTTTTTCCACATTTAGTTAAACCTAACATAAGTGAAATCCTAATAATAACATTAATAATAATCACGCTGAGATCAATTTTATTTTTTCCCTCATTTTTCAAAAATCAAAATGCCAAAAATATTTTTTCTCCTCCTTTCAAAATACCAAAATTTTTATCCATCATTCATTCAAAAATGAATTTGAACCACTTTCCCTATTAGGTCAATCGCATCCCTGATTTTGGCTTCGCTACCTATTGGCTTTGGTTTTCTGTTAAAACGCCCTAAATATCTACCGCTTCTTCTAATACTACATCCGAAGTTAGGATGTACCTTCACAATCTCTACATGGAGAAAACTGACAAGGAACTAAATGTGTAGCCCGATCCATTGGCTGTCTTAGCTCAACTCAGTGCTAAGATTGATAACCTTCAAACCGAGGTCTATGAAATACAACAACACCGAGCCCATATTCCCATAAGAACTCGAACTTATCTTTACTCGTGTTATGGGTCCACCCTCTCTTAAGCATGTTTGGGTCCCAAAGAGTATCATCATGCTCTGCATGCCCCTCCTTCCAATGATCTACCAGTAGCTCGCTCCCGATTTTGAACCTCGCCCATCTAGAGGCTAATCTGTAAGTACTTGTGGATCCTAAAGAGGAGGAACTGATAAAGTTCAAGAAAGACCTTAATTTACATATAAAGAAGTTCGACGAAGTTATGATATCCAAGAACTATATGGACTAAACATATGTCTCCTTATCGAGAAATATAGACTCACATAGAATTTCAAAATGCCAAACATCGAGAAGTTTGGGAGAAGCGGACCCCCATTTTTTCACCTTCAAGGCTATCACCAAGCCATGACCCTCCATGGTGCCTCTAAAGAGATAATGGACCATATGTCTATGCATACTATGAAAGAAATCTACCTGTAGTGGTTAGTGTTCCTTGAAGAATATAGAATATATAGTTAGGAAGATGTCACCCAAGAATTCATGTCTCAGTAGGAGTACAATGAGGTGCTAGAGATTACACATTGAGATCTAGAGCTTCTTAATAAAAAACCCCGGTAAACATTATGTAGCTTAATAGGAAGGAGGTGAAAAAAGCTTATACGATGACCAACAGGCCTTCTAAGGAGGAACAAATAAGTATTGTAAAGAATAACTTCTTCCCTCATATTCGATCATCCATGGGAGGATAGTATTACCCAAAAAATTTATCCCTTTGAGAGGATGGAGTAAAAATTGAGTAATTATCACCAAAGTGGAATCTGAACAAAAGAAATTAATTAAGCAATTTATTCTCTGAAAGTATGAGAATCATGTTAGTGCTACAATATTAACCATCATCAACACTTCTTAACTCGCTACCTCTTGGGCACTAGAAAATCGCCTTACTCTTGCCAAGAAAGAATACAATGAGATTCATGATCTCCTATCCAAAGTCTACTAAGACCTATTAAGATGAAATCTCATCAAAAGCTTGGACCCCGTCTATTACCAAATTTACTCCCTAAAAACTTCAAACCCATTGCCCGTTGTGATTTCCACCAATCTGCAGGTCATACCACCAACTAATGCTTCCACCTTAGAAATATGATCCAAGGACTAATTGATTGGGGTATCATCACCCCACTCACTAATACTAAACCCAATGCCACTCATAACCCACTTCCAGCACATACAAATTCCATGCTTCTATAAAGACACCTAGAATTTGGCCCATCTACTCAAATCGTGCCTAGTAAAGCACCCATTATCCCTATAGTCTCACCAAAACCGCTCAAGGTTTTCCCAACTTTTCTCCTACACCGTTCCCTCTTCACTTATTTAGCTTTATCACTCCTTACAAGGGCCTGCATCACCATCCTCACACAATCCGAGGGGGAGGCATGGACTTATCATTTATGTTAAAACAACTCTTAGAGTTTGTGTTGAAATTGCCCATAAAAATGACTATTTATTTTCATAACTTAGTCACTTTTTCATGGAAGCCTAAAAGTGGGTTCCAGAATCAGATGAGTGGGTAGTACTCATTAAAGAAGTCAATTTAGATGATGTGGTATAGACTATATCCGATATGTTTCTAGAGGCAATTGAAATTTGTAGAATCCCCGAGTTCTTCGTCATTTTGAACCTTTAGATATGGTTGGTCCCTTTACTCCTGCACTTCCTCACTGAGTGGGAAGATTTATATGATGAAGCCATTGATGTCATCCCATGTATTGATTACTTTTGGTAAGAGGACATTGTCGCCACCAGATGGGGGGTGATTTTGATAGCTCAGATGATGAACTATGTCAGGAAGAAGTTAGTCAAGTAGCAAGCTGATATACCCGTATATATCCTCGTCCAGGCTGAGGATTACCTCCAACCGAAAGACCTCTCCGGGCCGACCCTTCATCAGGCTTCGGACGACCCCTCAGGGGGCCGACGCTTCATCAGGCTCTGGGCGACCCTTCAGGGGGCCGACCCTTCATCAGGCTCCGGACGACCCCTCAAGGGGGCCGACCCTTCATCAGGATCTGGACAACCCTTCAGAGGGCCAACCGTTCATCAGGCTCCGAAAGACCCTCCGAGGGTATGACAGTATGAGGCAAGAATTAGGCCAGACTCATTACCGGAAGGAACTTTGCCCTCGGCCTCATATCGAAGGCCGAGGGTGACATCATCACAGTGCGTGGTTTGGGAGACGCGTGGAACAGTGCATGTGAGCCTCACATGGCACATGGGAGACCGTTATAACAAAATCACACCCTCACGTGAGGGAATATTATGTCATCATTTGGCATCTACAGGTGTCAATATGGGATTGGCTAGATCACCATTCACATGCACCATGCATACTTGGGGGGTACACTACACCCCTCAAGACCTATATATACTTGTCACCTACAACCCTACAGGGGAGATGGATCGATAATTGTAACCCTAGAAAAAACTCTGCTTCTATACATAGTAGAGAGAGAAAGTGAGCTTATGTGCATTGTATCCGAGGCCATTAGTGCCCATACTTAGTGGATCACACACTCACAGTGGATGTAGGCCTAATTGGCTGAACCACTATACGCATTGTCTTATTCCTCTTATACTCATACCCTTCTACACACTCACACATATACATATCCATGGCTGCCATGGTTACTACTGTTTGAGCTCATCATCACTTATCCGGTGGTGCTAGATTTCAGCATCATCAGTTTGGCGCCGTCTGTGGGAACGAGAAGACATCTCTTCCTTTGTACAACTTGACCTCACTGGTCACTCTGGTGGTGAGCCAGCTCTCCCCCTGAGAGGAGATGTTTCACCATTGAAAGAGACCCACTAAGGTTCTCAAGCTCACCAGTCTTTTCTTCAGTTCAGCTTTTCATAGCTCAAACACATGGCACCTAAGATGCCACCACCACCACTTCCCCTGCCGGATGATGGGGTAGGACCCAATTCCAATCAACCACCACCTCAGTCTGAGATGGCTAATGTAGCGGCAGCCTTGAAGTCTCTGGCAGCAAGCCAGCGGATGATGCAGGAACACTTCACAGCTTCAAGCCAGAACATACTAAGACCACGACGGGTTTCACCTGAGATGATTACCCCGTCAGCAGCAGCTTCAGTACAACATGAAGCCAGGGGACCATCCCAGGCACCACGCAAAGACCTTCCACCCCCTCAGCGGCGTAGGGATGTTGCTGACCCCCGACGTCTACGCCTGGGGAGGCAAGGGAACCCTTTCCCTGAGGACAGGTATGACGACCTGGAGGGAGAGGAGGCCCCTATAGAATTCTGGGAACCATATGAGGTCTCCAACAATACTGTACGACCTCTCATGGGCAGTGGAGGAAAGTGCGAGAGACCAAATCCTGATGATCGCCCGAGAGGCTCTACTTTTGATTGCTTGAACAGGGGGTCAGCCTTTGAGAGGCTGGGTCCAGTAAATGACCTGCGGGAAAAATTGTCCAGGTCAAGGAGTGCTGCGAGGTCTAGGAAGATGGCAGCAGTTGGCCGACCCCAAGTACGGGATAACGGTCAAAGGGAAGTAAACAACCGACACAGGCATGCCGCAGCAGAACCCTCCGTCCACCTTAAAGAGGCGGCAGGGGATAACATCTTCCAAGCCGACACTGTGAGGCCCTGGAATGACTCAATCCAGCGACTAGAGGATAAGATCGGTGATATAATGAAGAGTCGGGACCCTCTTCAGAAGGGATACACCATAGGCTCACCCTTTGTGGCGAAGATAGTCAACTTCCCTACGCCATCAAGGTTCAAGCCACCTGTGGTCACCCCAAGATACGACGAGAGCACCAACCCTGCCCACCATGTTGAGATGTATCAATCAGCAGCAAACATATACTCTATCTCGGATGAGATGAGGTGTCGTGCCTTTTCCAGTACCCTTACTGGGGCTGCGCATGTCTGGTACACATCTCTTCTAAAAAATTCCATTAAAAACTTTAAGTAGTTGGCAGACTTGTTCATCCACAACTTTTGCTTTGGGGTGAGGCCATAGAAGAAGACCACCCACCTGCTCTATGTTAAGCAGGGGAAGAATGAAAGTCTGAGGGACTATATAGTCAGATTCAATAAAGAGAAGCTGGAGGTGGAAGACTATGAGGAGAGCATAGTTATGACAGCCCTGATTGGAGGACTCCAAAAGGGGAAGCTATTATGGAAGCTTGCTGAAGACCCTCCGAGGACGATGGCTGAATTGCTGTCAACAGCAGGAAAGGTGATGAACGCCGAAGAGGCAATGGCCCCAAAAAACGAAGACGAAAAAAGAGGCGCCAGTGGGGGTAAATACCCTAAGAAGAACAAATAAGGGAAAAAGAGGTCTACAGATGACAAGTTCGCTGGTTAAACCCCTCTAACGGTCAGCTGTGAACAGATTCTCAATGAGATAAAAAGTGTCCCATCCCTGAAGTGGCCTGAGAAGTTGAGGGCAGCCCCCAACAAGAGGAATAAGAACCTGTGGTGTGAATTTCACCAAGACCACGACCACGTAATAGGCAAATGCTTTGCTCTGAAAGATGAGATTGAGAAGATGCTAAAAGAAGGGAAGCTCAGAAAGTACGTCGACAAAGGTGCCTTCAAGAGGGGCCGAGGGGACGACCCCAGAAAAAAGAGAGGCGATGCATGTAGAGAAGGTCCTCAAAAAAGAGGGGACGACCCTTCTGATGATGAGGACGACCCTGACCTCCCGCCGAGAGATGACCAAGGTCCTGTTAAGAGGCTTAATATGATCTCGATCGGAGTGGGAATGATCTCTGGGGGTTTAGCAGGAGGAGGGTCTGATGTCGCTGACAGGAAGGCCCATGTGGCTAAGGCCAAGGCAGTGACGAAGAAGGTACACTCAACCTCTCTGGAGGTTAAGTCAGAAAAGAGGAAGAAGGTTGATATGGACACTCTGATAGTGGGGTTCTCGAGAATGGACTTTAAAGGCCTCTTATCCCCACATGATGACCCACTCGTCATCACAACTAGGGTGCACGGGTGTGAGGTGCCGAGGATATTGGTCGACGGGGGAAGTTCTGTAGATGTAATGTTTTGGCCGTGCTTCAAAGCCTTAGGTCTCAGCCGTGCTAGACTCATCCCATACCATTATCCTTTGATTGGGTTCAGTGGGGAAAAGGTTCATCCCCTTGGAGTGTATGAGGCCGACGTCAGGATGGGGGACGAGTGGCCGAGATGCCTTACCAATAAGGTCAGTTTCTTTATGATGGATGGGCATGTGTTTTCGGCCTACAACATCATACTGGGGCGTGTGGCCCTCAAGGGGTGTGAAGATGTGCCATTTATGGTCCATCAGATGATCAAATATCCTACCCCTTACGGGGTGGGGGAAGTTCAGGGAGACCAGACAACAGCGCGAGAATGTTACTACAACTCCGCTGAAGAAAGGGAGGCACACAAGAGGGATACTACCACTTACAATATTGATACCCTAGACCCCAGGTACGAGACGAAGCTCAAGAAAGGAGAGGCCATGGAAGAGGTAGAATCCATCATCCTCGATGAGGATGACCCAGAAAAAACCGTCCAAGTCGACAAGTCTCTAAAGCCTAGTATCAAGGAAGACCTCATTAAACTGTTGAGGAGAAGACCAAGCATCTTCGCATGGAGTCATGTAGATATGCCGGGGATTGACACTAAAATCATGTGCCACAAGCTCAATGTGGTAGAGGGACGGAAGTCGGTAAAGCAGAAGAGGAGAATTTACTCTAGAGAAAATTATGAGGTCATTAGGGATGAGGTCAAAAAATTAGAAGACGCTGAGTTTATCAGAGAGGTCATCTGCCCCGAATGACTGTCCAACGCAGTCATTGTTCCAAAGGTCAACTGGAAATGGAGAATGTGTGTGGACTTCACAGACCTCAACAAGCACTGTCCCAAAGACAACTTCCCTCTCCCCCGCATTGACCAGATGGTAGACGCTACCGCAGGCCATGAGCTCATGAGCTTCATGGATGCCTATTCAGGGTATAACCAGATCTTCATGAACCCTGAAGACTCGGAGAATACAGCCTTCATCACTGACAAGGGGACATACTGTTATAGGGTCATGCCCTTTGGCCTAAAAAATGCGGGGGCAACGTACCAGCACCTCGTAAATAAAATGTTCGAATACCAAATTGGGAAGTCTATGGAGGTCTATGTAGATGACATGCTGACTAAGAGTTTGAAGGCAGAAGATCATGTGGCAGACCTGGAGAGGACCTTTAATACGATGGACAAATACCAGATGAAGCTTAATCCGGCCAAGTGTGTCTTAGGGGTCGGAGCAGGGAAGTTCTTGGGGTTTATTGTCAACCAAAGAGGCATCGAGGCCAATCCTGAAAAGATAAAGGCCCTTGTTGATATGAAGACCCCCAAGTCCATTAAAGACGTTTAGAGGCTCACAGGGAGAGTTGCTGCCTTGAACAGGTTCGTATCTAGGGCCACAGACAGGTGCCTACCATTCTTCAAAATTCTCAGAAAAGCCTTCGAATGGAGTGAAGAATGTGATGAGGCCTTCAAGGAGTTAAAATCATACCTGGGGTCTCCCTTATTGTTGTCACGACCCTTGTAGGGTGAACGACTTTATGTGTACCTCGCCGTCTCAGAGTCAGCCATCAGTGCAGCCATTGTGAGAGACGAAGACAGAATACAGAAACCTATGTATTTTAACAGCAAGGCTCTTCAGGGGGCAGAGCAAAGATATCCAAGGATGGAGAAGTTAGCCTACGCATTGATCCATGCATCAAGAAAGATGAAGCCATACTTCCAGTCCCATACGATGGTCATCCTCACTAACTCTCCCCTTAGGAAGGTTTTACACAAGCCTGAAAAATCAGGGAGGTTAATGGCCTGGGCTATAGAACTGGGGGAGTTTGACATAGTGTATCAGCCTAGGACGGCCATTAAGGGGCAAGCATTGGCAGACTTCGCGGCTGAGTTTACTTGGTAAGGTGATGAGGCCGAGGATGAGAGCCTCGGGAAGATAGATACCCGACAGGGTGAGCGCATCGACACGCCTACAGATAAGGATGAAACGAGCACCGCTAGAAGGAAAGTGGTTGAAAACAAGAGGGAAGATATCTCTTTAGACAGGGGTCACTCACCGAGGGAGGTTTCTCAGAAGAACACACCGTGTGGAGTCTCTTCGTCGATGGGTCCTCTTGTGAAAGCGAGAGCGAAGCTGGGTTACTAGTATCAGCAATCGACGGCACATACATTGAGTATGCCCTGAGGTTCAACTTTAAAGCCTCCAACAATGAGGCCGAGTATGAGGCCTTGATAGTAGGCCTCTCCTTGGCCAGATCACTTAGTATCGGCCAGATTTTGGTTCATAGTGATTCGAGGCTAGTAGTGAATCAGATACTAGGAGCCTACGAGGCCAAGGACGAGAGGATGGTTAGGTACCTTGAGAAGGTGAGGTCATTACTGAAAGGCTTCAGAGAAGTGAAATTAAAGAGGATACCTAGGCTCAATAATGGCCGTGCTGATGCCCTTGCGAGGTTGGCCTCGACAACTAGGACAGACATCAGGAGGACGGTCCTAGTAGAAATTTTGCTTCAGCCAACTATTGAAGACGCTGAGGGAACACTTAGAAATTGCCTAAATGTTTTGCAGGAAGCTTCATGGATGGATCCTCTGATCAGATACATTAAAGAGGGAGAGATGCCAGAAGCAAGGCAAGAAAGGAAGAAGCTGAGATACAGGGCTACAAAGTTCACTGTCATTGGGGACACCTTGTACAAAAAGGGATTTTTACTCCCCTTACTTAGGTGTGTTCACCCATCTGAGGTCTCATACCTTTTGAAAGATGTGCACGAAGGATCATGCTCGAGCCACATCGGGGGAATATCCTTAGCAAAGAGGGAGATCACCCAGGGGTACTGGTGGCTGACCTTGGGGAAAGACGCAGCGGTATATGTAAAAAGTGCAATAAATGCCAGAGATTTTCCACCATCCCTCACCAACCCCATTAGCCTCTTACCTCCATTACATCACCATGGCCATTTGCAGTGTGGGGGATCGACATCATAGGACCCTTACCAAGAGCAGTCAATAACTATCGGTTCCTCATCGTAGCTATTGACTATTTCTCAAAATGGGTGGAGGCCAAACCGATGGTCATGATAATAGAGCAGAAAACCTTCCAGTTCATTTGGAAAAATGTTATATGCTGATATGGTCTCCCCAACACCCTCATCTCAGATAACGGGACTCAGTTCAAGAATACCTCTCTACAGAAGTACTGTGAAAGGGTGAGTATCAAACAATTTTTCTCCACCCCAGGATGACCTCAGGCCAATGGGCAAATAGAAGTTACAAACAAGACAATCCTAGATGGAATCAATAAGAGGCTTGAGGAGGAAAAAGGAAGATGGGTGGATGAGTTATATGCCATGTTATGGGCATACAGGTGAGGACCTCTACCGGAGAAACCCCATTCATGCTAGCTTATGGGTCAAAAGCCGTCATCCCCACCGAGATTGAGTTTCTTACTCATAGGGTCCAAATGTATGACCCCCAGAGAAATACAGAAGAGAGGAGACTCGACTTAGACCTGATTGGGGAAAAGAAGGAGGACGCTGAGATAAGGCAGGCCGCCTACCAGCAGAGGACCGCAAGGTTTTACAATCAGAGGGTGAAACAGATGCCAATCGCAGTATAGGACTTGGTCCTCAAGAAGACTTGGCAAAAGCCCAACAAGCTCCATCCTAATTGGCATGGCCCATATAGGGTCATCGATGAAGTCGTCCCTGGGACCTATAGACTAGAAAACCTAGAAGGGTAACCCTTTTCCAACCCCTGGAATGCAGATCATTTGAAAAAATACTATCAGTAGTGTTGTAAGGTCTTGATAGACCATAATTGTAATAAGAGTTTCTCCAAAAGAACACTTGGAAAATTAATGATAAATATCAGTATTTCCCCTCATCCTGTGGTTATCAGTTCTAGTACGCATGAAAACATCTACTAGAGAACTACCCTCGGCTATAATGAGGGTCAATGGAGGGGACGAACCCACCACTGTCCTCAAGAAAGATGAGGGAATACTTTATTTGAAACCATTAAGTTGGTGATTAACCCTCGCCTATAATGAGGGCTAGTGGAGGGGACGACCCCACCACTGTCCTCAAGAAATACGAGGGAATACTTTGTTGGAAACCATTAAGTTGGTGATTAACCCTCGTCTATAATGAGGGCCAGTGGAGGGGACGACCCCACCACTGTCCTCAAGAAAGATGAGGGAAGACTTTATTAAAAACCACTAATCTGGTAATTGGAATCCTCGGCTATAATGAGGGCCAGAGGAGGGGACGACCCCACCACTGTCCTCAAGAAAGACGAGGGAATACTTTGTTTAAAATCATTAATCTGGTGATTAACCCTCGGCTATGATGAGGGCCAGTGGTGGGGACGACCCCACCACTGTCCTCAAGAAAGGCGAGGGAATACTTTGTTTAAAACCATTAATTTGGTGATTAACCCTCGGCTATGATGAGCGATAGTGGAGGGGATGACCCCACCACTGTCCTCAAGAAAGACGAGGGCATACTTTCTTAAAAACCACTAATCTGGTAATTGTAACCCTCGGCTATAATGATGGCAAGAGGAGGGGACGACCCCACCACTGTCCTCAAGAAAGACGAGGGAATACTTTGTTTAAAACTATTAATCTGGTGATTAACCCTCGGCTATGATGAGGGCCAGTGGAGGGGACGACCCCACCACTGTCCTCAAGAAAGACGAGGGAATACTTTGTTTAAAACAATTAATTTGGTGATTAACCCTCGGCTATGATGAGGGCCAGTGGGGGGGACGACCCCACCACTGTCCTCAAGAAAGACGAGGGAATACTTTGTTTAAAACCATTAATTTGGTGATTAACCCTCGGCTATGATGAGGGCCAGTGGAGGAGACGACCCCACCACTATCCTCAAGAAAGACGAGGGAATACTTTGTTTAAAACCATTAATTTGGTGATTAACCCTCGGCTATGATGAGGGCCTGTGGAGGGGATGACCCCACCACTGTCCTCAACAAAGACGAGGGAATATTTTGTTTAAAACCATTAATTTGGTGATTAACCCTCGGCTATGATGAGGGCCAGTGGGGGGGACGACCCCACCACTGTCCTCAACAAAGACGAGGGAACACTTGATTTAAAACCATTAATTTGGTGATTATGACCCTCGGCTATAATGAGGTCGCATGGAGGGGACGACCCCACCATGATCCTCAAGATAGACGACGGAAAACTTTATTTAAAGCCATTAATTTGGTGATTATGACCCTCGGCTATAATGAGGTCGCATGGAGGGGACGACCCCACCATGATCCTCAAGATAGACGAGGGAAAACTTTGTTTAAAGCCATTAATTTGGTGATTATAACCCTCAGCTATAATGAGGTCCAATGGAGGGGACGACCCCACCATGGTCCTCAAGACAGACGAGGGAGGGGTTTGTAGCATTAACAAAGATTCACAACACAAATAATACAAGAGGCAAATATGGAAGAAAGCAAAGGAGATGGTAGTATAAATGAAATATCAAGTGTTCTACAAGATAGAGTACAAAAATGTCAATTACAATAAGAGGGTATGGGCTACAGACAGCCACCCTATGGAACAATATGAGAGGGCAGGGCCTCAACATCCATAAGAGGGGTTTCCTCAATGACCACAACTGGATGGTCTTTAGACGTGACGACACCCTCAACTTGCACTTGGTATTCCACCTGGGTTAGAGCCTCGGCAATCAAGGGGTCGTCCAGTTGAACTGCCTCCAGAGAGGGACGGACTGAAGAGACGACGTCGCCGAACTTAAGGACGACCCACCGACAGGCCGTCCTTATCCTTCTCTCCAAGTACTCAAGGCCGAAGCCTTGGAACTCATCTGAGAGTTTATAGGCTTCCACAGCATCTGCCTCAGCTTTCTTCACAGCCTCAGATAGATCAATCTTAAACTAGGCCTCCCGATGGGTCATGGCTTCTTCCTTCTCCTTCAGAAGCAAGTCTTTGGCCTTCATGTCCTCATCATGATGCCTTGTCAGCTCGTCCATAATTCGTGCATGTTCAGTTTTGGCACTCTCTAGCTCAGCCTTTGCAGTATCTAAGTCAGCCTGCAAGTCGGCCTCATGATGGATGGCCCTCTCGGCCTCATGGAATTTTTCCTAATTCTCAGCCATCCATTTAGTTGCCGAGGTAAAGGCGCATACAGACTGCACAGAAAAATAAACAGATGTCAAGAGGCCGAGGAAACAGTTGGTGAAAGAATGCAATTAAAGGAATGAATCAAGACCAATACCTGGGCTAGAGCGTGCAGACCATAGTCATACACTTTGGCTGGAGGCATATTTGATAGAAATTCGTAATCAGCAGCCAAGGGAGCAGAAAACATTGATGCCTTGGCTGCCCTCAAATTTGCGATGAGCGATGATGGCTTGGCCCTCAGATGTGATAAGTTTTAGGACCAGAAGGCCCCCATGCTAGATGAAGAAGAAGTCCCTTCAGATGTTTTGACCCTTTCCCTCATCCAAGAATCTGGTCGAGGGTCAACAGGAACCTCAGGCTCTTTTCTTATGTGGCTATCAGCTGTCGGCTCAACAACCGTCGGCCCCACGACCTTCGTCTTCCTCGAAGCTTGATGAGGCTCCTTGCCTTTCTTCCTGGCCAAGCCTAACAATAAACTAGGAGCATTCATTTCCCATAGAGAATCTGATATACCAGGAGGACGACCTGAAAAGAGGACGACACGTCAGAAAAGTACAGAGATAAAGAGGAAACACTGGAAAAAAAATAAAGAAAAGTACAACTCACATAGTTCTATAAGGGGGCCGACCTTCAAACCATATTCTTTGAGGAGCCGAGGGGTCATCAGATCTTCAAACTTTGGAAGTTCACCCCCTCTCCCTCGTCCTCTCAGATAATCAACTATATCTTCCTCTTCCAGGCTAAGTCCGGGGTTTGACCTGGCCTTCATTGACGGGTTAGACCATCTTCTAGGGACCCTCGAACCATTGGCTACAGGTCGTGCCTCGTTGGAGAACTCCCACTCCCCTGAGACGAAGAAGAATCTCTTTTTCCAATCGTGGTTGGAGGTTTGAGCCACGTGGAGAAGTTTTTTCTCAAACCTCCTCGCCCCTAGATGATAGTACCCAGGCTGTTTGGACGAGGAGGTGATATTGTAGGAAGCCAAGAATACGTCATCCGAGGGATCGTTAGTGAAATCATTCTTCCACAGGGAGATGAAACCTAGTATCATCCTCCAGGAGTTGGGAGGAAGCTGAGAGGTGGAAATACCGAGGGCTGATCGGATATCCACGATAGCAGGATGCAGAGGGAACCTGGCGCCAACCTTGAACATTTGTTCATACACTATAACCTCACCCTCTTCACCCTCAAAAACCCTCTCAAACTCAGAGGGAGCCCTCATGGTTATGCCGGGGGGCACTCCATAGGAATGTATCCATAATAAGAGGTCGCGATCCCTAATGGAGGAGATATAGGACGAGGCATGGGAGGTATCAACATGGTCATCTGAATCATCTCCCTCGTCCTCAGTCCCCTCTCCCTCGGCCTCGTCATCTACCAGAGGACCATGGGGAAAGGCCATCTGGAAGGCATGTGGAGATAGGGTTGTCACAGGGACAGCCTCGGAGGGGACCATACCCTCGGCTTGTCGGCCCGGGCTTAGGTCAGATGTCTCTATTCTACCAGAAGGTCCAGTGCCAGTTGGCGAGGATGCTCTCTCGTCCATCTCACTTGAATGACACTAGGATGGATGATGGGACGACCCACAAGACTCAGATGGCTCAAATGGTTTTATTGTGGCTAGAGGAATAAGAAATATGGGTCGTACCCAATTAGGGTCGGCCCCTCGTCTCCTCTCCTCCTCTTCCTCTATTTGTCTGATCTCAACAAATAATTTCTCTCTCAGGGAAGGGAACTCCTCAGCTAAGCTATAAAGCCTACTAAGCATCAATGGGGAGACCCTACACTTGGAGGAATTTGGGGAACTTAACTACAAAAAAGTTTGCAGTTGACCAAATTAGACTTTTGGATTAAAACAAAGGGAATCGATGGTTTTCACGCGAGAACACCCAAGAAACTCAAGAACACTCAAAGGACAGTCGTCGAAAAAGCTATAAAACGGCCTAAATTAAGACCTACAAGCCTAAGATAGAAAAGTAAAAAGAGAAATGAAAGTAAAGAGGGCGTTGGTGGTGAAAGATTACCTCAAGATAAAGGGCGACGCTGCTAAGTTGAAGGTTCGAAAGTTACAAAAATGGCAAGAAGGTTGGAGACTAGAGAGAGAGAAAACTTGGGCGCGAAGAAGAAGAAGAGAGTGAAGGGTTTCAAAAATTGCTTAAATGCCTTAGTAATGAGTGGGCCCATTAACCAAGAATAGCATCATTAGGGCACGAAGCCCCAGGTAAAGTATACAGCTGCCATGCCTTGGAAACTGAAATGGCAATGAATACCCGTCTAGGTGTCATACCAGCTTAACAGGTGTCACTCACCTAACTGATCATACACTCATCTCAACTACAACACTATCCCTCAGCCATCTCAACAACATCAATAGCTAAGATCTTGGGGGTGATTGATATACTCGTATATATCCTCGGCCTGGATGAGGATTACCTCCAACCGGACGACCGCTCGGGGCCGACCCTTCATCAGGCTCCGGACGACCCTTCGGGGGACCGACCCTTCAGGGGGCCGACCCTTCAGAGGGCTCTGGACGACCACTCAGGGGGGCCAATCCTTCATCAGGCTCTGGACGACCCTTCAAAGGGCCGACCCTTCATCAGGATCCAGAAAACCCTCCAAGGGTACGATAGTACGAGGCCAGAATTAGGCCAGACTCATTACGGGAAGGAACTTTGCCCTCGGCCTCATATCAAAGGCCGAGGGTGACATCATCACAGCGCGTGGTTTGGGAGACGTGTGGAACAGTGCACGTGACGCTCACATGGCACATGGGAGACCATTATAACAAAATCACACCCTCACGTGAGGGAATATTATGTCATCATTTGGCATCTACAGGTGTCAATAGGGGATTGGCTAGATCACCATTCACATGCACCATGCATACTTGGGGGTTACACTACACCCTCCAAGACCTATATATACTTATCACCGACAACCCTACAGGGGAGATGGATCGATAATTGTAACCCTAGCAAAAACTCTGCTTGTATACACAGTAGAGAGAGAAAGTGAGCTCATGTGTATTGTATCCAAGGCCATTAGTGCCCATACTTAGTGGATCACACACTCACAGTGGATGTAGGCCTAATTGGCTGAACCGCTATACATCATTGTCTTATTCCTCTTATACTCATACCCTTCTACACACTCACACATATACATCTCCGTGGCTGCCATGGTTACTACTGTTTGAGCTCATCATCACTTATCCGGTGGTGCTAGATTTCAACATCATCACAAGATAGTGTGGAATGATATCCTTAGAAGATCTATTAGGTGAATCAATAAGGTGTCCATTCAGCATGAGGTATATAAATCCATGAGATTCTTATTATTTCCCACTTTTGTGAACCACATGACCAGGTCAGGGAGACACTAATAAGATGTAATTATTTATGCAACCAAAATAAATAAAGGAAAAGGAGTTGTTGAAGAACTTTCCATGATAGATATGACCATTGGAGAGAGCACAGTCCTTGATTAACTCTATAATGGCCAAGCCAATGTCACCCTATGGAAAGTTTTCATTCCCTTTCAGTTGAACTAAAATTCATTGATAAAGCTACTCACTTTCCATGTCCCTCCTTGTATTACTCGTAAAGAAACAGTAAATATGGTTCCGTCCCTGACCTCTTATAGACTCCTCTTTTTTCTAAAGAAGAAATACCTAAGTTCATCCCTAATCATAATTATGCCCTCAATATCTCCATTGAAGTCTTGGGAAAGATATTCATAGTAACTTATCGGCAATGTATCTGCTCCCAATGTTTGTCCTCTTAAAACCTTTAACTATTTGGGACTAAAAGTCAATGATCTCACTCCCACTTTTTCCATCGTATGTGCTTATGACAATACCCATCGAGAAGTAATGAGGTCCATAAAGATCACACAAGGGGCTATCCCTATCAATCCTATTATCGAGTTCCAAGTCATTGACATACCTTCTTACTTCAATCCCCTCCTTCGTCATTCATAGCTTCACACCATGCTAGGAGTATCCTCTTTCATTTATCAAAAGCTGAAATTCTTTGCCAATGGTCAGGTAATCACCATTTCAATGGACAATAATAGTATAAATAATGCCAACACTAGCAATCCAGTATTAGAAATCTAGTATGGGACGAATGACATACTTCTCACTAGATTCATAATTGATCCAATTCCTCTCCCAGCGGGGGACAACTTCAAAGATCGAGTCCATCAAGAACAAATCTCTCCTGGCAATGTCAATGTGATTCAGATATTTAAGAACATGCACTTCGTGCCCAAAATGGGGCTATGGCGATGCCAGAAAGGGATCCTTAAGCCACTATTCCCAAAAGAGCCTTTCCCCCCTTGTGATCTAGGTTACTAACCATCACCGGATGAACTCAAATCACTCCATCGACTGAGATCGAAAAGAACCTTAGAACATGAAAATACTATTTTTAGAGGCTCTTTGAATGATGAATTTGTCAAGGAAGGGAAGACTTCCCCTTCTATGGATCCCTGAACCATGGTATGAGTATATTGATAATAAGATTAAACAGAGGCTGTAAATCTTCTTTTAAGATAGTAACTCTAGGGCCAAAGCCTACAAACATTAAGTGAAATCTCTCACCAAGAAAGATGTGATAATTATTGAGTACTTTAAGGAAAGTGAAGACTCAATTGATGTGTAGACACTGGGTATGAGTCTCTAGATACCATGTCATCGAACCGTCTTCTCAAATCAATGTTCTTGACATGTCTCTCCTTAATTAGAACACCATACTAGTCCAATCTGCTCATATTCAAGCTAACCCTACTAATTACCATATCCAAGTCTCTTTCCTTCTTGTTTTTTTCCTTTTCCTGATATCAGTGTAACTAAGACCTCTTTTTATGAGGTTCTTAATGATGTTTTTCCCAAAAATGAAATATAGGAGGGTTTTGAGTATCTTCTTGGGCCTTACAATAATTGTCTTTATTCCAATCAAATCTTAGAAGATAATGATTTTGTAAATGAATAATTCTTAACTGATTTTAATAAGGAGATTAACAAACAACATCACCGTGTTCAAATTTATGGTGATGAGACTATTTTTATTAAACTCGGTTCTGGTAGCCACCATTGTGAGATTAAGATAGGTTCCGCCCTTAAAGAGAATGAGCTTGTGCATTTAAAGAACCGTTGAAAGAATTTATGCATGTCTTCTCATGGTCATATGACGACATGACCGATATTAACCCAAAAATAGATCAGTATGATATCCTGATACTCCTAGAATGCAAGTCGGTCCAATAGAAGTTTAGAAAACTCCATACCAAATTATCACTCAAATTAAAAGAGGAAGTGGTCTAACAATTGAACATAGGTTTCATTCTCGTAGTCAAACACCTATAATGGCTTTCTAATATTATCCCAATGCCAAAGTCAAGAGGAAAAGTTTGCATGTGAGTCGACTATCAGGATTTGAACAAAGCATCCCCAAAGTACGATTAATCATTACCCAAGATCGACATGATTTTAGACAACATGGTTATCAAAGCCCTCAACTCATTTGTTGATGAATTGTTTGGATATAACAAGATCAAGATTCACCCTGACCATCAGGAGAAAACTACCTTCATCACCCCATGGGGAACATTTTGCTATACTTTTATACAATTTGGACTCAAGAATATAGGGAATAGCTACCAAAGGTCTTACACAACCATCCTGCACAACCTTACTCATAAGGAGGTCAAAGCCTATGTACACGACATGACCATTAAGACCAAGACTCAAGAAGGTCATATTACCGTACTTCGAAAGTTCTTTAAGTGACTGTGATAATATCATATGTGACTAAATCCACATAAATGTGTTTTCGATGTCACGAAAGGAAAACTCTAGGGATTCATGGTTAGTGAGAAGGGAATTGAAGGTGACCCTGTTGAGATTCCACCAATACGAATAGTTAAAGAAGTCAGAGGATTCCTAGGTAAACTATCATACATTAGTCGGTTCATAATCCAACTGACCTCCATATGCGAACCCATTTTCAAACTTCTCTGAAAGGATTTAACTAAATTCTAGAATAAAGCCTGCCAAGAAGCCTTTGAATGAATCAAGTGATACCTCACTCGACCTCGTTTCTCATGACTTCACAGACAGGTCTCTCCTTTATCTTATACTTGACTCTAATGGATGCCACAATAAGGGATTTGCGATCCCAATAGATTAAAGAATGTCCCAAGGAAAGATCCATCTATTATTCTAGTAATAAATTGGCTAGGTACAAAGTTAAATACATTACTTTGGAGAAAGCATGTGATGCCATGGTTTAGGTCACGGATAAGTTATGGCGCTACATGATTTCCTTCTCCATCAGACATGTAACCTAAGTGGAACCCATTAAATACCTGTTGTAGAAACCCACATTATCCCATTGAATGGTCCATAGGTTGATCTTTCTAGTCGAGTTCGATATTGTCTACGTCATGCAAAAAGCTATGAAAGGGAGAGCCATATCTAACTACCTTGTTAATTACCCCATGGAATGAACTGATGGTTCGGTCTCTGAATTCCTAGATGAAGATATTATCTACACCTCTCTATAGGATCTCAGATGGAAAATGTTCTTTGATGGAGCTACCAATAAGACAGGATATGACATTGGGATAATCTTGATTGCCCTTATGACTCACACCCTTATTGCCATAAAATTTTACTTCCCTTGAAGCAACAAGATGACTGAGAACAAGGCATGTACTATAGGCCTTAAGATTGTGACCAAGCAATGAATCTGTCACCTAGACCTCGAGGGGGACTCTGCCCTAATTATTAGCCAAATTCTTAGCAAATGGAAAGTCAAAGGCAGGAACCTCCTACCCTTCCCCTCCCACCTAAAAGAGCTAGACTCCCAGTTCAAAGATGTCACCTTACCCTACCTGCCTCATATTGAGAACACTTTAGCGGATTCCCTTACTACACTAGCCTCTATGGTCGACATGACTAAGGGAATAAAAATGGTCCCTTTCATGGTTTAGAAATAAACTATGCACATTTACTCCTACCACATTGAGCTCGTCACTGAAGAAGATTCTGATGTGATCAGGTTATGGTACTATAACATTTAGCGCCTCCTCAAACAAAGTAGGTATCCTTATGGCGCAGATAAAAAAGACCGTGAGACCCTTCGTAAATTGTTTCCCTAGTATATTATCTACGACAAGGTACTTTTCAAGAAAAACTTCGATGGAACCCATTTGCACTGCATAATAGGGTCCAATGATAAAGAAATGATGCAGAAGATCCACATTGGGGAATTATGTCCCCATATGAACAGTCATATCCTTGCTATAAGGTTACTATTGGACCCCTATGGTTCAAGATTGCACTACTTATGTTCCAAATGCCTCAAATGCCAGCTGTTCACCAATCTCCAACACTTACCTCCTCGACAACTATACAACATGAACTCTCTCTACCCTTTCTCCTCTTGGGGCCTTGACATCATAATGAAGGTTACATCAAAAGATTCAAATAGTCATGAGTTCATCCTGCTCACCATTGATTACTTCACCAAATGGTTCGAGGCAGAGTCATATACAGTGCTAAATACCAAGAAAGTGGCCAAATTTATCAGAAAAAATATCAACTGTCGATATGAGATTACTTATGAGTTAGTATTAGATAATGGAATCCACTTCAAAGATAACGTCATATAACTAGTCGATGAATATGGGATTTAGAAACATAAATCTTTTCGCTACAAATCCCAAACCAATGGTATTGTCGAAGCCTCCGACAAAAGCCCTAAAACCATAATCAACAAGATGACTAAGAGTTGTAGATATTGGGACGATCGGATCCCTTATGCCCTATAGGTCTACCACACTTCATTCAGAATAACTACTAGGGTTACCCCTTATTGTCCAGGATATGACATGGAAGTTGTCCTACCCGTGGAGCGAGATATACTGTACCTTCATGTCATGCTTGA
Organism: Sambucus nigra; assembly: GCA_949130495.1. NCBI lineage: Eukaryota > Viridiplantae > Streptophyta > Magnoliopsida > Dipsacales > Adoxaceae > Sambucus > Sambucus nigra. The sequence goes on along the minus strand of OX422218.1, from coordinate 24,751,494 downwards.
GAACAAACTTAGAGAAGAAGACAGACATCAGATTCTCTTTGTAGAACTGTCACTCTTGGATGAGAAGAGGCTTAAGGATTTATACCATATACAGGCTTATCATCAACATATCACGATAATTTAACTAAAAGGTCAAGGACCATGGTATCCAGTAACGAGACCTTGCCGTCAAGGAAATCATAGAATCCATCTGGGACCCCAGAGAGAAATTCAAACTGAACTGGAGCGGCCCCTACATTGTGAAGAAAATTCTTTTTGGTGGCACCATCATGCTCACAGACCTTGACAGATAAGAGATATCACATCTAGTCAACATGGACCATCTCAAGAAATTTTATACTTAGTCTGAAATCTCGACACGCTACGATTCTTCGCACCACCCATTTATTCTTAAAAAAAATTCTCCATTTTCCCTACCCAGAACTACGTAGGACCTGATCCTCTCAAAGACTTTTGTTTTCAAAATGAGACTTATGAAAATTTTCAAAACTACCAGAGGTATGTAGGTAATCCATATGCCATACATGGGTACGGTCCCCCTCTTTCTCATAAAATTCTATTCTTTTTTAACCTACGAGAGTGGAGGTCCATTTTATCTTTTACATGGACAAAAGAATTATATATGACTTAATGATTGGTATAGATAATTCAAATGAAAACTCATTAAGTGGAACAACAAAATATGAGAAAAATTATTTTTATTTCTAACACGGGAATACATCTCTGATACATAAAGAATCAGTGGAGGGGGTTAAATACACCACCTCCTTCCACTGACTAAACCATCTCAAACAAACCTAACCCTTACCAAGATTCACAAAATTATTCCTAACCCCCACCCCCCAAAAAAAAAAACACAAGATAACCCAAAATAAAAAAATACCCTAGCTTCACAAAATGTTATCCCAACTTCACTTATGATAGCTAAATTTTCAAACTGCCCTGCTTCATTATCATTCCTAACCCTCGGAGATCCCCAAGTCTCCCACTCCTAGTTAAAACTCCATATTCACTCTATGGAGGATATTCCCTGATAAGATTAGACAAAACCATGACACCCTTCTCGAATGTGTCGAAGGCGGTGAGCCACCTTTGCCCAATCTCTTCTTATATGAAATTAATCAATACCCACTTATATAACTGCTTCAGGTAGCCTCCAGACACATGCCAGACCCCTCCTAAAGATTGTGGTCGATAATTCAATAGTCAGCATCACTACTACAAGGTGCTTAGCATCATCCACATTGATTCAGTTAGGTCTTCCACCAAAAATATGTTCGATATGCGATGGGGAACAATTTGCTCCCATCTGACTTGGTACAAAAGTTTCTAGGGGAAATAAAATGAAGTATGACAAAGGCTAACCAACCTCATATACCAATACTCTCCTAGATGTAAAATAAGATGAATGTCTCCTCACCATGGCCCCGACCAACAAAGACATCGGGCTCCGCGATCTACAAACCAGTTGAGCCAATTCCCTACCGATTAGCCAAAATTAAAGAAAGTTAGGAAAAAGAAATTAGGCACACCCACTAAGGGATACTCTAGAGGGGTCGCCAAACAAAACCACTCTGCAAGACAAGTGAACAACATTAAAGGTCTCCCCCTCAAAAAGTGAAAACGACCCATTTTCCAAGCATTAAGACCGTTCAGCGTCTCCGCCAGCACCACCGTCGTAGGATTATGGTGGTAAGACATCCACGTTGCTATCACATCTACTTGGGGATCAGTTGTCAAGTCCCCTATCACTTATAGAATCCTCATAGTAAGGCCCAAAGAAATAGCTTCGGTAAATCCATCATCATCTAAGCCCCTCAGGCACACTGAATACATAACTGGAAAAAGATAAATAGTCCCTCCTTTGACCAACGGTCAAGCCTCCGAAGGAGGAATATGGAGCAACTCCGCCAAAATGCCTAGGGAGAATAAAAAAAACTAGGCATATCTGTCGTAATAATGGGGCTAACCCCTAACATTGCTGAGAATTCCTCGTAGGTAGGACAAACCTCGTCTAGGACAAAAAATAAGACATGGTCCTAGTGGTACCATAATTATGTCACTGCTACTAGAAAGTTCTAGTCTATGGCTCGATTACGTCAAAGAGAAACTCAATATAGGTTGAAAGTATCATAATCAGTATTGTAATGGAAAATGGTCTCCAGATCTTCAAGATAAGAGTATAATTCTTTATACATAGGAAGAGACATTTTGGGAATAAGAAATGAGAAGTAAGAAAAGAAATATAAGTGTTGGTGAAGAAAACACACCCCATACCCCTCCATTTATACCCAAAATCCTTGGCAAAAAAATAAAAAAAATTGGAAACCCATTTAATTCTTAACCCTATAGAAGTACACAAGCATACAAGAACGTGAAATCAAAGCCTAGAAGTGCTTTGACTTGACCCCTATGCCGATAGGCAGGTCAATGGGTATGTTGATCGATAACCCTTATTTTTAGAAAAAATCCCTTTTTTCCTCTTGCCCAAAAATCAATTTACAAAAACACATTTCTCCTACTTTTTCTAAAAATAAATCCTTTCAAAGGGAAATTCTCTTCAACCAAACCCCCCATGGCCTCTAATTTTTCTCTAAACAAAACCACAGTAGAAAACTAAAGAGCATGTAGATTAGGCCACAAAAACAAGATAATCAAACAAAAAAATGCATCATTTTTGCCTTCTTGAGTCTCTCTTTTTAGGTACAAAGTCTTTGAATCAAGCACACGGCTTGTTCAATGTCAAGCTCCTACAAACACAAGAATGAATCTATAAGAAAATCCTAAAAGTTAAGAATCAGAAATGGATGTCACCTCATCTATCGCACCACCTCATGCTCCCACAACCTAACCTATTTATCTGCACATGCATACCCATATATCCCGCAACCCCTGAAGGAAGACTCCAAAGGTAAAATCTCACCTACATCCCTAACAAAGGATCAGCAACCCATGCCGAGAAGGAAAAGTTCCTAAAAATCATTGAAAATATGAAACATTATTTTCTCTCGAGAAAATTATTTTTGGAGCACTAAGCCGCCTAAAAACTCTCAAAATCCCTACCTAGATTAATCTCGCACTCTTATACCCATCCATACTATAACTAATGATGCTACCTCATCCAAGTCCAATACAATACCCCGGTAGGAACCTCAAAACTAAAGCATCGTTCAGTGGAGTTTCAAGACAACACAATCCCTAGTGGAACCACAAGTGCATATGAATTCCCAAGATAATATAAATGTACCTAAGAGAGATATTCCCAGAGCTATAAATTTTGGTCCTCATAATTAATCGTAACCCATATAATTGGTCGTCATAACCTTAAGTTCTCACAATTGACTTCGGCTCATAGAATTTATCATCACAACCTTAAGTCCTCAGAATTGACCTCGACCCGTAACATTGGTCATCATTACTTTAGGTCCTCAGAATTGACCTCGAACCTCAGAATTGGTCATCATAGCATTAGGTACTCAAAATTTACCTTGTCGCTCAAAATTGGTCATCACAATTCAAGGTACTCAGAACAGATCTCGACCCTAAAAATTGGTCTTCACGACTTTAGGTTCTTACAATTGACTTTGGCCCTAAGAATTGACTATCATAACTTTAGGCTCTTAGAATTTACCTTGATCCACATAATTGGTCATCCTAACATTAGGTCCTCATAATATACCTCAACCTATAGACTTTGTCATCATAACTTCAGGTCCTCATGATTGATCTTGGCCCTTAGAATTGATCGTCACAACGTTAGGTCCTTAGAGTTGACCTCGGCCCTTAAAATAATTTGTCACAAGTTTAGGTCCTGAAAATTGACCGCAACCCTCGGAATTGATCATCACAACTTTAGGTCCTCAGAATTGACCTCGGCCCTAAAAATGGATCACCTCCTGCATAATATTAGAATTGACCTCGACCCACTGAATCGGTCATCCTTGTCTCCTTAGGTCATCAGAAAAGACCTCGTCCCCCTGAATAGGTCACCCTATCCCCTTATAACTAATCTTAACACCTCCTCGACCCCCTAAATTTGTCATCCTCATCTTCTTAGTCCTCTAAAATGACGTCGACCATATCAATTGGTGACCCTCAACTTCTAGGTACAAAAAATTAACCTAAAATCCTCTACCATAAAGTTGACGTGGTGTCTATCATATGATGGCCTTCACTTGTTCCAAGATCGCCCATTGAGGGGTTCCCTATAGACACCCTATCCTAAGATACCTTAGTCACCTCCTTAGGTCCTTATCACTCTCTTAATCTTTGCAAACCCTAGGTCATACTTTGTGTACCGATTTAGAGGCTATCGGGTGCTCTTGGACCCCATTTGACTCTGATTAACTTCCTCGTCTGAGAAAAATACTAATGAATCTTTAAAGGCCTTTGAATCCCCTTTCCAATGATCCACCCCATGTGTGAATAGGCCTTATGGTTTGGATGAACGACCTGGTTCACTATCAAAAATTGATTAATAGGCTATTGGGTGCTATTGGGCCTCGTTTGACCCTACTCAACTTCCTCGTCTAAGAGAAAGCTCAATGAATCTTTGAACGTCTACAAATACCCTTTACAATGGTCTTCCCTATACACAAATAAACATCATAGTACAAATGAATAACCCATTTTACTCTGAAGGGTCATCGAGCACTTTTGAGTGCCATTTGACTTTGGTCAACTCTCCTAGCTAAACAAATGCAAATGAAATACTAAAGGCCACTAAATACCCTCTCTAATGGTCCGTCCCGTGCCTGAATCAGACTTATAGTTTGGACGAACATTCATTTTCTTCTAAACACATCTTATATAGTGTCCAAACATACGCTTCTGGACCCCGTTTGACCTCAGTCAACTCTTAGACCCGGTCGTGGCTCAATGGATTCTTGAAGGGCTCTTAATTCCCTTTAATATAGTCTTCCCTGAAGCACCCTATATCTTTAACTCACTTGAGTCTATATTATATAGGCGCTTATCTAGTTTGGAAATAGTGACAAAATTTAAGGCATACCCTTGTTTACCAAAAACCTATGACTCTACATGATATTTCCTTTATTAGTCTCAAAGGTATAATACCAACACTGCACCTAGGATTGCATTTCTATGTTTCTTTATGTGTGTGAATATTAATTCCCATTAAAATAATTTTCTAATAATTTTTGGGATTTTTTAAAAATAAATTTTAGGAATTTACAAACATTTTTAAAACATTTTAAAATTGGTTTTAAAATGTTTGGGGCCTATTTGAATTTTTTTTCATCCTTTAAAACTTTGGTTGGGTAGAATCCGAAAGCGACAGAGAGATGTGTGGTACACAATGGAATTGTATAAACTTCAAAAACACGCATTTTATTATTAATTTTGGCCTCACACATGTTCCTATTATACCGGTTAGATTTGTTTTTGTTTACACTCACAATATTAAGAACCAATCATGTTCGTTCGATCATTGTCAATCTACGGCCTGCATGTATTTGTATAAATACTTGTGACACTAGAGTGGACTAATGAACTCATGTTTAAATGTGGTGCGTTCTCAGCCCTAAGATTTACATCGTTTAAGCCTGAATAAATCTTAGCCGTTATTTTTCCTCGATCTTCCAGATGCTTCCATCCAGCAGTATAAATCGATGCCATAGGGTCAATGTTTACAATCTTCTGATCACCTCAAAGTTGAGAGAAAAATAAAATAGATGATAGAGAGAGAGAGAGAAAAAAAAATTAGAAATCGTACCCAAACCCTAGAAAATTTTCTTCATTAAATTTACCCTATGAGTTTGAGAGTTGTTCCAGTAAAATAATCATTCATCTCTGGTCTCTAATCTCTTGTCCAACTTGCCACGAGTTTCGATCTCATTTTCTTTTCATAGAAAGTGTAGATTTGAATTTTTGTGATTTTAATCACGTAGATTTGCTTAAGCAGATTTCTTTTTTCAAGAAATCCTTATTTGTTAGTTTTTTTTATCTCTAAAGTTTTTCTAAACCTGTTACCAACAAATCTTTTTTTTGTTTCAAGTTTTGAGAAAAAGTAAGTTTTATATAGTTGAAGATCTTGAGATGTTTGTTCTTTCAAAGTTTATATTTCACGTTTTGTGAAATGAAAGTGTATATAAATAAAAAGAAAGCACACGGGACCTTGGCTCTTTTGAAATCAAGGTTGTCACTCGATTTGTGGTAAAGAATAAAGGTCAGAAGTCTAAAGTTTTCAACAAACTGAGATTCCAAAATCCAAACTCATATTAGACAATATCTGTAATTTGTTAGAAAACTTACTGTATAAGTGTGTGTGTGTGTGTGTGTGTGTGTGCGTGTGCGCGCGTGTGTGTATGTTTCATGTATGTGTTAGACACTTCACCACTTATATTTTTCACACTACAACACTAAAGAGTGTTGGTAAGGAGATTTTTTACTTTTAGAGTCGACGTAAAGCTAAAGGAGGAGGAGTTACAAAGCTGAGAGAACAACTACAACATCAGAGCCTTCAGAGAAGCCAGAATTACCTAATGGAGTTGGTAAAAATTCTTGACTTAGATTAGGTCTGATTGTGTGGTTAAGTTGTTTTATATCTTGTAATCCGTTTACTCTATTTTAGTGGACTTTTGTTTTGAGGTGTAAACACCTCCGTGGATATTTATCCCATTGGGTGGGGTTTTACCACGTTAAAATCTTGTGTTCTTGCATGTTTAATCTACCTATCATCCCCTTCTGATTACGTGTTAATTTAGAATTTATTTAGTTTTGTTTTTCAAAAGTTGGTCACCTAACTGAAATATCTCGTTCATAACTTTTTATACACATCTTGTGTTAGTATTATATTTGTAAAAAAAAAGCTTCGCAAACAAACTCTTTCGGGTATTTAAACTGTCTTAAACCTTTTAAACAACTTAAGTGGCATTATTTTTTCAATTGGTATCAGAGCGTTTGTCTTATAAAATCTTTTTGATTCAGAGTTTCATATTTTTTTTTTCAAAACAAAACAATGGACGAGAAATTTGAGAGATTAGGTAACCTATCCAGACCCCCGCTATTTGATGGAACCAACTTCCCTTACGGGAAAGTGAGTGTTGATACCAAATTTAGTCTGCTGGCATGGCTCAATTGAATGATGACATGTGGCAATCTACATGGCAACAATAAATAATTTCGAGGAACTCACACGCTCCGAGGAACCATACTACAACGAGGAACACTGCTTCCCCGAGGAACTCAGACGCTCCGAAGAACAAGACCTCTCCGAGAAACTCTGGAATACCGAGAAGCTTAGGCGGTCCGAGCTGCACCTCGAACCAAGCATTAATAGCTGGATAATCAACAGTTCAACTGATTCATTAAATGCTTATCATTCAGACGCACACACTTAAGGGGCATTAAATGTTTTACCCTTTCATATGTACCTCATTTAATGTATTATCCTTTCACATTACAGCCTCAGGGATATAAATACATTGTACAATCCTCATTGTAAAGGGACCCCTGGACCCAAAATCCAGACCGAAATTTCTTGATAGAACTTGTAATCGAGAATTCCCAAACGATCAGCAATTAAACAACAGTGGACGTAGGCCATTCTTACAAGGCTGAACCACTTTAAAATTCTTTGTGTCATTTATTTATCTGTGATTGAATAATTAGAGTGATCTAATTTTTACATCAATAGATTGGCGCCGTTTGTGGCAACGACTTGTAATATCGTTTTCTCACCAAAAATAATCCATCACAAATGGTTGATATTCCTGTATCCACCAATCGCAACGTTGGAACCCCTCCAAACCCATCTGCTCCTCCAAATATTCCAGATCTGGCTGGAATAATGACAAATCTGGCTCAGGGCCAGACCGTCATGTAAGAAATAATGCGACAACTCATCCAAACTCTCCATGGCGTTGCGTCATCCCATTCAGGACCATGAAGTATTCAAAGAAACACCCGTGCACCATCCTCACGTACTAGGCGTACCAATTCGTATCGTAATAAAGAATCTGAAGATTTCTCTTATCAACCTGGACGAACTTCGTCAGTGCGAGCCACGGATACTGAACAACATGTCACTCTCTCCCCAGAAAGGACCACCGCATTGGAAAGGTTAAGTAGGGTTTCTCCTTTCGACTGATTAGGCCCTAGGAGGAACAAAAGTCCTCTTGATGCAGCGTCGAGGAGCTTTCGACGATCAACAGCCTTAAGGGAAGCCTCCAGCGCGATCAGCTACTCGAACCAATAGGCCCAAATAAGGAAATGATGCATTTAAAGGTTCTATTCAAAGGCTGGAGGATAGATTAGGGGAAATGGTTAAAACCAAGAATCCTTTACAACGAACCTTTGTTCGAGGAACACCTTTTATCCAGGCCATTGTAGATTTTCCAACACCATCAATGTTCAAATCACCTATTGTGACCCCCAAATATGATGGAAAGACTGACACTGTTCTTCATATAGAACAATATAAAGCTGCTACCGACATCTATGCTGTCCCAGACGAGATGCGATGCAGGGCATGCTCGGGAACTCTTATCGGATCTGCTCAAATATGGTATAATAATATTCCTCGGGGTAAGATCTCAACTTTCTTTCAACTGGCCGAGTTATTCATTGGAAATTTCTGCTTTGGGGCAAAGCCAGTTAAATGAGCAGCACATTTGTTTAGTGTTAGACAAAAAGCTGGTGAAAGTACCAGAGAATATATAACTCGTTTTAATAACGAGAAACTTGAAGTCATTGATTATGAGGAGAAGACAGCGATCACTGCCTTGATGAGTGGGTTGTTGCCTAATAAGTTGTATTACACTTTGGCCAAAGATCCACCCACAACTATGTCAGAATTGATGGTGAAATCGGCCAAAATCATGAATGCCGAGGAGGCTATGGTTGCGAAGAAGAATATGGATAAAGAAACCAAGGTGGAAGTCGACAAAGCCAAGAAGAAAGAGCATAAGAACAATGGTAGTGACAAACAATCCAAAAATAAATCGTCATGGGAGGTCTTCAGGAAATTTGATAATTACAAACGAGTCCCTCGGAGTGTGCTATGCCATTATTCGCTTGGGGTTGGTTTGGCCTCTCAAGCCTGACCTTCTCTCCGAAACGGGAACTTATACAAGTTAATAACTTGGGTTTGTGATGATTTGTAAAATACATATGCTTGTGACAAGGAAGATAACTGGCCAAAGAAAATGAAGGCAGACCCTGACAAGAGGAATAGGGAAAAATATTGCAAGTTTCATAAAGATCATGGCCATATGACCAAAAATTGCATAGCTCTTCATAATGAGATCGAAACACTCATTAGACGAGGAAAGCTGGTAAAGTACATTGATCGTATAAATGAAAGAAGAAACAGGGACCGAACGAGAGAGAGGTATAAATCTCCTCGTCGAGTAGAGGAGAAAAAGAAAAGAAACCATGAAGATGATTCCGAGGATGACCATGATCTTCCCAAGAGACCAAGGCAGCCAGAATGAGAGGTATTTTCAATACGCTTTGGGTCATTTGATTGTAATGTTATTACAAGAGGAGATGCAGAAGGAGGAGACCTTACTACAGAGAGAAAAGCTTACCTCGGTGAGGCTCAAGCTTGCTCGTACATTCAGCGAATAAATCTAACTGAGGAAGAAATCCCGAGAAAGGTGAACAAGGAGAAATTGGTCATCGGTTTTTCAAAGAATGACCTTGCAGGTGTTTTATATCCTCACGATGATCCACTGGTGATCAAAATGAGGATGAAGGAGGTTATGATTTCAAGAGTACTAGTCGACAATGGTAGCTCGGCAGACATCATGTTCTACTCGTGCTTCGATAATTTAAATCTAAAGCTATCTCAACTGGAGCCTTACCACAGACCCCTCATCGGTTTTGCTGGCGAGAAAGTATTTCCACTTGGGATGATCAAGTTGGATATATTCATTGGTACGTGGCCTGCTTGTCGAACAGAAAGAATACGCTTCTTCGTGATGGATAAGAATATTCAATCATCATACAATATCATCATGGGAAGAGTAGGATTGAAGAAGTTCGAGGCTATACCATCTACAGTGCATCAGTGCCTAAAATTTCCAACAAATTTTGGAGTAGGAGTTGTGAAAGGTGATCAGAAAGTAGCTCGGGAATGCTATTATTCATCCGTCGAGCAAGAAGAACTGGAGGAATCAAGGAAAAAGACTACTACCTATCAAGTGGATGAAGGTGCAGAGATTGAAACATTGGATCCTCGAGATGAGTCACAACTCGTGAAGGGTCAAGTGGTGGAAGCTACTGAAAACATCATTCTGGACGACGAGCGTCCTGAATGAACTACTCAAATAGGTTCGTCGTTAGAAGCCTCATTAAAATAAGAATTAATAACTTTCCTTAGAAGCAGAAAACAAACTTTTGCGTGGAGTCATGAAGATATGCCTGGGATATATCCAAATTTCTTATGTCACGAGCTCAATGTGAATAAGGAGATCAAGCATGTGAAGCAGAGAAGAAGAGTGTTCAGTACCGAGAAGAATCAAGCTATACAGGAGGAAGTCGAGAAGCTCCAGAAAGCTTGTTTCATTGAAGATGTTAAATATCCAGACTGGTTAGACAATGTGGTGATGGTAAAGAAGAAGAACAACGAGTGGAGGATGTGTGTAGACTTCACCGACCTCAACAAAGCATTCCCAAAAGATCACTTTGCATTGCCCCGAATTGATCAACTGGTGGATGCTACCTCGGGACACGAGTTACTGAGCTTCATGGATGCTTATTATGGTTACAATTAGATCAAAATGAAACCTGAAGACAGGGAAAGTACTTCTTTCATTACCCCTAGGGGAACTTATTGTTATAATGTTATGCCTTTTGGTTTGAAAAATGCATGTGCGACATATCAACGGCTGATGAACAAGGTTTTTGCTGAACAAATCAGTTGCAATATCGAAGTCTATGTTGACGACATGCTGACAAAGAGCATAAAGCTGCTGATCATCTAGTTGACTTAAGACAGACTTTTGATCAACTGGATAAATATTAAATGAAGCTGAACCCGACGAAGTGCATATTTGGAGTACGAGAAGGCATGTTCCTCGGGTACATTATCAATCAACGAGGCATTGAAGCAAATCCTGAAAAGATCAAATCTCTATTAGGGCTGCGACCTCCAACGACGAAGAAGGAAGTACAGAGTCTCACAGGACGAGTAGCAGCACTCAACAGATTTGCGTCACGAGCAACGGATAGATGTCTCCCATTATTCAAGACACTCAAAATGACTTTTGAGTGGAATGATGAATGCGAGAAGGATTTTCAAGACTTGAAGAAATTCTTGGGAGCACCTCCACTGTTGTCCAGGCCGATGATGGGAGAAAAATTGTATTTGTACCTCACAGTATCCGAGAATGAAGTTAGCTCGGCGTTGATCAGAGTGGAGAATGGAGTGCAAAAACTAATTTACTACACAAGTAAGGCCTTCCGAGGAGCAGAGATCAGATATCCAAGGCTGGAAAAGTTAGCACTGGCGTTGATTGAAGCGAGTAGGAGAATGAGGCCATACTTCCAGGCTCATACCATAGTAGTATATACTGATATGCCATTGAGGCAAGCCCTTCATAAACCATAAAAATCAGGGAGATTGATGTACTAGGCAATAGAACTCGGTGAATACGATATAGTCTATGAACCCGGATCATCGCTAAAAGGGCAGGCTGTTGCAGATTTTATAGCATAGTTCACCTATCCTGATAACCCCCAGGAGCAAAAGTTGCTCGCTGATCAACCTGTGGATGTTATAGGATCAACAAACACTATCTCAGACCAACTCCCGTTGGTAAAAGGGCAAGTGGATGTTATAGGATCATTAAATTCGAGCTCAGACCAACTCCGATTGGTAAAAGGGTAAGAAAAAACAATCGACGAAGAGCGAGAAATATGCGAGGAGGATGAAAGGAAGTAACAAATATTTCACCGAGGAACTCTAACTGATCAAAAATTTGAAAAGGAGTTACCTATATGGAGGCTATATGTAGATGGCTCATCTTGCACTACAGGATGTGGCGCGGGGATAGTTTTGAGCACTCCGGATGAGGTCGACATGGAATACGCCCTATGTTTCCAATTCAAAGCTTCCAATAATGAAGCTGAGTATGAGGCAATAATTGCAGGTCTTAGTTTGGCAAAAATTATGAAGGCGCAGTAAATTATTGTCTTCAGTGATTCTCAATTGATTGTAAACCAAATGATGGGAGTATATGCAGTCAAAGGAGAGTTAATGATCAGATATCATGCAAAGGCAAAGGAGCTGGTGTCAGAATTTTCTGCTATTCAGCTGGTTAGAATACCAAGAATGGAGAATGCGAGAGCATACGCCCTAGCTCGACTAGCATCAGCTACTCGTATCAAGCTACGACGAACAATCCCAATTGAAGTGTTGGATGGTTGGAGTATAGATGAAGACATGACGATGAAATTTATCACCCTTGATTTAGGAACATCTTGGATGGATCCCATCAGGGCATATATTGAGGAGGGAGAATTACCAATTGACAAGCTCGCAGCCAAAAAAATTGAGGTTTAAAGCTACTCGATATGTATTAACTAATGGTATTTTATATAAAAGAGGAATTATGACAGGTTTGCAGAGATGCGTACATCCCTCCGAGGTGAAAGAATTAATTGAAGAGTTCCATGAAGGGTCCTGTGGAGCACATGTAGCAGGTCGGACGCTTTTGCAAAGGATGATGATGCAGGGATACTACTGGTCGACGATGAGAGCCGATTGTGTAGCCTATGCCAAGAAATGTGACAAATGACAGTGCTTTTCCTCCATCCGAAGAACTCCACAAGCATTGTTGACACCTATAACTTCCCCTTGGCCATTTTCCGTATGGGGAATTGATTTGGTTGGGTCGCTGCCAACAACCCAAGGAAGGTTCAAATACCTCGTCGTCGCAGAGGGATTATTTTACTAAGCGGGTAGAAGCTGAGCCACTCACTGATATGACGTACGAGAAAGTGTACCAAGTTGTTTGGAAAAACATCATTTGTCGATTTGGTCTTCCTCATGCTTTCATCACAGACCATGGAACACAATTTGATAACGAGGAGTTCGCTGCCTATTGCCATCGGTCAAACATTTTGAAGGTCCACTCAGCACTAGGCCATCCTCAAAGAAATGGACAAACTAAAGTGATAAACAGAATGCTGCTAAATGGCTTGAAGAAAAGACTGGATGATGCAAAATTGAATTGGATCAACAAGCTACAATCAGTATTCTGGGCTTACCGAACTACTCCCCGAGTAGCAACTAGAGAATCACCATATATGCTGGCGTTTGGAAGTGAAGCTGTTATACCTGCCGAGTTGGGCCTCCCAACACATAGGGTACTGAATTTCAATTCCCCTATCAGCGACTTAATGAGAAGACTGTATTTAGACATGCTTGAGGAAGTTAGAGAAGAAGCAGCCATCAGAAATGCTGCATACCAGCAGCGAACAGCTTTGTTTTACAACAAAAGGGTGAAGAAATGCGACCTGAAAGAAGGAGACTATGTGCTGAAGAAAGTAATTCAAAAGAACAATAAACTGGAAGCAAATTGGCATGGACCATACCGAGTTACAGAAGTTTTTCGACCAAGAACTTACCGAATAGCAACTCTAGAGGGGGAGGAATTCAAGAATGCAAGGAATGCAGAGCACCTGCGCAAGTATTATCAGTGATGTATATTCCCATGTAATGCAGTTCCATCAGTATAAAATGAAGATATTCTGCCAAAGTTTTTCCTTTTCTTGAGAATTTTTTTGGGAATACTAGTGCTACACACTACTCGGAAAAACATGGCAAAGATCAGACTACTCAGGAAAAATACTCCTAGAAATGCCAACCTGTTTGGATAGGAAACAAAATATTCCTAAAAATGCCAACCTGTTTGGCTAGGAAACAAAATATTCCTAAAAATGCCAACGTGTTTGGCTAGGAAACAAAATATTCCTAAAAATGACAACCTGTTTGGCTAGGAAACAAAATATTCCTAAAAATGCCAACCTGTTTGGTTAGGAAACAAAATATTCCTAAAAATGCCAACCTGTTTGGCTAGGAAACAAATTATTCCTAAAAATTCCAACATGTTTGGCTAGGAAACAAAATATTCCTAAAAATACCAAATTATGTTGGTTAGGAAGTACATATATTCTTGAAAATGCCAACTTATGTTGGTCGGGAGGTAAATATATTCTTGAAAATGCCAACTTATGTTGGTCGGGAGGTAAATATATTCTCGAAAATGCCAACATATGTTGGTGGGGAGGTAAATATATTCTCGAAGACGCATCATTCTTTTTTATCCCCTCCCCTGGGACATAAACTTTACTTCTTTTTGCCTCACCAGAACCAGAGGCAGGTTTCTCAAACAAAGTGGGAGTTCTTCTTCTCTTCATCCTTTCTCTTAAAGGGATGTGAGATTCAGGCAAGGAGCTGGTGGAAGCTGGTACTAGCTCTGATTCACTTATTACTGGATGAGCAGTAAAAAAGGTTGTGTAGCTCTTGTACTGCAGCAGATATGAGGCTTATCTAATGTGCTCATCGGCAACACTTTGATGCAGACTCCAGATAAGTTTCAAGTGCCTTATATTAACATATGCTTCTTTTGGCCACTTTCTTTTTCTATCAACTGCAAATAAATAAGCATTGCCATCAGTGACACATTTTATCAAACACAAAAGAAACATGATTTTAAAAGAAGTAAAATGAAATAAAATAACCTATCCCATTGCCATAAGGAGGGCATCTGGGACCCTAGTAAACCTCATCTCCAGCTAATGGAGGGTTTTGCCAATTTTTTATGACAACCCCGTGCTCAAAATAATCCCTATTGGCATCAGGGAGATTGACTACTAAGGCCCTATTCAAAATTCTAGTTTTTAAATAAAAAATGTTATCATTAACTGCCCATCTATAACAAAACATAATCTCAGTAATTCCTATGCGAGTTCCATGGATCTGATTTAATCTATGCACCCCATTAACTATTCTCCATGTGTTGGGGGCTATTCTTGCCGGACCAACGTCAAAGTAATGACAGAATTCCAGACACAAGGGATTTGGTGGAAAAGAAAATCCACACACAGCAATAAAGAGGCTGGGGAACCAATGTCCCTCAGCCAAATGGAAATAGTATGAAGGCTCAGAAAGCTCGTCCAAGACAACCCAAGAGGGAATGGAAAAATCAGAGCAAAATTTATCAAGATATTCAATAGGGTAAACCATGATGAATAAAGGAAAATGAAGAAGAAGGAAGAAGATCTTACAGAAAAAGAGTGGATCTGTTGACAACGAACAATGGAAGAAGATGAATACACAGGAGAGAAAGAGGCGACGAAAAACTCGAAAATACAAATTTGGAAAAGTAGAAGACGATGGGATTTTCTACAGTGTTTAAATACTCTACCTTGGGAAAAGGAAAAGTAATGATTACAAAAAGAAACGATTACGCTACCGGCGGCTAAAAGGACAAAAAGGGCGCGGTAATCGAAGCGAGCAGAAAAATTCAAAAAGCCTGATTCTATGAATTTGGAAGGAGAAATAAATACAAGGGAAATGTTCCTAAAAATCAGGAAGACTATTTAAAGCTACCATATTCCGAGAAAGAATGTTCCATACTCCATAAATTTTGAACTATGAAACATTGGGGGCTTCTATTGATACCAAATTTAGTCTGCTGACATGGTTCAATTGAATGATGACACGTGGCAATCTACGTGCCAACAATAAATACTTCCAAGGAACTCACACGCTCCGAGCAACCATACTACAACGAGGAACACTGCTTCCTCGAGGAACTCAGACGCTCCGAGGAACAAGACCTCTCCGAGAAACTCTTGAATACCGGGAAGCTTAGGCGGTCCGAGCTGCACCTCGAACCATGCATTAATAGCTGGATAATCAACAGTTCAACTGATTCATTAAATTCTTATCATTCAGACGCACACGCTTAAGGGGCATTAAATGTATTACCCTTTCATTTGTACCTCATTTAATGTATTATCCTTTCACATTACAGCCTCAGGGCTATAAATACATTGTACAATCCTCATTGTAAAGGGACCCCTGGACCCCAAATCGAGACCAGAATTTCTTAATAGAACTTGCAATCGAGAACTCCCAAACGATCAACAATAAAACAACAGTGGACGTAGGCCATTCTTATAAGGCTGAACCATTTTAAAATTCTTTGTCTCATTTATTTATCTGTGATTGAATAATTAGAGTGATCTAATTTTTTACACCAACAGTGAGGATGGTTGCTTTCATCCATGGTACATTGGGAGAAGAAGTCTGGGATGCTATTGAAAATGGATACAGTTTTCCTACTAAACCAGTCGCAGAAGGAAGAACTGTGAGGATTAGGAAATTGCAAAGTTAATTCACCAAGGAGAGAAACAGACCTCCCTTAATAATAATAAGGGCAAAAATTCCATATTCATGTCTATCAATGAACTTGAATTCAAGAGGATATCTTTATATCTACCTCTAAGGAAGTATGGGACACTCTAGTCACTGCACATGAAGGAGACACACGTGTTAAAGCTACTAAAACCCAAATGTTAATCCAGAATTACATCACTTTGGTCATGACTGAGACTGAGACATTTGATGACTTCTATATTAGACTAACATACATAATGACTAAGCTTCATGTGTAACACCCCGCTTAATTAAATACCGGGTGGCTAGACCCATACCAAATTAAAACAGAATATACAGTTAGCTCATTCTTAGCCTCACTGTCGAAAATAGTTAGAGCTCACCCAATATCCAATTAAGTTTGTGTTAAAAACTTTCCAAATTTTAATTCAACAAAACTAATTTTAGTTTATGAATAACACTACACATATTATTCTACAACACTAATAACCGAACAAATAACACAAAAATATTTAAATGAAGTTGGAATAAACATTCCCAAATAATTATCCAATACAGTAATCCCCCACAATAGTAAATGTATTAAAATGACACGAATATAAGAGTGTTTGACTGAGATGGAAAAGAGATAACTGAATTAATGTGGGTGACGTGCCCTAACTAAAAGAATACTACATAATGTGAATCAAATGAAGATAGGCATCTAAGAAATACTCCATAGCTCCATAGATCGTCATAATCCGCTAAGGTTGGCGTCCCTATTGCTGGACACCTGATATAGAAGGTACAATAGAAATGAAAATATGCAAGGAAACGGGACAGAGCCTGATGTGAAAATGATTTTGAAAACAACAAGTATTTAACAAGTGAAATAAAGCATTTATTATTTACATGTTAGTATCCAGACTCTAACTTCCTATTCTCACCTCTCATCTAGAGTACACAGTTAACGTTTCCTATTAACCTCCTAGTTAATAGTTCCTCTTAACTAGTTTCCATAATATGATTTTATCCCATATCATAACCCCGTATGTCGCATACCATACATAGAATAATTGTTCATATACGTTTCCCATTAACATGAATCATTTCTCATCAATATGAATTAAGCTTTTCAAATCTTTAAGAATAACCTAGTTCAATTTTTTTTCTCAATTCACAGTTATCTACAATTATCACACAGTGGATGATTTAACAACTATATACACATACATTTAATTCATCATTATATATATATATAAGTATATATATATATACATATATAATGCGGAACCCCGAGTCACAGCTGCAATGCATTACTCTGCTATCACATCCCAATACCGCTGGTCGCCGAATAGGGGACTAAAGGTTCGGTAAGGATTCCTCGAACCACAAACATTAACACAAATATTAGGGGCGGATATAGTTCTCATACCCACAAGTCACTCACATACCTACGTACCCATATTCAACGGACTTATCAACTCCCAGGTAAGTCCTTCATATACCTATGTTCTTGAGCGGAAAATCAAAGCTCCCATGGATTCATCAGGATATGACTGCCCTTACGCGCAAACCTGCCACCGATACCAAGTAAGCTAGGTATGTCATACACATAAATTATCAATCAATCAAATAGGCATTATCATACCTATAATATAATATCAACAAGGTAATCCCACTACCCTAAGATAATTCCTATACATAGCATTATGTCTCTCATATCCTACGTATTAAAATATTATGACTTTACTTCCTAATTTAATCATCCCCGAGCCTCACTCATTACTCAAGGTTCAAATAGGTTTTTCCTCAACATTTTATTCAGTAATAAATCACTATTATCCTACAGGTTCATATCATATTCTCTCCCGAATTATCACGAATTAAACTTTCGCTTAATTAGCGTTATAGCCGATTGTTTTTAATCTCTTATAAACACATCTTCTATCAACTTGGATAGAATACTATCATCACATACTCATAGTCTATAGTGTTTCATTCACACTATATGACTTATCAACAAAATCAACATTCTCGCATCCTATAACATCTCTCAACTCGCGACGTCGTTAAGGTTCATGCCCAGAGCGTCTCGCAAAACGAAATCCAAACAAGGATCCCCTCTAATACACTACTACTTAACTTTGTCGGTCGTGGAGGTCCCTCAACTTCAAATACGCAAACACTATAACCTCATCCTCTCTTTCAACCAAAAGTGGTCTGAACTCCCATCTCTATCCAGGAGTCATATCACTAAGCGTTTGTACTACACTCAGTCCTTCCGCAATCAATAATGATCTTAAACTCGGTCCTTAATGTTCAAATTGTAACCCTAAGGCTACCCAGGTGTTATATTAAATCTCCCCTACTGGACCTATCCTTAATCCTCATGCGTATATATTAGAATCCAACACATGAATCTAGCAACCGAAATTTCTTCCAATTTAATTAACATAATTTTAATCAATTACATCCCAATCAAATTAATTCAATCCTTATCTAGGGCTTACTTATCTTCCCTAAGTCCCATAATATACAATTAATAATCACCAAATATCTACAAAAGGTTTGGGATAAGAACAAACATTTAAAAGAAACAACTTCAAGGATTCTGGGGAGGTCTATCGATCAAAGGCAGGAGGTCGATCGATCGATCGCCCAGATAGCAGCCCAGTTTTCTGCATTTCTTATACTATGGGTTTCATAAGTTTTGATCATTCAAACGTTCATATTAACTACCCAAATGACTTATAAACCTTACTACATGATATAGCAACATATGGAATGATTTCTAATGCTCTAAACATCCTAGAATGATCAAGAGTTTGAATTAAAAGCATATGTTTAACCTTTTTTCCAGAAAATTATATACATGATATCCTCAAGAACACACCATTGATTCTCGAAATTTCTTCAACAGATTTATGATTATTACGTGGATTACTATCTACCTACAACATGAGTTTGATTCCTATAAACTTCCATTTTTGGAAAATCCATTAACAACTCTTCACTATCTTCCAAACAAGTAAAAATCTCATCTTTTTATAACTATTCTAACATGGACAATATACAAACTTAGATTGCAATTATCAAACACTTGTCTCTAATGAAGATCTGATCCTTTGGAGTTGTATAACACAGGTGGTTGTCCCTTTCTTCGTCAAACTTCCGGTGGTGGTTGTTGGTGGTGACCTTTGGTCTTTGGTTCTTCTGCTTCCCAACTAAACTTTCATCTCCCAAACAACCTTTCACTCTCTTTAAGAAGATGACTTCTCAATATTGTGTAGAAGAGATAAATGAACCAACGTTCAACTAATCTCTAAATACTTATAATAAGACAAAATCCAAAATCACAATTCATCCCCCTTGTAAAAATGATGAAAATTCCCTTTTGGGTTGTCTATTCATTTCCAAATGACCCGAGACCCAAAACCAACATCCAAATAGACTTTTCTGACTATTTCAACCCTTACGGACACAACGACGTAGTCGAAATGACTATAAGGTCGATAGAAAATAAGTTTCCTTTTTAATTTAACAAATTTGTCCCGACAAATTCCATACCGCGTCCGACTAAAAATTCAAATTACCGAATTAATATCACACAACCATATCAATAACATCACATTCATATATTACCTAAATATCTTTGAGTAATATCCAGAATCATTCATTTTAATATCCACAATTCAGATAAAACCCAAATGAATTAATTTATAGTAAAATCCAATTAATCCATTAATTTAAAATATAACCCATTTTAAAAGTCATTAAAATTACGGGGTATTACATACTTCCCCCCTTATAATAGAATTTTGTCCTGAAATTCGAAAAGATAAATCATATTGGTAAGGTGAACTCCGAGTATAAATCTCACATCGCAAGTAATCTATCTCGTACCGCCCATACAGTACATTAATGAAAATCCCCATTGATGTTATACGCCAAGCCTCACTATATAGTTTCAACTGAATCAAATTTAAACTTTACGCAACCTTGCCTATACCATCCTCGTGACAAAGTTTGGGAAAAATAATCCTCACTTATTAAACAAATAAATCCTGAAGTCACAACTACTAACTATTTCACAATTATGGAAAATACTACAATCCAACCATCCAGGGTACCCATACACCCTATCGTACAACTTTCATTATAATATTTTTTGCAAAGGTTATAATTCATATCTTAAAGACCTAACTTATTTTGACTCCCAATGGTTATTAGTTTCATGCGTGGGGTGTCTCGCAAGTGAAATACAAACAAGGAACCCCCCGATACACTACTACCTAAAGTAGTCGGTCATCAGAACTCCTCAGGTCCTTAGTCAATAGTTTATAACCTCTCTACAGGTTTTATCGATTTCAAATAAAGTCTACTCATCTACTCTCTTATAAAAGACAAGATACTGGCTAGTATTTGTACATACGCTCTCATATACCACAAGTCAATCCACGCCGATAGTCACATCATGTTCAAACATGCCTAAAGTAAGTAATTCCGTGATAAAAATTAGACTCACGTGATAACATGTAAAACATAGGTGTTCCACACCCCTCGATGAGTCTACGTAAATAACAGTGCTATAGGCTTAACCATTTTTGCCCACACAATATTAATCACTACAAAAATCAATATACGCCTCATGATTGGGCATAAATAGTGTATATTTATCCCCCTAATTTCAGTACTTTTGTGAACCCGAATGATGTAACATATATGGATTTGATTCACTTTTATGCTTCTAACCTTCTTGGCGAGTATTGCGTGTTTCGTGCTTCTCCTATTGGTTTTACAGGTTAATTATGCAAGCAGTGCAAAGGAGGAAGCAAGACAGTGCAAGAAAAGCTAGGAAGGCAAGTTCAAGGGCATTTTCGTAATTTTTCAGCCTTAGTCCGGAAGTGGGTCCAACTAGAAAGTTTAAGATCTTTCAATTACAAGAACACCATAAAAAACGGCACCTCAATCCGAGCTACGATGAAAGAGTTATGACCCCTTGAAGTTGCGGAAAAATCATAGAAGAAAGGCTAGGAAGGCAAGTTCAAGGGCATTTTCGTAATTTTACAGCCCGATTCTGGAGGTGGGGCCTTCTGGAAAGTTGAAGATCTCGGAACAACGAGCACACTGGAAAAAACGGCACCCAAATCCGAGCTACGGTTGAAAAGTTATGCTCAGTTGAAGTTGAAGAAAAATCCAAGAAAAGAAGAGAAAAACCAGAAAAAAATCTAAGTGCTGAGAGCAAGACCAGGCTGGTACAGCAAACCGGTTCGCTGTACCTGCGAACCGGTTCGCTGTACCTGACACGCGAATTTTGTCTTTCATTTGGATTGGTCTCCAAGTCTCCTAATAGGTTTAAAACACTCCAAACTTGTGGGGAACGAAGGGATTAACCTAGGAGCAGCCTTTGGGGCCATTTTTGGAGAGAGTTTTTGATAGAGAAAAAGGAGAGGAACATCTAGGAACATCAAGGGCATAAATTACTTCAAGAATTCATTGTTTCGGGTTTGTTTTTGCAAGTTTTAATTCAAGATTCTTGTTTCTTATTATTACTCTTGCATGCTTTGTTTTCCCATTAGATTCAACTTGTTTTCGCATTCATAATACGTATTTACATGTTTAGATTTAGTTTTATCATGAATTCATACACATGCAACATCATTCTTTCATGCATTAGGCAATTTAACATGTCCGGCTAGGTTTTTCAAGGTTGGGATGCATGAACCCAACCTGATGTGTTAGTGCATGTGTATAACGTTGATCCGCTGAATTTAATGATTAATTTTGATCGTATCGTGTAATTTCATAAGAGTTGTAGATCTTTATATCTCGTTTGCCTATGGGTACTCGTGATGATTTAGAATACAATTTGAGTGTAATTACCGCGATACCGATTTACTCATCCTCAGATTAGGTATGACGCGGGCTTGAACCTCGTATACATAATGCTTGGGAGTACTAAATTCCGGGTTTGAATTAATCGGATAAATTTATGATTGACGTTGTCACTGCATCACACTAGGGTTGGGGGATTGTATTCCCATCCTGTTTTCTCATCCTTTAGTTAAAAAGTTTCAAATCAAACCTTCATTCTTAATCTAGATAATTTAGTTAATTGCATTTTTCATTATAGTTTCATAATTGCGTTTAGTTTAACCAATCTCAAAAAGCCAAATCAATCTTTTTCTTTTCTTTTAGAGTCATTGTTAGGATTCCTTAATCTTATCCCGTCGTCACAACTTCTGTTGTCCTTCTTCCCTGAGGATCGATACCCGACTTGTCGGATTATTACTTGAACGATAGGCTTGCACTTGAGCCTAGAGAGCACACACTTTAGAGACACATTCTGAGTCGTGTCAAGTTTTTGGCGCCGTTGCCGGGGAATTAGGTAGACTTAGGATTAGATCGAGTTAATCCAAAACTTTGACCAAAAATTCAAAAAAAATCCAAAAAAATTAAAAAATAATAAAAAGCACAAAAAGATTCACCACCATCTCTCCTGAACTTAATGCAAAATTCTGAAACCACTCCCACACCCCATAATACTCCAACCAGCATTCACGAAAATCCACTTGTTGAGTATAATCCTGATAGTCCCCACAATCCACAAGCCCCACAATTCTGGATCCCACCTCCCACACCGTCACACTCAATCTCTAGCAACACTCCCTTCTCCTTCGTAGGACACACGTCGTGCACACCTAGTGAGAGCACCGAATCGTCAAGTGAGATAGAGATGTCGCAATATAGCAATGCAGCTACCGGTGAGGACGAGCCCCCGTACCGCCCGTTGAGAGAATTTTTATATCCCGAGCGCACTGTCACTCCGGGATGCATTATACTCCCGTATAATGCCGGGCAGTTTCGTTTCAAAAATGGGATGATCCAGACGCTACCACATTACCATGGTATGGATTCTGAAAAGCCATACCTCCACATAAGGGAATTTGAGGACGTGTGTGATACTCTCAACGATCAAACCTGCACACAAGAGGTAATCCGCCTCAAACTCTTCCCCTTCTCGCTTAAAGATAAAGCTAAAGCTTGGCTATGGTCTTTACCTCCAAGCTCGATTCCATCCTGGAATGAGCTACAGTCTAAATTTCTCAAGAAATTCTTCCCAACACATCGAACAATCTCTATAAAGGCTCAAATTCAAGCATTCAGGCAACAAGAAAATGAGCCTTTCCATCGATGTTATGAACGTTTCAACGAGTTAGTGGCTTCGTGCCCCCATCATGGATTTGACCCATCGCAAATCATCTCCTTTATCTATAATGGGTTAAATCTTAATTCTAAGCAGCTTGTTGAAACCATGGGAAGTGGTCCATTTGTCGATCTAGATGCCCATGATGCTGATCTTCACATGAGGTATGTCGCCGAGACTACCCAATCTTGGGATACCTCTGACCCGAGCGCTCAAAATCAAAATCGACAACCCACCACTGCTCCATCGGCGTCCGGCCTATTCCACGTAGATAAGCATTCTATGACGGACAGTCGATTGGACACCCTTGAGAAAGGATTTCGAGATTTATGTGAGGTAGTTGGATCTATCAAAAATCCCGTCGAGAAAGTGTGTGCAATTTGTGAGGCGGGACATTCAACTGAGGAATGCCCGACGATACCCGCCTACAAAGGAATGCTTCAAGAGCAAGTTAGTAGTATAGGAGGTTTCAAGGGTAATTTCGCTGCCCCGCATGGGAATTCATACAACCCTTCGTGGAAAAGCCATCCCGGTTTTAGCTACGGGCAACAACACGCCGCAATGAACCCTCCTTCGCATGTTGCCCCTCCTCCTCCGCACCAATTCCAACAAGCTCCACATATGCAAGGACATGTGCAAGCACCACCACCTCACGGAAATTATATCCCGCCACAGCGGAGAACTCTCGAGGATACTGTGAATCAATTCATCGCAAGCCAGGCCGCAACCAATGCCAAGTATGATCGTCTCATTGGCGACCTAAATGCAAATCTGTCTAAGATACAATCCTCGTTGAGTGTTCAGGAGAAGGGAAAGTTTCCTGCCCAGGGCCAAAGACCTCTCCAAGGTCAAACTAGTGTTAGCTCAACACCCCACGACCATCTTGAGCAATGTAGCGCAATCACCACTCTACGTAGTGGGAGGGTAGTTGACTTGTCACCTCCCCCACGAGACGTACTTAAAGACAAGGAGATTTCACCCGGCACGAAAGAGGCCGAAGATGTCCCCTTGAATGAAGGTGATAAAGATGACACTAGTGAGGCCGAGGTAGTAGTGAAACCACCCACCGCGGCACCATTTCCTCAAAGGTTGATTCCTTCACAGAAAGGATGCCCACGTGATGAAGTGCTAGAAGTACTTAAGCAAGTGAAGCTAAACTTGCCCTTCCTTGATGCCATCAAGCAAATTCCAGCCTACGGCAAAGTTATCAAAGATTTGTTGACGGTAAAAAGGAAGATGAAGGTTAAAAAGAATGTCTTTCTAGCTCAGAACGTGAGTTCCATTCTACTAAATGATCTCCCGCCTAAATTCAAAGATCCCGGTGCACCCACCATATCATGCATCATTGGAGATAATAAAATTGAGAAAGCCTTACTTGACTTGGGAGCAAGTGTAAACATACTTCCTTACTCCATTTATAGGCAACTTGACTTGGGCGATCTCAAGCCCACAAAGGTCACTCTCCAACTAGAGGATCGAACTGTGAAGATTCCACGAGGCATAATTGAGGACGTGATCGTTCAAGTTGACACCTTCTACTTTCCGGTAGATTTTGTCATTTGGGACACGGAGCCCTCCTTCACCTCAAGCAACCATGTTCCTATCATCCTTGGGAGCCCGTTCTTAGCTACGGCTAACGCAATCATCAACACTAGGAATGGGCGAATGCAACTCACTTTTGGGAACATGACTTTAGAGACCAACATCTTCCATGTCGCCCAACATACGGGAGAAGAAGATGACCTTCACTCAGTGAGCTTCATAGAGGAGATCGTAGAGGAATACAACGAGGAGAATTATTGTGGAGATGCTTCGGGGTCCTGCTTAGTGTCGAGCCATGAGAATGAGAGGTCCCACAAGAGAGAGCCGTTAGGGGTGTGCCCTATTTCATCAGGTAATAGTGGTAGATGTGACGATGAGAGCAAGAGGGGGAGAGGTGTGTTGTGACCGCAATTGAAAGAGAGAGAGAGGGGGTAGAAGAGAGAAAACTAGTGGAGTTGGAGATCGAGCAAGTAAGAGAGGATGTAGGCACTACTAGAGAGGGAGAACTAGGCGACATGAGCATGGAAGATTTTGAAAGAGAATTCGGGAAGGTGGATGAAAGTATTACTATTGAAGGCCAATCCCTACTGGATTCATGTAGTCACTTAGACGACGGTGAATTAAAAGCAAAAATTGATGAATTCCTTCGTTGTGACAATCCACCCACAACACTAGAGGCCCCGAAGGCGAGTGAGGAGAAAAGTTGTGGTTCATCCGACTTAGAGCCTGACCCATGCGTCTTAAAAATTGAAAGAAACCTAGGTGTCCCCTCCGAGTCAATGCACGTTGACCATGCTTTGAGTCATCATCACGAGGATCCCTTTCCAATTAGTCACGACGAGTCTCCCGGTCTATCCTTTATCTATGGGCGAGGTCCCAACTTGTTTCGATTATTGGAATATGATCCTAGGACGGGAGTGACAAGGAGAGCATCAACCCCCATAAGTGGGGTCGGGTGAGTTTATGGAGAGATGAGAGGTCGTCGCACCCCCGACGCGTATGGGGTGATTTTTGTTGTATTTTTGAGTCATGCATGAGTGTCATATAGTGTCTTGTTGCATTTTTCACATTTGTTTGTTTTATTTTTCCGCACTTTTCATTCGCCTTGAATTAGATTTTAGTCCTTTTTGCTTGAGGACAATGCAAAAGTCTAAGTTAGGGGGGGTCACAAGTGCGTATTTCTAAAACTTCACAAATTTTCAAAAATGCCCAAAATTTCCAAAAAAATCATAAAATTTTGAAAAAGCCAAAAATATTTTTGTTCAAAATAAATAAAAATTGGAATTCAAATTTTTCAAAAATATCATTAAAAGTCGAATTGGAGTCTCAAATTGTAAACATCCAACATACACGAGCCGAAATTGACCAAAGATGGAAATTGAGCGAAAATTGACAACTTAACGAATAAATGTGGAGATTAACAAACCCGGTGAGATTCGAGCCTATCACTTTTTGCGAGCTTTTAAATCAATCCGAGTTAATTGTTAACTCAAAGTTCTTTTTAGCGCTTAATAATTTGTCAAGGATCTTAATTCTTTCATTTTGATCGGTTTTGAAAAATGTGTGCAATATTGCCTTGAAAATCGTGCCAAATTAGTCTCTAAACTTAAATTCACCTCGAAACGCATATGGTAATGCAATTGACATTTGGACAATGAAGTAGGCCCTCGTTTGTCACCCCAAAAATATTGGCCAGAAAAAGTAGCGAAAAATTACCCTTTGCAACCCAAATTGAGCCGAATAATTTTCCCTCTCGTTTGACAACCCGAAAAACCCAAAATAGCCCGGAATTGCGAAAAATGAAAAAAAAAAATCAGAATTTAAGTCCGAAAAGTGCAACAAAAAGGGGGCAAGAAAAAAAAAATAGAAGAATGCTCAACAAAAATAGCAACAAAGAAAAAAAGAAAAGAAAAAAAAATAGAAAAAGAAGGAAAAAAAAAAAATGAGCAATAGCCCGAAAAATGCACAAACGGACATCACGAATGACTTTTCCAATTCCAACCTTCCATACCTCCTTCATTTTACCCTATACACCCTTTAACCCGAAAAAAGTCCTAACCGAGTCCAAATTGCGAAAATTGAGTACCGCGTGGAGAGTTAATACACCAAAAGATAATATAAGAGGATAAATGCGTGAAATAGAGGCGATGTTCCCGTTTTTAAAACCGTAATCCGTTGAAGAGATCCCTTCACCATAAAATTTCCGTCTTTCTAATTGCATGCGTGTATTTGCTTCCATTACATTTACTCCTTATATCACGCATGCCGAGAGAATAGCCATAATCCGAGAGATTCGTTGTGAGTGCATTCCGTGAGAAATTGAAATCAAAACGAATTTTCGGATAAGTAACGTAATGATCAATCGATGGAAATTGGCGGTTATATTTCCGGCTTCACACACACACACTACGGTTTGAGACTTGTAAATATGACTTGATGATGACTATTTTATGGAAAAGTTTGAATTGTATAATTTTTGCTTATTTTGAATTTTCTTTGAGTCGAATTTTGTGGGTATATTCACTGCAAACCCTCACGAGACACAACTCGTCCTGCTAGGGTAACCTAGAGGTTTAAAGGCTTGTTGCATACGCTAAATGCAATCGCTTGCCCGCGAAAGTGGTACTCTATCCCAATAAAGTCCTTGAAGGGTCCTTAACTCATACTCTCATTCTTTTACATTGCTCGGGACGCGCAAAGTTCTAAGTTAGGGGGGTTTGATTGGGCATAAATAGTGTATATTTATCCCCCTAATTTCAGTACTTTTGTGAACCCGAATGATGTAACATATATGGATTTGATTCACTTTTATGCTTCTAACCTTCTTGGCGAGTATTGCGTGTTTCGTGCTTCTCCTATTGGTTTTACAGGTTAATTATGCAAGCAGTGCAAAGGAGGAAGCAAGACAGTGCAAGAAAAGCTAGGAAGGCAAGTTCAAGGGCATTTTCGTAATTTTTCAGCCTTAGTCCGGAAGTGGGTCCAACTAGAAAGTTTAAGATCTTTCAATTACAAGAACACCATAAAAAACGGCACCTCAATCCGAGCTACGATGAAAGAGTTATGACCCCTTGAAGTTGCGGAAAAATCATAGAAGAAAGGCTAGGAAGGCAAGTTCAAGGGCATTTTCGTAATTTTACAGCCCGATTCTGGAGGTGGGGCCTTCTGGAAAGTTGAAGATCTCGGAACAACGAGCACACTGGAAAAAACGGCACCCAAATCCGAGCTACGGTTGAAAAGTTATGCTCAGTTGAAGTTGAAGAAAAATCCAAGAAAAGAAGAGAAAAACCAGAAAAAAATCTAAGTGCTGAGAGCAAGACCAGGCTGGTACAGCAAACCGGTTCGCTGTACCTGCGAACCGGTTCGCTGTACCTGACACGCGAATTTTGTCTTTCATTTGGATTGGTCTCCAAGTCTCCTAATAGGTTTAAAACACTCCAAACTTGTGGGGAACGAAGGGATTAACCTAGGAGCAGCCTTTGGGGCCATTTTTGGAGAGAGTTTTTGATAGAGAAAAAGGAGAGGAACATCTAGGAACATCAAGGGCATAAATTACTTCAAGAATTCATTGTTTCGGGTTTGTTTTTGCAAGTTTTAATTCAAGATTCTTGTTTCTTATTATTGCTCTTGCATGCTTTGTTTTCCCATTAGATTCAACTTGTTTTCGCATTCATAATACATATTTACATGTTTAGATTTAGTTTTATCATGAATTCATACACATGCAACATCATTCTTTCATGCATTAGGCAATTTAACATGTCCGGCTAGGTTTTTCAAGGTTGGGATGCATGAACCCAACCTGATGTGTTAGTGCATGTGTATAACGTTGATCCGCTGAATTTAATGATTAATTTTGATCGTATCGTGTAATTTCATAAGAGTTGTAGATCTTTATATCTCGTTTGCCTATGGGTACTCGTGATGATTTAGAATACAATTTGAGTGTAATTACCGCGATACCGATTTACTCATCCTCAGATTAGGTATGACGCGGGCTTGAACCTCGTATACATAATGCTTGGGAGTACTAAATTCCGGGTTTGAATTAATCGGATAAATTTATGATTGACATTGTCACTGCATCACACTAGGGTTGGGGGATTGTATTCCCATCCTGTTTTCTCATCCTTTAGTTAAAAAGTTTCAAATCAAACCTTCATTCTTAATCTAGATAATTTAGTTAATTGCATTTTTCATTATAGTTTCATAATTGCGTTTAGTTTAACCAATCTCAAAAAGCCAAATCAATCTTTTTCTTTTCTTTTAGAGTCATTGTTAGGATTCCTTAATCTTATCCCGTCGTCACAACTTCTGTTGTCCTTCTTCCCTGAGGATGGATACCCGACTTGTCGGATTATTACTTGAACGATAGGCTTGCACTTGAGCCTAGAGAGCACACACTTTAGAGACACATTCTGAGTCGTGTCACCTCATAATTCCTTAGATAGAAAACATACCCTGATTCGCGGGTGGTGGTTGTTGACTCCCACTATCATAACTTTGCTCTGATGAGTGAAGAAAAATTTTACCCCAAATTTTCAGTTCTAGTTCACCACACTCCACTATATGCCCATGCCTTTGAATATATTGCCTTCGTTAGGTAACACATGCAATTCCCTCATTTCAAGAACTTTTACCGATGACTCTCCTTAATCTTCCATAATAGGGGTGACCTCAACTATGGTCATCATTCTCGAACATACTTCATAACCTCCTAAGTACGATCTCCTCTATCCGTCCAATGGCCCTCATCTTCCATACTTCTTGTACGAAACCTTCCGCACGCAAATAACATTCCCTAATATATACAGAATCTTACCAAAGAAATCAACAATCCTAAAGAGAGGGCTCTACATCAAAGAACGTTAAGCTGAAAACACAGTAAGCCGTATAGACCCTAAAGGACACTAGAACCTGATGCTCTGATACCACATGTAACACCCCGCCTAATTAAATATCGGGTGGCCAGAACCATACCAAATTAAAACAGAATCTACAGTTGACTCATTCTTAACATCACTGTAAAAAAAATTTACAACTCACCCAGTACCCAATTAAGTTGGTGTTAAAAACATTCCAAATTTTAATTCAACAAAACCCTTTTTAGTTTATGAATAACAATACACATATTATTCTACAACACTAATAATCGAACAAATAACACAAAAGAATTTAAATGCAGTTGCAATAAACATTTCGAAATAATTATCCAATACAGTAATCCCCATAATAGTAAATGTTTTAAAATGACACGAATACAAGAGTATTTGACTCAGATGGAAAAGAGATAACTGAATTCCTGTGGGCGACATGCCATAACTAATAGAATAATGCATATTGTGAATCAAATGAAGAGAGGCATCTAAGCAATACTCCATAGCTCCATAGCTCGTCATAATCCACTAAGATTGGCGTCTTTGTTGCTGGACACCTGATACATAAGGTACTATAGAAAAGAAAATATGCAAGGAAACGGGTCAGAGCCCGATGTGAAAATGATTTTGAAAGTAGCAAGTATTTAACAAGTTCAATAAAGCATTGATTATGTACATGTTAGTATTCAGACTCTCACTTCCTATTCTCACCTCTCATCTAGAGTGCACACTTAATGTTTCTTATTAACCTCCTAGTTAATGGCTCCTCTTAACTAGTTCCCATAATATGATTCTATCCCATATCATAACCCCGTATGTCCCATACTATACGTAGCATAATCGTTCATATATGTTTCCCATTAACATGAATCATTTATCATCAATATGAATTCATCTTTTCAAATCTATAAGAATAACTTAGTTCAATTCTTTTCTCAATTCACCATTATCTACAATTATCACACGGTAGATGATTTAACCACTATATACACGTACATTTAATTCATCATTATATATATACATATAAAATACGGCACCATGAGTCACAGCTGCGGTGCAATGCATTACTCTGTTATCACGTCCCAATATCGCTGGTCGCTGAATAGGGGACTAAAGGTTCGGTAAGGATTTCTCGAACCACAAACATCAACACAAGTATTGGAGGCGAACATAGTTCTCATACCCACGGGTCACGCACATACCTACGTACCCATAGTCACCGGACTTATTAACTGCCCGATAAGTCTTTCATAGACCTATGTTCTCGAGCGACAAATCAAAGATCCCATGGATTCATCAGGACATAACCGCCCTCACGCGTAAACCTCCCACCGATAGCAAGTAATCTAGGTATGTCATACACATAAATTATTAATCAATCAAATAGGCATTATCATACCTATAATATAATATCAACAAGGTAATCCCACTACCCTAAGATAATTCCCATACGTAGCATTATATCTCTCAAATCCTACGTATTAAAATATTATGACTTTACCTCAAAAATTTAATCATCCCCGAGCCTCACTCATTACTCAAGGTTCAAATAGGTTTTTCCACAACATTTTATTCAGTAACAAATCACTACTATCCTACTAGTCCATATCATCTTATCTCTCGAATTACCACGAATTAAACTCTCCCTTAATTAGGGTTACAACCGATTGTTTCTAATCTCTTATAAACACATCTTCTATCAACTAAGATTGAATACTATCATCACATACTCTTAGTCTATAGTGTTTCATTCTCACTATATGACTTATCAAAAAAATCAACATTCTCGCATCCTATAACATCTCTCAACTCCCGACGTCGTTAAGGTTCATGCCCGGATCGTCTAGTAAAGTGAAATCCAAACAAGGAACCCCTCCAAGACACTACTACTTAACTTTGTCGGTCGTGGAGGCCCGTCAACTTCAAATACGCAACAGGTATAACCTCATCCTCTCTTTCAACCAAAGGTGGTCTGAACTCCCATCTCTATCCAGGAGTCATATCACTAGGCGCTTGTACTACACTCAGCCCTTGCGCAATCAATAATGAGCCTAAACTCAGTCCTTAATGTTTAAATTGTAACCCTAAGGCTACCCAGGTGTTATATTAAATCTCCCCTACTGGACATATCCTTAATCCTCATGCATATAAATTAGAATCCAACATATGAATCTAGCAACCGAAATTTCTTCCAATTTAATTAACATAATTCTAATCAATTAAATCCCAATCAAATTAATTCAATCCTTATCTAGGGCTTACTTATCTTCCATAAGTCCCACAATATCCAATTAATAATCACCAAACATCTACAAAAGGTTTACTTATCTCCCTCTGGACAATCCTGGCGCCTATGGCCATTCTTACCGCACCCGAAACATCGGCCTTTGAAATTACCTCCCCTATGACCCTAGTGACCACGGCCTTGCTAGCCGTTACCACCCCGCCACTGGACCTGTTGGCCCTAATGAAAACGTTGTTGGCCCTGCTGCTGACCCTGCTGCTGTCGGTGTTGGCCTTGCTGGCCCTGCTGATTAGGGTGGCCCTACTGACCCTACCTATAACCCCCAAATCCCTACCTGGAATCACCTACTCAGAAGCGCTTGGCAGGGTCCCCCTGATGGGAACTCTGCTCATGCTGATGAGTCTGCCCCTGGGATGTCGGTGCTCCACTAGCGCCACTACCCCCTGTCTTGCCTTGTTGGCCGGACTCTCCTGCTCGCTTGCTTCTCTACAGATGGAAGCGGTGATCCTGGCAATGTAGTAAGGCAGCATTGAGTACATCTGTAAAGGTACTCAGAGACAAATTCCCTATAAGATGCTGACGGAGCCTCTAAGATAACCCATCCACAAACAACATTATCTTCTTACCCTTAGTAGGTGCCTCATCTGGCACTATGGTGAGAAGTCTCATGAACTCCTCCTCATACTCAGCAACGATAAAATTTTCCTGCTTCAAGTTTAGTAACTTCTGCCTCATCTCAGTCTGCACGGCGGGTGGAAAGTACTTGCGGTCAAACCGCTCCCAGAACGACTGAATCGGGATCGTATCCCTCTCCTCCAATGTGGTGGTGGATTCCCACCACTCCAAAGCGGCCCCCACTAACTTGAAGGAAGCCAATAACTATTTTTGAACGTCTTTGCACTCATACACACACAGATGACTTTGCATATCTTTCTTCCATTGGCTGACGATGATGATATCCGAACTACCCGAGAACTCAGGGGGATGCGCCTTCTAAAAGGCATCCCTAACCCGTTCCCATGCAGATGGAAGCTGTGAAGGTACTGGCGCCACTGCCTAAATCTGGGGTGGAGCCTGATGTACCACCGCTAACACTGCATTCACCGCCTGAGAAAGAATAGCGACTACCTCATTAGTATTCATCGTACCCATAGCCGGAGCTGCTGGCTGCTCGGCTTGGGCACGCCTATCCTTTGGTGAACGTCTCGGAGGCATCTGAAACGTGAAGAAATTTATTAGTCTACAGTTATTACTAAATCTCAAATAGCTAAAGATGTAAACGTAAAAGCGAGAATACAACAATCCTAACATAGGGCTCTATAACAAAATGCTAAGCTGAAAGCGAAATAAGCCGTACAAATCCTAAGGACACTAGAACCTGATTCTCTGATACCACCTAGGACACCCCGCCTAATTAAATACCGGGCGATCACTCCTTTATTAAATTAAAATCAAGGTGAACAGTTGGTTCATTCTTAGCATCACTATCGAAAAATACTTTTCCAAATTAAACACCCAAATTAATTAAGCTAAGTGTCAAAACCATTTTAGACATTACTTTCCAAATTCTATTTAATAAACCAACATTTAAAACTTTGCATAATTCACAATTTAATAGTCACACCACAACTATCCTGGAACATACAATCCAAACATTCAAATATTCAACTAGTTTAATCCAACATTTAATACTTAAAGTAAAACATCCATACAACAATAAATCCCAAAGTGGCATGACTAGAAATAAATGAATTTATAATATCCCGTAACACAACTGAATAATGGAAATGGGCGACACATGCCCAACTGAATAAATATGCTAGGAGTGGAATCAAATAAATGAAGTCGTCTAAGCAAGAGGCCTACAACTCCCACCTAAGCTGCAGCGCGTTCCTTCCAAAGGATCCTATGCAAGACGCCCCTGTGGCTGGGCACCTATAATAGATACATACATATACAAGAGAGAAGGAAAAATAGAAAAGGGTCAGAGCCCGATAGTGTAAATGATTTAAAATTTATTTTGCAAGTATTTAAAATGTTTACAGGCCAATACAACAACATATTAGAGCGGCACTCTCTTGAGAAATTCTCACCTCTCTTCTAATGTGCATGCCTATCTCACTAATCTTCCCAACGGTTTAACTTATCTTATCTTGAGTTTCTTGTAAGATTTAAACTAAACAATTCAACTATTTAAGAAGTAAATTTCATTTAGTAACAAAGCTCTCATCTTAACCTTATTTATAAATAAAGTTTTCCAGAAATATACCATTATGATTTTCAAAACAAGCATTTCCAATATGAAGTCATTATTAATTTCTTACTTACCATAAACACAGTATGAAATTCCAAATTTCAGAATTTAATATATTTATTTAATACTCGTATATATATATATATATATATATATATATATATATATATATATATATATATATATATATATATATATAATCTAACAGCACCCCGCATAAAATTTTATGGTGCGGGCATACTCTGCTATCCAATCCCCATCTCACTCGTACTAAGGGAAATGCAAGTTTGAAATCACTCTTGAATTGTATTAACACATACACAAATAATATTGAGGCAAAACATAGATTCCAAGTCTCTAAGAGGTCAGTACATACCCTCACGTCTCTTAGGACCGTCTGACCATCAATCAGATAGCCTGTACCAAGGATATCTATCTTCTAGGGTACGAGTCAATATCCCCCATAAAGGCACATCGAGATAAGACTGTCCCAGTGCGGTAACCTCAGGGATAGCAAGTAGCGCGGGCATGATTTTCACATGTATATAGTATATGCATAAACACAGTCATATAAATATACTACTTTTACGATATCAAATTTAGGTTCATCTCATAACCCATAATTATAACATTTATCATTATTTCTCAATCTTTAGTTATCACGTATAACGATTCGTCTCTTACTTTAATTGAGGGATTAATCCAACTTACTACGTAACACTCATGGACTCTATCCTCCCAAGTATATAATTCAGTAGGTACTCATCTATTTTTCCAACGTAACTATCTTACGCGCCTCTACCTTTAATGCATAATTTCATCGTCCATTATATGTAAATATCCCAAAAATGTATATCTCGTCTTACATTAAAGGTCTCATAATTATTCATAAGTCCTACTGGTATTCTAATTCCCCCAAAATATTTTAATAAGGATGTCCAAATATTTCTACTCATTTAATTTGAATTTAACTATTTTAAAAAGGGGAAATGTGAGTCTGCCAAAAGGGGTCAATTGATCGAGGGTAGGAACTCGATCGATCGATGCGTCGATCGATCGACACCCCTGGTTCAATTGATTGATCAAACAGGTATACGAATTCTGCAGATTTACAGTTACGGGTTTCATAATCTAACCTCAATCAAATCCAGATTTTTCACACCCAATCTCCCTAAAATTTGTAATACAAATGATATAAACCCATATTATACATCTTCAACATAAAGCATGCAATTTTCCATCAATAACCATAGATTAATAGGCCAAAACTCATATAAATCTCAAGAACCCTAGAATTTCTTTAACATGGTTCTAATCATTCTTTTTCTAGAAATTTCTACTCCTAATTCATCATAAACTCATGGTTAAGCCTCTACATCTGAAGGGGGTTCCACATTATCATTCAAATCATTACTACATGCGACTTTCCTATCTCCAACATGGATTTTCTTCTACCAAACTCATCCTAATCACCCTAGACTAACATGAACGATGCATTAACGAAAATAAGCAAGATAAATACTTGCCTGGAAATTTCAAAGTTCTGATTTGATGACGAATTTGGTGTGGTTGTGTTCCCCGTCGCGCGATCTGCACGTTGGTGGTGGTGGCGGTGCAACCGGATGAATTTTCGGTCTAGAATTGCTTTGAAAGCTCTCTCATTCCCTCTCCTATGGCCGTCACTTGTCTTTGGTTGTGTTAACCCTAGAAGGAAACCTTAGACATCTGATATAACCCTTGAAATTTCGTGGGTGTAATTACCCAAAATTACAAAATGTCCAAAATGCCCTCCCGGGGTACTAATTAAGCATAAAAACGCCCCGAGACCCAAACTAAACCCCTCGGGTACACTTTTCTGACTATCTCGACCCTTTCGGACACTTTGGCGCACTCAAAACGACCATATGAGAAACTTATAATATATTCACTTTTATTAATGAATATTTAGTCCCGACGCGACATGGGTGCGTCCCGACTCAAAGTTTCAAAATTGTCATTTTATTCACTCTTGACATTTAATAGAACCAATATTATATTACTTTAGTCATTATTAATATTCAACAACAAGTCTCCCATAATTACTAACTCACGTCACGTTAATAATTATAAGGTGATTAATTTCCGGATTTATATTAAATTAATAACTCACTTTAAATTTAATAAATCCCCAAATTAATATACCATAAAAAATACGGGGTATTACAAAATTGATAACAAGCGTTATTCCACTAAGGAGATGGACCATCCAAGATTAACACTTGAACTCCTCAGTAGCAAGATAAGGGTAGTGGAACTGGAATTAGAGTTTAAGAAGCAATTAACTCAGACTCAAACGAAATAGTCATGTTTTAATCTTGTCTTCTCCTCTAAGTTAACCAACCATGAGTTCAATTTGATTGATATTACCTTAGACTCTGATAAGGACTATAATTTAGAGAATTTGGATAATCACATTGCCTTAATGTCTAAACAGTTTAAGAAAATTTTAAAATATTGAAAAAAAGTTGCAAACAGACATGGAAAACCTGCTTATTCAAAGTTCTCTAATAATAGGCCTCGTGAGAAAATACATGACAATCACCGGACTGATAACGAAAACAAACTTCGAAAGACCTAAAAAATGTTGATTGTTTTAGATGTGGGAAATTAGGACGTATGGGAAATAATTGTAAAGTCAACTTGAATAAGAATAACAAAAACAATAGGGCTAATTTGTACAAGACCTGGGATGACTCAAGTGAAACAGAAAATGATGAGCCTGAGTTATCTAATTATTTTGACCCTTATATGTCATTCTTTGACAAAATCGTTTATACTGATGAGCATATGACTAGTACTGAATCTGATAGTAGTATCTCTAACCATGATATGTTGAATGATATTATTCCTAATTGTTTATCTGCTTTGTTACTAGATAATTCTACTAGTATTTCTACTGCTATGTGTGTGAGCCTAAGGTAGCTTTCTATTGTTGATGCAAATGTGTGTGCAAGTCCTAAAAATGAATCGTTAGGGGACACTGCACACCATACACTTAGTGACTCCGACAATGAGGATGTCACACCCAAACCCAATATCCGTACTAATCATTTCTTATTAGAATAATTAGATCATAATCTTGAGCCCATTGGAAATATAATTCATTTATCAATATTTTCCTACATAATGTGCACAATGAACATAATATTATTCTTATTCCATACCGAAATTAATATCAGGGTCGTATTAAGCAGACATACAATAATGTGATTAACTATGATCAACTCAATCCATGCTAACATAATATATACAATATGTGAGTGTATTAAAACCTCAATGTGACAATGACAAAACCCCCATATCTAATCCCCATCTCTTTCTAACAGTGCAACTCTCAAATCACTGATCATATGACATCCTAGCTGTCAGCGTACAACCCTGAAAATGATAAAATATAAACCATAAGCATTAAGCTTAATGAGGTACTCCTTCCTTGAAATGAAATAATATTTCTATATCAAATCTGTGGATATTAATCCAACCAATCCTTCCATACAATAAATTAACAGTTATATGTATCAAATCTATGGATATTAAATCCAACCAATCCTGTCATATAATGAATTATCAGTTATATATCAAATATGTGGATATTAATCCAACAAATCTTTCCATATAATGAATTAACAGTTATATATCAAATCTGTGGATATTAAATCCAATCAATCCTGCCCATTGACAATAACAAATCCGGTACCAAAAGGCCCAAATAATTCTGCCCATTGGCAATGATAATACTGACCATCAGCAATAGTATGTCTGCCCATTGGCAATAGTAATTCTTCCCATTGGCAATAAGAAGTCTGCCCATTGGAAATAGTAATTCTGCCCATTGAAAATAATAAGTCTTCCCATTGGTAATAAGAAGTCTGCCCATTGGCAATAGTAATTCTGCCCATTGGAATTAATAAGTCTGCCCATTGGTAATAACAAATCCTGGAACATAAGTTCCAACATATCATTGGATCTTTGTCCAATTCCAATCCTGGATCATAAGACCCAAAAAAATCCTGGATATTTTAATATCCAAACCAATCCTGAATACCGAAGTATTCGAACCAATCCACTCTTAGAGCTATATTCACATTTATATATGAAACAAATCATAAGTACACTCACCTTAATAATTTAATAGGCTTTCCTTTTCCTTTATTCGGCACTTGTTCAACTGGTTCTTATTCCCTTCCTATCATTCTTACAATATTAGTATCATCATATGAATATCAAAAATCCAAGGAATATCTCAAACATAACTCAATTCATAAGTATCATATGATTCTATTCAAATCATTTATTACAAGTGAAGTTCCATCCAAATTCATGTTAATATATTTGACATATTCAAATCAAAGACCAAAACATACATTCATTTCTTATTGGTAATTTAATCCTTATCATATTAAGATTCTAATACAAAACACGGTACATAATTTCAAGTCTCCTAGAGCAAGATAGGTCCATTTCTTTACCACATAGCAAATCTGCCCTATAGTCTCTTTTATCGTTCATTCAACTTCCAAGAATTTTCATAATTTTTCTACATCATAAATGTAACACCCCGCCTAATAAGATACCGGGCGATCATACCAATATTTAATTAAAACTTTAGTCTCATATGGATCATTCTTATCATCACTGACGAAAATCCATTTAATTACTAATATCCTATTAGGTGAGCGTTAAAAACTTTTATCTAACTACTCTTTTTAGCGATCAAATTAAAACATCCACAATTATATGCGTAATGGAACTAAAATGAAAATGAAATAAATTAAAATAACCGAACACTCGGTCCAAATTATACAACCATATCGAATAACGTGCGAATAATAAATAAAATCTGTTGGACCATTGGCCCGAATGTTTGTACAATATCTCCTATCTAGACTGCAAGGAAAGAAGCGTCTACCGATAACCCGCAAGCATCCACAGCTGCTGCAGCAAAC
Source organism: Sambucus nigra (assembly GCA_949130495.1). NCBI lineage: Eukaryota > Viridiplantae > Streptophyta > Magnoliopsida > Dipsacales > Adoxaceae > Sambucus > Sambucus nigra. The sequence goes on along the minus strand of OX422218.1, from coordinate 24,712,030 downwards.
GTCTGACTCGAAAGAATTTCCATCCAGGCGTCCCTGTGTCTTGACACCTATATATATAATATATAGAAAGAAAGGAGAGTACATATACGGGTCAGAGCCCGAATTTTGAAAATATTTTGCAAGTGCATAAATGCTTTATTTTTAGAAAAATAGTTTTATCTCATATTTAAATTGGTATCGCACTCCCAAGAGAAACCCCTCACCTCTCCTCTAGTAGTGCACACCTAGCGAACCCTAACACATACCCTAGTCAAGCTATCCCTGCCTAACTAGTCTAATTTACCCATCTACTATCTACCCTAGATAGTTCAAGTAATGTACTAAGGGCTAAACTTCACCCCAGTCCCAACGCTATGCCATGTTCGTGTGTGAGGTGTCTCGCAAAGCGAAATCCAAACAAGGAACCCCCCCGATGCACTACTATGCGGCACGGTCGATCGTCGACATCCGCCAGTCCCTCAGTACAGAAAGATATATATATAAATATATACACCATAAGAATTTATAATATAAGAGCACTAAGGATTAAACTTCTCCCCAGTCTCAACACACTGCCATATTCGTGCGTGGGGTGTCTCGCAAAGAGAAATCCAAACAAGGAACCCCCCCGATACACTACTATGCGGCAAGGTCGATCGTTGGGATCCATTAGACCCTCGGTACTCGATTCATTCATATATACATATTCATAATTTTACCATAACCATCCGGATCTATCTCCCGGACTGAGGATTCATATACAAAGTATTTATCAATACTTATCATTTTTATCTCAAAACCTTCCATTTCCATTCTCATATCCAGGAAATGTATTTAAAAGCCAATTCATTATCATGAATTGCTTTAACAAATCATATACCTTTTTAAAAGCCAATTTTCTTAAGATAAAAATGTTTTTCCATTTCAAAATATCCCATTGCCCTTTTTATACTCAGGAAATGTAATTAAAAGCCATTTTTATTATCATAAAAATGGTTTTATCATATCATATGCTTCCACATCCCTTCTTCCATCCGGGAAGTGTTACCGAAGCCAATTTATATAACCCATTTCCCTTCCTATATCCAGGAAATGTAATTAAAGCCAATCCATTATCATGAATTGCTTTAATATAATGCGTTCTAAGACCGCCCATCCGGATTTCTCCACTGTGCGCGCCCCTAAATGGCTATCATCTTCCAGGGCCTATCATAAGACAACCTGGGATCCTACATCGCAAGACGTCGGGAAGCGGCCATGTGCCTGCGGGATAGTCAAGACCACACCCGGAATCTCCTAACCAGCGTAGAAAATATATATCAACAAACGCTCACATGGCCTATAAGACTATATCCACCCTGCATTCATTAGCCAGGGGGCTTCACCATAGGTACGCAAACTTCCGTTATGATAGCGATTTAGAGAGGTGTGTATCCTCAATTTTATCAATTGTGAAAATCATTTATTTACCGTTTTGAAAATATTCATTTTCATATTTTCAAAAATCATTTCCATCATAACATATATATATACCTAAATCACACAGTATATACATATCCTATATATTATTCCTAGAATATATATATAAACGGCCATAGTGGCCTATAGCATCTAGCGATGACCATAATCCCAAAGATTCCCTCCAGGAATCATAATCATGCATTCATATTAGCATGATTCTAAATCCAAAGTATTTCCTTACTTCGACAAATAATAATTACCTTAATCAACTCTTTAAGATTTATTGGATATCTCCAAATATAATAATTCACTCTAAGTGAATATACATATATATATATATATATATATATATATATATATGTTCCCAAATCCACAAGTCCCTCAGGACATAACCCTCTAATATACTTTAATTTAGAAGGCCCTTAAACTTTAAACTCAAAGAGGAGAAATAATAATAATCTCCAAAATCTTGGGCTGAAAACAGGGCACCGGTCGACCGCGGGTTGTAAATAAGCCTCTCTAGACGAGGTCGACCGGCCATAGGGGCGCGGTCGACCGGTCACACCAGGTGCTCAAAACTTTAATTCCTCAAATCCTTAATCCAGCAATCCAAATTCATTTTCGGGGTTTCTAAACTACCCCAAAAATTATCCCGAACATCTACAACATTAATTGTAGCCGTAATTTTTCCAATTCCCGATTTGATTTCCGAGTTGATGATTTCAACCCGGAGCTGTCATCTTGTAAAAATCATATCAAATCGTAGAAAAATTATAAAAATACGCGATTGCCGTCCACGTGACCGTATCGAAAAGATCTACAACTTTTGTGTTTTGGCCGAAAGCTAAATCATTTATCTTCTTGGCCGAAAATGACCCCAAAGGCTACGGGTTACTATTCATTATCTCTCCCAAAATCCCAAACTCCATTTTTCCCATTTTTGTTGTTTCTAACCTCACCCAACAACTCAATAAACATCTAATCTAGGTTTTACAACCAACACAACAATTAATTTGGGGTATTAACCCATATCTCTTGGATTTGAACCCTAAATCCTTAAAACCTAGTTTTTGGTATTTCTCCCATCTCAATTCCATTTTATACTCCATTAACATGATTTTAATACTAGAAATCATTAAGAGTTTACATTTCATCAATTTGTAAACTCATATCCAACTTTTTCCAATTTTATTTTAAGGGTTCTAACCCTAAAATCATGTTTATACCAAATGTGATATGAGATAATTGCACAAAATGAAATAAAGCAAGTAAACACTTGCCTGGAGGATGAAATCCGACGACCTCGAGTCGAATCCGGTGGAGTTTGGCTCGAATCTCCCTTTTCTCCCCTCTTTTCTCCTTCCTCTCTCTCTTCTCTTTTTTCTTTCTCCTTTCTTTCTCTTTTCTCCCCCTCTCCCTCTTTATAAAGAAAGAAAAAGGGTTTAAATCCTTAACACCCAAAAACGACTCGTTTACCCAATTACGAGTTACTTTTACCTCTAAAATTACCCGAAACATAATTTCGACAATCGGACACACTGTTTTGACTATCTCGGACATTCCGAGACTCATGGCTCTGTCGAAATTTCCATCCAAGGTACTTGACCGCAAATCACTATTCCAACCCAAAATAAATAAATGCGGGGTTTCTACTCAAAATCTTACCTCTTTTGTCGATATACTCCACGGCGACATATAATTAAATTACTTCGACCTATATAGTCCCAAAATAATTTATAACACCCTTCGAAAATCATTAAATCCTCGAAAATCCCAAAAATTACTATTTCGAGAAATTCTCCAAATTCCAAATTATACTTAATTATGGAATTTAATTGTCTCCAAAAGGGCGGGTTATTACATACTCCCCCCCTTACAATGGAATTTCATCCTCGAAATTCAGATACATCTAGGATCACTACAAATCCTAAAACCTCAAGGGAAAGATACTAACCTAATGGTTCCTAACCAAGTACTACGCGGCTACCGTGATCATAAAGTGACTCTAATACGTCACTTAATACCCATCCTCTAAAATGCCTCTTGGCATGAATTTCAACCTTATATACTACTCATATCTTAACTAGGCGGTATACCAAACCACCTTACCAAGGCGCCCATACACCTTCCCAACTTGTGCACATCTGCACAACCATAGCGAATGTTCGACACGTTACACTCTCTCCCAATAAGGGTCTCCTTTCCTCAGTGTAATACTCACCTATGGGTTCTTCCAACCCGCAAAATCAATTCTCCTAATCTCGGCGCCACTAACATTAACGAACTTACGTCCTAAATAATACTAAAGTCTATGCGATATCTACATACGCGAAAGTACTATAATCCTAAGTATGTCCCTAGTGCCCAAGGCCTCTCCCAACTCCCGACAATTGCTTGGTTTCATGCGTGGGACATCTCGCCAAGGCGAAATCCAAACAACAAACCCTCCCGTTACACTACTCTCTCGCGTAGTCGGTTATCGAGATATAGCGACCCAAGGCACATAAGCGGGACGTCCTAAATCCTACTAGGCTACCCTATGAACGGAAACCTACTATCTTATCCTTCCTCCCATACATAAGGAAACCTAATCCATCGAAGTGCCCACTTTCTGTAGAAAATGTCACGAACATAATACCCAAATTGTGTCCCCTCAAAATTTACCTTTTCATTAAGGCTGGTTATATTCCTCAACGCAATGTCTCCAAATTTTCCTTCTTATTAAGGCAGGGATATCGTCCTCATATCAAATTCTCTAAGTCCCACTCCACCCAACTACTTGTGGTGAGAGGACCACTTTAGTGCTTTTCCATAGCATAATATCTCCATAAGTATATCAATATCATGTGGCTCATAGTCTATAGTGGTTCATCCACACTATAAGGCCTTTCCACAAAATCAACATCCTTGCATCCCATAACAGCTCCCCACTCCCGACACCGTTAAGAGTCATGTGTGGAGTGTCTCGCAAAGCGAAATCCAAACAAGGAACCCCTCCACACATTAACCCTTGACTTCGTTGGTCATGGAGTTCCGTCATTTCAACATGGAACCGGGATATCCCTATCCCCTAATCCAACAAAAAGATGGTCTGAACTCCTATCTCTAACTAAGAGTCATACCACCCTGCGCTCGCACTCATTTTTAAGTCCTTGCGCAGATAGTAATGAGCTTAATCTTACAGCTCAACACAAATCCTGCGGCCTTAAATTATATATATAAGGTCGCCATATACCCAAATCACGATAATGAAACCTCTACTCATCGAAGTTTCGTATCCCACAATACATAAGGTGAACTCAACCTATATCTAGGTGAGACACCGCAACAATAACTCGTTCCCTCCAGGAACCATGGACACGATAGTCTTGTCATTTTTAGCCTGCTATCGCTCCAAAAATTAACCATAATGTATTTAACTCATCATAATACCATACTCGTATAAACATATAGAACGAGTATCCCAAACCAGATATATATATATATGTATATACACAATATATCAACACCCGCCTTTATGGTGAATGAAGGAAAATAAAACTCCGCTATTGCGGACAACACATAGGCATGCATGATATAATGTTATCGAGACCGCCATAAACTCAAGATACACACACGAGTCTAGGGCTAACTAATACTGCGACTTTATCTAGCCACGCCAAATATACCTCCTCGATTGAGGTAAAACTCATAACAACAACTTCATTTTAACAAATTTTCCCGGGTGGATTTCCACCCATGGGGTCCACGAATACACACATTCTCTAGTGACCTATCCTTCCTAGAAAGGACTCATCATTCATTGAACCTAACTCACTTAGGTACAAGGTTCACTTCTCCATAATGTTCTTTATTCACTGTCGGTCTCCGATCGAACCTTATGTGAATAATTACAAAACGGAACTCTTCTCCTTCCTGTAGAATCATGGGGACTCACGGTTTGAACAATCCGTAAGATCCCTTTGGAACCCTTATCTCCAAGGGGTAATTCAATCTTGAGTACCACTTTCTACCCCAGTAGTACTTGGTTTCTTATAACTACTATACTTTAGTAGTCGTTGCAACTATCCTTAATAATTGCCATAAGGAGAGAGGCCTCTACAAAGGTCCTCGTCCCCACTTCTATCAGCTTCCCCAGCTAAGCTCCAACTCCTGCTGCCCTCCGAGCTCCGCACACGATTCTCAATGAGCGCGCAAAAGATTCCTATAATCTTGTAACATGGCAGGAGGACGAAATCTCACAAGAGAAATCAACAATCCTAATCCTCGGGCTATATAACAAATCGAGAGCAACGCTGAAAGCGTAGTACGTCCGCATAGATTCCTAAGGACACTAGAACCTGATGCTCTGATACCATCTGTAACACCCCTCCTAATAAGATACCGGGCAATCACTCCAATATTAAATTAAAACAGGAGTCTCATATGGATCATTCTTAGCATCACTGACGAAAATCCATTTAATTACTAATATCCTATTAGGTGAGCGTTAAAAACTTTTATCTAACTAGTCTTTTTAGCGATCAAATTAAAGCATCCACAATTATATGCGTAATTGAACTGAAATGAAAATGAAATAAATTAAAACAACCGAACACTCGGTCCAAATTATACAACCATATCGAATAACGTGCGAATAATAAATAAAATCTGTTGGACCATTGGCCCGAATGTTTGTACAATATCTCCTATCTAGAGTGCAAGGAAAGAAGCGTCTACCAATAACCCACAAGCATCCACAGCTGCTGCAGCAAACGTCTGACTCGAAAGATTTTCCATCCAGGCGTCCCTGTGTCTGGACACCTATATATATATAATATATAGAAAGAAAGGAGAGTAGATATACGGGTCAGAGCCCGAATTTTGAAAATATTTTTCAAGTGCATAAATGCTTTATTTTTAGAAAAATAGTTTTATCTCATATTTAAATTGGTATCGCACTCCCAAGAGATACCCCTCACCTCTCCTCTAGTAGTGCACACCTGGCGCACCCTAACACATACCCTAGTCAAGCTATCCCTGCCTAACTAGTCTAATTTACCCATCCACTATCTACCCTAGATAGTCCAAGTAATGTACTAAGGGATAAACTTCACCCCTGTCTCAACGCTATGCCATGTTCGTACGTGGGGTGTCTCGCAAAGCGAAATCCAAACAAGGAACCCCCCCGATACACTACTATGCGACACGGTCGATCGTCGACATCCGCCAGTCCCTTAGTACAGAAAGATATATATATAAATATATACACCATAAGAATTTATAATATAAGATCACTAAGGATTAAACTTCTCCCCAGTCTCAACACACTGCCATATTCGTGCGTGGGGTGTCTCGCAAAGCGAAATCCAAACAAGGAACCCCCCCGATACACTACTATGCGGAAAGGTCGATCGTTGGGATCCATTAGACCCTCGGTACTCGATTCATTCATATATACATATTCATAATTTTACCATAACCATCCGGATCTATCTCCCGGACTGAGGAGTCATATACAAAGTATTTATCAATACTTATCATTTTTATCTCAAAACCTTCCATTTCCCTTCTCATATCCAGGAAATGTATTTAAAAGACAATTCATTATCATGAATAGCTTTAACAAATCATATACCTTTTTAAAAGCCAATTTTATTATCATAAAAATGCTTTTCCATTTCAAAATATCCCATTTCCCTTTTTATACTCAGGAAATGTAATTAAAAGCCATTTTTATTATCATAAAAATGCTTTTATCATATCATATGCTTCCACATCCCTTCTTCCATCCGGGAAGTGTTACCGAAGACAATTTATATAACCCATTTCCCTTCCTATATCCAGGAAATGTAATTAAAGCCAATCCATTAGCATGAATTGCTTTAATATAACGCGTTCTAAGACCGCCCGTCCGGATTTCTCCACTGTGCCCGCCCCTAAATGGCTATCATCTTCCAGGGCCTATCATAAGACAACGTGGGATCCTACATCGCAAGACGTCGGGAAGCGGCCATGTGCCTGCGGGATAGTCAAGACCACACCCGGAATCTCCTAACCAGCGCAAAAAATTTGTATCAACAAACGCTCACATGGCCTATAGGACTATATCCACCCTGCATTCATTAGCCAGGGGGCTTCACCATATGTACGCAAACTTCCGTTATGATAGCGATTTAGAGAGGTGTGTATCCTCAATTTTATCAATTGTGAAAATCATTTATTTACCGTTTTGAAAATATTCATTTTCATATTTTCAAAAATCATTTCCATCATAACATATATATATACCTAAATCACACAGTATATACATATCCTATATATTCTTCCTAGAATATATATATAAACGACCATAGTGGCCTATAGTATCTAGCGATGACCATAATCCCAAAGATTCCCTCCAGGAATCATAATCATGCATTCATATTAGCATGATTCTAAATCCAAAGTATTTGCTTACTTCGACAAATAATAATTACCTTAATCAACTCTTAAAGATTTATTGGATATCTCCAAATATAATAATTCACTCTAAGTGAATATACATATATATATATATATATATGTTCCCAAATCCCGAAGTCCCTTAGGACATAACCTTCTAATATACTTTAATTTAGAAGGCCCTTAAACTTTAAACTCAAAGAGGAGAAATAATAATAATCTCAAAAATCTTGGGCTGAAAACAGGGCACCGGTCGACCGGTCCTAGACCCCCGGTCGACCGCGGGTTGTAAATAAGCCTACGAAACAAAGCAGTAGGCCATTTCTTCTTGACGCGGTCGATCGGCCATAGGGGCTCGGTCGACCGGTCACACCAGGTCCTCAAAACTTTAATTCCTGAAATCCTTAATCCAGCAACCCAAATTCATTTTCGGGTTTTCTAAACTACCCCAAAAATTATCCCGAACATCTACAACATTAATTGTTGCCGTAATTTTTCCAATTCCCGATTTGATTTTCGAGTTGATGATTTCAACCCGGAGCTGTCATCTTGTAAAAATCATATCAAATCGTAGAAAAATCAGAAAAATACGCAATTGTAGCCCACGCGACCGTATCGAAAAGTTCTACAACTTTTGTGTTTTGGCCGAAAGCTAAATCATTTATCTTCTTGGCCGAAAATGACCCCAAAGGCTACGGGTTACTATTCATTATCTCTCCCAAAATCCCAAACACCATTTTTCTCCATTTTTGTTGGTTCTAACCTCACCCAACAACTCAATAAACATCTAATCTAGGTTTTACAACAAACACAACAATTAATTTGGGGTACTAACCCATATCTCTTGGATTTGAACCCTAAATCCTTAAAACCTAGTTTTTGGTATTTCTCCCATTTCAATTCAATTTTATACTCCATTAACATGATTTTAATACTAGAAAACATTAAGAGTTTACATTTCATCAATTTGTAAACTCATATCCAACTTTCACCAATTTTATTTTAAGGGTTCTAACCCTAAAATCAAGTTTATACCAAATGTGATATGAGATAATTGCACAAAATGAAATAAAGCAAGTAAACACTTGCCTGGAGGATGAAATCCGACGACCTCGAGTCGAATCCGGCGGAGTTTGGCTCGAATATCTCTTTTCTCCCCTCTTTTCTCCTTCCTCTATCTCTTCTCTCTTTTCTTTCTCTTTTCCCCCCCTCTCCCTCTTTATAAAGAAAGAAAAAGGGTTTAAATCCTTAAAACCCAAAAATGACTCGTTTACCCAATTACGAGTTACTTTTACCTCTAAAATTACCCGAAACTTAATTTCGATAATCGGAAACTCTTTTCCGACTATCTCGGACATTCCGAGACTCATGGCGCAGTCGAAATTTCCATCCAAGGTACTTGACCGCAAATCACTATTCCAACCCAAAATAAATAAATGCGGGTTTTCTACTCAAAATCTTACCTCTTTTGTCGTTATACTCCACGTCGATATATAATTAAATTACTTCGACCTATATAGTCCCAAAATAATTTATAACACCCTTCGAAAATCATTAAATCCTCGAAAACCCAAAAATTACTATTTCGAGAAATTCTCCAAATTCCAAATTATACTTAATTATGGAATTTAATTGTCTCCAAAAGGGCGGGTTATTAGAATAAATTTCTATGATATTTCACCCAACATAAGTAAACATATTGAACAATTCAAAATTAAAGTTTCATAATTTTTAAGCTTTATTTTCTATGTCAAACAAAACATCGAACACATGGCGGGCATACTTTCACCCTTAGGGCAGCTTTCATACCCTAACTTCAAACTGTCGCCAAAGACTCATTTCTTTGTATTTCACATATTTTTCGGATATGTCACACAAATATGAGTACAGATTAATATCCAATTGGAATCAATAAATTTAAGTAATCATACAAAAATATATGAAAGTTTGAATAAACAAGGTTACTAAACAAAGTAATTTAAGGGTTTACACATTCAACTTTGTTTCAACTTGCATATATCCATACATATACATCAAGGGATGAAATTTTAGTTAAAAAATGATAATTTCTATCATCTAAGTCAGTAATATAAGAAAAAATAACAAGATTTGGGGTTAGGATTAGCTTCGGGACTTTTACATAATTTTCACGGATTTTTCTCCAAATTTTCTCCTCACCTTTACCTAAACTTTCCAATTCTCTCTTCCTCTCAAGCCAAAATATTTAATGTCTGAGTTATGATGAAGGAGGGATTATTTAAAGCCTTTATAGTTGGACAAAACCAACCTCCTTCTTTAACCAATCAAAATCCACCATTTGTTAGCTTAATAAGACGAAATATCATTTAACGAATGGACAAATTTGTCCCTGCTTCGTAATTCCAGCATAAGTTCTCGCTCGGACCTCCGTTTCACACAACGTTTGTCGTGTTACAAAACTAATTCATATGTATATATCTATCTAGTTTGTACCTCAATTCAACTGTTATATCATGCAGGTCAAAACTATCATTAAATATGAACATTCCTACCGAAAACTTCAAAATCTCCCATTTGTAACTAATTCAACATTTTCATGCTTTCTGAAGGTAGGATTAGACTAAAAATAATAACTTAACATCATATATATTACTAACACACTACTCATATCACACAATCTAAGCATTCTTTAGGCATAATTAATCATAATTATATTCGGGCTGTCACAATTCTCCTCCTGTTAGGAAATTTCATCCCCGAAATTGACATACCTTGGTTGTCCGAATCAAACAAATACGGATAATGCATATTCATGCTATCCTTACTCTCCCACGTAGCCTCTTCCATGGAATGCCTTCTCCACACAACTTTCACAAGTGGTATCACTTTTGATCTCAATATTTGTTCCTTCTTATCCACGATAGCAAGTGGTTCTTCAACATAACTCAAGTCTTCCTTCAACTCATTAAGTTGTTCCACTAACACATGTGAAGGATCCACTACATACTTTCTTAGCATAGAAACATGGAAAACATCATGTAATCGAGTTAACTCTGGTGGTAACGCTAACTTGTAGGCAACCATCCCAACTTTCTCAAGAATTTCATAAGGTCTAATGTAGCATGGACTTAATTTACCTTTCTTTCTATACCCCATAACTCCTTTCCATGGCGATACCCGAAGAAACACATAATCCCCTTTCTGGAATTTCAAATCTTTTGGTCATTTATCCGCATAACTTTTCTGTCTGCTTTGAGTTGTTCTCATCCTATCTTGAATAATCTTCACTTTTTTAGTGGAGACTTCAATCAACTCTGGATGCTCTATCTTCCTTTCACCAACTTCATCCCAACATACGGGTGTACAACACCGTCTACCATACAACGCTTCATTTGACTACATACCAATAGTAGATTGAAAACTATTGTTATATGCAAATTTTATCAAAGACAAATATTCATCCCAATTTCCTTTAAAATCAAGCACGCAACCTCTAAGCGTATCTTCCAAAATCTGTATTGTCCTTTCAGACTGCCCATCAGTCTGAGGATGAAAAGCTGTACTAAACTTTAAGTTAGTACCCATAGCATACTGCAAGTTATCCCAAAATTTGGATGTAAAAGTAGGGTCCCTATCTGAAATAATAGATATCGGTGCTCCATGCAATCGAATAATCTCATTAACATTCAATCTATCATACCTATCAATTGTATACATAGTCTTGACTACTAGAAAATGAGCTGACTTGGTCAATCTGTCCACCACTACCCAAATCGAATCTGACCCCTTCTGAGATCGATAAAACACAACCACAAAATCCATAGTTACATGATCCCATTTCCATTCTAGTATTGGCAATGGCTGAAACAGACCAGTAGGTTTCTAATGCTCCACTTTCACTTGCTGACATATAAGGCACCTAGCAACAAAATCAACTATTTCCTTCATCTAAATATATATTAGTACTACCAGTATGCATAGTACAAATGGAATTATGAGCCTCATCTAAAATTTTCTCTGCCAATCCATCCACATTAGGCACACATAATCATTGTTTGTATAATAAAGTGCCATCATTAACAATACAAGAATCACCAGACTTACCATCTCTGACATCTTGTCATTTTTCTTAAGAAAAGGATCTTGACCTTGCAATCATGAATAGGAGTAGCTAACAATGACCTCATGCTTACATGAGCAAAGAATATGTCCCCATGTTCTAGCTGCAATTCCATTGCCATCAATCTGAAGTTCATAATGTGAGTAACTCTAGCACATCAAGTACAAGATAACGTGCCCGAAGACTTTCTACTCAAAACATTTACAACTAGATTTTCCTTCCCTGGATGCTAGTTAATTGTACAATCATAATCATTGATTAACTCCATCCACCACCTCTGCCTCAAATTCAACTCCTTCTGAGTGAATATATACTTAAGGCTTTGGTGGTCTGTAAATATTTCACATACCTCACTATATAAATAATGATGCCATAATTTCAAAGCAAACACAATAGCAATAAGTTTTAAATCATGTGTAGGATAATTACGTTCATGTGTACGTAACTGCCTAGAAGCATAAGCAATAACTTTACCATGTTGCATAAAAACACAACCCAACCCCTGATGTGAAGCATCGTTATAAATAACAAAACCATCTCCACCATACAGAACAGTAAGAACAGGTGCAGTTACCAACCTCTTTTTCAATTCATCAAAACTATTTTCGCAATCAAAATTCCATTCAAACTTAACATATTTTCGGGTTAGTTTAGTCATTGGTAAGGCAATCGAAGAACATCCTTTAATAAACCTTGTATAATACCCAGCCAACCCCAAAAAACTCCTCACCTCAGTCACATTATTGGGCCTCTTCCATTTTACAATAGCTTCTACCTTTTTATGATCAACACATATACCATCTTCAGAAATAACATGGCCTAAAAATACAACTTGTGATAGCCAAAATTCACACTTGCTAAACTTAGCATACAATTTCTTATCTTTCAACAGATTCAAAATAGTTATGAGATGCTTTTCATGTTCAACCATATCACGTGAATAAATCAGAATGTCATCAATAAAAACTATCACAAATGAATCAACAAAAGGATGCAGTACCTGATTCATAAGATCCATAAATACAGCTGGAGCATTAGTCACCCCAAAAGGCATCACAAGAAATTTAAAATGACCATACCGAGTACGAAAAGAAGTTTTAAAAATATCACTTTCCTTCACCCTCAACTGATGATAACCTGATCGTAAGTCTATCTTTGAAAACACTTTAGAACCCCGCAACTGATCAAACAAATCATCTATACGACGTAAAGGATAATTTTTTTTAATTGTAGCTTTATTCAGTTGCCTATAATCAATACACAAACGCATAGTAGCATTTTTTTCCTTTTCACAAATAAAACTGGTGCACCCCATGGAGATGCGCTTGTATAACCCCCCTATCAAGTAAATCCTTCAACTGAATCTTAAGTTCTTTCAATTCAACCGGTGCCATTATATACGGTTCCATAGAAATAGGGTATGTCCCTGGTGCTAATTCAATACTAAATTCAACTTCTCTCTCTGGAGGTAACCCAGGCAACTCACTAGGAAACACCTGTGGAAAATCCCATACAATAGGAACATCAACTAATTGTAAGGCCCCCTTCTTAGTTTCAGGAACATTCCCAATAAAACCCTCACAACCCTTACTCAATAATTTCCTCGTCTGAATAGAAGAAATGATTCAAATGGGAACAATTTTCCTTCCCCTCACAAATTTAAATTCAGGCTCACCAGGCATATTAAAAACTACTTCCTTACAAAAATAATCCATAGATGCATGATATTTAGATAACCAATCCATTCGCATAATTATATCAAAATCAAAAATATCCAGTGGAAGTAGATTTATAATTGTATTTATAACCCCCACAGTCAAAACACCATCATGAAAAATATATTCAGCTACAACCATATCCCCTATAGGCATATAAATACCCAACCCCACATCTAAACGAGTACATGGTCTATTCAGATATATAGCAAATGGATACGACACAAAAGAATTTCTGGGACCGAAGACAATTAAAACACAAGCACTTCTATTAGTAATAGAAAGTGTACCTATCACCACATCCGAAGTAACCTGAGCTTCTTTCATCGTAAAGACTAATCCACCAGGCCTGGAACCACTAGCTTGTCCCATGCCCCAAGTTTCATCTATAACAACTGAGTTATAACAAACAACACAAACAGTTTATAATACTAAATTATTGGTTAATACATAAGCAATTCATAAATATCAAATCAACTCAATAACTGCCATCTAACTGTCACACACGTCCAGAATTAATAACCTAGACGCTCTAATACCACTCATTGTCACACCCTAAACCCAATATCCAGACTAATCATTTCTTATTAGAATAATTAGATCATAATCTTGAGCCCATTTGAAATATAATTCATTTATAAATATTTTCCTACATAATGTGCACAATGAACATAATATTATTCTTATTACTTACCGAAATTATTATGAGAGTCGTAATTAAGCAGACATACAATAATGTGATTTACTATGATCAACTCAATCCATGATAACTTAATATGTACAATATGTGAGTGTATTAAAAACCCCATGTCCAATCCCCGGCTCTTTCTAACGGTGCAACTCTCAAATCACTGATCATATGACATCCTAGCTGTCAGCGTACAACCCTGAAAATGATAAAATATAAACCATAAGCATTAAGCTTAGTGAGGTACTCCTTCCCTGAAATGAAATAACAGTTCTATATCAAATCTATGGATATTAATCCAACCAATCCTTCCAAACAATGAATTAACAGTTATATATATCAAATCAGTGGATATTTAATCCAACCAATACTTCCATATAATGAATTAACAGTTATTATCAAATCTGTGGAGATTAATCAAACCAATCTTGCCATATAATGAATTAATAGTTATATATCAAATCTGTGAATATATTAAATCCAATCAATCCAGCCCATTGGCAATAACAAATCTTGAACCAAAAGGCCCAAATAATTCTGCCCATTGGTAATGATAATTCTGCCCATCGACAGTAGTATGTCTGCCCAATTGCAATAGTAATTCTTCCCATTGGCAATAAGAAGTCTACCCATTGGCAATAGTAATTCTGCCCATTGGAAATAATAAGTCTACCCATTGGTAATAAGAAGCCTGCCCATTGGCAATAGTAATTCTGTCTATTAGCAATAATAAGTCTTCCCATTGGCAATAACAAATCCTAGAACATAAGTTCCAACAAATCATTGGATCCTTGTCCAATTCCAATCCTGGATATTTTAATATCAAAAACAATCTTGAATACCGAAGTATTCAAACCAATCCTCTCTTAGAGCTATATTCATATTTATATATGAAACAAATCATAAGTACACTCACCTTAATAATTTAATAGGCTTTCCTTTTCCTTTACACGGAACTTGTTCAACTGGTTCTTATTCCCTTCCAATCATTCTTACAATATTAGTATCATCATAATAATATCAAAAATCCAAGGAATATCTCAAACATAACTCAATTCATAAGTATCATATGATTATATTCAAATCATTTATCACAAGTGAAGTTCCATCCAAATTCATGTTAATATATTTGACATATTCAAATCATAGACCAAACATACATTCATTTATTATTTTTAATTTAATACTTATCATATTACAATTCCAATAAAAAATACGGTACATAATTTAAAGTCTCCTAGATCAAGATAGACCCATTTCTTTACCACCTAGCAAATCTTCCCTATAGGCTCTTTTATCGTTCATTCAACTTCAAGTAATTTTCATAATTTTTCTACATCATAAATTTCTATGATATTTCACCCAACATCAGTAAATATATTGGAAAATACAAAATTAAAGTTTCATAATTTTTAAGTTTCATTTGCTATGTCAAACAAAACCTCAAACGCATGATGGGCATACTTTCACCCTTAGGGTAAATTTCATACTCTAAATTCAAACTCTCACAAAAGACTCATTTCTTGGTATTTTCATATGATTTTCGGATATGTCACACAAATATGAGTACATATTAATATCCCATTGGAATCAATCAATTTCAGTAATCATACAAAAATATATGGAAGTTTGAATAAACAAGGTTACTAAATAAAGTAATTTAAGGGTTTACACATTCAACTTTGTTTAAACGTGCATATATCCATACATATACATCAAGGTGTGAAATTTTAGTTAAAAAATGATAATTTCTATCATCTAAGTCAGTAATATAAGAAAAATAACAAGATTTTGGGTTAGGATTAGCTTCGGGACTTTTACGTAATTTTCACGGATTTTTCTCAAAATTTTCTCCTCACTTTCTTCCTAAACTTTCCAATTCTCTCTTCCTCTCAAACCAAACTCTTTAATGGATGAGTTATGCTGAAGGAGGGATTATTTCAAACCTTTAAAGTAGGACAAAATCAACCTCCTTCTTTAACCAATCAAAATCCACCATTTGTTAGCTTAATAAGACGAAATATCATTTAACGAATGAACAAATTTGTCCGTGCTTCGTAATTCTTGCATAAGTTCTTGCTCGGACCTCCGTTTAACACAACGTTTGTCATGTTACAAAACTAATTCATATATCTACAACTTTATAGTTTATACCTCAAGTCAACTGTTATATCACACAGGTCAAAACTATCCTTAAACATGAGCATTCCTACCGAAAACATCGAAATCTCCCATTTGTAACTAATTCGACATTTTGATGCTTTCTGAAGGTAGGATTAGACTAAACATAATAACTTAACATCATATATCTTAATAACACACTAATCATATCACATAATCTAAGAATGCTTTAAGCATAATTAATCATAATTATATTCGGGTTGTCACAGTGGATCTCCCAGATATTCACATACTATACACGAATTCCCTCAAGAAGAGTACTATACATGAAAAAGTAGTAAAGGACCTTACCCAGAAAATAGAATCCCTAAGCCAAATGATTAAACATAATGTTGAAGAGTACACCTCTGAATGTCTAGATCATGAAAATGAGACTACGCGTTTTGCTTAAAAAATCAAGGAACTGTCTGAATCAAATGAAATTGTGGAAAAAAATATGAAGGGAAATTTTTAGTATTGGAACAAACTAAATAAAAGACATCAATAGTCTATAAAAAAATTGCAAAATTTGAAAATAACTCAAACTATTTTGAAGGCTTTGTTGCTAAAAGTAAAACCAATTCTGATGATAGAACTGGAATAGGATTTTTCTCCAGTACTAACAAACAAATGAAAATTTTTGAAACTATTAAATTTGTGTCCAGTGGCAAAAGACCTATTGAAATTTTTCTAGATTTTTAAGCCTTGAAAAATGACTTTGATATGAAACAATAAAAGATAGAAATTGGTGAGGCCAGTACCTCTAAGCTTAATGTTGAACATAAGGATAAATAGGTTTGTCCTCCCATACAGAAATGCGAATCATCTTTTAAATCTGTGGCCCCTAGAAATAAAGCTAGTGTCCAACCTTTAGGCAAACTCATGTTTAACAGTTACCCTAAGGGTACGCCTCCTACGAGCCATCTTTGTTTCTCATATTGCGATGTTTATGGACATTCTGTTGATGAATGTTTTTCTAAACGTCTATATAAATCGATCTTTAGTTCACCTGTCTATCGTAATTTCAACTACTCTAGGAAAGGAAGAAATAACTATATTCTTCCTAGGTAATCAGAGAAGAACTCTAACTATCGTAATAGGAAAAAAACATCTAGAACTAAGAGGTCATTAAGAAGAGGAAATCCTTAATTCATGCCTAAACCTAATGCTCAGAAATTTGATAAAAATCAATTTGCGCAATTTTTTTTAAAGAAAAGGCTAATGCTCGCAAATTCTAACTTATTCAAGCTAATCAGCGCAAACGTTTAAAAACTAGAGCAATTTGGGTTAGGAAGGATTAATTAAGACCCCAGATGAAATGTAATATCATGACTAGTGCTTTGAAAGTTGAGCACACAACATCTGGATGGTATTTAGATGATGTTCTAAACACATGACTGGGGATGATACCAAATTTTCAAATAAAACTGGCTTCTCCAGAGGTAAAGTTTTGTTTGGAGATGGGGTATCAGCCCGGATCATTGGTAAAGGGACACTTCATGAAAAAATGTGACCTACTTTAGAAGATGTACTTCTAGTAAAAGGTCTAAAAGAAAATTTACTTAGTATATGACAATTTTGTGACTCTAACCATATTATCATATTTTCAAATAATAATTGCAAAATTTTAAATGAAAATGGTAACTGCATTATTACAAGCTTTCATACTCCCGATAACTGTTACACAGTTAATCCAAGTAAACGACGTTTGTAACATTGCCCGAATGGATGACAATGAGATTTGGCATAATAGGTTGGGTCACATAAATTTTGATAACCTTGGTAAATTGTGTTCTGAAGAAATAGTTAGAGGTCTTCCTAATACAAAGCCTCTATCAAACATTATTTGTGGTCCTTCCCAAGATGGAAAAATGGTTAAGTCTGCACATAGGAAAGTCAAAGATGTATTGACCTCTAAACCTCTAGAAATTATCCATATGGACCTAATGAGTCCTGCTATACGGTTAGTCTATGTATAAATATCTATATCTTAGTGATGGTTGATGACTTTACCCTCTTTACTTGGATAGTTTTCCGTAAATAAAAGTTCGACACCTTTCAAGAATCTCTAAAAATTATTCTACGTATTGAGAACGAAAAGGATAGTCAAGCAAATCGTATCTGTAGTGATCTAGGTGGAGAGTTTAAAGACTTATGAGTATCTGAATATTGTACCTATAATAGATATCAACATGAATTTAGTGCTCCTAAAACCTCTCAGCAAAACGGTATAGTTGAAAAAAACGATAGGACTATTCAAGAAATGGCACGAGTTGTGATTCATGCAAAAGGCCTTCCTAAGTATTTTTGGTTAGAATCTATTAGGACTTCCTGTCAAATTATAAACAGAGTGTACCTTAGCAAAAATACCGAGATAACTCCTTACGAACTTTGGTACGGGAAGAAACCTAACATAAAGTATTTTATAACCTTTGGGGGTGTGTGTTACATATGTAAGGACAGGGAGCATTTGTCCAAATTGGAAACTAGAGGTGATAAAGACATCTTCTTAGGTTACTCTCATAGTAGTAGAGACTGCTATTATATAGGAAAGAATTTGGTAGGATGCTCTAGTAAGAAACAAGACTGCGCATCGGTATCCACCATTGAATCAGAATACATTGCAGCAAGAAGTTGTTGTTCATAATTACTTTGGATAAAACAGATGTTAGAATATTATGTCATAATTTAAGATAAGTTGCATATATATTGTGATAACCAAAGTGCAATTAATATTTCCAAAAATCCCGTGCAACATTCTCGCACAAAACACATTAAGATTCGATATCACTTTATTCGTGAATTAGTATAATATAAGGAATTGAAAATTATGTATTTTCCCATAGGTCTTCAATTAGCTAATTTTTTTCATAAATCCTCTAGATGATATAATATTTGAGTCTTTACGAAAATCTATTGGCATGATATTTCTTAAATAAATTATGATCCTCACATAAATTTTTATCGTATCATATTCACGCTAATAATTGATCTTTGAGGATCTAGGGCACGGGCATTTCAAAAATGACAAAAGACACCTCCTATATCTGTTTTATGTATAAGAACCTTGACATGACTCGTTAATATTTATGCGTTGATAAATATTTATCTCCTTTCTACCTTATTTTTTCATGTATATTAGTTCCTACCCTTTATCCATTTGAGATAAAATGGGGGAGAAACTTTGAGTCAACTTGGTATTTTAATTACTTCATCTAAAATGCTTGATCTTAGTTATCTTCTTTTCAGGAATTTAGTACCTCATTTTATCAAAATATTGTTAGGGTATTGGTCTGTATTTAGTTGAGTAATGTAATTTTCTTTTCTAGGATATGGGGTAGATAGAAATTTGTATAGGAATAGAATTTTCTCATTTTTAGTATCCCTACGAGTCCTCGATGACTCAAAGGAGATTTTGTCTCATATTTCCAGAGGGGGAGATTGAAGCAACCTATATCTTTGACTCACTTGAGTCTATATTGTATAGGCGCTTATCTAGTTTGGATAGTGGCAAAATTGAGTCATAGACTCTACATGATATTTTCTCTATTAGTCTTAAAGGTATAATACCAACACAACACCTAGGATTGCATTTCTATGTTGCATTAATATTAATTTAGGTGTGTGAGTATTAATTCCCATTGAAATAATTTTCTAATAATTTTTTTGATTTTTTAAATAAATTTTAGGAATTTATAAACATTTTAAAAAATTTTAAAATTAGTTTCAAAATGTTTTAGGCCTATTTGTAAATTATTTTATCTCTTTAAAACTTTGGTTACTGATTAGGCACATATTCTTCACATTTATCCCCTTAATTTCGGTATTTTTATGATCTCGTGCAGTGTATTTAGCTTGGATTTGTCTCTTATTTATGCTACTAACCTTTTTTGGCAAGTATTGCGTGTTTTGTGTATTTCTCATGTGTTTTACAGGTATTTCATGCAAGTTGGTGCGAAGGAGAACTCAAAACAATGAAAGAAACCAAGAAATGAAGAGTTGAAGGGCATTTCATAATTTTTCCGCCTTAGTCAGGAGGTGGGGCCAACTAGAAAGTTGAAGAGCTCTAAATTACAAGAATACTGGAAAAAACGGCATCTCAATCCGAGCTACGGTGAAGAAGTTACGATGTTTTGAAGTTGAGCGATAATGAAGAGTCTGGATGTGCGGATTTCTGTCATTAATTATTCAGATTTTATGGTGATTGGTTGGCAAAAACTTGTTCCACAAGCGAAATTTGATGCCAAATTCGTGCAACTTGGTGCTATAAAAGACCAAGCCCTACCTCATTTTCAAGAGGAGTTGAATTCTAGAGAGAGGGAGTCAAATTCTAAAGAGCAGAATAGAATTTTAGAGAGAGAATTAGATTTTAGAGAGTCTTTTTGCAAGTTTGAAGAAGAAGATTTTTTCTTGATTCAAGTTCAACTCTTTTCCCTATTGCTTAATTCAAGTAAAATCTTTCTATTCTCTAGTTTTATTATTTGCAATTTACTTACAATGCCTTGTGGATCCATATTTTTACATATGAATTTGTTCTTTAATCAAATCATGAGTAGCTAAATTCCCAAGGGTTGGGGTACATGAACTCAATCCAAGGCAAATTATTTATGTAGAAAACAGATGTTAAATTAAAATATTGATTGAATCGTGAAAGAAACTCATACAAACATTGTCAATCTTTTAATCTCTCTTGCCCTAGGTACTTGAGATGTTTAAGAACGCTTTGCGAGTATGATTTATCATTCACCGCTTTATAGTTACCTTTGATTTCATATGGTGCGGGCTTGAACCTCATATACGTAATGCTTAGAATCTATAAAGACTGGATCTAGTCAATAGTTTTAATTTACAATTCTAGTATTCTATAGGATAATTTGTTAAGGATTGAGGAATTGTACCCTACCCTATTTTCTCCCATTTGTTAGATCTAAATCTATTTGCAAATTTTCAGTCTGTTTCTCTTAAGTAAAGTGTAATACCCCGTATTTTTATGCTATTTAATTTGGGGGTTTTATTAAATTTAATGAGAGTCAATTATTTAATAAGAATCCGGAAATTAATTATGTTATAATTATTAACGTAACGAGAGTTAGTAATTATATCATATTGTCGAATATTACTAATGAGCATAGTAATATATGATATGGGTTATATTATAGGTCATGAGTGAATGAAATAAAAATTTTGAGAATTTTTAGTCGGGACATGCCCGTGTCGCGTCGGGACTAATTATTGAGATATAGAAGTGAATATTTTATAAGTTGTTTGTATGGTCGTTTTGAGTGCGCCAACGTGTCCGGAAGGGTCGAGATAGTCAGAAAAGTGTTCCCGGGGGTTTAGTTTGGGTCTCGGGATGTTTTTAGGCTCAATTAGTGACCCGGGAGGGCATTTTGGTCATTTTACAAAATAGGGTAATTAAACCCACGAATTTCAGCCATCCTTAGCAGCCATTTAAGTCAGCCTTTTAGGGTTAGAACATTTAGAACCCTAGAACGGCCATTGGTGTAGAGAGGAGAGAGCTCTCAAGGTGATTCAAGGCCAAAACACCACCAATTGCACCACCGTCACCACCAACGCGTAGATCGCGAGGAGGAGAACGCAACCACACCAATATCAGCAGGAAACCAGACCTCTGAAATCCCAATCAAGTGTTTAACTTGCATATTTTCGTTGGTGCAATATTCATATTAGTGTAGGAATGATTAGGAGTGTAATCAATGGAAGAAAACCCCAAATTTTGATAGGAATTTGCATGTAGAAAACATTATAACCATATTATGGAAATAGTATGTGAAGTAGATGATTAACCCACGAATTTTTGATGTAATGTTAGAAGGAAATTCTGGAGAAAACTGATTAGAACAAAAGTTAAGAAAACATTAGGGTTCTTGATGTTTAAATGAGATTTTGGGTTGTTTAACCATGTTTAATGATCGAAATACGCATGCTTAACGTTAAAATCATCTGGAAATATGTTATTATGTTTGTAGTAAGAGTTTTGGGACGATTAGTGTTGGGAAATATGGATTTGGGTGAAGAATTTTGGTAAAACCCGTAACTGCACTTTTGCAGGATTTCGCAGACATGCTTGATCGATCGATCGAGCCTAGAGCTTCGATCGATCGAATGTTCGATCGATCGAGCCCCAGACCTCGATTGATCGACCCTTCCTGGCAGACTCTGATTTCCCCTTGTTTAATTAATTTAATATGATTCATCATGAAATAGCTTTTGGGCTTTATGAATAAAATATTTTGGGATTTAGGAGAGACCAGTAGGGCATATGATTAAGTGTTGAGAACTATATTATGAGATGATAATTGTAATTTAGGGACAATTATTTAAAGGACAAGGAAACTACGAAATTCAAGTGAGAGATTACGTCAAATACTTATGATAGAGAATAGACGTTTACCTACTGATTTTGCTACTTGGATGGATAGAGTCCACGACTGTCACATAGCTAGTGAGAAAACCCTTCGAGTTAAGGTTAGAGACGAAACCTTATACGTAATCATAATAATGAGAAATTAAGGATAAATATTGTGACTATGGGTTACGAGAGGAACCTATATTAATATGATAAAATGGGTATATTTATATGATTGTGTGTACATATATTATATACATGTGAAAAACGTACCCGCGCTACTTGCTATCCCTGAGGTTACCGCGCTGGGACGATCTTATCATGTGTTGCTTTATGGGGGATATTGATTTGTACCCTAGAAGATAGAGATCCTAGGTACGGGCTATCAGATTGATAGTCGAACGGTCCTAAGAGACGTGTGGGTATGTACTGACCTCTTGGACTTGGAATCTATGCTTCGCCTCAACGTTGTTTTGTATATGTTAATACAGTTCGAGAGTGATTCCGAACTTGTATTTCCCTTTGTGTGAGCGATACGGGGATTGGATAGCAGAGTATGCCCGCACCATAGTTTAGTTGGGGTGCTGTTATATATATATATATTATACGAGTAGTTAATATATATATATGAGGTTATAAACTTTAAACTGCCTACTGTGATTTGATAAGTAGAACATGGTTGTTGACTCAAATTATTAAATAATTGTTTTGTGAAAGTATGAGAAGACACTGGTAAACTTTATAATTTAATGAAGCTAAATCGAGAGTAGTGCTACAAATTGAAAGTAACCTTTTTAAAACATTGTCATCGTTCGGTTTTGAAAACTTATGAGTAAGTTAAGATAAACTAGACTATTTGGGAAGGTTAGTACGATAGGCGTGCACATTAGAAGAAAGGTGAGAATTTCTCAAGAGAGTGTCGAACTAATATGAATTGCATTGGCCTGTATCAATTTAAATACTTGCTTAACGTATTTTTAAAATCAAACACACTTTTGGGCTCTGACCCGTTTCTTTTCCTCTCTCTCTCTCTTGTATATATATATGTATATTTTCAGGTGCCCAGCCACAGGGGCGTCTTGCTTAGGATCCCTTGAGAAGAACGAGCTGCAGCTTAGGTGGGAGTTGCAGGTCACTTGAGTAGACGGATTCTGTTATTGACTCCACTCCTATTATTCTCATTTATTGGGCACGTGTCGCCCTTTTCATCATTTCATTTGTTGTTGGGATTTTGTATTTCTTTTATTTCCAGTTTTGTTCTATGGGATTTATTCAAAATGGATTTGTGGTTTTAGTTCCATTTGTTGACATTCGATTGACGAATGTATTATGTTATTTGGTTTATTGTGGTCTGATTCTTTATTGTAGAAATGTTGTTTTAAATTAAAATAAATCTTTTTCTTTAATTAAAAATTGGAAAGTTTTGTATGGAAAATGTTTTGACACTTAGCTTAATTATTTAGGGTGTTAAATTGGAAAAATTATTTTTATTGACATTGATGCTGAGAATGAACCAACTGTTTACCTTGATTTAATTTAATAAAGGAGTGATCGCCCGGTATTTAATTAGGCGGGGTGTCACAGGTGGTTTCAGAGCATCAGGTTCTAGTGTCCTTAGGATCTGTACGGCTTATTTCGCTTTCAGCTCAACGTTTTTGCTATAGAGCCCTATTTTTAGGATTGTTGTATTCCTGCTTTTACGTATAAGTCTTTAGCTATTTGAGATCCGATGATAACTGTAGACTAATAAATTGTGTTCACTTTTCAGATGCCTCCGAGACGTGCTCCAAGAGATAGGCGTGCCCAGGCCGAGCAGCCAGCAGCTCCGGCACCAGGCACAATGAATGCTAATGAAGTAGCCGCCATAGTTGCTCAGGCGGTGAATGCCGCGATAGCAGTGATTCAGCAGGCTCCACCCCAAGTTCAGGCAGTGGTGCCAGTACCAGCACAACTTCCATCTGCATGGGAGAGGGTTCGGGATGCTTTTCAGAAAGCACATCCCCCTGAGTTCTCTGGTAGCTCCGACATTATCACGGTTAGCCAATGGAAGAAAGACATCCAGCGGCATCTTCGCATGTATGAGTGCACCGAGGTACAAAAGCAGTTATTGGCTTCCTTTAAGCTGGTGGGATCCGCGTTCCAGTGGTGGGAGTCCACTACTACTTTGGAGGAGAGGGACACAATCCCTATTCAGATGTTCTGGGAGCGGTTTGATCGCAAGTACTTTCCACCTGCAGTGCAGACTGAGATGAGGCGGAAACTACTAAATCTGAAGCAAGATAATCTTACTGTAGCAGAGTATGAGGAGGAGTTCACGAGACTTCTCACCATTGTGCCAGATGAGGCACCTACTGAGAGCAAGAAGATTTTGTTGTTTGTCGACGGGTTAGCTTGGAGAATCCGTCCGCACCTTATTGGGAACTTTTCCCTGAGTACGTTCACTGATGTACTCAATGCAGCGTTACTACATTGCCAGGATCACCGCTTCCATCTTCAAGGAAGCAAGAGAGCAGGAGAGTCCAGCCAGTAGGGCAGAACCGGGGGTAACGGTGCCGGTGGGGCACCACCTCATGGACAGACTCGTCAGCACGAGCAGAGTTCCCATCAGGGGGACCTGCTAAGCGATTCCGTTCGGGTGATCCCAGGCAGGGAAATGGGGGTTATAGCAGGGCCAGCCTAATCAGCAAGGTCAGCAATAGGGCCAGCAGGGCCAACAGCGTTCACATCAGGGCCAACAGGGCCAATGGCGTGGAGGTAACGGCCAGCAGGGCCGTGGTCAGCAGGGACAGAGGGGAAGTAATTTCAGAGGCCGGTGTTTTGTGTGCGGCAAGCACGGCCATAAGCGTCAGGATTGCCCAGAAGGCGATAGGGCCCCACAGCAGCAGGGAGCCCGTAATGAGCCACAGAGGCCACTTTTTCCACCTGCCCTTCCAGCTCCAGCCCAAGCGCCAGCCCTACCAGCCATCCCAGCAGCTCCAGTACAGCAGGGGCAATTACAGTATGGACGTGTCTATAACGTCCACCAGGCAGCAGCTCCACAGGCACCACCCGCGATTGAGGGTACGTTTCCTATCCATGGTACTATGGGTCGGGTTTTATTTGATATGGGGGCCACGCATTGTTTTATAGCTACGCATTTTGCGAAGGCCTTAGGGTTGTTAGCCACAGCAGAGAGCACAGTGACGTGTGTCGACTCACCACTGGGGAGTGGGTCACTTATATTCTTTATATGCCGGGGAGTAGGGGTAGAGATTGGTAGCTTGGTATTACCTGCAGACATGCTAGTCTTAGACATGCACGAGCATGATGTGATTATTGGTATGGATTGGCTCGCATCTTATAGAGCCATGATTGATTGCTTCGGTGGGAGCATTGTTTTTGCCATTCCGGGGCAAGAGATGTTTGTAGTGGCGATGCCTCGCCCAGAGGGAGGTTCGACCGCTCATTTATATTACATAGAGGAGGAGACATCCAAGGAGGTTGTGATCCCTTTGGATTCGATCCCAGTTGTTAGGGAATATTCCGATGTGTTTCAGGAAATACCAGGCCTACCCCCCAGTCGAGAGATAGACTTTGTTATAGACGTATTGCCAGATACGAGACCTATAGCACGCGCACCATACCGTATGGCTCCGGCAGAGATGCGAGAGCTACGAGATCAGATCGAGCAGCTATTAGGTCAGGGCTTCATTCGCAGAAGTACCTCACCTTGGGGCGCTCTAGTTTTGTTTGTGAAGAAGAGAGATGGTTCACTGAGGTTGTGTGTGGACTACCGGGAATTAAACAAGGTCACGATACGGAACAAGTATCCGTTGCCTCGAATTGATGATCTGTTCGACCAGTTGAGGGGAGCGAAATTCTTTTCGAAGATAGATCTGAGGTCGGGGTACCATCAGCTACGTATTAGGGAGCAGGATGTTTCAAAGACTGCATTCTTGATGAGATATGGGTCTTACGAGTTTAGAGTGATGTCGTTTGGCCTCACTAATGCTCCAGCCGTATTCATGGACTTAACGAATCGAGTGTTCAGAGAGTTCTTGGATCAGTTTGTCATTGTCTTCATAGATGACATCCTGATATATTCCCATTCCGAGGAGGAGCATGCCGAGCACTTGAGGCAGGTTTTTCAGACTCTGCGAGAGCATCAGTTGTATGCTAAGTACGAGAAGTGTGGATTCTGGTTGCGAGAGGTACAGTTCTTGGGCCATGTTGTTTCTGAGCAAGGGATAGCAGTTGACCCGAGTAAGGTATCAGCAGTGAGGGAGTGGGGACAGCCCACGACACTGACAGAGGTACGTAGTTTCTTGGGGTTAGTCGGTTACTACAGGAGATTTATTCGAGGATTCTCCAAGATAGCGGGTCCGTTGACGAATTTGACTCGCAAAGGGGTACCGTATGTTTGGGATGATGCTTGTCAATTAGCTTTCGACGAGCTGAAAGACAAGCTTACTTCAGCACCAGTCCTTGCCTTACCGAAACCGGGTGTGGAGTACCTGGTTTACACTGATGCGTCTTTACGGGGACTTGGAGGAGTACTCCAGCAGGAGGAGAAAGCTATAGCTTTTGCTTCCTGCAAGCTTAAGCCACATGAGAAGAATTAACCCACACACGACCTGGAGTTAGCAGCGGTCGTCTTTGCATTGAGAATTTGGAGGCACTATCTATTAGGGGAGAAATTCCGTTTGTTCACAGACCATAAGTCACTACAGTACCTGTTCACTCAGCGAGAGCTGAATATGCGTCAGCGCAGGTGGTTAGAGTTTGTGAAAGACTACCAGTTTGATATACAGTATCATCCGGGGAAGGCCAACGTAGTTGCTGATGCGTTGAACCGTAGACCGGTAGAAGATGTAGCAGACATCTGGAAAGCAAAGTGGAAAGAGCTGGGTCACCAAGACGCCGTAGCACGTTCTTTCATATCCATGATGTCAGTCACACCCGAGATTGTTACGAGGGTGATACTGGCACAGACCACAGATCCGTTTTGCCAGGAGCAGATTGTGCGACTTCTAGCCGAGGGTGCTGAATCCTATTCTGTTAGTTCTGATGGAGGTTTGCGGTTTAATGGGAGATTGGTGGTTCCAGAAGGAGCAGAGTTACGTCATGAAGTGATGACTCATTCTCATGGATCTCGATTTGCAGTACATCCGGGAGGTGATAAGATGTACTAGGATATGAGGCGACAATACTGGTGGGGTGGGATGAAGAAGGACATTGCTGAGTTTGTGGCCAAGTGTTCTACCTGCCAGCTGGTAAAGGTGGACCACCAGAAACCGTCAGGATTGCTTCAACTATTGGAAGTACCCGCGTGGAAGTGGGAGAGTATTTCCATGGACTTCATTACAGGGTTGCCTACATCATAGAGGGGCCACAATTCTATCTGGGTGATTGTAGACCGTCTGACCAAGGTGGCTCATTTTCTACCAGTGCGGACAGATTATACCACGGGTCAGTATGCTCAGTTGTTCATCGCTGAGATTGTCAGATTACACGTGGTGCCCCTGAATATTGTGTCCGATAGAGACAAGATTTTCGTGTCGCATTTTTGGGAAAGCTTTCAGGAGGCTATGGGTACTGAGTTGAGGTTGAGTTCAACTTATTACCCACAGACAGATGGGCAGACAGAGCGTACTAATCAGATGTTAGAAGATATGCTACGCATGTGTGTTCTCGATTTTGGAGGAGGTTGGGAGCCACACCTTACATTGGTAGAGTTTTCTTATAATAACTCTTATCAGTTCACGATTGGTATGGTTCCATTTGAGGCTTTATATGGCAGGCCTTGTCGTTCCCCAACTTGTTGGCTTGAGGTGGGGGATGACAAGTTACTAGGACCAGAGGTGATTCAGGAGACCTCCGCGAGAATTGAGATAATCAGGGGTCGCATTCGAGTAGCCCAGGACAGACAGAAGAGCTATGCCGATGCAAAACGGTTCTTCATGGAGTTTAATGTGGGGGACCAAGTGTTACTGCGTGTGTCTCCCATGAAAGGAGTGATGAGGTTCGGGAAGAAGGGAAAGTTGGCTCCGAGGTACGTGGGACCATTTCCCATCATAGAGAGGATTGGGCCAGTTGCATACAGATTGGGACTGCCGGAACATCTACATCGCATTCACGATGTATTTCACATCTCGTCGTTGAGACGATACCTTCGAGATGATATGGCCCATACTCACATCGCGATAGAGGAGATCAACTTACAGCCTGATAGCTCCTACGAGGAGAGACCGGTGGCTATCCTAGACTATAGTGAGAGGATATTGAGGTCGAAGATAGTTCCACTTGTACGGGTCCAGTGGGAACACCATAATGTGGAGGAATCAACTTGGGAGCGTGAGGTAGATATGCGCGAGAGATATCCAGATTTGTTCTTATCAGGTATGCCTTATTTTCCGAATTTCGGGACGAAATTTCGTTATTAGGGGGGAAGTATGTAATACCCCGTATTTTTATGCTATATTAATTTGGGGTTTTTATTAAATTTAATGAGAGTCATTTATTTAATAAGAATTCGAAAATTAATTATGTTATAATTATTAATGTGACGAGAGTTAGTAATTATATAATATTGTCGAATATTACTAATGAGCATAGTAATATATGATATGGGTTATATTATAGGTCACGAGTGAATGAAATAAAAATTTTGAGAATTTTTAGTCGGGACGCGCCCGTGTCGCGTCGGGACTAATTATTGAGATATAAAAGTGAATATTTTATAAGTTGTTCGTATGGTCGTTTTGAGTGCGCCAACGCGTCCGGAAGGGTCGAGATAGTCAAAAAAGTGTTCCCGAGGGTTTAGTTTGGGTCTCGGGATGTTTTTAGGCTCAATTAGTGACCCGGGAGGGCATTTTGGTCATTTTACAAAATAGAGTAATTAAACCCACGAATTTCAGCCATCCTTAGCAGCCATTTAAGTCAGCCTTTTAGGGTTAGAACATTTAGAACCCTAGAACGGCCATTGGAGTAGAGAGGAGAGAGCTCTTAAGGTGATTGAAGGCCAAAACACCACCATTTGCACCACCGTCACCACCAACGCATAGATCGCGAGGAGGAGAACGCAACCACACCAATATCAGTAGGAAACCAGACCTCTGAAATCCCAGGCAAGTGTTTAACTTGCGTATTTTCGTTGGTGCAATATTCATATTAGTGTAGCAATGATTAGGAGTGTAATCAATGGAAGAAAACCCCAAATTTTGATAGGAATTTGCATGTAGAAAACATTATAACCATATTATGGAAATAGTATGTGAAGTAGATGATTAACCCACGAATTTTTGATGTAATGTTAGAAGGAAATTCTGGAGAAAACTGATTAGAACAAAAGTTAAGAAAACATAAGGGTTCTTGATGTTTAAATGAGATTTTGGGTTGTTTAACCATGTTGAATGATGGAAATACGCATGCTTAACGTTAAAATCATCTGGAAATATTTTATTATATTTGTAGTAAGAGTTTTGGGACGATTAGTGTTGGGAAATATGGATTTGGGTGAAGAATTTTGGTAAAACCCGTAACTGCACTTCTGCAGGATTTCGTAGACCTGCTTGATTGATCGATCGAGCCTAGAGCTTCGATCAATCGAATGTTCGATCGATCGAGCCCCAGACCTCTATCGATCGACCCTTCCTGGCAGACTCTGATTTCCCCTTGTTTAATTAATTGAATATGATTCATCGTGAAATAGCTTTTGGGCTTTATGAATAAAATATTTTGGGATTTAGGAGAGACCAGTAGGGCATATGATTAAGTGTTGATAACTTTATTATGAGATGATAATTGTATTTTAGGGACAATTATTTAAAGGACGAGGAAACTACGAAATTCAAGTGAGAGATTACGTCAAATACTTATGATAGAGAATAGACGTTTACCTACTGATTTTGCTACTTGGATGGATAGAATCCACGAGTGTCACATAGCTAGTGAGAAAACCCTTCGAGTTACGGTTAGAGACGAAACATTATACGTAATCATAATAATGAGAAATTAAGGATAAATGTTGTGACTATGGGTTACGAGAGGAACCTATATTAATATGATAAAATGGGTATATTTATATGATTGTGTGTACATATATTATATACATGTGAAAAACGTACCCGCGCTACTTGCTATCCCTGAGGTTACCGCGCTGGGACGATCTTATCCTGTGTTGCTTTATGGGGGATATTGATTTGTACCCTAAAAGATAGAGATCCTAGGTACGGGCTATCAGATAGATAGTCAGACGGTCCTAAGAGACGTGTGGGTATGTACTGACCTCTTGGACTTCGAATCTATGCTTCGCCTCAACGTTGTTTTGTATATGTTAATACAGTTCGAGAGTGATTCCGAACTTGTATTTCCCTTTGTGTGAGCGATACGGGGATTGGATAGCAGAGTATGCCCGCACCATAGTTTAGTTGGGGTGTTGTTATATATATATATTATACGAGTAGTTAATATATATATGAGGTTATAAACTTTAAACTGCCTACTGTGATTTGATAAGTAAAACATGGTTGTTGACTCAAATTATTAAATACTTGTTTTGTGAAAGTATGAGAAGACACTGGTAAACTTTATAATTTAATGAAGCTAAAACGAGAGTAGTGCTACAAATTGAAAGTAACCTTTTTAAAACATTATCATCGTTCGGTTTTGAAAACTTATGAGTAAGTTAAGATAAACTAGAATATTTGGGAAGGTTAGTACGATAGGCATGCACATTAGAAGAGAGGTGAGAATTTCTCAAGAGAGTGTCGAACTAATATGAATTGCATTGGCCTGTATCAATTTAAATACTTGCTTAACGTATTTTTAAAATCAAACACACTTTCGGGCTCTGCCCCTTTCTTTTCCTCTCTCTCTCTCTTGTATATATATATATGTATATTTTCAGGTGCCCAGCCACAGGGGCGTCTTGCTTAGGATCCCTTGAGAAGAATGAGCTGCAGCTTAGGTGGGAGTTGCAGGTCACTTGAGTAGACAGCTTCTGTTATTGACTCCACTCCTATTATTCTCATTTATTGGGCACGTGTCGCCCTTTTCATCATTTCATTTTTTGTTGGGATTTTGTATTTCTTTTATTTCTAGTTTTGTTCTATGGGATTTATTCAAAATGGATTTGTGGTTTTAGTTCCATTTGTTGACATTCGATTGACGAATGTATTATGTTATTTGGTTTATTGTGGTGTGATTCTTTATTGTAGAAATGTTGTTTTAAATTAACATAAATCTTTTTCTTTAATTAAAAATTGGAAAGTTTTGTATGGAAAATGTTTTGACACTTAGCTTAATTATTTAGGGTGTTAAATTGGAAAAATTATTTTTATCGACATTGATGCTGAGAATGAACCAACTGTTTACCTTGATTTAATTTAATAAAGGAGTGATCGCCCGGTATTTATTTAGGCGGGATGTCACATAAAGTATTTAGTTCATTAGAAATTTTCCCAATATTTAATCATCTTTTTGTTTCTTTTGAGAAATCATTTCAAGATTTAATAATTTTTCTGATTATTATTTGGCAATCTCGATCCCTGTGGATACGATCCCCATTTACCGGGTTACTACTTGAGCGACAGGCTTGCACTTGAGCCTAGAGTGAACGCACTTTTGAGACAAATTCTAAGTCGCGTCAAGTTTTTGGCGCCGTTGCCAGGGATCTAAATTGTTAAATTTTCAATAAAGTTATTTTTATCTACAAGTGATTTCCAAAAAAATAAATATATATATATATATATTCTCTTCTTTTGTGTGCTTATATGCAGAATTCATCTCCCACCCAAATTCACGAAAATCCTATTGCCGAAGAAAGTTCTGAAAATTCTGAGTCTTTGCCCTTTTGGGTTCCACCTCCTTCGCCTAATAATTCCATCACAAGTCGTTCATTGAGTCAAACCCGGAGTGAAAATTCTGAACCTTTGGATAGCGATATGTCGGATCATGGTAGTGTCGGTGTTGGTGCTGGAGAGGATGATATAACTTACCTTCCCATGAAAGATTTATTATTTCCGGAACGAACTGTTACCCCTGGTTGCATTTTACTCCCGTATAATGCCGGTTAGTTCCACTTTCGGAATGGTATGATCCAAATTCTTCCTACATTTCATGGGATGGATTCTGAAAAACCATATCTCCATATTCGAGAATTCGAAGATACATGTGAGACGTTTGGTGACCAAGCTTGTCCACAAGAAGTGATTCGGTTGAAGCTTTTCCCTTTTTCCTTAAAGGATAAAGCTAAAACTTGGTTATGGTCCCTATCCCCAAATTCTGTGTTATCCTGGAATGATATGCAATCCAAGTTTATATCAAAAAAATTTCCACAACACAAAACCAATTCTATTAAAGCCCAAATTCAAGCTTTTCGTCAAAATGAGAATGAGGCTTTTGATAAATGTTGGGAGAGATATCAGGAGTTAGTTAATGAATGCCCACATCATGGTTTTGAAAAGCATCATCTGATTTCATTTTTCCATCAAGGCCTTACTTTAGTGTCTAAACAACTTGTTCAAACCATGTGTTAGAGACCTTTTTGGGAGTTAAGTTCGAGCGATGCTGAGGCTCATTTGAAATATGTGGCAGAAACTACGCAAGCATGGGATACTTCTGATCCCAATAGTCAAAATAGAAATCGACAAGTGTCCAACTTGCCAGCTGCGTCCGGTATTTATCACTTGGACAAGGACACTTTGTTAGATCGAAAACTTGACCAAATGGAGAAGAATTTCAGAGATATGCTTGAAGTGCGATTGAGAGATGTGTCTGGACCCGTACAAGCCGAAAAGGAGAAAGTGTGTGCCATTTGTAATGCGGGTCATTCTACCAAAGGATGTCCTACTATTCCTGCATACAAGGTAATGTACACTGAACAGGTTGATGCAATAGGGGGTTTTCGCGGAAATTATAATGCCCAGCAAGGTAATGCATATAATCAATCGTGGAGGAATCCTGGGTATAGTTATGGACAACCCCAAGGTGGGATGGTTCCTAACCCACATATGACTTTACCACAATCTCCGCAATTTCTGCAAGTGGCTCCTCCAATGCCAAATCCTATGCAGGTACTGCCCCCTGGTCCTTATGTAGCTCCACCTAGGAGATCTCTTGAAGATAATTTCAATCAATTCATCCAATCCCAAAAAGAGAGAGATGCTAAATATGATTGAATGTTCGCTGAAATGCATACTAACATCTCTAGGTTGCAGTCTGTGGTGAACACTCAAGAGAAGGGTAAACTTCCAGCCCAAGGCCAAAGACCTCCTCTTCAAGGTCAATCCACAGTTGGCTCCACATCATCGGATTTGCAAGAACAATGTCAAGCTGTTACTACTCTTCGTAGTGGCCGCGTGATTGATCTATCACCAAAGCTTCCAAAGGTGAATGATGATGGAGTTGAACCCGAAATTCCTAAGAAATCTGAAAATTCCGAGTTTGAAGAACCTCCCTTAGAAAAGGAATTGAAAGATGAGGAAGTTGAACCTGAAATTCAAGTCAAGTTTCCAATCGTTGCTCCATTTCCTCAACGCTTAGAGCCACCCACAAAAGGGGCTTCGCGTACCGAGGTGTTGGATGTGTTGAAGCAAGTAAAATTGAACTTGTCGTTCCTTGATGCTATTCAACAAATTCCAGCATATGCTAAGGTTATCAAATATCTTTTGACTGTCAAATGACGGCTTAAGGTGAAGAAGAATGTTTTCTTGGCACAAAATGTGAGCTCGGTCCTTCTCGATGATCTTCCACCAAAATTCAAGGATCCAGGTGCACCTACAATTTCGTGCATCACAGGAGAAAAAAAGAGTGGAAAAATTGCTTGATTTAGGTGCGAGTGTAAACATCCTTCCATACTCCATCTATAAGCAGCTTGATTTAGGTGATTTAAAACCTACCCGAATCA
Organism: Sambucus nigra; assembly: GCA_949130495.1. NCBI lineage: Eukaryota > Viridiplantae > Streptophyta > Magnoliopsida > Dipsacales > Adoxaceae > Sambucus > Sambucus nigra. The sequence goes on along the minus strand of OX422218.1, from coordinate 24,677,248 downwards.
CTCTACAGTTATCTGATCGAACAGTGAAAGTTCCTCGTGGGGTTGTAGAAGACGTGATAGTTCAAGTGGACACGTTCTACTTTCCGGTCGATTTTGTCATTTGGGACACTGAGCCTGTTCCCCATACGAGAAATCATGTTCCAATAATTTTGGGCCGTCCATTCTTAGCTACTGCTAATGCGTTGATCAATACACGGAATGGCCAAATGCAACTTACTTTTGGAAACATGACTCTCGAGACCAATATTTCAAATGTCGCTATCCAATTGGGTGATGAGGATGAGATTCTTGAGGTTGATCTTATTGAAGAAGTGGTGGATGAGAACATTGAGAGAATTATAGGAGGAGATGCATTGGAAGTGTGTTTAGTGCAAAGTGGTGAGATAAAGAGTCCTTATACTGAGTTTGAGCGTGAGGTGGAGGAGTTTGAAACTTGGTTATAAGAGGAAGAGAGTTTTAAGAGTTTAAGAGATGTTGACTGGATTTCTAGGTATGAAGAATTGCCTCCGAGGGAGACAACCATGATTCCCTCTAAAAATAGATTTCCTAGTCTTGAGTTGAAGAAACTACCCTCTCATGTCAAATATGCCTTTTTAGGAGAAAATGATACATTTCCAGTTGTTGTGTCTTCCCGTCTAGAAAAAGGGCAGGAGGGTATGTTGTTGGATGTGTTGCGAAAGCATAGAAGTGCTTTTGGTTGGACTATAGAAGATTTGAAACGAATAAGTCCATTGATTTGTACCCATAAAATCCATCTTGAGGAAGAAGTGAAGCCCTCGCGGGAGATACAAAGGCGATTAAACCCAACCATGAAAGATGTAGTAAGAGCGCAAATAATCAAATTGCTAGATGCTGGGATTATCTATCCCATTTCGGATAGTAAATGGGTGAACCCAATTCAAGTCGTTCCAAAAAAATCAGGAATGACCGTGATTGAAAATGCTAAGGGAGAATTAATACCTCAACGCACCACCACCGGGTGGCGTGTTTGCATTGACTACCGAAAGCTCAATGCTGAAACTCGAAAAGATCATTTTCCCTTACCGTTCATCGATCAAGTGATTGAACGAGTGGCGGGCCATCCTTACTATTGTTTCCTAGATGGGTATTCCGGATATAATCAGATTGAAGTGGATGTACTTGATCAAGAAAAGACGACTTTTACATGTCCGTTTGGTACGTTTGCTTATAAACGTATGCCATTTGGGTTATGTAATGCACCAGAAACTTTTCAAAGGTGCATGTTAAGTCTCTTTAGCGACATGATTGAAAAAGGTCTTGAGGTGTTCATGGACGATTTCAGCGTTTTCGGTCCATCTTTTGACCAATGTTTAGCTAATCTTGAAAGAGTTCTATTCCGATGTGTGGAAAAAGACTTAGTCCTCAATTGGGAAAAATGCCATTTTATGGTTACCGAGGGCGTGGTTTTAGGTCACATAGTCTCATCTAGAGGAATTGAAGTTGATCGAGAAAAAATTGACGTAATAGCTGAGTTACCCCCGTGAAAATCACTTAAAGATGTGAGGTCCTTTCTAAGCCATGCTGGATTTTAAAGAAGGTTTATCAAAGACTTTAGCGCCATCGCTAGACCTTTGAGTAATCTTCTTATGAAAGACACTCCATTTGAGTGGAATAAATCATGTCAAGAAGCTTTTGATAAACTTAAAAGCATGCTTACTTCCGCACCTATCATGCAAGCTCCGGATTGGTCACTTCCCTTTGAGCTTATGTGTGATGCAAGTTATTACGCGATTGGGGCTGTTCTTGGATAGAGGAAAGACAAGAAAGCTCATGTTATTTACTATGCTAGCAGAACATTATCTGGCCCTCAGCTTAATTACTCTACTACAGAGAAAGAGTTACTAGCAGTTGTTTTTGCTCTCGACAAATTTCGCTCTTACATTGTTGGGTCGCCTATCATTTGCTTTACTGATCATTCGGGACTTAAATATCTCTTAAGCAAGAAAGATGCCAAACCCCGTCTAATCAGGTGGATCCTACTCTTACAAGAGTTTAATCTCTCGATTAAAGATAAGAAAGGAGTAGAAAACGTCGTCGCTGACCATTTGTCACGCCTCTCGTCCGACCTGCCTATAGATCCCATTCCCATAGACGAGTATTTTCCGGATGAAAATTTATTTGCTACTTCTTCTCTCCCTTGGTTTGCGGATTTAGTCAATTACCTTGTCAGTGGAGTTGTTCCATCTAATTGGAATCCGCAAGAGAGAAGAAAGTTCATTACATGGTCACGCATGTTCTTTTATGATGATCCATATTTGTTTAAGTATTGTGCTGATCAAATCATCCGGAGATGTGTACCCGATGAAGAAATCCAAGGGGTAATTCGATTATGTCATTCGGAAGCATGTGGAGGTCATTTTTCTAAAAATAAAACTGCTGCGAAAATCCTTCAAAGTGGTCTTTATTGGCCCACAATCTTCCGGGATGTGAGTGCTTTTTGTAAATCATGCGATAGATGCCAAAGAATGGGTGCTATTACTCGCCGTGACATGATGCCATTAACCCCAATTCTAGTATTGGAGTTGTTTGATTGTTGGGGTATTGATTTCATGGGCCCATTTCCACTTTCTTTTGGTTTTCTATACATCCTCGTTGCTGTAGATTACGTCTCCAAATGGGTTGAGGCGATAGCTACAAGGACGAATGATAGCAAAGTGGTGATAAAATTCATTCAAGAAAATATACTTTCTCGTTTTGGTATGCCTAAGGCCATAATCAGTGATAATGGAACTCATTTTTGCAATAGGCCTATGGAGAAACTAATGAGGAAGTATGGAATTGTCCATAAAGTTGGAACAACTTATCACCCTCAATCGAATGGCCAAGCCGAGCTTGGTAATCGAGAAATCAAAAATATCTTGGAAAAGACGGTCGATCCTAATAGGAAAGATTGGTCTCTCAGATTGAATGATGTGCTCTGGGCTTATAGAACCGCATATAAGAATCCCCTTGGGATGTCCCCATTTCAATTTGTGTATGGAAAATCTTGTCATCTTCCGGTTGAGATCGAACACAAAGCGTATTGGGCTATCAAAAGGGTGAACTTCAATATGGATAACGCCGGTGAAACAAGGAAACTTCAGTTGAATGAGTTGGAAGAAATACACAATGATGCGTATGAAAGTACTAAAATATCCAAGGACCGAATGAAACTAGCTCATGACGGAATCATTCGTAAGAAAGAGTTTCATTCGGGACAAAAAGTACTTCTCTACAACTCAAGGTTGCACTTGTTTCCCGGAAAATTGCGGTCAAGATGGTCAGGTCCATTCATTGTGAAAGAGGTATTTCCCCATGGAGCGATTGAACTCAAAGATGAGAAAGGGGAAAACACCTTTAAAGTTAATGGGCATCGTCTCAAGCCCTATTTGGAAGCAATTTTCAAAGAAGCCGACATAATCTGGCTGTCGAACCCCATTGATGGGGACTGACTGAACAAAGAGAGGTGAGGTCGTCGCACCCCCGACGCGTATGGGGTGATTTTTGTTGTATTTTTGAGTCATGTATAAGTGTTATATAGTGTCTTGTTGCATTTAGAGTAATTAGTTCAAATATTGTTATTTTTTTGTATGCTTGGTTCTAACATGTTTTGTAGATTCAATGGACTCGCACTCATCGGGGATCCCTCCATTTGGGTAATATCTTTCTTTTCCTCTCTTTATGTTGTCTTCTTGATTCACATTGAGGACAATGCAACATTTAAGTTAGGGGGTGTGGGATATTCTTCCCATTTATTGTTTAGATTCATTGATTAGATCACATGTTCTTTCCAAGTGTGTATTTTAGAAAATTTCAAAAAAAAAAATTTGAAAAATGTTGAAAAACCAAAAATATTTTTGTTCAAAATAAATAAAAATTGGAATTTAAATTTTTCAAAAACATCACCTTTATTCTATTTAAAGTCTCAAATTGTTAAATCTCAATTGCACTAAGCCAAAATTGACCGAAGATGGAAATTGAAAGAAAATTGACGACTTAACGAATAAGTGTGGAGATTAGTCAAACCCGGTGAGATTGCGAGCCTATCGATATTTATGAGTTTTTAAATCAATCCGAGTTTATGACTAACTCAAAGTTCTTTTCAGCGTTTTAATAAGTCGTCGATGATCTCCATCCTTTGTTTTGATCGGTTATGGGAAATGTGTGAAATGTTGTCTCGAAATTCGTGCTAAATGTATCTCTAAACTTAATTAATCTCGAGATGCATATGGTAATGTGATTAGCAATTTTGACAATGAAGTAGGCCCTAGTTTGTTACCCAAAAATATTAGCCATAAAAAGTTGTGAAAAATTATCCCTTTGCAACCCAAATTGAGATTATAAAATATTTTCCTTTCGTTTGATAACGCGAAAAACCCAAATGGCCCGGAATTGTGAAAATTGAGAAAATTCATCAATTAAGTCCAAATTGTGCAATAAAAAGGGGTAAGAGAAACATAGAAAAAAAAATGCTCAAAAAAAAAATAGTGAGAGAAAAAAAAAATAGAAAAAGAAAGAGAAAAATGAGTAAATGCCCGAAAAAGCACTAATGGACGTCATAAAGATATTTTCCAACTCCGAACATTCCATCCATTCCCATTTTTCCCCTTTACACCTTATAACCCAAAAAGTCCTAACCGAGTCCGAATGGCGAAATTAATTACTGCATCGAGAGCTAAGACATGAAAAGATAATATGAGAGATTAAATGGTGTGAACTAGAGGTGATGTTCCCATTTCCTAATAACTGTACTCCGATGATGAGATCTTTTCACCATATATTTCCTTCTTTTCAAATTTGTATGCATGAATTTGTGTCCATTATATTTACTCTTTATATCATGCATACCGAGAGAAAATAGCCACAATTCGAGTGAGTCGTTTGTGAGTGCATCCATAAGAATTTGAATCAAAACGAATTTTCGAAAAGTAACGTAATGCTCAATCGATGGAAATTTGAGGTCTAATTTTTTGCTTTACACACACACACTATGGTTTGAGACAGTGAATATGAGTTGATGGTGATTATTTTTCGAAAAGTTTAAATTGTACAATTTTTAAGTATTTTGATATTTATTTGAGTCAATAAAGAATTTTGTGGGTAAATTCACTGCAAACCCTCACGAGACAGAACTCGTCCTACTAGGGTAACCTAGGGGTTTAAAGGCTTATTGCATACGCTAAATGCAATCGCTTGCCTGCGAAAGTGGAATTTTATTTTAATAAAAGAATTTTCAAGAGTAGAATTTTGGCTAATTTCATTTACATTGCTCGGGACGCGCAAAGTTTTAAGTTAGGGGATGTGATTAGGCACATATTCTTCACATTTATCCCCTTAATTTCGGTATTTTTATGATCTTGTGCAGTGTATTTATCTTGGATTTGTCTCTTACTTATGCTACTAACCTTTTTTGGCAAGTATTTCGTGTTTTGTGTATTTCTCATGTGTTTTACAGGTATTTCATGCAAGTTGGTGCGAAGGAGAACTCAAAACAGTGAAAGAAACCAATAAATGAAGAGTTGAAGGGAATTTTCGTAATTTTCAACCTTAGTATGGAGGTGGGGCAAACTAGAAAGTTGAAGAGCTCTAAATTACAAGAATACTGGAAAAAACGGCACCTCAATCCGAGCTACGGTGAAGAAGTTACGATGTTTTGAAGTTGCGCGATAATGAAGAGTCTGGATGTGCGGATTTCTGTCATTAATTATTCAGATTTTATGGTGATTGGTTGGCAAAAACTTGTTCCACAAGCGAAATTTGATGCCAAATTCGTGCAACTTGGTGCTATAAAAGACCAAGCCCTACCTCATTTTCAAGAGGAGTTGAATTCTAGAGAGAGGGAGTCAAATTCTAGAGAGTATAATAGAATTTTAGAGAGAGAATTAGATTTTAGAGAGTCTTTTTGCAAGTTTGCAAAAGAAGAATTTTTCTTGATTCAAGTTCATCTCTTTTCCCTATTGCTGAATTCAAGTAAAATCTTTCTATTTTCTAGTTTTATTATTTGCAATTTACTTACAATGCCTTGTGGATCCATATTTTTACATATGAATTTGTTCGTTAATCAAATCATGAGTAGCTAAATTCCAAAGGGTTGGGGTACATGAACTCAATCCAAGGCAAATTATTTATGTAGAAAACAGATGTTAAATTAAAATATTGATTGAATCGTGAAAGAAACTCATACAAACATTGTCAATCTTTTAATCTCTCTTGCCCTAGGTACTTGAGATGTTTAAGAACGCTTTGCGAGTATGATTTATCATTCACCGCTTTATAGTTACCTTTGATTTCATATGGTGCGGGCTTGAACCTCATATACGTAATGCTTAGAATCTATAAAGACTGGATCTAGTCAATAGTTTTAATTTACAATTCTAGTATTCTATAGGATAATTTGTTAAGGATTGAGGGATTGTACCCTACCCTATTTTCTCCCATTTGTCAGATCTAAATCTATTTGCAAATTTTCAGTCTGTTTCTCTTAAGTAAAGTTTTTAGTTCATTAGAAATTTTCCCAATCTTTAATCATCTTTTTGTTTCTTTTGAGAAATCATTTCAAGATTTAATAATTTTTCTGATTATTATTTGGCAATCTCGATCCCTGTGGATACGATCCCGATTTACCGGGTTACTACTTGAGCGACAGGCTTGCACTTGAGCCTAGAGTGAACGCACTTTTGAGACAAATTCTAAGTCGCGTTAGTTAGGTAGAATCTAAAAGAGACAGAGAGATGTGTGGTACAAAATGGAATTGTTTAAACTTCAGAAACACTCGTTTTAATGTTAATTTTAGCCTTACACGTGTTGCTGTTATACCAGTTAGATTTGTGTTTGTTTACACTCACAGTTTTAAGAATTAATCATGGTTGTTTAGTTGTTGTCAATCTATGGCCTGCATGTATTTGTATCAATCCTTGGGATGCCTGAGTGGACCAATGAATGCACGTTTAAATGCGGTGTGTTCTCAACCCTAAGATTTACATTGTTTAAGACATAATCAATCTCAGTCGCAATTTTTCCTCTATCTTCCCGACCCTTCCATCCAATAGTATAAATAGATGCCATAGGATTAACGTTTACAATCTTTTGATCACCTCAGAGCTGAGAGTAAAAAAAGAGAAGATAGAGAGAAAAATAAAGTGAGAGAAATTAGAAATCGTACCTAAACCCTAGAAAATTTTCTTCAAAAAATTTACCCTATGAGTTTAAGAGTTGTCCTATGAGTTTAAAAATTTACCCTATGAGTTTAAGGGGTGGGGTGGGGTGGGGTGTGTGTGTGTGTGGTGGTGTGTGGTGGTGGAGGGGGGCAGGGGGTGGGTGGGGTGGGGTGGGGTGTGTGTGTGTGTGGTGGTGTGTGGTGGGGGAGGGGGTGGTGGAGGGGTGGGGTGGGGTGGGAAATCATATGAAATGAATTCAAATTATTGTTGTAGCACTAAGGGAATAAATGAAAATGAATTGGAACTATTGTCTTTTCAACCATCCAATAAAAGTTTTCCTTCATGGAATGTTAGAATTGTTTCTAGGATAATAATCCTACTATAAGATATCAATTCAAATAAAGTCTTAATAACCTAACCAAAAGAAATAAAATAAAATATCAAATAAATTATCATCCACCTCATGGACATTCCCTACCAATCATCTTAAGATAATTTTATCCTTATAAAGATAAATACCTTTGATTGCAAAGCATGCACTTGTATTATTATTATACAACATGTATTATTTCGACGTGTAATTCTAAAATCTCACCTAGTTTTGTATACTATTTTTAAAATCATACTATCAATTCACGAGACACTAAACAAGAAAGAGGACATATTAATTTGGAAATGCTTGTTTTTCTTTCTAGAGACCCGTGTCGTCAAAACTTGGTAGTGTTCGAGTGTGTTTTTATCACTAAATTATTATTTCACTAACAAATACTCCTTATATCCTAGATTAAGAGTCCATATTTAATTTTTGTACTTACTAATAATACACTTAATCAATGGCTAGGATTAACCCTTATTCACTATTATGAAATTTGGTTAATTGATTATTTAAAAAAAAAAGCAAAAGTAGACTAACATATATACACAACACTAAAAGTAGACATCAATTTTATAAATAATTGATATTTTCATTCAAAATAAATATTTCATTCAAAATAAATATTTCATTCAAAAATATTGGATAATAATTGATATTTTCATTTAAATTGATAATAATTTTATTCATGAAATTAATTCAACTAGGTAAAACCCATGATAATGAAATTTATGCTACAATTATCTCATGTCATAATTTTATGTAGTTGTCACGGTCACGGTCGTGGTTGGGGGAGGGGGTGGGGGTGGGGTGGGTAGGGGTGGTGTGTGTGTGTGTGTGTGTGTGTGCGTGTGGCGGAACATTGATAATAACTTACACATACGTTATAATATAGACGAAACATTTTTTATCTGTACTAATAACATTTTTTTTATCTGTACTAATAACATTTTTTTTACAGCAAAAATGTCCCCTTCAGATGTTAGGGCGAAGATGATGATGCTGTTTATGATGATGTCGTCGTCTGGGTTCGGTGGTAGCGGAGGTGACGAGGGCTCCTCCTCCCCTAGGCGCCCCAAATATGGAAAATTTGGGATTACCGTCGAAAACAAGTCGGAGCTTTTAGCGAGATCCCTCGAGCTGCTAAAGACGGTCATCGGCCCGGGGTTTATGATTTGGAAGGAGGTGCCGTATGAGCTCAAGTTAGCTGTTTGGGCGGCACTACAGGTAATATTTATATGAATATTTCAATTTCAATTTATATTTATATTTATATTTATATTTATATATTTATATTTTTATTTATATTTATATTTATATTTATTCGCAACTAACATTGTATTTGTTGGACATGAACAATTCAACTTGGATCCAAAGCTACTCGATTCCGTCTTCGAGCAGTTGAGGGAGCAACACAAGACGTGGAAAAAAAATATGCGGACACGGTACTTTGGAAAAACACGAGAGACCATTTTACAATGGCGCGGATCCGTCCCGCCCAAGGAGCCGATCTCATTGGCACAATGGCAAAAGTTCATTGACAATGAGATCGAGGATCGACAATTGGCATCTCGCCAATCGGGGAGGGAAAATCGGGCTAAAAAGATGGACGTGAACTACTCCGGTCGGACCTCTTACGCTGAGGTGGAGCATAGGATGAAGGTAATATTTCATTTATCTAAACTACAGAAATATATTATTGGATATTATTGGATATTTAATTTAGGCTCGATACTTATGTGGCTCTTTGGACGAAGAAGGGGAAGGACAAGGAGGTTTCCCCGAGCGTCGCGGCCACGATTGTAAGTAATCCGACAGTTTAATTATTGTTAATTACGTTATAATTTTTTAGTTTACTAATCATGTGCTTTTTGTCATTTCAGGCAAAGCTTAAGGAAGTGCATGAGTCGCAGTCTGATGCCGACAAGGCATCTTTGTCCACAGAAGAACTCAGCCAAGTGCTTGGCTCTGATCGCAAGGGGAGGACAAGGGGAGTGAGCTCGCGGGTGACCAAATCTAGGATCATCGGATTGGAGACGAGCGACACCGGGTTGGCTCGAACGGTGGATTCACACGACGCGAAGCTGTCCCGTTTGGAGGCGACGGTCCAAGATATGTACGCATTCATGAAGCGTACATTGGGTGGAGACCGTAAAGAGAAAGGTAAAGGGAAAGGGAAGGAGAAGGCGGTGGAGGAGGAGGTGCGGGAGGACGAGGAGGTGCGGGAGGACGAGGCGCAGGATGACGAGGATGTGGACCTCCTCAGTTTTATCTAAGACATGTAGTAACATTATTTTTAAGTTTGTCCATTTTAATTATATTTGGATTATATCGTCATGTATATTATTTTTACTTTGAAGATTTGGATTATACTGTCATGAATATATATTTTCATTATCTTTAGTTTGTGTTGGATATATGATGTTTGGAACAGATACAACGTTGCTATAATAGGTACAAATATACTGCTGGGCAGTGGCGGTGGCCATACTGCCCATCAGATTTTTTTTAAATTCTGCCCAGAATTGTCACGGTCATTGATCGTGACAATTATTTTACTAAGGGTCACGGCTTTGTCACGATTATAAACCGTGACAAACGTGTCAAGGTCAATGACCGTGACACAAAACGCGAGTTTTGTGTCAAGGTCAATGACCGTGACACGACCGTGACAAAAAAAGTTGTCTCGCCTCGAAATGTCACGGTCATTGACCTTGACAAGGTGAATTTGTCAAGGTCAATGACCTTGACAAATGGGCAGATTTGGTGTAGTGAAAATATCGTAGGATAGAGTGCCACTCATGTATTTGATGATACTGTTAAGTGCGAGCAACTAAGACTCTTTTAGGGATGCTTGGTGATGCGCACACAAAATCCAACACTAAAGGCAATGTCGGGACAACGGGAGGTCAAGTAGAGAAGACTACTTATCATGCTCCTATAAATATTTTTCTCTACGTCCTTACCTACCTTTGCTAAGCTTAGTCGATGTACTCATAGGGGTGCGTGAGTTCTTAGCAGAGTCTAAGCAAAACTTCTTCACTAGGTTCCAAACATATTTGGATTGAGATTTAAATATCCCATCCCCAAGTTGACGCACTTGGAGACCTAAGTAGAACTGAAGCTCACTAACCATGCTCATCTCAATCTCACTCTTCATCTCCTCCTCAAATGTGTGAGCATTCTGGGAATATATGGATCTAAATACTATGTCATCTACATAGACTTAGGAAACCCATATAGCACCACTCTCTCCTCACAAATAATGTCTTATCCACTCCCTCTCTCTTGAATTCATGAGATAAAAGATAATAAGTGAGCCTCTCTTACCAATAATAGGGTGATTAATTCAAATCATATAAGGCCTTCTTATAATAAATTACGTGTCCCAAGTTCTTTAGTTCTTCAAACCCTTTTGGTTATTCCACATAAACTTCCTCCTATAGAATTCCATTAAGCAAGGCACTATTGACATCCATTTAGTATAACTTGAATCATAGATGACATGCTATGGATAATAGAAAGACGAAGGACTCAAGCCTAATAGTTGGTGTAATTATCTTGTCAAAGTCTAAACCCTCAATCTGTGTGTAGCCTTGAGTGACAAAATTAACCTTATTGTAAACTATGGTTCCATTCTCATCTATATTATTCTTGTAAGTACACATTAATCTCACTAGGTTAAGGGACTAACTCCCAATCTTTCTTTCTAAACTGAAGCAACTCACCTTGCATAACGAATATCCGATGCTCATCTTTGAGTGCTTCTTTCACATTCTTGTGCTCTACTAAGGAAGTGTAGAAAAAGTAGCTAACCTCATTCTTAAGCTGAACATGAGTCTTAACACCTAATACGGGATCACCAAGTATAGCAGAAGGGTCATGATTCTTTCAAACCCAAGTACGTGGATCCTTTAAATCAAGCACGAGGTCCACTGGGGCTGTATGAAGAACAATGAGATCGTCACCGAGGTGCATCTTTCTCACAATTGAGGTCAGGGCTAACATATGTAGGTGGATCGTCATCTCTAATACTGATGTTTATTGACTCCATATAACCTTAGACCTTGCAAGGTTAAAAACCCTATAAGCCCTACACGATGATGAATAATTTAAAAATATCCCCTCATCGGTTAGGGAGTCAAACTTTCCTAATTGTTTAATATCTCACCAAAATATAGCAAGGATTACCAAAAAATAAAAAAATATGATAAGTTGGGTTTCTTCCCTATCCACCACTAATATGGTGTGTGTAACGTGTGTAGATGATGATACTCCCTATTCACCGTATGACATGTGGTATTAATCGCCTTCACCTAAAAATGTCTACGAACTTTTTTCCTAAGAATCATGGATATATCCATCTCTTGTATCGTCCTATTCTTCCTCTTAGCAATACCATTTTATTGAGGAGTGCGAACGATAAAAAACTTGTGTTTGATGCCCACTCCATCATAATAGCTATCCACTATGGCTTCTTTGAATTCAGTGTTGTTGTCTCTACACATCTAATTAATAGTAGCGTCATGTTGGTTTTATAGGACATGCCACTTGGTTGTTAGGAACTCAACCGCATCATACTTTTCTATAAGTAACCCCTCAATCGAAAATCTCAAAAAGTAATCAACCATCACGAGAATGTATCTCTTACCACCAGTGCTCTCCGTACAAGTAAGATCCTCTCTGGTCTTTAATCTCTTGTCCAACTTGCCAAGAGTTTGGATCTCATTTTCTCCTCATGGAAAGTGTATATCTGATCTATTTGTCATATAAATCACGTAGATTTGCTTAACATAATTTCTTTTTTCAAGAAATCCTTATTTGTTGTTTTTTTTGTTTCAAAAGTTTTTCTAAACCTATTACCAACAAATCTTTTTTCTGTTTCAAGTTTTGAGAAAAACTGACTTCTATTTAGTTGAAGATCTTGAGACGTTTGTGCTTTCAAAGTTTATATTTCACGTTTTATGAGATAGAAGTGTATATAAATAAAAAGAAAACATATAAGACCTTGTCTATTTAAAAAGGCAAGGTTGTTACTTGATCTGTGGTAAAGAATAAAGATCAGAAGTCTAACATTTTCAACAAATTGAGATTCAAAAATCCAAATTGATATTGGACAATATCTTTAATTTGTTAGAAAACTTGTTTGTATAAGAGAGAGAGAGAGAGAGTGTATGTGTGTGTGTATGTGTGTGCGCGCACGTGTGTATGTGTTAGGCACTTAACCACTTACACTTTTAACTCTACAACACTAAAGAAGTGTTGGTAGAGAGTTTTTGACTTTTAGAGTCAATGTAAAGCTAAAGTATGAGGAGTTACAAAGCTGGGAGAACAACTACAACATCAGAGCCTTCAGAGAAGATAGAATTACCTAATGGTGTTAGTAAAAATTCTTGACTTAGATTAGGTTTGATCGTGTGTTTAGGTTATTATATAGCTTGTAATATGTTTACTCTATTTTAGTGAATTTTTCTTTTGAGATGTAGACACCTCCGTGGATATTTTCCCAATTGGGTGGGGATTTACCACGTTAAAATCTTGTATTCTTCCATGTTTAATCTTCCTCTCATCCCCTTCTAATTGTGTCCTGATTTAGAATTCGTTTAGTTTTGTTTTTCAAATCCTGGTCACCTAACTGAAATATCTCATTCATAACTTTTTATACACATCTTGTGTTAGTATTTTTTTTTGTAAAAAAAAAAGGAGTTTCTTAAAAAAAACTTTTCAGAGCCATTTAAATTGTCTTAAACCTTTTAAACAACTTAAGTGGCATTATGTTTTTCATTCCCTATGCGCGATTCTAACTTACGGTTCACATTATACGATCATTTAAAAAAAAACTATCCCAGACAACCGAATGGCAACCTGAGGACCCTGCCTATTGCCAGTGTGTCTAGGGATCTATATCAATAGGAAGGTCCAGGACCTATTGATCGTCACCCCCCTTGGCCCTATAAATATATATCATGACCTCACTTTGAAAGGCAACCCTGAACATCTCTCTCAACAATTCAGATATTTTCTCTTCCGAAAAACCAATTTCCCACATTCTATTGCATCCTTTTCATACTTTGTTTAGTAAATTTCCCACACCTATTCATAACACCTTGAATATCAGCGTATCTACACTCAAGACCCATTTCAAATATCATAAGGAGATCCAATTCTTCATCATTTTCTCTAAATTCTCTTATTTTAGTATTTTTTTTATTTCAACTTTATCAATTTATTTCATTACGTCACATACATTAATCTCAAACCTTTATTAGTAGTATTTGCACATACTCTATTTTCATAAAAAAACTAAAAACAAGAAAAACAGTGTTTACCTATAAATTCCAAAAGAGGGATTCTCACTACACATTCTTACACTTAAAACACGTTTATCTCTACACACATATAAAGAAAATCCCCCATTTGGATTTATGGGTTAAACCCCACCCTATGTTATCTTCGAACTACATGGACTTTGATGCCCCTTAGGCTACTTAAACGTCTAAGGGTAGATATCGAGAATTGAGGATGTCATATTCTTGCGTGCTTCTGTCATGTCCAAAGTATGCATTCATTCTTCCATAAAGACGTGGGATTCAACAAACACATACATTATATTTTGACTTATTATTTTTTGGGAACATTCCTAAGGCTGAGTTCACTTCGTTCTTTTTTCATGATACGAGTTGAACGATTCCATTCTCCACCTATATTATGAATACAAGAACGCACTTCATGGAGTCGAAAAGGAGGAGATTAATACATTCCCATGAGAGACTGAAAGGCGGGATGAGTGCCAAACACCTTCCCATTTCATAACTTAATGCCTAGACCTATGAACTAGTTAGTGTTACAAGCATCAGTATCACCATTGATGTCGTTCTCTCGAGCCGACAACATTTCTTTTACTTATTTATGCAAAATAGGCAGGCGACTCTATCTCTGGATATCATTCCACTTTGATGATGATCGAGCATCCCGAGAAAGGGTTCAATCTCGTGCGTAAGCCAAAGGGAACCCCTATAAATCCCCCTTTAGATGAACACAACATCCTTTGACCTAAGAAGGAAAAATTGGTCTTTCATAATCTTGATTGGTCATAACTAGTGTATTTTGTCTGCGGCATTCAACATTAGCCCAATACAGTTGAATTTAGCTTACTTTGACCTTATTCAACCTAAGATGGTCAAATTATTCTCTTGCAATCGTAATAGACCATTAGAGATCAAATTAGTCTACGATGACTAACCAGTGCCTATGACAGTTGAATCTAACCTACTTCTGTCTCTTTTGACCTAAGACGATCAAATTGGTCTCTTACGACCATATTTAACCATTAATGGTCAAGTTAATCTTTGATGACTTACACTATCCTAAGATGGTTGAATTGAGCCAATTTTGGCCTCATTTGACCTAAGATTGTCAAATTAGATCTTACGATCATAATTGATTATTGAAGGTCAAGTTAGACTACAACGATAAATATTGGCCTAAGATTCCTAAATCCATCCTACTTTAGCCTCATTCTACCTAAGATGGTGAAATTGATCTCTTACGATCAAAATCTACCATAAACGATTAAGTTGTTATACGGTGACCATCATTAGCCTATGATAGCTAAATTCGATCTACTTTGGCCTTATTCGACAGAAGATGTTAAAATTAATCTTTTACATTCATAATTGATCATTAACGGTGAAGTTGGTCTACGATTACCAACATTAGCCTAAGATGGCTAAAATCGACCTAAGATGGTCAACAAGATCTCTTACAATCATAACTTATCATAAATATTCTAATTGATCTATAAAAACCAAACTTTGCCTAAGATGGATAAAATCAGCCTACGATAGCCTCATTGGATCTACAACGGCCTCATTTAACCTACGATGGCCTCATTCGACCTAAGATGATAAAATTGATCTCTTATGATCATTATTGACCAAAAATAGTGTAGTTGGTATATGATTAGCATCATGAGCCAAAGATGGTTGAATTCAGTGTACTTCAACATCATTGGGCCTGTGATTGACAAATTTATCTCTTATGATCATAATTCACCAATCACAATCAAGTTTGTATATGATGATCAACATAAGAGGACAAAATTTCATTTACTTTGTCCTCGTTCGACCTAAAATAGTCAAATTGATTTCTTATGATCAATATTGATCATTAATGGTTGACTTTATTTATGATGACCAACATTAGACTAAGACATTTGAATTCAACCTACTTCTGCATCATCCGACCTTAGATAAGAAATTTATCTATCTTGATTATCTTTGACAATTAACTACCAAGTTGCTTTGCATTGACAAACATTATCCTAGCACAACTGAATTCGACCAACTTCGATCTCATTCGACCTAAGATGACAAAATTGATGTCTTCTAATCATAATTTATCGTTAACGGTCAAGTGGGTATATAACAACCCACATTAGCAAAAGATGGCTAAATTTGATATACTTCTACCTCATTTGACATAACATGGTCAAATTCATCTATTACGATTATAATTAATCATCAATGGTGAAGTTGGTCTACAATAACCAATATTATCTTGAGACATATAAAATTGGCATACAACGACCTCATTTCACCTAAGATGGTAAAATTGATATCTTACAAACATTATTGACCAAAAATGGTGAAGTTAGTCTACGATGGACAATATTAGCCATGATGGTTAAAATCAACCTACAATGGCCTCATTCAACCTAAGGTGGCTAAATTGATCTCTTACGGCCATAGTTAACCATAAATGATCAAATTAGTACACGATAACAAGCATTATATAAGAAGGACTGACTTCGGCCTACTTCGACTTCATTTGACATAAGATTGACAAATTTAAACATTACGATCATTATTGACCATTAAAAGTCAAATTTGTATACAACGACCAACGTCAACCTAAGATGGTTTGATTCGACTGAGTTTGCCCCCATTTGACAAAAGAAGGTCAAATGGATCTCTTACGGTCATAATTGAGCATTAAAGGACAAGTTGGTCTACGACAACCAACACTAGCCTGACACGCCCGAATTCATTACACTTCTGTCTTATTCGACCAAAGATGGCAAAATTAATATCTTACAATCTTAATTTCTCATTAATGGTCAAGTGGCTCTACGATGACCAACAGTAGCCTGATATGGCTAAATTTGATCTACTTCAGCTTCATTTGATATAAGATGGCCAATTTCACTTCTTACTATCATAATTGATCATTAACAATGAATTGGTCTACAATGGCCAACATTAGCCTAAGACAACTAAAATTGGCGTATGATGACCTCATTTGACATAAGATGATGAAATTGATATATTACGATCATAATTAACCATAAACGATGAAGTTGGTCTACCACGACCATTGTTATCCAGGATGGCTAAAATCGGCCTATTATTACCTCATTCGACCTAAGATAGTCACATTTATCTCTTAAGATAATAATTAACAATAAATGATTAAATTGGTCATCGATAACAAACATTAGTTAAGGATGGTTGAATTCAGCCTCCTTCAGCCTCATTTGACCTAAGATTGATAAATCCATACCTTACAACCATAATTGACTATTAAAGATCAAACTTATATACGACGACTAACTTCAGCCTAAGATGGAAAATTTCAAACTAGTTTGCCCTCATTTTAACTAAGAATGTCAAATTGATATATTGCGATCATAATTGAGCGTTAATGGTTAAGTTAGACTTTGTCAAAAAACATTAGCCTAAGATGTCTGAATTCATCCTTTTGCAGCCTCAATCTACCCAAAATGGTGAAATTAATCTCTTACGATCAAAATCAACCATAAATGGTCAAGTTATTATTCCCTGACACCATTAGTCCGAGATGACTAAATTTGTTCTACTTCATCCCCATTCGACATAAGATGGTCAAATTCATTTCTTACATTCATAATTGATCATTAACGGTGAAGTTGGCCTGTAATGACCAACATTAGCCTAAGATGGCTAAAACTGACATAAGATTGTTAAATTGATCTCTTATGATCTTAATTGACCATAAAAGGTCTAGTTGGTCTACAATAACAAACATTAGCCTAAGATGGTTAAGACCGGCCTATGATGGCTTCATTGGACCTACAATGTCACCATTCGACCTAAGATGGTCATATGATCTGTAATGATCATAATTGACCATAAATGGTCAAGTTGGTCTACGATTACCAACATTAGCCTAAGACATTTAAATTTAACCAATTTCAGCATCATTCAACTTATGATTAACAGATTTATCTCTTACGATTATAATGAAACATTAATGATTAAGTTGGTCTACAATGACCAATATTAGCCTAAGACGATATAATCCATCCTAGTTTGGCCTCATTCGACATAAGATGGTCAAATTGATTTCTTATGATCATTATTGACCATTAATGGTCAAGATGGTCTACGATGAAAAGAATTGGCCTAAGATAATTTGATATAACATACTTCTGCCTCATGTGATGCAAGACAATTAAATTGGTATCTTTCGATCATATATGATCATTAATGGTCAAGTTTCTTTGCGATAACCAACACTAGCCTAACATGGGTGAAGTCAGTGTACTTCAGGCTCATTCGACCTAAGATTCTCAAATTGGTCTCTTATGATCACAATTGTCGATTAATGGTCCACTTGGTCTATAAAGACCACTATTAGCCTAAGATGGATAAATTTGATCTACTCTAGCCTCATTCAACGTAGAATGGTCCAATTCATCTCTTATAATCATTATTGATCATTAATAGTGAAGTTCGTCAATGACGACCAACATTACCCGATTACAACAAAAATTGGCCTACGATGGCCTCATTCGACCTAATATTATCAAATTGATATCTTACGGTCATAGTGGAACATAAATGGTCAAGTTGGTCTACGATGACCAACATTAGCCAGGATGGTTTAAATAGGCATACGACAACTCATTCGACCTAATATTGTCAAATTGGTCAACGATAACAAACATTTTCTAAGGATAACTAATTTCAGCCTCATTTGACCTAAAATTGAACATTAATACCTGACGGTCATAATTGACCATTATTTGTCAAATTGATATATGACAACTAACTTCTGAATGAAATGGCTAAATTCGACCTACTTTTTCCTCATTTTACCTCAGAAGGTCAAATTCATCTCTTAGAATGATAATTGAGCGTGAAAGGTCATGTTGGTCTACGATGACCAATGCCAGCCTAATATGGTAGAATTTAGCCTACTTAGGCATCATTCAACCTAAGATGGAAAAATTGATATGTTATAATCATTATTGACCATAAATGGCCAATTTTGTCTACGATGCTTAACATTTGCCCAAGATAGATGAATTCGGCCTACTTCGACCTCATTCGACCTAAGATGGTCAAATTGATCTCTTACGATTATAATTGAACATTAACTATCAAGTTAGTCTACGATAACTAACATTAGCATATGTTAGTAGAATTCAACTTAGCTCTGCCTTATTCGACCTAAGATGGTCAAATTAGTCTCTTACCCAAATATAAGCTTGTCATCAACATATAAGAAAATGATGACACCACCACCATTGTCAAAGTTACTATAGATGCATTTGTCGGCATCATTTACTTTAAAATCATGGGAAATTATTATCTTATCAAATTTTTCCAGACATTTCATATGAGATTGTCTAAGGCCATAAAGAGATTTAACTAGTTTGTACACTTTCCTTTCTTGGGCAGGAAAAACAAACACTTTAGGGTGTTCCATATAAATGTGTTCTTCTAAATAACCATTCAGAAAAGTCATTTTTATATACATTTGATGAATCACTAAATTGTGAATAGAAGCAAGAGATATTAAAATCTTAATAGAAGTTATACGTGCAACGGGTTCATATGTGTCAAAATAATCAATTATATATTTATCTTTATAACCTATAGCAACTAATCTTGCTTTAAATTTATTTATTAAATTATCAGGTTTTTATTTTATCTTCAATATCCAATGGGGGGGGGGGGGGGGGATATCTTCAATAACCCATGTTTTATTTAACAAAATTGAGTTAATTTGATCATTGATTGCATGTTTCCAAAAGATAGAATCCATAGATGTTATTGCTTCATAAAATGTATTCGGTTAATCTTCCACATTACGAGCAAATTTGATTTTGATTTAGTTTCATTCTTTGTCTCATACTTCTCCTTGATTCAACGTTGTCCGTTGATTTCAAAGGTTATATTGGTTGTGATGTAACATTAAAAGGTGAGTCATAAATAGTCAAATTATTATTTTCCAATCCTTGATTAAAAGTACTTGACATTGATAAATGTTCAAAAAATTACACATCCATCGACTTAATAATTTTTTTGTTTTAAGATACAAAAATATTTAAGTCGTACGATTATTAGACTATCTGATAAAAATATTTGTAAGTCCTAATTTAGAACTTGGGTCTCTTAGTTTCAAGTTTTCTACCATAATTCATATGGTGTGATATCTTTATTTTTCAATGGAACACTTTTTACAGTATATCATGTTGATAAAACTGTATCATCCCAAGTAGACTAAGGCAACCCAAAACTAATTAACATTTCATTTATTATTTCAACCAAAGTCCTATTTTTCTTTCCGTTGTTCCATTTTGTTATGGTGTGTATGGTCCCGTAACAAAATGGATTATTCCATGATTATGAAAAAATTAAATAAACTCGTTTAGGAAGTATTCACCACCTTTATCAGATCGTAAGATTTTAATTTTTTATATTTTATTAAGATTCAAATTCTCCTTTAAAGATAAGAAATTTCTCGAATACATCGTCTTTACTTTTAAGTAAATATGTATATGCATATTAATTCTCTTGTTCGAAATATTGGTTATATGGGTGGTATTTTTAATTCTTGTGGGGAGATTTGGATTCTTTGGAGATATTCTTGTGAGATTAATCTTGTTCGAGACATGGACCAAATTCTTTTTATTCTGTTCATTTTCTGAATTTCCCTAAACCTTATCTTTTCTCTTGTGTTTATGCTAAATGCAATTGAGAAGATAGAAAACCTCTTTGGGATGAAATTTCAACCATTGCTTCTCCTGGTTTTGAATCTTAGGTTTTAGGTGGTCATTTCAATATTGTCTCTAAACAAGAGGAGAAATTAGGGGGAAAGTTAGTTTATAGTCAACCTATCCTAGATTTTAATTCTACCATGATTCAAGTTGGCTTAAGTGAAATTCCTTTTTTGGGCTCGAAAAATACTTGGTGTAATAATAGAGGTGGTTTTGATAACATTTTGGAGAGGATTGATAGGGTGTTTGGTAATGATGGATGGTTTAATAATTCTTTTTCATCTTTTGTTGAACACCTTCATCGTACTAAATCGTACCATGCTCACCTTGTTCTTTCATTGAAATTCCCTCATGTTTCTTTCCCCAAGCCTTTTCGTTTTCAAAATATGTAAGTTTCTCATAGTTCCTTTTTTGAGGTTGTTAGAAAATCATGGGTTACTGATGTGGGAGGGAGACCTATGGAACTTTTCGTTTCCAAACATCAAAATGTTAAATTGGCTCTTAAAGCATGGAATATAGATGTTTTTAGTAATATCTTTTCTCGGGTTCAAAAAACTGAGAATGATTTACTGTTAAAGGAAGCTTCTTTTGATATTGATGCAACCCCTGAGAATAGAGAATCTTTACACCGTGCTAGGGCAATTTTTAACAAGGAATTTCAACTTTAGGAAATTTTTTGGAGACAAAAAGCTAGAGCTAAATGGGTTAAGTTTGGATATTTCAACTCTAAAATTTTCATTTTATGGTTAAAAAGAAGAACCATCAACTCTACATTCAAAAACTTAAGCATGAGGGTGGTCAAGTGGTGTCGGATCCGAAGGGTATTAAGGATTGTGTTCTTTCTCATTTTCAAAACATTATTGTGGAAAAAATGAATTGTGTTGATGATTCTAGTATTTTTCAACATATTCCGAAATTAGTTGGTTCTAGTGACAATCAATTACTCTTTAATGTTCCATCCCTAGTTGAATTTCATAAGGTTGTTTTCTCTCTTGACAAGGATAGTGTGGCGGGCCCGGGTGGTTTTAATGGTTTTTCTTCCAAAAGTGTTAGGATATTATCAAAGATGAATTAGTTCTTGTTATTCAATCCTTCTTTCTTGGGAATGATATACCTAAAAGTTAGTCTTCTACTAATATTATTTTTATTCCAAAGGTGGATAATCCTTATAATTGTTCGGGATTTAGACCTATTAGTCTTTGTAATTTTTCTAACAAAATCATCTCTAAAATGTTATCCAACCATTTCGGTCTTATTCTTCCCAAGATAAGTTTCATTCAAGGGCATCTCATTACCAATAATATTCTTCTTGCTCAGGAGTTAATTGGTAACCTTACCAAAAAGAACCAACGGTCTAATGTTGTCTTCAAGGTTGATATGGTTAAGTCTTATGTGAAGGTCTCTTGGTTTTTCATCATTAAAGTGCTTTGTGCTTTTAGGTTTTCAGAAACTCGCATTGATTGTGTTTGGAGGCTACTTTCTAATTATTGGTATTCTATTCTTATTGATGGTAAATCTTTCGGATTTTTTAAATCTGAACGGGGAGTTCGTCAAGGTGACCATCTTTCTCTAGCTTTATTTGTAATCGCAACAGAGGTGTTCATAATTTGATGTTGTCAGGTTCCATTAGAAATTTTTCCATCTCTTCAAGCTGTCCGTTAGTATCATCACTTTCATTTTCTGATGACATAATTTTCCAAAATGGTAATGTTCGATCTGTTAAAAACATCATGCATTTCTTCTCGGAATACCAGTTGCATTCGGGACAGCGTTGCAATGCAGACAAGATCTGCGTTATCACAGGTCCGATATGTTCGGTCTCTCAGCGCAACAGGTTACAGTCGATGACGAGTTTTGCTTGCAAGTCTTTATTGACTCAGTATTTGGGTGTTCCTCTATGCGAAGATTGGAAGTAAAATATTGTGTTTGCTCTGATCATAGACAAAGCAGTGGGCCGTATAAATTAGTGGTAGTCTGGCTTCATATCCATGGCAAGTAGACTTATCCTTATTCAATATGTTCTCATGATGTTGGAATCCCATTTTTTCTTTGTCATTTCTCCAACAAAGGTGTTTACTCAAGCTTTTAATCGTATTTGTGCAAATTTTTTTAGGGGGAGTTCGGAGGATATATTTAAACACCATTGGGTTTCTTGGGATAATATTTGCAGACCGAAAAATGAGGGTGGTTTGGGTATTCGTAGAATTTTTTATGTGAGTTTATCTTCCTCTTATAAACTTTGGTTTTAGTTTTGTAAAAATAATTCTTTATGGGCTAAATTCATGTACTCAAAGTATAAAAAAATTAGCCCATTTGAATTTTAGAGGTATTCCTTCATTCTCGACTGTCCCATGTAAAAGAATGCAAGCAGTTTATGAGATTATTGAAGATAATTTTTGGGAAGATTCCATCCAAGGTTGGGATTTGGATAACTTTTCTTTCAAACACACATGGAAGTTGGTGTGACCTAAACATGGTGTTCAAATTTCATTTATTATGATTTGGGATCCTAGACTTCCTCTAAAAGTTTCTACATTTATATAGTGAGTTCTTAATGATGTTATTTCGTTTGATGAGAATTTACAACAGATTAATATTCCTTTTATTTCGAGATGCCGGTGTTGTTCTTTTGCATGTATGGAGAATTCACAACATTTATTTAGTTCTAGAGAGGTGGCTAATGTTTTTTGGGTTCATTTTGAAAATCTTATGGGTCTTAATCTTCATGCCTCAAGATTTAGATCCCTGCTAATGTTGTGGTGGTTGAACTTTAATGGGAAGAATATTCGAGATATTTTGTGCAAATTGCTTCATAATATCATTTGCTGGAAAATTTGGTGTGCAAGGGACAAAGAAACTTTTGAAGGAATTGATATGAATGCTAACTCAGTTATTATTGCAATCCATGAGGAAATTTGTCCTTATTTCAAAGCTAGGCCTTATAAAGGTCCCTTATCTAGGTTTTTAAAATCTTTTATTTCGTACTTTTCTATTTCTTGAACTTGATGTAAGCCCCCGGAGAAAGGCTATTTTTCTCTATTTTATGCTATTTAGGGTTTAATCCTCTTTTAATTAAAAAAAGTATATGCATATTATAAGTAATCATCGATAAAAGTTAAAAAAATATTTATTTCCTTCATAAGTGACATTACTCTTCATATCACATATATCACTATGAACAAGATCAAGCATTTCAGATGTCCTCTCGAAAGATTTAAATAACTTTCTAGTTATCTTATATTGAGTACAAATTTCACATTTATCGTAGTGGTTAAATTTATAATTAGAAATTTATCCTAGATTCGTCATATTTTTAAAGATTTTCATTATTAACATGATTGAATCAATTATGCCATAAAGAAATAGAATCAATGATATAAATGGAACTAATATCATCTATTATATTAGAATTTGTTCATGTCGTTACAAGAATACCCGTTGCCAATAAATTAATTATTATTGGATAGGAGAAGCTTATCTGACTCATACAAAAGTTTGAAACCTCTCTTATTGAGATGGTCTCCAGAACAAGATTTTTACATATTTTCAGTACGTGGTGTACATCAATCAAAGTAAGAACCTTCCTAGTCGTCAATTCTAATTCCACTATGCCCTTTCCAATTACTTTTGTGTCGAGGTTATTTTCCATTTTTACTTCTTTTCCATCGATATCTTGATATGTCTTTTAAGATATGAATTGTTGATCTGGTATCTAACAATTATCCACTTTTATTATCCACAAAATTTGCTTCATACACCATCACAATATGATCTTTAACATTGTTGGTTTCCTTTGTCACTTGTTTCCCCTTAAATGTCTTCTTTTTAAGTCCATATTCTCGAAAAAAATACCCCAGTTTGTCACATAAGTAGCATTTACCTTTCTTCTTTTTATTTTTACCCTGGTTCTTAAAATTTGAACCAGTCCTTGCTTTAAGTTTGGAATCTTTTGTATTTTTTTTTATATTTGATCGTCAAACATATTTTCCTTAGAACGATTATCATTTTGATCTTCCTCCCGAATACGAGAATTTAGAACGATTATCATTTTGATCTTCCTCCCGAATACGAGAATTTTCTTCAATAAGAAGATGGCAAAGAAGGTATTCAAATGTGTATGTATTTTCATCGTGATTAATTTTCTTCTTAAAGCACTTCAAAGTGGAAGGAATTTTGAAAACAACCGCTCCACTTGAAATTCATCTTGCATATTTATTCCAACAGCTTTAATATCACCGACTATTTATTGGAGTTCATGGGGTTGTGCAATGACAGATTTATTATTACTCATTTTATAATTCATATAATTAGAAATAAAAAACTTATGGTTACTCATTTTCTCACTTTGATATTTATTCTCTTCCACATTCCATAATTCATTTTGCCATGGGATTCATCTGATGTGTACTATAAACAGTTTAAGATAACGCATTAAGAATGTGCCATCAACGCATAAATTCGTCTTCTTTCCTCTACACACATTTTTACTTGATATCTTAAGTATCTCCAGGTGCGGATTCGGGAATAAGTTCATCTCCATCGTTAAGAATATAAACAAGTTTGAGATATGCGAAAAAGAACAAGATTTTCTCTTGCCAAAGGGTAGTAGAACCAAATTTTAACTTATAACTTGGATTGTTGTTGCAACCATTCCTTTCATATATACTTTCATAAATTATTGCCTATAACTATTGGAAATTTACAATATTATTATTATTATTATAATAGTAATAATAATAATAATAATAATAAAATATATATTATAAGTTACTACAAGGCATGTTCTATGAACGATGTTTTTTAGGAAATAGTTTTCCCCTTCTGAAAGAAAGCAGCGAGTACACAATGGAGTATGTAATAGAAATTTACCCTCATGATACAATATAATGCAGTGATGTTACTTATTTTATGCAAATTATGTACGACTTGATCAAACCAAGAACAGTCTAAATTTTTAACCTAATAATGCTAAAAGGTAGAGGATGGAGACAGGAGAACAAGGCAATTTTTGGTATCCAAAACAGAGGCCTAAAAAACTTTTTATATCCATTTTATGATTGTTCATGAAGAGTTAACCCCTTTTAGTTGCGCAACTCAACAGCCATTGGAACATGACTATTCGAAATTCTTTCAATTGCACGGTCCATATTTAGAGTCAAATCGTAAGCGGATGGATGCACCCTATATGAATCACTACGAGTCAATCTAACGATTCAGATCAACCCACTTATGTTATAGTATCCTTTTATCAGATCGATTAACCACAATCATCGATCTGATTGACTTTGACAAAACTTTAGGCTCACACTCTTCGAGCGACATTGCACATGTGTGAAGGGCCAAGTGTGCCATCCAAACTCCCAATTCACCCTAAGTACCCAAATCTCTCATCGTGTGAACGCACGCCATGTGTCGCAATTGGTGGTGCTTTGCACCACCGCAAAGCACTATTTCATAGCCTCTTTGACTACTCGGCTAAAAGTCATTTTTTATCTTTTTGTTATATACATTTTCATTTTTTTATAAAGTTTCTCTGTGGAACATTGAAACAATACTCATGTCATTTACATCCCATCCTAGAAACCAAAGATCCTCAGAAGTTGGATTGCCTATTCATCTCTCTTACTTGTAGTGATCAAGAGACTATTACCAACTCTCACAAACAGTAGAATCCAATTCATACATGTCATACTGCACAATAATGTGTGTACATATGTTGAGTGTGTTTAAATTCCTAACTTTGATTTTAAATAATTTTTTGGGATTTTTTAAACAATTTTTAAACCATGTTTTATTAATTAAAACTTGATTTATAAGTTTTTGGGGTCAAACTCTAAATATACTTTGTTGTGTTTTATGGCCTAATTTTAACTTGGGTAGAAACTGAAAGCGGCATAAACATGAGGGTATGGTTTTAATTATTTTAGACGAGCGTTTCAGATCCTGTATTTGCCCTACATCTGTCTGCCTCGAATTGGTTGGAAGTTTGTTTCTTTACTGAGATAACAACGCGTGTGTTATCAAACCTTGGATCATTTGTTATCAATGGTCTGCATGTCGTCTTAATGAATCCCTGTGTAACCTTCTAAACCAATCATCTTTCGTTTAACCACCGCCTTGTTTGAGCCCTTAGATTCAAGTCAATTTAAATTGACTTAATCCTGACCCTTGATTTTGAACCAGCATCTCGAACCTTCTCCTCTCACTATAAAAGGGACTCTATTCTCAGGCTTCGAAGACTTTTGCCATTTCATTATTTCTGAGAGTAGAGAGAGAAGAGAGAAGAGAAAAGAGAGAAACCAGAGAGAGAAAGAAAGTTAGAAACCCTAACTTCATTCGTCTAAATTCTCTTCAAACCTAACCCAAACACCATATCCAAAAACACTACCCTGAGTGTTCTTGAGTGTTTGAGAGTTTGAGTTGAGTTATTTTTGTTGCTGTAACCTTGTGTTCGTGAGAACTTGTTTCCAACTTAGACTTTTACTTAGATCTAGTTTCTGTTTTCATAGAAATCTCAGATCTGAGTTATTCATGTTACATTACACTTAGATTCATTCTTTATTTCTCATCTTGAGAAATATATTGTTGATTATTTTCTCTAAAACGTTTTCTTTCTTTGAAATCAACAATAAATGCTTTCTGTTTCTTGTTCTTGTAAAACTAAACCTTTGACCTAGTTTGGAATCTCACTTGGAGGTTTTCAATCTCGAAAATCTTTTTAAAACTGAGATTGATTAAGATCTTGGTTGATTTCTAAGAAAGATATCCGTGGATTCTGGTATTAATTGAAATGTCAAATAAGGGTCAAAGTTTTATAAGAAAAAAGAAAATAAAAGATCACACCATATAGTGTAACTGTAATTTGTTAGGAGTGTTTGTACTTAATAAGTGTGTGTGTGTGTGTGCATGCATGTGTTAGAAAGCACCTCCACAAACACTTACACCCTACAACACAAAAAGTGTTGGTAATAAGATATTGTGAACATAAGTCGACGTAAAGAGCTGGAACAAATCAGAAGTTGACAAAATGAGAGAACTACATCTACAATCAGAACTGCAGAGAAGTTATAAGGACACCAGAGGGTACATTCCTAAACTTATATAGGTCTGAGTTGTTTGGATGTTAGTTATATAGTTTGTAACTCATAAATTTGTTTTCGTGGATTTTTTTTCTTTTTACTCCGTAGAGGGAGTCGTGGATATTTCCTCAATTGGTGAGGTTTTACCACGTAAAAAATTATGAACGGAATCTTTCTACATTTTCTCATCTCATTCTTGGTTGTGCGGTGTTTAAAACTTGTTTAAACTATCTTTTAAACTTTTTGCCCAAATCTTGAATAAGAACTCGTACATACTGTTTTATTAAACACTTCTTATGATTAATCCTTTTTTATTTAAGAAAGGAGTTTCTTCAAAACATAACTCGGAGTTACTTAAATAGTTTATTTTCAATAAACGGCTTTAGTAACGCATTTTTCAATTGGTATCAGAGCTTGGTAAAACTGATTTTAAAGAGATCCTGTGTTTCTGAAAATCAAATATGGACGAGAAAAATGAAAGATTCGGTAACATGACCAGACCTCCAATCTTTGATGGAACCAATTTTTCTTAATTGAAAGTAAGGATGATTGCTTTCATTCAAGGAACTTTGGGAGATAATGTCTGGGACATTGTTGAAAATGGTTATACTTTTCCTACTAAACCAGCCAACGAAGCAAGTAATGAGAGAGTTAAGAAAGCTTTAAGTGAGTTCACTCAAGAAGAGAAACAAGTTTCTCGAAATAATAACAAAGGAAAGAATGCCATATTTATGTCCATAAATGAACATGAGTTCAAAAGAATCTCATCATGTACCACTTCTAAGGAAGCTTGGGACACCTTGGTTACTTCTCATGAAGGAGACACTAGAGTTAAGTCTACTAAAACCCAAATGCTTATCCAGCAGTATAACTCCTTAATTATGTCTGAGACTGAATCATTTGATGACTTCTATATGAACCTGACTGATATTGTGACCAAACTGCATGCTAATGGGATAACCTATGATACACAAAAAATTATATCTAAAATTATGAGATCATTACCACAGAAGTTTGATAACAAAAGATATGCTATTGAGGAAATGTGTGATATAAATCTCACCCCTGAATTACTCAGTAGTAAATTAAGAACTTTGGAAATGGAACTGGAATTTAAGAAACAATTAACCCAATCCCATAGGAAACAGACTAGTTCCAATCTAAGCTTCTCTTCTAAATTGATTATGCATGAGTTTAATACTTCCAATGATGAATCTGATGAGGACTGCGATATAGAGAGTTTGGACAATTAGATTGCCTTAATGACAAAACAGTTCAAGAAAATCATTAATTTTAGAAACAAAGTGGCAAATAAACAAGGCAAGTCAAATTGTCCAACTCCCTCTAGTCACAGACCTCATGAGAAAAATAATGACAAAAATCACAAGGACTCTCATATCAGACATAATAGAGACCTTAAGAAGACTGAATGCTATAAATGTGGTAAACTGGGGCAAATTGCACAAGACTGTAGAGTTAATTTGAACACTCAAAACAAACACACTAGAGCTAACATCTGCAAAACATGGGATGATTCAAGTGACTCTGAAAATGAGGAACCTGAGTCATCAGATGCTTTTGATCCTTGCATGTCTTTCTTTGCCAAGATTATTTATAATGATGACATGCCTATGTTTGTTAATGAGGATGAACCAAATAATTTTATGACTGATACTTCGAATGTGGTTATTACTGGTTTAGATGCTTTCATTACTGAGAATGTTGCATGTTCTACCTCGGGGTGTGTGAGTCAAAGGTAATGCAATAATGACGATGTTAATGGGTGTGTGAGTTATAAGAATGAAGCCTTATGGGTCACTTCATACACCACACTTAGTGACTTGGACAATGAAGACCTCCCAGACATTCACACACTTTACACTAAGACTCTCAAGAAAAGCGCTAGACTAGAAAACACTGTTAAAGATATTACCAAGAAATTGGAAGATCTAAGCCTGATGGTTAAACTGGATGCTGAAAAGTACACTACCCAATGTTTAACTCATGAAAGTCAAATTAAAGTTTTTGATGAAAAACTGAAAAATTTGACTGAAACAAATGAAATTCTGGAGAAAAAATACAAAGGGACATTGTTAGATTTGGAACAAACCAAAGAAAAGACAGCAACTGTTTTCAAAAAATTTACAAAATTTGAAAATAATTCTAAATGTTTTGATGAATTTGTTGCTGAATCTAAAACCAATTCTGATGATCGAACTGGTATAGGATGTTGTCCCAATTTGAAAACACAAACAAAACCTTTTGAACCTATCAAGTTTGTGTCAGGAGGCAAAAGACCTATTGAAACATGCCCAGATTTTCATTCCCTAAAAACTGAGTTTGATTTAAAACATCAAAACTTCAACATTGGGGAATCAAGTTGCTCTAAGCATGAAAGTTTACCTAAGGCTAAGTACCTCTGCCCTTTTATCAGAAAGAGTGAACCTACTTTCAAACCTGTACTACCCAGGAATAAAGTTCAGACTGAAAACTTTTCAAAAACTTTGTTTAGAGACTTTCCTAAGGAGACCCCCATCTTGAGGAATCTTTATTGCTCCTACTGTGACATATATGGTCACTCTTTCGATGGTTGCTATGCTAGGAGACTTGTCAAACCTATATATAATCCTCGTACTTACTAGAACTTTAACTATTCTAGGAGGACTCGAAATAATTATATACTTCCTAGACAGCCAGATAAAAAATCTAACTATAGAAAGAGAAAGACAAAACCTAAAAGAACATTTCCTAGAAGGAATCCTAAGCACTTTCCTAAACCAAATGCTCAAGTCTTTCACAAAATTCAAAATCATGTGCAAAACTTTTTTCAGCAAAAATCTAATGCTCGCAAATTTTATCAGTTGAGAGCTAATAAGCGCAAGATGAAATCTGGAGCAATTTGGATTAGAAAAGATGATCTACTACCTCAGATGAAGTGTAATATTGTTGTTACTGCTTTAAAAGACGAACACACATCATCTGGATTGGAAGGTTTAGTCGAGAATCACATGATTGAGTGGTTAATGGACTATTAAAGTGCGAGATGGAAGCACTGTAAATGGTTCTCTCCTTTGATCGATGTGAGGGAGACTTGGATAAGAAAGTCAGATTGAGACTTATGGTTATGCCTTGATGAGAAGGCCATTTAAAAATATGTATGTATGTATATTGGGATAAAGCACTTGTGGCATCTTACAGAAAGTAAATGCCCGATTAGTTAAATTTTCAATTATTTGAAATGTTAGGACATAGCAGTAGAAGCGCATTATTAGGATTACAAGTTAGAATTTTAGCGGTACCGATCATGTGTCTTCGACCATTACATCTTGATGACCAATGATGCGAGGTAGTAGTGTAACGGGAGGGTTCCTTATTTGGATTTTGCTTTTGCGAGATGTCCCACACATGAAACCGAGCGAATGTCGAAAGTTGGGAAAGGTCTTGGGCACTAGGGATATAATTAGTATAATACGTGTACGACTTAGACAATATATATATATATATATATATATATATATCAACTTTAGGATTATTAGGAAGCAAGGCCCTTAGGGCATGTAACGCTATTTTAGGAAGGCTGTAGGGAGTTGACCACGAGTAGGTTGTGGGTTAACTCTAAATAGGATCAGGTCCCCAGAAATAGAAGTGTGGGATCTCAAGCGATTCGGGACGCTAGGCCAAGGGAGTTGAGGCCTCTCTTAGAAAGAATGGTACATCGGTAACTTACCTTTCAGGGAGTTAAAAGGATAAGTTGACTTTTACTCCTGCACTCCTGTTGTTAAGATCGAGAGTGGATTTAACGAATGAGTCTCTGCCAGGAACGGGTAGTATTAATGCTGGAGAATAGACCCATTATTTATGCGTCTCACATAATTAAACCCCGTGAGAAGCATTATCCCCCGCTTGATTTAAAGTTTGTAGCGGTAGTACTCACCTTAAAGAAACATAGGCACTACTTCCTGGGCAGGAAATTGGTCTTTTCGCGAGCAACATGTTGTTGAAATGGTTTATTGGGGAGACAGAGCTGGTGTTTGGAGTTCGTAAAGGACTATCAATTGGATATTCACTTTCGCTAAGGAAATGCGAATGGGGTAGTTGATGCGCCGAGTAAAAAACCCGTCGGAGAGATTAGTTAAGGCATGGAAAGCCAAGTGGAACGAGCTTAAGCTAGAGGACGTTATAGAAAGAGAATTCATGTCTGTGATCTACCAATTCATCTACTAGTGTGAAAAGTATAGTGTGGAACGAGAAAGGGTATATCCATTGACATTTTTATTGAATTGTCTGCACCGTAATGGTCATGATCCTATTTGAGCTAAATTGTTGATCATTTGACCAAATAGATGCTTTTCCGGCCAATGTGGGCGAATTATTTACGGAAGGGTATGCCCATCTTTTTATGGCGGAATTATGTGTGACACCCCTCCTATTAAAATACCGGGTGATCACTCTTATAACAAATTAAAACAGGAGTCTCATATGGATCATTCTTAGCATCACTGTCGAAAATAAACTATAGACCGGTGTCAAAATTTTACTTAACTACTCTTTTTAAACCACTATAATTAAAAACATCCACACATATTTGCGTAAATGAAACTGAAATGAAATAAAATAACCGAACACTCGGTAAGAATATACAACCATATCGAATGCCGCACTAAAAGAATAATTAAATGCAATTGGTCCAGTGGCCCGAATATTTATACAGTACCTCCTATCTAGATTACAAGGATAGAAGCGTCGATCGAGAACTAGCATGCATCCACAATTGTTGTAGCTGACGTCTGACTCGAAGGAAGTGCCATCCAGGCGTCCCTGTGTCTGGACACTTATAGAATATATATATATATATATAAATATTTAGCAAGTGCATAAATGCCTTTTTTTAGAAAAAAGGTTTTATCTCATATTTAAGTTTGGTATCGCACTCCCATGAGACACCCCTCACCTCTCATCTAACAGTGCACTCCTAGCTCATCCCTCTAAACATCCTAGTCAAACCACACTGACTAACTAAACTGCTACCCATCTTCTAACAACCCTAGGTAGTCCAAGTACTAAGGCCTAAACTTATCCCCGGTCTCAACGCTATGCCATGTTCGTGTGTGGGGTGTCTCGCAGAGAGAAATCCAAACAAGGAACCCCCCCGATACACTACTACGCGGCAAGGTCGATCATCGAGATCCATTAGACCCTCAGCACATAACATATATATATACATACCATATAATAAATACCAATATTAGATCACTGAGGGTTAAACTTCTCCCCAGTCTCAACACTAAGCCATGTTCGTGCGTGGGGTGTCTCGCAAAGCGAAATCCAAACAAGTAACCCCCCAATACACTACTACGCTGCAAGATCAATCATCGGGATCCACTAAACCCTCAACACTCAATTTATATATACATACTCAAGTTATATATATTGATCATGTTGCACGTCCGGATATATTTCCAGGAATGAGAATTCAATTACCACATATTTACCAATTTCAATTTACAAAGTATTTATCAATACTTTTCATTTTTTTCTCAAAACATTCCATTTCCTTTCTTATATCCAGGAAATATATTTAAAAACCAATTTTATTATCATAAAAATGCTTTTATATCATATGCTTCCATTTCCCTTCTTCCATCCGGGAAGTGTATCCGAAGACAATTCATTTATCCCATTTCCCTTCTTCCATCCAGGAAATGTACTTAAAGCCAATTTATTATCAGAAATTTCTTTAATCATATCATATAACGCGTTCTAAGACCACCCGTCCGGGTTTCCCCACTACGCAGGCCCCTAAATGGATATCATCTTCCAGGGCCTATCATCAAGACAACCTAGGATCCTACAAGGCAAGACGTCGAGAAGTGGCCATATGCCTGCGAGAGAGTCATAACCACACCCAGAATTACCTCACCAGCGCAGAAAGCATACAATAATTGCTCATATAGCCTATGACTATATCCACCCTGCATTCATTAGCCAGGGGGCTTCACCATACCCACGCAACTTCCCTTATGATAGCGATTTAGAGAGGTGTGTAACCATAAATTATTATTTATGAAAATCGTTTCTTTTTCCATTTTGAAAACATTCATCTTTACATTTTAAAAAATCCTTGACATCATATCATATATATACTTTAATCACATAGTATATACATATACGATATATTCCTCCTAGAATATATATAAATTTTCGTAATTGCCAATCACATCTAGCGATGACCAATAATCCCAAAGATTCTCTCAAAGAATCATAATCATGCATTCACATATGCATGATACTAAACCCAAAGTATTTCCTCACTTCGATATATAATACATACCTTAATCATCTCTAAAGACTTATTGGATATCTCCACTTATACCAATTCACTCTAAGTGAATATATCTATCCATATTCCCAAATTATCCTAATTATCTCATAGGATATAGTAACTCCACAATCGATTATAATTATGCTTCCTATACGCATGATTATGTAGGCCTAAATGCCCACTTAAATATCCTTGGGATTTATCAATCCCGAACAACCTTAAATTTAGTGGGTTATGGATTTCATTTCCATGAACCCAAGGACTACATCTCGTCCATATAATCACCTGCTCAAATTCTACAATTATTCTATTTTCCTCAAAAATATAATTTAAGGGTTATACATTTAAAACCCTCACCTTGACCTCCTAGATTTCCTCAATTGGAGGACTGTATACTCCTAAAGGATTACTTATATTAACCCATAATTAACCTCGAATCAATTAGAATTGGATTAAACCACATCCAATTCACCTTAGAAAAATTTTCTATTTTCAGAAGGGGTCGATCCATCGACCTATAGCCGTCGATCGATCAATGGCTTCGATCGATTGAGCCCCCATGATCGATTGATCGATCATGTCGGGAGCTTCTTCTCTGAGAAGCTATTTCGGCCATGAAAACTTCCCCGAAGCTTTCATCTCCTCACCCAACGACCTACAACTTCAACCAATAACAAATACACTTATAATAAGAGTTCTAAACATCCTAGAACCCGGAATCACCAATTAATTTTGATTAATTTCTGAATTCCTCAAATTGAAAAATTATTGGGGTTTATTCATTTTACCTCCCAAAAACCCGTTTTATCCACGAAAACCCAACCCAAAATCATTAGGGTTTGTTAATACCAAACTACGGTATGAGATTTATGCAAAAAGTAAATAAAGCAAGTAAACACTTGCCTCGTGGATTTAATCCGACAATCAGAAGTCGCGTCCGACGGAGTTTGGCCCGAGATATCCCTTTTCTCTCCTATTTCTTACTTCCTCTCTCTCTTCTTTCTCTTTTCTTATCTTTTCCCCCTCTCTCCCTCTTTATATAAGGAGAAAAGGGTTTATACCCCTTAAAACCCAAAAACGACTCGTTTACTCAATTACGAGCTCTTCTAACTCTAAAATTCCCAGAAACTCAATTTCGATAATCGGACACTCTTTTCCAACTATCTCGTCCATTCTGAGACTCACGGCGCAGTCAAAATTCCCATCTGAGGTACTTGACCGCAAACCACTATTTTAAGCCAATATTACTTAATACGGGTTTTCCAATTAAAATCTTACCTCGTGTCGCTTTACTCAATGGAGACATATAATTAAAATACCTCGACATATTTTCTTAACCCCAAAAGAAAATATTTGACCCATAAACAATCATCAAATCCAAAAAAATCCCAAAAATCACTATTTTGAGAAATTTCCCAAATCCCAATTTATACTTAATTATGGAATTTAATTGTCTGCAAAAGTACGGTTTGTTACATTATGGAATGTTATAAGGTGCCTATCAAAATAGTAATGGACCGAGACTAGATAATTTGTGTCAAGGTATTGGTAAAGTTTCCAGGAAGTAATGGGAACCGTATGGAAATGGGGTACAACCTACCACCCGTAAGTGGATGAATGAATGTGTGACACCCCACCTAATTAAATACCGGGCGATCACTCCTTTATTAAATTAAAATCAAGGTGAACAGTTGGTTCATTCTTAGCATCACTGTCGCAAAGTAACTTTTCCAATTAAACACCCTAAATAATTCAGCTAAGTGTCAAAACCATTTGAAACCTTACATCCATTTTATTAAATCCGATTATAAAACCTTTAATCATTAACATATTAAGAGTCACACATTTAGTATAAGAATAAAAATGAACATTCAAGATTTAACCATCAATAATAAATCCCAACATGTACAACACTAAAGGAAAAACATCCTGACAGCAATAAATCCCGAAATAAAAATGCTGAAAGTAAAAAGAATTACAGTCTCTGATAATATCAACTAAATAATGGAAAAGGGCGACACATGCCCCCACTGGATAAAGTTGAACTAGAAGTAGAGTCAACAATGAGGTCGTCTAAGCAATGGCCTGCAACTCCCACAAAAGCTACAGCACGTTCCATCCAAAGAATCCTAAGCCAGACTCCCCTGTGGATGGGCACCTGTAATACATATATATATACACAAGGGAGAAGAGATAACAACAAATGGGTCAGAGCCCGAATGTAAAACAGTTTTAAAATAGTTTAGCAAGTATTTAAAATGTTTACCGACTAATGCAACAGTCATATTAGTATGAGACACTCTCTTGAGAATTCTCACCTCTCATCTAGTGTGCACGTCTATCGTACTAATGAATCCCATATATCTCTCTAACTTATTCTCCATAAGTTTTAACACGTGAAATTAAGGTTATGATATTCACTCTAGAAAAGTCTATCTCTTCAAGATTTCTTTCGTTATTTAGAATAATTCCGTATTGTTATAATGTTTCCGAATACTTACAGTGAAGTTGATGAATTTCATAATATACTCAACTACTATTTTACTCAGTAGAAAGTTCTCATATAGTTACACGTATATATATTAATCACTCGTATAATATATATATACAAACAGCACCCAACATAAAATCATGGTCCTAGACTTCCATATATAAGTATATATATACCAATCACTCATAAATTATATATATACTAACGGCACCCCACATAAAATCTATGGTGATGGAATACTCTGCTATCAAGTCTCTGTATCCCACCAACTAAGGGAAATACTAGTTCGGAATCACTCTCGAACTGTATTAACACAAACACAAACGACATTGAGGCGAAGCATAGATTCCAAGTCTCTAAGAGGTCAGTACATACCCTCACGTCTCTTAGGACCCTCTAACCATCGATCATATAGCATGTACCAAGGATATCTATCTTCTAGGGTACGATTCAATATCCCCCATAAAGGCACATCGAGATAAGACTGTCCAAGTGCGGTAACCTCAGGGATACCAAGTAGCGCGGGTCCTATTTTTACACAGAAATAATATATGCACAATCACACCGTCATATATAAATATGTATTCACATCCACATTATTAAATTAGGTACTCTCACGAGCCAAAATTTTCATTATCCGTTATTACACGTTTTACTCCATTATATCGTATAACGACCTCATTCCGTTTTATTCTCGTATTTAATTTATTCTAAACTCACTTCTTGTAACTCGAAGTGTTTTCTTAATCTAAGTACAATTTCAGTAGGTCCTCTCTCGCCTTCTAATCCAACTTATTCGATGTTTTGATTATTTAATCAACACACGTATGATTTCTTAAGTCTGAAAGTCTCCCCGTGTACCCTTTATTTCCCTTCACATTAAAGTTCCACTTTATGGGATTTCTCTTGACCCTACTGGTCCTCTTTATGTTCCATTATATTCTAGCAACCCTAATCAAGGTTTACTACGCATAAAATTGGATTAAGTTAACACGAGCAAAAATGCAATTTTCCCAGGAGGGTCGATCGATCGATGAACGATCGATCGAACCTTCGATCGATCGATGTTCTAGGCTCGATCGATCAATCAAGTAGTTATGGCGAAACTACAGAAAACCCAGCTACGGAATTGTTACTCCAAACTCCTCCAAACCATCGTATTATAGTCCCAAACTCCCAACAATTCATACTACAAGTATTGTATACCCATTTAAACAATATCCTATGTAACACATGCGGATTTTCATCATCTATAACAAGAAAAAAGGGTCAAAATCTTTATAACTCTCAAGAACCCTAATTTTTCTTGAACTTCGTTTCTTTAATTCTTTTTCCAGATTCTCGATCACTAATACCATCGAAATTTGTGGCTCAACCTCTACATGTGAAATGGATTTCCAGAAATATGAACTCTATCACTATAACAAGCAATTTGTATCTCCAATTAACATTTTTCTTCAAGAACACTAATTCTAATCAACCTAAGACTAATATAAAAGTATGCCTTAACTTGATAAAATCAAGATAGATACTTGCCTGGAAATTTTGTCTCTGATTTGTGGAAGAAAAAGGTGTGGTTGTGATCCCCTTCGCGCAATCTACGATTTGGCGGTGACGGCGGTGCAATCGGAGGTGTTCTTGGCCTAGAACTCCTTGGAGATCTTCTCCTCTTCCTCTCCAATGGCCGTCATGAGTTTTAGGTTGTGTTAACCCTAAAAGATGACACTTAATATCTGATATAACCCTTGCAAATTCGTGGGTTTAATTAGCCATAATTACGAAATGTCCAAAACGCCCTCACGGGGTGCTAATTAAGCCTAAAAACGGCCCTAGACTCAAACTAAACCCCCGGGTACACTTTTCTGACTATCTCAACCTTTCCAAACACTTTGGTGCTCTCAAAACGACCATACGAGCAACTTATAATTTATTCACTTTTATTAATCAACATTTAGTCCCGACACGACACAAGCGCGTCCCGACTTAAATTTCCATAATTGCCATTTTATTCCCATGCTACACTTTTATAAAAATAAATCTCATATAATACTATACTCATCCAGTAATAAATTTCCAATAATTACTAACTCTCGTCACGCTAGTAAATATTAAAAACAACATTCCGGATTAAAATTAAATTAATTTATCTCAATTAAAATTAATAAATCCCATAATTTAAAAGCCATAAAAAATACGGGGTATTACATACTTCCCCCCGAATAACGGAATTTCATCCCGAAATTCGGAAAATAAGTCCTATTAGGTAGCATAATTCTGGATATCTTTTTCCGTACACAAACTATTTACATCTTAAGGCGCTCAATCACTATAGCCCTTTCCTCACAGCAACCCTGTTTTACATTCTCATTGGAGACACTTCACATTGCACTTCCAACCGTCAACATTAGAATAGGTCATGCCTATACGTTATAAATTTCCATTATCTCACTATCATTAGGAGGCTGCAACTCACTACATGATAACTACTTGGATTTATTCATATTCAAAACTCCCATTCTGATAAAACCATACCAACATTTGACCACTCTTGTTTGCCTAAAACAGTCGTGGAATTCCACCATACTTATCGGATGTTATCTCGGCCGATCCAAAAATTTTGATTATCTACTCACCTCTAAACATACGGAAGGAGAATAGTCGAGGTTCTCCCATAACAAAACCTTAATAAGTACCTCGTGCGCGATAGACAAGTACAAGTGCTTCTACAGTGCATTCCTGAAATCATCGTACCAAGATTCTAAAATCTCCTTCACGTGGCTCCACTAATCTTTAATCACCGTGCGCCTATGTCTTGGCTAAGGGTGATACATCTTACTCAAAACGAAACCTTATCTCCATTAGTTCCTGAAATCCCATATCAAAGGTGGGATTCACCAATCTCATCCTGATTCAGAAATTTATACTATGCCGGACCATGAACTGGCGCGATCCTTCCTTTCAAAAGAAGTCTGGGGACTACTAGTTAATATTGTAAACCATCCCAAAGGAATATCAATCACTTCCTTCTTGGTGACTTAATTCACATGTTCGGGATGAACCCTTGAACTTATTTTGAGGATGGCAACCCATCCAAGGACTTTACCGACTTTACCGACCTGTTCCAATTTCAGGAATTGTCTATAAATACAAAATTCTTTGGTTGCTTCTCCTCTTTCAACCAAACCTTACCTATGGGCGGTGTATGTAGAGACTACTCACTACGTCCTGCTAAACATCGATTTTCCCTTAAATGTCTCACCTTAAGTGACACGTAATACTCTCCTTCCTTCCTTGGTGTATGCCGAATTCCCGACCTGTGCTCTTTCTTCCACGGTACACACTTCTGGATCTCTTATACCATACTAACATCCTTACTATTTGTACGCTCAATTCGCTCTCACACTTGACTACTAATAACTCCGCTCCGAGTGTTCTTCATAATAATTTAATGCTTCTCCATTCAAGGGATACCCCTTCTTAAATGGCTTCCCACAGCCTTCCAATCAAATTAGGCGTGCTATTCTAATTGCACACTTATGTATGGATTATCGCCCCTCAAGTGACGTTTAATCCACTCTATCACTTCCAGTTCGTTATACTAGTCCCACAAACATATATTTCACACGTCCATTACCACGTCCCTTCGACTTGGACTATTTTAATAACAGCTAACCCAGATGCCCACATTTTGCAACACCCCGACCGCCCTAGGAGGGCGAACGGCGTGCTACACATCAGTGAAACTAACTAAATCCAACAAAGTGTAAGGAATAGGGCATTTAAATTTCATGACCATAAAAGAGGAATAACAAATCTCAACCTTCTTCAGATAAGTACAACAATTTCCCAAAGAGGTACAATGACCAAAATAAATCACTAACGCTCTATTCATCAAAATAATTATAGGTCAACTCTTTTGTATAATAAAGTTCTTTCCAGATAATCCATGCTAAAAATCATTTTAACTCTTTATTCACCTTGGAAATCAAAACTTTTAAATTCTCCTTATCATCGTTCCACCCCTCAAATCATGGGGATAACTTTCAATGCATTCTTACCAAAAAATCTGGCTCCAATGGCTTTAAAACAAAATTCAACTGCCAACTTACATATATAATTACTTGATCCCATTTCGACCAGGGTACCGAACTCATGGAATAGTGACCAAACGTCTCCCTATTTCCAACCTTACGCTAAGTTTCATACGTGGGATGTCTCGCAAAGCAAAATCCAAATAAGGAACCCCCCCGATACATTACTACCTAGAATTATCGGTTATCGAAATTCGTTAGGTCCTCCGTCCATAGCATGTACCCCTTTATTCCATCTCTTGACGGAAAATTTACAATTCCTCCCGTAATTATGCTTAACAAAGAACGTTTCACCAATTTCACTATAGTCCCATATTCGTTGATGGTAATTGCATTATATAAACCTCGAATACATACGATCGTAATTCTCGAAATTCCTTTCCTTAATAATTGGGGTATAACTCTTAACTCCCACATCTCTAGAGGATAGATATAACACTGCACTCTTCCTATCACTAAGTCAGGAGTGCTAAACATAATACTGAGTCAAATCTTTTCACTCAACGGTAAATCCCAATACATACTGAATCATACTGATAAAGCATATACTTACATTGGCATCGAATATATCGAGCCCACTATTTCCTCCGAAGTCTCTAGGATGGATAAAATAAGTGCGAGTCCGACCTTCTATCAGGTGAAGTCTCGCCAGAACAAAAATGAAACATATTGCACTAATGCAACCACTCCGATAGTCTTGCAATAAATGCCCACTATCGTACTAACCATTTTTACAACGTTTTATCAAAGATAATACCATATTCGTATATCGCATCACTACGACGAGTAACCTCAATAAACTTCATAACACTGTTAATATACTCATTCATCCTCCGCGGATAGCACTAAAGAAAAATCCCGCTACACTAGGGAAAAATATTCACATTTTAATAACGTTTATAATTATATGCATTAAACTCGTCTCACATGCTAATCTAGCAATGAACAAAGTATGGTGACTCGCTCGTGTCACATAAACACGCCGCGTCTTCTAAGGATACAACTTATACTTCCATCCTGACAATCATCTTGACTGCACAAATGGTTTTCGGACGTAACACGTCTGCCCAAACCAAAACAAAATTATTTTAATCATCGTCTTTTACTAGGCACGATATTCTTGTCCCTTTTTCTCACTTTGGAACATATTATCGCGAGCGATTTCACTCCGCACAAAAAATACCTCAACACATAATTCACTTATTACCTGTCCTACTAACCAGGTTAGGATTGTCCTTCTCTCGGACTTTAGCAGACTCGATTCCTGTTAGCTACCCCGATTATACCCTTAGACTTTTAGGCCCTAAAGAACATGTCACTGACTATAATAGTCCTTACTGGATTTACCATCTCTTGGTAAGAATTTAACTATCCGAAGCATTTAAACGGGTACCCTGATGTGTATCCACATCCCTTTGTGGTGCAACACCACCAGTGTTGTATTCAGTCTTATTCTCGACTAAATTCTTCGATTCTTTTAGCTTTCCCCCACAAAGAAGCGCTATCATCTATTTTGACAAAATACGACGTTGTCAACCTCTAAATCGG
Source organism: Sambucus nigra (assembly GCA_949130495.1). Lineage (NCBI taxonomy): Eukaryota > Viridiplantae > Streptophyta > Magnoliopsida > Dipsacales > Adoxaceae > Sambucus > Sambucus nigra. The sequence goes on along the minus strand of OX422218.1, from coordinate 24,635,142 downwards.
CCGTCCATTAGAATTTTCTCTTTGAGTGTTACCAACTATTATTACGAGTCGATCTCCCACTTGTAGTCATTTCCTCCACTCGTATCTACATCTTCCGATACAAGATTTGCTAGCGATATAGATTCATATTCACAAATGGACCCCTGTCATGCCCTCCCGCGATGAGTTCAGAACCACGTTTGATTCTAATCCAGAAAAATTGAGGAAGGAACATACGGTCAACACTGTGCCTAAGGTTCTCCTATAGGCATAGCATTCCACTTATAAAATTGGTGATTGACTCCCATCATTATAACATCGTCCCGAAAGTCAAGAAAAATTTCTCTAAATTTTTACTTTCAGTTAGTCACACCACGTTCTATATCTAAACCTTTGGATACTTTAACTCCTTTTATAAACAGACATAATCTCCGCATTTCTAGAATTTCACACTGACAGTTACCTACACGTTTGGTAACACGTTGGGTATGTTTACTCTTGCACCTCATTCGATCCTAGAAGCACTTGGAAAACATTGTTGTGCCTTATTCGCCTTTCTAGTCTTGGATTCTCGCGCCATAATGGGGGTGACCTCGACTACGGTCATCATCCTCGGATATATTTTATAATCTCAACTGAGCCTTGCCTCCTGATGTCCGCTTAACAGTCCTCTTCTGACATCCGTCATTGCTCGACACACGTACACATCCGAACAAAAATAGAATTCACTAATGTATATACGTCATAGCAGGAGAACGAAATCTCATCAAAGAAATCGACAATCCTAAACATGGGGCTCTATATCAAACAAAGCAAAGCTGAAAGCATAATTAGATGCACAGATCCTAAAGGACACTAGAACCTGATGCTCTGATACCACCTGTGACACCCCGCCTAATTAAATACCGGGCGATCACTCCTTTATTAAATTAAAATCAAGGTGAACAGTTGGTTCATTCTTAGCATCACTGTCGCAAAGTAACTTTTCCAATTAAACACCCTAAATAATTAAGCTAAGTGTCAAAACAATTTGAAACCTTACATCCATTTTATTAAATCCAATTATAAAACCTTTAATCATTAACATATTAAGAGTTACGCATTTAGTATAAGAATAAAAATGAACATTCAAGAATTTAACCATCATTAAAAAATCCCAACATGTACAACACTAAAGGAAAAACATCCTGACAGTAATAAATCCCGAAATAAAAATGACGAAAGTAAAAAGAATTACAGTCTCTGATAATATCAACTAAATAATGGAAAAGGGCGACACATGCCCCCACTGGATAGAGCTGAACTAGAAGTAGAGTCAACAATGAGGTCATCTAAGCAATGGCCTGCAACTCCCACAAAAGCTACAACACGTTCCATCCAAAGAATCCTATGCCAGACGCCCTTATGGCTGGGCACCTGTAATACATATATATATACACAAGGGAGAAGAGATAACAACAAATGGGTCAGAGCCCGAATTGAAAACAATTTTAAAATTGTTTATCAAGTATTTAAAATGTTTACCGGCTAATGCAAGAGTCATATTAGTATGCGACACTCTCTTGAGAATTCTCACCTCTCATCTAGTGTGCACGTCTATCGTACTAATGAACCCCATATCTCACTCTAACTTATTCTCCATAACACGTGAAATTAAGGTTATGATATTCACTCTAGAAAAGTCTATCTCTTCAAGATTTCTTTCGTTATTTAGAATAATTCCGTATTGTTATAATGTTTTCGAATACTTACAGTGAAGTTGATGAATTTCATAATATACTCAACTACTATTTTACTCAGTAGAAAGTTCTGATATAGTTACACGTATATATATTAATCACTCGTATAATATATATATACAAACATCACCACACATAAAATCTATGGTGCTAGACTTCCATATATAAGTATATATATACCAATCACTCATAAATATTATATATATACTAACGGCACCCCACATAAAATCTATGGTGCTGGCATACTCTACTATCAAGTCCCCGTATCACACAAACTAAGGGAAATACTAGTTCGGAATCACTCTCGAACTGTATTAACACAAACACAAACTACATTGAGGCGAAGCATAGATTCCAAGTCTCTAAGAGGTCAGTACATACCCTCACGTCTCTTAGGACCGTCTGACCATCGATCAGATAGCCTGTACCAAGGATATCTATCTTCTACGGTACGAGTCAATATCCCCCATAAAGGCACATCGAGATAAGACTGTCCCAGCGTGGTAACCTCAGGGATACCAAGTAGCGCGAGTACAATTTTTACACAGAAATAATATATGCACAATCACACCGTCATATATAAATATGTATTCACATCCACATTATTAAATTAGGTACTCTCACGACCCAAAATTTTCATTATCCGTTATTACACGTTTTACTCCATTATATCGTATAACGACCTCATTCCGTTTTATTCTCATATTTAATTTATTCTAAACTCACTTCTTGTAACTCGAAGTGTTTTCTTAATCTAAGTACAATTTCAGTAGGTCCTCTCTCGCCTTCTAATCCATCTTATTAGATGTTTCGATTATTTAATCAACACACGTATGATTTCTTAAGTCTGAAAGTCTCCCCGTGTACCCTTTATTTCCCTTCACATTAAAGTTCCACTTTATGGGATTTCTCTTGACCCTACTGGTCCTCTTTATGTTCCATTATATTCTAGCAACCCTAATCAAGGTTTACTAATGCATAAAATTGGATTCAGCTAACACGAGAAAAAATGCAATTTTCCCAGTAGGGTTGATTTGTCGATGAACGATCAATCGAACCTTCGATCGATTGATGCTCTGGGCTCGATCGATCGATCAAGCTGTTATGGCGAAACTGCAGAAAACCCAGCTACGGAATTGTTACCCCAAACTCCTCCAAACCATCGAATTACAGTCCCAAACTCCCAACAATTCATACTACAAGTATTGTATACCCAATTAAATAATATCCTACGTAACACATGCGAATTTTCATCATCTATAACAAGGAAAAAGGGTCGAAATCTTTATAACTCTCAAGAACCCTGATTTTTCTTTAACTTCGTTTCTTTAATTATTTTTTCAGATTTTCTATCACAAAAACCATGGAAATTCGTGGCTCAACCTCTACATGTGAAATGTATTTCCAGAAATATGATCTCTATCACTATAACATGCAATTTGTATCTCCAATTAACATTTTTCTTCAAGAACACTAATTCTAATCAACCTAAGACTAATATAAAAGGATGCATTAACTTGATAAAAGCAAGATAGATACTTGCCTAGAAATTTTGTCTCTGATTTGTGGAAGAAAAAGGTGTGGTTGTGATCCCCTTTCGCGCGATCTACGATTTGGCGGTGACGGCGGTGCAATCGGAGGTGTTCTTGTCCTAGAACTCCTTGGAGAGCTTCTCCTCTTCTTCTCCAATGGTCGTCATTAGTTTTAGGTTATGTTAACCCAAAACGATGACACTTAATATCTGATTATAACCCTTGAAAATTCATGGGTTTAATTACCCATAATTACGAAATGTCCAAAACGCCCTCCCGGGGTGCTAATTAAGCCTAAAAACGGCCCGAGACTCAAACTAAACCCCCGGGTACACTTTTCTGACTATCTCGACCCTTCCGTAAACTTTGGCACACTCAAAATGAACATACGGGAAACTTATAATTTATTCACTTTTATTAATCAACATTTAGTCCCGACACGACACAGGCGCGTCCCGACTTAAATTTCCATAATTGCCATTTTATTCACACGTGACAATTTTATTAAAATAAATCTCATATATTACTATACTCATCCAGTAACATTCAAAAAATAACAAATTTCCAATAATTACTAACTCTCCTCACTCTAGTAAATATTAAAAACAACATCTCGGATTAAAATTAAATTAATTTATCTCAATTAAAATTAATAAATCCCATAATTTAAAAGCCATAAAAAATACGGGGTATTACAGAATGGATGAAGTTAACCAAATGCCGAGAGGCATATCGTGAACGGGTGTGTTGGACTTAAAGGAAGGATGGGAGTAGTAGTTTTTATGGATCGAAATTCGTATAATAATTCAAATCGTTTTTCTATAAGGATGGAACCGTATGTGGCTTGGTGTAGACGGTTGAGTAATTTGCCTGCTCGTTGGATGGAACTAGCGGACAATATATTCCGTGGACTTGGAGTGAACCCGAAATATTTATTAAATGATTGGGCTCTTTGATCCGCATACTTTGAAGGGTTATGTTAATGCGAATATAAGTAAATAGTGTTGGGGTTAGGCGATTAAGTTTTAGTGCAGTTATTCCCTAGGAAGGGTGTAACGTGTTTTGGGAAGAAAGGCAACTTGTGCTGAGATATGTAAGTATCTTCCTCAATGGTAGAAAGGTAGGATCGATAGTTCATGAGGAACGATTTGGTGCTATGATTAGAGCACGAGGAATGTAGACTAAGATCGAAAGTAATGACCTTAGTCCGAGTCCAATGGGGATGCCGCACTATTGAGGAGTTTGCTAAGGATGATAGAACGATAGTTTAGAATAATATACCCTTTGTATGATTATAGGCTATGCCTGAATTTTAAGGGCAAAATTCTCTTCTAAGGGGGGGAGTATGTAACAACCCATACGTTTGAGTGACTATTTTATATTATTTTGCCTTATGGGGTAATTTTATAAAATAGAGAAAGTTGAAGTAAATATTATTTCTCATGATATTAAGGGATAATATTTACTATGTTTTCTCTATTTACCGTTATGAGAAGGTAAATAGCATTATATTGTGTTTTATTGCGTCGTTATATATTAAACGATGGTTATGAGTCATATGTAAATTGGAGCATAATTAATAAATTAAAATGAATTTGAAACATAAAAATATTGCACGTTACTCCGAATGCCAAAATAAGGGGTGCGGTTGGTTTTAGAATAGTTGAGATAGTCAAAATAAGTGCCAAGTTGTATTTTTGAGTTTCAGGCACTTTTGACCGGTTATGACTCAATTAGGTAGTTACGAGTCATTTTAATATTGTATCAATATTTTTAAAAGAGGGAAATTAATGTTTAGAACGCGGTTAAGTCTCCCTACCCTTTTTATTTCCCATTTTTCTATTATAAGACAAGAGAGAGAGAGAGAGAGAGAGAGAGAGAGAGAGAGAGAGAGAGAGAGAGAGAGAGAGAGAGAGTTGGGAGAAATGGAGAAAAGAGAGAAAAATGGAAGATTTGAGCTAGAACTTGTTGCCACCGAAAGAGAATTTAAGACTAAGAACTTGAGGCAAGTTTCTTACTTGCTAGATATTGATTTAATGTGATAAATTGCATGTATGGTTATATTTTGGGTGATTTAAACCATTTATGGGTTTGGGTAATTTTTTATGTTTAATCCTTCAATCTTGATTCAAACATTGATTTGAGGTGTGGTGACAAATATTATTCAACACAAATAGATAAGATAAGCGCAATCACCAAGCAGAATAAAGAAGATAAAATGTTAATCACACAACAGGAGATGTACGTGGTTCAGCAAGAATGCCTACATCCATGGTGGTGCAACCAGTATTATTTCTATATACTCCGAGGAGTGTTTACAGAGAATACAATGTGTGTCTTATTCCCCAGACCTAGGGTTTATTATATACATGTCTATCTTCAGGGAGTGGGGGTGTTGGACTCCCCCACGTTTACCATCTTCTCCTGGAACACCTCTTTACGACAACATGGGAGAAGACTAAGTCATAACCGAATTAATGTTAAGGTGTGATGGATTTGGATTTTGGGCCATTTTAATTGGGCTACTCGTCCAGGCCCGTCATTCCAAATCCGTGTACCCATAATTTCCCCTAAGTTTGTTGGGCCACAATTTGGGGCTTAATAAATTAAAATGATTTGTCATACTGGCTCCTTTTTATATCGTGTAATTCTTCCCAAAGTTTGAGGACTGGATTAGGCGGCAGTTGCTTCGGGTCTTGTGCACAATGATTAGCAACATTTAAAAAGTCTTTTTGGGCAACGTTTCATAGTTGCCATTTCAAGCTTCTCAGTGTTCTTCCATCTTCTGCGAACCTTTTGCGAGTTTTAGCAATTTGTGCCCTCTTCTCTAGGCCTTCATTTTCCCCGCTTTCGATCTCCCTCGTCGTTTGGACTTGTGCTCTTGCATTGTCCAAGTCAAGCTCTCATCTCGTAAGTCTCTTTTGCTTTCTCTCTGTGCTTTCTTTGAATTTGTTGTTTAGGTTTACAAATGGTGAATATAGGTAATAGATCAGTGTCCGAGTTTAGGAAATTTTATAATATCCCAGAGTGGGTAGAGATTGCGTGTGCCTCTCTTCCTAAAAATGTTAGAGAGATAGAGGGTGCCCATTGGATTCACGTCTTGCTACTTTCTCAAGGGGGATTAATTTTCCTCCAAATGATTTATTCTTGCATTTATTTGGTTATTTCAATATTGTTCCTGTACAGTGTTCGCCCAATACGTGGAAGATAATCAATGGTGTCCATAGAATAAATCAACTTTATGGCACCAAATTAGGGCTCACCAAAGTCTGCTTTTGCTATTCTTTTTCTCAAACTAGCTCTGTTGTTCTCTATCTCAAAGCCAGGAGTCCTGATAGGGTATTGTTAGTAAACCTACCTGATTCCCACAAGGATTACTGACAAGATGCCTTTCTTACTAAAAATTGGCAGTTCTCCCCCCAGACTGAGAGGTTGAGGTCTGATAGGTTTATTGTTCCCTTTTATGGGGAAGAGTATATAGGTAGTTTTTGCTCTATTATTTGAATTTATTTATTAATGTGTGATCTTTTTGACTCTTTCCTATTTTTTCTTCAGCGAGGTCGAAGAACTTAGAGCCTGCCCTCAGCGAGGTTCGGCTTTCAGAGTTGGTTAAAGCTTGGAATATCAGGGAGCCCTTAGCTGACGGTGAACATCCCCGGTCTGCCGCTTTCCTTCTCGAGTATAAGAATATTGGGTCCAGCTTTATCGTGAGGCCTGTGGATAGTATTCCTGAATTTGATACCTCTGAAGAAGCTATTGCCGATCTCATTCAGTTAGATGAGGACGAGAGAAGTTTTGAGAGTGATATCAGAGGCGGTGCTGAAGGCAATTTTGGCGAAGGGATCTCCATTGGTGACAGTTCTTCTGATTCAGAAGAGGTTTATGAAGCCCGAGAACCTTTGAGCACGTCCAGTAGCTCTAGCGAGGACATGGTTCCTCCAAGGAAAAATTTGATCTGAGATGATGATGATGATGATCATGTGCTTCTCGCTTAGAGCTCGAAGAAGCAGAAGTCCAACACTGGGGCTGTTACTACTGGTTCTTAGTCTACTGTTCAGGAGAAGGAGAAGAAGAGGAAGTAAGAAGAGCAAGTGAGAGAGAGAGAGAGAGAAAAGGAAGAGGAGAGAAAGAAGGTTGAAGAGAAGAAGAGGATGGAAGAGAAGAGGAAAATGGAGAGGGAGAAGGAAAAGGAGGAGGAGATGAGGAAAATGGAAGTGAGGACGAAGGATGGGAAGGACTTAGTGCTTATGTTCACACTGCCAGAAGGGGCCTCGGTTTCCATTTCCCCTCAATTGTCCCATGCGCTGCTTGTGAGGGAAGTCCTTCCTACAAATCGCCAAAGGGCGACGGGGTCTGATCAGTTAGCCTTGCAAGATAGTCAGAGGCAATCCTTAGTAAGACCATTTCTCTTTTCTAATGTTTGATAAGTTCTAGTTATTTATTTCTTCTAATATCTTCTTCCACTTGCAGTTTGTGACTGACTTTGCCATGCTCTATCGCTCTCACAATGAGCTGGTAATCAAGAACGGCGAGCTGAAGAAGCAGAATGCTTCCTTGAAAGTGAGGGGTATAAAATTAGAGGCTAGTCTGAAGGCCGCTGATGTTGTTCAAACGTCTTCTGACCTGGCATTTGCTAATGCCAATTGAGAGAAGGAAGCAGCAGTTACAGAATGGAATGAGCTGCGGCAAGCCTATGACCTATTCTACTCGAGCAAGTTGGTTATTGTGGAGGAGAACAAGGTGCTGACCGAGCAGGTGAAGGAGAAAGAGTCTCAGGCATCCACCGGTAAGGAGGAATCATATAACTCCGAGTGGTTGCTGCGTATAAAGACACTGAGGTTCAGATAGGCTATATTAACCGTCTGAACTTCAGGAAGGGCTAGAACAGGACCCTTTTAGCTGCTGGTGTGGATGTTTCTTCTCCTCTATTAGACGAGCACGAACCAGGCCCAAAGCCAATTATGGATGAAGCCCCTGCCCCAGTCACTGAAGGTGTTGATCCTTCCTCCCAGACAGTTCCTGCTGATTCCCCTCCTGCTCAGGCGATAGAGGTTATCCCTTCTGAGGGAGGTGCTTCTACTGCTGCTGATAAGAGGAAGCAGCCAGCTTCTTCTGGGCATCCTAAGGTCGCTAGTTAATTTACCCTTAGGGTTAATTTTGTATTTTTATTTGTAATTTCCCTTTCTGCTTCTTTAATGTACTCTGATCTTTTTCGTATGAATGAAATGAGAAGGCTTTTTCCTCTAGTATACTAAATAATTCTATCTTCCATTGCTCTTTTCATTTCTTGTAGTTGATTGGTGTTGATGATTATATACTAGCCACTTCTCAATTGGGAAGAATGCTTGGTACTAATGTAAACTTTGAAGTTCGTCATACCTTTGTGAGGATTTGCAAATCACTGCGATTGAGGAACAAGCGTTTTATAGAGCAGACTGAGCTCGTCGTTAAATTAAAAGATAGGATCCAAGAGATGGAAGAGGTTGGTGCCTCAGTCGAAGAAGAGGTGAATACCCTGAGAGAAAGGCTTCTAGATTCTTTTAAGATCAACCAGGTTGGAGAAATTCTTCAGTAAGAGAATGAGGCTTTGAGGAAGGAAGTCTCATGACTTAGGGAGCATACACCGAGCATCTCTCCTGCAGTATTATGAGGTTCCTCCTCTTCGTGAGCTGGAGCTGGACCAAGCGATGTTCTTCCAGTGCTATGAGGCTCTACTCCGCCGACTGTTCCACGGGCTAGTACAAATGCAAGAGGTTCAACTAGGGAAATGGAAGAGCTCCGTGGTGATGTCCAATGAGGATATGTGATTATTGCTGGGCTTCAGAGGGCCACCACTCGGCTGAGGCACCTGTTTAAGAGGGGACCGAGGCAAGCATGGGTCGATGGTTATGACCAAGGTTGGGTAGATGCTCCGACGAGGATAACGGAGTTTGAAGAGCTCACCTTTATTAGGGGATGATTGAGTGCCCTAAAGGAGCTGCGAGTCCCAAGGAACTCAATGCTCTGGTATCGCCATGAGATCTCTCCCTCTACTCTAATGCCCAATCCCTTCCGGAGAGATGATTAGTGGATCCCTATTAATGCCATCCCTCGGCAGCTACTGGAATCAGATGCGAATGAAGTCAAGGAGGAGTTAGTTTTCCATCACGACGACGGTCGAAGAGTCCAAGTGGTTGATTATTGATGCGGCGGAAAAAGTGTGCGCGTGTAAGTGCACAATCGTTGTGTGTTTCGCCGCCGCGATACAAAAGAACCTAAGCTACTACTACACTTGACAAGCAAGCACAACGGTAAGTCGGGTATCGTAAGAAATCCACAGGGAGTGATTAAATTTTAGACGTTAATTGTTTTAATTACTTCAAGAATAAAAATGGTGTAAAAGAAATAAGAAAAGGTGAAGGTTGGTTATGGTGACAAAAGAAAAGAATAAGTTACGCTACACAAAAGTAAAGCGAGGATCGGGATCGCATACACGCATTCACGGGCTAAACAACTACTAATTAGAATTTCGATTCGAAAACATTTAATCGATCATTTTCAATTAAGCATAAACATCACGCAAGAAGAAATTTAACCCAAAGTTGCGAGATTAAACATTTAATCAAAAATGGTCACACGCGGATTAAATTCGGATAATCGCTATAAACACTAACGTTGCATGACAAAGAAAGTTAAACGCTTAATAATCCGACTTTAATACGCGAGGTTTCAATTAAATGCGATTTTACACGAAACCCTAACTTTCGAGGTCCGAACCCGAAAATGGCGGAAATGCAATCCCGACCCTATTTATCTAGGGACTAAGCATGATTAAACTAAATTAAACTAATTAACTAAGAAAGCAATAAATTAAAGCAAGAAAACCTAATTATGAAAGCATGGAAACTATCTAGAAAGCAAGGAAAGAATGAAATACAACTAGATTAATGGAGAGGGAAGATGAATAGTTAATCTTACAACCAATTAGTGTGTCAATCCAAGAGGGGAAGAAGAAAAACCAATCAAAACCCACAAAAACCCTAACTAAACTAAGCTAAAATCGTTTTCCCAAGTTAATACAATGTTTCCCCCTTTATACCCAACCAAAAACCAACTTAAAAATACAGATTTTCGGACTTTTCCTGTGGCCGAATCGATTCGGAAATGGTCCGAATCGATTCGGAAACAGGGGAAGTTCATTTCTGCATTTCTGCAGCATTCCGAATCGATTCGGTTTTGGGCCGAATCGATTCGCAAGCTACAGGTCTGAATTCTGCAGCTTTGTCCTGTTTTACGGAAAATGCCGCCATTTCTTCGTTATAGCTCGGAATGAGGCACGGTCGGAGGCTACGCGAAGATAACTCAGAGGACTACAACATCCAAGAAGACATTGGGCCAAAAAACCAAAATATGAAATGACTAAAATGCCCTTGAATGTGACCTTGAGTGTGAATTTGAAGTAAAAACCATCCTAAAAATGCCATAACTCCATCGATACAACTCAGAATCATGCACCATCGGAGGCCACGCGAAGAGAAATCAGAGGGATTCAACTTCCGTGAAGAGCTCGGGATTCAAACCCGAATGCTGGAATTACTAAAATGCCCCCGAAGATGCAAAAGTCGACGAAACATTTCCGGAAAGCGTCCGAACTTCATACTAAGCATCCAAATACCTACAAAAGCTCAATTAACCCCTGCAAAACATGTTAACATAGAAATCCGAGGTTGTCTGGTTAATGAGCATAAGTATAGGGATTAAGATACCCAAGGGGGCTAATAAGGCGTAGGTTAACGGGTGAAATACGCAATATTTGTGTCGTATCAATTATCTCATTCAGAGGCCTCGACCTCATTAAGCTTTTGCCAGTAGTAACTCTGTATATTTTCTAATGAAATAATGTAATGTTAACGTTTTGGGCGAGCTTCCCGACTAAACATAGGTTGTATTCATTCTAAATATAATGAAGTAATATAAATTTTTATTTTTGGGTGGATTTTTCCATTAAACATGTGTTGTATGTTTTCCACATCCTTTTGACTTTGCTCAATAATCTTAGGCGTCTCTTGGCTGACTAGATTTGTAAGTTTGCATTATCAAGTGAGTGTCCCTCCAGCCCAGTATTCTTGTGGGATACCATTCTTCCACACTTTACCCTTTAGTTCGTGTCATCACACTCCCTTAGGCCTAAGTGTGGCAATTGGCGAGGACACACCTGGTGTTGGATGTTCTATCCGATAAGGATTTTATTAACCAAACATTGTTTGACAACCAATTTTAACTTGGCTATATTGCCTAAGGATCTCCTGTAGGGCTTCATATATTTCCAGGGGCAATCCTAAGAGGTTCTTCGTGTTTCATAACGAAGACCTAAGGAGGGTAATTTCCTTGCTATAGTATAATGATTAATGTGCCTGTCACTAGGAAAAGGTTTATGAGTTATAAAGTTCATATACTAGTTAACTGACACTTCGTAGAATGCAACTGCTAAACAACTTTTATTAATGAGTTTCCAGTCTCATAAGTACAATTCAAAAGAAGAATCTAGAAATAGAATTTCTTAAGATTGATTGCATTCCATGCTCGGTGTATATCTCTACTTTCCAGCATTTCTAAGTGCTATTTCAGTTATTTTATTTTTATTAGCATTTCCTTACTGTATATATATATATATATATATATATATATATATATATATATATATATATATATATATATATATATATATATATATATATATATATTATACCAGGTGTCCAACCACTGGGTCACTGCCGGACATAGACACGCATATCATTTGACGAGCTGCAGCTATTGTGGAAGTTGTAGGTTGTCGATATTAGATGATGTTATCTCTTCATTCTATTCATTGTTCAGATATTTCATTTAGGGAACATGTTGCCTGTTTCCAGATTAACTATTTCAGTGATTTTATTTTTATTAGCATTTCCTTACTGTTGGATTGAGTATTATGATACTTTGATTTAAGACTTTGAACTCGAATGTTTTATATAGTCTTATTTATTTCAGTAGTTGAATCATGTTCAGTATTTATTCTTGTGAATCGAATTGGCTTATATATTAAACCATGTAATTTATTAATGGATTAATTGCGTATAATTAATTTGGGTAAAATGTTTTGACACTTAGCTTAATTAATTATTAGGTGATAATAATGAAAATTATTTTAGACATTGACGCTAAGAATGAAAAGACCGGACACTTTGATTTTAATTTAATAAAGGACTGATCACCCGGTATTTAATTAGGCGGGGTGTCACACTCCTTTCCAAGCAGCTCTCCCTCTCCTCAAGTTAACCTTTCATTTTCTCTCTAAGGCTTTTCTTTTTCACTTAAAATTCCTTACTTTTTTTTAGATGAAATGAATCTTACATAGAGTCTAAACTAACTTAATATAATAAGTCTCCAAGGCTAGCTAAAAGTCAATAACGTGCATACCATTCATCTCCCCAGCAAAATGACTAAAGTGTCCCTTTAAGATGTCCTTTCATCTTCGAATTGACACGAGACCCAAATCAAACTCATGGGTAGACTTCTCTAACTATTTCGACCCTTATGGATGCAACGGCGCAATAGAAATGATCATAAGGTTAATAGGAAATAATTTTTCTTTCTATTCATTTAAATTAGTCCCGACACGTCCCATAATAGCATCCCGACTTAATTTCTATTATTGTCGTATTACTAACTCACAACAATATAAATAACATCTTATTCATATATTACCTATATATCCCCAATCAATATTCAAAATCAAATATTATTTCAATCTTTAATAATATTAATTCATCATTAATCCCAATTATTTTTTTATAATTAATTCCAATTAATCCCCATTTATATGGTCCATTATCTAATAATTTCTCTCAATTTAAAAGTCATAAATTATGGGGTATTACATACTTCCCCCATTATAACGGAATTTTTTCTCAAAATTTTAAATTAAGGCATATCTGTTAAGGAAAACTCTGAGTATATATCTCACATTTCATGTCACCTCCGACATACCGCCCATATAGTACATTACTGAATACCCCTAATAATAAACACCTCTCTGATTTTATACTCCAAAACTTACCATTTAAGTTTCAACTTAATTTTAGATATTCACTAGCTAGCATTCTACTATTCGCGCCTTAGTAGATTAATCATTCTTTAGATATACGATCTCGTATCGCGACGATCGCACACAAGTAGGCTACTTTAGCATTGTATACTTTACACACATCATAAACTATAAGTATCACTTATCTCAAATTTTTGTAATAGTACCCATCCCCCCCCCCCCCCCCCTTTAACTAACAAGCAGGAGAACAACAAGTCTTTTTGTGCCATATTTCAGTTTTCACCACGCACAAAAGCGAACTTATATGAGTTATTATACTCAAACACCACTAATGGAAGAGACTACTCTCATCCTCCACTGAAATTCAGAGGTACACATATAATTTAGTCTCCAATATTTAATTAATCCTCTTGTTGAGTCCATTCGTCTGTGAAGGATAGGCTGTACTCAATCACAACACGGTACATATGGACGTGTGACCACTCTCACAAAATCGTAAGACAAAGATCTTGTCCCAATAGGACATGATATCAAGCGGCAATCCATATAACCTCAATATATTGATTATAAAGATCTGCACATAACTGTCTCGTAGCAAGACCAATATTAGCTGGCATAATGTGAGCTACTTCGATTAACCATTCCATTAATATCCATATTTTATCATAACACCCTTCAGAGGTGATCCATTGCAAAAAGAATTTAGCAATAGTTCTCTTAATTAGATACGAACACCACCGCCATTTATACTTAATACATTTAATGTTCACCCGAATGTACCTAAAATCGTGATCTACGCGGCTTTGCCACAACGCTTGTCGCAAATACTTACTGCTTTAAAATTCATTTTTTAAACGTAGGTCCTTGCCAAATCTTATGGAATAAACTTCGACTTGTCAACAAATGTTTTCGAATTCACATGACAATCATAATCTACTGTCTTATACAATAGTTTCAATTACCTAGGGTGTCCATACACCTTATATAACCACATTATTGCACAAATGAAATATACTATGCATAGATGAATTCTCGTGTACTCGGCATGCATCTATGTTAGGGATGTATTCAACCATCCCAATATGCATAACTTAATCACTATTTTAGTGGCATCATTATTCTATTCATAATGACATCAGAACTATGCGACTCTACCAACCTTAAATCGTAATAGAATTATCAAATCTACATTTTGTTCTCATAAATATACAATAACTAAGGTACGAAACCCATGTACTATCGACCAAAAGTCTCTCCAACTTCTGATGTTTGTCAGATTCGTGCGTGGGACGTCTCGGAAAGAAAAATCCAAACAAGAAACCCCCCGGATACACTACTACCTAGCATAGTCTGTCGCTAAGATCCGTAAGGCCCTTAATCCATAATATGTACCATCCATAATCTCTGTATGTTGGCATAAAAGTTTACTTATGTTTGTAAAGATATCATGAAACATGGATGGATCATTATCCCAAGGGCCCTATAGAAATGACAAACTATATCTCGCTACTCGATAAGGAAGACAATGTACCCTAAGTCACATTAGTAAATAAATCCCTTCTCACTGGGATTACATATAACTAGACAACATACTCACTGAAGTCTACGATACTATGAAATATATATATAGGAATATCCGTCACGATAGCCTTATCACTCATTCTAATATATTTCCAACATTCGGTAATAATCACTATACATTACCATAATAAGCTATACTTTTCTATATTAATGTAATAGTAAATTATGACGTTAAAATATACTTTTAGTGCCCACCCGGCTCACTTATGAGTGACATCTAAAAAGCCTCATTACCTATGGTAAATACATTTCTAACTAGACTATTAAAACTAATGTACCCACTAAACTCGACTCTGTGACAACCGTGATCCAAAATAAGGGGGGGCTAGCACGTTACTCCAATATAACAGAAATCATGGCTGGAATAATTCTCAGCATCTCAATAATATACAAAGTATACAGGATAACCACTCCATATTTCAGAAAAACGGGTTGCCAAAAATTTTGATTTTAAAGTTAAGGAAAGAATTTAAACAACCCAATTTAAAAAGAAAGTGGAAAAACCCGTATATATAATACTACATACACATCAAATATACAGTAAGGGACCGAATATGCTGTCGGTCAACAGACTCATACAATAATACTAAACAAGTTTAGTAAATTTCAATATACATTACATTAGACAATTACAAGAGCTTGGGGCTCACACCTGAATAAAAGACCCGATCATAACTAGAATACAATAAAGAGAACGTCTATACCAAGTATCCTGTAATATCCGCAAAGTATCACGAATCCCCAAATACATCGGAATAGGAAAGTCAGATCAGGTATCCTTGCGGCGGGCACCTGAGCGGATACAAGATGCATGCACAACAAGAAATATGAATGGGTCAGGGCCTGGTTTTATATGATCACGAGCTGAATAAAAGGTATGACAGTTATGAATAAAATTCATGCTAAAAAGGATAAAAAATCTACCTACACAGTTTTAAAACACGAACTAAGGGAATCAGATAATCATAAAATTTAAACTTAATTATACACAGGAAGATGATCAACATATTAATTAAATACCTCCATCATTTTTATACTATTCCATTTCACTGTTATGTTCCTTATGAGGAACTCGTAATTACAATTTTTATGCTCTTTCTAGCATTCCATTCCTTATCAGGAATATAATCATTAACAAATGCTCTTTGTGGCATTTCATTGTGCTCTTTATAGCACTTCATCATGCAATTTATGGCATATCTAAATACATCAAGACCCACTTGATTATGAATTTTTATATTTCTATACATATAAGGATTCTAAAACCGCCCCTCCGAGTTTCTCCACTGGGCGCACCCCTAAATAACCATCATCTTCCATGGCCTATCAAACAAGGAAACCTGGGCATCAATCGCAATGTCCGAAAGCGGCCATATTCCTGTGGGAGAGTCAAGACCACACCTGGAATCTCCTCACCAGCGCAAAAAACATAACATATTGCTCATATGGCCTAGGACTATATCCACCCTGCATTCACTAGCCAGGGGGCTTCACCTCGGGCACGAACTTCCCTTATGATGGCATTTAGAGAGGTGTGTTTAAGTAAATTATCATTTACCAAATTGATTATGAAGTAAATTAGCATTTACCATAATCATTACCATATCCAATTTTTTTTTCATTTACCCTTTTACACATGTATGTTTCATTTTATTCGAAACCATAGTCATTTACTTTGTAATTACATCATATTTTATTCGGAGCCGTACGAAATTCGTATCGTTATTACAACCTCAAAGAAGTGAATAAACTCTCAATTTATTCTTCCAACAATCCTTTGGGGTGTTATACTATCAACCATCAAGGCTAACATAGCTCAATTGAGCTTATAAAGTCTCCCGAACATAATACTACAACTCCAAGTTTCATAATAATTACTAGAAGAAAAGAATGCCCTCGCATCAATTGGAATGAACCCGGAAAAGTCCCCACATAACACATTTCTAATCTAGGATGGTTGACCCACTCATCTAGGACTCTAGAACTCTAAATTTACTTCATACAAGAAGGTTCCTAGGCCCTAAACCTAAAGAAAATGTATTGAAATTGAGTTATAAAAACTAACTAAAAAACAGGAGAAAAACGAATCGATTCGCAAAAAAAGCGAATCGATTCGCAAAAAAAGCGAATCACTTCGGATTGAAAGACCTGGGATTCTGTAACCTGCCAAATCGATTCATTTTGGGCCCAAATTGATTCGGTCTAAGAAGGCCTAGAAACTGACCCTATGCGGATCGATTCGCCCAGGGGCCGAATCGATTCGCCCCTGCGAATTTGCCGAGAATGGCTTACGGGTTATAAACCCTAGTTTTTCCCCAAAACAAATTTCTCCTCCATTTTTACACACATTCATCAACATTAATCTACCCTAAACCATTATACATGATTATTAACCACTAATATCCATAATTTCATCAACATAAACCATGGTTAGGGCTAGATCACCACATAATCCATTTTTTATCCATAAATTCAAATACACAACTATCACACAATTTACTCATCTTAAATCATATATTAGCAAGTAGAAAACTTGCCTTAAGGTTGAAATCTCAGAATTCTTTGTGGTAGATGCAAATCCAAGTTTCAATATCCAATTTCTCTCATTTCTCCTATTTTCTCTTCTTCTCTCTCTCTCTCTCTCTCTCTCTCTCTCTCTCTCTCTAAGTTTGGTAACACACACAAATGATAAATGAAATAAGGGGCAAGACTTAAAATCGTGGCTTAAGTCTAAAGTCCCAACTTAAATGGTTAATACCACATTAAAATGACACCCAAATACGCATTTAAGTTAAAACAAGTCAAAAGTGCCCGTAACCTAAAAATATAATATGGCACTTATTTTGACTGTCTCACGCCTTTCGGGACAAACTACATCCTATAAACCGGCATCTGGTAATTTTATGAATTATTTCAAGTTTCGGTTTCATTTAAACCATAATGTCATTTAAAACACATGACACTATAAAACATGCAACAATGATATTTACTTACACATACAGTAAATATGCAACAATCTAGTAAATATTAACTTTCAACTCGATTAATTAATATTTACTCTAGTTCCCAACATTTTATATAATTACCTCAAGCAGTAAGTTAATATAAAAAGAGTCTACTAAAAGCGAGGGTTGTTACAGACTCGCATGTTAATTTTAGTGTTAACAATTCAAAAATGTATTATCACACACCCATGTCAATTGACTTAATCCTTTTCTCACAAGGATGAAACAAAACTTCATCAGGCCGACCTGATCGTAGGGTCCCATCATGTAGCTTCCAACACGACCCACGAGCATCTGTAATCTTTATATATCTAGTATTTCACCCAATCATTATTGCCTTTCCTCCTCAGGGGTAGATTATTCTGTTTCTACGGCTTACATGCCCATCACTGAAACACTGGCCTAAATCGCTAGGCCACAATTATGGCCTTACTGGCTTCCCTTTTTCCTTCTTGGGCCCCTTCGAACCTGAAATTTGGTATGCTACTGTTATCGAGGACTCCACAAGTTATGCTTAAACCCTCTACTCTCGGGTTGTAAATTTGACTAGCCCAATTATCTTGACCCAATTCCTCAGCTGGAATTTTACCTCTTTCAGTTATTATGCCTAACCGGCATGGTTTATCATTATCAATCTTTTCGGTCTCACATCTCAATATGGAGATATTCATCATTGGTAATGTCTCTCTCTACACATAGGGTCATTTCCCGTGCTATTTCCTCGTCACTGGTCACACTGAACAATTTTGGATGTCCTTCTCTCGGACCTAACAATCTTAAATCCCTATTATAATTTTCATTGTTCCTTTAGTTCTATCGGTCCTATGGAACACATTATCGACCTTACTGGTCTCGGCTAAGCTCATCCCAACTTTGTAGGGATTTAATAAACTTATTTTAAATAGGTCCCCTATGGGGTATACCTTTTGGTGTGTAACAACCCGAGGTCTTGGAGACAACAATTTATTTATTTTGGGAGAAATAAATAATATTTTATTGGAGAAATAATTAAATTGGCAATCGAGGTCAAAATTTAGAGCCATTAGAAAGAGTCTCGAATGGCAATTATGAGGGTACCATTGTTTTCGGAAGGGTCAAGAAAGTCGAAATGACTGTACTTGGGGTCTATTTAGCTTCCAAAATAGTTTAAGTCAGTTTGACTCGAGTTAATGTTACTGAGTCATTTAAAGTGTGTACTATCATTTAAAGTGTGTATCTTGTGGGACAAGGTTTAAAATCCACGTGAGAAGTCATTCTCACTTAAGAGAAAGAGGAAAACTCTAGAAAGAAAGAGAGAAAGAGAGAGAAAAGTAGAAAGGAAGAAGAAAAAGAGGAGAAAAGTGGGTTTTTTCGGCCATTTCGCCATCTTGAGGCGGATTCAGACACTACGAACCCGCGGCACGTGATTAAACTTGCTAAATAATTATTGTGTATCATTTATTTCATGATTTGTGGATAAATTTCTAAAATTTGGGATAAATATGTTAAAACCTAGATTTTTGGGATAAATCTTTTATTTGATATGTTTAGGATGGATTTAAAGTTATAGATTAGTTGTGCTGAATTATTTGAGGTATATTAATGTTATGAATATGGTTGGGTTGAAGATTTGTGGTTAAATGTAATTATATTGGGGTTTTTTGAGAAGTTGGAGTTGTGTAAAAATGGAGTTTGGCCATGATGCCTGGTAGGACCGGTCGACCGGGTACAGAGGGCCGGTCGACCGCGCTTCTAGAATTGGGCACACTATCTTCGATTATAGGCAAAATTAAGAGACGCGGTCAACTGCGGTTTGGGCATCGGTCGATCGATCCCCTGTTTTGGGTTCAAGTTTGAGAATTTAAGTTATCCTCTTTTTCTTTGGGTTTATATGTATGGACATCCATAATCAGAGTATCATAAAAGATTAAGTGATTATATAAGGGGATTATTGACTTTAGAATCATAAGACGATATATGGGTCTAATTGATAAATAAATGTGATGGTGGGATATCTCTCTTATCTGGGAAATAAGAGAAATAGTGATAAATGACTAAAAGAAAATGTCGGGGAGTTTTAGTGATTGATTTTGAGAAAGTGAGAATCTAAAAGATTATATCAATTTGGAGGAAAATTCTCTAAGTATCGAGGTTAGTATTTGAGGAATGAAAATGTTTGATTGATATGTATACGGATATAGAAGTATCCTTATTGATGATCGATTGGGGGAGATCTCACACAGTGAGAAATGCTAATTGAGGTGCATTAGGATAAAAGAATATCCTTAACTTAAATAGAATTTAAAGACAATTCATAATAGAAGAGACATGTGAGCTTAAAGCGAGAAGTAGTATAGAGTATACTAAGTGGGGTAAATGTGTGAGTATTGACGATTGGTGTATCATGAGAGAGATATACTAAACAATGATATTAATCAAATTGCGCCTAAGAGCATATAATGAAAAGGAATATGTTGTTGCAGGTATACCTTATATAATGGTATATCTTTATTATGTGGGATTTATGTATACCTTATATGATGGTGTATATACATGTTAAGCATACCCCCTCCTTGCTATCATTGGTAAGTTTCGTGCGTAGAGGGTGAGCATTCTGACTAGAAAAGCAGGATGTGGATATTCCCCAGGTCATAGTCGTCCATGGTGGTCAGCAAATATACATTTATTTATTTTGGGGGTGAGAGGTCATGTGTATGTGTCACTCTCACTTGCCGGTTGGGAGCTATGACCGCTTCCCGGGACGTCGTGTGCGTGAGTTGATCACGAGGTGGGTGTCGTGGAACCCCACCACGTGACCCCAGTTTGCTACGTATATGGGCTGCTGGAAGATGATAGCATGTGAGTCTGCATTCTTCGAGTTATAGCTCGGTTGGATGGTTATTAGTGCTTGTGTTTGTATTTGGGTATCAAGGGAATAATGGACCTCAAGGACCTACATTTCCAGGATTAGTGTATTGGGGGGGTTCCCTATTTGGATTTTGCCTCAGCGAGACGTCCCATGCACGAACCGCAGTGTAATATTAGAACTTGGGGATACGTTTAGTCCTTAATGCTCATAATTATCTATGTATATATCACCTATCCCGAGGATCGACAGTGCCAGGAGTAGTGTAACGGGGGGGTTCCTTATTTGGATTTCGCTTCGGCGAGACGTCCCACGCATGAAACGCCATGTACTGTTGAGAATTGGGAATATTAATTAGTAAAAAAATGGAAAATAATCATTTGGGTTACATGCATATTGCATTGAGGGCATAATGAGCCCCGAGGATCGATACGGTCGGGAGTAGTGTAACGGGGGGGTCCTTGTTTGGATTTCGCTTCGGCGAGACGTCCCACGCACGAAACGCAGCGCCCTGTTGAGAATCGGGAGGAGTTTAGTCCTTAACTCTTGATGCTAGTAACTCATATATTATAATTATATAAATGGTTTCATGCCTTATATGGGCATCACTAGAATATAAAATTCTAGTAAATAAGATTGTTGATGTATTGGGATGATGTGGACATGATTGGATCATGTAACTTTATATGTTCAACAAATGAACATTATAAAGATAACTATAACTATTACGTTAAAGTTAATGTATATAACTTATAAATTATGGAAACAAATGTATTGGGGGATAGGTTAGATGATTTCACTTAAATACTTCTTTTGGGTTTAAGTTAGGATCCTCTTACCTAAATAGAATCCGACATCTATTTGGAGATCACGTGCATACGTTTAGTGCGCTTTAGATGAGAGGTGAGTTGAATTACTATGGAGAGTTCGATTACAACTAAATCATGTAATAATGCATTTATAATTATTATGCATTTTAATACATTTGCTATAAAACGTTTTCCAAACTCGGGCTCTGACCCGTTTATATTTTCTCCTCCATGTATTTATTGTATTACTTCAGGTGTTCCTCCGCTAGGACGCCTTTGATGTTATCTATTCAGGACTCGTGGAGTTGCGACAATGGCGGACTGTCGCGGTATTTTGATTTAGTCGATTCCTATCTTTGTATATCTAGATTAGGATTCAGTTTGTATATTGAGTTAGTATTCAAGTGTTGTAGATTAAGACTTTTCTATTTCATATTCTCAGATTATTGTATCGTCTGTTACCTAACAGCATATTCGGGTATTTCATTGTTAAGACTTTGTTTTACATTGTATTGTACTTTTGTATATATCTTTAGACTTTGCAAATTTCACTCATCATAGTTAGATGTATATTGTTGGTTGTGATTGCATTTTTGGTTTTGTTGTTGTTGTTGAATAAAAAGTTTAAAATTTTTGACTATTCTCTTTTAATGATTATGGGTAGTTAGCCTTATATTATAGTGTTATGTATTGATGTTGAGACTGTACCATCTGAGATACCTGATTTATGTAGTATAAGTCTGGCCAACCGCTATTATTTAGAGCGGGTTGTCACAGATGGTATCAGAGCATTAGGTTCTAGTGTCTTTAGGATCTGTGTGCGTTACTACGATCTTCCGTAAGCATTCTTGATGTAGAGCCTATTATTAGGTGTAATAACCCTCGCTTATGAGAACATATTTTATGTTTATTTACTAGATATGGTAATTAGATATAAAATGTTGAGTTATGGATTGAGTACTAAATTAATGTAGAAAAGTTAAAATTTACTATGAGGCTGCATATTTACCATAACTATTGGTGAATATTGCCATGTTATGTTTTATAATATCATAAGAATTAAAATGATATTTGGCTTAATAATGAGACCGAAACATAAAATGAATTATAAATTTTCCAAATGATAATTTGGAGGCCGTAGTTGAGTCCGGAACGTGCGAGATAGTCAAATTTTTTGCCATATTGTATTTTGAGGTTTTTGGCACTTTTGACTGGTTATACCTCAAATATGGAGTTGCGTGTTATTTTATCACAATATTGATCAATTAAGTTGGGATTTTGACTAATGGAACGACTTAGTCTTACTAAGTCTTCTATTTCCCTAATTTCATTTTCTATACCTAGAGAGAGAGCTTAAGAGAGGAAGAGAAAGTGTAGAAGAAGTAGAAGATATTGAAAATTGAGGAGGAATTCTTGCCACTACACAAAGAAAATCTGCATTTCCTAGATTGAGGCAAGTTTCCTACTTGCTATTTGTGGTTTAAGATAAATGATTTGTAGTGATAATGGTGTATTGATCATGGTTTGATTAGTTTAGAGTTTTTGGTGTAAATGTTGGTTTTGAACCATTGAAGAATAATTTGGATGATTATTGATAGTTGTGGTAGTAGTTAGTAGCATTTATGTTGTGTTGGTGACAATAAATAAGTTGGTATGAATGGAATTGAGTTGGTAAGGAAAATGGAGTCCAAGACTCCATAAGCAAAATTAGGAATTTCTACGGAACCGAATCGATTTGGCTTGGCCGAATCGATTCGCTGCGAGACAGTTTCCAGGGTTGGGTGAAGCAAATCGATTCGGCTTGGTCCGAATAGATTCGACAGTTATGCAGAAACCCCATTTTCCTGACCGAATCGATTCGAAATGTCCGAATCGATTCGGCATCTATGCAGAAAGCCAAGATTTCTGGCCGAATCGATTCAGCCAGGCCGAATCGATTCGGAAGTCCTTTATTTGAAATTTTGTTTTCATTATTCTTTTAACCCTTTTCTTTTGGACTAGTAATTAGGGACCTTCTTAAATTAAGTAAATATAGGGTCTTGGAGTACTAGTTGAGTTTGGTTGACATCCTAGACTCGAAGGGTTCATCTAGGGTTCATTTTAGGGGGGAGGTTAATGTAATGTTCAGGTATTACTTCTCTCGTGTAGTTTTATACTAATCTAGGAGATCTTAGATTCCAATTTGTATACTTTAGGAGTTATTGTGAGCTAGGTTTGAGTTGATGGTCTATTATGAAGCCAAAAAGGAGGCTTTGGAAAATAACTTGGGAGTCTAACTGTTTATTGAGGTTGTTATGATGTTACGAAATACATATAGTTCCGGATAATCATAATGCAATTGATAAAATATAAAATGGATAAAGTAAATGATAATTTACTAAATCATCTAATGAAAATTAATAAAAGGGATGATACACACCTCTCTAAATACCATCTTAAGGGAAGTTCGGGCATGAGGTGAAGCCCCCTGGCTAATGAATGCAGGGCGGATATAGTCCTAGGCCATATGAGCGCTTGTTTTATATATTTTTTTGTGATGGGTAGGATATTCTGGGTGTGGTCTTGACTACCCCGCATGCATATGGCCGCTTCCCGATGTTTCGATAGGATCCCAGGTTGTCTTATGATAGGCCCTGGAAGATGATGGTTATTTAGGGGCGCACACAGTGGGGAAACCCGGACGGGTGGTCTTAGAATCATTATATACATATACTTATAACTATTCAAATTATCGAGTTGGACTCGATGGAACATGAATGCCATAAATAAAAAGTATATGACACAAAGAGCATACAATTGAGATTAGTGCCATAAAGAGCACATGATAATAATTGTATTCCTGATAAGAAATGGAAAGGAGATAAACTGAAAAGGATGAAAGATGAAAAAAGTTGATAAGTATTCTTAATTGCATAGTATAATCGATTCATCCATGATAATTAGTAACTTGTCTTAATTTATTTCATTGTTTCCATGCTAGAATCTCATTTCTATCATCCATGCTTATTTGTTCATCATTTTCATACTTGTCATTTATCTGGTGATCACATAAAGTCAGGATCTGACCGGTTCTTCGTTCTTGTTGTGCATATATATATTATATCCGCTCAGGTGTTCCACCGCAAGGTCGCCCGTAATGATCTTCCTATTCCAGTGTTTTGAGGAGCCGTGACATTTTGCGGATATCACGGGACATTTTGTGTAGACGCCTTCCTCATTGTTTTCTAGTTATGATCAGTCCTTATTCGGGCGTGTGGCCCCAATGTTTGTAATTGTATAATGAATGTATTATGTAACACATGGAACTTATTGTATATTGTATGAATCCTATTGACCGACATTTCATTCGGTCCTTCCCTTATTATGGTTGGTATATATATATGCTTGTGGGAGTTTCCACCTTTCTTTTCTATTATGGGTTGTCAATGATGTTTTATTTAAATTGCTAAACAATTTTTTTTTTGATGACCCATTTTCTAAAATATTGTGTGGTTATCCCGTATTCTCTTTATGTTGTCATGATGCTGAGGATGATATTTATCCATGATTCCTGTATTATTGGAGTATGGGGCTGGCCACCCCTTATTTCGGATACCGGGTTGTCACAGATGGTATCAGAGCATCAGGTTCTAGAGCCTTTAGGATCTATGCGAACTTGTCACGTTCTACCGCAGCGTTCTTTGATATAGAGCTTAATGTTAGGACTGTTTTGTTGCTTATGTATGCGATCTTCTGCTAGATAGATCATTTTATGTAATATTCTAAACTATCATTTCTCTATTTCAGATGCCGCCTAAGAGAGGACGTTCGCTCGACGTAATAGAGTTGTAGAGGATGAGGTTGGACCTCCACTGCCACCACTAGGGAATATCAGTGCCGGAGATGTTGCAAACATAGTGGCCCAAGCTGTTAATGCAGCGATGACTGCAGTGGTACAACAAATGCCACAAGCTCAACCACGGGGGCAAGAGGCACAAGTTCCTACGGGACCTTCTCCGTGGGAAAGAGTTAGAGAGTCTTTCTTGAAAGGCCATCCCCCGAAATTCGATGGAGGTTCGGATGTGATAAGGGAAAATCAGTGGAAGAAAGACATGCAACGCCATCTTCGAATGGTAGAATGTAGTGAGGAGAAAAAGAAAATCCTTGTTACTTTCAAGCTTGTCGGATCAGCCTTACATTGGTGGGAGTCAATGACTACACCCGAGCAAAGGGATACGATGTGTATCACTGATTTTTGGACCTTGTTTGATGGAAAGTATTTCCCTCCCGCAGTTCAAAGGGAGATGCAAAGGAAGCTTCAAGATGTAGTCAGGGGGAGAGATCCAGGGCAGAGTATGAAGAGGAGTTCACCCAGCTATAAAATTTTGTGCCGGATGAAGTGACTCCAGAAGCGAAGAGAATCTCCAAATTTGTGGGAGGTTTACATTAGCGAATAAAACAAAATTTACTTGGAAATCCGGCTTTACTAACCTTTGGGGATGTGATGAATGCTGCTCTACTTCATTGTCAAGAGCATAGACTATTTCCGCTGAATAATAAGAAGGTTACAGCGATGGGGCAAGGGGAAAACCGGGAGGTAATGGGACTGGAGGGGGAACATCTTCTTCATCCCAATCCTCAGGGAGTAAGCAAAAGGAGAGGGACCCCTAACAAGGGGATTTGTCTAAATACCAACGCTTTGGTGGGTTTAATGCGGGTGGAAATAACAGCAGATCGGGACAAGGTGGACCACAACAACAACAAGGAGGCAGAGGTGGGAATGGAGGCAGAGGCCAGCAGGGCCGAGGTTCGGGGCAGTTTCGAAACAATGAAGGGCTGAACCAGGAGAATGTAGTGAATAAATGTTTTCAGTGCGGAGAGTTGGGCCATTATAAGAGATCGTGTCCTCAGTTGGTTGGAGGGCATCTTCCTAGGGCTCCACAACAGCCGTATGTACAGTTTTCGCCCCAAGTGCCTAATCTGATTGCTCCTCCTCAGCAAGGGAAACTGCAGTATAAACGGGTCTACCATATTCAGGAGGCTATGCTTCCTCCAGCCCCTCCGGCACCGCCAACGATCGAGGGTAAGTTTCTCATCCAAGGACATATGGGTTGGGTACTATTTGATACGAGCGCTACACACTCTTTCATTTGTAGGACTTTTGCTCAAACTACAGATTTGATAAAATCTGCAGAGAGTACTTTCACTAGCGTTGAATCCTCTATGGGTGATGGTTCTTAGATTTTCTTTGTTTGTAAAAACATATGGATTAATCTTGGTAACTTGTGCTTTGTGGCCGATTTACTAGTCCTTGACATGGTTGGGTATGATGTAATATTTGGTATGGATTGGCTAGTGAAATACCGTGCGATAGTAAATTGTTACGGGAAGAGTATAATTTTCACAATTCCGGGACAAGAGATGTTTTTGGTTGGTATGCCTTGTCTAGAAGGGGGTACGAGTGCTCATTTATATTTTATTGCGGAGGATGCATCTAGAGATGTAGTTGTTCTCCTGAATTCTCTTTCGATTGTTAGAGATTCTGAAGATGTTTTTCAGGAAATACCGGGATTACCCCCAAGTCGTGAGATAGAGTTTGTGATTGATTTAATGCCGGGGACTCGACCGATTGCTAAAGCTCCATATCGTATGGCTCCTGTGGAGATGAGGGAGTTGAGAGATCAAATCCAGTAGTTATTAGAGCAGGGATTTATTAGGAGCAGTACTTCTCCATGGGGTGCTCCAGTATTGTTTGTGAAGAAAAGAGATGGTTCTCTCCGGTTATGTGTGGACTGTAGGGAGTTAAATAAAGTCACCATCCGGAGTAAATACCCTTTTCCTCGCATTGATGATTTTTTTGACCAACTTAGGGGAGCGTCGTACTTCTCTAAGATCGATTTGAGGACGGGGTATCATCAATTAAGAATACGGGAGTAGGATGTATCTAAGACTGCATTTCTGACTCAATATGGATCCTATGAATTCTTGGTTATGCCCTTTGGACTAACTAATGCCCCTGCAGTATTTATGGATCTCATCAATAGGGTGTTCCGAGATTTCCTTGACCAATTTGTTATTATATTCATCGATGACATTTTAGTCTATTCTCAAACAACATCTGACCATGCTACCCACTTAGGGTTGGTCCTACGGAGATTGAGAGATCACCAATTATATGCGAAGTTTGAGAAATATGACTTTTGGTTGAAGGAAGTTCAATTTCTGGGTCATGTGGTGTCATCCTAGGGTATATCGGTGCATCCTAGTAAGGTGATTACGATGAGGGAGTGGGGTCAGTCCACGACACCCACCGAGGTTTGTAGTTTTCTGGGCTTAGCGGGTTCTTACCATCGGTTCATTAAGATCTTTTCAAAAATCGCTAGCCCTTTGACGAATTTGACCCGAAAGGGAGTGAGATCTGTTTGGGACAATTCTTGTGAGGATGCATTTGATGAGCTCAAAGATAGGTTGACTTCGGCTCCAGTCCTTGCAATGACAAAACTGGGATTGGAATATCTAGTCTTCACCGATGCATCTCTTCAAGGGTTAGGAGGTGTTCTTTAGCAAGAAAGACGGGCTATTGCTTATGCTTCCCGTAAGCTAAAGCCTCACGAAAGAAATTATCCGGTGCATGACTTAGAGTTCGCCGCAGTTGTCTCTGCCTTGAAAATATGGAGGTGTTGTCAAGTTTTATTTGTTATAAAACTACCTCAAGTGCACGGGCTATTGAAATATAGCGGGTGTAAGTACGGGTCGAACCCACAGAGATTTCGTCAACTTTTATAAAATATCGATTGTCCAACTAGACATATGAGTGTGTCAATGTGATTGAGTGATGGAACAAAATAAATAAATAAATGCGTAACACAAATTATGTAACAAGTATGTAACAATAAAAATAATGACGGAATAAACGAACAAGTACAAGAGATAGTATTAAATGAGGAAGAAACTAGGACGTCGGTTCCATTTGTCAATTTTAATTAAATTAACACATCAATTTAATTTCGTACTTCCGAATTTATAACACAAAATATACCGACTCTCGTCGTGTACATTTCGGAGAATAAAACAATACATGCGATCAAAATATTTTAACGTCTCTTAAATTAGACACCATAAATCCCTATTCCCTCGAAAATATCATGTTCTAAATTTTTAATGTGTATTTAAGCATGGGATATCAAAACATCTAAGTGCAAGCATAACCCATCAAAAGTGACAACTGTAAATTTTTTAAAGCATGAATTTATAATTAATTCTTGAGGTTTAAAAATACACTCTCGTGTATTTTTAAGCGAATACCAAATTTTTTTATTTCAAATTAGAACACGTCGGAATATCTACGAAATTAAATTAACATGCGTGGTTTAATTAGTCATGACAAACATCACTTAAGTCCTAGTAATTAAACTACTCACAAGACATATTTGACACACAAATATTGCAAGCTGAAAAGAATAATTTTCATTAATAAATGTCAACTTACAAAATTTTGGGGCTAAGACTTGAATTACAATGCACAATATGCTCCTCCAAAATGTCCCTAAAAAATACTCTCTACATAGATTTTTTTATCTCTCAAAGTGTGTCTTTTTTTTTTCTAAAAATATATCTCCTCAAAGTGTCTCCAAGTCCCTCCATTTATAAAAAAAAAAAAAACTCTACACGGAAGGAAATGGGAGAATGATGGAGTAAAATCATGGGGGTCGTGTGTTGATGGGCTGTAGCAAAATAGTGGGGTTAAGGGAGTGATATGTTGGATCAAAGTCGTGGGTTAATGGTGTAATGGGATATTTTATATATATATTTTCGCCAAAAAGATAAGGTAAGGGAGAGGAATTGAACCCCTAACCTAACACTCCTTTACTTTCCACTTCCAGCCACTGAACCAAGCAATGCCTTTGGTAATAATATGCCTCCAATTATACTTAACATCATATTAAATTCCAAATTTCATAATTTACACAATAACTCAATTAACCATAACTTCTTCATTCGGAGCCCGATTAACATGCCGTTTGAACCGACATGACCCTCATTTCGGTGCCAACAATATTTCAGTAGTGTTCAGGTCTCGGGATTGACTTTGGGCGTTGACCCGGGGCTTTGACTTTGACTTTCTTTTGAATTCGAACTTTGCACGGCCATAACTTCTTCGTTTCAACTCCGATTGATACGCCGTTTGAACCCAGGCGTCCCTTGATTCAAGACCTTAAATTTCCATGGTTGGTACGAGCCCGAAATCAGCCATTTGAATTTACAATTTTTCCCCTGAAGGTGCGTAAGTGACCTTTTCATGCTCAATTTGCGTCCGGACTTCACCGCTTTCTTTTTAAACCTGTCAATACTCAAAAATAACTTGAACAGGAGATTAACAATGAATATAAGATTTGATCTTGAAGTTACCAAAATTGCATTATTAACCCCATTTATTCTTAAATTTATATTTTTCTCTAAAATAATAAAAATATATATAAAAGCTCTTTATTTATGATAAAATGGGAATAACAACACTTAGATTTGGGTGTAAATAATACAAAATAATGCACTCATCAAATACCCCCAAACCTAAACTTTGTTAGTCCTCGAGCAAAATTAAAATTTTAAAATCTAACTCACTTTCGTAGGAATCACGGTTGCACTTAGCATGTGCAACAAGCCGTTAAACCCCTAGGTTGCCCTAGTGGACGAGTTTTGTCTCGTGAGGGTTTGTAGTGAATATACCCACAAAATTCAAAAACTTGACTCTATTTACAAAAGACTCAAAAGTAATATAATCAAGTTTGAATGCAAACTTCATAAATATAGAAGAATTTCACTTTTCAATCTCAACTTATCGTGTGTGTGTGCATAGCCAATATAACCGTCCATTTCAAAAGATTTGATCGTTACATTTCTTAGCCGAAAGTTCGTTTTGATTTCAAAGTCTCACAGAATGCGCTCACAAACGAACACTCAAAATTGGATAATTTCTCTCGGTATATGTGAATAAAGGAGTAAATTAAATGAGTAAATTGCACATATACATCATGAAAGACGGACATTTTATAATGGATGATTATGATCTCATGAATGGAAGATCGATTACATTTGAAAACTTAAATCACACTAAAATATCATATTCATCTTCTCTCCACACTATAACTAAATTCACTTGAGATCAATTAGGACTTTCTTTCGGTTGTATTGTAGGCTTGGGTTTCGCTAGAAAGAATGATTTTTTGGAGTTCAAAATTTCTGAGAATATAGAGGTTTTTTGGTATTTTGACTTTTAGGCACTTTTTCAACCTCCATTTTCTTTTCTTTTTCGATTCACATACTCCTTTTTATCCTTTTCGTTTCATGTTCGCATTCTTTCGATCTTCCCCTTTTTTTCTCTCTCTTTTTTTTTTTTTTTCACATTATTGTAGCACACATTCTTCTTTTGGCTTTTTACCCTGATATTCTCATAAAGTGGGTATGGATTTTTGGGTTTTCAATGAAAGGAATTTTTTTCTTTTTAGGCACAAATGGGTTTGCAAGGGAATAATGTAGAAAATGTTGGAGTTTGGGCTTAATTTTTGGGCTTTCAAACGAGGGCCTAATCTCATTTCTCAAGTTTCATTAAGTTGATTTGTGTCTCAAGACGACTTATTAAGGCATTTAGTGTGTACGATTCTCATTTTGACCTTCAATTTTCAGTAATCGAACAAAACAAAAAATTTGAGATCATCGACGAATTAGGCGCTGAAGGAAAGTTTGAGCTATTCTAACTCGGATTGATTTAAATCTCTCAGAAATAATGAATGGCACAAAATCTCACCGGGTTAAAATCTTCACATTTATTCGTTAAGCATATTAACTTTCGCCTCAATATCCTTTTTCGATCATATTATATGGCTAAGTGTAACAAAAAAATTATAAGTTGAGAGATTTGTGAATTAATTCTGTATTAAGAAATTGTTCCAAAACTCACTTATATTGAAAAAATATTTTTTTTTTCGATTTTTTTTTAAATATTTTTTTTTATTTTTTTTTAAATTCTACTTTTTTTTTTCATTTTTTTTAAATACCACCCTTACCCCCAAACCTAAATTTTACATTGCCCTCAATGTATACACAAATAGAAATAGGGACAATTAAAATAAAGTAGAGAAGCAAAAGGAGGATATTACCTGTGAATTTCCACTTGTGTCACCTACTTACAAACTATACAAGTGTATGTTAGTCATAAAATAAAGTGAAACAACCTAAAAAAAAATCTAAGAAGGAAGGAAAAAAAAATAATTATATACAAAGTTGTGACAATTATCACCATCACCATAAATTAATAATCGAAATAGTTGTGGGTCATTCCAATTAATAATCTTTATAGTACTAAGTAAACAAGGACTATAAACTAGTGAATATGACCGCATAACATAAATCGAAAAATTAAAATAACGGTCATAATGGTGATCACCGACCTCAAGAATAAAAAATTTCAAATCAAATAAATCATATGTCGATGTATCACATTGGAGTAATGAATTACAATGAGGTTCCATAAAATTATTGTCCCATTTATGAAAATAGTCACGTAAAATTGGGGATGCGTACTCTACTCCTAAATGTGAGACTTTACAAAAAATACGGGACGAAGATGTATCACACGGGGATGAATTCGCTTTGTAAAAAATGGGAGGACCATCATAATCACTAGAATTATCAATAAAATGGGGTGACGAATCCTCAATTAAAATTTTCCACATAAAAGGAGAAGTAGCATTATTCTCAATTAAATTATAAGAAAAAACTTGACAAAAATCAACATCCAAATCATCACAATTATTACTTGTGTCAAGTTTGTCAATTTTCTCCACACAAAATTGATTATCTTCAATTATTTCATGACTATTTTCACAAATCTCGTCATTATATCGTTTATTTACCTCTTCCCAATTAATACACTTTGGTGGGCAAATAGTAATCAAAGGAGTTGGACTCTCATCCATGCCATCTTTAATTTCTTTAAAAATTATTACTGATCCATCCGACTCAAATCGAAATATGTAGTCATCTGAATTTTCAGTATTTGCTAGCCACACATCCAAAGGATCAATATAGGAATCCGAAAAATATGACGGGATAACAATATTCGGATCACACATTACAATATATTACTTCAATCTCTCTTTCATTTTTTTTTAAAAATTAATTTTGTTTAGTGTGCCACAGAAAAATAACACAAAAAATAAATACACCAATTGTAAAGTGCGACACAAAAAAAAAAAGGAAAAGGAAAGAAAAAAAAAAAATGAACACGACACGCCCACTAATGGTGTATACAACACACAAATAAAAATGACCAAGCACACTGATGAAACAAATTTTTTTTCTTTTATTCTGGAAATTACTACTAGGGAAAAAAAATATGAATTTCGGATTTTTTTTTTTTGCTTTTTTTTTTTGTGTCCACTAATTAAAAAAAACGAATCTGGAAATTTACATAAAAAAATATTTTTTTTCACGTTTTTTCAATTTTTTTTATGTATTTTTGTGATAAACTAATGCCAAAAGTGCTATTTATTAAAAAAAAAAACCTTAAATTTGATTTGTTTTCTTCTTTTTTTTATTTTTTATTTTTTTTTTCAAATTACAGAAACACAAAATTCTGGAAATTTCCCGTGAAAAAAAAAATTTATTTTCGAATTTTTCAAAGTTTTTTGAAGTACTTTTATGACAAACTAGTCTTAGAAACAACTAGTTTCTCACAAAACAATTTAAATCTGTTTTTTTTTTTTTTTTTTTTCAGCGGCGTTGAAATCTGGAGATTTTCACAAATGAGGAAAAAAAAAATTAATTACGAATTTTTCAAATTTTTAGTTGGTTTAAGACAAAACTAGTGTCAAAAACACTATTTAATTACAAAACGACTTTAAATCTTTTTTTTTTAATTCTGAAAAAAATAGCTGCTGGAATATTAGATGTTTTTCAGTTTTTTTTTCTTTTTTTTTTCAATTTTTTTTGTATTTTTTTTAATAAAACTAGTCCGAAAATCAATATTCTTAAAATCGACCGAAATCCCCGGCAACGGCGCCAAAAACTTGTTGTCAAGTTTTATTTGTTATAAAACTACCGCAAGTGCACGGGCTATTGAAATATAGCGGGTGTAAGTACGGGTCGAACCCACAGAGATTTCGTCAACTTTTATAAAATATCGATTGTCCAACTAGACATATGAGTGTGTCAATGTGATTGAGTGATGGAACAAAATAAATAAATAAATGCGTAACACAAATTATGTAACAAGTATGTAACAATAAAAATAATGACGGAATAAACGAACAAGTACAAGAGATAGTATTAAATGAGGAAGAAATTAGGACGTCGGTTCCATTTGTCAATTTTAATTAAATTAACACATCAATTTAATTTCGTACTTCCGAATTTATAACACAAAATATACCGACTCTCGTCGCGTACATTTCGGAGAATAAAACAATACATGCGATCAAAATATTTTAACGTCTCTTAAATTAGACACCATAAATCCCTATTCCTTCGAAAATATCATGTTCTAAATTTTTAATGTGTATTTAAGCATGGGATATCAAAACATCTAAGTGCAAGCATAACCCATCAAAAGTGACAACTGTAAATTTTTTAAAGCATGAATTTATAATTAATTCTTGAGGTTTAAAAATACACTCTCGTGTATTTTTAAGCGAATACCGAATTTTTTTATTTCAAATTAGAACACGTCGGAATATCTACGAAATTAAATTAACATGCGTGGTTTAATTAGTCATGACAAACATCACTTAAGTCCTAGTAATTAAACTACTCACAAGACATATTTGACACACAAATATTGCAAGCTGAAAAGAATAATTTTCATTAATAAATGTCAACTTACAAAATTTTGGGGCCAAGACTTGAATTACATTGCACAATATGCTCCTCCAAAATGTCCCTAAAAAATACTCTCTACACAGATTTTTTTATCTCTCAAAGTGTGTCTTTTTTTTTTCTAAAAATATATCTCCTCAAAGTGTCTCCAAGTCCCTCCATTTATAAAAAAAAAACTCTACACGGAAGGAAATGGGAGAATGATGGAGTAAAATCATGGGGGTCGTGTGCTGATGGGCTGTAGCAAAATAGTGGGGTTAAGGGAGTGATATGTTGGATCAAAGTCGTGGGTTAATGGTGTAATGGGATATTTTATATATATATTTTCGCCAAAAAGATAAGGTAAGGGAATTGAACCCCTAACCTAACACTCCTTTACTTTCCACTTCCAGCCACTGAACCAAGCAATGCCTTTGATAACAATATGCCTCCAATTATACTTAACATCATATTAAATTCCAAATTTCATAATATGCACAATAACTCAATTCACCATAACTTCTTCATTCGGAGCCCGATTAACATGCCGTTTGAACCGACATGACCCTCATTTCGGTGCCAACAATATTTCAGTAGTGTTCAGGTCTCGGGATTGACTTTGGGCGTTGACCCGGGGCTTTGACTTTGACTTTCTTTTGAATTCGAACTTTGCACGGCCATAACTTCTTCGTTTCAACTCCGATTGATACGCCGTTTGAACCCAGGCGTCCCTTGATTCAAGACCTTAAATTTCCATGGTTGGTACGAGTCCGAAATCAGCCATTTGAATTTACAATTTTTCCCCTGAAGGTGCGTAAGTGACCTTTTCATGCTCAATTTGCGTCCGGACTTCACCGCTTTCTTTTTAAACCTGTCAATACTCAAAAATAACTTGAACAAGAGATTAACAATGAATATAAGATGTGATCTTGAAGTTACCAAAATTGCATTATTAACCCCATTTATTCTTAAATTTATATTTTTCTCTAAAATAATAAAAATATCTATAAAAGCTCTTTATTTATGATAAAATGGGAATAACAACACTTAGATTTGGGTGTAAATAATACAAAATAATGCACTCATCAAATACCCCCAAACCTAAACTTTGTTAGTCCTCGAGCAAAATTAAAATTTTAAAATCTAACTCACTTTCGTAGGAATCACGGTTGCACTTAGCATGTGCAACAAGCCGTTAAACCCCTAGGTTGCCCTAGTGGACGAGTTTTGTCTCGTGAGGGTTTGTAGTGAATATACCCACAAAATTCAAAAACTTGACTCTATTTACAAAAGACTCAAAAGTAATATAATCAAGTTTGAATGCAAACTTCATAAATATAGAAGAATTTCACTTTTCAATCTCAACTTATCGTGTGTGTGTGCATAGCCAATATAACCGTCCATTTCAAAAGATTTGATCGTTACATTTCTTAGCCGAAAGTTCGTTTTGATTTCAAAGTCTCACAGAATGCGCTCACAAACGAACACTCGAAATTGGATAATTTCTCTCGGTATATGTGAATAAAGGAGTAAATTAAATGAGTAAATTGCACATATACATCATGAAAGACGGACATTTTATAATGGATGATTATGATCTCATGAATGGAAGATCGATTACATTTGAAAACTTAAATCACACTAAAATATCATATTCATCTTCTCTCCACACTATAACTAAATTCACTTGAGATCAATTAGGACTTTCTTTCGGTTGTATTGTAGGCTCGGGTTTCGCTAGAAAGAATGATTTTTTGGAGTTCAAAATTTCTGAGAATATAGAGGTTTTTTGGTATTTTGACTTTTAGGCACTTTTTCAACCTCCATTTTCTTTTCTTTTTCGATTCACATACTCCTTTTTATCCTTTTCGTTTCATGTTCGCATTCTTTCGATCTTCCCCTTTTTTTTTTCTCTTTTTTTTTTTTTTTTTTTCACATTATTATAGCACACATTCTTCTTTTGGCTTTTTACCCTGATATTCTCATAAAGTGGGTATGGATTTTTGGGTTTTCAATGAAAGGAATTTTTTTCTTTTTAGGTACAAATGGGTTTGCAAGGGAATAATGTAGAAAATGTTGGAGTTTGGGCTTAATTTTTGGGCTTTCAAACGAGGGCCTAATCTCATTTCTCAAGTTTCATTAAGTTGATTTGTGTCTCAAGACGACTTATTAAGGCATTTAGTGTGTACGATTCTCATTTTGACCTTCAATTTTCAGTAATCGAACAAAACAAAAATTTTGAGATCATCGACGAATTAGGCGCTGAAGGAAAGTTTGAGCTATTCTAACTCGGATTGATTTAAATCTCTCAGAAATAATAAATGGCACAAAATCTCACCGGGTTAAAATCTTCACATTTATTCGTTAAGCATATTAACTTTCGCCTCAATATCCTTTTTCGATCATATTATATGGCTAAGTGTAACAAAAAAATTATAAGTTGAGAGATTTGTGAATTAATTCTGTATTAAGAAATTGTTCCAAAACTCACTTATATTGAAAAAATATTTTTTTTTTTCGATTTTTTTTAAATATTTTTTTTTTATTTTTTTTTAAATTCTACTTTTTTTTTTCATTTTTTTTAAATACCACCCTTACCCCCAAACCTAAATTTTACATTGCCCTCAATGTATACACAAATAGAAATAGGGACAATTAAAATAAAGTAGAGAAGTAAAAGGAGGATATTACCTGTGAATTTCCACTTGTGTCACCTACTTACAAACTATACAAGTGTATGTTAGTCATAAAATAAAGTGAAACAAGCTAAAAAAAAATCTAAGAAGGAAGGAAAAAAAAAATAATTATATACAAAGTTGTGACAATTATCACCATCACCATAAATTAATAATCGAAATAGTTGTGGGTCATTCCAATTAATAATCTTTATAGTACTAAGTAAACAAGGACTATAAACTAGTGAATATGACCGCATAACATAAATAGAAAAATTAAAATAACGGTCATAATGGTGATCACCGACCTCAAGAATAAAAAATTTCAAATCAAATAAATCATATGTCGATGTATCACATTGGAGTAATGAATTACAATGAGGTTCCATAAAATTATTGTCCCATTTATGAAAATAGTCACGTAAAATTGGGGATGCGTACTCTACTCCTAAATGTGAGACTTTACAAAAAATACGGGACGAAGATGTATCACACGGGGATGAATTCGCTTTGTAAAAAATGGGAGGACCATCATAATCACTAGAATTATCAATAAAATGGGGTGACGAATCCTCAATTAAAATTTTCCACATAAAAGGAGAAGTAGCATTATTCTCAATTAAATTATAAGAAAAAACTTGACAAAAAATCAACATCCAAATCATCACAATTATTACTTGTGTCAAGTTTGTCAATTTTCTCCACACAAAATTGATTATCTTCAATTATTTCATGACTATTTTCACAAATCTCGTCATTATATCGTTTATTTACCTCTTCCCAATTAATACACTTTGGTGGGCAAATAGTAATCAAAGGAGTTGGACTCTCATCCATGCCATCTTTAATTTCTTTAAAAATTATTACTGATCCATCCGACTCAAATCGAAATATGTAGTCATCTGAATTTTCAGTATTTGCTAGCCACACATCCAAAGGATCAATATAGGAATCCGAAAAATATGACGGGATAACAATATTCGGATCACACATTACAATATATTACTTCAATCTCTCTTTCATTTTTTTTTAAAAATTAATTTTGTTTAGTGTGCCACAGAAAAATAACACAAAAAATAAATACACCAATTGTAAAGTGCGACACAAAAAAAAAAGGAAAAGGAAAGAAAAAAAAAAAATGATCACGACACGCCCACTAATGATGTATACAACACACAAATAAAAATGACCAAGCACACTGATGAAACAAATTTTTTTTCTTTTATTCTGGAAATTACTACTAGGGAAAAAAAATATGAATTTCGGATTTTTTTTTTTTTGCTTTTTTTTTTTGTGTCCACTAATTAAAAAAAACGAATCTGGAAATTTACATAAAAAAATATTTTTTTTTCACGTTTTTTCAATTTTTTTTATGTATTTTTGTGATAAACTAATGCCAAAAGTGCTATTTATTAAAAAAAAAAAACTTAAATTTGATTTGTTTTCTTCTTTTTTATTTTTTTCATTTTTTTTTTCAAATTACAAAAACACAAAATTCTGGAAATTTCCCGTGAAAAAAAAAATTTATTTTCGAATTTTTCAAAGTTTTTTGAAGTACTTTTATGACAAACTAGTCTTAGAAACAACTAGTTTCTCACAAAACAATTTAAATCTGTTTTTTTTTTTTTTTTTTCAGCGGCGTTGAAATCTGGAGATTTTCACAAAGGAGGAAAAAAAAAAATTAATTACGAATTTTTCAAATTTTTAGTTGGTTTAAGACAAAACTAGTGTCAAAAACACTATTTAATTACAAAACGACTTTAAATCTTTTTTTTTTAATTCTGAAAAAAATAGCTGCTGGAATATTAGATGTTTTTCAGTTTTTTTTTTCTTTTTTTTTTTTCAATTTTTTTTGTATTTTTTTTTAATAAAACTAGTCCGAAAATCAATATTCTTAAAATCGACCGAAATCCCCGGCAACGGCGCCAAAAACTTGTTGGCAAGTTTTATTTGTTATAAAACTACCGCAAGTGCACGGGCTATTGAAATATAGCGGGTGTAAGTACGGGTCGAACCCACAGAGATTTCGTCAACTTTTATAAAATATCGATTGTCCAACTAGACATATGAGTGTGTCAATGTGATTGAGTGATGGAACAAAATAAATAAATAAATGCGTAACACAAATTATGTAACAAGTATGTAACAATAAAAATAATGACGGAATAAACGAACAAGTACAAGAGATAGTATTAAATGAGGAAGAAACTAGGACGTCGGTTCCATTTGTCAATTTTAATTAAATTAACACATCAATTTAATTTCGTACTTCCGAATTTATAACACAAAATATACCGACTCTCGTCGCGTACATTTCGGAGAATAAAACAATACATGCGATCAAAATATTTTAACGTCTCTTAAATTAGACACCATAAATCCCTATTCCCTCGAAAATATCATGTTCTAAATTTTTAATGTGTATTTAAGCATGGGATATCAAAACATCTAAGTGCAAGCATAACCCATCAAAAGTGACAACTGTAAATTTTTTAAAGCATGAATTTATAATTAATTCTTGAGGTTTAAAAATACACTCTCGTGTATTTTTAAGCGAATACCGAATTTTTTTATTTCAAATTAGAACACGTCGGAATATCTACGAAATTAAATTAACATGCGTGGTTTAATTAGTCATGACAAACATCACTTAAGTCCTAGTAATTAAACTACTCACAAGACATATTTGACACACAAATATTGCAAGCTGAAAAGAATAATTTTCATTAATAAATGTCAACTTACAAAATTTTGGGGCCAAGAGTTGAATTACATTGCACAATATGCTCCTCCAAAATGTCCCTAAAAAATACTCTCTACACAGATTTTTTTATCTCTCAAAGTGTGTCTTTTTTTTTTCTAAAAATATATCTCCTCAAAGTGTCTCCAAGTCCCTCCATTTATAAAAAAAAAACTCTACACGGAAGGAAATGGGAGAATGATGGAGTAAAATCATGGGGGTCGTGTGTTGATGGGCTGTAGCAAAATAGTGGGGTTAAGGGAGTGATATGTTGGATCAAAGTCGTGGGTTAATGGTGTAATGGGATATTTTATATATATATTTTCGCCAAAAAGATAAGGTAAGGGAATTGAACCCCTAACCTAACACTCCTTCACTTTCCACTTCCAGCCACTGAACCAAGCAATGCCTTTGATAACAATATGCCTCCAATTATACTTAACATCATATTAAATTCCAAATTTCATAATTTGCACAATAACTCAATTCACCATAACTTCTTCATTCGGAGCCCGATTAACATGCCGTTTGAACCGACATGACCCTCATTTCGGTGCCAACAATATTTCAGTAGTGTTCAGGTCTCGGGATTGACTTTGGGCGTTGACCCGGGGCTTTGACTTTGACTTTCTTTTGAATTCGAACTTTGCACGGCCATAACTTCTTCGTTTCAACTCCGATTGATACGCCGTTTGAACCCAGGCGTCCCTTGATTCAAGACCTTAAATTTCCATGGTTGGTACGAGTCCGAAATCAGCCATTTGAATTTACAATTTTTCCCCTGAAGGTGCGTAAGTGACCTTTTCATGCTCAATTTGCGTCCGGACTTCACCGCTTTCTTTTTAAACCTGTCAATACTCAAAAATAACTTGAACAAGAGATAAAAATGAATATAAGATGTGATCTTGAAGTTACCAAAATTGCATTATTAACCCCATTTATTCTTAAATTTATATTTTTCTCTAAAATAATAAAAATATCTATAAAAGCTCTTTATTTATGATAAAATGGGAATAACAACACTTAGATTTGGGTGTAAATAATACAAAATAATGCACTCATCAAATACCCCCAAACCTAAACTTTGTTAGTCCTCGAGTAAAATTAAAATTTTAAAATCTAACTCACTTTCGTAGGAATCACGGTTGCACTTAGCATGTGCAACAAGCCGTTAAACCCCTAGGTTGCCCTAGTGGACGAGTTTTGTCTCGTAAGGGTTTGTAGTGAATATACCCACAAAATTCAAAAACTTGACTCTATTTACAAAAGACTCAAAAGTAATATAATCAAGTTTGAATGCAAACTTCATAAATATAGAAGAATTTCACTTTTCAATCTCAACTTATCGTGTGTGTGTGCATAGCCAATATAACCGTCCATTTCAAAAGATTTGATCGTTACATTTCTTAGCCGAAAGTTCGTTTTGATTTCAAAGTCTCACAGAATGCGCTCACAAACGAACACTCGAAATTGGATAATTTCTCTCGGTATATGTGAATAAAGGAGTAAATTAAATGAGTAAATTGCACATATACATCATGAAAGACGGACATTTTATAATGGATGATTATGATCTCATGAATGGAAGATCGATTACATTTGAAAACTTAAATCACACTAAAATATCATATTCATCTTCTCTCCACACTATAACTAAATTCACTTGAGATCAATTAGGACTTTCTTTCGGTTGTATTGTAGGCTCGGGTTTCGCTAGAAAGAATGATTTTTTGGAGTTCAAAATTTCTGAGAATATAGAGGTTTTTTGGTATTTTGACTTTTAGGCACTTTTTCAACCTCCATTTTCTTTTCTTTTTCGATTCACATACTCCTTTTTATCCTTTTCGTTTCATGTTCGCATTCTTTCGATCTTCCCCTTTTTTTTTTCTCTTTTTTTTTTTTTTTTTCACATTATTATAGCACACATTCTTCTTTTGGCTTTTTACCCTGATATTCTCATAAAGTGGGTATGGATTTTTGGGTTTTCAATGAAAGGAATTTTTTTCTTTTTAGGCACAAATGGGTTTGCAAGGGAATAATGTAGAAAATGTTGGAGTTTGGGCTTAATTTTTGGGCTTTCAAACGAGGGCCTAATCTCATTTCTCAAGTTTCATTAAGTTGATTTGTGTCTCAAGACGACTTATTAAGGCATTTAGTGTGTACGATTCTCATTTTGACCTTCAATTTTCAGTAATCGAACAAAACAAAAATTTTGAGATCATCGACGAATTAGGCGCTGAAGGAAAGTTTGAGCTATTCTAACTCGGATTGATTTAAATCTCTCAGAAATAATAAATGGCACAAAATCTCACCGGGTTAAAATCTTCACATTTATTCGTTAAGCATATTAACTTTCGCCTCAATATCCTTTTTCGATCATATTACATGGCTAAGTGTAACAAAAAAATTATAAGTTGAGAGATTTGTGAATTAATTCTGTATTAAGAAATTGTTCCAAAACTCACTTATATTGAAAAAATATTTTTTTT
Source organism: Sambucus nigra (assembly GCA_949130495.1). NCBI lineage: Eukaryota > Viridiplantae > Streptophyta > Magnoliopsida > Dipsacales > Adoxaceae > Sambucus > Sambucus nigra. Next base: position 24,592,851 of record OX422218.1, on the reverse strand, counting down.
TTTCGATTTTTTTTTTCGATTTTTTTTTATTTTTTTTTAAATTCTACTTTTTTTTTTCATTTTTTTTAAATACCACCCTTACCCCCAAACCTAAATTTTACATTGCCCTCAATGTATACACAAATAGAAATAGGGACAATTAAAATAAAGTAGAGAAGTAAAAGGAGGATATTACCTGTGAATTTCCACTTGTGTCACCTACTTACAAACTATACAAGTGTATGTTAGTCATAAAATAAAGTGAAACAAGCTAAAAAAAAATCTAAGAAGGAAGGAAAAAAAAAATAATTATATACAAAGTTGTGACAATTATCACCATCACCATAAATTAATAATCGAAATAGTTGTGGGTCATTCCAATTAATAATCTTTATAGTACTAAGTAAACAAGGACTATAAACTAGTGAATATGACCGCATAACATAAATAGAAAAATTAAAATAACGGTCATAATGGTGATCACCGACCTCAAGAATAAAAAATTTCAAATCAAATAAATCATATGTCGATGTATCACATTGGAGTAATGAATTACAATGAGGTTCCATAAAATTATTGTCCCATTTATGAAAATAGTCACGTAAAATTGGGGATGCGTACTCTACTCCTAAATGTGAGACTTTACAAAAAATACGGGACGAAGATGTATCACACGGGGATGAATTCGCTTTGTAAAAAATGGGAGGACCATCATAATCACTAGAATTATCAATAAAATGGGGTGACGAATCCTCAATTAAAATTTTCCACATAAAAGGAGAAGTAGCATTATTCTCAATTAAATTATAAGAAAAAACTTGACAAAAATCAACATCCAAATCATCACAATTATTACTTGTGTCAAGTTTGTCAATTTTCTCCACACAAAATTGATTATCTTCAATTATTTCATGACTATTTTCACAAATCTCGTCATTATATCGTTTATTTACCTCTTCCCAATTAATACACTTTGGTGGGCAAATAGTAATTAAAGGAGTTGGACTCTCATCCATGCCATCTTTAATTTCTTTAAAAATTATTACTGATCCATCCGACTCAAATCGAAATATGTAGTCATCTGAATTTTCAGTATTTGCTAGCCACACATCCAAAGGATCAATATAGGAATCCGAAAAATATGACGGGATAACAATATTCGGATCACACATTACAATATATTACTTCAATCTCTCTTTCATTTTTTTTTTAAAATTAATTTTGTTTAGTGTGCCACAGAAAAATAACACAAAAAATAAATACACCAATTGTAAAGTGCGACACAAAAAAAAAAGGAAAAGGAAAGAAAAAAAAAAAATGATCACGACACGCCCACTAATGATGTATACAACACACAAATAAAAATGACCAAGCACACTGATGAAACAAATTTTTTTTCTTTTATTCTGGAAATTACTACTAGGGAAAAAAAATATGAATTTCGGATTTTTTTTTTTTGCTTTTTTTTTTGTGTCCACTAATTAAAAAAAACGAATCTGGAAATTTACATAAAAAAATATTTTTTTTTCACGTTTTTTCAATTTTTTTTATGTATTTTTGTGATAAACTAATGCCAAAAGTGCTATTTATTAAAAAAAAAAAACTTAAATTTGATTTGTTTTCTTCTTTTTTATTTTTTTGATTTTTTTTTTCAAATTACAAAAACACAAAATTCTGGAAATTTCCCGTGAAAAAAAAAATTTATTTTCGAATTTTTCAAAGTTTTTTGAAGTACTTTTATGACAAACTAGTCTTAGAAACAACTAGTTTCTCACAAAACAATTTAAATCTGTTTTTTTTTTTTTTTTTTCAGCGGCGTTGAAATCTGGAGATTTTCACAAAGGAGGAAAAAAAAAATTAATTACGAATTTTTCAAATTTTTAGTTGGTTTAAGACAAAACTAGTGTCAAAAACACTATTTAATTACAAAACGACTTTAAATCTTTTTTTTTTAATTCTGAAAAAAATAGCTGCTGGAATATTAGATGTTTTTCAGTTTTTTTTTTCTTTTTTTTTTTCAATTTTTTTTGTATTTTTTTTTAATAAAACTAGTCCGAAAATCAATATTCTTAAAATCGACCGAAATCCCCGGCAACGGCGCCAAAAACTTGTTGTCAAGTTTTATTTGTTATAAAACTACCGCAAGTGCACGGGCTATTGAAATATAGCGGGTGTAAGTACGGGTCGAACCCACAGAGATTTCGTCAACTTTTATAAAATATCGATTGTCCAACTAGACATATGAGTGTGTCAATGTGATTGAGTGATGGAACAAAATAAATAAATAAATGCGTAACACAAATTATGTAACAAGTATGTAACAATAAAAATAATGACGGAATAAACGAACAAGTACAAGAGATAGTATTAAATGAGGAAGAAACTAGGACGTCGGTTCCATTTGTCAATTTTAATTAAATTAACACATCAATTTAATTTCGTACTTCCGAATTTATAACACAAAATATACCGACTCTCGTCGCGTACATTTCGGAGAATAAAACAATACATGCGATCAAAATATTTTAACGTCTCTTAAATTAGACACCATAAATCCCTATTCCCTCGAAAATATCATGTTCTAAATTTTTAATGTGTATTTAAGCATGGGATATCAAAACATCTAAGTGCAAGCATAACCCATCAAAAGTGACAACTGTAAATTTTTTAAAGCATGAATTTATAATTAATTCTTGAGGTTTAAAAATACACTCTCGTGTATTTTTAAGCGAATACCGAATTTTTTTATTTCAAATTAGAACACGTCGGAATATCTACGAAATTAAATTAACATGCGTGGTTTAATTAGTCATGACAAACATCACTTAAGTCCTAGTAATTAAACTACTCACAAGACATATTTGACACACAAATATTGCAAGCTGAAAAGAATAATTTTCATTAATAAATGTCAACTTACAAAATTTTGGGGCCAAGACTTGAATTACATTGCACAATATGCTCCTCCAAAATGTCCCTAAAAAATACTCTCTACACAGATTTTTTTATCTCTCAAAGTGTGTCTTTTTTTTTTCTAAAAATATATCTCCTCAAAGTGTCTCCAAGTCCCTCCATTTATAAAAAAAAAACTCTACACGGAAGGAAATGGGAGAATGATGGAGTAAAATCATGGGGGTCGTGTGTTGATGGGCTGTAGCAAAATAGTGGGGTTAAGGGAGTGATATGTTGGATCAAAGTCGTGGGTTAATGGTGTAATGGGATATTTTATATATATATTTTCGCCAAAAAGATAATGTAAGGGAGGGGAATTGAACCCCTAACCTAACACTCCTTCATTTTCCACTTCCAGCCACTGAACCAAGCAATGCCTTTGATAACAATATGCCTCCAATTATACTTAACATCATATTAAATTCCAAATTTCATAATTTGCACAATAACTCAATTCACCATAACTTCTTCATTCGGAGCCCGATTAACATGCCGTTTGAACCGACATGACCCTCATTTCGGTGCCAACAATATTTCAGTAGTGTTCAGGTCTCGGGATTGACTTTGGGCGTTGACCTGGGACTTTGACTTTGACTTTCTTTTGAATTCGAACTTTGCACGGCCATAACTTCTTCGTTTCAACTCCGATTGATACGCCGTTTGAACCCAGGCGTCCCTTGATTCAAGACCTTAAATTTCCATGGTTGGTACGAGTCCGAAATCAGCCATTTGAATTTACAATTTTTCCCCTGAAGGTGCGTAAGTGACATTTTCATGCTCAATTTGCGTCCGGACTTCACCGCTTTCTTTTTAAACCTGTCAATACTCAAAAATAACTTGAACAAGAGATTAACAATGAATATAAGATGTGATCTTGAAGTTACCAAAATTGCATTATTAACCCCATTTATTCTTAAATTTATATTTTTCTCTAAAATAATAAAAATATCTATAAAAGCTCTTTATTTATGATAAAATGGGAATAACAACACTTAGATTTGGGTGTAAATAATACAAAATAATGCACTCATCAGGAGGCATTATGTCTTGGGGGAGAAGTTTAGTCTTTTCATGGACTACAAATCGCTACATTATTTATTTTCCCATAAGGATTTGAATATGCGTCAGCATCGCTGGTTGGAGTTCATGAAAGACTATCAATTTCGATATCCATTACCATCCGAGAAAGGAGAACGTAGTAGCAGATGCCTTGAGTAAGAAACCCGAGGGAGGATTAGCTGATGTATGGAAAGCTAAGTGGAAGGAGCCCAATCAGGAGGATGCGGTGGTGAGAGCATTCATGTCAGTAATGACCGTCACTCCTACAATTGTGGCAAAAATTGTGCAAGCCCATGGAAGAGATAAGAGTTCCCAAGACTATATACACCGATTATTGTCCGAGGGAGCAGTGTCCTACTCGATTGGTTCTGAGGGCGGACTACGCTTCCATAGAAGACTTATTGTTCTGGAAGAAGGGGACTTGAGACGAGTGGTGATGGCGGAATCTCACGGGTCAAAATTTACGATACATCCGGGTGGGGACAAGATGTACCAAGACATGCGCCGTCAGTATTGATGGCCCGGCATGAAGAGGGATATCTCGGAGTTTGTATCCAATGCACTACTTGTCAGTTGGTTAAGATCGACCATCAGCGACCGACGGGTTTGTTACAACTGTTGGAGATTCCAGTGTGGAAATGGGAAAACATTTTGATGGACTTTATTACAGGCTTACCTATATCACAGAGGGGTCATGATTCGATTTGGATGATTGTCGATCACTTGACTAAATCGTCACACTTCTTGCCCGTGCGTAAAGATTTGGATACCGCTCGCTATGCCCAATTTTTCATCGAGGAGATCGTTAGACTTCACGGGGTGCCTTTAGATATTATTTCCGACCGAGATAAAATATTTGTGTCCCACTTTTGGCAAAGTTTCCAATGGGCAATGGGGACTGAATTGAAGTTAAGCTCTTCCTATCATGGCCAAACTGAAAGGGTAAACTAGATGTTGGAGGATATGCTCCGTATGTGCATGCTTGATTTAAGGGGGGTTGGGAATAATACCTCTCATTTGTTGAGTTCGCTTATAACAACTCATACCAATTCACCATTGGAATGGGGCCCTATGAAGCTCTTTATGGTCGGCCATGTAGGTCGCCCGCTTGTTGGTTGGAAGTGGGTGATAACAAATTTCTTGGACCTGAAATGATCTAAGACACTTCTTTAAAGATTGAGCTCATTCAAAATCGCATTCGGATAGCCCAAGACCGTCAAAAGAGCTATGCCAATGTGGGCAGAAGACACGTGGAGTTGGAGATTGGAGACCAAGTCTTGGTGCGAGTGTCACCAATGAAGGGCATTTGGCATTTTAGGAAGAAATGGAAGCTTGCGCCGCATTTTGTTGGACCTTTCCCAGCTATTGCGAAAGTTGGTCATGTGGCGTACCAACTTGCTTTGACAGAGCCTTTGCAACAAATTCACGATGTATTCCACGTCTCCTCTTTGAAGAAGTATAGAAGGTGTGAAGGTGCCCTTTGGCACATTCCTTTCGAGTATATTGAATTGCACCCCGACGTTTCATATGAAGAACAACCAGTTGCTATTCTTGAGTATGGAGAGTGCAAGTTGAGGTCTCGTGTGGTTCCCTTGGTGAGAGTCCAATGGAGTCATCACAATGCGAAAGAATCAACGTGGGAGCGTGTGGATGACATGCGGGAGAAGTATCTGCATCTCTTCTTATAAGGTATGTTTGAATTTTGGGGACAAAATTCCCTCATAAGGGGGGGAGTATGTAATAACCCTCGCTTATGAGAACATATTTTATGTTTATTTACTAGATATGGTAGTTAGATATAAAATGTTGAGTTATGGATTGAGTACTAAATTAATGTAGAAAAGTTAAAATTTACTATGAGGTTGCATATTTACCATAACTGTAGGTGAATATTGCCATGTTATGTTTTATAATATCATAAGAATTAAAATGATATTTGGCTTAATAATGAGATCGGAACTTAAAATGAATTAAAAAATTTCCAAATGATAATTTTGAGGCCGTAGTTGAGTCCGGAATGTGCGAGATAGTCAAATTTTTTGCCATATTGTATTTTGAGGTTTTTGGCACTTTTGACTGGTTATACCTCAAATATGGAGTTGCGTGTTATTTTATCGCAATATTGATCAATTAAGTTGGGATTTTGACTAATGGCACGACTTAGTCTTACTAAGTCTTCTATTTCCCTAGTTTCATTTTCTATACCCAGAGAGAGAGCTTAAGAGAGGAATAGAAAGTGTAGAAGAAGTAGAAGATATTGAAAATTGAGGAGGAATTCTCGCCACTACACAAAGAAAATCTGCATTTCCTAGATTGAGGCAAGTTTCCTACTTGCTATTTGTGGTTTAAGATAAATGATTTGTAGTGATAATGGTGTATTGATCATGGTTTGATTAGTTTAGGGTTTTTGGTGTAAATGTTGGTTTTGAACCATTGAAGAATAATTTGGATGATTATTGATAGTTGTGGTAGTAATTAGTAGCATTTATGTTGTGTTGGTGACAATAAATAAGTTGGTTTGAATGGAATTGAGTTGGGAAGGAAAATGGAGTCCAATACTCCATAAGAAAAATTAGGAATTTCTATAGAACCGAATCGATTCGGCTAAGCCGAATCGATTCACTGCGAGACAATTTCCAGGGTTGGGTGAACCGAATCGATTAGGCTTGGTCGGAATCGATTCGGCAGTTATCTAGAAACCCCATTTTCCCGACCGAATCGATTCGGCATTTATGCAGAAAGCTAGGATTTCTGGCCGAATCGATTCGGAAGTCCTTTATTTGAATTTTTTTCTTTTTTCTTTTAACCCTTTTCTTTAGGACTAGTAATTAGGGACCTTATTAAATGAATTAAATATAGGGTCTTAGAGTACTAGTTGAGTTTGGTCGACATCCTAGCCTCGAAGGGTTCATATAGGGTTCATTTTAGGGGGGGGGGGGTTTAATGTAATGTTCTGGCATTACTTCTCTCGTGTAGTTTTATACTAATCTAAGAAATCTTAGATTCCAATTTGGAGACTTCAGGAGTTATTATGAGCTAGGTTTGATTTGATGGTCTATTATGAAGCCAAAAAGGAGGCTTTGGAAAATAACTTGGGAGTCTAACTATTTATTGAGGTTGTTATGATGTTACGAAATACATATAGTTTCGGATAATCTTAATGTAATTGATAAAATGTAAAATGGATAAAGTAAATGATAATTTACTAAATCATGTAATGGAAATTAATAAAATGGATGCTACACACCTCTCTAAATACCATCTTAATGGAAGTTCGTGTGTGAGGTGAAGCCCCCTGGCTAATGAATGCAGGGCGGATATAGTCCTAAGCCATATGAGCGCCTGTTTTATATATTTTTTTGCGATGGGTAGGAGATTCTGGGTGTGTTCTTGACTACCCCGCAGGCATATGGCCGCTTCCCGACGTTTCGATAGGATCCCAGGTTGTCTTATGATAGGACCTGGAAGACGATGGTTATTTAGGGGCGCGCACAGTGGGGAAACCCGGACGGGGGGTCTTAGAATCGTTATATACATATACTTATAACTATTCAAATTATAGAGTTGGACTCGATGGAACATGAATGCCATAAAGAGCAAAGTATATGCCACAACGAGAATACAATTGAGATTAGTGCCATAAAGAGCACATGATAATAATTGTATTCCTAATAAGAAATGAAAAGGAGATAAACTAAAAGGGATGAAAGATGTAAACGGTTGATAAGTATTCTTAATTGCATAATATAATCGATTCTTCCCTTGTAATTAGTAACTTGTCTTAATTTATTTCATTGTTTCCATGCTAGAATATCATTTCTATCATCCATGCTTATCTGTTCATCATTGTCATACTCGTCATTTATCTGGTGATCACATAAAACCGGGCTCTGACCGGTTCTTCGTTCTTGTTGTGCATATATATATATTATATCCGCTCAGGTGTTCCACCGCAAGGTCGCCCGTAATGATCTTCCTATTCCAGTGTTTTCAGGAGCCGTGACATTTTGCGGATATCACGGGACATTTTTTGTAGACCCCTTCCTCATTGTTTTCTAGTTATGATCAGTCCTTATTCGGGCGTGTGGCCCCAATGTTTGTAATTGTATAATGAAGGTATTATGTAACACGTGGAACTTATTGTATATTGTATGAATCCTATTGACCGACATTTCATTCGGTCCTTCCCTTATTATGGTTGGTATATATATATGCTTGTGGGAGTTTCCACCTTTCTTTTCTATTATGGGTTGTCAATGATGTTTTATTTAAATTGCTAAAAAAAAAATTTTTTGATGACCCGTTTCCTGAAATATTGTGTGGTTATCCCGTATTCTCTTTATGTTGTCACGATGCTGAGGATGATATTTATCCATGATTCCTATATTATCGGAGTATCGGGCTGGCCACTCCTTATTTCGGATGCAGGGTTATCACATTAGGACGATTACATTCATACGTCCATATATTTCTGTGATTCAAAAATATTTGGAAGGCGTTTTGTTACAATTTTTCTTGTTTCAGATGCCACCGAAGGGAGGTCGTTCAGCCAGGGCAAATAAAGGGCAACCCCAAATGCCTTAAAGGAACATGACTACGGATGATGTTGCCAATATTGTGGCACAAGCGATCACTGATGTCGTCTCTATGACGGCTCAGCAATCTGCGGCTCAAGCAGCCCCACCCCATTTAGTATTGTCTGTATAGGAGAGAGTGAAGGAAGATTTTAGTAAGGGGCATCCTCCCGAGTTTGCAGGGGGAGTAGATGCAATGGCTGCAAGTCAATGAAAAAATAGTATACAGAGGCACCTTCGTATGGTTGAGTGTAGTGAGGTGAAGAAACAAATTTTAGTCACCTTTAGGTTATCGGGTGCAGCTCTTCAATGGTGGGAGTCAGTCACCACATCTGAACAGAGAGATACCTTACCCATAACAACATTTTGGGAAATTTTTGATCGAATGTATTTTCCTTCCCCTAATCGAGACATAACGATTTTTCAAGGTAATAGAATAGTGGCGGGATATGAAGAAGATTTTTCTAAATGGGCGAAATTAGTACCTAATAAGGTAAATATGGAAGAGAAGCGTATATCAAAGTTTGTTCGAGGTTTAGATTGGAAAATCCGACAACATTTATTAGGGAGTCCTAAAGTAATGACTTTCGATGAGGTAGTGAATGTGGCGCTATTAAAGTGTTATGAATATCGTTTTCGTTCGCAAGAGAGTAAGAATTTTGGAGATTCGAGTTCATCAAATAAGTTAGGCAAGGAGAGTGCCAGTAATGCGAGTGCGCAGAAAGGATTTGTGGGTAAGTGTTTCTTTTGTAAAGAAATAGGTCATAAAAAGAGAGATTGTCCTAAAAGAGGTAAAGGACCACAGTTTGATGAAATTTTTGAAGTGCAACCCCTACAGCAAATTCGAGGTCGCTTTAGACCGGGGGACTACGTTTGGGAGCCCATTGATGAGGAAGGGAAATCGGACTAGAGATGGATGATGTAAGTTAACTTTTCCTTTTTTAATAGGATTATTAATATATGAAGTTTTTGGAATATCGTGTGGGAGATAATGGTAATTGGGTAGTGCTATAGCCCTATTAAGTATGGTATGTAATGACCCTAAGGGGAATTTTGAGCAAGATAAGCTCTTATTCATTATTTTGTAAAAGGATAGATGATTTTGCAAGGTGCTCAAAAAGATCTTTAAACCTTATGGTAAATGTAAGAATGGTTATGGTAATGATGATAAATAGTAAGGATAAAGGTACTTCTTTTATATAGTCATGATAGACTATTATAATTCTTGTATTCCAGATATGGATGTGCCTTATAAATGGCAATATATTGAAATGATGTGAGGTGTTGTTTTTGGTTGAAAGTTTGATTTGTGGACTGATGGGACGCAGGTAAAATTTTAGCTCATGAGTATGATAATATTTGTGAGCTATATGTTATGTATATGATGATTCAAAAGACCTTGTGTTGGACATAAGGCATTTTATATTATATTATAATATATAAACGGTTTTCACAATAAACTTTTTTAAAATAAAACCTTTCTCGGCTTTCGGGCCCTTTCAAAATGATTTTTATAAAGTTAAACTTTTCAAACCCTGTCCGGATTTAACAAACTCTCAATCCCCGACGTCGCCACACAGTAGTGTATTGGGAGGGTTCCTTGTTTGGATTTCGCTTTTGCGAGACGTCCCCCGCACGAAAGTGGCGAATGTCAGGAATTGAGAGGAGTTATTTTTTTGGACCATTCAAAATTTTCACACCACTAAGATGTTAGTATTATATTTATGGAATTGTGGAACTTGGAGGCAAAAAAAGCCTCATTATGATTGCTGTGAGCACAAAGCTCAAATATAAAGGGTGTATGGGCGCCCTTGTTATGGAAGTTGGTTTTATTTAACTCATAATTAACTTATAATAAATTAAATAAATTCGTCGTGGGAAGTTAAAAGTTTGGAGATAGGATTAGTAAGTATGGGTAGATTAGAAGTAGTTGAGCTTTGGATAATTAGGCTTAGCTAAATTTCGAGGATGAAATTTTTGTAAGTGGGGAAGTTTGTAACAACCCGAGGTCTTGGAGACAACAATTTATTTATTTTGAGGAGAAATAAATAATTTTTTATTGGAGAAATAATTAAATTGCCAATCGAGGTCAAATTTTAGAGTCGTTAGAAAGAGTCTCGAATGGCAATTCTGAGGGTACCATTGTTTTCGGAAGGGTCGAGAAAGTCGAAAGGACTGTACTTGGGGTCTATTTAGGTTCCGAAATAGTTTAAGTCAGTTTGACTTTAATTAATGTTACTGAGTCATTTAAAGTGTGTACTATCATTTAAAGTGCGTATCTTGTGGGATAAGGCTTAAAAGCCACGTGAGAAGTCATTCTCACTTAAGAGAAAGAGGAAAACCCAAGAAAGAAAGAGAGAAAGAGAGAGAAAAGGAGAAAGGAAGAAGAAAAAGAGAAGAAAAGTGGGTTTTTTCGGAGATTTCACCATCTGGAGGCGGATTCGGACCCTACGAACTCGAGGCAAGTGATTAAACTTGCTAAATAATTATTGTGTATCATTTATTTCATGATTTGTGTATAAATTTCTAAAATATCGAATAAATAGGTTAAAACCTAGATTTTTGGGATAAATCTTTTATTTGATGTGTTTAGGATGGATTTAAAGTTATAGATTAGTTGTGCTGAATTATTTGAGGTATATTAATGTTATGAATATGGTTGGGTTGAAGATTTATGGTTAAATGTAATTACATTGGGGGTTTTTGAGAAGTCGGAGTTGTGTAAAAATGGAGTTTGGTCGTGGTACCGGGTAGGGCCGGTCGACCGGGTACAGAGGGCCGGTCGATCGCGCCTCCAGAATTGGGCACACTGTCTTCGATTATAGGAAAAATTAAGAAATGCGGTCGACCGCGGTTTGGGCACCGATCGACCGGTCCCCTGTTTTGGGTTCAAGTTTGAGAAATTAAGTTATCCCCTTTTTCTTTGGGTTTATATGTATGGACTTCCATAATCAGAGTATTATAAAGGATTAAGTGATTATATAAGGGGATTATTGACTTTAGAATCATAAGACGATATATGGGGCTAATTGATAAATAAATGTGATGGTGGGATATCTCTCTTATCTGGGAAATAAGTGAAATAGTGATAAATGACTAAATGAAAATGTCAGGTAGTTTTAGTGATTGATTTTGAGAAAGTGAGAATCTAAAAGATTATATCAATTTGGTGGAAAATCCTCTAAGTATCGAGGTTAGTATTTGAGGAATGAAAATGGTTGATTGATATGTATACGGATATAGAAGTATCCTTGTTGATGATCGATTGGGAGAGATCTCACACAGTGAGAAATGCTAATTGATGTGCATTAGGATAAAAGAATATCCTTAACTTAAATAGAATTGAGAGACAATTCATAATAGAAGCGACATGTGAGCTTCAAGCAAGAAGTAGTATAGAGTATACTAAGTGGGGTAAATGTGTGAGTATTGACGATTGGTGTATCATGAGAGATAAACTAAACAATGATATTAATCAAATTGCGCCTAAGAGCGTATAATGAAAATGAATATGTTGTCGTAGGTATACCTTATATAATGGTATATCTTTATTATGTGGGATGTATGTATACCTTATATGATGGTGTATATACATGTTAAGCATACCCCCTCCTAGCTATCATTGGGAAGTTTCGTGCGTAGAGGGTGAGCATTCTGACTAGAAAAGCAGGATGTGGATATTCCCCAGGTCATAGTCGTCCATGGTGGTCAGCAAATGACATATATATATATACATTTATTTATTTTGGGGGTGAGAGGTCGTGGGTATGTGTCGCTCTCACTTGCTGGTTAGGAGCTATGACCGCTTCCCGGACGTTGTGTGCGTGAATAGATCACGAGGTGGGTGTCGTTGAACCCCACCAGGTGGCCCCAGTTTGTTACGTATATGGGCAACTGGAATATGATAGCATGTGAGCTTGCGTCCTTCGAGTTATCGCTCGGTTGGATGGTTATTATTTCTTGTGTTTGTACTTGGGTATCAAGGGCATAATGGACCTCAACGACCTACATTGCCAGGAGTAGTGTAACGGGGGGGTTCCTTGTTTTGATTTCGCTTCGGCGAGACGTCCAATGCACGAACCACAGTGTAATGTTGGAACATGGGGATAAGTTTAGTCCTTAATGCTCACAATTATATATATATATATATATCACCTATCCCGAGGATCGACAGTGCCAGGAGTAGTGTAACGGGGGGTTCCTTGTTCGGATTTTGCTTCGGCGAGACGTCCCACGCATGAAACGCCGTATACTATTGAGAATTGGGAATATTAATTAATAAAAGAATGGAAAATAATCGTTTGGGTTACATGCATCTTGCATTGAGGGCATAATGAGCCCCGAGGATCGATACGGTCAGGAGTAGTGTAGCGGGGGGTTCCTTGATTGGATTTCGCTTCGGCGAGACGTTCCACGCATGAAACGCAGTGCCGTGTTGAGAATCAGGAGGAGTTTAGTCCTTAACTCTTGATGCTAATAACTCATATATTATAATTATATAAATGGTTTCATGCCTTATATGGGCATCACTAGAATATAAAATTCTAGTAAATAAGATTGTTGATGTAGTGGGATGATAAGGACATGATTAGATTATGTAACTTTATATGTTCAACAAATGAACAGTGTAAGGATAACTATAACTATTACGTTAAAGTTAATGTATATAACTTATAAATTATGGAAACAAATGTATTGGGGGATAGGTTAGATGATTTCACTTAAATACTTCTTTTGGATTTAGGTTAGGATCCTCTTACCTAAACAGAATCGGACATCTATTTGGAGATCACGTGCATACGTTTAGTGCGCGCTTTAGATGAGAGGTGAGTTGAATTATTATGGAGAGTTCGATTCCAACTAAATCATGTAATAATGCATTTATAATTATTATGCATTTTAATACACTTGCTATAAAACGTTTTCCAAACTCGGTCTCTGACCCGTTTATATTTTGTCCTTCATGTATATATTGTATTACTTCAGGTGTTCCTCCGCTAGGACGCCTTTGATGTTATCCATTCAGGACTCATGGAGCTGCGGCAATGGCGGACTGTCGCGGCATTTTGATTTAGTCGATTCCTATCTTTGTATATCCAGATTAGGATTCAGTTTGGATATTGAGTTAGTATTCATGTGTTGTAGATTAACACTTTTATATTTCATATTCTCAGATTATTGTATCATTTGTTACCCGACAGCATATTCCGGTATTTCATTGTTAAGAATTTGTTGTACATTGTATTGTACTTTTGTATATATCTTTAGAGTTTGCACATTTCACTCATCGTATTTAGATGTATATTGTTGGTTGTGATTGCATTTTTGGTTTTGTTGTTATTGTTAAATAAAAAGTTTAAAATTTTTGACAATTCGCTTTTAATGATTATGGGTAGTTAGCCTTATATTATAGTGTTGTGTATTGATGTTGAGACTCTACCATCTGAGAAACCTGATTTATGTAGTATAGGGATGGCCACCCATAATTATTTAGAGCGGGTTGTCACATGGTGATGTTCCATAAACAATGTTTAATTTAATCTTGCCTTTCGTATAGATCTCCTATCTCTCCTGGCTCCCCTTCTTCTAGAAGCATTAACAAATTTCTTTAAGAGATCGACCTTAGTTGCCTTCATATGATTTCCCTTTTATATTTGAGTATTTAACTCATGAGTGCTTCCACGCAATGAATTCTTCTTTATCTTCGATGTACCCCTCCGTCGCTGGATAAGAAATTTATTAACCGAGTTGTCTTCTCTCTCGCATTGGGCATTATTGCCCATGTGGGATAAGTTTCAAAGTTTCATTAACCCCCCATTAAAACATCTAATAAACGATTTCACGATTGGAACCTACCCAAATTTCTCATTTTAACTTCGTTCATGCTTCATTATATGCGATGTATAACTCTCATCACTTTAGATTTCTCCTATGAGAAAAAAAATTCACTCAAAATTTTCAACTCCTGGGTGTTACTACACTTCAGCCTACATAATTGCCTTTTGTATTTCTTGCTTATCAAGAGTCCTTCCATTTCCCTTGTCATTCACTGTCAGTTTTGGGTGAGTTTGGAATGTCATAAACATCATCAATGACGGTGCATGGGGAACTACAGTTCGCAAACATCATCAACTTTTTTATTCTTTTTAGCTTGAACAATAATTATGGTGAGTCGTATCTCGATCACAATTTCAAAAATACTCTATGTCATCGGATAAGTACTCCTCCTGCTACCCTTCTAACGACCATCACTAGTCATTGAGGCCCGACCGAGCTCATACATGAATTTCATCACTTATATATCCTGGCAGGAGCACGAAAGTCGAATACACAGAGGAATACAACAACATAATAATGGTGCTCTACATTAAAGAATGCTAAGCAGAAACATAAAACGTCGTACAGATCCCAAGGACACTAGAACCTGATGCTCTAACAACACCTGTAACACCCCGCCTAATTAAATACCGGGTGATCAGTCCAATACCAAATTAAATCAGAGTAAGTAGTTTGTTTATTCTTAGAATCATTTTCAAAAACATTTTATCTTTATTAATCCACCCAAAAATTAATTAAGGTAGTGTCAAAAAGTTTTTCCATTTAATTTAATTAAAAAGAATCCACAAAGCGGAGCAATAACAAACAATATCAAAACACAATTGAATAAGAATAAATATGACTGGATTAACTCTTCCGTTAAACATTTCAATATTATTAATTAAAACTGATATCCACATTAATGACATAAATGATTATAACGTCTGAAATGGAAGTGAAACAACTAGGATCATGAGCGACTTGCCCTAAATGAAATAGCTACAAACATGTGAATCAAGGAGATGAAGCGTCTAATACAAAATCGGCAACTCCATAGCATCCACATGTCAATAACCAATTCCCTATAGTTGGCGTCCCAGTGATTGGACACTTAACATATAAGATACAAGAGAGAGAAGAGAATATGCAAGGAAACGGGTCAGAGCCCGATAGTAAAAATAGTTTTGTAAAACAACAAGTGAATTAATGCTATATTCAACAATTATTATATACATGTAAGATTATCAGACTCTCTCTCTTGAGATTTTCACCTCTCATCTAGAGTGCACAACTAACGTACCTCTAAGCCATCCTAGTTACAGTTCTCATGCTAACTAATTCAACCCAGTGTATCCACTAACAATAGCCCAATTTATTCCCACGTATTTCCCTATTAATACAAGTAATAATAGTATATTTATATCCATTTAGATTCAACATGGATAAGCCATTTAAGTATTTAATGTAATTAAGTATTATCATATTTAATTAAATTTCAGATTTCATTATCTTTCACTCTTACTTTATTCACATATAAGATATTATCAAAAGTATATATATACACACACACACACACACAAAAAAAAAAAAAAAAATATCAATATACAATAATTCACCTCGAGGCACACCTTCGGTGCATGCATTACTCTACTATCATATCCAAATACATCTCGTCACTGTATAGGGACTATAAGTTAGGTAAAGATTCCTCGAACCACAAATATCAAACGCAAGCACTGGAGACAAACATAGTCCTAAGCCTTTTGGATACACACATACCTACACACCCAAATGGCGGGTCATACACATATTTACAAAAGTGGTGATCAATCCCTAAGTTCTATATTCTCGAGTGAAAAATCAAAATCCCATGGATTCATCAGGATATGATTGCCCTCACGCGTAAACCTCCCACAATAGTAAGGGAGCTAGGTATGTCATGCACATAAATCATCAATCAATAGGCATTATCATATACCTATATAAAATTAGGTACTTACACTACCTATATCATATTAGGAATTCATCATATCCCAAGTACCCATCGTATTTATTGAATACTACCTGTACCTGTAAGCATCATTATCATCATATATTTTATTATGTAGTTATCACTCACATAATAGTTGATCCTACCCAAGTATCCGTAAATTTATCATCAATATTACTTGTACTTGATATAACGATTATTCTCCTCTAAATCGTAATATAATTATGCAGATATCTCTCACAAAAATTTAATCCTCAAATCCAATTAATTTTCCAATATTAACCAAAGTCCCTCACTCCTTGTTAATGTCCCCAAATTAATAAAACCTCACCATGGGCCAAATTACCATTTTCCAAACTTTTTTTTAAAGGTACATTCTTCCAGAAATATAAAATTACAATTTTGGGGCTTTTCTGCTCCTATTTCGACAACACTTAGAATTGCAAGTTATGCGGAATGTGATTTTATACAAAAACTCTCGAGCACACTGCCAATTTTCTCTTAAAACATTCCTAAAATTATCATACAATGTTCATCCTTTTTCAACAATTTTTCATGCATTTTTATCTATTTTCTTTCTTCCAAACTCACATGAAATATATTCTAACGAATCCCAAATATCTCAACACTCTTTCCACGTGATTATGGCTAATTAAAATACAAGAAAAAACATTTAAATCATCAAGTTTATATGAGAATTAACATCAAACCCAAGTAACCCTCAAAATTTCATTTATCTAAATTCACCTTTTTTTACACCTAAACAACCCAGAATTTGGAACTATAATGTCATATCCAAATCATCAAATTTCCTATTCAACATGGGTAGGATTTTTCTACATGAAATTACTATCATCATTTTCAATATCCTCAAAAAACGAAAATTTTTCTCTATATGTAAAACCTGTAATTTTCATCATGATCATATCCTCTACATGTTTATACTCAACTACATGAATTTGTCTAACCTTTATCTTGGATTTGTCAATCAATTTAAATCCCAATTTCGTAAGTTCATCAATCCAAAAGAAATCCTATTATAATGTGGATATTATAAGCACTAAAAATTAAAGCTAGAATCACTTGCCTTATACGTTCGTCTGAAATGTTGGTGAAGATAATGTTAAAATATCCTCTTCCCTATTTTTGGAGACTTTCTGATGACTCTTCGATGGTGGTTCAAGGTGTAGGGATGGTGGTTATCCCCTTGGTTTACCCTAGATAACTCCTCCTTTCCATGTAACTCTTCTTCTCCTCAAGTTAACCTTTCATTCTCTCTCTAAGGCTTTTCTTTTTCTCTCAAAATTTCTCACTTGCTTTTGGATGAAATGATTCTTACGTAGAGTCTAAACTCACTGAATATAATAAGTCTCCAAGGCTAGCTAAAAGACAATAATGTGTATACTATACATCTTCTAATTGACCCGAGACCCAAATAAAACTCCCGGATATATTTTTCTGACTATTTCAACCCTTTCGGACATAACGGCACACTCAAAATGACCATAAGGTTGATATAGAATAAACCTTCTTTTTATTGATTTAGATTAGTCCCGACAGGTCCCATAACCGTGTCCCGACTCAATTTTCATTATTGTCGTTTTACTAACTCACGAAAATTTAAATAACATCTTATTCATATGTTACTTATATATCACTAAGTAATATTAAAAATCATATATGATTTTAATCTCAATTAATTCTAAATCCGGATTAAACCCAATTAATTTTTCATAATTAATTCCAATTAATCCCCATTTATTTTTCCCACTAACTCACGATTTAATTTTGGATCCCGAGTTTTATTGAGAGGGTTTGTCGGAACGATCCTCAATAGTTGTTGCATATAAAATTGACGAGGTGGGGGTGGATGAAATTCATGAATAACTAAAAATAAAGGTGTTTCGTTTTTTAATTTTAGCAGTTTGTGCAGTTCTAGAGGAGGGGGTGACTAATCTAAAAGCCAATATTCGTATGCTTGTGAATGGTGAGTAGTTTCACAAACTAAATATAGATGATATTCGCTTGAGTAAGTTATTAGAGGTACTAAACTCAATTTAATAATGTAATTTAAGGAACCAACTTGAATTGTGAATCAATATTGCTGCTTAGACGTCATGAGCCAAAAAACTATGTTGCTCCATTGTGTTACTGATAGAATTTTGGGAGCTCTAGATCCTTCCAACCTCAGGATCTTAATTGTAAATGGGATATCATGAGTTGAGAACATCTGATATTGTGTAATTAATTAAATTTATCACAAGAATTTATTTTCATACAAATAAATATAGCAATGTTATAATGGGTGCATATTATGTTAATTTTTTATGAGTTTTATTCAACTTAATTAATGGATTTAGTTTGATGTTGGATTTGGTATTTTAAATTGTGTTTTAAGTAATTACATTTTAGAATCTATTCTAAATTTATATGCTTTTGAGTTTTTTAAGGATGTGAGTTCTTGTGAAAGTAGCCACAGTTATAAAAGAGTACTTCTCCACAGCTAAACATGACCCACGCGTCCTAGAAATTTAGAATATGAATCACCAAATACAAATTCAGTAGAGATCCTTGGAGAGATAATTTTTTATTTCCTAATAATTATTACATGAGAAAATAATGGATGTCGTCGGAGATGGCCCTCCGATCATCAGAGACGTTGGCGAAGGCTCTGATGACAATGATTTCTCTTCTTTGATTGGAGATTTAATTTAGGGTAAAAGGTAATTTTTTTGACAAATCTACTCGAACCATCAATCTAGACCAAACTCAAACTGCACCTTTAATGAATTCAAAATAGATACTCTAATACAAAGTCTTCTTATTGGTGAATTATTAATTCTTCTGTCATAGGTTTAGCAAAGTCATCTTATTTACTAAAAGTTTGCCATAATTATTTTTTTCCTGAAAATTATCTTTCCTTTTTTTAAGCCTATTGCCATGGGTTCAATAAGAGTGGGGCTATAATAAAAATATTAAATGTTTTTAAATAAAATATTTAATATATCATCACTTGGTGCAAATGGGTTTTTGCTAATCCTTCCCGTTGGCATCTTTATTGGTGGAAAATATGTTATTTTTTCTAATTTGTTTACTATTGTTTAGTGGATTACCTCAAGGAATACATTTTTCATCTCGAGTCACATCTTAAATAAGTTCATAAATATGGACTATTTAGAAGTTGTTTGTTCCGTTTTGTATATAACATCTCAGTGTCCTCATGCCTACTACTCATCTAAGTGTCTTTCTGCATGTTAAGTTTGGATTCAATGAAGCCAATTGTTTAGGTTTGGAGAACTACTATACATATAAAAATTCCGATGCATGAATTATGATTCAGTTGGTGGACTTAATTTTGTACGAATGTAAGTGTTAAATATCCATCATCCAACACAAATGCAATTTTTTTACAGGTTTTAGACAAGAATCCGACAAATTTACAAAGAATGATAATCTTGAAATATCATCATAATATGGACGTTCCAAAAATATAGAAATATAAACTTGTTAAAAAAAGGTTAAGATCTAGCATATACTGTTATGGAACCATATGGGTATTGGGTTCTTCATATACCATCATCATTGTGGCTCTACCGTGTTGGGTGTGTGTTACATTTGTCATCACATATGAATAATTATTGTCTTTTTTATATGAATTAATAAACGATAGGCTTTGGATCTTCCCTATAGTAGCCTGATTCACTCAAAGGGTCATTATAATAACATATAGACTTTTGCTGGCATTATAACATCCCACTAAATAAAATCCACACACGTTATGAAGATGCCAACTAATTAACAGATTAGATCATTTTGATGAGGTTGATTTACAATACTCATGAGACATTTTCATATTGAGTAAATTAATGTTTATGATAACATTAACATTTTGTGTATATAAAACCATAACAACAATGAGTGCATTCTTACATTGATTCCCCAATGTTGATGGGCTACGGCTGAGGTAAATTGTATTCAAACAAATATTATAATGACTATGAATTTTTTCTAGAACAATATAAGAATGTAAAATATAGTTCCTAACAAAAACAAGAAATGTGTCCTCTATCTATTGGAGTTAGATACAAGGGCCATATTTTTGGGTCCTCACACCACATGACACGACACAATGGACTTAATCACTTTCCTAGGTTTATTAAGACAAGATGATTAATTGTTTATTGATTTTTCTATTACTTTTCCATATGATAAATGAATCGTGATTGTGTGGTTATTTTGATATAATGAGCTTCATCACAAATTTATTTATTGGTTACTCTTATTCTTATAGTTAAAGACTTTGGTGCTCTTTGTATGATTAATAATTTGTGAACAATAGAAATTAGTTTATAATTTGGTTTCTAGTCGTAAACGATTGTAATGTTTCCTTTATTTTTTTTGTATGATGGAGAGAGGTTTCACAAGGACTAAAAGGAGAAAGCATTTTTATTAAAATGTCTACGACATATCTAGTTTACAATAGTTACATTTTTTATTTTTAGATGCGAATATCTAGATATAAGTGATGTTGTATAAAATGTAGTTAAGAATGATTCATTTTTTTGTGCATATATTTCGTAGGATAACTTTTGGATGAAATTAATGAATAGAAAATATAGAATTGATGTTGTAAACATCTGTGTTGTTTTTGCTTATTTCAAGGCATGCACATCGCCTTGTAATTTTTTTGTAAAATATATTTTTTACAACACTTTTAAGTTAAGTTTTCAATAAATTCCATATTAAAGACGCTTTCAATCCCGTGTCAGGCAAAATACTAGGGAAATTTTTGTAATCCTTTTAAATATCTCATCCTAAAAAGCTCTATTTTTTAAGATGATTTTTTAAATTTTTTTTATGACAGTGCCTATTAAGACACTTTCACCTAAAATTAAAAGTGATGTAAATGCCCTTTTAGGACACTTTTTAGCCATTGTAAAAACGGTTTTTTATTCTAATGTAGTATCGTTAGGGCATGTTTCCCCTTTTATTCAGGTATACGTATTCCAGATTATTTTGGTCAGATGGATTTGATGTATTGGATTTTCACCCGATGATTTATTCGGAGAACTTATTTATTTATCTCAAATTAAGAATCAATTTGCTGGTTTCATTTATTTGGTTATTATGTATAGTATTATTGTGGATTGGTTTACATTATTGTATGTTAATGAATGATAAAAATTAACAGTACTCGTTAAAGTAATTTCACGGAGTAATTAAACATGTTTCGAAGTGATTCTAAGAATGAGCCATATGAGACCAACATTTTATTTTAGTAGAGTTCTAGCCACCTATTATTTTAAAAGGTGGGATATCACATTTATTTCAGGTCAATATGCCATCATTTGCAAATCAAGGAGTATTATATCCCTATGACCACAATTTTTACGAGATACGAGTCTTACGAGTTCAAGGATATGTCATTTGGGCTAACCAACACACCTTCATTTTCATGGATCTCATGAATCGAGTCTTCAGGGATTCATTAAATCCCTTTATCAATGTCTTCATAGATGGCATCCTAGTTTATTCTTAGAAAGAGGGAGAGTACATACAACATTTGTGAATGGTTCTTGAAACTTTACGAGATCATCAATTATGTGCTAAGTTTGAGAAGTGTTGGTTCTAGCTATGCAAAATACAACTACTTGGTCATATAGTCACTGATAGAGGAATTATGGTGGATCCGAGAAAAGTGTAAATGGTAAGGGAATGGAGACAACCTAAAAAAATGACGGAGGTTCATTGTTTTATAGGGCCATCACGTTATTGCTGTCAATTTATCTAAGGTTTTCGAAGATTGTGGGTCGCTTGTTGAATTTAACTCATAAGGGCATAACTTTTTTTGTGGGATGATTACTACTAATTAGAATTTTATGATCCAAAAAAAAAAAGTTAACGTCACCACTAGTGCTTGCATTGCCTAGGGGGGGAGTGGAGTACCTTATTTTTAGGAATCATCCCAATTGGGACATAGGGGAGTTCTACAATAAAGGTGAGCTACAGATTTTGAATCTCTAAAGCTTAATCCTAATAAGAAGAACTATCCCGTGCATTACATAGTGTTAGAGGCAATTTTTTTGACTTGTGGATTTAGAAGAATTTTTTAATGGGGATAAGTTTTGTTTCCTCATCGACCACAATTCACTATAGCATCTTTTAGTGCAAAAGGAGGTGAATATAAGACAATGTAGGTGGCTTGAATTCATGAAAGACTACTAGTTCGATATTTAAGACCATCTTAGAAAGGTTAACAAGGTGGTCGATTCATTTATCCCTAAGCCTATGAGGCAGTTGGTGCATGTTTGGAAAGCAAAGTGGGATGTGCTTCATCAGGAGGGGGAAGTCTTCAGGTCTTATATGGAAGTGATGACCTTCGCAACGGAAATCATTGTGAGGTTTGTGATGGAACGTGCAGGAGATCCTTCTTATGATGAGAAGGTGAAAAAGTTGTCAGAAGGTGGAATGGATTCCTACTTCATATGTTTGAGGGTAGTTAACTCTACATTGGGAGGTTATTATCTAGAATGACAAAATCATGATGCGTAGTTATGGAGGAGTCACACGAGACATGATTTCAAAAATCTTTTAAGAGGGTATGAGATGTATGGGGATATAAAAAGGATGTATTAGAGGGACATTCTGAAGCAAAATAACACAAAGTTTATCTCTAGGTTAACCTCTTGCCAAATGGTGAAAATTAGTCATTAGTAACCAACCGGGCATTTGCAAGCATAAAAAACTCCGATGTGAAAGTGCGAGAGCATATTGATGGATTTCATTATGGGTTAGAGGAATCAGAGAGGGTTAATTATTACATTTGTGTTATTATAGACTATTTGAATAGGGTAGTTCATTTCTTACCAATTTGGGTCAACTACATAACATGATAGCATACTAAACTCTATATTATACAAATAGTAGGACTGCATGAAGTACCGTTCCATATTTTTTCTAATTGAGAGAAGATTTTTGTGTTCAACTTCTAGCAGAGCTTTCAGGAGGCACTAAGGATGGAATTTCACTTAATCATGGCATATCACCCACATACCTATGGGCAGACAAAGAGATTGAATCAGATCATGGAGGATATGATGAGGATGTGTAGGCTAGATTTAAAGGGTAGTTGAGTGCATTAATTTCGTGATGTTTAGAAGTGAGTGTCAACAAGCCTCCCGGTCCATATATGTTCAAGATACTTTGAGGAATATTGAGCTAATCTAGAGTCATATTCAGTTAGTTAAGGATTTTTAATAGAGTTACATTAATGAGAATTAGAGGTTCTTGGATGGGTGATTAAGTGTTGTTATGGGTATCTCTTGTGGAATGAGTGATGCCATTCAGGAAGCAAGCGAAGCTGGCACCAAGATATGTGGGGAATTTATCTATCATGGAGAGGGTAATGACTATTGCTTATAGACTTGCCTTATTAATGCACTTGAAATGGATTCACGATGTATTATGTGTGATGTAAGTAAAGAGTTATCTTAGGGATTAGCTGTCATAACATCATATCTCATTAGAGAAGATCGACTTATATGTAGAAACTACTTGTGAGGGGAAGCATGTTGTCATTTTGGATCATAGTGAGCGGAAGCTTCGATCAAAGGTGGTACCATTAGTATGTATGTAGTGAGGGAACCACAATACCGATGAGACAAAATGGGAGTGCGAGGATAACATGTGGAAAAGTATGCTAGGGTGGAATGTCAAACCCTGTACTTTTGAACACATTTTATTCTACGTTTGCATTAAATTATTAATTTAAGTAGGAAAATGAATTGGTTATGATAATATTAATCAGTGATTTTTGGGATTAAAGTTTATGACTTAAATTGTTTACTTTTGTGTAATATTAATTAATTTTATTATTAATTAGTAAGCATTTTGTTCCTTGTACTTTTAATAGTAATTTATTTCTATATGTTATAATTATTAATGCAATTAGACGAAATTTATTTGGATGTTAGTAAATATTGATTAGCGATCTAAATGATTAATATTTATTTTATTAATATTTACATGTGCGGGATAACTATATAAATATGAATTATTATAGGTCGCATATGATTGAAAGCAACATTACGTGGGAGGAGCGGTATAATTTATGGGCAATGCTTATGGTACACACATGTTGGTTTTGATTAATGAAATGTTACCATATGTGTAGTTAGGTGACTTGGATTACCTTTTCGAGTGCATCAATGATCTAAAAAAGAGTTGAGATAGTCCAGAATAGGTAACCGGGTGTTATGTTTGGGTTTCGTCGACTTTTTGGACCTAACAAGCTCGTATAAGGGTAGGCGGGTCATTTACAATTATGGTTCAGTGAAAAACTAGATTAGGTTAATTAAGAGAGTATTTTAGAGGTTAGGAAGGTGGGTGGCAACCAACCATTATTTGTCTTCACGAGGGAGATTGCAAGAGACTCATAGAGAAGAGAAAATAAGATGAAGAAAGAAGACAAAGAGATTGGAGAAAATGAAGAAAATGTATCTCTGGATTCAACTCATCATTCAAACCCATAGCGAATGTTAGATTTATTCCACCAACGCAAGTACAGACTTTCTTTAAGTTACGAATGATGCATAATTAATTACTATCATGATTAGAGATATTAATGTGAAATTTAAACATTGAAGATTGGAATATGTGTTGATAAAGGTTGATAATTAAACAATAATGGATCACTGATTGTAAGTTGATTATTAATTAAAATTAATGACATTAAAATTTTGAAATTAATTTTGGGATTTAAATGATGAGCATGTAGAACATGGATAGGAAGGTTGAATTTATAAAAATCCATTTGGGGAAAAAAATTTACTGAATGAAATTGAATTTTAATTCGTAATCCTAGGGGTTTGATAGAGGATTCATGATTAGTTATGTGTTTAAATGCCTCTAGGACATTAGTATATTAATATACAAGGTAAATTTGAGGTTTAAGGTAGTCTGGGACCTCTATCAGGAGGTTTGGAAGATAAAAACCCAAGGTAGAATATGGCAGGCTGCCGAGAAGATAAAAAAAGTACGCTTGGGGAGCGAACCAATTCAGTATTCCAATGCGCTAGTTTTGTTCAAACATTTTTTTTACCAGTTAGGGCGTCAGTATTGATTGCAGGGGATTAAAGGGTAATGTGGGATTGATGGAGAGGAGTTTACGGGATTCGATATCTGTGATGGGCCAACGTTACATGGGTTCGAGTGAGGAGAACCAAGGATTCAAGTGAATGACTTTTAAATATTAATATAGAAGTTGGACTGAAGTTCAGAATTGGGTAACTGTGCACTGTGGGATATGCGTACGAGTTCATATATATATATATATATATATATATATATATATGTATGTATGTGTGTGTGTGTGTGTGTGTGTGTGTGTGTTCATGTGTGTGTGCTACTTGTTTTCGTTAAACATACCTAGTTGAGAGTGTTATTGTAGGAAGTTGTGTGTAGTGGGCAGTCCACCCTAGCATTGACTAACAACTGTCAGCTTGATTCTTCATGTCATAGGAATGTTTCATGGCCACTATCCATGTGTGAGGATTGTTATTGGTTTGGAGACCTCGTGGGTGCAATGAGGTATGGTTAGGATCTCCAGAAGTATATCTATGACCTCCTTTTCTTTTTGTGTTTTCATCTGGGATTGGTGGTGAAATTCCCACTTGGTGGCTCAGTGTGATGCACGATACCTGGAGCTGAATAACTCACGAAGGATGTATTTGCGAGGTCCAAGCTCAGGGGATACAATTATACATATATAACGAGTGAGATATATCCATGCTTATATGAAATGAGGAATATATTAATCTATAACATTGGTGTAGCTACGTCATGTTTATTGCGTGAATATGTTTAGAGAGAATGCTTGTCACTTCAATATTATTTAGGAACATATAACTAGTGAAGGTAGTTATACTTAACTAATAGAGCGTTTTAGCGGGTTGGTGATTAGATAATCGTTACGTGTCCAAGTTAGACCGAGTAGTTTAATTAGGAAAATAAAATGAACACATTAGGTGCGTATTGTAGTTGAGAGGTTAGGTTTTATCTCACATGGGTGATATCATTTAATTATGAAAGTAAGACACTGTTGTTTTAATCGATTTTAAATAAGTATATACTTGAAAAATATATTCTACTTTTCAAGCTTTGACCCGCGAGCATTCATTTTTCATTATTTTTCCTTTTACACTCCAGGTGTGCAATAGTTGTAACCGGGACCACATGGATAGATCCATTATTACTGTTGTCGTAGTTATGGACGGTACACGATTGTTTTATACACCTCAGCTTATTTTATCTAGATTCGATCATTTCATTTCATTTTTATCTATGGGCATGTTGCCCGTAGATGAATAGGTCTCTATATTATTGTCAGATATTTTATTTTATCACTCATCACTATTATTCAATTTTATACTATCAATGATATTATTTATTGAACAATGGTTTATTCAGATCACTCTTATTTCTTTATGCATGCTGCCATATTCATTCATAGAGTTTTATGGTTTTATTAATATTATTTTGATGTTGTGACAATGATGTTGAGAATAAACCATACTAAGATTCTTAATTTATTTTAGCAGAGGATTGTCCACCCGGCATTATATTTGCCGAGTTATCACATTTGGTATCAGAGAACTGGGTTCGAGTGTTCTTGGGATTCGTGTGAACTTGCTACATTATCATCTTTGCATTTTCTCTGATATAAACCACTATATTTTGGATTATTGTTTCATATCGAAAATTTATGTCCTTATGCTATTATCTATGATTAAACTTAATCTCATACAAATTTATTTTCGATTCAGATGCTAAACAACATGATAGATAACTAGCACATGCCCCTAAGAGGGGCGCATAAGAGGAGGCTTATGGAGAGCCATAGGCCACTCAGGGAACTATGACCACATGAGTCACAATGTTGACCCTAGTACATAATTTCCTAGGAACAACCATAGTAGATAGTGGAAACACCAATTCCGGATCATCTAGTATCGTCAATATGTGAATTAGTCAGAGAGGCCTTCTTGAAAGGCCATTAAGGGAGTGCAGATGTGGTTACACATATACAATGGAATAAGGATATCCATAGTTACTTGCGTGTGGTTGAACTACAATTACATGCATGTGGTTTACTGCAGTGACAGTCAGAAGAATATACAATATACATTAAACATAGTTGGGGCTCCTCTTCAGTGGTAGTAATAAGTTACCACGCCGGAAGAGAATGATATAGTGGCTTCTAGGAATTTTAAGTGCGATTTGATCACATGTACTTTTTGTCTGTAGTTCGATCTTGGATGAAGAGGATATTCCCAAATGTTTCATGGTAGGTATGGGCCACGACTAAGAATGAGGAGAAGTTCACTCACCTGGAAAACATTTTGTAGGATGAGGTGGAGACTCGGGAGAAGATGATCCTCAAGTTTATTAATGGACTCACTTGGAGGATTCGCTAGCACCTACCGAGGAACTTGGTGTCATGAACTTATATTGAGGTCATTAATTTTTAGTTTCTACACTGCTAGACAATCGCTTCCATTTGGCAAAAGCAAAGAGGACAAAAGATTCTAACCAATAGGGAAAGACTCGGAGTAGTAGTGCTAGTGGGGCGTTACAGCATTAGTGGAGGAAAAAATAATGAGATTAATAAAAAGGGACTCTTATAATATATTTAGGATGGGTAACGATAGTTTTGGGAAAGTCCAGGAAAACCAAATCGTAGGCCATCAAGGCCAAAAGTAGGGGAAACCTAAGTAGGTTGGGAGACAAGAAGGCTTTACTGAGATATGTTTCTTATATGAGGAGTATGGCCACATGCGATGTTCATTCGTGAGCAGGCCTAGGGGTCAGGAGTAGGGTGTTTAGGGGGAAATAGTTACATCATCTTCCATCTCCACTAGCATTTTCAACGTTGCCATTTTCACTAGGGCAGGGCCAGTTCGGACATGTGTATGACGCTCATAAACCAGTTTTAACACTAAGACCATTAGCGACCGAGCGTATGTTTTTTATTCTTTGGAACTTTGGAAAGTATTTTTTGACATGTGTTCTTTACACTCTTTTATTATAATTAAATTTTTGTATGAGACAAGTTTAGTGGGTACAAGTTCGATAGTAGTATAATTAAATTCATCGTTGGATAGATGGGCTCTAATTCGTTCGATCTGCAAGGGAGTAGGTATTAACATTGGGAGGTTATGTTTACTAGTAGATGTACTCATTTTAGAGATATACGAGTATGATTTGATCCTTGGTATAGAATGAATTATGATGATTTGAGCGACATTGGACTCTTACAGTAGGACTATTGTGGTTGTTATTCCATGGTAGGATAGGTTTCTTGTGGCGATGTTTTTTTCTAAGAGAGGGTCGAGCACACATTTATATTATATTGAGGAGGAGAATTCAGAGAATATAGATGCCTCATTTGATTCGTTACATGTGTTTAAGGATTTTTCTGATGTGATTAGGATATATCGAAGTTGGCACCCAGTTATGATTGGCTCAGTGAGGAGGACTAGGCCGATAGTGCTTGTGTTGTATTATATGACGAATTTAGATATGAAAGAGTCGAGATTATAGATTTGATAGATTTTGGGGTATGGTTTTCATCTACAGGAGTACATCGCCTTGGGGGACCACTATTGTATCTTAGGGTAATGGATCTTGATAATCGACAAAGATTGATATATTGTATCAAGATAGTTTTTATTTGGATTTTTCTTTCCAGACATCTCATGCATGAGGCTTAGTAAGGATCAGGAGTTGAGAGACATTGGGCTCCAAGATTTTTGTTTAATATGTTAGAAATTATATGAGTGAAAATGTAGCAGGTCGAGTAGTGAGTTATTATATGATTCAAAGCCAGAAAAGGCAAGAAGTGAAACATCGGGAGCACTTAGGGATGTTTTCACCACTAGTTTAATGAGTGAGGCAATCTTAAAAAAACTTGAGTTGAAATTAGTAGAGTAATTGGGTATACCTTTACTGTATGGTCACGCATAATATGATGTATATGATTGGGATAGGTAATAATTCTCTCTACGTGCAAGTAATGTAGGATGTATGTCACCCAAGTGAGTTTGATATTAAATATCACTCGACAAAGTAAAACATAGTGGAAGATGCAATTAGCATTATTTCTGGAAGGAAATTAGTAGTAGTGTGGAAGGAGAGGTGAGCTAAATTTTGTCAGGGGTATAAGGTAGATCATAATTACATAGGAGTGATGACTGCTATATTTGAGATCATTTTCATGGCTATGAAGGTGTAAGAAGGGGATCCATATTTTTAGGAGATGAATGAAACTGTAATTACTGAGGGAGAAAACTTTTACTCGGTCAGTTCTGAAGGCGGCTTAAGCTTCAATGAGAGGTTGATTATCCCGGACAATGATGACCTACGACACGCAGATATATAGTAGGTGTATGGGTCATATTTTTTGGTGCATCTCGGAGGAGATAAGATGTATATGAGGAGTTAGTATTGATGGGCCAGTATAAAGCAGGACATATCAAAGTTTGTATCCAATGTAACACCTCATATTTTTGAATAGTTAAGAATTTTAATTATTTAAGGAATTTTAAATCACACGTGTGCAATAATTTAATTAAAATGGAATATGGCGCATTTAATAGATATCAATTTGTAGGAATAAGAATAATATTAATGTGGTAGATCTAGTAAGTGTGTTTGTAGTAAATAAAATACAATGAATTGTTAGTAGATTATAGTGACTAAGAATGGAATTTTTTTTAATGGTATCTCAATCGGGGCTTGTGCGTAAATTATTTTAAGGTTGAGGTAAGAAACTGATGTAGGGTGACTATGATGGCTATTTTGAGTTCACGTTTGGTTCTGAATGGGATGAGATAGGTATAATTGAGTACGAAGGGATAGTATTTGAGTTCTATAGGCTTTTTAGATGAGCCCAAACTCATGCATGGGTATTTCAGTCATTTTATAATATCCTGAAAATCTATTTTCAGGATTAGTGGGTTAAAATATGAAGGTTAGTGTGAATCCCCACTTAATTAAATATCGGGTGACCAATCCTTTATTAAATTAAAAACAGAGTATCCGGTTGGTCAATTATTAGTATCACCGTCGAATTTTTTTAATATTTACTAACCACTTAATTTTTAATAGATGATGTAAAAAAATTTCTTTATCATTAACATGCGATGATATTAAATCAAAAAAATAATTTAAATATCACATTCCACCATTCAAAATAAACCAACATCACAAATATGGAAATAACTAAATCCAATATGAATGAGGTAAACACCCTAGTCTAAAACACCAATACAATAATGCATAAATAAAAGTCAAAATCCACGACTAGAAATAAACGAAGTGCAATGTCTCAGGAACATCTACGAATGGAAAATGGTCAACATTCTTGATTAAAATAAAGTAGTGGGTGAATTTGATCTTCAAGGAAATGGAGGCATCTGTCAAACTAGGATCTGCAATCGTCCACAATAATTGTAGCAATGACAAAGGGAAATGAACTCCTAAGTTAGGCCTCCCTATGGATGGGAACCAAAAAATAGTTTTTTTAAAATAAAAAATAGAATTTGAAAACGGGTTAGAGTGCGAGTAAAGAACATTTAAAAATTCAACAAGTATATAAAACACATAATTCGCAGATATTATATGCATGTTAGATTCATGGCTCTCACTTGAGGTCCTCACACATCAACTATTGTGAACGCCTAATGTATATTCCTAACCCGTCCTAGTTATGCCACCCCGCCCATCTAGTTTGAATCAAATAATTTACTACACCTACTAAACCTTAGTGCTCATTCGCATTACCCACGTAACAACTATTGGTGTTCTATGCCTGTTAGACAATTATGAATCCCTCATTTAGGATTTAATTCATTGATATTTAAATTTATTTAGATATCACGGACTTTCTTATCTAGTAACACAAATAGTAGATTAAAATTACAAGTATTTATATACATGTCATTGTAATAATATATATATATATATACCCTGAGGTTGATTTGTGGTGCATGCATAGTCTACTATCAAGTCCTGGTACATCACATACAACTAAAGAATTAATAGTCCAGGATGTCTCTCGAACCAGAAGTACAAATCACACATATTGGAGGCAAACTTAGTCCTAGGCCTTTGGTCTACACACATCTCTATGCACTAAAACGACATGGCACACCCTCATTCACACAAGTGGTTCTCATCCTTAAGTTCTATGTTCTGGGGAACCACTCAAAATCCAACAAGATGACTCCTCAAGATAAGACCAACCCCTTTCAAAACCTCATGTGATAGTAAGCAGCGTATCAATGTCATACGCATAATAAGTCACACATTTGGCATTCACATCATCTATGTATATAAAATCCAATTAATTGTCATTCTATATTCCATAAAATATTATATGCAGCGTCTACATACTATCGCTTAACTTATGTTTTTTTAGCGTATCGTTAACTTCTTATTTTTATAAGCCCGAGTGTTTCCCATCACTTGGAAGGCATCCAATTAGCTCTTGATTCTATCCAGTAGATATCTCACTCAATCCCTACTGTTCTAGGTCATCATTCCCACCGAATTCCCATGGCATTATATTATTCTCCGAGTTTATTTTTTTATTCCTCAATTGTGCCTAATTAATCTTGGCCCTTAAGTTTTACCCATATGGGTCTAAGGCTTATTCCAATATTGACCAACTAACACTCTTAAAATAATTATCTCTCTCTCTCTCTCTCTCTATATATATATATATATATATATATATATATATATATATATATATATATATATAATTTTTCTCAACAGTTAATTCAATATTTCCCACGAATTCTAATTAAAAAGGAAGAAAACATTAAAAATTTAGGCCGCTGAATTGATTCGGCCCTTAAGTGAATCATTTCTCCTACCAAATCGATTTGGACAAGGTGCCGAATCGATTCGCCTTCTACATGTTTGTTTTTTCTTCCTTATACAGTTACAAGTTTACACCATTTTTACACAACCAAACTCCATTAATCAATCCCAAACTCCCAACCAATTACACTGTAACAACCCGCCCTTTTGGAGATGAGTAAATTCCATAATTAGGTATAAATTAGAATTTGGGGAATTTCCCTAAATAGTAATTTTTGGGATTTTCGAGGATTAAATGATTTTCGATGGATGTTGTGATTATTTTTGGGGCTATATAGGTCGAAATATTTTAATTATAAGTCGCCGTTGAGTAAAGCGACACGAGGTGAGATTTAAATTGGAAAACCCCCATTAAGTCGTGTGGGGTCGAAATAGTGAGTTGAGGTCAAGTACTTCAGATGTAAATTTAGACGGCGCCATGAGTCTCAGAATGGCCGAGATAGTCAGAAAAGAGTGTCCGATTGTCGAAATTGAGTCCCGGGTAATTTTCAAGCAAAACGGGCTCCTAATTGAGTAAACGAGTCATTTTTGGGTTTTAAAGGTTAAAACCCTTTTCCCTCTATATAAAGAGGTAGAGAGGGAGAAAAATAGAAAGAAATAAGAGAGAAGAGAGGGAAGAAAGAGAGGATGAAGAAAAGAGGAAGAAAAGGGGAGATTCCGGCCTACCTCCGCGGGATTCGACTCGAAGTCGTCGGATTTTATCCACGAGGAAAGTGTTTACTTGCTTTATTTATTTTTTGCATTAATATCTCATACCGTAGTTTGGTATAAACAAACCCTAACGATTTTGGGTTGGGTTTTCTTGGATAAAACGGGTTTTCGGGAGTTAAAACCATTAAACCCCTATAATATTTCAATTTGAGGAATTTAGGATTTAATCTAAAATTGTGGTTGGTTTCGGGTTCTAGGATGTCTAGAACCCTTAATATATGTGTATTTGTAGTTGGTTGAGGTTGTATGACGTTGGGTGAGGCAAAAAAATCTTGGGAGAAGCTTTAATGGACGAAACCATCTCGGAGAAGACGATGAATAGTTGACCTGCGTCTTTCCGAATCGATTTGGCCTTGATGAGAATCGATTCGGTCCCTGGTCAAAAAATAAATATTATATATCTTTTCGATGCGGTCACGTGGGCGCCGACCTCGTATTTTTTTTTAATTTTTTTTTATTTATAGTGATTTTTCTACGAAAAGTTGTCTGAGATCGAAATCGTTAGTTAGAAATTAAGGATAGAACTTTGGAGATAAATATTAGGGGTTCTCAAATGGAGTGTTAGGACCTCTAAAGAATTTGAGGAGATATAAAAACTTTGGGTTTGTAGGAATAAATCCAAGTTGTGATTTAAATGGAGATTGGATTGAATTTTGGAGTATTTTGGAGATTGAAAAATTTCCCAAACAGTCCCCCTCAAATAGGCCAAATCGATTCGGGTCTAGGCCGAATCGATTCACCTAAGGGGATCTTTGATTGTGTAGTGGACTGAATCGATTCAGATTTAGACCGAATCGATTTGACATTAAGGACCTGTTTGCAGAACACATTCCGTATCGATTCGCCCACCTGAATTGATTTGCAATTGAGGCAAATCGATTCGCTTTAGTCAGATTTGCCAGTTTTCTCCCCTTATGAGTATGGGGAGTTAAAATACAATTTGGGGTCTTATATGGGGGATCTTAGTTATGATATCGGGACTCCTAAATGATGGTTTTGAGGGTTAGTAAACCTTTAGATGAAAGAGAAGGCTTTGGATTGGTGTAGGGCATAATCCGGGGAACGAACATAGTTAACGTTCTGGACGAACAAAATTTGAGAGAGAGTTCGGATACAATCGAACCTAGGTATTTATGTAATTGAATGTATGTGAGTTGAATACATCTTTGTGAAACCTAGGAAGTGATCTCTAGGGATTTATATCTTTGGGATTATTGGTCACCGCTACATGTGATTGGTAATTATGGACATATATATATATTCGACGAGGAATATGTGGTATATATGTATATAATATATGATTAAAGTATATATAAGATATGAGGTAAATGATTTTGAAAATATAAAAATGAATGTTATCAAAATGGAAAAGAAATGATTTTCATAATTAATAAATTATGGTTACACACCTCCCTAAATCGCCATCATAAGGGAAGTTGCGTGCGTATGGTGATGCCCCCTGGCTAAGGAATGCAGGGAGGATATAGTCCTAGGACATGTGGAGATTATATATTTTACTGTGCTGGTGAGGTGATTTTGGGTGTGGTCATGACTCTCTCGTAGGCATATGGCCGCTTCCCGACGTTGGTAGAATCCCAGGTTGTCTTGTTTGATGGGCCCTGGAGGATGATAGCCATTTAGGGGCGCGTCCAGTGGGGAAACTCGGAGGGACGGTCTTAGATTTGTTAAATCAATTCATGATAATGTATTGTCGTTATATACATTTCCTGGATATAAGAAGGGAAATGGAAGAATGTGATATGATCAAAGCATTTTTATGATAATAAAAATGGCTTTGAGTACATTCCCTGGATATGAGAAGGGGAATGGGATGTTATAAAATGGAAAAGAATTTTTATGATAATAAAACTGGCTTTTAAAAAAACTTATATGTTTTGTTAAAGAAATTCATGATAATGAATTGGCTTTTAAATATATTTCCTGGATATAAGAAGGGAAATATAAGGTTTTGATATGAGTATAGAATACACCTCGGTCCGGGAGATAGATCCGGATGTGTATTATATTGTTGTATTATATGAGTAAATGAATTCTCATTCCAGGAGATAGATCTGGATGTGTATTGAAATATGAATATATATATGGATAAATTCGGTGCCGAGGGTCTAATGGATCCCGATGATCGACCTTGCCTCATAGTAGTGTATCGGGGGTGTTCCTTATTTGGATTTTGCTTTGCGAGACACCCCATACATGAATATGGCATTGTATTGAGACTGGGGAGAAGATTAATCCTTAGTGCTCTAATATTTAGTATTTCTTATATGGTGTATGTATATATATATATATGTTATGTTCTGAGGGTCTAATGGATCCCGATGATCGACCTTACCACGCAGTAGTGTATCGGGGGGGTTCCCTATTTGGATTTCGCTTTGCGAGACACCCCGCGCACAAACTTGACATAGTGTCGAGACTGGGGAGAAGCTTAGCCCTTAGTACTTGGACTATCTAGGGTTGATTGTAGTGGGGTGATAGACCAATTTAGCAGGGTAGCTTAACTAGGATGTTTAGAGGGATGCGCTAGGAGTGCACTAATAGAAGAGAGGTGAGGGGTATCTCATGGGTGTGCAATACCAAACTTAAATATGAGATAAAAATATTTTTCTAAAAATAAAGCATTTATGCACTTGTAAAATATTTTCAAACTCGGTCTCTGGCCCGTTTATCTACTTTTCCTTTCTTGTTATATATTATATATATATATATATATATATATATATATATATATATATAGGTGTCCAGACCTAGGGACACCTGGATGACATTTCTTTCGAGTCAGACGTCAGCTGCAGCAGTTGTGGATGCGTGCAGGTTCTCGATAGACGCTTCCATCCTTGAAATCTAGATAGGAGGTACTGTACAAACATTCGGGCTAATGGTCCAATTGCATTTATATATTCTTTTCGTACAACATTAGATATGGTTGTATAATTTTGACTGAGTGTTCGGTTATTCTATATATTTCAGTTTCATTTACGCAAAACTGTGTGGATGTTTTAATTATCTTCCCTTAAAAAGAGTAGTTAAGTAAAATTTTGACACCAGCCTAATAGGTTATTAGTAATTAAATGGACTTTCGACAGTGATGCTAAGAATGATCCATATGAGACTCCTATTTTAATTTGATATAGGAGTGATCGCCCGGTATTGTATTAGGCGGGGTGTCACAGATGGTATTAGAGCATCAGGTTTTAGTGTCCTTAGGAATCTGTGCAGACGTACTACGCTTTCAGCGTTGCTCTCGATTTGATATAGGGCCTCCGGATTAGGATTATTGATTTCTCTGGTGAGATTTTGTTCTCTTGCAATAGTGTGAGATTATAGTAAATCTTTTGTGCGCTCGTTTGAGATTCGTGTGCGAGTCTTGGATGGCAGCAGGAGGTGGGGCTGAGCTGGAGCGGCTGGTAGAAGTCGGGAATGTGGACCGTAGTAGAGGTCACAGTCACTTCCTTTATAGTGTTTGCTAAGGATTGTCTCAACGACTACTAAAGTGCAGTAGTTATGAGTACCGTAGTACCGGCATAGTAGAAAGTGGTACTAAAGTTGAATTTCCTAGTGATGGTAAGGATTCAAAAAGGGATCTTACAGATATTTTTAACCGTGAGTCCCCGTGATTCAGCAAGAATGAGAAGAGTGTTGTTTTATCTTATTCACGAAAGGTTCGGTCAGAGGCCGACAGTGGATAAAGGCGAAGATGTTGTTATGAGTTTTACCTCCGAAGGAGGAGGTATATTTGGATTGAATAGATAAAGTCATGGTGTTTGTTAGCCCTAGACTCGTGTGTATAATTTGAGCTTTGTGGTGATATCGATAACATTATATAATGTATGCCTATGTGTTCTCCACAATAGCGGAGATTTATTTTCCTTCATTCGCATTAGAGGCGGGTGTTTGTATTTTGTGTGTATATATATATATATATATATATGATATTATGGTATTATCGGAGCGATGGAAGGCTAATGATGGCAAGACTATCGTGTCCGCAGTTCCTGGAGGGAACAGGTTGTTGTTGCGATATCTCACCTGGATACACGATGAGTTTGACTTTATTGATGTGGATAAATGGAACCTCAATGAGTAGAGGCTCTATTATTATGATGTGAGTGCGTTGCGACCTTATCGATATGATTTAAGGCCGCCGGATTATGGTTGAGTCGTAGGATTAAGATCATTGCTGGTTTGTACGAGGACTGAATATTAGTAAGAGCGCTTGGTGGTGTGACTCTTAGTTAGAGATAGGAGTTCGAACCACCTTTTGTTGAGAGGGTATCGGGATTCTACCTGTTGCATGTTCGAAATAACGGACCTCCATGACCGACAAAGTTAAATAGGAGTGTGTGGTGGGTTCCTTGTTTGGATTTCGCTTTACGAGCGCTCCACACATAAATCTTAGCGGCGTCAGGAGTGGAGAGATGTTATAGGATACAAGGATGTTGGTTTCGTTGAAAGGTCTTATAGTTTGGATGAACCACTCTAAACTATGAGCCATGTGATGATGGTACGTTTATGGAATGTTGTGCTATGGAAAGGCACTAAAGTGGTCCTCTCACCACAAGTAGGTGAGTGGAGTAGGACTTAGACAAATTGATTTGAGGATTATGTCCAGGCCTTAATGAAAAGGAAAACTTTGAGGAAATATGATTCGGTATGATTTACGTAGTGCTCTTTAAGAGAATTGGGCACTTCGATTTGTTAGTTTTCCTATCGTATGGGCGGAAGGGTAAAATAGTAGAAACGTGTTCGTAGGTTAGAGTGGTAGGATTTTGGACGTCCCGCTGGTGTGCCTTAGGTCGCTATATCGCGATGACCGACAACGCGAGGGAGTAGTGTAATGGGAGGGTTCCTTGTTTGGATTTCGCTTTGGCGAGACGTCCCACGCATGAAACCAAGAAAATGTTGGAAGTTAAGAGAGGCCTTGGGCACTAAGGACATATTTAGACTATCGTTTTGCATAGGTAGGGTAACGGTTAGACCGTAGAATTATTAGGATGTAGGTTCGATAGAGTTAGTGGCGCCGAGGTTAAGAGAATTTCATTTCGCGGGGTGAGAGAACCCATATGTGTATTACACCGAGGAAAGGAGACCCTCATTTAGAGAGAGTGTTATGTGTCCGACGTTTGAAGTGGATGTGCAGATGTGCACGAGTTAAAAAGGTGTATGGGCACCTTGGTGAGATGGTTTTATATAATGCCTAAAATAGGATGGGCGTAGTATATAAAGTTGAAATTCATGCCGAGAGGCATTATAGATGACAGGTAAAATATGACGTATTACAGTCACTTTACGATAACGGCAGTCGTATAGCATTTGGTTGGGAACCATTGGGTTAGTATCGTTCCCCTTGAGGTATTAGGATTTGGAGAGATTCTTGGATTTGGTGGTGTAGGTTATGTCTTAATTTCGAGGGCGAAATTCCGTTGTAAGGGGGGAGTATGTAACAACCTGCCCTTTTGGAGACGATAAAATTCCATAATTGAGTATAAATTGGAATTTGGGGAATTTCCCTAAATAGTAATTTTTGGTATTTTTGAGGATTAAATGATTTTCATGGATGTTGTGATTATTTTTGGGGCTATATAGCTCGAAATATTTTAATTATAAGTCGTCGTTGAGTAAAGAGACACGAGGTGAGATTTAAATTGGAAAATCACCATTAAGTCTTGTGGGGTTGAAATAGTGCGTTGCGATCAAGTACCTCGGATGTAAATTTGAATTGTGCCATAAGTCTCGAAATGGTCGAGATAGTCAGAAAAGAGTGTCCGATTCTCGAAATTGAGTCCCGGGTAATTTTAAAGTTAAACGGGATCGTAATTGAGTAAACGAGTCATTTTTGGGTTTTAAGAGTTAAAACCCTTTTCCCCCTATATAAAGAGGGAGAGAGGAAGAAAAAGAGAAAGAAATAAGAGAGAAGAGAGGGAAGAGAGAGAGGAGGAAGAAAAGAGGAAGAAAAGGGGAGATTCCGGCCTACCTCCGCGGGATTCGACTCGAGGTCGTCGGATTTTATCCACGAGGCAAGTGTTTACTTCCTTTATTTAATGTTTGCATAAATATGTCATAAAGCAGTTTGGTATAAACAAACCCTAACAATTTTGGGTTGGGTTTTCTTGGATAAAACGGGTTTTCGGGAGTTAAAACCATTAAACCCCTATAATATTTCAATTTGAGGAATTTAGGATTTAATCTAAAATTGTGGTTGGTTTCGGGTTCTAGGATGTTTAGAACCCTTAATATGTGTGTATTTGTAGTTGGTTGAGGTTGTAGTACATTGGGTGAGGCAACAAAAACTTGGGAGAAGCTTTAATGGTCGAAACCGTCTCGGAGAAGACGATGAATAGTTGACCTACGTCTTTCCGAATCGATTCGGCCTTGATGCGAATCGATTCAGGTCCTTGTGAAAAAATAAAAATTGTAAATATTTTTGATGCGGTCGTGTGGTCGCCGACCGCATATTTTTCTGATTTTTTTGGATTTATAGTGATTTTTCAACGGAAAGTTGTCCGAGATCGAAATCGTTAGTTAGAAATTAAGGATAGAACTTTGGAGAAAAATGTTAGGGGTTATCAAATGGAGTGTTACGACCTCTAAATAATTTGAGGAGATATAAAAACTTTGGGTTTTTAGGAATAAATCCAAGATGTGATTTAAATGGAGATTGGACTGAATTTTGGGGTATTTTGGAGATTGAAAAATTGCCCAAACAGTGCCCCTCGAACAAGCTGAATCGATTCGGGTTTAGGCCGAATTCATTCAACCAAGGGGATCTGTGATTCTGCAGTGGTACGAATCTATTTGGATTTAGACCCAATCGATTCGCCATTAAGGACTTGTTTGTAGAACACTTTCCGAATCGATTCGGAATGGGGCCCGAATCGATTTGCGCACCCGAATCGATTCGCAATAGGGGCGAGTCAATTTGCTTTGGTGAGTTTTTCCAGTTTTCTCCCCTTAAGAGTATGGGGAGTTAAATTATAATTTGGGGTCTTATATGGGGGATCTTAGTTATGATATCGTGACTCCTAAATGCTGGTTTTGAGGGTTAGTAAACCTTTAGATGAAAGAGAAGGCCTTGGATTACTGTATGGTATAATCCGAGGAACGAACATAGTTAACGTTCGGGATGAACTAAATTTGAGAGGGAGTTTGGATACCATCGAGCCTAGGTATTTATGTAATTTAATGTATGTGAGTTCAATACATCTTGGTGAAACCTAGGAAGTGATCTCTAGGGATTTATATCTTTGGGATTATTGGTCATCGCTAGATATGATTGGTAATTATGGCCATATATATACATATTCGAGGAGTAATATGTGGTATATATGTATATACTATATGATTAAAGTATATATATGATATAAGGTAAATGATTTTGAAAATATAAAAATGGAAAAGAAATTATTTTCATAATTAATAAGTTATGGTTACACACCTCCGTAAATCGCTATCATAAGTGAAGTTGCGTGCGTATGGTGATACCCCCTGGCTAGTGAATGCAGGGTGGATATAGTCCTAGGTCATATGGCTATTATATATTTTACTGCGCTAGTGAGGTGACTCTGGGTGTGGTCATGACTCTCCCGCAGGCATATGGCCGCTTCCCGACATTGGTAAATTCCCAGGTTGTCTTGTTTGCTTGGCCCTGGAAGATGATAGCCATTTAGGGGCGCGTCCAGTGGGGAAACTTGGAGGGACGGTCTTAGATTTGTTAAACCAATTCATGATAATGGATTGGCTTTATATACATTTCCTTGATATAAGAAGGGAAATGGAAGCATTTGATATGATCAAAGCATTTTTATGATAATAAAAAGGGCTTTGACTAGATTCCCTGGATATGAGAAGGGGAATGGAATGTTATAAAATGAAATAGCATTTTTATGATAATAAAACTGGCTTTTAAAAAAACTTATATATTTTGTTAAAGAAATTCATGATAATGAATTGTCTTTTAAATATATTTCCTGGATATAAGAAGGAAAATAGAAGGTTTTGATATGAGTATAGAATACACCTCATTCTGGGAGATAGATCCGGATGTGTATTATATAGTTGTATTATATGAGTAAATGAATTCTCATTCTGGGAGATAGATCCGAATATGTATTGAAATATGAATATATACATGGATAAATTGGGTACCGAGGGTCTAATGGATCCCGATGATCGACCTTGTCGCATAGTAGTGTATCGGGGGTGTTCCTTGTTTGGATTTCGCTTTATGAGACACGCCACGCACGAATATGGCATTGTGTTGAGACTGGGGAGAAGTTTAATCCTTAGTGCTCTAATATTTAGTATTTCTTATATGGTGTATGTGTGTATATATATGTTATGTGTTGAGGTTCTAATGGATCCCGATGATCGACCTTGTTGCGCAGTAGTGTATCTGGGGGGTTCCTTGTTTGTATTTCGCTTTGCGAGACACCCCACGCACGAACTTCGCACAGTGTCTAGACTAGGGAGAAGCTTAGCCCTTAGTACTTGGACTATCTAGGGTTGATAGTAGTGGGGTGATAGACTAGTTTAGTAGGGTAGCTTGTCTAGGATGTTTAGATGGATGCGCTAGGAGTGCACTAATAGAAGAGAGGTGAGGGGTATCTCATGGGAGTGCGATACCAAACTTAAATATGAGATAAAAATATTTTCCTAAAAATAAAGCATTTATTCACTTGCAAAATATTTTCAAACTCGGGCTCTGACCCATTTATCTACTCTTCCTTTCTTGTTATATTATATATATATCGGCGTCCAGACACAGGGACGCCTGGATGACATTTCTTTTGAGTCAGACGTCAACGGCAGCAGCTGTGGATGCGTGCAGGTTCTCGATAGATGCTTCTTGAAATCTAGATAGGAGGTATTGTACAAACATTCGGTCCAATGGTCCAATTGCATTTATTTATTCTTTTAGTACAACATTCGATATGGTTGTATAATTTTGACCGAGTGTTTTGTTATTCTATTTTATTTCAGTTTCATTTACGCAAAACTGTGGATGT
The DNA here is from genome assembly GCA_949130495.1 of Sambucus nigra. Classification (NCBI taxonomy): domain Eukaryota; kingdom Viridiplantae; phylum Streptophyta; class Magnoliopsida; order Dipsacales; family Adoxaceae; genus Sambucus; species Sambucus nigra. The sequence continues at coordinate 24,550,798 of OX422218.1, read as the reverse complement.
TTTAATTATCTTCGCTTAAAAAGAGTAGTTAAGTAAAATTTTGACACCAGCCTAATAGGTTATTTGTAATTAAATAGACTTTCGACAGTGATGCTAAGAATGATCCATATGAGACTCCTGTTTTAATTTGATATAGGAGTGATCGCCCGGTATTGTATTAAGCGGGGTGTCACATACACAAAACATTATACTGACTTATATAAACAATTTTAACAGGATATAATCATTATATCTTCAAAGATTACACTTAAAATCAAATTAATTCATGATTAACCCTAGTTCATCTTCTTGGGTCAAGAACTCCATTTAAATCTTGATTTCTTCACATTATAACTTGATAATTTCGTGAATTTCATTCTACGTGCATCGAGAGAGTTAACCTATATTGATTCCTACCCCAAACGTGGTTTAAACTCTTTCGATAAATGTTAATTCTTCACATAATTATTATTGATTCATCTAACTATAACATGGGTTAAATACATGCTAAATATTAGCATGATAAATACTTGCCTCAAAGTGCACATATGTATCTCTCTCAAATGATGGTTTGGTTGTGTTCCTCTTCCCCCGATCTACACTCCGCTGGTGTTTGTGGTGCAAAAGGTGAAAGAATGGTGGTTGTAGCTTTGGGGGGTGTAATACCCCATATTTTTACACATATTTATTTTATTATAAAATTTTGGAAATTGGGATTTATTTATTTAAATGGAGAAAGTTTAATTTATAATTAATCCGATTTTAATGGTAGTAATTACTAGCGTGTTGAGAGTTAGTAGTTTTCGAAAATAACTATGTTCAAATAAGTTGAGTAATAACCATGTTGAACATTACATAGTGAGTAAAGTAAGAGATAGTTTCGGAAATAATGATATGGTCGGGGACGGGATACGCGACAATTAATTATAATTATTCAGGACGCGCGCATGAGTCGCATCACTATCATATATGTGGGGGTTAAAAAGGTAAATTATTTTTATAAAACTCTAACGACTATTTTGAGTGCGTGAGTATGTTCGGAAGAGTCAAAATAGTTAGAAAACACTACTCGGGTGTTTTATTTGGAGTCTGGTGTCACACCCCACAAAATTCGACTAACGGGGTGGCTAGCCACTGTCGCCGAACTATGCTGGGCGTGAACTAAATAAATACTATTCTTAGCATGAGACATATATGAGACATAAATAAATCAGTCCATAAGAGAAATAATTGAATCAATCTCAAATGATAATCCGACTGACGGGGTGGCCATCCCCCGCCGCCGACCTATGTCGGACGTGAACTAAATAAATACCATTCTTAGCATGAGACAAATATGAGACATAAATAAATCAGTCCACAAGATAAAAAATTGAATCAATATCAAATGATAACAACCAACTGCGCGATAAAAGATTCATCATATGCTAGAACTCAAAATAAATCCAATTTCCAATAACTATAAAACTGAATAAATTCCCAACTCTGAATAACTGAAATAAAACTCATAAACAACTTTGGAATCGAATGGCCCAATAACTCTCTTAACTGAGTCTCAAAATGAAATACGACTGAAAGAAAAGTCTAGACTAAAACAAAGAAATAAAGTAATCAACTCCTGCTACACCTCCAAATAATAACTCTGATAAACTTATGCAACTTCTCCAATTCTAATCCTGAAAAAGATTAGTCAACGCATGGGTCAGAGCCAAAGCCCCCAGCAAGAATACACACTACTCACCTCAAATAGGATCCCTGAATCCTGACAGTAGCATTATATGCAATAAGTATCACAATAAAATATTTTAAATTAAACAAGATAATTAACCGCGATAAATATAAATCACTAACTACCTTAGAGATCCACATTTTAGAATAACACACCAATATGATTTTAAATTCCCAAGCCCCACGAAGTTAATTTTATTTAATTAACCCAATTTTATTTTAGATCTCACTTTTAGGTAAGGTGTCACACTTCCCCTTGTCAATCTCCCCCTGACCCGTTTAAACTGTCGGCCCCGACACATGACAAGGTTCCACACACAACACGAAATAAATCTCCCTCTGACCCATTTAATCTGTCGGCTCCAACACATTATGTGGCCACAAATTTTAATACTAGTTTTTATCTTAGTTATTGATTCTCAATTTCTCAATTTATAAATTACCCCACCCTTTAAATCGATGTGAGATCCTCAAAATACCCCTTAATCCCATAACAAAGGGTCCCTAAGTTATCAATACGTCCTGCTCTATGTATAGGAGGACTTTCTAACATAAATCTCTACCTCGACTCAAACCTAGACTAGCATAACGACGATAAAGTGTTAAAAAATCAGCCCACCCCTGACATACTAAAGTCGTAATAATTTGCCTTCACTAGTCCCATACCTAGAAGGCGTAAGTCATAAAAATGCCTACCTACTAGTCCCATACCTATAAGGCATTCTAAAATATACGAAGAGAAAATTACCTAACAACCCATCATCGCAAAGGCAATATAATAATACAAACAAGTCACACAAACAAGCATACATAATTAACGTGTAAAACTACACATGATAGTCCAATTCACTTAAATCTTAATTTAAATTATCACCCCGTCATGAAGATCCAAATTATGTCATTTCATTATTTAAATTAAATATACCTCTATTTCATCATATAAAACATCAAAATTCTAATTCCATTGTTTCAATACAAATTACATGAGTTATACGCCCCAAAATCCATTTATTTTAAAACTAGGATTTTTCTACATCCAACCTACACAAATATAACCCAAAATCACTCATGAATCCTACGTAGCTAGAGGGTTATAAATATTATTCATATTTTTTTTTATTAAACCAGCCCCATAGTTAGTGTCCACTTTGTCCTTTTATTTTATTAATTGTTTTTAAGAAAACTTGTAATTAAGTGTCTAGGCGACACTTAAAACACATAATACTAAAGGAAAAGAATAGAGTATTCATGCCGGTGAAGATCGTGTTGAAAATCTGATTAGAAATCTGGATTCCTCTCAAAAAATTAGCAAATAAGTGTTAATGAATCAACTTGATTAAACCCTAATCAAGCGTCCTAAAACTTTTGACAAAAAAAGTTGATTGTGTTGGAGGTTGATGATTATGGTTCAGAGGAAAATTATTTGGAAGTGTTCTCTGGTGAAAAACATGAGAAAAAGTGATTAAGAGAAGCCCCCCTACGGATTAATAGTCTTATATACTAATTAGAAATCCCAATACCACTCTAACACTACAAACAAAATCACCGAACCGCCTCAAGTCTAGCATAGGCGATCGATCGACTCGGTAGGTTGATCGATCGATCGAACAGGTACGCCATCAGTGCCATTCCCCTTCGTTTAATACCATATAACTAAAAATCATTTCTTTATTAGTAACAGACCAAATCTGCGACAAATGTTTTTCCTTTTTTTAGGCTAAACTTAAAACTTTCATAAAAACTTCATTTTAAATCTGATTTCGATTCCTCTTTAAATTTTATTCTTCTAAAATCATAACCAACATATTTAACCAATAAAAATTATTAAATCCAAAAATTTATTTTTTTCTTGAATGGTCAAATTAATTAAATTAAATAATAAAAACACGGGGTGTTACATACTTCCCCACTAGGAAAGAATTTTGTCCTCGAAATTAGACGAAGCATACACATGAACGCGTAAATCTCGCAAAAGGAAATAAGGCTCACATTTGCCTCCCCATAGAATTCCATAATTGGTCGCCCATACACCCAATCCCGTGTTCACCTACCCCACAAACATAATATATATATATATATATATATATATATATATATATATATATATATATATATATATATATATATATATATATATATATACATAATGCCTATATGCATAGGCATAACTATGAAAATAACGACGTACCACACGCTCTCATAAATCCCTCACTCGATCCTATATCCGAAAGTCATCAAAATGCTAGCATCCTCAAATTAATATTAATACTCAATTATGTTCTTAAAATAAAAACTCACTTGCACAATATTAATATTAATAATATATTTTAGAAATTCCAACAACTCATCGCCTTAAGCTAGAGATCAATTTTTTTCAATTATTATAAATAATATATTTTTGTTTGAAGGACAACATTGACATAAAAAGTTCGTCTTAACTGAATGCAATATTCAGTTATTTTTGGTCGAAAAAATTCTGCTCTTGAAGAGAATAATGACTAAAGTCTAACTATATATAATAAATGGTGACAAAGTCAAAATGATCTTAAAATATCCTTATCTATATTATACCTCTAATGCAATAGTACTAAAGGTATAAATAATAATTAATACTCTCTTTGACATATATGAGATCTATACTAATCATATAAAATGAAAGACAAAAGTTAATTTTGTGGACGTTTAACTTTCCTATCATCACCTTCTCACAAACACGTCTCTTCATATTATCAATTAGATCTCATTAACTCATTTATTACCCCCACTTCTTTTGCCTCTAACTCTCTCTCTCTCTCTCTCTCTCTCTCTCTCTCTCTCTCTCTCTCTCTCTCTCTCTCTCTCTCAATATGTGTGTGTATGTATGTATGTATGTATATATATATATATATATATATATATATATATATATATATATATATATAATGCTCTTGTGCGGACTAGTCCATATTTTAAGAATAAGGACCGGACATGTGTCACCTAACAGTGCGCCCAGAAATTATCGCCTAAATTATAGGCACACTCTCTCTCTTTTCTGGGCTCACCGCCAGGTGATACATGTCCGGTCCGCACTTTTAAAATGTGAACTAGTTCGCACAAGAGCAGGACTGCAAATATATATATATATATATCCTTTTTCGGCAGTAATTCTTCTCCTTATCACTATACCCCTCTTTATTGTTTCAATTTTCTCATTCATTTTAATTTTCAGATATGGTTGATATTTATTTGAGATTTCCCCGATATTTTTATTGAATTAGTAAATCTTTAAGTTGTATATCTTTATGAAATGTTACAGAACATATTCTGAGGTTTTGTATTGCATCACAAACAGATTAGATTTCTCTTTCCCTCTCTTTATTTCCTAATCTTTGCCAACGCTGAAGGTCGACATAATAACCTGCTACCTCTTATAACCTGTTACACGGGCCCGCGATCATTAATTGCCAATGTGATGAAGGGTGAAGCGGGTAGTCTTCTGGAGTTTGTATGACAGTTGTGACTACAACAGATCTGCCAATAAACTATAAAATATAAGAGCTTTATTAGATATATTTTTCATTTTATTTTCCACTGTCACTCGAGTTGAGGACGACGAGGGATCGTTGGACTTAATCTTCATTTCAAATGGATCTCGATTACTCATGCATGGACGTCACCAAAAATAATGTCTATGTAATTAATTATCTCCCTCATGAGAAACAGAAGAATAATTAAAAAAAGTTGAAGACGATAAAATTCCATAATTGAGTATAAATTGGAATTTGGGGAATTTCCCTAAATAGTAATTTTTGGTATTTTTGAGGATTAAATGATTTTCATGGATGTTGTGATTATTTTTGGGGCTATATAGCTCGAAATATTTTAATTATAAGTCGTCGTTGAGTAAAGAGACACGAGGTGAGATTTAAATTGGAAAATCACCATTAAGTCTTGTGGGGTTGAAATAGTGAGTTGCGGTCAAGTACCTCGGATGAAAATTTGAATTGTGCCATAAGTCTCGAAATGGCCGAGATAGTCAGAAAAGAGTGTCCGATTCTCGAAATTGAGTCCCGGGTAATTTTAAAGTTAAACGGGATCGTAATTGAGTAAACGAGTCATTTTTGGGTTTTAAGAGTTAAAACCCTTTTCCCCCTATATAAAGAGGGAGAGAGGAAGAAAAAGAGAAAGAAAGAAGAGAGAAGAGAGGGAAGAGAGAGAGGAGGAAGAAAAGAGGAAGAAAAGGGGAGATTCCGGCCTACCTCCGCGGGATTCGACTCGAGGTCGTCGGATTTTATCCACGAGGCAAGTGTTTACTTCCTTTATTTAATGTTTGCATAAATATGTTATACCGCAGTTTGGTATAAACAAACCCTAACAATTTTGGGTTGGGTTTTCTTGGATAAAACCGGTTTGCGGGAGTTAAAACCATTAAACCCCTATAATATTTCAATTTGAGGAATTTAGGATTTAATCTAAAATTGTGGTTGGTTTCGGGTTCTAGGATGTTTAGAACCCTTAATATGTGTGTATTTGTAGTTGGTTGAGGTTGTAGTACATTGGGTGAGGCAACAAAAACTTGGGAGAAGCTTTAATGGTCGAAACCGTCTCGGAGAAGACGATGAATAGTTGACCTACGTCTTTCCGAATCGATTCGGCCTTGATGCGAATCGATTCAGGTCCTTGTGAAAAAATAAAAATTGTAAATCTTTTTGATGCGGTCGTGTGGTCGCCGACCGCATGTTTTTCTGATTTTTTTGGATTTATAGTGATTTTTCAACGGAAAGTTGTCCGAGATCGAAATCGTTAGTTAGAAATTAAGGATAGAACTTTGGAGAAAAATGTTAGGGGTTCTCAAATGGAGTGTTACGACCTCTAAATAATTTGAGGAGATATAAAAACTTTGGGTTTTTAGGAATAAATCCGAGATGTGATTTAAATGGAGATTGGACTGAATTTTGGGGTATTTTGGAGATTGAAAAATTGCCCAAACAGTGCCCCTCGAACAAGCTGAATCGATTCGGGTTTAGGCCGAATTCATTCAACCAAGGGGATCTGTGATTATGCAGTGGTCCGAATCTATTTGGATTTAGACCCAATCGATTCGCCATTAAGGACCTGTTTGTAGAACACTTTCTGAATCGATTCGGAATGGGCCCGAATCGATTTGCGCACCCGAATCGATTCGCAATAGGGGCGAGTCAATTTTCTTTGGTCAGTTTTTCCAGTTTTCTCACCTTAAGAGTATGGGGAGTTAAATTATAATTTGGGGTCTTATATGGGGGATCTTAGTTATGATATCGTGACTCCTAAATGCTGGTTTTGAGGGTTAGTAAACCTTTAGATGAAAGAGAAGGCCTTGGATTACTGTATGGTATAATCCGAGGAACGAACATAGTTAACGTTCGGGATGAACAAAATTTGAGAGGGAGTTTAGATACCATCGAGCCTAGGTATTTATGTAATTTAATGTATGTGAGTTCAATACATCTTGGTGAAACCTAGGAAGTGATCTCTAGGGATTTATATCTTTGGGATTATTGGTCATCGCTAGATATGATTGGTAATTATGGCCATATATATACATATTCGAGGAGGAATATGTGGTATATATGTATATACTATATGATTAAAGTATATATATGATATGAGGTAAATGATTTTGAAAATATAAAAATGGAAAAGAAATTATTTTCATAATTAATAAGTTATGGTTACACACCTCCGTAAATCGCTATCATAAGTGAAGTTGCGTGCGTATGGTGATACCCCCTGGCTAGTGAATGCAGGGTGGATATAGTCCTAGGTCATATGGCTATTATATATTTTACTGCGCTGGTGAGGTGACTCTGGGTGTGGTCATGACTCTCCCGCAGGCATATGGCCGCTTCCCGACATTGGTAAATTCCCAGGTTGTCTTGTTTGCTTGGCCCTGGAAGATGATAGCCATTTAGGGGCGCCTCCAGTGGGAAAACTCGGAGGGACGGTCTTAGATTTGTTAAACAAATTCATGATAATGGATTGGCTTTATATACATTTCCTTGATATAAGAAGGGAAATGGAAGCATTTGATATGATCAAAGCATTTTTATGATAATAAAAAGGGCTTTGAGTAGATTCCCTGGATATGAGAAGGGGAATGGAATGTTATAAAACGAAATAGCATTTTTATGATAATAAAACTGGCTTTTAAAAAAACTTATATATTTTGTTAAAGAAATTCATGATAATGAATTGTCTTTTAAATATATTTCCTGGATATAAGAAGGAAAATAGAAGGTTTTGATATGAGTATAGAATACACCTCATTCTGGGAGATAGATCCGGATGTGTATTATATAGTTGTATTATATGAGTAAATGAATTCTCATTCTGGGAGATAGATCCGAATATGTATTCAAATATGAATATATACATGGATAAATTGGGTACCGAGGGTCTAATGGATCCCGATGATCGACCTTGTCGCATAGTAGTGTATCGGGGGGGTTCCTTGTTTGGATTTCGCTTTATGAGACACGCCACGCACGAATATGGCATTGTGTTGAGACTGGGGAGAAGTTTAATCCTTAGTGCTCTAATATTTAGTATTTCTTATATGGTGTATGTGTGTATATATATGCTATGTGTTGAGGTTCTAATGGATCCCGATGATCGACCTTGTCGCGCAGTAGTGTATCGGGGGGGTTCCTTGTTTGGATTTCTCTTTGCGAGACACCCCACGCACGAACTTCGCACAGTGTCTAGACTAGGGATAAGCTTAGCCCTTAGTACTTGGACTATCTAGGGTTGATAGTAGTGGGGTGATAGACTAGTTTAGTAGGGTAGCTTGTCTAGGATGTTTAGATGGATGCGCTAGGAGTGCACTAATAGAAGAGAGGTGAGGGGTATCTCATGGGAGTGCGATACATAACTTAAATATGAGATAAAAATATTTTCCTAAAAATAAAGCATTTATTCACTTGCAAAATATTTTCAAACTCGGGCTCTGACCCGTTTATCTACTCTTCCTTTCTTGTTATATTATATATATATCGGCGTCCAGACACAGGGACGCCTGGATGACATTTCTTTTGAGTCAGACGTCAACGGCAGCAGCTGTGGATGCGTGCAGGTTCTCGATAGATGCTTCTTGAAATCTAGATAGGAGGTATTGTACAAACATTCGGTCCAATGGTCCAATTGCATTTATTTATTCTTTTAGTACAACATTCGATATGGTTGTATAATTTTGACCGAGTGTTTTGTTATTCTATTTTATTTCAGTTTCATTTACGCAAAACTGTGGATGTTTTAATTATCTTCGCTTAAAAAGAGTAGTTAAGTAAAATTTTGACACCAGCCTAATAGGTTATTTGTAATTAAATGGACTTTCGACAGTGATGCTAAGAATGATCCATATGAGACTCCTGTTTTAATTTGATATAGGAGTGATCGCCCGGTATTGTATTAAGCGGGGTGTCACATACACAAAACATTATACTGACTTATATAAACAATTTTAACGGGATATAATCATTATATCTTCAAAGATTACACTTAAAATCAAATTAATTCATGATTAACCCTAGTTCATCTTCTTGGGTCAAGAACTCCATTTAAATCTTGATTTCTTCACATTATAACTTGATAATTTCGTGAATTTCATTCTACGTGCATCGAGAGAGTTAACCTATATTGATTCCTACCCCAAACGAGGTTTAAACTCTTTCGATAAACGTTAATTCTTCACATAATTATTATTGATTCATCTAACTATAACATGGGTTAAATACATGCTAAATATTAGCATGATAAATACTTGCCTCAAAGTGCACATATGTATCTCTCTTAAATGATGGTTTGGTTGTGTTCCTCTTCCCCCGATCTACACTCCGCTGGTGTTTGTGGTGCAAAAGGTGAAAGAATGGTGGTTGTAGCTTTGGGGGGTGTAATACCCCATATTTTTACACATATTTATTTTATTATAAAATTTTGGAAATTGGGATTTATTTATTTAAATGGAGAAAGTTTAATTTATAATTAATCCGATTTTAATGGTAGTAATTACTAGCGTGTTGAGAGTTAGTAGTTTTCGAAAATAACTATGTTCAAATAATGTTGAGTAATAACCATGTTGAACATTACATAGTGAGTAAAGTAAGAGATAGTTTCGAAAATAATGATATGGTCGGGGACGGGATACGCGACAATTAATTATAATTATTCAGGACGCGCGCATGAGTCGCAATACTATCATATATGTGGGGGTTAAAAAGGTAAATTATTTTTATAAAACTCTAACGACTATTTTGAGTGCGTGAGTATGTTCGGAAGAGTCAAAATAGTTAGAAAACACTACTCGGGTGTTTTATTTGGAGTCTGGTGTCACACCCCACAAAATTCGACTAACGGGGTGGCTAGCCACTATCGCCGAACTATGCTGGGCGTGAACTAAATAAATACTATTCTTAGCATGAGACATATATGAGACATAAATAAATCAGTCCATAAGAGAAATAATTGAATCAATCTCAAATGATAATCCGACTGACGGGGTGGCCATCCCCCGCCGCCGACCTATGTCGGACGTGAACTAAATAAATACCATTCTTAGCATGAGACAAATATGAGACATAAATAAATCAGTCCACAAGATAAAAAATTGAATCAATATCAAATGATAACAACCAACTGCGCGATAAAAGATTCATCATATGCTAGAACTCAAAATAAATCCAATTTCCAATAACTATAAAACTGAATAAATACCCAACTCTGAATAACTGAAATAAAACTCATAAACAACTTTGGAATCGAATGGCCCAATAACTCTCTTAACTGAGTCTCAAAATGAAATACGACTGAAAGAAAAGTCTAGACTAAAACAAAGAAATAAAGTAATCAACTCCTGCTACACCTCCAAATAATAACTCTGATAAACTTATGCAACTTCTCCAATTCTAATCCTGAAAAAGATTAGTCAACGCATGGGTCAGAGCCAAAGCCCCCAGCAAGAATACACACTACTCACCTCAAATAGGATCCCTGAATCCTGAGAGTAGCATTATATGCAATAAGTATCACAATAAAATATTTTAAATTAAACAAGATAATTAACCGCGATAAATATAAATCACTAACTACCTTAGAGATCCACATTTTTGAATAACACACCAATATGATTTTAAATTCCCAAGCCCCACGAAGTTAATTTTATTTAATTAACCCAATTTTATTTTAGATCTCACTTTTTGTTAAGGTGTCACACTTCCCCTTGTCAATCTCCCCCTGACCCGTTTAAACTGTCGGCCCCGACACATGACAAGGTTCCACACACAACACGAAATAAATCTCCCTCTGACCCATTTAATCTGTCGGCTCCAACACATTATGTGGCCACAAATTTTAATACCAGTTTTTATCTTAGTTATTGATTCTCAATTTCTCAATTTATAAATTACCCCACCCTTTAAATCGATGTGAGATCCTCAAAATACCCCTTAATCCCATAACAAAGGGTCCCTAAGTTATCAATACGTCCTGCTCTATGTATAGGAGGACTTTCTAACATAAATCTCTACCTCGACTCAAACTTAGACTAGCATAACGACGATAAAGTGTTAAAAAATCAGCCCACCCCTGACATACTAAAGTCGTAATAATTTGCCTTCACTAGTCCCATACCTAGAAGGCGTAAGTCATAAAAATGCCTACCTACTAGTCCCATACCTATAAGGCATTCTAAAATATACGAAGAGAAAAATTACCTAACAACCCATCATCGCAAAGGCAATATAATAATACAAACAAGTCACACAAACAAGCATACATAATTAACGTGTAAAACTACACATGATAGTCCAATTCACTTAAATCTTAATTTAAATTATCACCCCGTCATGAAGATCCAAATTATGTCATTTCATTATTTAAATTAAATATACCTCTATTTCATCATATAAAACATCAAAATTCTAATTCCATTGTTTCAATACAAATTACATGAGTTATACGCCCCAAAATCCATTTATTTTAAAACTAGGATTTTTCTACATCCAACCTACACAAATATAACCCAAAATCACTCATGAATCCTACGTAGCCAGAGGGTTATAAATATTATTCATATTTTTTTTATTAAACCAGCCCCATAGTTAGTGTCCACTTTGTCCTTTTATTTTATTAATTGTTTTTAAGAAAACTTGTAATTAAGTGTCTAGGCGACACTTAAAACACATAATACTAAAGGAAAAGAATAGAGTATTCATGCCGGTGAAGATCGTGTTGAAAATCTAATTAGAAATCTGGATTCCTCTCAAAAAATTAGCAAATAAGTGTTAATGAATCAACTTGATTAAACCCTAATCAAGCGTCCCAAAACTTTTGACAAAAAAAGTTGATTGTGTTGGAGGTTGATGATTATGGTTCAGAGGAAAATTATTTGGAAGTGTTCTCTGGTGAAAAACATGAGAAAAAGTGATTAAGAGAAGCCCCCCTACGGATTAATAGTCTTATATACTAATTAGAAATCCCAATACCACTCTAACACTACAAACAAAATCACCGAACCGCCTCAAGTCTAGCATAGGCGATCGATCGACTCGGTAGGTTGATCGATCGATCAAACAGGTACGCCATCAGTGCCATTCCCCTTCGTTTAATACCATATAACTAAAAATCATTTCTTTATTAGTAACAGACCAAATCTGCGACAAATGTTTTTCCTTTTTTTAGGCTAAACTTAAAACTTTCATAAAAACTTCATTTTAAATCTGATTTCGATTCCTCTTTAAATTTTATTCTTCTAAAATCATAACCAACATATTTAACCAATAAAAATTATTAAATCCAAAAATTTATTTTTTTCTTGAATGGTCAAATTAATTAAATTAAATAATAAAAACACGGGGTGTTACATACTTCCCCACTAGGAAAGAATTTTGTCCTCGAAATTAGACGAAGCATACACATGAACGCGTAAATCTCGCAAAAGGAAATAAGGCTCACATTTGCCTCCCCATAGAATTCCATAATCGGTCGCCCATACACCAATTCCCGTGTTCACCTACCCCACGAACATAATATATATATATATATATATATATATATATATAATGCCTATATGCATAGGCATAACTATGAAAATAACGACGTACCACACGCTCTCATAAATCCCTCACTCGATCCTATATCCGAAAGTCATCAAAATGCTAGCATCCTCAAATTAATATTAATACTCAATTATGTTCTTAAAATAAAAACTCACTTGCACAATATTAATATTAATAATATATTTTAGAAATTCCAACAACTCATCGCCTTAAGCTAGAGATCAATTTTTTCAATTATTATAAATAATATATTTTTGTTTGAAGGACAACATTGACATAAAAAGTTCGTCTTAACTGAATGCAATATTCAGTTATTTTTGGTCGAAAAAATTCTGCTCTTGAAGAGAATAATGACTAAAGTCTAACTATATATAATAAATGGTGACAAAGTCAAAATGATCTTAAAATATCCTTATCTATATTATACCTCTAATGCAATAGTACTAAAGGTATAAATAATAATTAATACTCTCTTTGACATATATGAGATCTATACTAATCATATAAAATGAAAGACAAAAGTTAATTTTGTGGACGTTTAACTTTCCTATCATCACCTTCTCACAAACACGTCTCTTCATATTATCAATTAGATCTCATTAACTCATTTATTACCCCCACTTCTTTTGCCTCTAACTCTCTCTTTCTCTCTCTCTCTCTCTCTCTCTCTCTCTCTCAATATGTGTGTGTATGTATGTATGTATGTATATATATATATATATATATATATATATATATATATATATATATATATAATGCTCTTGTGCGGACTAGTCCATATTTTAAGAATAAGGACCGGACATGTGTCACCTAACAGTGCGCCCAGAAATTATCGCCTAAATTATAGGCACACTCTCTCTCTTTTCTGGGCTCACCGCCAGGTGATACATGTCCAATCCGCACTTTTAAAATGCAAACTAGTTCGCACAAGAGCAGGACTGCAAATATATATATATATATATATATATATATATATATATATATATATATCCTTTTTCGGCAGTAATTCTTCTCCTTATCACTATACCCCTCTTTATTGTTTCAATTTTCTCATTCATTTTAATTTTCAGATATGGTTCATATTTATTTGAGATTTCCCCGATATTTTTATTGAATTAGTAAATCTTTAAGTTGTATATCTTTATGAAATGTTACAGAACATATTCTGAGGTTTTGTATTGCATCACAAACAGATTAGATTTCTCTTTCCCTCTCTTTATTTCCTAATCTTTGCCAACGCTGAAGGTCGACATAATAACCTGCTACCTCTTATAACCTGTTACACGGGCCCGCGATCATTAATTGCCAATGTGATGAAGGGTGAAGCGGGTAGTCTTCTGGAGTTTGTATGACAGTTGTGACTACAACAGATCTGCCAATAAACTATAAACTATAAGAGCTTTATTAGATTTATTTTTCATTTTATTTTCCACTGTCACTCGAGTTGAGGACGACGAGGGATCGTTGGACTTAATCTTCATTTCAAATGGATCTCGATTACTCATGCATGGACGTCACCAAAAATAATGTCTATGTAATTAATTATCTCCCTGATGAGAACAAGAAGAATAACAAAAAAAAGTTGAAGACGATAAAATTCCATAATTGAGTATAAATTGGAATTTGGGGAATTTCCCTAAATAGTAATTTTTGGTATTTTTGAGGATTAAATGATTTTCATGGATGTTGTGATTATTTTTGGGGCTATATAGCTCGAAATATTTTAATTATAAGTCGTCGTTGAGTAAAGAGACACGAGGTGAGATTTAAATTGGAAAATCACCATTAAGTCTTGTGGGGTTGAAATAGTGAGTTGCGGTCAAGTACCTCGGATGTAAATTTGAATTGTGCCATAAGTCTCGAAATGGCCGAGATAGTCAGAAAAGAGTGTCCGATTCTCGAAATTGAGTCCCGAGTAATTTTAAAGTTAAACGGGATCGTAATTGAGTAAACGAGTCATTTTTGGGTTTTAAGAGTTAAAACCCGTTTCCCCCTATATAAAGAGGGAGAGAGGAAGAAAAAGAGAAAGAAAGAAGAGAGAAGAGAGGGAAAAGAGAGAGGAGGAAGAAAAGAGGAAGAAAAGGGGAGATTCCGGCCTACCTCCGCGGGATTCGACTCGAGGTCGTCGGATTTTATCCACGAGGCAAGTGTTTACTTCCTTTATTTAATGTTTGCATAAATATGTCATACCGCAGTTTGGTATAAACAAACCCTAACAATTTTGGGTTGGGTTTTCTTGGATAAAACGGGTTTTCGGGAGTTAAAACCATTAAACCCCTATAATATTTCAATTTGAGGAATTTAGGATTTAATCTAAAATTGTGGTTGGTTTCGGGTTCTAGGATGTTTAGAACCCTTAATATGTGTGTATTTGTAGTTGGTTGAGGTTGTAGTACATTGGGTGAGGCAACAAAAACTTGGGAGAAGCTTTAATGGTCGAAACCGTCTCGGAGAAGACGATGAATAGTTGACCTACGTCTTTCCGAATCGATTCGGCCTTGATGCGAATCGATTCAGGTCCTTGTGAAAAAATAAAAATTGTAAATCTTTTTGATGCGGTCGTGTGGTCGCCGACCGCATATTTTTCTGATTTTTTTGGATTTATAGTGATTTTTCAACGGAAAGTTGTCCGAGATCGAAATCGTTAGTTAGAAATTAAGGATAGAACTTTGGAGAAAAATGTTAGGGGTTCTCAAATGGAGTGTTACGACCTCTAAATAATTTGAGGAGATATAAAAACTTTGGGTTTTTAGGAATAAATCCAAGATGTGATTTAAATGGAGATTGGACTGAATTTTGGGGTATTTTGGAGATTGAAAAATTGCCCAAACAGTGCCCCTCGAACAAGCTGAATCGATTCGGGTTTAGGCCGAATTCATTCAACCAAGGGGATCTGTGATTCTGCAGTGGTCCGAATCTATTTGGATTTAGACCCAATCGATTCGCCATTAAGGACCTGTTTGTAGAACACTTTCCGAATCGATTCGGAATGGGGCCCGAATCGATTTGCGCACCCGAATCGATTCGCAATAGGGGCGAGTCAATTTGCTTTGGTGAGTTTTTCCAGTTTTCTCCCCTTAAGAGTATGGGGAGTTAAATTATAATTTTGGGTCTTATATGGGGGATCTTAGTTATGATATCGTGACTCCTAAATGCTGGTTTTGAGGGTTAGTAAACCTTTAGATGAAAGAGAAGGCCTTGGATTACTGTATGGTATAATCCGAGGAACGAACATAGTTAACGTTCGGGATGAACAAAATTTGAGAGGGAGTTTGGATACCATCGAGCCTAGGTATTTATGTAATTTAATGTATGTGAGTTCAATACATCTTGGTGAAACCTAGGAAGTGATCTCTAGGGATTTATATCTTTGGGATTATTGGTCATCGCTAGATATGATTGGTAATTATGGCCATATATATACATAATCGAGGAGGAATATGTGGTATATATGTATATACTATATGATTAAAGTATATATATGATATGAGGTAAATGATTTTGAAAATATAAAAATGGAAAAGAAATTATTTTCATAATTAATAAGTTATGGTTACACACCTCCGTAAATCGCTATCATAAGTGAAGTTGCGTGCGTATGGTGATACCCCCTGGCTAGTGAATGCAGGGTGGATATAGTCCTAGGTCATATGGCTATTATATATTTTACTGCGCTGGTGAGGTGACTCTGGGTGTGGTCATGACTCTCCCGCAGGCATATGGCCGCTTCCCGACATTGGTAAATTCCCAGGTTGTCTTGTTTGCTTGGCCCTGGAAGATGATAGCCATTTAGGGGCGCGTCCAGTGGGGAAACTCGGAGGGACGGTCTTAGATTTGTTAAACCAATTCATGATAATGGATTGGCTTTATATACATTTCCTTGATATAAGAAGGGAAATGGAAGCATTTGATATGATCAAAGCATTTTTATGATAATAAAAAGGGCTTTGAGTAGATTCCCTGGATATGAGAAGGGGAATGGAATGTTATAAAACGAAAAAGCATTTTTATGATAATAAAACTGGCTTTTAAAAAAACTTATATATTTTGTTAAAGAAATTCATGATAATGAATTGGCTTTTAAATATATTTCCTGGATATAAGAAGGAAAATAGAAGGTTTTGATATGAGTATAGAATACACCTCATTCAGGGAGATAGATCCGGATGTGTATTATATAGTTGTATTATATGAGTAAATGAATTCTCATTCTGGGAGATAGATCCGAATATTTATTGAAATATGAATATATACATGGATAAATTGGGTACCGAGGGTCTAATGGATCCCGATGATCGACCTTGTTGCATTGTAGTGTATCGGGGGGGTTCCTTGTTTGGATTTCGCTTTATGAGACACGCCACGCACGAATATGGCATTGTGTTGAGACTGGGGAGAAGTTTAATCCTTAGTGCTCTAATATTTAGTATTTCTTATATGGTGTATGTGTGTATATATATGTTATGTGTTGAGGTTCTAATGGATCCCGATGATCGACCTTGTCGCGCAGTAGTGTATCGGGGGGGTTCCTTGTTTGGATTTCGCTTTGCGAGACACCCCACGCACGAACTTCGCACAGTGTCTAGACTAGGGAGAAGCTTAGCCCTTAGTACTTGGACTATCTAGGGTTGATAGTAGTGGGGTGATAGACTAGTTTAGTAGGGTAGCTTGTCTAGGATGTTTAGATGGATGCGCTAGGAGTGCACTAATAGAAGAGAGGTGAGGGGTATCTCATGGGAGTGCGATACCAAACTTAAATATGAGATAAAAATATTTTCCTAAAAATAAAGCATTTATTCACTTGCAAAATATTTTGAAACTCGGGCTCTGACCCGTTTATCTACTCTTCCTTTCTTGTTAAATTATATATATATCGGCGTCCAGACACAGGGATGCCTGGATGACATTTCTTTTGAGTCAGACGTCAACGGCAGCAGCTGTGGATGCGTGCAGGTTCTCGATAGATGCTTCTTGAAATCTAGATAGGAGGTATTGTACAAACATTCGGTCCAATGGTCCAATTGCATTTATTTATTCTTTTAGTACAACATTCGATATGGTTGTATAATTTTGACCGAGTGTTTTGTTATTCTATTTTATTTCAGTTTCATTTACGCAAAACTGTGGATGTTTTAATTATCTTCGCTTAAAAAGAGTAGTTAAGTAAAATTTTGACACCAGCCTAATAGGTTATTTGTAATTAAATGGACTTTCGACAGTGATGCTAAGAATGATCCATATGAAACTCCTGTTTTAATTTGATATAGGAGTGATCGCCCGGTATTGTATTAAGCGGGGTGTCACATACACAAAACATTATACTGACTTATATAAACAATTTTAACGGGATATAATCATTATATCTTCAAAGATTACACTTAAAATCAAATTAATTCATGATTAACCCTAGTTCATCTTCTTGGGTCAAGAACTCCATTTAAATCTTGATTTCTTCACATTATAACTTGATAATTTCGTGAATTTCATTCTACGTGCATCGAGAGAGTTAACCTATATTGATTCCTACCCCAAACGTGGTTTAAACTCTTTCGATAAATGTTAATTCTTCACATAATTATTATTGATTCATCTAACAATAACATGGGTTAAATACATGCTAAATATTAGCATGATAAATACTTGCCTCAAAGTGCACATATGTATCTCTCTCAAATGATGGTTTGGTTGTGTTCCTCTTCCCCCGATCTACACTCCGCTGGAGTTTGTGGTGCAATAGGTGAAAGAATGGTGGTTGTAGCTTTGGGGCGTGTAATACCCCATATTTTTACACATATTTATTTTATTATAAAATTTTGGAAATTGGGATTTATTTATGTAAATGGAGAAAGTTTAATTTATAATTAATCCGATTTTAATGGTAGTAATTACTAGCGTGTTGAGAGTTAGTAGTTTTCGAGAATAACTATGTTGAAATAATGTTGAGTAATAACCATGTTGAACATTACATAGTGAGTAAAGTAAGAGATAGTTTCGGAAATAATGATATGGCCGGGGACGGGATACGCGACAATTAATTATAATTATTCAGGACGCGCGCATGAGTCGCATCACTATCATATATGTGGGGGTTAAAAAGGTAAATTATTTTTATAAA
The DNA here is from genome assembly GCA_949130495.1 of Sambucus nigra. Classification (NCBI taxonomy): domain Eukaryota; kingdom Viridiplantae; phylum Streptophyta; class Magnoliopsida; order Dipsacales; family Adoxaceae; genus Sambucus; species Sambucus nigra. Next base: position 24,531,907 of record OX422218.1, on the reverse strand, counting down.
ACTCTAACGACTATTTTGAGTGCGTGAGTATGTTCGGAAGAGTCAAAATAGTTAGAAAACACTACTCGGGTGTTTTATTTGGAGTCTGGTGTCACACCCCACAAAATTCGACTAACCGGGTGGCTAGCCACTGTCGCCGAACTATGCTGGGCGTGAACTAAATAAATACTATTCTTAGCATGAGACATATATGAGACATAAATAAATCAGTCCATAAGAGAAATAATTGAATCAATCTCAAATGATAATCCGACTGACGGGGTGGCCATCCCCCGCCGCCGACCTATGTCGGACGTGAACTAAATAAATACCATTCTTAGCATGAGACAAATATGAGACATACATAAATCAGTCCACAAGATAAAAAATTGAATCAATATCAAATGATAACAACCAACTGCGCGATAAAAGATTCATCATATGCTCGAACTCAAAATAAATCCAATTTCCAATAACTATAAAACTGAATAAATACCCAACTCTGAATAACTGAAATAAAACTCATAAACAACTTTGGAATCGAATGGCCCAATAACTCTCTTAACTGAGTCTCAAAATGAAATACGACTGAAGGAAAAGTCTAGACTAAAACAAAGAAATAAAGTAATCAACTCCTGCTACACCTCCAAATAATAACTCTGATAAACTTATGCAACTTCTCCAATTCTAATCCTGAAAAAGATTAGTCAACGCATGGGTCAGAGCCAAAGCCCCCAGCAAGAATACACACTACTCACCTCAAATAGGATCCCTGAATCCTGACAGTAGCATTATATGCAATAAGTATCACAATAAAATATTTTAAATTAAACAAGATAATTAACCGCGATAAATATAAATCACTAACTACCTTAGAGATCCACATTTTAGAATAACACACCAATATGATTTTAAATTCCCAAGCCCCACGAAGTTAATTTTATTTAATTAACCCAATTTTATTTTAGTTCTCACTTTTTGTTAAGGTGTCACACTTCCCCTTGTCAATCTCCCCCTGACCCGTTTAAACTGTCGGCCCCGACACATGACAAGGTTCCACACACAACACGAAATAAATCTCCCTCTGACCCATTTAATCTGTCGGCTCCAACACATTATGTGGCCACAAATTTTAATACCAGTTTTTATCTTAGTTATTAATTCTCAATTTCTCAATTTATAAATTACCCCACCCTTTAAATCGATGTGAGATCCTCAAAATACCCCTTAATCCCATAACAAAGGGTCCCTAAGTTATCAATACGTCCTGCTCTATGTATAGGAGGACTTTCTAACATAAATCTCTACCTCGACTCAAACCTAGACTAGCATAACGACGATAAAGTGTTAAAAAATCAGCCCACCCCTGACATACTAAAGTCGTAATAATTTGCCTTCACTAGTCCCATACCTAGAAGGCGTAAGTCATAAAAATGCCTACCTACTAGTCCCATACCTATAAGGCATTCAAAAATATACGAAGAGAAAAATTACCTAACAACCCATCATCGCAAAGGCAATATAATAATACAAACAAGTCACACAAACAAGCATACATAATTAACGTGTAAAACTACACATGATAGTCCAATTCACTTAAATCTTAATTTAAATTATCACCCCGTCATGAAGATCCAAATTATCTCATTTCATTATTTAAATTAAATATACCTCTATTTCATCATATAAAACATCAAAATTCTAATTCCATTGTTTCAATACAAATTACATGAGTTATACGCCCCAAAATCCATTTATTTTAAAACTAGGATTTTTCTACATCCAACCTACACAAATATAACCCAAAATCACTCATGAATCCTACGTAGTCAGAGGGTTATAAATATTATTCATATTTTTTTTATTAAACCAACCCCATAGTTAGTGTCCACTTTGTCCTTTTATTTATTAATTGTTTTTAAGAAAACTTGTAATTAAGTGTCTAGGCGACACTTAAAACACATAATACTAAAGGAAAAGAATAGAGTATTCATGCCGGTGAAGATCGTGTTGAAAATCTGATTAGAAATCTGGATTCCTCTCAAAAAATTAGCAAATAAGTGTTAATGAATCAACTTGATTAAACCCTAATCAAGCGTCCCAAAACTTTTGACAAAAAAAGTTGATTGTGTTGTAGGTTGATGATTATGGTTCAGAGAAAAATTATTTGGAAGTGTTCTCTGGTGAAAAACATGAGAAAAAGTGATTATGAGAAGCCCCCCTACGGATTAATAGTCTTATATACTAATTCGAAATCCCAATACCACTCTAACACTACAAACAAAATCACCGAACCGCCTCAAGTCTAGCATAGGCGATCGATCGACTCGGTAGGTTGATCGATCGATCGAACAGGTACGCCATCAGTGCGATTCCCCTTCGTTTAATACCATATAACAAAAAATCATTTCTTTATTAGTAACAGACCAAATCTGCGACAAATGTTTTTCCTTTTTTTAGGCTAAACTTAAAACTTTCATAAAAACTTCATTTTAAATCTGATTTCGATTCCTCTTTAAATTTTATTCTTCTAAGATCATAACCAACATATTTAACCAATAAAAATTATTAAATCCAAAAATTTATTTTTTTCTTGAATGGTCAAATTAATTAAATTAAATAATAAAAACACGGGGTGTTACATACTTCCCCACTAGGAAAGAATTTTGTCCTCGAAATTAGACGAAGCATACACATGAACGCGTAAATCTCGCAAAAGGAAATAAGGCTCACATTTGCCTCCCCATAGAATTCCATAATTGGTCGCCCATACACCCAATCCCGTGTTCACCTACCCCACGAACATAATATATATATATATATATATATATATATATATATATATATATATACATAATGCCTATATGCATAGGCATAACTATGAAAATAACGACGTACCACACGCTCTCATAAATCCCTCACTCGATCCTATATCCGAAAGTCATCAAAATGCTAGCATCCTCAAATTAATATTAATACTCAATTATGTTCTTAAAATAAAAACTCACTTGCACAATATTAATATTAATAATATATTTTAGAAATTCCAACAACTCATCGCCTTAAGCTAGAGATCAATTTTTTTCAATTATTATAAATAATATATTTTTGTTTGAAGGACAACATTGGCATAAAAAGTTCTTCTTAACTGAATGCAATATTCAGTTATTTTTGGTCGAAAAAATTATGCTCTTGAAGAGAATAATGACTAAAGTCTAACTATATATAATAAATGGTGACAAAGTCAAAATGATCTTAAAATATCCTTATCTATATTATACCTCTAATGCAATAGTATTAAAGGTATAAATAATAATTAATACTCTCTTTGACATATATGAGATCTATACTAATCATATAAAATGAAAGACAAAAGTTAATTTTGTGGACGTTTAACTTTCCTATCATCACCTTCTCACAAACACGTCTCTTCATATTATCAATTAGATCTCATTAACTCATTTATTACCCCCACTTCTTTTGCCTCTAACTCTCTCTCTCTCTCTCTCTCTCTCTCTCCCTCTCTCTCTCTCTCAATATGTGTGTGTATGTATGTATGTATATATATATATATATATATAATGCTCTTGTGCGGACTAGTCCATATTTTCAGAATATGGACCGGACATGTGTCACCTAACAGTGCGCCCAGAAATTATCGCCTAAATTATAGGCACACTCTCTCTCTTTTCTGGGCTCACCGCCAGGTGATACATGTCCGGTCCGCACTTTTAAAATGCGAACTAGTTCGCACAAGAGCAGGACTGCATATATATATATATATATATATATATATATATATATATATATATATATATATATATATATATATCCTTTTTCGGCAGTAATTCTTCTCCTTATCACTATACCCCTCTTTATTGTTTCAATTTTCTCATTCATTTTAATTTTCAGATATGGTTCATATTTATTTGAGAATTCCCCGATATTTTTATTGAATTAGTAAATCTTTAAGTTGTATATCTTTATGAAATGTTACAGAATATATTCTGAGGTTTTGTATTGCATCACAAACAGATTAGATTTCTCTTTCCCTCTCTTTATTTCCTAATCTTTGCCAACGCTGAAGGTCGACATAATAACCTGCTACCTCTTATAACCTGTTACACGGGCCCGCGATCATTAATTGCCAATGTGATGAAGGGTGAAGCGGGTAGTCTTCTGGAGTTTGTATGACAGTTGTGACTACAACAGATCTGCCAATAAACTATAAAATATAAGAGCTTTATTAGATTTATTTTTCATTTTATTTTCCACTGTCACTCGAGTTGAGGACGACGAGGGATCGTTGGACTTAATCTTCATTTCAAATGGATCTCGATTACTCATGCATGGACGTCACCAAAAATAATGTCTATGTAATTAATTATCTCCCTCATGAGAAACAGAAGAATAATAAAATAAAAGTTGAAGACGGATTAGGAGATGGTAAAAAATTGTAGAGTCAAGGGTCGTGGATGATGAGAATTTGGTGAAGTCTCAAACTGGAGGAATTACTCATATGTTTTATCCTCCAATCTCAAAATAAAATATCATGATTTTATTTTGTAATGATAAAAAAGTAAAAAAAATCTATGTTAATGTAAAGTTTAGTAAGTTGTTTGATGTTCAAAATTTTACAATATTTCTATATATATAAGTTTAAGTGTTCATTATCTTATCTTTTTTTTGGATATTTTTAATTTCCTCCATAAATGATTTTTTTTGTGATGTTACTTTTGTGGTGACAATTATTATGCAACATAAATAGATAAGAGAAACGCAATCACCAAGTAAGAATAAGGAATGCAAAATGACAATCACACAACAAAGGATGTACGTGGTTCAGCAAACATGCCTACATCCACGGTGGTGTAGTCAGTATTATTTCTATGTTCTCCGGAGAGTGATTACAGAGAATACAATGTGTCCCTTGCCCCGGACCTAGGGTTTAATATATACATGTTTATTTCAGTAAGTGGGGGTGTTGGACTCCCCCACATTTTCCATCTCTTCCTAGAACCTCTTTTAATGGGAACATGGGAAGAGACTAAATCATAATCGGTTAAGACATGGAGGGTCTGGACTTTAGGCCTCCACAAATGGGCTACTCGTCCAGGCCCATCATTCTAATTTCGGGTACCCACAATTGCCCCTAAGTTTGTTGGGCCATGCTTGGGCTCAATAAATTTAATTGATTTGTCATAATGGCTCCTTTTTACATCGTGCAACTCTTCCCAAAGTTTGAGGACTGATTATGGCGGCACCCGCTTCGTGGCCTGTGCACTATGATTATCAACACTTAAAGGTTTTCTAGAGAAGCCATTTTTCGATCATTGTTTCAGCCTTCTCAGCATTCTTCCATTTCATGTGAGCTCTAGCGATTCACACTCTCTTCTCTCAGTATCCATTCTTATCGCTTCCTTATTATTTGGGCTCGTGATTCTTCATCGTTCGAGTCGAACTTTCATCTTGTAAGTCTACTGTGCCTTCTCTTTGTACTTTCTCCTTCAATTTGTAGTTTTCTGGGGTTTCCGAATGGCAAATATTGGCAATAGGTCGGTGTCTGAGTTTAGGAAGTTTTATAACATCCCAGAGTGGGTAGAGATTGAGTGTGTTCCTCCTTCTGCAAATGTTAGAGAAATAGAGGGTGCCCATTGGATCCATGTTTTGAAGCTTTCATAAGGGGGGCTTACTTTTCCTCCCAACGACCTGTTCTTGCACTTCTTTGGTTACTTCAATATTATTCCTGCACAGTGTTTGCACAATGTGCGGAAGATAATTAATGGCGTCCATAGAATAAATCATTTATATGGTACCAAGTTAGGGCTTGCTGAGGTCTGTTTTTGCTACTCTTTTTCTCAAACTAGTTCTGGTGTTCTCTATCTCAAAGCCAAGAGCCCTGACAGGGTATTGGTAGTAAACCTACCTGATTCCCATAAGTACTATTAGCAAGAGGGTTTCTTTGCTAGAAACTGGAATTTTTCTCCCCAGTCTGAAAGGTCGAGGTCTGATAGGTTCTTTGTTCCCTTTTATGGGGAATAATACATAGGTTGACTTTGCTCTATTCTCTTAATTTTTGTTGATTTGTGATCTTTCTAATTTTTCTCTATTTTTTCCTCAGCGAGGTCGAAGAACTTGGAACCTACTCTCAGTGAGGTTCGTCTCTCTGAATTGGTCAAGGCCTGGAATATCAGGGAGCCCTTCGTGGATGGCGAGCATCCCCGGTCCGCGGCTTTTTTGCTCGAATATAAGAACGTTGGTTCTAGTTTTATAGCGAGGCCGGTAGACAGTATTCCTGAGTTTGATACCTCTAAAGAGACTATTGTTGATCCTATTCAGTTGGACGAGGAGGAGAGAAGTTCTGAGAGTGATATCACAGGTGGTGCTGAAGGCAACTTTGGTGAAGGGAGCTCCTGTGGTAGTATCTCTTCCGATTCGGAGGAAGTTTCTGAAGCTCGAGAATCTTCGAGCACAGCCATTAGTTCAAGCGAGGAGATGGTTCCTCTAAGGAAAAACCTGATTCGGGATGAAGATGACGATGATCACGTGCTCCTCTCTCAGAGGTCAAAGAAGCAAAAGTCCAGTACTGGGGCTGTAGATACTGGCTCTCAGTCTTCTACTCAAGAGAAAGAGAGGAAGAGGAACGAGGAAGAGCAAATGAGAGAGAAGGAGAGAAAAAAGGAGGAAGAAAGAAAGAAGATGAAGGAGAAGAGGCGGATGGAGGACAGGAGGATAATAGACAAGGAGAAAGAGGAACATAGGAGAAAGATGGAGTCAAGGACGAAGGTTGGGCAAACCTTAGTCCTGGTGTCTGCTTTTCCCGAGGGAGCCTCAGTTGTCGTTTCTCCTCAACTGGCTCATGCGCTGCTCGAGAGGTCAGTTCTTCCTGCAGATCGCCAGAGGGCGTTGGGGTCTGATCAATTGGCCCTATAAGCTACCCAGAGGCTAGCCCTGGTAAGATCTTTTCCATTTTCTAATGCTTTAACAAGTTTTAGCTGCTTTTCCTTCCTGATTTCTTCTTTGTTTTTGGCAGTGTGTGATTGACTTCACCGTGCTCTATCACTCTCGTGATGAGCTGGTGAGAAGGAATGGTGAGACGGAGTAGTAGAGGTCTTCTTTAAAAGTGAGGGGTACTCAATTGGAGGTTGATTTAAATACTGTTGATGCTACTCTAGTTTCCTCTGACCTGGCCCTCGTTAATTCTAATCGAGAGAGGGATGCGGCGGTTAAGGAGCTGAACGAGCTGAGGAAGGACTATGACCTGGTCTGCTCTAGCAAGCTGGCTGTCGTAGAGGAGAATAAGGTGTTGATCGAGCAGTTAAATGAGAAAGAGTCCCAGGCAGCCACCATCAAGGAGGATTCATACAACTCCGGGTGGACTGCTGTATATGAAGACGTTGAGGTTCAGATAGGCTACATCAGTCGTCTGATCTTCAAGAAGGGTTAGAACATGCCCTCTTAGCTGCTGCTATTGATGCTGACTCTCCTTTCTTCAACGAGCATGACCCGAGCCTGAAGCCGACTGTGGATGAAGAAGCCCCTGCCCCTGCTATTGAAGGCGTTGAGCCTATCTCCCAGACGTAGCCTACCAAAGTCCTTCTTGCTTAGGCGACAGAGGTTGCCCCTGCTGAGGGGGATGCTTCTACTATCGCTGACAAGGGGAAGCAGCCAGGTACTTCTGGGCAGCCTGAGGTTGCTAATTAGTTATCATTTAGGGTTAATTTTTATATCTTTATTTGTAACTTTTCTTTTTACTACTCTATGTACTTAAACCCTTATCAATGAAAAGGTTTATTTTTCCGAGTGCACTAATTTGTCTTTCTTTTCGATGCCCTCTTATGTCTTGTAGTTAATTGATGTAGAAGAGTATATTCCTGCCACATCTCAATTGGGTAGGACTCTTGGTCCCAATGCAAGTCCTCAGGTTCGCCAGGACTTTGTTAGGCTTTGCAAATCTCTTAGGTCGAGGAATCAAAAGTATAAGGATCAGTCTGAGCTTGCGGCCAAGTTGAAAGACAGGCTCCAAGAGATGGAAGAGGTTGGTGCTTCAGTGCAAGAAGATGTGAATGCACTGAGAACAAAGCTTCTCGATGCTTCTGAGATCAACTAGGTTGGGGAAATGCTTCAGCAAGAAAATGAATCTTTAAGGAAAGAGGTCCCGTGTCTTAGGGAGCATGGACCGAGCACCGCTCCTGCAGTATTGCGAGGCTCTTCATCGTCATGAGCTAGGGATGGCTTGAGTGACATTCCTCCTGTGCTTCGAGGTTCTACTGGTCCATCCGTTTCGCGAGCTGGCAGGAGCACCAGGAGTCCAGATAGGGAAATGGAAGAGCTTCACAGTGATGTCCAGGGAGCATATGTGATCGCTGCTAGGCTTCAAAGGGATGTTACTCGGCTGCGGCACCTGTTTAAAAAAGGACCTCGGCTAGTATGGGCTAACGGTTATGATCAGGGTTGGCTAGATGCTCCGACGAAGCTGATAGAATTTGAAAAGCATGCCTTCATCAGAGGGTGGTTGAGTGCTTTGAAGGAGATGCAAGTTCCAAGGAACTTAATGCTCTGGTATCGCCATAAAATATCTCCTTCCACTCGGATGCCCAATCCCTTCCGGAGAGATAATCAGTGGATACCCATCGATGCTATCCCTCGACAGCTATTGGAGTCGAATGCTAACGAAGTCGAGGAAGAGTTAGTTCCTGCTCCCGATGATGGTCGAAGAGCTCAAGTGGCTGATTATCTCATTCAGAGGCCTCACCCCCACTGAGATTTTGCCAGTAGTTACTCTGTGTATTTTGTATTGAAGTGATGTTATGTCAATGTTTTGGGCGAGCTCGTCGATGAAACATGTATTGTACTTGTTGTAAATATGGTGGATTAATATAAAATTTATGTTTTGAGCTAATTTAGCCCACTAAACAAGTGTATTATATTCTCCATATTTCCGCCCCTTTATGATCTCTAAATTTATATTATTACGCAAGTGTCCTTCCAGTCCAGTATACTATCGAGATACCATTGTGAACCACTTTACCGTTTAGGTCGTGTCGTCACACTCCCTTAGGCCTAAGTGTGGCAATTGGCGAGGACACACCTGGTGTTGGATGCTTTATCTGATCAGGATTTTATTCAACCAAAGATGGTTTGGCGACCAGTTTTAATTTGGCAATATTGCCTAAGGATCTCCTGTAGGGATTCATATATTTCCAGGGGCAATGGTAAGAGGTCTTTCATCTTTCATGACAAAAACCTGAGGAAGGGCATTTCCCTGTTATGGTGTAATGATCAATGTGCTTGTCATTTGGAAAAGGTGTGTGATAAAGCTTATATAACTATCACTCATTAGAACGCAATCGTTAAACGGCTTTCATTAATGACAAGGAAAATGAACTACTAATTCCACAATAAAAGCATAAAAGAAGAATATAAAAATAGAATTTCTTGAGATTGGCTGCGTTCCATGCTCGGGGGATTTCTCTGCCTTCCATCATTTCTAAGTGATAGGCGCCTTGCAGATTATTTCTTGTTATCTTGAATGGTCCTTCCCAGTTTGGCCCTAGGTTGTCGTCTGATGGTTTCACTTTGCTTCCCAGGACTTTCCTTAGGACATAGTCCCCAAATCGAAATGTCCTTGGGTTGACCCTCTTGTTATAATGACTTGCGAGCTATTATTGATAGCTCGCTAGTTTTACTAAGGCTAGCTATCGGCGCTCATCGGCTAGGTTGAGCTCAGAGAGTAATACTGCATCATTATGGCCCTGGTCGACAATGATGGACCTCATTGTTGGCCAGTCGGCTTCTAATGGGATGACTGCTTTCATTCCATATGTCAGCGAAAATGGGGTCTCCCCTGTTGCTCGTCGTGGAGTGGTTCGATAAGCCCATAGAATATGTGGTAATTCATTCACCCACGTGCCTTTGGCTCGCTCTAATCGCTTCTTTAATCCGTCGATAATAGTTTTGTTGGAAGCTTCGGCTTGGCCATTGCTCTATGGATAGGCCGCCGAGCTGAAATGGTGTCTGATTCCATGCTCTCGAACTGCGTTCCATTATCGACGATGATGGTTCTAGGGATGCCAAAATGGGTGATTATATTTCTCCATATGAAGCTTTTCATATCTTCATCTCGGATGTTCGCTAGGGGTTCTGCCTCGATCCATTTGGTGAAGTCTTCAGTCGCGACCAGCAGATACTTGTGATTATCGGTGGCGATAGGAAGTGGTCCTACGATGTCCATCCCCATTGGGCGAATGGTCATGGGCTAGATAATGATTTTAGGTCGCTAGCAGGTTGGTGGACCATAGGAGCGTGAAGCTGGCATTTCAAGCACTTGTTGACATATACCGCAGAGTCCATTAGCATATATGGCCACCAATAGCCCTCCTTTATTTCTCGGAAAGCCAGAGATCTTCCTCCAATATGGATTCCATAGATTCTTTCATAAAGCCCATGTAGAACTTGCTCTACATCCTTTGGGTGAACGTATTGGAGGTAGGGACCAAAAAATGATCTCTTGTATAGCATGCCCTCAGGAGATAAGTGAAAGCGAGCATCTTTAACTCTTATCTCGTGAGCAGTCTTCTTATCATCTGAAAGTGTGCCATCCTTCAAATAGTTCCTTATGGGTCCATCCATCTGGGTACAAACTCAATTCGGAGCACCTTCTCCACGCTTCGTAGCTCGCTGTTACGGTTAATGCTCGGGTGAGAGAGGAAATCGATGGGGATTGTCCATTTTAAGTCGAAATCGATTGCTGAGCTTAGGGCTGCTAGGGCATCATCATGGCTGTTCTGCCCTCTGGGAAACTGCTAGACATTGATCTCTTCGAAGCTCACCATTATCCTTTTCACTAAGGCGAGGTACGCTGCCATTCTTTCATCTTTTGTATTGTAATCTCCACTTATCTGATTGGAGAGTAATTGAGAATCGCAGAACACCTGTAAATACGTTGCTCCCAAAGTGTGTGAGTTCTGGAGGCTGGCTATTAAGGCTTCGTATTCTGCTTCATTATTGGAGGCTATAAATCCAAGACAGATTCCTTGTTCAAGGATTGTATCCTTTGGAGTAATGAGGACAATGCCTACACCTGCCCCCTTTGAGTTGGAGGCTCCATCAACGAATAATTTCCAGGTTTCCTTTGTTGCGTCGTTCCCCTTTTATCTTGTTGGTGGAGGTTGGTTGGAAGGTTTCTCACCTGTGAATTCGGCTATGAAATCAGCGAGGATCTGCCCCTTGATTACGTTCCTTGGTTGAAATTGGATGTCAAATCGTTCGAGCTCCACTGACCATTTAGACAGTCTGTCGATAAATCCGCCTTCCTCAAGATTACTTTATGGGGGTGTGATGTAAGGACAATTATAGTGTGGGCATCGAAATAGTGCTTCATTTTCCTCGAAGCTACTACTAGTGCAAAGGCGAGCTTCTCCAATGGTAGGTACCTCTGCTCGGCATCAAGAGGGTCTTGCTCGCGTAATAAACGGGGTGCTGGATTCCTACAACTTTGTACATTAATACAGAAGTAACAGTGTGGTTGGAAACGTAGAGGTACAAGTACAAGATATTTGCTTCCTGTGGTATGATGAGCAGTGGTGGGGAACTGAGGTAAGCCTTGAGCTCGTCCAGTGACCGCGAGCAATCTTGGTTCCATTCTACCACTTCGTTTCCCTTTAGAAGCTGGAAGAAAGGCTTGAACTTCTCGAAGGACTTTGAAATGAATCGGTTTAAGGCAGCGAGCATACCAGTGAGCTTATGTACGTCCTGGATCGTGCAAGGAGGTTGTACCCTATTTATTGCATCGATCTGGTCTTGGTTGGCTTCGATGCCTCTCTTAGTGACCAAGTACCCAAGAAATTTTCCTGACTGGACACCGAAAGAACACTTGCTGGCATTAAGTTTCATTTGATATTTCCTGAGGATTTTGAAGGTGCTTGATAGATCTGATAGGTGGTCTTCTTTCTTATTGCTTTTAACGATCATATCATCGATGTAGACTTCCATGGTGTCTCCCATTTGACCCTTGAACATCTTGGTGACCAGTCGCTGGTAGGTTACCCCTACGTTTTTTAGCCCAAAGGGCATGACCTTGTAACAGTATAGTCCAACTGAGGTGATGAATGTTGTTTTGTCCTGTTCTGGGGCATACAGAGGGATCTAATGATACCCGGAGTATGCATCCAGAAAACTCATTCTCTCGTGAGCTGCCGTAGCGTCTACCAGTTGATCAATTTTTAGGAGGGGGAAACTGTCCTTAGGGCATGCTCTATTGAGGTCGGTGAAGTCGATGCAAACTCTCCACTTCCCTTTGCCTTTTGGAACTACTACTGGGTTGGATAACCATTCGATGAATTGCATCTCCCGTATGGATCCTTCATCCAGCAGTTTTACTACTTCTTTTTCCACGGCTTTTGCCTTCTCGAGTGCAGTTCGATGTGCCTTTTGCGTGATTGTTTTGAAGGTGGGATTGACGTGTAGCTGATGACAAACCATACTAGGATAAATTCTAGGCAGCTCGTATGGTTCCCACGCGAAAACATCTACATTGGGTCTCAGCAGAGTTGTCAATTCCTTTTGTTCCTGGTCAGTAGGAGAGGCTCCAATCAAGAAAACTCTGTCACTGTCGCTAGCTCCAGCTGTAACCTCTACCGGGTCTTCGATGACCCGTTTAGAGGGGAGGAGCCTGGTATCCTCTACTCCAGGTCTTTTGTACTTTAATTGCTATTTAGAAGGTGTCAGGCCTTCTTGTTCTTCAACTTTCTCGCTGGGCTGATCGGCCTTCTTCTCTGGCTTTGGTCGGATGGCTGCTATGAAGCACCTTCTTGCCATTACTTGATCGCCATGGATCTCCATTACTCCTTACTCGGTTACATACTTTATTTTCTGATAGTAGGTTGAGGAGACTGCCTTCATCGCATGTATCCATCCCCTGCCGAGGATGGCTTGGTATGGGGAGTCGATGTCAACCACCAAAAACTCAATCATCTTAGAGACGTTTCCCGCGCATACTGGCAGTACAATCTTTCCCAGGGGCATAGTTATTTTTCTAGCGAAGCCAACTAAAGGGACAGTAGTTTCCATTAGGTCGACGACTCTTAACTTCAATTTTCTGAATAGGTCGAGATACATTACCTCGGACGAGCTTCCTTAGTTGACGAGCAACTTATCGATGTCAAAGTTAGCTATCCTGAGGGTAATGATCAAAGCATCATGATGTGGGGTTCTTACTCCTACCAGATCTTTATCTGTGAAAACAATATGCTTATTATAGTTAACGTCATCTGCTTGTCGACGCTTTCCTGACTGTGACTTCGCTGGATCGATCTGAAAAGCTTGCATCACCGCTGTAAGCTTCTTTATCTCCATTTGAGCTGAATTTCCTTGGATCTACTTGGCATCAGATTCCCCATGAATTACTGCGAACTCATGTCCAGCATCATCTTCGAGCACGTTATCAGGTCTCGCCTCTCTATTGGCAGTCGCTTTCTCTGCCTTCTTCTCCACAAACTCTTTCAAATGCCTGGATTGGGTTAGCTCTTCGAGGTGGGACTTAAGAGCTTTACAATGCTCAGTCTTATGTCCCCTATTTTTGTGAAAGGCGCATCTCAGCGCATTGTTCCTCTTCGAGGGATCTACCCCCGTCTTCTTGATCAATGGCTCGCCTTTGATTTTCGCAAGAATTTTATAAATTGGTTATTTGAAGATGGTGTTGACCGCATGAAATGCTTTTGACACGTCATTGTTGCCTCCATTTTTGGAGCCATTTTTGCCCCCATTTTTTCCCCTTTCTTCTTGTTCTCAGTTTTATCACTGCCTTTTACAGCGAGCTTAGTTCGCCCATTTTCTGCTGTGCCGAGGCGGGTCCCATCTTCCACCTTGGCATACTTCTCGATGCGGGCCATTAGGTCGTCGATGGTCATGGCTTTTTTCTTTGCCAAGGATTGGTACGGAAGGTAAGAGCTGGGTAGCCTAATTTTGAAAGAGGCCACTGCCACTTGCTTCGAACAGTCCTTGACCTCGTTGAACAATTCCCAGTACCTCTTCACGTAGTCTAGAAGGCTCTCTTGGGGAGTCTTTTTCATTGTCAGCAGGGCATCCATCCTTTAGGGATGGGAGCTACTAGTAATGAATCGGGCCGTAAAGAGCTCGGCCAGGTATTTGAAACTTCTGATGGACCAGTGGGTGACGCTTTCGAACCATTTCTGGGCCACGTCATGCAGGCTCGAAGGGAAAATTTGGCACATTAGTGCATCTCGATGGTTCCAGAGGATCATGGTGTAATACCCCGTATTTTTATAGCTTTTAAATTATGGGATTTATTAAATTTAATTGAGATAAATTAATTTAATTTTAATCCGGAATGTTGCTTTAAATATTTACTAGCGTGACGAGAGTTAGTAATTATTGGAAATTTGTTATTTGTTGCATATTACTGGATGAGCATAGTAATATATTATATTGGTTACATTAAATGTCATAAGTGAATTAATTGACTATTTCGGAAATTTAAGTAAGGACGTGCCCGTGTCACGTCGAGACTTATTTTGTTAAATAAAAATGAATATTTTATAAGTTGTTCGTATGGTCGTTTTTAGTGCGCCAACGCGTCCCGAAGGGTCGAGATAGTTAGAAAAGTGTACCCGAGGGTTTAGTTTGAGTCTCGGGATGTTTTTAGGCTTAATTAGTGACCCAGGAGGGCATTTTGGTCATTTTACAAAATAGGGTAATTAAACCCACGAATTTCCATCATCCTTAGCAGCTATTTAGGTCAGCCTTTTAGGGTTAGAACATTCAGAACCCTAGAACGTCCATTGGAGAAGAGAGGAGAGAGCTCTCAAGGTGATTCAAGGCCAAAACACCACCGTTTGCACCACCGTCACCACCAACGCATAGATCGCGAGGAGGAGAACGCAACCACACCAATATCAGCAGGAAACTAGACCTCTGAAATCCCAGGCAAGTGTTTAACTTGCGTATTTTCGTTGGTGCAATATTCATATTAGTTTAGGAATGATTAGGAGTGTAATCTATGGAAGAAAACCCCAATTTTTGATAGGGATTTGCATGTAGAAAACTTTATAACCATATTCTGGAAATATTATGTGAAGTAGATGATTAACCCACGAATTTTTTATGATATGTTAGAAGGAAATTCTTGAGAAAACTGATTAGAACAAAAGTTAAGAAAACATTAGGGTTCTTGATGTTTAGATGAGATTTTGGGTTGTTTAACCATGTTTAATGATGGATATACGCATGCTTGACGTTAAAAACATCTGGAAATATGTTATTATGTTTGTAGTAGGAGTTTTGGGACGATTAGTGTTGGAAAATATGGATTTGGATGAAGAATTTTGGTAAAACTCAGAATTGCACTTCTGCAGGATTTCGCTTGATCGATCGATCGAGCCTAGAGCTTCGATCGATCGAAGGTTCGATCGATCGAGTCCCAGACCTCGATCGATCGACCCTTCCTGGCAGACTCTTTTTCCCCTTATTTAATTAGTTGAACATAATTCATTGTGAAATAATTTTTGGTCTTTATGAATAAAATGTTTTGGGATATAGGAGAGACCGGTAGGACATATGATTATGTGTTGAGAACTTTATTATGAGACGATAATTGTGTTTTAGGGACAATTATTTAAAGAATGAGGAAACTACGTATTTCAAGTGAGAGATTACGGCAAATACTTACGATAGTGAATAGACTCCACGAGTATCACCTGCTGATTTTGCTACTTGGATGGATAGAATCCACGAGTGTCACGTAACTAGTGAGAAAACCCTTCGAGTTAAGGTTAGAGACGAAACCTTATACATAATCATAATAATGGGAAATTAAGGATAAATGTTGTGACTATGGGTAACGAGAGGAACCTATATTAATATGATGAAATGGGCATATTTATATGATTGTGTGTACATATATTATATACATGTGAAAAACGTACCCGCGCTACTTGCTATCCCTGAGGTTACCGCGCTGGGACGATCTTATCCTGTGTTGCCTTATGGAGGATATTGATTCGTACCCTAGAAGATAGAGATCCTAGGTACGGGCTATCAAATTGATAGTCGGACGGTCCTAAGAGACGTGAGGGTATGTACTGACCTCTTAGACTTGGAATCTATGCTTCGCCTCAATGATGTTTTGTATATGTTAATACAGTTCGAGAGTGATTCCGAACTTGTATTTCCCTTTGTGTGAGCGATACGGGGATTGGATAGCAGAGTATGCCCGCACCATAGTTTTAGTTGGGGTGCTGTTATATATATATATATATTATACGAGTAGTTAATATATATATGAGATTATGAACTTTAAACTGCCTACTGTGATTTGATAAGTAGGACATGGTTGTTGACTCAATAATAAATGCTTGTTTTGTGAAAGTATAATATGTCACTGGAAAACTTTATAATTTAATGAAGCTAAAACGAGAGGAGTGCTGCAAATTGAAAGTAACCTTTTTAAAACGATGACATTGTTCGGTTTTGAAAACTTATGAGTAAGTTAAGATAAACTAAATTATTTGGAAGGTTAGTATGATAAAATGTCAAGTTAAACCATTTGGGAAGGTTAGTACGATAGGCGTGCACATTAGAAGAGAGGTGAGAATTTCTCAAGAGAGTGTCGAACTAATATGTTGTTGCATTGGCATGTATCAATTTAAATTACTTGCTAAACAAATTTTAAATCATACACACTTTCGGGCTCTGACCCGTTTCTTCTCTCTCTCTCTCTCTTGTATATATATATATATGTATTACAGGTGCCCAGCCACAGGGGCGTCTTGCTTAGGATCTCTTGGAAGGAACGCGCTGCAGCTTAGGTGGGAGTTGCAGGTCTCTTGATTAGACGACTTCGTTCATTCAGATCCACTCTTAGCATTTTCATTCAGATGGGCATGTGTATCCCTTTCCAGTATTTCCTTATTTTGGGGCATTGTTATTCCAGTTATTTAATAGTTTCGTCATTATGGGATTTTTATTTAGGATGGATGTATTACTTTATTTTTCTCGCATGTTGACATTCGTTGATGAATGTTTTATATTAATTGGATTTTTGTTCCAGGTTTATTGTGGTGTGAATCTTATTTATTGAAGCTTTGTTAATAAAATAAATAAATCTTTTTCTTTAAATAAAATTTGGAAAGTAATGTTTAATTTTGGTTTTGACACTTAGCTTAAATATTTAGGGTGTTAAACTGGAAAGTTTATTTTTACGACAGTGATGCTAAGAATGAACCAAACTGTTCACCTTGATTTAATTTAATAAAGGAGTGATCGCCCGGTATTTAATTAGGCGGGGTGTCACAGGTGGTATCAGAGCATCAGGTTCTAGTGTCCTTAGGATCTGTACGGCTTATTATGATTCTAGCGTTGCTTTGTTTGTTATAGAGCCCTATGTTTAGGATTGTTGATTCCTTTGACGAGATTTCGTTCTCCTGCTGTAATGTGTATACACTAGTGAATTCTATTTTCGTTCGGATGTGTGCATGTGCCGAGCGATGACGGATGTCAGAAGAGGACCGTTAAGCATACATCAGGAGGCAGGGCTCAATTGAGAATTATGAAATATATCCGAGGATGATGACCGTAGTCGAGGTCACCTCCATTATGTCATGAGAAGCCACGATTAGAAAGGTGACTAAGGTGCAGCAATGAGTTTTCAAATGCTGTTATAGCCAAATGAGGTGCGAGGGTAATCTTACCCAACGTGTTACAAAAACGTGTAGAGACTGTCAGCGGAAAATTTTAGAACACGAAAAATTGTATGTGTTTACCAAAGGAGGTAAAGTATCCAAAGACTTAAATATAAGACGGAGCGTGGCAAACCGAAAGAGAAAATTTAAAGAAAATTTTCTTGGCTTTCGGGACGAAATTATAATGGTTGTATTCAACCACCAATTTTAGAAGTGGAATGCTATGCCTATGGGAGAACCTTAGGTACAATGTTGACCGTATGTTCCTTCCTCAACTATTCAGGATGAGAAGCAAATATGGTTCTGAACTCATCGAGGAAGGGCATGTCAAGGGTCCATCCATGAATATGAATCTTAACCGTTAGCGAATTTTGTAATCAGGAGATGTACATACAAGTGGGGGAAACGACTCCAAGTGGGAGGTTAACTTGTAATAATAAAATTGATAATACTCGAGGAGGAAATTATGATGGGCGACCGATTCGGAGGTTGACAATGTCATATTTTGTCAATATAGATGATGACGCTTCTTTGTGGGGGAAGTTAAAGGAATCGAAGAATATAGTTGAGAATAAACCTGAATACAACGGTGGTGGTATAGCACCACAAAAAGATGTGGATACACATCCAGAAAACCATTTAAGTGCTTCAAATAGCTAAATTCTTACCAAGTGATGGTAAATTCAGTAAGTACTATTATAGATAGTAACATGATCTTTATGGCCTAAAAAGGCTAAGGGAACAACCGGGATGGCTAACAGGAATCGAGTCTACTAAAGTCCGAGATAAGGATAATCCTAACCTGGTTAGTAAGACAGGTGGTAAGTGGATTATGCGTTGAGGTATTTTGTGCGGAGTGAGATCGCTCATGATAATACGTTCCAAAATGAAAAAAGGGATAAGAATATGGTGCCTAGTAAAAGGCAACGATTAAAATAATTTTGTTTTGGTCTGGACAGACGTGTTACGTCCGAAACCATTTGTGCAGTCAAGACGATTGCCAAGATGGAAGCATAGGTTGTATCCTTAGAGGATGCGGCGTGTTTATGTGACACGAGCGAGTCACCATATTTTGTTCATTGCTATATTAGCATGTGAGACGAGTTAATGCATATAATTAAATGTTACCATTATGTGAATAATTTTCCCCTAGTGTAGCGGAATTCTTCTTTAGTGCTATCCGCGGAGGATGGATGAATATATTAACAAGTTTTGTACCTGATTGGGGTTGCTCGTTGTAGTGATGCGATACACGAGTATGATATTATCTTTGTTAAAATGTTATAGAAATGGGTAGTATGATAGTGAGCATTTATTGCAAAACTATCAGAGTAGTTGCATTGGTGCAACATGTTTTATGTTTGTTTTGGCAAGGCTTTACCTGTAAGAAGGTCGGACTTGCACTTATAATATCTATCCAAGAGACTTCGGAGGAGATAGTGGGCTCAAAATATTCGATGCCAACGACTTTGTCAAGTATAATACTGTATGTATAGGGATGTACCATTGAGCGAAAAGATTTGACTCAGTATTCTGTTTAGCACTCCGGACCTAGTGATAAGAAAAATGCAGCGTTATATTCATCCGTTAGGGATGTGAGAGTTAATATTTATACCCCTATTATTAGGGAAAGGAATTTCGAGAATTCCGAGAGTATGTATTCAAGGTTTGTAAAATCCAATTACCAACCAATACGGGACGATGATGAAATTGGTGAAACGTTCTTTGTTAAGCATAATTACGGGAGAAATTGTAACTTTTCTGTCAAGGGACGGAATAAAAGGGTATATATTATGGACGGAGGACCTAACGGATTTTGATAACCGACAATGCTAGGTAGTAGTGTATCGGGGGGGGGGTTCCTTGTTTGGATTTCGCTTTGCGAGACATCCCACGGATGAAACTTAGCGTAAGGTTAGAAATAGAAAGACGTTTGGTCACTATTCCATGAGTTCGGTACCCTGGTCGAAATGGGATCAAGTAATTATGTATATAAGTTGGGAGTTGAATTTTGTTTTAAGGTCATTGGAGCCGGATTTTCGTGGTATGAAATTATTGAATTTTGTGGTAGGAGAATTTAAGAATTTTGATTTCTAGGGTGATTGAGAGTACCCAAATGTCATAACCGCGTACAGAACACAAGGTGAATAAAGAGTTGGAATGATTTGTAGCATGGATTATCTGGAAAGAACTTCATACTATACAAAAGAGATAACCTGTAATCATTTGTTTTATGAATAGAGCGTTAGTGATTTATTCCTCTTTTATTGTCATGGAATTTGAATGCCCCATTCCTTCTATTCCGTTGAATTTAGTTAATCCTACATAAGAGTAGCCGCTGTTCACTCTCCCAGGGCGGTTGCGGTGTTGCAAAAATGTGGGCATCTGGATTAGCTGCAATTAAAATAGTCCAAGTCGAAGGGACGTGGTGATAGACATGTGAAATATATGTTTGTAGGACTAGTATAACGAAGTGAAAGTGATAGAGTGGATTAAAGGTCACATGATGGGCGATAATCCATACATAAGTGTGCAATTAGAACAACCACCCTAACTTGATTGGAAGGCTGTAGGAAGCCATTCAAGAATTGGTACTCCTTGAATAGAGTAGAATTTAATTGTTATGAATAACTCGCAGCAGAGTTGTTAGTAAACAAGAATAAGAGCGACTTGCACATACAAAGGGTGATGATGTGGTATGGTGTAAGAGATCCAGAAGTGCGCTTCGTGGAGAGAAGAGCACGGGTGGAACTTTCGGCATACTACAAGGAAGGAAGGGGAGTATTACGTGTCATTTAACGGGAGACATTTCAGGGGAAGAATCGATGTTTAGCGAGACGTAGTGAGTAGTCTCTACATGCACTACCCATAGGTAAGGTTTGATTTAAAGAGGAGAATCAACCAAAGAATTTTGTGGTTATCGAAAATTCCTAAAATTGGAAGAGGTTGGTAAAGTCGGTAAAGTTCTTGGATGAGTTGCCATCCTCAAAACAAGATCAAAGGTTTATCCCAAACTTGCGAATTAAGTCGCCGAGAGGGAAGTGATTGATATTCCTTTGGACTGGCTTACAATATTAACTAGTATGCCCCAGACTTCCTCTGAAAGGAAGGATCGCGCCAGTGCATGGTCCGGCGCAGTATAAATTTCTGAATCAGGATGAGATTGGTGAATCTCACCTTTGATAATGGATTTCAGGAACCAGCGGAGATAAAATTTCGTTTCAAGTAGGATGTATCACCCTTAGCCAGGGAATAAGCGCATGGTGATTAAAGATTAGTGGGGCCACGTGAAGAAGATTTTGGAATCTTGGTACGATGATTTCAAGAATGCTCTGTAGAAGAACTCGTACCTGTTTGTCGCATATGAGGTACTTATTAAGGTTTTGTTATGGAAGAACCTCGACTATTCTCCTTCCGTATGTTTAGAGGAGAGTAGATAATCAGAATTCTTGGATAAGTCGAGAAAATATCCGATAACTATGGTAGAATTCCACGACTATTTTAGACGAGCAAGAGTGATCAAATGTTCGTAATATTTTCTCAGAATGGGAGTTTTGTATATGAATAAATCTGAGTATTTGTCATGTAGTGAGGTGCGACCTCCTACTGATAGTGAGATAATGAAATGTATAACGTACAGGCGTGACCTATGCGAATGTTGTCGGTTGGGAGCATAATGTGAAGTGTCTCCAAAGAGAATGCAAAACAATGTTACTGTGAGGAAAGGGCTATAGTAATTGAGCGCCGTAATGTGTAGTTAGTTTGTGTACGGAAAAAGGTTATCCATAATTGTGCTACCTGATAGGCCTTATTTTCCGAATTTCGGGATGAAATTCAGTTATTAGGGGGGAAGTATGTAATACCCCGTATTTTTATAGCTTTTAAATTATGGGATTTATTAAATTTAATTGAGATAAATTAATTTAATTTTAATCCGGAATGTTGCTTTAAATATTTACTAGCGTGACGAGAGTTAGTAATTATTGGAAATTTGTTATTTGTTGCATATTACTGGATGAGCATAGTAATATATTATATTGGTTACATTAAATGTCATAAGTGAATTAATTGACTATTTCAGAAATTTAAGTAAGGACGTGCCCATGTCACGTCGGGACTTATTTTGTTAAATAAAAGTGAATATTTTATAAGTTGTTCGTATGGTCGTTTTGAGTGCGTCAACGCGTCCGGAAGGGTCGAGATAGTCCGAAAAGTGTACCCGGGGGTTTAGTTTGGGTCTCGGGATGTTTTTAGGCTTAATTAGTGACACGGGAGGGCATTTTTGGTCATTTTACAAAATAGGGTAATTAAACCCACGAATTTCAGCCATCCTTAGCAGCTATTTAGGTCAGCCTTTTAGGGTTAGAACATTCAGAACCCTAGAGCGGCCATTGGAGAAGAGAGGAGAGAGCTCTCAAGGTGATTCAAGGCCAAAACACCACCGTTTGCACCACCGTCACCACCAACGCATAGATCGCGAGGAGGAGAACGCAACCACACCAATATCAGCATGAAACCATACCTCTGAAATCCCAGGCAAGTGTTTAACTTGCGTATCTTCGTTGGTGCAATATTCATATTAGTTTAGGAATGATTAGGAGTGTAATCTATGGAAGAAAACCCCAATTTTTGATAGGGATTTGCATGTAGAAAACCTTATAACCATATTCTGGAAATATTATGTGAAGTAGATGATTAACCCACGAATTTTTGATGATATGTTAGAAGGAAATTCTCGAGAAAACTGATTAGAACAAAAGTTAAGAAAACATTAGGGTTCTTGATGTTTAGATGAGATTTTGGGTAGTTTAACCATGTTTAATAATGGATATACGCATGCTTAACGTTAAAAACATCTGGAAATATGTTATTATGTTTGTAGTAGGAGTTTTGGGACGATTAGTGTTGGAAAATATGGATTTGGATGAAGAATTTTGGTAAAACCCGGAACTGCACTTCTGCAGGATTTCGCAGACCTGCTTGATCGATCGATCGAGCCTAGAGCTTCGATCGATCGAAGGTTCGATCGATCGAGTCCCAGACCTCGATCGATCGACCCTTCCTGGCAGACTCTTTTTCCCCTTGTTTAATTAGTTGAACATAATTCATCGTGAAATAATTTTTGGGCTTTATGAATAAAATGTTTTGGGATATAGGAGAGACCGGTAGGACATATGATTATGTGTTGAGAACTTTATTATGAGACGATAATTGTGTTTTAGGGACAATTATTTAAAGAATGAGGAAACTATGTATTTCAAGTGAGAGATTACGACAAATACTTACGATAGTGAATAGACTCCACGAGTGTCACTTACTGATTTTTCTACTTGGATGGATAGAATCCATGAGTGTCACGTAACTAGTGAGAAAACCCTTCGAGTTAAGGTTAGAGACGAAACCTTATACATAATCATAATAATTGGAAATTAAGGATAAATGTTGTGACTATGGGTAACGAGAGGAACCTATATTAATATGATGAAATGGGCATATTTATATGATTGTGTATACATATATTATATACATGTGAAAAACGTACCCGCGCTACTTGCTATCCCTCAGGTTACCGCGCTGGGACGATCTTATCCTGTGTTGCCTTATGGAGGATATTGATTCGTACCCTAGAAGATAGAGATCCTAGGTACGGGCTATCAAATTGATAGTCGGACGGTCCTAAGAGACGTGAGGGTATGTACTGACCTCTTAGACTTGGAATCTATGCTTCGCCTCAATGATGTTTTGTATATGTTAATACAGTTCGAGAGTGATTCCGAACTTGTATTTCCCTTTGTGTGAGCGATACGGGGATTGGATAGCAGAGTATGCCCGCACCATAGTTTTAGTTGGGGTGCTGTTATATATATATATATTATACGAGTAGTTAATATATATATGAGATTATGAACTTTAAACTGCCTACTGTGATTTGATAAGTAGGACATGGTTGTTGACTCAATAATAAATGCTTGTTTTGTGAAAGTATAATATGTCACTGGAAAACTTTATAATTTAATGAAGCTAAAACGAGAGGAGTGCTGCAAATTGAAAGTAACCTTTTTAAAACGATGACATTGTTCGGTTTTGAAAACTTATGAGTAAGTTAAGATAAACTAAATTATTTGGAAGGTTAGTATGATAAAATTTCAAGTTAAACCATTTGGGAAGGTTAGTACGATAGGCGTGCACATTAGAAGAGAGGTGAGAATTTCTCAAGAGAGTGTCGAACTAATATGTTGTTGCATTGGCCTGTATCAATTTAAATTACTTGCTAAACAAATTTTAAATCATACACACTTTCGGGCTCTGACCCGTTTCTTCTCTCTCTCTCTCTTGTATATATATATATATATGTATTACAGGTGCCCAGCCACAGGGGCGTCTTGCTTAGGATCTCTTGGAAGGAACGCGCTGCAGCTTAGGTGGGAGTTACAGGTCTCTTGATTAGACGACTTCGTTCATTCAGATCCACTCTTAGCATTTTCATTCAGATGGGCATGTGTAGCCCTTTCCAGTATTTCCTTATTTTGGGGCATTGTTATTCCAGTTATTTCATAGTTTCGTTATTATGGGTTTTTTATTTAGGATGGATGTATTACTTTATTTTTCTCGCATGTTGACATTCGTTGATGAATGTTTTATATTAATTGGATTTTTGTTCCAGGTTTATTGTGGTGTGAATCATATTTATTGAAGCTTTGTTAATAAAATAAATAAATCTTTTTCTTTAAATAAAATTTGGAAAGTAATGTTTAATTTTGGTTTTGACACTTAGCTTAATTATTTAGGGTGTTAAACTGGAAAGTTTATTTTTACGACAGTGATGCTAAGAATGAACCAAACTGTTCACCTTGATTTAATTTAATAAAGGAGTGATCGCCCGGTATTTAATTAGGCGGGGTGTCACACATGGCTTGTCGGTACTGCCTGAAGTGATCAATGGGATCAGTCTTACTCTCATAAATTTTGAACCTTGGAATGGAAAACTTCTTGGGGGATTTTTTTTCCTCAATTTCCCTCAAGAAAGGTTATTTCATCTGAGTTTTGAGAGCTTGCCTTGCGAGTTCTCTTGTCGATCTGGTACTGTGATGGGCAGGATGTTGGTCCATCTCCCTTTGGACCAAATTTTGTATGTTCTCGTTGGTGTGATCCGGTCTTCTGTGGCTGCGAGCTAGTCACAGTTGCTCGAGCAGGTCGTCCTCTAACTCATTTCCCTCGGCTCTATGGGATCCGCGCCTGGGGCTTCTTCCTCGGCTGCGAGTCTTGCTCGCCTGAGGGCTAGGAGTGTGGTACGGACATTTCTTGGTACTACGATGGAGATCTCTCTCCATTCTTTCTAATATTATTTTGAGGCGAGCGTTCTCAGCCTCGTGCCTGCGAGAAGACCCCCTATTCTCTTGGAGCATCGCCTCGTATGCATCAATCAGCCAGGATATCTGCGTGGATCTCGCTGGCCCTTGGCTTTCTTTCGAGGATAGACTTTCGGGGCGAGCCCTGTGATCTGAACGCCGAACTTCATACCTAATCCTACGAGGAGCAGGGGGTTCTTGAATATCCCCTACCTGGGGAGCTTTACTACTGTGACCAGACATTTTGAACTCCTTTTTTGGTGTGGGATTTCTCAGGGAAGATAAATGTTCCCATAGACGGCGCCAATTGTGGTGACAATTATTATGCAACACAAATAGATAAAAGAAACGCAATCACCAAGTAAGAATAAGGAATGAAAAATGACAATCACACAACAAAGGATGTACGTTGTTCAGCAAAGATGCCTACGTCCACGGTGGTGCAGTCAGTATTATTTTTATGTTCTCCGAAGAGTGATTACAGAGAATACAATGTATCCACTGCCCCGAACCTAGGGTTTAATATATACATGTTTATTTCAGTAAGTGGGGGTGTTGGACTCCCCCACGTTTTCCATCTCTTCCTAGAACCTCTCTTAATGGGAACATGGGAAGAGACTAAATCATAATCGGTTAAGACATGGAGGGTCTGGACTTTGGGCCGCCACAAATGGGTTACTCTTCCAGGCCCATCATTCTAATATTGGGTACCCACAACTTTCTACCACGCTTCCCAAATCAAATGGGTAATATTTTGTACTATATTTTTATTTCGTAATATTCTTTTCATTGTAATATTTGAATTAATCCCATTGGTTGGATTCATTTGTATTTATGGTACTTAGTTTGTTTATCAAACTTTTCATGTTTATTTTAACTGAATTTTTTACTAAAATTCAAATACTAACTTAACTTACCATTTAACTGTATTAGCATTGATGCAAGTAATGAAGAAGAATTAATGTCCAATAGATTTGTTACGGATGATGTATAATGAACTATTCGCATAAAATCAATAACCTATATATCTCTTACTACTATAAAATGCAAAACAAGGCATTTACTATTCTTTGCAATTATCCTATCCACGTGGCACCTAATCTCTGTTTCATATTTCCTCCATCTCTCTCTCTTAATTTAGATAAATGACATTTTTGGGGAAGAAAAAAGTTTCTGATTCATCCCTTCCTACTCTTACATCTCCCACATCCCACATCCCACATCCCAAATCCGTCCGTTCACTCGAATCCAGGTTCACTCGAATCCATCCCCCATCCCTCATCTGTCATTACCTACAATGGAAGTTGTAAAGTTCTTCCCATCATATATTTATTTGGAG
The DNA here is from genome assembly GCA_949130495.1 of Sambucus nigra. Lineage (NCBI taxonomy): Eukaryota > Viridiplantae > Streptophyta > Magnoliopsida > Dipsacales > Adoxaceae > Sambucus > Sambucus nigra. The sequence continues at coordinate 24,505,541 of OX422218.1, read as the reverse complement.
ATGCGCCTCCTACAATGGCTCCTCATCAGCAATGACATTTTGTTTTACAAGAGGAGTTATCAGAACCCAATTATTCCCGGCACCCATCTAGGTATTTAACTCTTTGGAATGCATATTTGATGTTTCATTAAATGTGTATCAGAAAGTAAGTGATTGTTATAGATTCATTTGGAGTTGAAGGTATTTAGCTCTTTGTAATGCATATTGGATTTTTGATTAAATGTGTATGAGAAAACAAATGAGTTCAAATCTTCAAATACTCTTCTCGCTATTTCAAAACATTTTATTGTTTATGTCCCAAACTACCTGTGTTGTTCCTTTCCTACGGATTACAATTTGGTATTTTTAAAACAACCTATGTATGACATCCATTTTATAATTATGGTTTTCATATAATACATTATACATTCATAATTTGTATTTCCTACTTTCTGTTAATCTGCATTTCCAACAATCATAATTATACATTCCTGTTAGTACAACATGCATTGAGGTTCCATTGATGGGCAATTTGACCGGATGCATACATTTTCGTTGTTTTGAAATGCCCCAAGACCCATACATATTGATTTCTTTGTGTCGAAATTCCTTGAGGCCTATACATATTGATTTTTGTCCAACATAACATCTGAGAATGTTGATTGGTTCTGCTCGTATTGTTGGACCAAAAGTGAAATGGAGAATTTTGTAAGAAGTGATAAATGTGAGACGTTGTATCAGTGGCTTTCAATAAGCCATTATAGAATAAAAAGATACAGGTTGCTAACTCAATAGTTTGAATTTATGCTTTAGATCAATGACAAGTCAATTTATTAACTGCTGCATTTCTTCTATGCACAGCACGGTAAATGAAGTGTATGATAAATTTAGAAGAGAATAAAAAACATAATCACATAGTTGTTTTTTGATAGGTTTTACAGTGGGAAATTTTGGGTATATATACTAAGAAATTAGTTGTAGGAGTTTTAATAAGACATACAAGCTATATTCACATAATATCTTTATAGTGATGGAAAAAGGCAATATAGTCTTGTTTAATGAATCACTAACCAAACCAGTGTTGAATAACTCACTATACTCAAACTGATTATATTAGAACTTATAACAAAATACATTGTGTTAGTGGCAAAGATGAAGATCATCATTCTAACCAACCTGTCCACACAAAGTTGATGTTAATACTGCCATGATCTTTCATATCTAGGGAATTATTATGTTTCTACTTTCAAAATGAATATGTTTTCAGGTTATCAAATCTTTTTCTGTATGATATTTAGTGGTATATTAGTTACTCATTGTTTAATTTCACTTAAAACAGTTATGTGTACCTCTATTTTTATATGTTCTTACTATTTATGGAAGAATGGGGATGTAAGAATCTTGATTACTGTATAACTAAACTTCATTTAATCAGATGAGTTATAGATAATTGCATTTCACATGCCATGCCTATTATGGTGGAAGATTATGTAGGGATGTTTTGTTTTTTTATATATATGAAATAAAACTGATATTCTTCAATTTTTGGTAGAAATTATTGCCACATTTTCCCCATATAATTGTCATATGCGATGTTCGCTTATGTTATATTTGTAATAGATATAGTGCATATGAAATGGAGAATAAGATGTGATCATCAGATTAGTATACGCCTCTCCACAATAACTACACTTTTGGTCCATTAACAGCCTCTAAAATCACCCACATTCATAATTATCCTCTCTTTTGATAGATTCATTTCTCTCTTTAATCAAATAAGTAGTATCTTCGCTATAAACCACTAAACATTACTGCACTAGACGTTACTGCCCCATGGAATGTAATTGAAATTATTTTCTACTTTGGTAATGCTCGGGCTATTTCATCGAAGAAACTTGTATATTTGTTTACTACGGCACGCATTCCTCCTGCTGTAGATCAGGTAGAGTGTCATACTATATGGCGGCATACTTAAGTACACGTGTTACGTTGAATCAGTCAGCAATGCAACTCACATCTCACTGACGGCCTATCTTTAATATCTCACCCCTAAATAGGTAATATTCCATTTTTGCTGCTGAGAATGTATAACTATGGATTGAATTATGATATTATTTATATCATAATGGTTATTTCATATATTTAAACATATAATTTATGCCTCTATTTTTGCATTATTAATCAATCTATCCGCCTCTTACAATTATTGTTGTGAATATCCACGTGTCTTTTATTTTATTCACATCTAAATATATGATTCAATATCATATAAGGTTTCCATAATCTCTCCCTCTAGCTGTTAATTTTTGGGGGATTCAGTTGTTTGAAATATAATTACAGTAATGTAATGAAATATCTTAACATTTTTGTTTGGATGAAATGAGGAGTTTAGCGTTGTCTGTAAACCTTTTTAATGTATTCACGTCGTTATGCATTCCTTTATCATAACTTAACTTTATTCATACACACTTCATGACGAGCACTGCTCATCATTGAATTAACTGACAAACATACCATACCAAGTATTGATAATTAGATTTGGCATCTGGTATGTCAGGATGCCTAAATCATCAAAGATGAACATATTAGCTTTAACTGGCTATATTAGTCCAAAAAGATCAAATTCTATTGAGACGATTAAATCGACTTAAGATCAATAAATTAGTCTATGACAGTTCAATGAAACACACGTATCTGTGTAAGATTGTGAGATTTAAGTACATATGTTATCACATTCTTAGAACTTTATTTCCATTTTAAAGAATGTGATAACAGTATATGCCATAATATGTTCAAAAATACATATTTTTCTCCTGTTAGTAATGTTAACAATATAAACTACATGTTTGAAATTCCAAGTATAATAGTATGCATCGTATGTAATAAATAAGAAATAGTTTGATCAAATTGCATTCTATTGTTGCATATTCTATGTTGCAATGATTTTGTTTGGAGCATAGTGTTTCAGGCTCTGGACCGTCATTCAGAAGAAGGTATTTTCCATTCTCCTTAAATTATATTTATTGTTATATTTTTAAGAAAGGAAACATAAACTTTAGCATTGACAATTCGAAGGTAAATGTTTTTTCTATTTCTCTGTGATCTATTGGATTAAGTATTTGATGCTAATTGATCAAAAGATTCGACTTTCGTAATATATATTGTCATAATTAACATCAGTTAGACTGTGTAAGATAATGTAGATTTAGAATTTCAATCGTTTTATGGTGATGTATTTTTCTTAGGACGTTTAAATTGACCTAAATTGCCTAAATGGAAAAACCCTATTTTTTTTATATTTGCCCATCAGTGACAAATACTTGTGTTCTCCAACTAAACACAACTACATCTTCAAGCACATGTTCTTAGATGACATGATATTTAAAGATTATATTTTTATTATATATTTTGTTGATATTTATGATTTCTTTGAAATGACACAATAAGGTTTGGCCATCTGGCACTAAGGATACTATGATGTGGCTATACATTGGCGACTCACCACCGTCAATGGACTGAACATCCCATGCCCAAATCTCCACATGGTTAACGGTCATTCAATAAAGAACCTTCGTTTGATTTTTCTACTGTTTATCAATGTTTCACTCGATTGTTGTTGTAACACTTTTATAGGAGTTCTGCCAATCTACGTCGTACACTATCTACTGGAGAAGTGTTTATTGATTGGTAATATGTTTGTATTTTTTTAGTTATTCAAATAATTCAATGATAGTTCAGTGTTATTGTGAATTATGTATTAAAAAAATATCATGTAATTGTTTTTATTTTACTCATGAAATGTTAATTTCATCTTCTCTATCAATTTTTCAATTCTCCCAATCTTGACATGTTAAATGTCAATTTCTGGTAGGGGCTTCAATTAGTTGTGTAAAATATATCTTGATTGCGAACTTCTTAGGAGTATATTAGCAAGCAACCCATCCAATACTTTTTATGTTAAAATCAATAAAACTTTGGTTTTCTCCAGCAAACTAAAAAATCAATGACTTTATCTTCTTATGTGGAAATATTAGATAAATAAATAGAGAAACAATGATATAAAACGATGTATCTATGCCATGTTATATATATATATATATATATATATATATATATATATATATATATATATATATATATATATATATATATATATATATCATGATATTATTCAACAATTAAAACATAATTGATATTTTCGTTGAAATTAGATGGATCCTGCATACCAATCTCGCATTGCTAGATCCCGTCGTAGGTTGATTATGTTTCATAAGCGATCAAGTAACGTACATCGTACGTCAACGCCAAGTATTGCTTTAAGTAATATGCCGTATAATCTTCATCCCTCGATTCAAGACATGTCTTCCATTCGGCATCTTAGTTTTAATGCTGACAATGTAAGGAATCAAGGCAGTGCTACCACAAAGAAACGGAAGACAATTATGTCTCAAACAAAAGTGCTAGAAAATGGAGATGTCATGACAACAACGATTGCCGATGACACATCAAATGTGATTAACCATCCCAGTGACTATTGTGTATATAGCATTACCTTTGTAGACCATGCTTTGGAATCATTCCATGATGTAACTGGATCAGGTTAGTCATTTATTAGTTGTACAAAATAGTAACACGTATATATATTAAAAGAAATATATTTTTTTTTGTAATATAATTAATGCCAATTATATGTAATGTAGGAAATATAGGGGATACAACACCAACCGAGCATACGACTCGAAGTAAGGATCATTGGAATTGCATTTTGAAAAGTAAGTACAGTATTAGTAAGCGTTCATTGAAAAAACTCATAAATAATTATGTATTTACTTCTATTATGGTTTAACAAATTCAAAAATTTAATGAATTTATAGGAAAGTTTAAAGAAGCATGGGATTTTGGTGGTCCAAGCATCGTTTGTGACAATTGAAGTGCAATTCTATGGTATGAGGAGAGAATTGATAAGAATCGCACTCCTGCGTGTCCTAAATTCTCATTGTGTCTCCAAGAAGGAAATATCATCTTACCCATTATAAAAGGAGAACCACATATTTTGAACGATCTACTGAATTTTGAAAATGATGGTGGTTCATCTAAATTCAAAGACAACATTAGAGCATACAATTCCATGTTTGTGTTTACCTCTACTGGCTCTAAAGTTGATAATCAAATAAATAATGGATTCGATCCCTATGTCTATCGCATTAGTGGACAAAACCATCATTTGCTTGGTTCTTGGCTTCCATTGAAGGTCAATGCCCAAAATTTGTGCAACTTTATATTTATGACACGGAGAATGAATTCAGCAATAGAATGAAATCTTTAAGAGTAGATAGACCGAAATTAAAGTTGGATGTAGAAGTTATTTCAAAATTAGTATCAATGCTTGATGAGCACAATGAGATTGCAAAAGTTTTCCGAATGGCACGTGAGCGTTTTGAGAATTCAAATGTCATGCCTGTGAGAATAGGGTTAATTAAAAATCGTTTGAAAGACCCATCGGTTTACAATTTGCCTACTGGTTCCGAAATAGCAGCACTCATTGTTGGTGATTTTACTGAGGAGAATGTTATGAGAGATATTATTGTTGACCATAAGTCAAATGGATTGCAAACAATTAGCGATCTTCATCCATCCTTTATGGATATGCAATACCCATCGTTATTCCCATATGATGAAGATGGCTACCAACTGGGTATAACTTATAGAAGAAACAATGGGAAACGTAAGACTAAACGAAATTGCTTGACTATGAGAGAATATTACGAATACCGTCTGCATCAAAGAACAAGTTAAGCTCCCACCATTTTACGCTCCGAAAGACTTTTTCAACAATATGTTGTCGATACATATATATGCATTAAACATGAAAGGTTGAGGTGGATTAGAAACAACCAGCCACAATTAAGGGCTGAGCTATATAGAGGATTCAAAGATGTTGTTCTAGAAGGAGATTCAATGCCTTCGTCTGTAGGAAAACGTATTGTCCTTCCATCAAGTTTCACTGGGGGTCCACGTTATATGGCTCGAAATTTCCAATATGCAATAGATATTTGTATATTCTTTGGTAATCCAGATCTGTTTATCACCTTCACGGCAAATCCTAAATGGCCCGAAATCACAAAGTTTCTTGATATGATTCTTGGACAAAAGTCTGAGGATAGGCCGGATATTATCACAAGAGTTTTTAAAATCAAACTTGATGCTCTAATGAACGATTTAGTTAAAGGAAAACACTTTGGGAAAGTAATGGCAGGTACGTATCTCATATTTAATAATTAATGATTGTAAATTAGAAATCATATTATTTTATTTTCTAACCTTTTATAATATGTCAATTGCTATAACAACATTTATATTTTATGGCAGCTATCTACACAATTGAATTCCAAAAAAGGGGATTGCCACACGCCCACATACTTCTATTCCTACATGCAGATGCAAAACAACCAACATCAGATGATATTGATAAGATTATTTCATCTGAGTTGCCTGATTGTATTAGCGACCCAGTTGCCTACGCATTTGTTTCCCAATTCATGATGCATGGGTCATGTGGGCACGTAAATCCCCGTTCCCCTTTTATGGCAGACGGATGTTGCTCCAAAAAATTCCCCAAAAAATTCACAACCATGAACAAATTTGATGATAATAGATTCCCAATTTATAGACGGAGAGATAACAAGAGATTTGTAGAAAAGATGGGAATCAGACTTGATAACAGATTTGTTGTTCCACACAATATTCACTTGGTCGTCAAATACCAAGCTCACTTAAATGTGGAATGGTGTAATAAATCAAGGGCAATTAAGTATCTTTTCAAGTACATAAATAAAGGACCAGACAGAACCACAATGGAGCTCACGCAATCAATTATCCGTAATGATGATGATTGTAACAACGAAATCTTAGAGGTTGATGAAATTAAAACATTCCTCGATTGTCGTTACTTATTTTCATGTGAAGCTTGCTGGAGAATTAATCAGTTTCATGTACAATATCGAAGCATCGGTGTTGAGTGATTGAGTTTCCATCTACCGGATGAGCAGGTTGTAACTTTTAAAGATTCTGACAATCTGAATACTGTGATTGACAGGATAGATGTTGAGAAGACTATGTTTACACAATCGATGACCACAAATTGCATCCACGAGGATGCAAGGGAGTTAACCTATGCTGAATTTCCTTCAAAATGGGTTTGGGACTCAACGGCAAACGAATGGTTTAGAAGGAAAAATTTAAGCACATGCTTAGGTCATATAGTATATGCTCATCCAGCATCTGGTGAGAGATTTTACCTTCGTATGCTCCTAAACGTTGTTCGCGGAGAAAGAAATTACGATGAGGTGAAGATGGTTAATGGTATTGTTTATCCAACATGAAAGAAGCATGTTATGCTCTTGGCATGTTAGAAGATGACAAAGAATGGCACGACGCTCTAGATCAGGCTTCACAATGGGCTACGGGTAATCAATTGCGTGACCTATTTGCTGTAATTCTTCTTTTTTGCGAAGTTGCTGATCCAAAAAGACTTTGGGACGACAACTGGGAGATTCGATCAGAAGATTTACTTCATCGCCAAAGAAAAATCTTATGCCTACCTGATCTTATTCTTAGTAAAAATCAATTGAAGAATTATGCCTTTCATGAAATTGAGAATATTGTAAACAAAAATGGGAAAAGCCTAAAAGATTTCTCGTCGATGCCACTTCCCGATTCTACAATGATTCGAGGAAAGGATAATAGGCTTTTAAGAGAGGAACTTTCTTACGATGCAGATTCTTTGGCACGAGATCATACTAACATGTTCAACGCATTGAATGATGAACAATTAGATGTCTATAATCATGTTATACGATACATCAACGAAAACAAAGGAGGCTTTTACTTCTTAAATGGGGAAAGTGGCACGGGTAAAACATTTTTGTACAAAACAATTCTTGCACGCTTGCATTCTGAGGGAAAAGTTATTCTTGCAGTTGCATCTTCAGGAATCGCATCATTGTTGCTACCCGGCGGAACAACTGCTCGTTCAAGATTTAAGATTCCCATTGATATTCACGTCGATTCAACATGCGATATTCATCAACGCACTCATCTTGGAGAGCTCATTAGGAAAAGAAGACTAATTATTTGGGATGAGGCTCCTATGAACCACCGTCATTATTTTGAAGTTGTTGACAGAACATTAAGAGACATAATGCAATTTAATGATGAAAAATCTTTTGAAAAGCCTTTTGGTGGAATTACAATTTTTTTGGGCGGAGATTTTTGTCAAACCTTACATGTTGTTCATAAGTGAAGCAGAGAAGAAATTGTAAATGCATCAATTAACGAATCAAAGCTGTGAAGTTTGTGCCATGTATTCAACCTGTCGAAGAACATGCGGAAACAAGATTCAACTTCATTTAGAGATTGGGTCCTAACACTAGGTGACGGGAAACTACAGACAGAATAATTTCAAGATGACAAATTTCCGTCGTGGGTAAAAATACCAAATTCCAACCTTATACCCCATTCCATTAACCCAATTGATGATATAGTTTCAAGTGCATACCCTGATTTGGTTAGGAGATACAATGATCCAGATTACATTAAGGGTCGAGCTATTATAACTCCAACAAACCATATTGTTGACACCATCAATGCCTACGCACTAAATGTCATTCCCGGAGATGCAACAACTTATTTCAGCTCAGACTCAATATCTAAGGCTGCTGGGGACATTCGTGACCAAGATGTGCTTTTTCCTGTTGAATTTTTAAATAGCTTAAACTTTGCTGGACTCCCGAGCCATAACTTGGAGCTAAAGATAGGTTCACCTATTATGCTAATGAGAAACATAAATCAAAGTGTCGTCCTTTGCAATGGCACAAGATTGATCATTACACAATTATCTCCATTGGTCATAGAGGCTATAATTATCACAGGATCTAATATAGGTGAAAAAGTATTCATTCCACGAATAATTATGTCTGCAACGGACTCCAAATGGTCATTTATTCTGAAAAGACGCCAATTTCCAGTTCGTCTTGCTTTGTCTATGGCAATCAACAAAAGCCAAGGGAAAACTCTCGTTCAAGTCTCAATATACTTACCAAAGCCTATTTTCATTCATGGTCAACTTTATGTCGCTATATCTAGAGTAACTTCAAGCAGCGACCTAAAATTATTCATAAATAATGATTACAAAATTGATAGACATTTGACAAAAAATGGTGTGTACAATGAGGTTCTATCATCTATATCTATAGGTATATTTGCGTAATTCACAAAAGTTTTATTACAGTTAATCCTTTTACTTATGATTTAACTCCCTTTATTAATTTAACCACTATGTATTTTCTCATAAAACAATTCAGGACCATGAAAGAAGTGACAAGACTTGAAGATCTTTCACTAGGCAGGGATGACTGGACCATCTATGTACGTGTCATTTGAAAATGGGAATCCAAGACTCGAACTAGCGATAACCCAAAAATATTTGATGACTTTCTCTTAGTTGATGACCAGGTACATCGTTTAGACATTAAAGTTTTTATTATTGTTTTGTCACTCAAAATATCCTAATTTTAATAACTATTTAGCATTTATTTATATAGTTTTTCTTTAATTGCACAAGGTGATTCAATACATGCAGTATTGCGCAAATACTTATTTGCCAAATTCGTTAATTCACTAGACGTTGAAAAATTCTACACAATAACCAATTTCAGAGTCATGGATACTATGCATAGCTATAGAGTCTCCTTCCACAATCTAATGATTGAATTCAGTCCATCGTCAAAATTTATACATTCTGAAGGTGACAAATTCATTCTTCCAAAATATCACTTCCAATTTCTGGAATTTGATGAATTGAGATCTAAACAAAGTAATGGCACATATCTCACAGGTATTTTATATTCCTTACTCATTATACAATTAACAATAATCGTTTAATTCTATTTATATATATCTATTCACTTTTTATTTCATTAGATGTGTTCGGCCTTGTGATTTCTATATCACCTGTTGAGGATCAACCAGTTAGGGGATCCATAGTAAAGAAAAGGGTTTTGAAGCTTGAAAATCAAAGGTCCTTCCTTCAATTTTCCCATTATTAACTTCGTTCATTTCCAATATATACTATTCATTAGCCTTAACCACATACCCTATTATACAGTGGGGAAAGGATTTCCGTGACTCTGTGGGCCGAAGAAATGGCACTAATAACTGAATAGATATGCCAGAATTTCACTGACCAGTTGATTGTGGCTGTTACGTCCACTACGGTGAAACAATTTAGGGGTAATTCAAATTTCTTTTTAATAATATCATCTTTTTATATGTTCACGATTTTAAACAATACATTTTAATATTCAAAAAACTTTTTTTCCATAGGTGTTTACTCATTGTCTGGAACAAATGCATCCAAAGTCTATATAAATCTTGATGTTCAATGCATTCAAGACTTTATGACCAAGTAAGACTTTATTGACAATAACATATGTATGTTATCACTACCATTTATGTTTTTATCATTTAATATTTTTACATTCAGTAATACAAAATCTTCAACACTGTGTCGTCTTCTAAAACACGTTCATCTATCAGAAGATTTATATAAGGATTGCAAATATTTTAGGTAAAACACTTAATCTGTTTATATTTCAAATCTAATGAATCACCACAAATTTTTTTCTCTACTGCCATGTGCATTACTTAAGTTCAATAATTGTCAATCAAATGCCACCACTAACGCAATTCACATTAACAATAGATATAAGAATTGTGCATTTTAGTTGTTATCCCTTTATTTTTCCACATAAAAATGTGTCGGCTGGTAATGGGACCTCGGGTCAAGGTTTGATAAATTTAGGAGCTCTAGCCACAGTAGAAATATGAATCTGAAATATCTATAAAAAATTTACATAAAAAATGTTAGCACTGCTATAAAATTTAATACCCCTGTATAAATTAGAGATGAAAAAAATAACTTGATTAATAACCCCCGGGGGATTGAATATTTTACAATCATATAGATCCCTATTTATCTCCTTCCATATCACCCAACAAACAGCATTAGGAATAGCTTTCCCCAGATATTTTGAATAATCACCTGCCCTCCCATTAATCCACCAGCTCATAAACAATGTTGAAATAGAGTTTTTATCAATTTTAGCTCCCACAAGAGCTTCAAAAAAGTCCCAAAATGGCTTAGTGCCCTTGCAATTTAGGAATAAGCGATGAGTGGACTCACATTGATTGAGACAAGCCTAGCATCTAGAAACCAAATTGATTCCCAGATCTTTGATAGCATCATCTAGAGGAAGGCAATCATGCAAAATTCTCCAGGTATTGATCGAAATTTTCTTAGGAATTCCCTCATCCCAGACCTGTTTCATGACAGCTGAAGTAGGAACATGATTCTGACAAAATTACAGAACTGAAGCAAATGTGAATTGGCTAGATGAAGATAACTTCCAGATCCGTTTATTTTTGGATATGATCATGTTATCTAAACATTCCTCTTTCACAATCATCATTCTCTTCCAAGAATGAGATCCCACTGTTGGATTGTTTTATTTATATATGTTCTACATAAATTCAGCTCACATAGAATCCTCTAATTTAAATTTCCAAAAAAGTGTTATAGCAGAAGCTGTTATCAAATTGTTGAAGTTTGTAAACTCCAAACCATCTTCACACTTCATTCTATATAGGGATTCCCAGGATTTCCATTGATATTTCCAACCTTTTCTTCATTACCACCCCAAAAAAATCTATTCATCATAGTCTGAATCCTCCTAGACACCCTAATATGCAAGACGGATATGTTTAAGACTTAAGTTTTTCGCTTTACTAACACTTTGCATAACTTTTTTTACATAACTTTTGAGAGCTAAAGGTATATTAAGTGTCAAAATTGTACCTTAATTTAATTCCAACAAACTACCAATGAAATAACTTTGTTTGATGAGTATCCGAATTTCTACAGATATTTTTCTCATTTGAGGAAATTAATTTACTTAAGGAAGCTATAAAGGAATTGGGCTTCCTAATTTCCTTTCCCACACAGTATTTTTAACTCTTTGCAGCAAAAAGTTACTACAATGTCAGGATCACCTATAAAGTTTCTTGATGATGTTTGGGGCTACATACAAAATGTGGTAATTTCTGTCTTGATGCGCCATTGTAAGAGTTATGTTTAGGTCGATACTTTTATAAGAAGGACTACCCAAAAGTTGTTATAAAGGTAAATTCAATTGATGGTGTGATGGAATTTGTAGAGCTGGAGAAGTTTACAAATTATGCGTGTGATCCTGAGTACATGATAGCATGGGGTAACCTTAAGGCACAACGTCAAGTGTTTGAAGAAGCCTTGAAAAATAATCATGAAAACCAGATCAAGATAGATGGATTAGGGGAAATTAATGTTTCAAATCTGAGGGGTTATTCTAATAGTATTAGAGAGTAAGTATATGACATGAAAATAAGGATAACTGCCTATTTGAAAATTATCCTCAAGAGGCTGGTTGATAGTGTTGCTTTACACATGCTGTTGAGTGTGCAACATTTGGTTAAGAGCGACATGGAGATGGAGATGGAGATGGAGATTGTGAGTGAACTCCTGGCTGCTGGAGTCATGGAGTGGATGCTTGAGGAGACACCCAATATTGTTAAAAAAAAGAGACCGCCTGAAGAAAACAATTCTTCTACTAAAGAATTCCGAGGAGGTGATGGCAAAGGTTATCGATAGGATTTCTATAGATGTTGACTACAGTTAGGGCTCTTTTGCATTAATTTTTCTTTTTTTCGGTTTAGTCACATTATTATAATTCTATTTAGATTTGTTTTTCCAAGTCGCATTGGCTTTGTTCAATTCTGACATATTACCGGTTTATCTTTATGATATATATATAGACTTCATAACCAAAATTGTTCTTTCACCATGACAACTGATCCAACCAGAGGCAACAATTCAGAAATTCAAATTGAAGGAGAATCTAAATCCATTGAAGATATCTTATCCCTTCGTTCCGACTCTCCAAATGAGGTATCCCCTTTTAAATATACATTTCCTTTCTCTCCTTCATTATCCAATTATAATATAGATATTATATATTTCACTGGTTATATATGTCACTTGCAACGCAAGAATCACAGGTGTAGACGAACATGGTGGTAGGTATTATGCAGCATGCAATCACTACAACAAGAAACTTAAACATTATATCACTTCTTTCTTCTGTGAAACATGCAACACAAACAAACTTATTCCTTCTCCGAGGTATTTTATTCGTACACATTATTTTCATTTATTGTTCTACACATCAATTTTGACAAACATATACTTCTCCATAAATAGGTAAAAAATTCAAATCTCAGTCAATGACCAAACAGCTACCACCACATTCGTACTCTTTAACAAAGAAGCTGAACATTTAATCAATGTCCAATGCTCTGAGCTTGCAAATATTAATCATGACGTTTTCGTACGTTGTTCATAATAATTTTACTATTTTATCACTACATTCATTTTACCCATTACTTTTTCAAAAATAATATATTTACTATTTTCCACAGGTACCAAAAGATCCACTTCCACTAGAAATCACAAGGATCATCGGCACCTCTCACAAATTCCGCCTAAAGCTCAATAACTACAACTTAATACGTGGCTATGAAAACTTCACTATGTCAACCATTTTTAAAGATTCTTCAGACGAAAATACTTCAATGACTAACCACAACATTCAAAAGGTATTTTTTAGATACTCACTAATAATTTTATATTATAATTTTTTTATTACTCTAATCATATCTCATTTACATAATAGGAAACAAATCCAGTATCAACAACACAAGAATCAATCATTATCACAGACAATGACAGTTTCTCTCATGAAAATGATGTAGAAAGCGAAGTTAACCCAAAAAGGAAGCTTCCTTCAAGGTATTTTAAATTTCCATTTAAATTATATTCACATTTATTATACAATACTTTCAATATGTTTTTTTAACATATATTTTAATTTCTTTATAGGAACATGGACGCAAGGGAAAAAAGGATGATTTAACTTCATTTTCAAGATCTCATTCTTCACCAGCTTATTAAAACTTATTCTACTTCATCTAATTTCTATTTTCTTTCCTATCACAATGTAAAACATTGGCTATCTTTCTATACATTTCGACTTGGAGTTTAACGATCATTAATATTCATCAATTTCACTGCATTTAAGTTCTTTTATTTCTAATTATAATTTCATACTTCAATGCCTTTATTCTGCATTAATTTATGTTCCAACCGCGCATCGCGCGTGTTTCAACAGGTACCCACCATATTAAACTTTGTACCTTTCTATTTTTATCCATGACCGTATTATTTTTTATTAATTGTTTCTTCGTTTTGAAACGGGTCTCCTTATGTTTAACTTTTCTCCTGGATGTCATTAGAAACCTCATATGAGCTCGCATTTGTTAAGTTTTAAATAGCTTCCTTTATTATGCTTTCAATACCTTATGCACCGCGCATCACGCATGTTTCCACCTAGTTTAGTATATTTTTAGTTTTTTATATTTAGGTCAGGTGCATTGGAGAAATCTAAAAAAATTTCATTGGTTTCAATGGACAAGTTTTGAGACAATAGGCTTCACGAAATGGGATGGGTAATAATTGGGATTTATTCCCAGCAATAACATGCACAACCCGTTGTTTAATCCACATGACGTGGAATCTTTTAATTTGCAATTTTACGGTTCCGTGTTTTACTACATACTATTGACAAAATAATGAGAGATGTGTATATAAATCAATTGAGGATTTTTTTTACTATATACATATTTTTTTTTATTGACATGGGTAATTCTGATACAAAATAAAATATATAGGTTTAATTCATTCTTATGTAGACTTGATGATGTAATGATCACTACTAATTTATTACGTAAATTGTTAAGAGATGTTGCATGTGCATTTCATTAATGTTAAAAGGGGCCCATGGTTTTGCACCATATTGTTCTTGGCATTTCACACATTATTATTTTATACATTATGCAACTTTGTTTTGCATTTAAAATGTAAAATTATTAGTTATTTCATAAAACAAACAATTATTTAACTATTATTTTTATTCCTGCGCATCGCAAAGGTTGCATGCTACTTATACCTCCAATACGATAGTATTAGAGGTATTAATGAGTAAATTATTAAAGAGTATACCCTACCTTATCTTCCTGCCCCTCTCTCCCTCCAAGATGACCGATCTTTTCGCTCATTTTATAACTAACATTTATTTACCCTTCTCATCCATTTTACTCCCCCTCTCTCTCACACTATCTACGTTATCTCCACCGAGGTGTGTTTCTCTCTCTGTCTCTCTTACAGGTTTTGGGTTTTATTCAGTTTTTAATTTGCGTTTTTTATGGAAAAGTCATTTTCTTTTCATTTATATCACTTGCTAGACAAAAAAAATGTATATGTAAGCTGAACCAGAAAATTGAGGCCAATGGAGCCGAAAATAACTTCTTACGTGTGAAAGCAAAGCATCCATGGTTCGAACTCCACTACGAGTACCTATGGTTTTTTATTTATTTCTTACCATTGTTTTTATTTTTGACATTTTTAACGTATTAAATTTATTTGTATACTGATTCTTAAAGTCGTTTTATTGTGGAAGAGATTAAAAAGGAAAAATGAGGCTATTAAAGGACTGAGTGAGTTCTTTTATTAAATTGAAAATTTTATAACTTACTAAAACAACTTTACAATCAAATTTATAATTTCAGTAGCAATATATAATTTGTAAATGAGTTTTTTTTTTCAAATTATATCTTATCGCTTAGAGTTATTTGGGTATTATTCCATTTATAGTCTTATTTGTATTATTATCTATGTAAAAAAATATATTTACTATTTCTTAGATTAACATTTTAAAAATCATCATCAATTCTTTCATAACAAAATATTTTGTTTTATCTTTAGAATCATGTACACTAAATTAAATAGTTTTTCAAAAAGGTGTGTTTCCAAAGTTTTTTAATTTCAAATGAATGAAATATATCAAAATCTCTAATGTGACTTTTGTTGTTGTAGGTAATTTTTTTAGTTTTTGAAATATAGAATGCCTCAAAAGCTTTCGCAAGATATGGAAAAATGTATAAAAAAATAATATATTTTAACGTGATTACCAAACACCCTTTTGAAAATAATAATTTCGCATCCAGTGTGGTCACATTGGTTTTTATTTTAAGATAATTAATTTCCAAAACAAATATCCTAAAGTATATTTCTAATTTTGTTTTATGTTTTTTGGATGAGTAATGTTGTTACATGTTGTTTTCTATAGATTGAAGAGATGATAAGTGAGAGGTTGCAACATCCAAGGCCTCATTTGATTAGACTCACACTATGGGTTCTCTCAACATTGATAGGAACTTTTGTGGTATATGGGAGAGCAAGTTTGTCAACCCATTTTCCTTACTTTCAAAGGTTCTCTAAAATTTCACCCAAGAAAATATATTTAGATAATGAAATTTTAAAGTGAAAACTCTAAAATATTTTTGTTTAAGGAATTGATTTTGTTTCATCAACTGCTTGAAATAAGAATTAAATGGTTGATTTAGTCAAAATTAAGATAGCATAGATATTTTTGTATAAAATTAGTTGATTCATTACGATCGCCTCCTATACATGATACTTATTTTATAAAATAAAATAAACTATTTTTTACAATTTAAAATGGAATAAAATAATTAAATATACTATATATCGTATATATTAATAGAAAGGAAATAAACTTTCAAATAATCCATTAAACGAAAGTAAGGATGTTGACTTTAAAATTGATAATAGAATCTGAGCCCAACGAATTAACGTTGTTTCCTTAAGACGATTTTTCTCCCTTAATAGGTGATCAAGATTGTAAGTAATCGTTTCCCATGATAATACGGATTTTTTATCCTTGACGGTAGTAGAACATCAAACTCTCAAGGCTCCAACGAGCTCAACAAATGTTTGTACTTTGAACACAAAATTCTACTTCGAATAGGAAAAGACTTAAAAATACCGAATGTAAGAGGGAGAGAAGATGATTAGGAAATTTTTTATGTGTTTTAGAATGAAGGAGTGGTATTCTATTTATAATAAAGTAGACACTCTTTCATGAAAATACATACCCTTTCACGAATAGTCATGTCCTTTACGAATGGACACAACCACGCATGAACAACCACCATTTTTCACTAACAGTTGTGTCCTTTTTTGAATGATCACAACCATTCACTGATGGACACAACCTTTCACGAACCATTGTGTCTACAAAATTAATTTAATAACAATTTTCATTCAATTAAAATTATTATTAAAGTATAATAATTTCCAACAATCCTCAACATTAATAAAAGAATTGGCTTTGTATGCCATTCAATAAAGGAAACATATTCATACTCGATTACAGTAGAAGAAAACTGCATAGATATAAGTAGCCAGAGAATTTGAACTTTCACTAGTGAGTATATTTCACATTTTTTTGGTTAATCAGTGGGAAAGATGCCTTGAACAATCATCCATTTTTGTAAACCTAGACAACAGAAGTCACATCCTTCTCTTTGAATATTATTGGTTCTCACGTTTTTGTTCATTTTGGCCTGAAACATCACCTAGTTCATGAGTGTTTTGGAGAATTTTGCCTTCTAAAATTCTCATATAGGCAGCCCCTTCTCAATCACATAAGTGACTTATATGAAGAGTGTCCTAAAAAACCCTAGTTGAACATACCAAGATATAAAAGTCATTAAGAGTATCAATTATCCTAAATCTCATGGTTGTTGTGCACTGCCTCATTATAGGAAATATATATATATATATATATATATATATATATATATATATATATATATATATATATATATATATATATATATATATATGTGTGTGTGTGTGTGTGTGTGTGTGTGTGTGTGTCAGCAGTGCGTACTGAGTCATACATAGTTCAATTGTCCCTTTGAACCTAGATTTTGGGATCTCCAATTAACTAGGTTAGGTTTCTTCTATGGTGACTAATCTTTTATCCTATTCCCTTCGATGATCTTTCTACTATCTCTCTAGTTAAGCCTTTAGTAAGAGGATCCACAATGTTATCTCTTGACTTAATATAGACAATGGAGATAATTCCACTAGAGAGTAGTTGCCTAACGATATTGTGTCTACAACGAATATGTCTAGATTTATCGCTATACATGGTATTATGTGCCCTTCTAATTACTGATTGACTATCACAATGTATAAATATAGCAGGCATATGCTTAACCTAGTTTATAATACCCTCTGAGAAGTTTCTTTGCCATTTGGCTTATTTTGCAACTTTATCCAAACCAATGAATTCAGATTCCATAGTAGATCTGGCAATAAATGTTTATTTTGAGGATTTTCAAGATACAACTGCACTACCAAGAGTAAAAATATATCCACTAGTGGATTTAGAGTCCTTCGAATCAGATATCAAATTAGCATCAGTGTACTCGTCAAGTACAGCAGGATATTTAGTGTGGTGCAGTCTAAAGTTTTTTATATATTTTAAATACCCTAAAACCCAAACAATGGCTTTCCACTCATTACTACTTGAATTACTCGCATAACGACTTAGTCTACTTACGGAGTAAGCTATATCTGATATAGTACAGTTCTTGGCATACATGAGACTTACTATTATACAAGAATACTCTAGCTGTAATATACTTTCACCATTGTTTATGGTGTGGTGTATGTTAGCATCAACCGGTGTTTTAAATGGTATAATAATATACTTTTTGAATTTATCAAGTATTTTCTCAATGTAATGTGTTTGAGTTAATATTAAACCGTCCGTTATTTTAGGAATTTTGATTTCTAAAATAATATCAGCAACACCCATGTTTACATTGAACTTATTAGTTAACATTCTTTTGGTAGCTATGATTATTTTATCATTGCTACCAATTATAAGCATATCATCAACTTATAAACACATTATAATGTTCCCATTTTTAGTTCTCTTAACATATACACATTTGTCACACTCATTGATCTAGAATTCGCTTGACATCATGACATTGTCAACCATAGCATGCCATTGTTTGAAAGCTTGCTTTAACCCATAAAGACATTTGACCAATCGACAAATATTTTTCTCTTATCTAAAAGTAATAAATCTTTCGGGTTGTTCTATATACATATCTCTTCATCTAATTCACCATTTATGAATGTTGTTTTTACTTCCATTTGATTTATTTTAAGTCCATTTAATGTTTTTATTGCGATTAACATTTGTATGGATGTCATTATTGTAACTCGTAAATTAGTATCGAAGTAATCTAGTCCTTCTCTTTTCTTGTAACCTTTTGCTACAAGCCTTACTTTATAGTTTTTTTTCAATTGAACCATCTGCTTTCATCTTCCATTTGAAGATCCACTTGTAGCCTGATGGCTTGTTACCGAGTAAAATATCCACTAGTTCCTATTTATGATTTTGCAGTATGGATTCAATTTCTCTATGAACAATTTCTTTCTAATAAGAGGCATTGTGAGAGGACATTGCTTCCTCAAATGATTGTGGCTCATTTTCTACGGTATATGTCAGAAAATTTGGGCCAAATGATGTTGACCGCCTTGACCTTTTGCTATGCCTAGGTTTATTCTCATTTATAGAATTATTATTTATAATCTCTTGATTGCTACTTGTAGCGTCATGAGTTCTTTTTGTGAATTCGATTAACTTTGCATGTTACAATGAAAAATATTTTTAAAATATATGGCATCCCTAAATTCAATAATCGTATTGACATGCATGTATGGAATATCAGATTTATGGACAAGAAATCGATATAAACTACCATTGATTACATAACCAATGAATATGCAATCAATGGTCTTTGGTCCTATCTTAACCTTTTTAGATTTAGGTACTGCTACCTTTACCAAATACCCCCACACTTTTAAATATTTATAGTTAGGTCGATGACCTTTCCATACTTCATAAGATATATTGTTGATTTTCTTATGAGACGTTTTGTTGAGAATATAGTTAGTAAAAAGAAATGTGTCCCACACATTTTCAAACATATATTTGAAATTATTAAAAATTGCTACATTTATTCTCAACCTCCTAAGGCGTTGTTTTTCCTTTACAGTTCAATAACTTTGATATATAAAATCATGTGATACTAAATTAGTATTTACTTAGACCAACATATATATCTCCATTTCGAAAGTAAACAATTCTTTTATTCTAAAGAAAATTTAATTACAATAATTTTCTCTACTTTATTAATTTCGACATTTAGTGGAACATTCCTTATCATTCAAGGCCTACAAACGACCTTGTGACAAATCTTAGCATTAAACTCAAGTTATGTCACACGTATTGTATATGACTTAAAATCATTTTAACATATATTATGGTTATGGACTTTAAAAAGATCATAATATAAATTATGTAATTTGGTTACTTGCCCTTCTTTGAGTTCACCAGTTGTGGGGTTTTGAGATTACACCTAAGTCTCCAATGAGACCATAATTTGACTCTACCTTCTTTAAAGAAGTCGTAAAATCAATTGGTTCTAAATCCGTTGATCATTTCTATGGATTCATGATTTAACAATATACCATCTTCAAAGCAGTCATTAAATCGCTCAATGTTGAATTTTGAATCATAAATCCATTAAATAGATTTGTAATTATGCCACACTAATTTTTCTCCATTAAAGGGCACGTTCGATAATCACCTAGATAAACACATTACTTGCAAGTATAAAATTCTTCCAAAATGAATTTATACATTATGAAAAGGTAAACAATTTCATATATTTTGCAATTTTCATCGCATTTTATGATGTTCAAATCACATATATCGGAGTGAATTAAATCTAAAGGTTTGGTACTTCTTTCGAAAGAATGAAAGGGTGTTCTGGTCAGTTTTAATTCTACACGTGCTTCATATTTATGATTAGGATCCCATTCACATTTAGGCAACAAATTTAATGTACCTCGCACTATTTTCTTCCCTTCTTCTGACAAACAAATCCCACAAACCTGCTTTCCTATTTCGTTCTCCAAACCCTCTACCTTCTCCTTGCCCTTTCACTGAAGATCTTTCCTTTGCTGATCCGGTGCTTCTTCTTCTACTTCTTCTTGTAATCTCTTTGACGAAGATGAGCTTCTTAAACTAGTGGTCAAACTTGTGCAAAATTTATTGGCCTCTCTCACCTGCTCTCTCTCTTCCTCAGAGATAGTGTACTCATTACTAGATGATCCAGAACTCATGAAATCTGAGTCAGAACATGACATAAATCCCCTCCTCCTCCTTGCACTCCTCCTCCACCTCCCCATCCAGAATGCTTCATATTCTTTTCTTCCACCACTAGGTTCTTGCCATCAAACTCCCCATCATTACTTTTTTTCTCACTAAACTACGTCTTTTTCATTATTTATTCCTCATAGGCTTTTTCAGAACCTTAGAGTTATTATTCCTCTTCCTTTTCCTCTTTCTCTTTGGCGCTTTAGCAACACATTTACCCCGCAACTGAGGCCCTGCTTAAGTTTTTTTCTTCATCACCGCCATCTCGTCTTCATCGTCTCCATAATCAATCTTATCCAACGTAAATTCCTCATCATATTCATCATCATAAACCTTCTCATTGTCGTCGTTATCGTCATCATAATAAACCTCATCATCGTCGTCTTTTTCTTCTTGTTTATGCAAAACCCTCTTCTTTCTCTGCGAGTTCTTTGTTCCATTTGCCTTTTCAATCAGAAAACTCTTTTGAGCTTTTGATCTACCAATCTTCTTCACCTTCAATTTCTCATCGTCTTCAAATTCACTAAAACTCTCTTCGAATTCATCCCCATCTAAAGAACAATACTTATTAAATTCTTCATCTCCCCCAACGTCATAATCCTCATCGGACTCGTTTGACTCCTTCTTTCTTGATGGAATCCTTCTCCTTGTATTGCACTTCAGTTCAACCTTGCATCCCCTCCCCATCTAGCATGAGGAACAAGTTCTTGAGCTCATCCCTATATGTGATGCCATCAATCTTCAACCAACACTTTTTGGTTTACCTGGTTTAACAATTTTAGATCAGTGCACTAGCTTTCCAGCAGCAGGTTAAGGCCTACATGTATTGTAGGCCTTGCAAATTAAGATAATGCTAACCCCACATGAGCTCATAAATCAATGGTAAGTGCACCCATCTCATAAGTGAGACGTTGATGATCTGAAACTCGATGCGAGGAGTTTTACAATGTAATTTAGAAAAAGAATTTTATTCTTTCCTTAACTTCCTCTGGAGTAAGATTCTCCAAAGCTATAACTGCGAGACTGTTTGACAAGCCTAAAGTGAAAGCAATTTTTCATAAGGTGACACGAAGACGACAGGAAAATATAGGTACAATAATTTAGGTTATAACTATGAATAAATTATACAAAGGAAGAGACTGAGACCATCCCTTTTTGGAAAGGAAAATAAAAGATAATGATGAGATATGTAGCAAGTCATACCACTATACGATAGACAATAATAATTATAGTAGGTTAGTATTTTTTGTTTTCATGCGGCTGGTGCCTAGTACAAAATCAAAGATTAAGGCATATTCAAAACTAATCTCATCCAGTTCTTGATTTCTTTTCGCGAGATTTCTCCTACTCTAAGATCGGACACATCATACATTTTGTATCTCATTTGAAAAGATGAAGCTCGACTTGAGAATGAAATATATTACTCTGAAAAATAAATGTAATCATAAAACTATGAAAAAATGTAAGTTTTAGAACATACAGATCTGGTAAAAACAACTGCATCAATGAGCGCATCACATTTAAACAATAAAATTCAGAGATTAGGAATATGAGAAGATATATACAAAAATAAAAAATAGAGTATATATATGAGCAGAAAATATGGATCAATTTGTATAAAAAAGAGAGTTGTATCAATATACCAGAACTAAAAAATTTTAAAATAACGAAATATGTTTGAGAGCACTCATATATTTCAATTGCGTGTGCATTAATGTGTGTGTGTGTGAGGAGAAGAGAACGAAAAAAAAATGTCATGACCAAAACACCAGATGACACTATCAAAACACCTGAAATGACAAGATCAAAACAGAAGATGACATAATAAAATTATCATCCTCTGATTTTCACTATACTTCATCTTCATACCATCATATTAGGGGAACCTTAAAATCCAGTCGATAAAAAGAAATATTACCCTCTTAGCCTTAGCTGCCTCACTTGTCTCAGTTCCTTCCACTACCCTGATATCTTTTTGAATTAAGTTACTCTCTTTTCACTTAGGCAGTAAAAAAGATATAGGTAAAACATGGCTTATTATTTAAGGAAATAAAAAACATGCAAAGTATTCTTCATCTTCATCACATTTAATTGGGAAAAAATTAATAAATCTGAAACTAACAGAAAACATTGTTAAGTTTCAAGATGTTATGGTGTTTATATAGTATTCAACATATTAATAAAATTTTAAAATGAACAATATTCCAATTTCATAGGGACCAACATTGGTGAAGTTTAAGGAGCAACATATTAAAAATTACCTCGATTATTGTAGCCGCCATTTCTTTTTTCTAAAGTTAAATCTTCATCAATGCCTCATCTGATTCAACAATAACTCTTAGTTCTCTTCCCTGCATCAAGTACCATCTCAATTCACGAGTCCAAAAATAAAAATAAAAATATGAATAAATGATTTCAAGAGGCACATAGTGTGATTTCAACTTTCATAAAATGTACATGTCATGATGTAACTTGATTTCAAGACCGAAGATTGTGCCAAATACAATATAATAAATCAGTTATGACTAGTTCAGCAGGAGATTTTTTTTTGTCTATTTACCTTACTGGAATCTCTATCTGTGGGAGTAGTTTGTTCATGTTTTACTGAGTTCCATGTTCCTATTTATATCTTTGGAATTATTGTTGCTTGACGAACCTTAGGGTGAACTGCTAGACTAGAATAACAAAAAATATCATCAGTCTTGCAAAGCTAGAGTAAACAATTCATAAAATAAGAAATGAAAAACCAATTAGAAGCCTGGCCATATAATAATCTAAGCTTGGGAATAAATGTCAATAAAAAGCATAAGCAATTATGATTAAAGGTCATAACTCAAAGTAATAAAAAAATTAAAAAGTAAGGCCCATAAATAATTCAGTGGCCACAGTTTTTTCATGACTTTCTATCTTTCTCTTCTCTATCATTCTTTAATTGCTAATGACATTTTTAGCATAGTCTTACAGTACACACTGCCTAGTGCTACTTCTTTTGTTCCTTTGTTTTCTTGCATAATATTGCTCTGGATAGAATTCAAGATCATTCCAAACCTGATTAACGAGGTTTCTACTATCCCAATTTTGTGTTCAATTTCTTTACCAATATGACCTTCTCATTCAATTGAAAAATTGTAATATAATAAAATTCCTCAAACTGCTTCCTCAAACATACCAAATTGTCTAGAGTGTTCCTTAACTGTACTGTTCCTTAAGTTGTTGATCAATTTTGAAGTACTTTCTCAAACATACCAAATTATTCCTTAACTGCTTACCAAACTGTTCCTTAACTAACACACTAGACCGGTCTACTTGCACACAGCCAACTGCTTGGCCCATTCTTCAAATCTACAAGCATAATTAAATTCAATTACAAATAAACAAGATACTTTTAAACTATACAAATGTAAAGAAATATCATAACTTTGTCCTAAATATTATTGCACCAGACTCCCATTTTCTTCTTCTAGTTCATTTGGCATAGGTGTCTTTTCTATCACTACATGTTATTACTAATCTTATGTATAACTTGATTTTTATGCAATTTAATCTAGACTCTAAATTCTGAACAGTGGACTGAGGATTGTGAAAGGCCATACAGTTATGTTAAAATAACAAATACAAACATAAAAATCATGGTTCAATATAATCCCTCTGTCCCAAATAGGAGTTGGACTAAGGGAGTATCTCTCTACTGATCTGTAATTTGTTAAGTCGGTAGAAATCCTAGAAAGCTACTTAGATTCCTGTTATTTTCATTATTCCAAGAATAGAATTTCTATGTGTTTTGTTTGTTTGTCATGTGCATTAATTCAAACCAATAAATTATATTGTTTTCTAGTGCTTTCAATGTTCTCCTGAATCTCCAAATATAGTGAGAAAAGGGAAAATGTAAAATATGACACATTTTTTAAAATCATTCAAAATTATTTTGTTATATTTCAATGGGGAATATTTTAGAAACAATAAATAGTTTAAATATTTCAACACAAAATAAACAAAAAGAAAAACATAAACTAACAAGATCAAATAAGTAATATGATTTCATTTTCACTACCCCAATAAAGAATTTAAAGCTCTTCCTGAAAAAGCAATGGATTAGTCACACATAGTTTCATCGTGAACATGTCAACTGAATCAAGACCAAATGCCTCCTTCACATCTAGACGGAGGCATTTAGCGTCTATCACCTTCTCTGATGAAATTTTCACCAATTTTGAAGTTATAGAAAACAAGAAACAATCTGTACAGTTCCTAAATGGCCAAAGATGAGATATAGACTAATGAACTAAGATTCCTGCATATGATCAGAAATAAAAATTAGCATAATGAATTTATTGTACGAGTTTTCATTTTAGAGGCACACAACATATTTTCTACTAAGCATCATCCAGTTGTATTTTTCAAGCTAAAAATTATCACATTTTATTTATTCCTCATACGAGATGATACAAATATAACTAAATCCATTTTACAATAATTCTTAATCACCCATGTCAAAGGTGGTGTCATTAGAAATTTTGCAACGCACAGATGCATCCTCCCAACACTTCCTATCTCATACAAAAGTTCTTATTCATATACGCAGGTGTCACCACCAACCAATGTTCCTCTCTTACAATATCAAAAGAAATAATTAATTTGTCGAAACAACAGGGTAGATCGAGGCTTCAATTCACAAGCCAATGCAAAGCACCACTAGCATGCCTAAAAAATTCCATATTAAAAGAAATCCCCATCGTAAACCACGAACTTAATTTCATAAAGTAAACCTTAACTTCATAATCAAATGAACCATTATCTACATCAGATAACTGTACCAACCTCACTACTTTGTAGTCATTCGCCAACTGATCAATACATAGACATATATCCATATGTTTACATTTAACTCAACACCTACGTTTAATTGTTGACGTATGGCACTCTCAATATTTGAAACATGATATTAACTCTAATTTGGAAATATTCCTACATTAAGAAAGTATAACGATGTAAGTGGTTGTAACTCATATGTGGTGATGAATAATTATTTCAAGTTTCGAAAAATCCAAAAATATGTATTAATTTTCATGCATGTTACAAACACACACGCATATATACTTGCATGCTCCAGTGAACACATTAACCTAAACTCGAGTGGTGTTGAAGTAATCATATCAAAATAATAAATTATCCGAACATAGTCCGTATAATTACAATTCGTAACGTCAAAAATTATTGTCCATTCCCTGGTGACTAAAATTGGGTCAATCCTCATTTAGATTGAATGTCTTAGTACCGTTCCGCGAAAAGATAATCCCTTGTATTTTTACTTAGTACAAAAAAAAACGAAAATAAGAGAGAATATTTATAAATGTTGCAATTGCAAAGGATTAGACCTGGCAATGTCCAATTGACTTTTCTTTCCCATTATAAGGTCAAATACCATGAATGATAAAGTTTAATGATATTCTTATTTTTCATAGAAGGAGAAAATTGTAGTGGGAAGCAGGACATTGTTGTATAGACCAAAAATCTTGACACGTATATCGTGTTTGCACTTCGTTCCCCAAAAATGATGAGAATGCTTTATAGAACAATTTCATGTTAACTACTACAAACTGCATTCCACTTTGTGAAACAAATCCAAACTATCATCAAACTTTATCATTCATGGTCATTGGCCTTGTGATGGGAAATGAAAATCAATACAAATGCATTTGCAAGTATTCTCACTTATTTTAATTTGTCTTTTTTTCTTGAAGCGGGTGAAAATCCAAGGGATTGTCATTTTGTGGAACAGTACTAAAACATTCCATTTAAATAAAGATTAGACCCATATTAGTTAAAATGGTATTGAACATTAAATTTATGCACTACGAATGGTACAAACACTAAGTATGCTTGGAAAGTTTATTGGCTTGATATGATTACTTCTCAATATCATTTATGTCCTAACACGTCTTCAATAAACTGTGCACACTCGAGTTATTGGGTGTTTGTATGTCTGTAACATGCACGCAAATTAAAACATACTTTTAGATTTTTTAGAGTTTAAAAAATCATATATCCGCACTTAATATTTATAGTCACTTCCATTGTTGTACTTATACTGGATACGAATATCCTCCAATGAAAGTTACTACCATGTTTCAGATATTCAAAGTGTCATAAGTCAACAAATAAATGTCAATGTTGAGTTAAACCACAAACTCAATCCCACTGCACATGTACTTCACATGGAGATCTGTCTATGTACTAATATCTGGCCAAATTAATTAGACGATTGTAATTGAAATTCGATAATCACTGCCCAAAAAATTTGAAAAGATTGTTTGAAACTGTATTATTATATTCATTTGAATAAGCACAAATTCAGGATTTTTGTGATTGTTTTAACCAAAAAACATCAATATGCTTCCCCCAGCCCACCCAAAATGAGAATTTCAATAGTAGTTAAATAATAATAAAATTTCTAGCCAAAATTTCATTAACTTGAGAATTTTGAATTTGAATCA
This sequence comes from Sambucus nigra, assembly GCA_949130495.1. Taxonomy (NCBI): domain Eukaryota; kingdom Viridiplantae; phylum Streptophyta; class Magnoliopsida; order Dipsacales; family Adoxaceae; genus Sambucus; species Sambucus nigra. The sequence continues at coordinate 24,477,748 of OX422218.1, read as the reverse complement.
ACACAAAATATATAGAAAATATACGAAAACTTAATCAAATATGATTTTAGGTAGTGAAATCAAACAAAAAAATTAAATCTATTGAAAATGACAACTTTTAAACACAATAGATGATGACATATGGAAAAGACGATGCAACACAACAGGTGTAAATCTATTGAAAGCTTGATAAAACTTTTAAACATAATCAGTTACAATGTGAGAGAAAACTAAAGTCCCGCGTACGAAAACGAGAACCCAAGCAGCGTAAAAAATCACAATCAGTCACAAACAGAGTATGAATCGTAATAAACCACAGTCGTAAGAAACGGAGTAGAAAACGAGTAATAAACCATAATCGTAAGAAACAGAGTAGGAAAACCACAATCGTAATAAACTTGATGTGAAAAATTAGGGGGGGACAGAGTAGGAAAACCACAATCATACCTGCAGCGTGAGAGCATGGAGGAGAGAGTGCGAGCGAGAGATCACGAGGGAGAGGAGAGCGGAGAGGATAACCGTGAGGGAGAGGAGAGAGGAACGGAAAGGAGAACGTGAAGGAGAGGGAGGAGGTCAGCTGCATTTGGGAGGGAGCGGTAAATTTTATTAAGCGAAAAAATAATTAGGAGAAAACTCTGCTTCCAAATTTTGGAGGAGAAAAAAAAAGTTCATAATATGTACACTTATATTAGAAATTCTTTAAAAAGGTCATAATATCTATAATCAAATATGATTTTTATATTTAAAGTGTCATAAAAAATAATACTAATATGTATAAAATGATATTTTATATTAGTAGTGCCACATTAATAATATCATTAACATTTAAATGACATTTTTGTAATAAATGTCTTTAAATTTACTTTTCGAGCATCATAAAAAGGTGTTTTTCTTGTAGTGTTTTTCCTCTTTTAGTCCAGAATCATTCCTCTGCCATTAAGAAAACCTTAAAACCTTTCTTACCCAGAAACCAACCCAGAATTTACACAATAAGTTCTACTAATCAACACAAGTCCTAAAATCTTTACTTCCCAATTTATATCTCTAATTGCAAATAAAGGCATGAATATAAATGATTTTTCCACAACTTTTGCAATAAAAAAGATCTCAAATCTTACAATTTCTTCACAGTATAATATGAATTTATAAGCCCTATCATATAAATCCCCAAAACTTGATTCATAACATCCACAAATTTGAAAACCCAATTTGTATCAACCTAACCCAAAATCATATTTTTAACACCTACCATGATATGAATTGAAATCACTAATTTATATAAAAGTAAGTTTAACCACTTGCCTTATGATTCGTAGAGTCTGACTAATCCTTTGTTGTAGAGATTTTCTTTGTTGAAGAACACCTCCCTTGTTCCTCCTTTTTGGCTCCAAATAGTTCTCTCTTTTGTTCCTCTACATTCTTAGATTTCTCTCAATTGTGTTATGGCTTCCCACAACTCCTAAACTCGGGTTTTTATCTCCCAAATCCTTTTTAGCCATACGGGTGTAATTAAAATGGCCCAAATACTCCTGTGGGGCCTTGGTTATGCTAAAAAATACCCCGTAACCCATTTACCACCCTAGGGTACATTTTTTATACTTTCTCGGCCCCTTCAAACTCAACTGCGTACACAGAATTGACATTCGATTTAATTTATTATAAGTTCCTATCTCACACCCAAGTTAGTCAATATCCGACTCCCGACTAAGATAAACAGATACTACGTCACTAATACACGTTATGACGTAAATAAATTATTACTATTCACTTAATAATTATATTTCATAAATATTAGCCATTTACTCCCCGATTAATATTACCATAATTAATTCAATTAAATTACGCCACGTGATCGAGGGCGAAAAGTAGCGCGTGTCAAACGCTGATCGTTGTTTTCAGTTCACGCCCTCAATACAAAAACCTAAATTATGACTACACTTGTGGGGCAAGTATAGCAGTAAGTCGGGTATCGAAAATATCCACTGAGACGAGTTGCTAGAATTTATATGATTTAATATTCCAGAAATAAAAGAGAAAAAGATAAATTACAAACTAAAAAGGAAAAAGATGCATAAAAGGGAAATGATTAATCTAGGCAAGTTTATTGAAACTAGATTAAGAAAGCGGTAAAAACTATAGGTTACGTCAAATATCCCTCACCCGAGTTAATTTGTATAAAATGGATACATCGGTCGACGAGTTATTACGAATGTGTCTCGTTTCGACGGTTAATTGACTCAAGGGTTGTCACGCCCCTAAATCCGCATAAAAGCCTAATAAGCTTTTGGCGTCAACAAATATCCTGGAAATTGGGCATTAAAGGTCATAAGCACGGGACAAACATGATATGTCCCGTCAAATCTCCTAGGAGAAATAACTAGGACAATGCACCCACAATAGATCCGTAAACACCATCACCAAAGCAAAGCAATGCGTCAACTCGAGTGAGATCAATTCAAACACAACCTAATTTAAATTACCTAGAAAGCATGTTAAAAACGTGATAAATAAATGCGATAAATTTATACTAGAAAGCGATTAAATCAAAGAATGTAAACTAATTAACAAAGCATGTAAACCTAATTATCAAAGAAAGAAAGAATGAAATACAAGGTAAATTAATGCAGAGGGTAATGAATATTAAACTTACACACCAAAAAGGGTGTCAATCCAAAGAGAAATGAAGAAGAACTAACCAAAAACCCAAACCCTAAGCTAAACTATCTTCTAAAACTATCTAAAATCGTTCATCCTGATTATTTCAACAAAATTGGTATTCATAGTAAGTGGGAAAAGAAATATTAAAGAAAAGAGAAAAGAAAATAAAAGGCAAAATATCTCCTAGAAACAGGGGATCGATCGATCGACCCCTTTGGTCGATCGATAGATGGTGAAAAAAATATTCCACTATCGAGAAGGATCGATCGATCGACCCCAAACCATCGATCGATCGATCAAGCAGGTATCAGCACACTCCATTGTTGTTTTGGGCTTCCTGGATTTTTCGTCCGCTGAAATCGTCCTAACTTCTTCGTTCTGCATCGGAATCGCGCACTGTTTATGGCCACGCGAAGCTTGCGAGGAGGTATACAACTTCTGTGAAGATGTTAGGCCAGGTGCAAAAAATATGAATTAACTAAATTGCCATTGAACGTGCGGTCGCGTTCGAAAATCGAGTGGAATGCGTCCGAACTTCACACTTAGCATCCAAATACCTATAAAAGCTCAATTAACCCCTGCAAAACATGTTAACGTAGAAATCCGAAGTTGTCTAGTTAACGAGAATGAATATAGGGAATAAGATACCCGAGGGGGCTAAAATGCGTCCATTCAAAGGATAAAATACGTAATATTTGCGTATCATCACACCCCCTAACTTACACATTGCTAGTCCCTAGCTATGAAATAGGATGCAACAAGAACTACAAGCAAACCAAAAATAGGAGAAAGTACAAAAGTATGGTATAAAAGCAAAAGTCCACTTTCGTGGGCAATTCGATTGCATTTAGCATATGCAATAAGCCATTAAACCCCTAGGTCACCCTAGTGGACGAGTGTAGTCTCGTGAGGGTTTTCAGGGATGACAACCACAAACATCACATGGTTTCTGCAAAAGAAGCCCAACCCAATATTCGACAAGCCCAACAATAACAAAAAAGATTTCATACGCATTATTAGCACATTGAATGAATTCAAACAAAAGTCCAAATCATTAACATTATGGAATGCACCTCATAGAATTGAAACCTTAAAATGTGGGAGGGATTAGAGCACATGCAAAGTGTGATTTGGCGAAAAACTTATATAAATTGGATACTAAATTAATGCAAGTATATATTCAATTCTCACGGGCATTACACTCATCAAGCGAATTCACTCAAAAATGGGAGGTAACACACAGAACATGCGGGCATAAAGAGTAAATGGAAATGGAAACTAGGCCGCACACATGTCACAAATGAAGAATGCTATATATAAATTGAAAAAATGTAATCTCAATGAAAGATACCGCACATTAAAGGAGGCGAAATGCATTTTCACAGATTATCAAAACTATTATGACTTTTAATTTACATCAACCTAAGATCACATAGGACTTTAATAGGGTTATAATGTAGGCAAGGATAGGGTACGAAATGAAGAAATGTATGTACGGATTTAATGTATTCGGAATGAAACTCGGGATAATGGGAAAATGCGGGCAATATCAAAATTTGAAAACAAGTTCCAAAACGGCATTAGATATATCATCGGGAGAGTAATCAAAGCTTATTGAACTATATACACTACAATTACAACTTTCTTTTTCTTTTTATTTTCTTCTTTTTCTCATTTTTCTTTTGTGTTCTTTTTCTTTTTGCTTTCTCTTTTTCTTCACTTTTTTCACTTTTCAATCTCTCATATGCCTAAATTACAACCGACATCACAACAACATCATTCAATCCTAAGTAACATTCCAAACAAAGGTATGGAAAGTGTATATATGGGATAAAACTCCAATTTAGAGTTGGTTATGGGAATGGAGTTATGAAACGAAAGGCTATATTTAGGCTCAAAGGGGTTAATGAGGGTAAACATATAAGGGTGAGGTCAAGGCTAATATGGGTGATATAACAAAGAATGCCTCTGATCATTTCCAAAAGTTTATGCAATTCTCGAGTCAAAACAATATATGAAAATCATGATCAAGTAACACATTTCAAGTATGAACTCAATTAATGAATGATCAATGAAAGAATAGAGAGATTACCAACGAATTCAAAGTTTTCAATGAGAAAAGAATAGTGTATACACTCACAAATGACGAAAGGTGCAAAGCTTACTCAGTGTAAGTATATACAATGCAATAAAATATTACCGAGTTATAAAAATCTTAAATCAAATCAATAAGGCAATAAAAGTGCATGTTCTCATGGGATTAACGTTTAATTCATGAAGTTATTCATAATATCAATAACGGAGACTAAAGTTCAATAACTTCTAAAATCGAGAACATGCATCATTGGGTTGTCTATTGGATCGGGCAATTATTGAAATTTATCATTGGAAACAAAGGCAAAATGCCCAATAAAGGAGAAAAAGAAAGAAAATCTTTTTGAATTTTTTGAATTTTTCTAAGAAAAGCATACTAAGAAACTAACATGTGAGCAAAAACATGGACTAAATAATGAAATGGATAGAATATCCCACACCCCCTAACTGAAAACTTGACATTGTCCTCAATGTGAATTAAGAAGCAAGTTAAAGAGAGGAAAAGAGCGATATTACCCAAAACTGGAGTGATCCCCATAAGAACAAGTCCAAAGAATCTACAAAAAAAGTTAGTACCGAGCATAGGAAAAACAAATTATAAAAAGTTAACTAATTACACTAGACTAAAATTAAAAGAAAGAAAGAATAAAAAGCTAACTATATATAACCTACTATTTTGGCCTCACACTAAATATACACTAGAAGTCTAAATAGCTGAGGGTCCATCGTGAAAATTATTTTACTTTGGAGGATAACCGGTGTACCCTCACATACAAGCATGCCTTCCGAAAAATATGGATTTCATTTTAACAACGAAAGGCATGTGTAAGGCGTAAGAATTGAACCATCGCAAATTAAAAGTATTGGAGGGACGATGGGGGGTTTGGATTGAACGGATGACAAAAATATGTGGGGACTGAGAAAATCCGAATATCCTCCCAAAAATTTTGAAATTGGAATGGGAGGCGGTGCACAGAAAGGCACGGATGCGATCATGGAAGGCGACTCGAGCAAGTATTCCTCATCGTTGAAAAGGTTTAAAAAATTAAAGTTTGAAACCGAATCGTCGGGTAGTTGAGACGGTGTGATAATAGAAGATGAAAATGGGGATGAAAGAAATTCAAACTCATGAGATGAATCATCATTGCATGAAGATTGAGTTTCAAATGAAATCATATAATTTCAATGAAATGTTCTTCTTTGAGAGCCAAAGAAGAAATCATTTAATTGCAAATAGATATTATGTCATTTTCATCCTTGCTTTCAATATCTATAACGCAATGGGCAAAGTCTAGAATGATTTGTTCCAAAGTAGGCACAAGTACATCATTTGGTTCAAAACATTCTTCGACTTCAAAGTCTCGAAAGTAAAATCGTCGTCAGACTCAAATAATAAATCCAACTCATGTTTCCACGAACGATTTTCTTCCCGATAACGATTTTCAATTTTATCATTCTCATACATTTGCAAGCCCTCACCGAATTTCATAGGTCGAGGTGCGGATGCATGAAAATGGGAACTTTGAAAATTACCATCAGACGTAAACGAAACCTCATTATTATAGGAATTTTAAAAACTATTCGAATTCGTTTCAAAACTCCTATTATAAGGCGGTACGGGCCCAAAATCATTATCAACATCATCAAAATTCCAATAACCTAAGTTTTGACTTTCATTATACTCGCCCAAAGTTATATTTGAATTTGTTATACTTTGGGATTCTAAGTATTCACCGAAAGTCATAGGTTTACGGGAATTTTGAGAATTATAACAATGATTACCGAAATAATTGAATAAGACATGCCTACCCTAAAAACGACTCAAGTGGCTAATTCAACAAAGTAGGTGCGCGCGGGAAAAATTCTAGAGTTTTTAAGTGCTCAAATGTGAAAGTCCTACAAAAAGGATAACAAATAATACATATAGAAAGAAAATACTACGAAATACTAAATCAAATAAAGTCTAAAATAAATAAGTGCCCGGCAACGCCGCCATTTTGATCGAGGGCAAAAAGTAGCGCATGTCAAATGTTGATCGTTGTTTTCTGTTCACCTCCTCAATACGAAAACCTACATTACGACCACACTTGTGGGGCGAGTATAGCGATAAGTCGGGTATCGAAAATATCCACTGAGACGAGTTGCTAGAATTTATATGATTTAATATTGCAAAAATAAAAGTGAAAAAGGTAAATTACAAACTAAAAAGGAAAAAGATGCATAAAAGGGAAATGATTAATCTAGGCAAGTGTATTAAAACTAGATTAACAAAGCGGTAAAAACTATAGGTTGCGTCGAATATCCCTCACCCGAGTTTATTTGTATAAAATCGATACGTGGGTCGATGAGTTATTATGAACGCGTCTCGTTTCGACAGTTAATTGAATCAAGGGTTGTCACGCCCCTAAATCCGCATAAAAGCCTAATAAGATTTTGGCGTCAACAAATATCCCGAAAATTGCGCACGAAAGGTTGTAAGCACGGAACATACATGATATGCCCCGCCAAAACACCTAGGCACAATAACTAGGACAACGCACCCGAAATAGACCCGTAAACACCATCACCAAAGCAAAGCAACACATCAACTCGAGTGAGTTCAATTCAAACACAACCTAATTTAAATTACCTAGAAAGCATGCTAAAAATGAGATAAATAAAGTGAGTAAATAAACACGGTAAATTTATACTAGAAAGCGAGTAAATCAAAGCATGTAAACTAATTAACAAAGCATGTAAACCTAATTATCAAAGCAAGAAAGAATGAAATACAAGTTAAATTAATCGAGAGAGTATTGAATAGTCAACTTACATACCAAAAAGGGTGTCAATCCAAAGAGAAATGAAGAAGAACTAACCAAAAACCCAAACCCTAAGATAAACTATCTTCTAAAACTATCTAAAATCGTTCATCCTGATTATTACAATAAAATTAGTATTTATAGTAAGTGGGTAAAGAAATAGAAAAGAAAAGAGAAAATAAAATAAAATAAAAGACAAAATATCTCCTGGAAACAGGGGATCGATCGATCGACCCCTTTGGTCGATCGATCGATGGTGAACAAAATATCCCACTGTCTAGAAGGATTGATTGATCGACCCCAAACCGTCGATCGATCGATCAAGCAGGTATCAATACACTGCATTGCTGTTTTGGGTTGCTTGGATTTCCCGTCCACTGAAATCACCATAACTTCTTCGTTCTATATTGGAATCGCGCACCGTTCACGGCCACACAAAGCTTACGAGGAGGGCTACAACTTCCATGAAGAAGTTGGGCTAGGTGCGCAAAATTTTAATTGACTAAATTTCCCTTGAACGTGTGATCGCGTACGAAAATCAAGCGAAATGCGTCTGAACTTCACACTTAGCATCCAAATACCTAAAAAAGATCAATTAACCCCTGCAAAACATGTTAACGTAAAAATCCAAGGTTGTCTTGTTAACAAGCATAAATATAGGCAATAAGATACCCAAGGGGGCTAAAATGCGTCCATTCGGAGGATGAAATACGCAATATTTGCGTAGCGTCACACCCCCTAACTTACACATTGCTAGTCCCGAGCAATGAAATAGGATGAAACAAAAACTACAAACAAACCAAAAACAAGAGATAGTACAAAAGTATGGTATAAAAGCAAAAGGCCACTTTTGCGAGCGATTCAATTGCATTTAGCATATGCAATAAGCCGTTAAACCCCTAGGTCACCCTAGTGGACGAGTGTAGTCTCATGAGGGTTTTCAGGGATGACACCCCCAAACATCACATGGTTTCCTCAAAATAAGCCCAACCCAACATGCGACAAGCCCAATAATAACAAAAAAGATTTCATACGCATTATTATCGCATTGAATGAATTCAAACAAAAGTCTAAATCATTAACATTATAGAATGCACCTCATAGAATTAAAACCTTAAAATGTGGGAGGGGAGCAAGCACATGCAAAGTGTGATTTGGCGAAAAACTTATATAAAACGGATACTAAATTAACGCAAGCATATATTCAATTCTCACAAACATTACACTCATCAAGCGAATTCACTCGAAATAGGGAGGTAACACACGGAACATGCGGGCATAAAGAGTAAATGGAAATGGAAACTAGGCTGCACACATGTCACAAATGAAGAACACTAAATATAAACTCAAAAACTGTAATTTCAATGAAAGATAATGCTCATTAAAGGAGGCAAAATGCATTTTCACAGATTATCAAAACTATTATGACTTTTAAATTAAATCAACCTAAGATTACATAGGACTTTAATAGGGTTATAATGTAGGTTAGGCTAGGTTACGAAATGAAGGAATGTATGTACGGATTCAATGTGTTCGAAATGAAAACTCGGGATAATGGGAAATTGCAGGCAATATCAAAATTGGAAAAGAAGTTCCAAAACGGCATTAGATATATCATCGGGAGAGTAATCAAAGCTTATTGAACTATATACACTACATTTACAACTTTCTCTTTCTTTTCTTTTTTTTCTCATTTTTTCTTTTATTTTCTTTTGCTTTTTGCTTTCTCTTTTTCTTAACTTTTTTCCCTTTTTTTTCTTTACTTTTCAAACTCTCATATGCCTACATTGCAACCGACATCATAACAACATCATTCAATCCCAAGTAACATTCCAAACAAAGGTATTGGAGGTTTATATATGGTCTAAAACTCCAATTTAGAGTTGGTTATGGGAATGGGGTTATGAAACGAAAGGCTATATTTAGGCTCAAAGGGGTTAACGAGGGTTAACATATAAGGGTGAGGTCAAGGCTAATATGGGTGATATAACAAAGAGTGCCTATGATCATTTCCAAAAGTTTACGCAATTCTCGAGTAAAAACAATATATCGAAATCATGATCAAGTAACACATTTCAAGTATGAACTCAATTAATGAACGATCAAATGAAAGAATAGAGAGATTACCAACGAATTCAATGTTTTGAATGAGAAAAGAATATTGTATACACTCACAAATGATGAAAGGTACAAAGCTTACTCGATGCAAGTATATACAATGAAACAAAAGATTACCGAGTTATAAAAATCTTAAACCAAATCAATACGGCAATAAAAGTGCATGTACTCATGGGATTAAAGTTTAATTCATGAAGTTATTCATAATATCAATAATGGAGACTAAATTCTAATAACGTCTAAAATCGAGAACATGAATCATTGGGTTGTCTATTGGATCGAGCAATTATTGAAATTTATCATCGGAAACAAAGGCAAAATGCCCAATAAAGGAGTAAAAGAAAGAAAATATTTTTGAAATTTTTGAATTTTTCTAAGAAAAGCATACTAAGTAACTAACATGTGAGCAAAAACATGGACTAAATAGAGAAATAGATAGAATATCACACACCCCCTAATTTAAAACTTGACATTGTCCTCAATGTGAATTAAGAACCAAGTTAAAGAGAGGAAAAGAGCGATATTACCCAAAACTGGAGCGATCCCTATAAGAACAAGTCCAAAGAATCTACAAAACAAGTTAGTACCGAGCATAGCAAAAACAAATAATAAAAAGTTAACTAATTACACTAGACTAAAATAAAAAGAAAGAAAGAATAAAAAGCTAACTATATACAACTTACTATTTGGGCCTCACACTAACTATACACTATAAGTCTAAATAGCTGAGGGTCCACTATGAAAATGATTTGAATTTGGAGGATAACCGATGTACCCTCACATACAAGCATGCCTTCCAAAAAATATAAATTTCGATTAAACAACGGAAGGCATGTGTAAGCGTAAGAAATGAACCATCGCCAATTAAAAGTTTTGGAGGGGCGATGGGGGGTTTGGATTGGACGGGTGACAAAAACATGTGGGGACTGAGAAAAGTCGAATATCCTCCCAAGGATTTTGAAATTGGAATAGGAGGCGACGCACGCAAAGGCACGGTTGCGATCATTGAAGGCGACTCAGGCAAGTACTCCTCAACGGTGAAAGGGTTTAAAAAATTAAAGTTTGAAACCGAATCATCGGGTAGTTGAGATGGTGTGATAATAGAAGATGAAAATGGGGATGAAAGAAATTCAAACTCATGAGATGAATCATCATTGCATGAAGATTGAGTTCCAAATGAAATAATATCATTTTCAATGAAATATTCTTCTTTGAGAGCCAAAGAAGAAATCATTTAATTGCAAATAGATATTATGTCATTTTCATCCTTGCTTTCAATATCTGTTACGCAATGGGCAAAGTCTATAATGGTTTGTTCCAAAGTAGGCATAAGTACCTCATTTGGTTCAAAACATTCTTCGACTTCAAAGTCTCGAAAGTAAAATCGTCGTCAGACACAAATAATAAATCCAAATCATGTTTCCACGAACGATTTTCTTCCCGATAACGATTTTCAATTTTATCATTCTCATACATTTGCAAGCCCTCACCGAATTTCATAGGTTGAGGTGAGGATGCATGAAAATGGGAACTTTGAAAATTACCATCGGACTTAAACGAAACCTCATTATTATAGGAATTTTAAAAACTAATCGAATTCGTTTCAAAATTCCTATTATAAGGAGGTACAGGCCCAAAATCATTATCATCATCATCAAAATTCCAATAACCTAAGTTTTGACTTTCGTTATACTCGCCCAAAGTTATATTTGAATTTGTTATACTTTGGGATTCTAAGTATTCACCGAAAGTCATAGGTTTGCCGGAATTTTTAGAATTATAAGGATGATTACAGAAATAATTGAATAAGACATGCTTACCCCAAAAATGGCTCAAGTGGCTAATTCAACAAAGTAGGTGCGTGCGGGAAAAATTCTAGCGTTTCTCAGTGCTCAAATGTGGAAGTCCTACAAAAAGGCTAACAAATAATATAAATAGAAAGAAAATACTACGAAATACTAAATCAAATAAAGTCTAAAATAAACAAGTCCCCGACAACGCCGTCATTTCGATCGAGGGCAAAAAGTAGCGCATGTCAAATGTTGATCGTTGTTTTCTGTTCACCTCCTCAGTACGAAAACCTTAATTATGACCACACTTGCGGGGCGAGTATAGCGGTAAGTCGGGTATCGAAAATATCCACTGAGACGAGATGCTAGAATTTATATGATTTAATATTGCAAAAATAAAAGTGAAAAAGATAAATTACAAACTAAAAAAGAAAAAGATGCATAAAAAGGAAATGATTAATCTAGGCAAGTGTATTGAAACTAGATTAAAAAAGAAGTAAAAACTATAGGTTGCGTTGAATATCCCTCACCCGAGTTAATTTGTGTAAAATGGATACACGGGTCGACGAGTTATTATGAACGCGTCTCATTTCGACAGTTAATTGAATCAAGGGTTGTCACGCCCCTAAATCCGTATAAAATCCTAATAAGATTTTGGCGTCAATAAATATCCCAAAAATTGCGCACAAAAGGTCGTAAGCACGGAACATACTTGATATGCTCCGTCAAATCTCCTAGGCACAATAACTAGGACAACGCACCCGAAATAGACCCGTAAACACCATCACCAAAGCAAAGAAATGCGTCAACTCGAGTGAGTTCAATTCAAACACAACCTAATTTAAATTACCTAGAAAGCATGCTAAAAACGAGATAAATAAAGCGAGTAAATAAACGCGGTAAATTTATACTAGAAAGCGAGTAAATCAAATCATGTAAACTAATTAATAAATCATGTAAACCTAATTATCAAAGCAAGAAAGAATGAAATACAAGTTAAATTAATCGAGAGAGTATTGAATAGTCAACTTACACACCAAAGAGGGTGTCAATCCAAAGAGAAATGAAGAAGAACTAACCAAATACCCAAACCCTAAGCTAAACTATCTTCTAAAACTATCTAAAATCGTTCATCCTGATTATTACAAAAAAAATTAGTATTTATAGTAAGTGGGTAAAGAAATAGAAAAGAAAAGAGAAAAGAAAATAAAAGACAAAATATCTCCTGGAAACAGGGGATCGATCGATCCACCCCTTTGGTCGATCGATCGATGGTGAACAAAATATCCCACTGTCCAGAAGGATTGATTGATCGACCCCAAATCGTCGATCGATCGATCAAGCAGGTATCAGTACATGACATTGATGTTTTGGGTTGCTTGGATTTCCCGTCCGCTGAAATCGCCGTAACTTCTTCGTTCTATATTGGAATCGCGCGCCGTTCGCGGCCACGAAGCTTACGAGGAGGGCTACAACTTCCGTGAAGAAGTTGGGCCAGGTGAGCAAAATGTGAATTGACTAAATTACCCTTGAACGTGCGATCGCGTACATAAATCGTGCGGAATGCGTCCGAACTTCACACTTAGCATCCAAATACCTATAAAAGATCAATTAACCCCTGAAAAACATGTTAACGTAAAAATCCAAGGTTGTTTGGTTAACAAGCATAAATATAGGCAATAAGATACCCAAGGGGGCTAAAATGCGTCCGTTTGGAGGATGAAATACGCAATATTTGCATATCATCACACCCCCTAACTTACACATTGCTAGTCCCGAGCAATGAAATAGGATGCAACAAGAACTACAAGAAAACCAAAAACAAGAGATAGTACAAAAGTATGGTATAAAAGCAAAAGGCCACTTTCGCGGGAGATTCTATTGCATTTAGCATATGCAATAAGTTGTTAAACCCTTAGGTCACCCTAGTGGACGAGTGTAGTCTCGTGAGGGTTTTCAGAGATGACACCTACAAACATCACATGGTTTCCTCAAAATAAGCCCAACCCAACATGCGACAAGCCCAATAATAACAAAAAAAGATTTCATACGCATTATTATCGCATTGAATGAATTCAAACAAAAGTCTAAATCATTAACATTAAAGAATGCACCTCATAGAATTAAAACCTTAAAATGTGGGAGGGGAGCGAGCACATGCAAAGTGTGATTTGGCGAAAAACTTATGTAAACCGGATACTAAATTAACGTAAGCTTATATTCAATTCTCACAAACATTACACTCATAAAGCGAATTCACTCGAAAACAGGGAGGTAACACACGGAACATGCGGGCATAAAGAGTAAATGTAAATAGAAACTAGGTCGCACACATGTCACAAATGATGAACACTATATATAAACTCAAAAACTGTAATCTCAATGAAAGATAACGCTCATTAAAGGACGCGAAATGCATTTTCACAGATTATCAAAACTATTATGACTTTTAAATTACATCAACATAATATTACATAGGATTTTAATATGGTTATAATGTAGGCTAGGCTAGGGTACGAAATGAAGGAATGTATGTACGGATTCAAAGTGTTCGAAATGAAAACTCTGGATAATGGGAAATTGCGGGCAAAATCAAAATTGGAAAACAAGTTCCAAAACGGCATTAGATATATCATCGGGAGAGTAATCAAAGCTTATTGAACTATATACACTACATTTACAACTTTCACTTTCTTTTCTTGTTTTTCTCATTTTTTCTTTTGTTTTCTTTTACTTTTTGCTTTCTTTTTTTCTTAACTTTTTTCCCCTTTCTTTTTCTTTACTTTTCAAACTCTCATATGCCTCAATTGCAACCGACATCATAACAACATCATTCAATCCCAAGTAACATTCCAAACAAAGGTATGGAAAGTGTATATATGGTCTAAAACTCCAATTTATAGTTGGTTATGGGAACGGGGTTATGAAACGAAAGGCTATATTTAGGCTCAAAGGGGTTAACGAGGGTAAACATATAAGGGTGAGGTCAAGGCTAATATGGGTGGTATAACAAAGAATGCCTATGATCATTTCCAAAAGTTTACGCAATTCTCGAGTAAAAACAATATATGGAAATCATGATCAAGTAACACATTTCATGTATGAACTCAATTAATGAACGATCAAATGAAAGAATAGAGAGATTACCAAAGAATTCAACGTTTTTAATGAGAAAAGAATATTGTATACACTCACAAATGATGAAAGGTACAAAGATTACTCGATGTAAGTATATACAATGCAACAAAAGATTACCGAGTTATAAAAATAATAAACCAAATCAATGAGGCAATAAAAGTGCATGTACTCATGGGATTAAAGTTTAATTCATGAAGTTATTCATAATATCAATAATGGAGACTAAATTCTAATAACTTCTAAAATCGAGAACATGCATCATTGGTTGTCTATTGGATCGAGCAATTATTGAAATTTATCATCGAAAACCGAGGCAAAATGCCCAATAAAGGAGAAAAAGTAAGAAAATATTTTTGAAATTTTTGAATTTTTCTAAGAAAAGCATACTGAGTAACTAACATGTGAGAAAAAACATGGACTAAATACAGAAATGGATAGAATATCCCACACCCCCTAACTTAAAACTTGACATTGTCCTCAATGTGAATTAATAACCAAGTTAAAGAGAGGAAAACAAGGATATTACCCAAAACTGGAGCGATCCCGATAAGAACAAGTCCAAAGAATCTACAAAACAAGTTAGTACCGAGCATAACAAAAACAAATAATAAAAATTTAACTAATTACACTAGACTAAAATAAAAAGAAAGAAAGAATAAAAAGCTAACTATATACAACTTACTATTTGGGCCTCACACTAACAATACACTAGAAGTCTAAATAGCAGAGGGTCCACCGTGAAAATGATTTGACTTTGGAGGATAACCGATGTACCCTAACATACAAGCATGCCTTCCAAAAAATATGAATTCTGATTAAACAACGGAAGGCATGTGTAAGCGTAAGAAATAAACCATCGCTAATTAAAAGTTTTGGAGGGACGATGGGGGGTTTGGATTGGACGGGTGACAGAAATATGTGGGGACCGAGAAAAGCCGAATATCCTCGCAAGGATTTTGAAATTGCAATGGCGGCGACGCACGCAAAGGCACAGATGCGATCATTGAAGGCGATTCGAGCAAGTACTCCTCATCGGTGAAAAGGTTTAAAAAATTAAAGTTTCAAACCGAATCATCGGGTAGTTGAGACGGTGTGATAATAGAAGATGAAAATGGGGATGAAATAAATTCAAACTCATGAGATGAATCATCATTGCATGAAGATTGAGTTTCAAATGAAATAATATCATTTTCAATGAAATGTTCTTCTTTGAGAGCCAAAGAAGAAATCATTTAATTGCAAATAGATATTACGTCATTTTCATCCTTGCTTTCAATATCTATTACGCAATGGGAACAATATAGAATGGTTTGTTCCAAAGTAGGCACAAGTAGCTCATTTGGTTCAAAACATTCTTCGACTTCAAAGTCTCGAAAGTAAAATCGTCGTCAGACTCAAATAATAAATCCAACTCATGTTTCCATGAACGATTTTCTTCTCGATAACGATTTTCAATTTTATCATTCTCATACATTTGCAAGCCCTCACCAAATTTCATAGGTCGAGGTGCGGATGCATGAAAATGGGAACTTTAAAAATTACCATCGGACATAAACGAAACCTCATTATTATAGGAATTTTAAAAACAATTCGAATTCGTTTCAAAATTCCGATTATAAGGAGGTACAGGCCCAAAATCATTATCATCATCATAAAAATTCCAATATCCTAAGTTTTGACGTTCGTTATACTCGCCCAAAGTTATATTTGAATTTGTTATACTTTGGTATTCTAAGTACTCACCGAAAGTCATAGGTTTGCTGGAATTTTGAGAATTATAACAATGATTACAGAAAGAATTGAATAAGACATGCTTACCCCAAAAATGGCTCAAGTGGCTAATTCAACAAAGTAGGTGCGCGCACGAAAAATTCTAGTGTTTCTAAGTGCTCAAATGTGGACGTCCTACAAAAGGCTAACAAATAATACAAATAGAAAGAAAATACTACGAAATACTAAATCAAATAAAGTCTAAAATAAACAAGTGCCCGGCAACGCCGCCATTTTGATCGAGGACAAAAAGTAGCGCATGTCAAATGTTGGTCGTTGTGTTTTATTCACCTCCTCAATACGAAAACCTAAATTACGACCACACATACGGGGCGAGTATAGCGGTAAGTCGGGTATCGAAAATATCCACTGAGACGAGTTGCTAGAATTTATATGATTTAATATTGCAAAAATAAAATTGAAAAAGATAAATTACAAACTAAAAAGGAAAAAGTTGCATAAAAGGTAAATGATTAATCTAGGGAAGTGTATTGAAACTAGATTAACAAAGCAGTAAAAACTATAGGTTGCGTCGAATATCCCTCACCCGAGTTAATTTGTATAAAATGGAAACATGGGTCGACGAGTTATTATGAACGCGTCTCGTTTCGACAGTTAATTGAATCAAGGGTTGTCACGCCCCTAAATCCGCATAAAAGCCTTATAAGATTTTGACGTCAACAAATATCCCGAAAATTGCGCACGAAAGGTCGTAAGCACGGAACATTCATGGTATGCCCCGTCAAATCTCCTAGGCTCAATAACTAGGACAAAGCACCCGAAATAGACCCGTAAACACCATCACCAAAGCAAAGCAACGCGTCAACTCGAGTGATTCAATTCAAACACAACCTAATTTAAATTACCTAGAAAGAGTGCTAAAACGAGATAAATAAAGTGAGTACATAAACGCGGTAAATTTATACTAGAAAGCGAGTAAATCAAAGCATGTAAACTAATTAACAAAGCATGTAAACCTAATTATGAAAGCAAGAAAGAATGAAATACAAGTTAAATTAATCGAGAGAGTATTGAATAGTCAACTTACATACCAAAAAGGGTGTCAATCCAAAGAGAAATGAAGAAAAACTAACCAAAAACCCAAACCCTAAGCTAAATATCTTCTAAAACTATCTAAAATCGTTCATCCTGATTATTACAAAAAAATTAGTATTTATAGTAAGTGGGTAAAGAAATAGAAAAGAAAAGAGAAAAGAAAATAAAAGACAAAATATCTCCTGGAAACAGGGGATCGATCGATCCACCCCTTTGGTCGATCGATCGATGGTGAACAAAATATCCCACTGTCTAGAAAGATTGATTGATTGACCCCAAACCGTCGATCGATCGATCAAGCAGGTATCAGTACACTGCATTGCTGTTTTGGGTTGCTTGGATTTCTCGTCCGCTGAAATCGCCGTTACTTCTTCGTTCTGTATTGGAATCGCGCACCGTTCGTGGCCACGCGAAGCTTACGAGGAGGGCTACAACTTCCGTGAAGAAATTGGGCCAGGTGTGCAAAATGTGAATTGACTAATTTCACTTGAACGTGCGATCGCGTACGGAAATCGAGCGAAATGTGTTCGAACTTCACACTTAGCATCCAAATACCTATAAAAGATCAATTAACCCCTGCAAAACATGTTAACGTAAAAATACAAGGTTGTCTGGTTAACAAGCATAAATATAAGCAATAAGATAACGAAGGGGGCTAAAATGCGTCCGTTCGGAAGATGAAATACGTAATATTTTCGTATCATCACACCCCCTAACTTACACATTGCTAGTCCCGAGCAATAAAATAGGATGCAACAAGAACTACAGGCAAACCAAAAATAAGAGATTATACAAAAGTATGGTATAAAAGCAAAAGGCCACCTTCGTAGTCGATTCTATTGCATTTTGCATATGCAATAAGCCGTTAAACCCCTGGGTCACCCTAGGGGACGAGTGTAGTCTCGTGGGGGTTTTCAGGGATGACACCCACAAACATCACATGGTTTCCTCAAAATAATCCCAACCCAACATGCGACAAGCCCAATAATAATAAAAAAGATTTCATTCGCATTATTATCGTATTGAATGAATTCAAACAAAAGTCTAAATCATTAACATTATAGAATGCACCTCATAGAATTAAAACCTTAACATGTGGGAGGGGAGCGAGCACATGCAAAGTGTGATTTGGCGAAAAACTTATGTAAACCGGATACTAAATTAACACAAGCATATATTCAATTCTCACGGACATTACACTCATCAAGCGAATTCACTCGAAATAGGGAGGCAACACACAAAACATGCGGGCATAAAGAGTAAATGTAAATGGAAACTAGGCCGCACACATGTCATAAATGAAGAACGCTATATATAAACTCAAAAATTGTAATCTCAATGAAAGATAACGCTCATTAAAGGAGGCAAAATGCATTTTCACAGATTATCAAAACTATTATGACTTTTAAATTACATCAACCTAAAATTACATAGGATTTTAATAGGGTTATAATGTAGGCTAGGCTAGGGTATGAAATGAAGGAATGTATGTACGGATTCAAAGTGTTCGAAATGAAAACTCGGGATAATGGAAAATTACGGGCAATATCAAAATTGGAAAACAAGTTCCAAAACGACATTAGATATATCATCGGGAGAGTAATCAAAGCTTATTGAACTATATACACTACATTTACAACTTTCACTTTCTTTTCTTCTTTTTCTCATTTTTTCTTTTGTTTTCTTTTGCTTTTTGCTTTCTCTTTTTCTTAACTTTTTTCCTTTTTCTTTTTCTTTACTTTTCAAACTCTCATATGCCTAAATTGCAACCGACATCTTAACAACATCATTCAATCCGAAGTAACATTCCAAACAAAGGTATGGAAGTGTATATATGGTCTAAAACTCTAATTTAGTGTTGGGTATGGGAATGGGGTTATGAAACGAAAGTCTATATTTAGGCTCAAAGGGGTTAACAAGGGTAAACATATAAGGGTGAGGTCAAGGCTAATATGGGTGATATAACAAATAATGCCTATGATCATTTCCAAAAGTTTACGCAATTCTCGAGTAAAAACAATATATGGAAATCATGATCAAGTAACACATTTCAAGTATGAACTCAATTAATGAACGATCAAATGAAAGAATAGAGAGATTACCAACGAATTCAACATTTTCAATGAGAAAAGAATATTGTATACACTCACAAATGACGAAAGGTACAAAGCTTACTCGATGCAAGTATATACAATGCAACAAAAGATTACCGAGTTATAAAAATCTTAAACCAAATCAATAAGGAAATAAAAGTGCATGTACCCCTGGGATTAAACTTTAATTCATGAATTTATTCATAATATCAATAATAGAGACTAAATTCTAATAACTTCTAAAATCGAGAACATGCATCATTGGGTTGTCTATTGGATCGAGCAATTATTGAAATTTATCATCGAAAACAGAGGCAAAATGCCCAATAAAGGAGAAAAAGAAAGAAAATATTTTTGAAATTTTCGAATTTTTCTAAGAAAAGCATACTAAGTAACTAACATGTGATCAAAAACATGGACTAAATAAAGAAATGGATAGAATATCCCACACCCCCTAACTTAAAACATGACATTGTCCTCAATGTGAATTAAGAACCAAGTTAAAGAGAGGAAAAGAGCGATATTACCCAAAACTGGAGCGATCCCTATAAGAACAAGTCCAAAGAATCTACAAAACAAGTTAGTACCGAGCATAGCAAAAACAAATAATAAAAAGTTAACTAATTACACTAGACTAAAACAAAAAGAAAGAAAGAATAAAAAGCTAACTATATACAACTTACTATTTGGGCCTCACACTAACTATACACTAGAAGTCTAAATAGCTGAGGGTCCACCGTGAAAATGATTTTACTTTGGAGGATAACCGATGTACCCTCACATAAAAGCATGCCTTCCAAAAAATTTAAATTCTGATTAAACAACGGAAGGCATGTGTAAACGTAAGAAATGAACCATCGCCAATTAAAAGTTTTGGAGGGACGATGGGGGGTTTGGATTGGACGGGTGACAAAAACATGTGGGGACCGAGAAAAGCCGAATATCCTCCGAAGGATTTTGAAATTGGAATGGGAGGCGACGCACGCAAAGGCACGGATGCGATCATGGAAGTCGACTCAAGCATGTACTCCTCATCGGTGAAAAGGTTGAAAAAATTAAAGTTTGAAACCGAATCATCGGGTACTTGAGATGGTGTGATAATACAGGATGAATATGGAGATGAAAGAAATTCAAACTCATGAAATGAATCATCATCGCATAAATATTGAGTTTCGAATGAAATAATATCATTTTCAATGAAATGTTCTTCTTTGGGAGCCAAAGAAGAAATCATTTCATTGCAAATAGATATTACATCATTTTCATCCTCGCTTTCAATATCTATAACGCAATGGGTAAAGTCTAGAATGGTATGTTCTAAAGTAGGCACAAGTACCTCATTTGGTTCAAAACATTCTTCGACGTCAAAAGTCTCTGAAGAAAAATCATCGTCGGACTCAAATAATAAATCCAACTCATGTTCCCACGAACGATTTTCTTCTCGATAATGATTTTCAATTTTCTCATTCTCATACATACGCAAGCCCTCACCAAATGTCATAGGTCGAGGTGCAGATGCATGAAAATGGGAACTTTGAAAATTACTATCGGACTTAAACGAAACCTCATTACTATAGGAATTTTGAAAACTATTCAATTTCGTTTCAAAATTCCTCTTATAAGGAGGTAAAGGCCCAAAATCACTATCATCATAACCAAAATTCCAAAAACCTATGTTTTGACTTTCGATATACTCGCCCAAAGTCATATTTGAATTTGTTATACTTTAGGATTGTAAGTATTCACCAAAACCCATAGGTTTGCGAGAATTTTGAGAATTATAACAATGATTACCGAAAGAATTGAATAAGGCATACTTACCCCAAAAATGGCTCAAGTGGCTAGTTCAACAAAGTAGGTGCGCGCGGGAAAAATTCGAGTGTTTCTAAGTGCTCAAATGTGGAAGTCCTACAAAAAGGTTAACAAATAATACAAATAGAAAGAAAATACTACGAAATACTAAATCAAATAAAGTCTAAAACAAACAAGTCCTCGGCAACGACGCCATTTTGATCGAGGGAAAAAAGTAGCGCGTGTCAAACGTTGATCGTTGTTTTCTGTTCACCACCTCAATAGAAAAACCTAAATTACGACTACACTTGCGGGGAAAGTATAGAGGTAAGTCGGATATCGAAAATATCCACTGAGACGAGTTTCTAGAATTTATATGATTTAATATTCCACAAAAAAAAAAGGTGAAAAAGATAAATTACAAAATAAAAAGGAACAAGATGCATAAAAGGGAAATGATTAATGTAGGCAAGTGTATTGAAACTAGATTAACAAAGAGGTAAATACTATAGGTTGCGTCGAATATCCCTCATCCGAGTTAATTTGTATAAAATGGATACATGGGTCGACGAGTTATTATGAACGTATCTCGTTTCGACAGTTAATTGAATCAAGGGTTGTCACGCCCCTAAATTCGCATAAAGGTCTAATAAGATTTTGGTGTCAACAAATATCCCAGAAATTACGCACGAAAGGTCGTAAGCACGGGACATACATGATATGCCCAGTCAAATCTCCTAGGCGAAATAACTAGGACAACGCACCCGAAATAGACCCATAAACACCATCACCTAAGAAAAGTAACACGTCAACTCGAGTGAGTTCAATTCAAACACAACCTAATTTAACTTACCTAGAAAGCATGTTAAAAACACGATAAATAAATCGAGTGAATAAACACCGTAAATTTATTATAGAAAGCGAGTAAATCAAAGCATGTAAATTATTTAACAAAGCATTTTAACCTAATTATCAAAGCAAGAAAGAATGAAATACAAGTTAAATTAATGAAAAGTGTAATGAATAGTCAACTTACATACCAAAAAGGGTGTCAATCCAAAGAGAAATGAAGAAAAATTAACCAAAAACCCAAACCCTAAGATAAACTATCTTCTAAAACTATCTAAAATTGTTCATCCTGATTATTACAACAAAATTAGTATTTATAGTAAGTGGGAAAAGAAATAGAAAAGAAAAGAGAAAAGAAAATAAAAGGCAAAATATCTTCTGGAAGCAGTGGATCGATCGATCGACCCCTTTAGTCGATCGATCGATGGTGAACAAAATATCCCACTATCGAGAAGGATTGATTGATCGACCCCAAACCATCGATCGATCGATCAAGCAGGTATCAGCACATTGCATTGCTGTTTTGGGCTGCTTGGATTTCCCGTCCGCTGAAATCGCTTTAACTTCTTCATTCTGCATCGGAATTGCGCACCGTTCATGGCCACGCGAAGCTTGCGAGGAGGTATACAACTTCCATGAATATATTGGGCTAGGTGCCCAAAATGTGAATTTACTAAATTGCCATTAAACGTGCGATCGCGCACGGAAATTGAGCGGAATGCGTCCGAACTGCACACTTAGGATCCAAATACTTATAAAAGATCAATTAACCCCTGTAAAACATGTTGACATAGAAATACGAGGTTGTCTGGTTAACAAGCATAAATATAGGGAATAATATACCCGAGGGGGCTAAAATGCGTCCATTCGGAGGATGAAATACGCAATATTTGCGTATCATCACCACACAAGTAATTTAAAATTTACCTGAATTAATTAAATATTTAAATTCATAGAAATACAGGGTGTTACAATTGGGTCATGTCAAATCTTGCATAATTGACACGAAATTTTTTTATCGTGTCATGTCGTGTTTTAATGGGTCGTGTTCATGTTAGACAAAAAAACACGACGTCGTGTCGGGCTAGGTCCAAACACGACCCAATAGCCTGATTTCCCATCCCTAGGAATGATTCCTTTCTTAACTAAGTTATTAACGTAACCACTTATCACTATAAATTTTAAGATTAATTACCGCAGATATACAATTAAAATAGAGCTTACACTTTTGCAGAACATAACTATGCATTTAATTTTCAAACTTCAAATCTCTACAACACTGTGATATACTTCTTCAATAATGTTGTTGCTACTCCGGTTTTATAATTCAGCCTAATAGCTTCAAATCTTCGTTTTTATTACCATACTACGCTAATTTTGGAAATATGAGTTATAACTTTCCTAATAGCTTCAAAGATTCATTTTTATTACTAGTAATGTTGCTACTGTGCTTCTTCATTTCTCAATGAACTTTACTTATCTATGACTCTGCGAACTATTGTACTAAAACCTTCAAAGCTTCATTTTTTATTAGCAATATTCTGCTAATTTAGGAGATTAACATCTTGGCTTAAAATAAAAAAGTTCATGTTGATCAGGTGTTTTATAGACCTCAAACACATTTGTCAACTATTTCATTATATGCTCATTAGACATTGGGTTATCATTAGACACAAGGGTATCAATTATAAATTCATTCTTTTAAATGCAGGCTTGAGTATTACAAGATTCCTATGGCATTAAGAATTGAAACATATTTGTACTGCTATTTCAAACATCGTAGTAACATTAGTGCTGAATATTTATGATTTAAACATATATTCTTATCTTTCAGAAACATTATAAACTCGCGCATCATGTGAGGTTCAAACCTAGTTTATATAAAAGTAGACACCCTTTCATGAAAGGACATATCATTTCAAGAATAGTCATGTCCTTTAAGATTAGTCATAACCACTCATGAACAAACACCATTTTTCACAAACAGTTGTGTCCTTTCCAAATTATCACAATCATTCAAGTATGAACACAACCTTTCACAAACTATCGTGTTTACAAAATTAATTTAATAACAATTCTCATTCAATTAAAGTTATTATGAAAGTATAATAATTTCCAACACTTATGCTATAATATATTCAATTGTTTATCTTCCTACTAACTGTTATATATGATATCTCAAATTCAATGAAAAAATTAATACATTTTCGGCATTTTCTTCTATACCCAAACTGATATTGACATAGTCATTCATATTCAAAAGTAATAACTCTGGAATATTTATCCTTCAAATTCTATTGCAGGATAGCAACATTTCAAGTTATGAATGCGATAATGCTATAAAAAAGTTAGAGAGGGATCTTCGTAAAAGGATATCGCACAACAATCGAGCTCTCAATTAGGGGAAATCAAAGTTGTCGAGGATGGAAACAACATAAGGACTACATATGTCATTTATATGTAATGAAATAATATAATTTTGGGAATATAATGAAATAATGTGTTTCCTTTCAATAATATTCATAATATACATTTGCGCCCGCACGAGTGTTGGTACTATACTACTATATTAATGGTCATGGAGTAAATTCAATAATCTGGAGGTGGAGGTTAAAAGTTCAAATCTGTATGTAGTTGGTAATGGGAGGGTTTCTACTTTCGACTGGCAACTAGCACCCCGGGACCTATTGTTAGACCATCCACAATGGGATCCCATAAACTTATGGGTTTATGGGATCAGTTAAAGGGTGAGTCCCTCAATTCAAAACCATTAAAAATTAGATGGGGCGAAAAACATTTCTACGCCTAGGGCCAGGCAGACAAAAGTCTTACGTCTGGCCTACGTAGCAATATAGCTGTTGCACAATACATCCATTGAAAATGGGATGGGGCGGACAACTATTTTTCGTTGGCATGGGGAACAAAACATTTATGCGCCTTACATTGGACGCACAAATGTCTCCCGCCTCTGCCACACTAGAGAATCCCATATCCCTCCTTTCCTCTTATGAGACGCTTAACGGATCTCTTCCAATTTCTACCGGATATTCCGTCCACTGTGACTCAAAAACCAACAAACTAAAGGATACACATTGGTATTAGACAACCCATTGTGGATGGCCTGGGTAGGTTTAAGCCTTGAATTGTATATAATGTTGCGAGGTCTTTAAAAATAAAAGGTCAATTATTTAATCACTGTAAACGGAGGTGGTCTACGATTGTGTTTGCTACTGTTAGGGAAACTTAGTCATACAATGTGCTTATAAATGTGGAAGATGTGGACATATATGCGTGGATCTTTGTAGGAATAATGAATACTCTAGTGCTATGAAGCCTTAACCAAGAAGAAGCCTAAGCAGGATTGGATAAAGATAGTGTGGTTTGTTAAGTTTTCCCTAAATGTTTTATTATTCTATGATTATGTTGTCAAAAAAAATTATAATGTTTGGATAAACTGAAATGGTGGTGTGTCATTGAGGATGATAGTTGTGTTCTGCATGGTTGAGAAATTGAAAGAAGATATCATATATTCCTCTTATGCAGATTTTTGGCATAAGTTAGAAATATTAAGAGTTGGAGTGAGGTGCTAACAATGATAGTACACGCAAATAATGTCAAAACATTCCCAAAGTTGTCTTGGTCAATATCAATTTATGTTATATGGAGAGAAGAATTTTTACGAACAAACTGTTACATGAAGAACCAAATGGTCGTGCTCCAATTGTTATCTAAGACCCTTGGTTAGCAAGAGGCCAAGCATTCGAGTCCCCCTCAGGAGGCCCAAAAAAAAAAACTGTTACATGATGTTGGGGTAATGAGAAAAATTGAAAGTATAGTTTAAGATTCTTGTGAAAATTATAAATCTGTAGTAAGACATGGAAAACTGACTCGTCTGACACAAATGCGTAGAGGAAAATGATGATTTCTATTGTTAAACAGTTGATCTTATAGGCATGAAATATGAAAGGGAGGGGCTATTCTCACGCCCATTTTAGCTTCCCCACACTTTTTATTGTTTCCAGTCATAAATACTCTCATTTTTCATCATTTTTCATCATTAATTATTCAATATAAAACATCACTTTATCTAATGATAATTTATTGGAGTACCTATTCCCACTCCCAATAAGTCTTCCCGTACGCAATTTTGTACCATATGAAAATTATACCCTTTTACATTTATAACATCTAAGATGTTTTTTCCCTCTCTAACAAAAACAAATGCCTTTGAAAAATAACTAAAAAATTGTATTTTCAATAAAAAAAACTATTTTTTTTATAAAAACTGTTCTTGATAAGAATCTATTTTAAAAACATTTTTTCAAACTTTTCATAACTGTTAAAAAACATTTAAATTGTTTTAAAAATTTTGTTATATGTTTTTTTAATTAAAAAACTGCTTATAAAACAAAAAAAATTGGTTTAAATAAAATAAAATTTGTTTTTACAAAATAGTATCTTTATGTACATATGGAAAGTAAATACTGCCTTATGTAAGTGTAAAATAAAAAAAAATGAAAAATTATAAAACTTTATTTAAAAAATCTAAAAATTAAAAAAAATCCTAAAAAATTGAAAAATTACAAAGAAAAAACTTCGTCAAATGCTAATAGATATTTTAAAAAAATGTCTAGCAGAAGAAAAAAAACTGTTTTTCACCCAAAACATGATTTCCAGCAAAAAAAAAATTAGCAAAAAAATGCATTTAAGAAAGAAAGAAATAAATTATTTTCCACCAAAAAACGAATTCCAACAAATCAAAAAATTATTTTTCACCAAAAAAATGTTTTCCAAAAGAAAAATAATAGTTTCTAGCAAAAAAAAATTATTTAAAAGATTTATTAATAAGAATTAATTTCCAAACAAAAATTTAAAAAAAAAATATATTTCAAAACAAACAATTAATTGTTTAATATCTATTAGTATTTTTCAGAGTCTTTTTTGGGTGATAAATAGTTCAACATCTATCAGTATTTTTGGGTGAAAAACTTCTTTTTTTGGATAAAAAACTTTTTTTTTTCCTGGTAGATATTTTTTTAATATCTATTGGCATTATTCAGAGTTTTTTCTTCAATATTTTATGTTTTTAATTTTTTTATAATTTTTAGAGTTTTTAAATAAAGAGTTATAACTTTTTTTATTTTCACTTATATAAGGGTACTATTTACTTTCTATATGTACATAAAGATACTTTTTTATAAAAACAGTTTTTATTTTATATAAAATAATTTTTATGTTTTATGAGGAAATAAAAAGTGAGAGAGATACAAAAAGTGAGAGACATAAAAAGTGAAAGTGAAAAAAATCAAATGGATTAAAAAAGTGATGGTTTGATAAAAATGAAAATGAGAGTAATTTTGTATTGAAACATTAAAACGTGTGGAGAAAATTAAAAGATGTGTGGGAATAGCCCTCCCAGTATGAAAATGGCATATTATTGATGTCGTGATAGGTGGGGTAACAACGATGGGATGCGTTTGGTATTCGGGAAGTGACGTGCAAATTGAAGGTTAAAGCATCTGGAATGGGAAGAGTTAATGAAAGGTAACTTTACAAAAGTAAATATTACCCTTCGTGATAGTATATCAGCACAGTGGTGATGATGATAAGTTTGTAAAATCAGTTTCTATGAACAAATGTTGTTCGTAGGAAGTAAAAATTTATTTCTTCCGAACAACATTTGTTCGTAGGAAATGATACGGACAAATGAAGTTCGTAAGAATCCAAATATATATTAAAAATAATTATTTATATTTTCTGCGAACAACAGAAGTTCGTACTAATTCCTACGAACTTCAGAAGTTCCTAGGAACCATTTACAGATTCTCTCCACAATTTGTATATTTGCAGAACATATGCAAATTGGCTTACAAATTCTGTTGGTTAAACCTCACCACTGTACTGCGTTCGATTTGTAAAGTTATAAATTTTGTTGTAATTTAATCCCACTATTGTACATGCTCTTAGTTTATGAAAGCCTATTGAGTAGAATTTCTCCTTCCAGCTAGTGCAATTTAGCTACCTGGAACTAGTGAGGAGGATAATATTTTAAATAGAGAATTAAGGTAAAAGTTATGTTATTTTTTATATTTGGATTGTTAGAATAATGCTTCTTAAGTTTATAAATTTAGTCCCTGTAGTACAATAACATTTATTGTATATGGTGTTTTTAGTACATGGACTAAATTTATAAAATTATGTGAAATATCCTATTTTTATACACTTTGAAAATTATAAGGATTTTTCTCCAAAATTCTCATATTTAAATATCGTGGATTGTACATTTATGGCGGTATTTAGATCTGTTTGAAAATTTTAGAATGATGACTTGTACTGGGGGTGTCAGTTAATTCCAAACTTCCGAATTTTTCATTTTTCGATCCGAATTTTTTCAATTTTGGCACCATTTTTTAATTTTCCGATTTCCGAATTTTTCGATTCCGAATTTTCCGAACAAAATTGGAATGGAATTGGAAATCATATATGGATTCCGAATTTCCGAATTTTCGATCCGAATTTTTCAATATCACGCCGATCCGATCCATCCAAATTATTTTATGAAATGATAATATTTTTGTTTATTTTTATCCATTTTTCTACCCTTATTTATATATAAAATTTATTATTTATTAGTTTAATCTTGATACTCCATTTAAAACCATCTCAACCATTAATATATACCCATATATATTAACCGTCTATATCACACTAACCCTGAATCGAAAGATAACATCCGGAATTATATTCAATTGTTATGCGTATTTAGATTCCAAGGATGATTTATATTAAGTTTCCCACATCTTTCATTTGTTCATTTTTTGTATCTGAAATACTGATGCAGACGCTCTACTGCAGTTGTTAACCATTCTTGCATTTCCTTTTTTTAAGTAGGTAAATAGTAGTTTTTTTTCCATTCACATAGCTTTATAGTTTATTAATATCATAATCAAGCCTTGATTGATCTTTATCCAAAATGGTAAGAGATGCATAGCTCTCTCGTTTATTTCATTTTCAAAATGGTATGCGATGCATAGCCTTGTCATTCACATAACGCCGTAGCGTATTGCATAGGTGATCTAAAGTGGAGTGTTTGATTTTTATTTTTATTTTAAAATATTCTTTTCAAAAATGACATTTTTGATATTTCCCTAAAATATTATAACTGATAATTCCGATTATTTCGATATTTTTACAAATAATAAAATTTTCGAATATTTTGAATCAGCCAAATAGGAAAAAAAATGATTTCCCGATTTTTTTTTTTTCGAATTGAAAAGGATTTTAAAATTCCAAAAAAATTTTAAAAAATTCCGAACACCAATATTCTCATCCAATCCATCTGAAGCACCCACCTAGCTTGTACATACAAGTGTTGTATATTGTCCACAGCAGAAGTATGAGAAGTTTTTTTTTTTTTTTTTGTAAAGTATTTTTCATATCATAAGGTGTTCGGCGAGTTTACGTACACCTTGACTAATTTTTGCTCGCGATTCATAACTTTCACTGATCAAATTTTATTTTAATATTATCAAAAATGAAACTGAAGATTAAACCTAGTCCACCTTCAAATAATGTTACAGTAATATCCTTATACGACTCCTGCCCCCAAGACGCTTGGTTAAGTACGAGAAGTTTGATTTTCTTTTTATAAGGTTTTGTTTGGATGGCTTAATCAAATGCCTTGGATTGTAGATAAGAGCTACACGTAAGTTGATTGGATGAATTGGGCACTGCCTCGTGAGTGTGCCAGATCAATTTGGTCCGTTGGTGAAGAAGGATGTGACATTTTTGGTTTACTTATCTCGTCTTTGGTCCATAAAGTTGTTTAGACTAATGTGCAGTGCGTTTGAGGATATTCGTTGGTTTGAATGAACAACACTCAATGGTAAATTTTGAAATTATTTTGGTTGAGGCATGGGCTCAAGGCATTTGGGAGGGTTTGAGAATATTTATATATGAATAGATCTATACATATTATATTATATTATATTAGTATAGAACTCTTGTGATTTTAGAGCGTTTTGTAAAAAAAATGCTAAAAGTTTATTTTAAATAATTTTAAAAATATAAATAGGTATTAATTAATAGCATTTGTAAATATGTTGTGCTTAGTATTTTATGATAAATATTCAATTAGTTGGTACATAGTTACTTAAATAAAATTGACAACAGACTGTTGCTACATAATTTTAGATTCTTAGGCCTATTTGGTTTGCATCGATAATTCTGTTTTTTGTGTTTGAATGTCATTCTGATAAAAGTTTGTGTTTGACATATTTATTTTAAACACTGAATTTGTGTTTTAATCAAGTTTTCCAAAAAATAATAAAATGGTGCTTTATAACTTTTATTTTTTATTTTTAAATTCAAAATTATTCATTCTTAATATTTTAATGCATTTATACCTGAATATATAATATACATACATAATACATTAATACGTGGGTAATTATTATAAATAAAAGAGGATACCTCTACTGGCACTGCAAGAATTCATTTGGCACTCCATTTCAATCAACCAATACATGTAAATGCCGTAACTACCCTTTTTCATCTCTAATAGAAAACCCTTATTCATATGTGATGTTGTGTTGTGAATAAGTGTTAATAAATTTTAAACAAATTTTCTTAAAGAGAAAAGGATATAGTAACTCATCTTACAAATTATAAATTTATAACATTTTCATATGAGAAAATGTTATGAATGCGGTGAAAATAAAAAGGGCACCACACGACACGAAATCTTATTTTTACCTAATCAAAATAACACGACACATCACGAAATAATTTTTTTACCTAACACGAACACGATCCCGATTAAAAGCGACATGTTACAAAATATATTATTTTTTTCAAACCAAATACGAACGCGACCAAAATAAAAGAGGCACGACACGTCACAAAAGGAATTTTTTATCCTAGAATAATAATAATAAAAAACTGTTTTTATTTTTATTTTATCCCAGTTGTTTTTAATTTTTTAACAGAAAAACGGTGACAGTCCCAAAACGGGTTTTTCTTGCATTTCCCGTTTTTCGAATGAAAATTGTTTTTAGATATTTTAATAGAAAAACAATAAAATTTCCAAAATAATTTTTTTCTCTATAAGAGCGAAGAAAAACAGTAAAAATATTTTTTTTCTCTATTAGAGCGAAGAAAAACAGTAAAAATATTTATTCTCGTATTTTTTCTTTAATATTTCGTGTCGCGTTTTATGTGGGTTATATTTATGTTTCGTAAAAAATGATATTTCGTATCATGTCATGTCACTTTGGTATGGGTCGTGTTCATTATACGTAAAAATAATATTTTGAGGGGTGTGGTTCCATGTTGTATTAATTTTATTTTGTTCGAGTTCGTCTCAGGTAAAAAAAATAATATTTCGTGTTGTATCTTGTCACTTTTATTAGGACCGTGTCCGTATTTTTTTTAAAAGTGGCAAACATGAACACGATCTTTTTTTTAACCAAACATGAACACGATCCTAATAAAAGTGACAAGGTACAACACGAAATATTTTTTTTTACTTGACATGAATTCGAACAAAATAAAATTAACAAAACATGGAACGACACGCCTCAAAATATTATTTTTACGTATAATGAACACGACCCATATGAAAGTGACATTGCACGGTACGAAATATCATATTTTTTTTACGAAACATACATATACCCCACATAAAATGTGACATGATATAACACAACACGAAATATTAAAGAAAAAATACGAGAATAAATATTTTTACTTAATTTCTTTGCTTTAATAGAGAAAAAAAATATTTTGGAAATATTATCGTTTTTCTATAAAAAAATATCTAAAAACAATTTTTAATAGAAAAAGTGGAAATAAAAAAAAAACCCGTTTTGGAATTGTCACCGTTTTTTTCCGTTAAAAAATTAAAAACAACTGGGATAAAATAAAAAACAGTTTTTTATTTTATTATTCTAGGATAAAAAATTATTTTTGTGACGTGACGTGACGTGTCGTGTCTCGTTTTGTTTTGGTCGCATTTGTATTTGGTTTAAAAAAATAATATATTTTGTAACGTGTCGCTTTTAACCGGGATCATGTTTGTGTTAGGTAAAAATATTATTTCGTGATGTGTCGTGTCATTTTTATTAGGTAAAATAAGATTTCGTGTCATGTCGTACCCTTTTTATTTTCAACGCATTCATAATATTTTTTCAAATGAAAATATTATAAATTTATAATTTGTAGGTTGAGTTATTATATCCTTTGGAAAATTTGTTCAAAATTTATTAACATTTATTCACAACACAACATCACATATGGATAAAAGTGTTCAATTAGAGAGGAAAAAGGGTAGTTATGGCATTTGCATGTAATGGTTGATTAAAATGTAGTGCCAAAAGAATTATTGGAGTGCCAATAGAGGTACCCATAATATATATATATACAAAATTATGTGTATTTATGTTTTATTAAATTATATAATATATTAAGATCCATATGTTAAATAATAGTATTAATAGATATATGATACTTATATATAGTTATATATATTTATTGTTAATGTTTGGAGTAATATAAAATACACATATAGTACATATGTATTAAAAATATTATCAATTCATGTATATATTTTTATTATGAATTACACATGCAATATCATTACACACACACACACACACATATATATATATATATATATATATATATATATATATATATATATATATATATATATATATATATATATATATATATATATATATATAATTGTTAAAAATGAAGAAGTAAAAGGCCCCAAATAATTCTTAAAAAACCTGACAATAGCCCACGATAAATCTTTTTTCTTATAAAATAGGTACTACAAAGTTAAATTAACAAAAATATCTGAAGTAAACTAAAAAGGATAATTTTTTATACCCCGAAATCAAATCTACATATACATCTAAAAATAAATCGACACGGTGGAATATTTCTCCCTATTTCTAAACTAATTAACTGTTTTGAATATTTATTGAAAATTGTCATATAAATTAACACATCATCTAATACAAAACCATATTTTAATCCCGAAATTAATTCTACTTTTTTTTTATCACATTTGTTAATTTGCTAAACTAATTAGCTGTATGACATGAACTGTTTTGAATATTTATTGAATATACGATAATTTTCTAAACTAATTAACTAAAGAATTGCCAATCTTTTTTATTGAATCATTTTTTCCATTGAGTAAACTTAAAATATAAAATCATATATACATGAGTAAATGAATCGTATAATTAATGCAGAAAACCTTTGATAAATTTCTTCAAATGCCAAATAAAAAGATATGACCACATATATACACATCAACTAGAAGAAGAAAAAGAATCAAACTCATCTCGAAGTACAACTGAAATATATTCAAACAACTCATATAATTTATCAATATTTTGAATTGCTTTAAAACGCCTATCTCTAACGCTACCGAACATCATCGACATCATAATATACACATCCAAACACCAAAACGACAACAACCACCATTACCGGCCCCATGAAATACCAAGTCCAAAAATTAAATAAGATTATTTTTGGTAAAATGTAATATATTAACCAAAGGGAAAAGACCAAAAAAATACAATTCAGACCAAACAAACAATAAACAACAACCGAAGGGAAAGTCCAAACCAACTGGATTGTTCGACCTATCATAACCCAACCCTAAACACAAAACAAAACAACCCACAATAAAAGGCCAAGATTCAACCCGACCCGACTATTTGAATCCCATCTCCGACAGTAATTCAACAGTTTTCTGCCACTAAAGCCCCGCGTACAAAATTACAACACCCACCTTCATCCAACCCAATCAAAAACTAGCGCGAGTCTGGCACTAAAGCCAACCTCGAAGAGAACCAATATCAATAAAATTGCACCAAAACCATTTCCTTTCTCTGAGACCACTTCTTTCAAAAGCCACCTCAAAAACTAGAGAAAGCTATGAACATCAACAAACAAACCCTTTTGAATCCTTTCAAACCCATTGAATAAAACCCCGAGTTGTTTGTTCTTTCGATTCGGTTTCGATCGAGCTTGTCGGCTTTGTTGGATGACTATTTTGGGTTTCTTCTGGTGGTGCTGATATGTTGGTTGGACGATGTCCGTTGGGGGTTGTTGAATGGTTTTCGATGGTTGCTAGGAACACAAAATTAGTTTGATTTATTGGTGTGAAAGGAATAGTGAATAAGAGTGAAGGGGAATGGACAAAGGGTAGAGGGAGTTATTGAAAAACGAAAGAGTCGGTTGGAGTTCAACGAATGAGTCGTTTGGATTTCAGAGGTTGATGAAAGTTTTGTAGTGAACGTAATTAATTTGTCGATTTTAATTTTAAACGTTGGCAGCAAAAATTGCTATTTTATTTGAATCTCGTATTACTTTGACTCCCAAAATTTTGATTTCATTTTGGGAATCAAAATAATACAGAT
Organism: Sambucus nigra; assembly: GCA_949130495.1. Lineage (NCBI taxonomy): Eukaryota > Viridiplantae > Streptophyta > Magnoliopsida > Dipsacales > Adoxaceae > Sambucus > Sambucus nigra. The sequence continues at coordinate 24,443,168 of OX422218.1, read as the reverse complement.
CCCTTGAGAATTAAATTACCACATTCACATTATATTGAAAGTGTCTTAAGAAAATTCAATCAATAACGAATTTACTCCTGCTACATCTCCTTATGATCCAAATAATGATGCTAATTGGATTTCTGACTCAATGGAATCAAAAATCTACAAGTGGATATGTATTCACACTAGGCGGGGCTGCCTTATCATGGAAATTAACAAAATAGAAATGCATTGCAAGATCAACAATGGAGCCTAAATTCATAGATTTAGACAAATCAAGTGGCGAAGCCGAGTGGCATAGCATAAAATATATTCACCGAGCTACTCAAATGTGACGATCTACTTAACGCACAGAGCATCTAGCCGAGAAGATCAAGCGACAAAAACAGATTCAATGAACATTCTTATTATGTACATATTTATCTCTGTCTATTAAATAACGACATATTGTCTATTCATATTGACAGCCTAATGGCTATAAATACATTGTAACCCCCTCCATAATGGGGTAATCGATCACTTGAGATCATAATTGAGATCAAGGCAAAACACCCAGCAATACAAGACAATGGACGTAGGCTATTTTCATTAAGGCTGAACCACTTTAAAAATCCTCTGTCTTATTTCTTTATTCATATTTATCTATGATTAATTAATTAGATCAAGTCTAATTTTTTATATCAACAGATTGGCGCCGTCTGTGGGAAACGACTATACGTAGCGTTTTTCACTAACAAATTCATCATACATGACTGAGATCCCAGAATCTAGCAATAGGAACAATGAAGGAGTTCCTCCCAACCAGTATGCTCCTTCAACTATCCATGATCTCACATGAATAGTGGAAAACTTAGACAAAGGACAAACAGCTATGCACGAGACCATGCGACAACTCATTTAAACTATTCAAAATGCAACACCTGCTTAGTCAGGCTAGCGAAGCATTCAAGGAAACATGCACTTGACGTCTTCATGATTAATAATTTAGACATACTGAATTCCATCACACTAGGAGGTCCGACGATCCCTCCTATTAGTCTGGCCAGACATCTCCCATAAGAGTTATGGACTCTCAAGAAAATGTTACTGTAACTTCAGAACGAACAAGCGCTCTGGAGAGGTTGAGTAAAGTCTCCCCCTTTGACCGTTGGGCCCTAGGAGGAATAGAAACCCTCCTCGAATTGCGTCGAGAAATTCTCAAAGACCAAATGATCTAAGGGAAGGTTCTGTCCAATCATGCCCTGCAGCTCGTACAGAAAGATACCAAGAGGAGAATTCAGTGCGATCAGTTGCTCAGGAAAATAGATCAAAGGCTAGAAATGATGCATGGAAGGGCTCCATTCAGAGATTGGAAGACGGGCTAGGGGAAATGGCTAAGGCAAGAAACCCTCTCCAAAGAACCTTTATAAAAGAATATCCATTTATATAAGCAATTGTGGACTTTTCCACACCCTCAAAGTTTAAGGCTCCTGTAGTTATGCCAAAGTACGATGGGAAGACTGATCATATTCTCCATATAGAACAGTACCAAGCTGCTGTAGATATTTTTGCGATCCTAGATGAGTTGCAGGGCGTTCTCAGGAACCATCACTAGTTCTGCTCAAATATGGTATAACAGCCTTCCTCGAGGGAAAATTGTAACTTTCCATCATTTGGCTGAGTTATTCATAGGGAAGTTATACTTTGGTGCAAAGCCAGTCAATAGGGTAGCCCATTTGTTGAGCATAAGGCAAAACGTAAGAGAAAGCACCAGGGACTACATCACTCGTTTTAATAATAAGAAACTGAAGGTAATCAACTACGAAGAGAAGACAACCATTACAGCTCTGATGAGTGGTATTTTACCGAATAAGATTATTAATGCTGAAGAAGCTATGGCTGTGAAGAAGAATGTTTAGGTAAAAACAGAAAGTAAAGTTGAAGGCAGGCCGAAGAGGAAGGATCATAAGCATAATGAAGGCAGAAAACCATTGAAAGGCAAGGAAATGGTTGAGAACTTGAGGAAGTATGAAAATTATACCCCCTTAACGGTAGGCACAAACCATGTTCTGGAGGAGATAAAAAATAGAAAAGAACTAAATTGGCTGGAGAAATTAAGGACAACCCCCGAAAGGAGAGATAAGTCCAAGTATTGCGAGTTTAATAAAGACCATGGTCACATGACCAATAGGTGCATAGCTCTCCAAAATGAGATCGAGGCACTCATTAGACGACGGAAATTTAATAAGTTTGTTGATCGCTAGAACAGTGAGAAGACCAATAATAAACCACGACAAAGGTCTAAATCTCCTCGCCGACTAAGAGATGAAAAGAAAAGGGACCATGGACATGAATTGGAGGATGACCCCGATCTCCCTAAAAAGCCTAGATAGACTGAACATGAGGTATTTTCAACCCGCTTCGGTTTATTTGACTATAATATGATAACAGGTGGAGATGCAGGAGGTGGTGATCATACCGCCGAAAGGAAAGCTGACCTCAGTGAGGCCTAAGCTTGTTCCTACATACAGTGAATAAATTTGGCAGAGGAAGATCGTATGAGAAAGGTCAATAAGGATAAACGGGTCATCAATTTTTCCAAAAGTGATCTGGAAGGTGTCTTGTATCCTCACGATGATCCTTTGGTGATCAAGATGAGGATGAAGGATGTAATTATCTCAAGAGTATTGGTAGATAATGATAGCTCGATAGACATCATAGTCTACCCTTACTTTAACAGTTTAAATATGAAACTCGCCCAGTTGGAGCCATACCACAGACCACCCCTTATCGATTTCTCTACTGAAAAAGTCTTTCCACTTGGGCTGATCAAGTTGGACATGCTTATTGGTAACTGGCCTTCTTTCAGAAAAAAAAGTACCCTTTTTTGTAATGGATAAAAATGTCCAATCAGCCTATGATATAATCATGGCAAGAGTAGGTACGAAAAAGTACAAAGTAGTGCCATCCACGGTACATCAATGCTTGAAGTTCCCAACCAACTTTGGTGTGGGACTTGTGAAGCGAGATCAGAAAGTAGCTCGGGAATGCTACTATTCATCTACTGAACAAGAAGAGTTGGAGGATAACAGAAAGAAGACCACCACTTACCAAGTGCATGAGTTCGAAGATTCAGAGATTGAGACACTAGACCCCAAAGATGAATCAGAGCTCGTGAAGGGTCAGGTAATAGAAGAAATAAAGAACATTATTCTGGACGATGAACGACCAGAAAGAACAACTCAAATTGGCGCTTCACTTGATCAAACAATAAAACAAGAGTTGGTGGCATTTTTGAGGCATAGAAAGTAAGATTTTGCATGGAGTCATAAAGATATATCGGGGATAGACCCAGCCTTCTTGTGCCACGAACTCAATGTTAATAAGGAGATCAAACCGGTGAAGCAGCGAAGAGGGGTCTTTAACCTAGAGAAGAACCAATCTATTCAAGAGGAAGTAGATAAACTGCAAAAGGACTATTTTATTGAGGATGTCAAATACCCTGATTGGTTAGCCAATGTGGCGATGGTAAAAAAAAGAATAATAAATAGAGAATGTGCGTGGATTTCACAGATCTGAACAAAACCTTACCAAAAGATCACTTACCTCTACCCCGAATAGATTAGATGGTAGATGCTACTTCGGGCATGAATTGTTGAGCTTCATGGATGCTTATTCCGACTACAACCAAATTAAGATGAAACCAGAGGACAGCGAAAGTACCCCTTTTATCACCCTAATGGGAACATAATATTATAATGTTATGCCTTTTGGTCTTAAAAATGCAGGTGCTACATACCAACGGCTAATGAAGAAGGTGTTCACAGAGTAAATCGGCAGAAACATGGAGGTTTACAACGATGGCATGCTGACTAAGAGCAAGAAAGATACTGACCATATCGCTAATCTAGGCCAAACATTTGACCAGCTGGAGAAATATCAGATGAAGCTGAACCCAACCAAGTGCATCTTTGGCGTACAAGAAGGCATATTCCTCAGGTACATTATGAATTAACGCGGCATCGAGGTAAATCCTGACATGATCAAAGCCTTTCTAGAATTATAATCTCCAACTATGAAGAAGGAAGTACAAAGCCTCATGGGGCGTGTTGCAGCTCTCAACAAGTTCGTCTCACGAGCAACTGATAAATGTCTTCCATTCTTCAAGACACTCAAAAAAACTTTTGAGTGGAATGATGAGTGTGAGAAGGCATTCCAATAGTTGATGAGATATTTGAGGACACCTCCTTTACTGTCCAGGTCGGTAGTGGGAGAGAAATTATACTTGTACCTGGCTATCTCAGAAAGTGCAGTCAGTTCACTGTTGATAAGAGTAGACAACAGAGTGCAGAAGCCGGTGTATTAAAGAAGCAAGGCATTCTGAGGAGCAGAGATTAGGTACCCAAAATTGGAAAAGCTGGCATTAGCATTGATTGAGGTGAGCAGGAGAATGAAACCATACTTCCAAGCCCATACCATAGTGGTATACACTGACATGACACTCAGACAGGCTTTACACAAGCCAGAACAATCTGGAAGATTGATGTATTGGGCGATGGAGTTAGGTGAGTATGACATTGTCTATGAGCCAAGGTTTTCTCTCAAAGGGCAGGCAGTGGAATATTTCATTGCTGAATTTACTTACACAGATACCTCCAACCAATAGGGGTCTAATAGAAAACAACCGTGGATGTTAGAGGATCATCAAAAACCATCCTCGATCAACTCCCATAAGTAGACTTGCTAGAGGGAATGGTGACCGAGCAACAAGAATCCTCTAATAAAAGCTCAGAATTAAGGGATGATAAAAGGAAGCACCAAACATTCCATCATGGGACTTTATCATATCAAGGGTTTGATAACTGTATCACCATATGGAATTTGTATGTTGAAGGTTCTTCGTGTGCCATAGGCAGTGGAGCCGAAATAATTCTTAATAGTCCGGATGGATTGGATATAGAGTATGCTCTGCATTTCCAATTCAAAGCTTCTAAAAAATGAAGTTGAATACGAAGATATGATTGTGGGCCTCAGTTTAACCAAAATGCTAAATGCAGAGCAAGTTACGGTGTTTAGTGATTCACAGTTAGTCGTAAATCAGATTCTCAAGATGAACGCGGTAAAGAGAGAATTCATGTCTAGGTATCACCCCAAGTCTATGGAGATTGTATCCAATTTTATAGCGGTCTAAGTGATCAGAATACCAAGACTAGAGAATACGAGGGTTGATGCACTAGCTCGGTTGGCCTCATCCCCCCGCATCGAGCTACGAAGAACGATTCCTATTGAGATACTTACAGACAGAAGCATTGATGACGATTTGATGGTGAAGTTTATCACTTGGGATATGGGACCTTCCTGGATGGATCACATCAGGGCATATATCGAAGAAGGCATTTTACGTGCCGACCAGCTAGCAATCAAGAGGCTTAAGTTTAAAGATGTTAGGTATGTCTTAAATAATGGAGTTATATACAGAAGAGGTATGATAGCAGGTCTATAGAGATGTGTTCATCCATCCGAAGTTAAAACTCTGATAGAAGAAACTCACGAAGGCTCTTGTAGAGCTTATGCGATAGGTCAAAATCTTTTGCAGAGGATAATGATGCAGGGATATTATTGGTCAATGATGCAAGCTGACTTCATATCTTATGCCAAGAAATAAGACAAGTGTCAACGGTTCTCTACCATATGAAGAACTCCCCAGGCATTATTAACATCGATTACCTTACCTTGGGCATTTGCTATGTGGGGAATAGACTTGGTTAGGCCTTTGGCAACTACTAAAGGATAATTCAAATACTTGGCATTCGCTGTTGATTACTTCACAAAATGGGTGGAAGCTGAACCTCTCATTGACATGGCATATGATAGGGTCTATCAGTTCATCTGGAAGAATATTATTTACAGATATCGCCTGCCACATGCTTTCATCACTGATCATGGTACCCAATTTGATAATGAGGAGTTCGCTATGTACTATCAACAGTCCAATGTTCAAAAGCTTCATTCTGCACCAGGCCATCCCTATAGCAATGGGAGTAGAGGTAACCAACATAACTCTATTGAATGGGTTGAAGAAACGGTTGGATGATGAGAAAGTAAATTGGACTAACGAGCTACATTCTGTGTTATGGGCTTACCGAATAACTCCCCAAACAATAATTGGAGAATCTCCTTACAAGTTAGCCTTTGGAAGTGAAGCAGTCATACCCGCTGAACTGGGTCTACATACTCACAGGGTGCTTAATTTCAATACTTCAGTAAGAAATTTGATGAGACGCTTAGATTTAGACATGCTGGAGGAAGTCTGGGAAGATGCGGTAATCCGAAATACCATTTATCAGCAACGAACTGCCATGTTCTATAATAAACGGGTCAAGATGTGTGATCTCAAGGAGGGATATTTTGTACTCAAGAAACTCATTCAGAAGCATAATAAGCTAGAGGCCAACTGACATGGGCCTTATCATGTAATAACGATTGTTCGACCTGGCACCTATATAATAGAAACTTTAGAGGGGGAAGAATTAAAAAATGCATGGAATGTGGAGCATCTGCGCTAATATTATCAGTAATGTAGATCTACATGTATTTCGTTCTTTCAATATGAATAAAAATGATAATTTTCCCATATTCTTTTTAGTTCATTTTTTTCGGAGTACTCGTGCTACACACTAGACTTGAATTTTGCAAGTAGGCATCAAGAACCACTGACTAAGGTTGGTTGGATATCATCAACCACCAACCATGGTTGGTCGGTATATCAGCAACCACCAACTACAGTTGTTCGGATATCAGCAATCACCAACTAAGGTTGGTCTACATCAATAAACTTAACCAATAACGTTGGCATAACAATCATACAAGGCAAGGCCTGTTTGATTATGGGTGACCTTAAGGGGCATCCAAAACTAGGCAAGAAGATGGGTGACCTCAAGGGGCATCCACTGCCTAGGCACCAAGGTAATCTAGATAAGATTGCTACAACTAAGCAGGACCATGGGATGAAAATAATTCCATTGCTGAAGGACTTATGGGTGACAAGTCACTATAACTAGGCAACAAATGGGGCAAAGTTCCATTGTCTACGCATTTAAAACAAAACAGGATATATATATATATATATATATCATAATAAACAAAACATCTTATAATCTATTTCCAAGGAAAGAACATTACAAAAAGATGAACTTTTATTCATTGAATACAGATTTCCTATTCTATTGGCTTTTTCCTTCTGATTTAGGTACATGATCCATTCTAGCTGGTGGATCGTCTAAAGCAAAAGGAGAATTGATATAATTTAAATCCTATAACATCCTGGTATTTCTCGAACTTGATCGGTCAAGAAAATGTGAAGGACTGGATATATCAAAATCTTCATGAAGCTGGTAATCACCAAGGTATTTGGGGATCAATCACTCAGGAATGGAACTGACTGGAATCCAACTAATGTCTAGTTTAAAAGGAGGAACCGACAAATCAAGCAGTCCATGATCACACCATCCATACTTGTACCCCTCATTGTTTGACTGCTTTGACCTGGCATCGATATGGCATAAGGATTCATTGTATCCCCCCTATCCAAAATTCTCATGGATGCTTGTGGAATTGATACGTCAATCTCTCAACATCTTGATGAAGTCTCTTCACAAAGTTTTCTTTACTATCCAAATCAGAACTTTTCTTGGAAAGGTGCTCAGTAAGACTTTGGATTTTCTGGGACATTTTAACCAAGGCTTGATTTTTTCCTTTAGTTGAACAACGTGATTTGCTAAGGCTGGTTGATTCCTCGTCTCTTCAATACTGCCCCAATCATCTCTTTCTCTGCTAAAAGAGGAAGATGTAGGTCTAGATCTTTTCAAAGCCTCCAATTCTTCTCTCAAGGTAGCATTTTCAATTTCTAGAAATGAAAAGCCCTTATCACTGATTGGGACCAGTTCCCCAGAGGAAGGGGCATCTTTTAGTTATCTTAACTCTTCTCTTAGAGCAATATTTTCCTCCTTTAGCAGCTTGAAAATGTTCATATGCTCCTCAACCTCAAGTTTTAGCACACTTGCTCTCTTATTATGGGATAAGAGAAATTTGACATAGCCCCGATAAACACTCAACTATTGATACTTTTTCTCATAACCTTCATTCATAAGAGCAATGGTTTCTTTGTGCTGAAGTTGAAGTTCTTCGATTACTCCTTGGTGATCTTCTACTATTTCATAATATGCCGCATTATTCTCCACAACTCAATCAATCAGACATTTTAAATATTGATAAGCATCAATTACTCGTTCTGAAGCACCAGGCTCGAGAATATCAACTATTTGTGCTTTAGTAAAATCTACACGACCAGCTTTGAAGTAATCATTACATTTCTTCATCAACTATGTATCATGAGCTGACAAGAGTTCCATCTTAGCAATAAACTAGCAAGGAAAAGTGGAAATGGATCAACAATGATACATATCGAGCAAGTAAAGGAGAAAACTCAGAATAGATAATAAAGTCCATTTTATTGATCACGGGAGGAGAAATTACAACCAAAGTTACAACAAAAAGGAAAACATATAAAAACAATACAATTAAAGAGCCGAATAACTCTACACGTTCTCCTTATTTCCTATAACATCTTCAGCCAATTTGGATGAAGGAGTTTGTTGCTCATAAGGCAATTGGCATTGCTAGCCAGAAGTTGTTTCCTGATAAACGTGCTCGGAGGATTGAGGAATGGTAACAACAGGTGTTTTTTCTACTATCACCATAGAAGATTCATCAGATGCAACTTCATCTTCTTTTTCTTCTTCAATAGTAGGAGGAGGGCCATGGATGTGTTTCTAAAATAGCTCAAAATCATCAACAACATTCAACTCCTTCAAAGCCTCAACCCATCCATCTTTGAAGTATTTCAAACTTACATAGTCCATCTAAGAAGAGACAATAGCCAAAGATTTATTCCATCCTTTGTCCTAGCCAGAGCTAAAGGACTTCTTCACAACAACTTTCCTCTTCGCTCTTTTCGAGGAAGTTTTTTCCGTAAGAATCTCTTCAATAGACTAAACCTTCTCCTCAAGCTCTTTCTTACGTCGTTTAGCCTCTTCAAGCTTGCCATCAGCTTCCACCTTGCAAGAAAGATCAACCTTGAATTTTTCCTCCAACTCATTGGAGACATTTATAGCCTAATCTCGAGCCGTATCAGCTTATTTACGAGCCATCTCAGTAGATTGGATTTTATTCTCCTAGGCATCTTTTTCCTCTTCATACTTCTACCGGGACTCCCCCAAAGATTCTGATAATCCATTAAGGGCTTCCTATACTCCACTAGATGAGGATGAAGCTTTGATATCTTCATCATTCTCCATAATATTATCGAAGTACACCAAAAATTGTAAGAAGAAGAAAGGAAAAAATTAGAGTTCTAACATGGCAATGAAGAATTAGAAAGATAAGTATAATGACTACTTACTGATGAAATGTGTTGGGCTTCCAAATCGGTAACCTTATCCTGAGGATTTGAAGTTTCAGTAGCTCAATAATCAGGGAGAGTCCTCAACTAGATCGATTTCTTGGCCAAGCCAGGGGTAAGGAAGGCTGGAGAACTAGCCCTCAAAGAAGAAATCCCAACAACAGTAGGTTGGGCAATAACATCAACTAGCCTTTCAGCAACACGCCTCCTCAACCTCCTAAAAGGAGAACCTTTAATAATAGGTGATGTCTCTTCGTGAATAACAACAACTTTAATCAAAGGTGCTGCCTCTTTTAAGACTACAACTTCAATCAAAGGTGCTACCTCTTTAGGGGCAATAAGGGGCTTCCTGCTAATATCTTTGGCAGGAGGAGTAATATCCTTTTTCTTAGTTGGATCTCCATCTTTGTTCTTATTCACCCCTTCAGTACCAAGAGTAGATTTAGAAAAGAGGTCATGAACTTTCCTCTTTTTCGTCATAATGTCAGCAATAGAAGTACCCAAGTTAGAAGAAGATTCTTCAACATTTGTTGAGGATGCAGGCGTTTGGTCAAGGTCAATCACCAAAGGAGGAACAAGAGGACGAGCACTGAAACGAGAAGTAGTGTTCTTGTATCTCATTAAGTAAGAAGCAGCTCTTACGTGCTCCCCAGCAACTGATTGATGCAAACCCCAGATGAGTTTCAAATACTTTATATTAATATCACTTTTCTTTTGGATATTTTCTTTTTCTATCAATTGTAAAATAAAAACACACATGTTAGTGATTCATTTTATTAAACAAAAATAGAGCTAAATTGAAAAAATAAAAACAACCTATCCCATTGCTAGAAAGTGGACATCTGGGACCTTGGTACACATCTTTCCCTTTTAATGAGGGGTGTTACCAATTTTTCCTCACAACCCCATGATCAAAATAGTCCCTATTAGCATCCGGAAGATTGGCCACTAAAGCTCTATGAGAATACCTAGTTTAAAATAAAAAATGGTATCGCTAGTAACCTATTTATAACAGTACATAATTTTAGGAATCCCTAAATGAGTTTCATGAATTTGATTCAACCTATGTACGTCATTCACTACCCTCTATGTATTTGGAACTACTCTTGCAGGAACAATATCAAAATATTGGCAAAATTCCAAACACATAGGATTAGGTGGGAAAGAAAAGCCACATTCCACTACAAAAATGGAGGGAAGCCAATGTCCTTCAGCTAAAGAAAATAAATCAGAAGGGCAAGGAGGTTCTTCCATAATAACCCAAGAAGGAATTGCAAAATCAACTCGAAACTTATCCAACGATTCGATAAGATAAACAATGGTGGATAAAGAAAAGACAAAATAAAGAAGAAGTTCTTACAAAAAATTGAGAAATCTGCTAAAGTGGATGACAAAAGGAACGGGCGTAAGAAGGAAAAGTGAGAAGACAATAGGCTTGGAAGTCTAAAAGGCAAAAGGTAGAAGACGATTTGATTTTATCTCTTTTAAATGCATTGCTTTGGGAAGTGAGAAAATTAATGATCATTAGAGACGACGATTGTGTTTTCGGCAGCTAAATATTGAAAAAGACGCAAATACCCAAGCGTCTATTAAAGATTCAAAATATTTATGAGTTTTTCCAATTCGCGCTCAAAATCATTAAATGTAACAAGTGCTGGAGATCTATAAACTAATGAGACTGGGTAAATGTGTCTGAGCAAACTCTGGGCATAATGTTCCACACTTTCATAGCCATCCTCAACTGTGAAACATTGGGGGCTTCTGTTGATACAAAAATTAGTCAGCTGATGTTGATCAGTTATATAAAGACACATGTCATCCTGTGTGGTATAAAATATATTCACCCAGCTACTCAGCGTACTGAGCTACATAAATGTGACGAGCTACTCAACGTACAGAGCATCTAGCCAAGAAGATCGAGCGACACAAACATATTCAATGAACATTCTTATTATGTATATATGTATCGGTCTATGAAATAATGGCATATTGTTCATTCATATTGACAGCCCAAGGGCTAGAAATACATTGTAACCCCCTCCATAACGGGGTAATTGATCACTTGCGATCATAATTGAGATCAAGGCAAAACACCCAACAATATATGACAGTGGACATAGGCCATTTTTATTAAGGCTGAACCACTTTAAAAATCCTTTGTCTTATTTCTTTATTCATATTTATTCGTGATTAATTAATTAGATCAAGTCTAGTTTTTTACATCAACAATGATATAAATAAGATGACGAAATCAACTATCGGTTGAATAATAAAATCCAATAGTAAACTGAAAATCATAACCTGGATACATAAGGTAACGTAAATAAACTCAATATTAAATCTGGGGCGACGTGCCCAGCTGAGTACTGAAATAAGGTCCCTTTACTAGGAAGAATTGAATGAAGCGTCTATAGAAAAGTCCTGCAACTCCCACATGAGCTGCAGCTATGTATCCCTTAATAGAATCCTTAAGTTGGGCATCCCTGTGGATGGACACCTAAAAGGTTTTGGAAAAGATTTGACATGGGTCAGACCCCAAGTAAACTATTTTGAAAATGTTTAGCAAGCAGCTAACTTGCAATAATCAAATATGCATGCACACTCTTCATATTTAAGTTAGTGTCGAACTCTCTTAGGGTACACCTTACCCCTCATCTAGTGCCAACACCAAATGCTTACCTACTAACCTTCCTAGTTAAGCTACCCCACATAATTAGATGGATCACACCTCTTACCATCACACTACTCTAACCTGATTATTCTTACTTTGATTATTGAGTTATATACTCATTTACTTATTAATATCTTCAACTATTTTAAATAATATAACGTTCACACTAGTTATATATGAAACCACTTTTAAATCGTATAACTCTGACACTAGTTACGTAAGAAATCCCTTTTTAAATCATATAACGTTCACACTAGTTATATAAGAAACACATTCACACTTATGTATTAATCTCGTATATAATTATATATACGTTTTATATGCGTACTAGTATACTACAACATTCACACACACATTAAGTATAATATCCATCCTCCCGAGTAATGACTCACCAGACGTTTCTCTAAAATGCTATCACCCTAGGTATACTCATCTAAACACCCCGATATGGTTAGCTCCCTGAATTAGTGAAATAAAAATAAACGTACTGGAGGCGACCATAGCTCCCACCGAGAGTGAGGAAAAATCATACACAAAGCACCTCACCTCTAAAAGAATCACAACATATAAATATTGGATGCCTATGACCTGGGGATTATACTCTCCCTGCTCCTCAAGCCAGGGGATTCACCCACATCGCACAAGCTCGTATGATGGCACTACGGGGGTATGTATTCCTACAAATATCATTCACATCGATATCTATAAAGTACATAAATATCATTCACACCTATATATATATATATATATATATATATATATATATATATATATATATATATATATATATATATATATATATATATATATATATATATATATATATATATATATATCACACTACCGTATACAAATATTAAACAAAGTCTGGCTAACTCGTGCATAACACCCGTTGCACTAGTCTAAAATACCCAAGTCTATATCCCGACTTGTAATTTAATTAATCACACATTAATTATTATTTTAATGAAGTCCTGTCACCCAATTATAATACCCCGACTCACTCATTCGGTTCGAATATTGATCTCTTAGTATTTGTTACACAAAATTCCACTATATAGTTTAACACTCGTTAAATTTAATATTCAATAATTTATTGTACAACTATATAATAAATTAACCCGGCTATCCCGTGCCCAACTCATGTAACACACAGACTATAAATATTCGAGTCTAATCCATGACCCTGAATTGAATTACTTTCTGCTCAATTAATTTTATCCCAGTGGTGTCACCCAACCATAATTTCCGAACTCCCTACCTGGTCCATATTTAAACCTTTATAAATTTATTTCACTCAATTCATTATTTAGGTTCCTTATTTTTTTTCACCTTTCTAAGCTCAGATGCATCCACCTATAATTCCTTGGTAAACTAATCTCGGACATCCATGCTCGGATTTGATTTATGACTAAAGATTTCAATCTCCGACACCCTTCCGTAGAAAAATCATAACTAATTAAAAAAAATCATAAAAATCCGAGGTCAGCACCCACGGGTATTTTTGACAAATAGGTAAATCGAATCGTTTCGGCCTCAAAATTGAACTGGTTCGCCATACTGCGAACCATCTTCTTCTCTAGCTCATTTTCTCCATTTTTAACCCTCAATCCTCCATGGATTCAACCCAAGCATCAACCCATTTTTAACCCTTAATCCTCCACATTTATTACACCTATAAATGGGTTCTAACACAAATATTTATCATCAATCATCATTGATTATCATTAAAACTTATAGGATTCATAAATTGTTTTTTCTCAAAATTTCTTAAATCACAAATTCAATTCGATTCAATAATTCAAATTCAATAACAATTCCTATAGGGTTTCGATTCTAAATCATATTCCAACATCATATGATAGTATTATCACATTAATAAGACATCAATTTCACCTTTAATGCTTAAATCCCCAAATTTCACATGTGTCACCCTCCTAAAATGAATTCTCAATCACACCCACTATGATATGAATTTAAATATTACAATTTAGATTGAAAGAAAGTTTAACCACTTTCCTGGATTAATTCATAGATTATGATTCCTTTATTGTTGACAAATATTTTGACGAATAACACTCCAATTTCTTCTTGATTTTGGCTCCCAAAATCTCTCACACTTTCTCACTCTTTTCTTCTCTATAAGCCTAGGGTTTTCTCTTTGAATTATGTTTTCCCCAAGTTCTCTAATTTGGGTTTTATGAGATCTTACTTTTAGAGTTGTATCTACCCCAAACTCTTCAGTTTAGATTTTCTATTGGAAATCCCAAAATTTGACTTGTTGGGTAAATTAAAATGGCCCAAACACCACCGTGTGTGCCTGGTTATGCTTAAAAATGTCTCGAAACCCATATACTACCCGGGTACTCTTTTTCGACTATCTCCACCTATCCATAATGAACCGTATACTCAAAATTATCACCCTAATTACTTTACTAAAATCTCCAATCTCAACCTCAGATTACGACACATGTAATGTAAAAATGAAATTGGAATTAAATAATTCTTAATTAACTAATTTAATTAAATCCTCCAATATAATTAAACTTGCATCACCAAATTAATTAAATTCTATACCCTAAAAAAGATGGGGCGTTACATATTAAAACACGTTTTTAATTTACATTAAAATATGTTTCCTATGAGAGCCGTTGGAGAGTAGTTTTGTGGAGATATTGTTACCCACTTTTGTGGAAAGTGGGAGGTTTTGCATCCCTTTAAAAAAGGGACCTGCAGATCATTAATTTTAATTTTTTCCAATCTTTCTCTCTCTCTCTCTGAAATACGTTTTCTTCCATATTCCAATTTTTGGGCAACATAATTGTGGTCCTAGAGTTCTCCATTAAGTGCTTCAATGAGAAGAACTACGCTGTTAAATCCTGGAGACTGATATCCGAGGCTCGAGGCATCACTCAACAAACTATGGACGATATTTTTGTCTTCGAACTGTGTCTTTTACACACACCTCAATATCCAGACAAGTCATTCCAATTTTATTATTTTCATGGTTTTTCCGTATACGCATAGAACAATCTAAGACATAATTTTTTGTATGCGTATAATGGGAAAATTTAATCTAGCTGCAATTGCCTCTGCTAGGCGTGAATAATTTGCTGGTTTGAATTTTAAACGTTAGCAGCAAAAAATGCTATTTTATTTGAATCTTTTATTACTTTGCTTCCCAAAATGCATATTTCATTTTGGGAATCAAAATAATATGAGGTTCTGTGGGAATTAAATTATCATAATCACATTATACAGAAAGTTCATCAAGGAAATTCAATCATATGACTCTACTCCTACTAGAACCCCTTATGATTTAGATAGTAAATTAAAGAAAAATAAAGGAGAAGGTGTGCCACAACTAGAATATTCAAGAATTATTGGTAGACTAATGTACATAATGAACATCACCAGACCTGATATTGCATATACAGTAGGGAGATCGAGTAGATATAATTGTAATCTTATTAATGATCACCGGGATGCAGTTGTCAGAATCTTGGGATACCTGAAATTTACTTTTGATTATGCTTTATATTATGTCTCTTATCATGCTATGATTAAAGATTATCATAGTACTAATTGGATTTCACACTTAAAGGAATCAAAATCTACAATGTATTCACACTAGGCAGGCCTGCTATATCATGGAAATTCACAAATCAGACATGCATTGTGAGATTAACAATGGAGTCTGAATTCAAAGCTTTAGAGAAAGCAGGTGAGGAAACTAAGTGGCTGAGGACATTTTTGGCAAAAATTCTGATACGACCTAAACATGTACCCACAATACTTATACATTGCGATACCAACTAGAAATATCCAAATCTAGCAACATGACCTACAATGGAAAGTCTAGACATATCCGTCGCGGGAATAATAATGTGAGATAACTCATATATAATGGTATTATAACCATTGACTCTGTGAAGTAAAATGATAATTTAGCGGAGCGAATAACCAAAGGGTGTGACACCCCGCCTAATAAAATATCGGGTGATCAGTCCTATACCAAATTAAAACAGGAATCCCAGTTGGATCATCCTTAGCATCACTGTCGAAAACTTTTTAAAACTTACTAACCACCTAGTATTCCAAAAACTGGTGCCAATTTTAACTTTTTAATTAAACCAAAACTATACATGCGGAATAAAATATAAACCATTCACACAACTGAATGAAAGTAAACTGAATCGTAATTACACAATATGCCGAATAAAACACCGGCCACCAAAGAAACAATCCATATACAAATATACAACACCTGAAAACTGTACTGAGAAGTCTGGGCGACAAGCTCTAAATGAAACTGAAACTGATACAAGATTCCTACTCTAGGAATGAATGAATGATGCGTCTAATCCAAACTCCTGCTAGCATCCACATATGCCGCAGCTCCGTGTCCCTGGAATAGAATAACAATCCTGGCGTCCCTGTGGCTGGACACCTAAAAGGTTTTGAAAATAGTTTTATAGCAAGGGTTAGAACCCAAAATATTTTGAAAATATTTAGCAAGTGAATTAACTGCAGTAATATAAAATGCATGAATGCGCTTCATATTTAAGTTAGTGTCGCACTCCCTTGTGGACATTCTCACCCCTCCACTATTGTGCACACCTAGCGGTTACTTTAACCCCACCTAGTTGTACTACCCCGTCCAACTAGTCCTGGTATAACCTTCCCTTGCCCTACTACTCTAACCCGAGTATAATGATTCTTGAATTATAAGTTATTTCATAACCAACTTAATTAATTCCCCGTAAATAGTAACATATAACCGTATCACAAGTTATATAAAGTAAATACGTCACCCACTATATTATTACCACAAATAATTAACTTAATTAATTTCCCATTAATTAACTGCATATAACTATAACCCGAGTTATATAAAGTAAATACATCACACACTGTATTATCATCTACATATAACATTTACTACCATATTATACGTACCTTTACTAACAACCACACATATATCAATACGTATATCCATCCTTCTGAGTTTACCCTCACTGGATGATTCCCTCTAAAATGCTATCTCACTAGGTGTGTTCACAAAACCTAGTTTTCCCCAAGTTGGAATCGCTCACCAACTTGGACCAAAATATAAACGAAATGGAGGCGGTCATATTCCTTACCTGAAAGTGAGATAAATCCCTCACCCATATATACCGGACGCTATGACCTGGGGATATACTCGCCCTACTCCTCAAGCTAGGGGATTCACCCACATCGCGCAACCTCCCGTGATAGCATTAGAGTATATAATTTAAATAAATATCTAATCATTGATATTTAGTATCACACACAAAAATACCCGGATATATATATATACTATCACGATACCGTATATATATATAATATAAACACCGGCTTTACCGTGTACTTAAAATCCCGTACGCTGCCTGTAATTTCCGGAGTCTGTGGCCCGACTCAATGTAGTTAATTTTCTCACTTAATAACTTATCCTCTTCCCGAGTCTATGGTCCGACTCAAATATAATTAATTCACACCTTAATTAATATAATATTTTCCCTGAGTCTATGGTCCGACTCTCCTTAAATTAATTAACACACATTTTAATTTAATACCTCTCCGAGTCTATCGCCCGACTCTAATTAAATTAATTTAATCAACCCAGATTCCGAGTCTGTGGTCCGACTCTAATATAATTAATTATCACATTAATTACTAAGTACCCTTCACTAGTCTACCATCCGATCCTGATTAAACTACTTGTCCCACCCATTAATTTAATCATACCCGAGTCTACAAACCGACTTTAATTAAATTAATTAACACCTTTATTAATTTAATCCTACCCGAGTCTATAATCCGACTCTTTTTAAATTAATTAACACTCTTATTAATTTAAATAACTTGATGTCACTCAACCATTTTCCCCGGACTCACTTACTTGGCCCGTAACTTGATATTTCCCGGGTTTATGTTCCGCCTCCAAATTAATTACGCTCTCTCAATAATTAATTTAATACTTTGGTGTCACATCACCAACATACCCGGACTCACTCACTTGGTCCATTTTTACATCTAATAATTTCTTTTCCACATTTTTTTTTTGCCCACAATGTGTCGCACATTTATTTCCATAGTTTCCCAATTATTTTTACCTATAATTAACAACATACCCGGACTCACTCACTTGGTCCATGATTAAATATTTTTCGAGTCTATATCCCGACTCAAAATTTATTAGTTTATCTCCAAGCTAAATTCACTACCTTGGGTCGCCTTACCAATATACCCGGATTCACTCACTCGATCCGTACCTCGCTATTTTGGAATAAAGTCTCTCATATTTATCCATTAAATGTCCCACATGAATTCATTCTAGTCCCAATTACTTCCACCCATAATTGCTAGGAATATTTGTTTCACAATTATTTACCACTAATTATTGTATGGAAATTATTTTATAATAAGTTCCCCCTTATAATTCACTCAAGGCCGAACTGCCCAGAAATTTTCATCGTCGATCGATCGATGCCCCCGATCGATCGATCGACCCCTTCGTTGCAGCTCTTCTTCCCCCCTGTTTTCCACCATTAACGAATTTCAAGGTTTTTAAACCCTAAGTTACCTCTAATCACATCATCCCATCATCTACACATGGTCAATCCACATCCTACTCATCATAGAGACCATTAAGATAATCAACCCCTCAAATTATCTCTTAATTTTCGAAATGGGTCTTTCTCACTAAAATTTAATTATCTGTTTTTAAATCCCAATTTCCAGATTCGATTTCCCCTCTTTTATTTTCTGAATTTCTCATTCAAATCATAAATACATATTCAGATTTCAATCACCCATCTAAATCTTACTTTGAATCTCATTCAAGTATTTCAAAAAACAAAAACCCCATTTTGTACCCATTTACACCCAAAAAATGGATTTACACCCAAAAACAGATTTTCATACCCACATCACTATAATATAAATTGATTATCATGCTTTAAGAACCAAAACAGTTAACCACTTGCCAGAAAGTGTTCGTAGTGTCTGATTCCGTTGGCGGAGTCCCTCAATTTGGCTCCAAAAGCTCCCAATTTGTTCTTGATTTGCTTTTCCCCCAAATCCCCTCTCAAACCCTAGGTTTAGAGTTGTGTTGGCTGCTGATTTCTAATCTCCTCCTTAGGTTAAAAACCCTTAATCCCGTTTTTTACCTAATGGGCTTAATTAAAGTGGCCCAACTCACCCCGTGTGGGCCCGGCTATGCCCAAAAATATCCCGAGACCCAATTGCTACCCCCGGGTACTCTTTTCTGACTATCTCGACCCATCCGGACTCAACCGCGCACTCAGAATTTGCATCCGAATTAATTTATAAAAATTCTCATTTTGCACCCCATTTAGTCTATACCGACTCCCGGCTGGGATAAGTGCATACCCCGTCATTAATACCCGAAATGACGTAATTAAATTATTACTATTCACTTAGTAAATAAATTTCCCTAAACATTAACCATTTATTCCCTGATTAATATTTAAATATATATATTGCCATAATTAATTCAATTAAAATTACAACACACCAGTAATTTAAAATTCCGAATTAATTAAATATTAAATGCACAAAAATACGGGGTGTTACAAAGGGTTGTCAAGAGATATTATTTGGAAAACATCGAGGGGGATTGGCTTAAAGCCTAATGAGTAGAATCACCATGATGGATAGACAAACCTATATGAATGGAGATCCCAGGATATAAGTTCCATTGGAAAACTGATTGTGGATGATTATGTGTAAGCACTGAAAAACTTATAATTGGCTCGTCCCTACGGTGTTAATAGTAATAGTAATGCTACCTATAATAAGAAAGGATGAGTTAAACTCTTAATTAATCTATGGCTTGGATTTTCAAGCAGGATGTGATAGGACATTCCTGATAGATTCTCCTAACTGAGTGTGGTAATGGGGCGGCTCCCTATAAAAATTATGACTAAATTTCCTAGAGAGCTCATGATACTAGGATATAACTTACGACCTTAGTGAGAAAAAATATTTTGAACCACAATTCTGTTCAAGTGTTATGTGTGTAATCTGTTGAACTGGTTTACCAAAATTACTGGTATGTTCAAGATATTTAATTCACTGAAATATTTTGTAAACCGAATGGCATTAATCTAAGGAAGGTTGAAGTCTAAAAGACACCTATGCCTATTAATGATATTTTATTGCCCAAGAATTTTCTTTTGTTCCTTCATCTCATAATTCATTCATGTGGGGGATTGTTTTGTATTTGATTATAATTATTGGTGTAAATGAAATACACTCAACAAGCCCCTTTGGCGTAGTGGTTAATTTTGAGATTACTATGGTCAAGTCCATGGGTTCAAGTCCCACTAAGGGCATTTAGGAGGATTTGGAGACATTTATACCAAAATAGGTATATAAACATTATATTATATAACAAGAATTGGGACTTGGGCTTCGGTCGTGGGTCTAAAAATCCGTTAATTTTAAATTCATTTTATTTAATTTTTAAATTTGTTTTTCGATTAATACAATAACACGTTTTTTAATGAATATTAAAACACTTTTTTCATTTATATTGAAATTTGTTTTTCATTTAGACTCGTTGGAGAGTGATTTTGTGGAGAGGTGGTTACCCACTTTTTTTGGAAAGTGGGAGGCTATTCTTCCCTTCAAAAAAGGGATGTGATGAACACTAATTTTAATTTTTTGAATCTCTCTCTCTCTCTAAAAAAATGGCATCTTCATTATTACAATTTTTGGGAAACATAACTGTGGTTCTAGAGTTCTCAATTGGATGCTTCGATTGGATGAACTACGCTGCTGAATCCCGGGGACAAATATCTATGGCTCGAGGCATCACTCAACAATTTTTAGGTGATATTTATGCCTTAGGAATGTGTGTTTAACACAAACCCTAGCATCTAAATAAGTCGTTCCAATTCTATTATTTTCATGGTTTTCCCATATACACATATAACAATCTAAGATAGAAATATTTGGGATTTCTTATAATGTAAACATTTGATCCTGCTGTAATTGCCTCTCCTAGGCATGGAAAAGTTTCTTGTTTGAATTTTAAACGTTGGCAGCAAAAATGCTATTTTATTTTAATCTTGTATGTTTTTTATTCCCAAAACGTAGATTTCATTTTTGAAATAAATATAGTATCAGATTCCGTGGAAATTAAATTATCACATTCATATTATATTGAAAGTGTGTTAATGAAATTCAATCAATATGAATATACTCCTGATAGAACTCCTTATGACCCAAATAGTAAATTAAAGAAAAACAAAGGAGAAAGTGTGTCATAACTTGAATATTCAAGAATTATTGGTAGCCTAATGTACATTGTGAACTGCACCAGACCTGATATAACATATGCAGTAGGGAGATTGAGTATATACACTCGTAATCCTAATAATGATAACTGGAATGCACTTATTAGAGTATTGGTACCTGAAAGTTACTTTGGAATATGCTTTATTTTATGCTCTTATTATGCTGCGATTGAAGGTTATAGTGATTCTAATTAGCTTTTTAACTCATAGGAATCATAATTTACAAGTGGATTTGTATTCACACTAGGCGGCGCTGTAGAATCTAGGAAATCCAAAAAACGAAAACATGCATTACGAGATCAATAATGAAGTATGAATTCATAGCTTTAGAAAAACATGTGAAGTAGCCGAGTGTTTGGGGGAATTTCTGGAAGAAATTTCGATATGGTTTAAACTTGTAACTGCAATACTTATACATTATGACTGCGAAGAAGCAATAGCAAAAGCAAGAAACTAGACCTATAATGGAAAGTCAAGACATGTCCTTCATAAGCATAATATTATGAGATAACTCATATGTAATGGTATTATAACCATTGATTTTGTGAAGTCAAATGATAATTTAGCAAATCCGTTAACTAAAAGTTTGTTGAGAGATATTATGTAATTCACTGATATAGTTTGTAAACCTAATGCACATACACTAAGCAACGTTTAAGTCCAAAAAACATCTTTGCCTATTAAAGAAATTTTACTGCCCAAGAATTTTTTTCTATTACTTCTTCTCGTATTTTATTCGTGTGGGGGATAGTTGTGTGTTTGAGTATATATGTTTGTATGAATACAATACACTCAACAAGCCCCTTTATCATAATGGTAAATTTTTAGATTACTTTGGTTGATGTCATGGGTTCAAGTCCTACTAAGGGCATTTAGGAGGAATTGGGGACATTTGTACCTAAATAGATATATAAATATTATATTATATATCAAGACTTGGGACTTGGAATTGGGTAAAAAAATCAGTTAATTTTAAATTTGTTTTCATTTAATTTTTAAATTCAATTTTTAATTAATATTAAAACACATTTTTTAATTAATATTATAGAACTTTTTTAATTTACATTAAAATATGTTTTTCCATTACAGCAGTTGGAGAGTGGTTTTTATGAGAGGTGGTTACCCACTTTTTGTGGAAAGTGGGAGGTTATGCATCCCATTAAAAAATGGCTCTACAGATTGTTAATTTTATTTTTTTCCAAAGAGAGAGAGCGGATCAAGTGAGGTCCCCCAGTTTGAGGTCTCTAAATGAGGTTCATTTTTTTAAAATAGATAGATAAACCAATTTGGGTTGATTTTTTTTTATGATTTTTAAACATTTCAGTAGGACAAAAAAAAAATCAGCTCGAAATGATTTTTTTTTACTATTTTAGAAAAATCGGTCAAACTTTATGAGTTTTTAATAGCTTAAAAACTAACAAAGTTTGATCGATTTTTTTAAAATAGAAACAATTTATTTTGAGATTATTATTTTTTATGGGCCTACTGAAATGATTAAAAATCATAAAAAAATGTCAGCGCAAAGATATATTTTTTACTGTTAAAAAAAAATGGACCTCATTAAGGGTTCTCAAACTGGGACCTCACTTGATCCTCTGCCTATATTTAATAGATGAGCATGGTTTTTGAATTGTCTAAGCTCAATAACGGTCCAAATCTTACCACCTCATCCACCCAAAATGAAGGGTTGAGATTTAACTCTTCAAATTTCAAACCTACTTAAATTTTATTTCCCACCATTTCATTCCCTCACACATGTACTTTCTAGCTATTTGGGATAACCTTCCATAACTCCCCGTATTTCTATGCATTTATGTGTCGTAATTTGATTGAATTAATTATGTTAATATTTATTTAAATATTAATCGAGAGAGTAAATGGTTAATATTTTTGAAATTTACATTACTATGTGACTAGTAATATTTTAATTATGTCATAACGTGTATTAGTGATGTGGCATTTAATTATCTCAGTCGGGAGTCGGGTATAGACTAATTTAGGTTTTCGATAAGAATTTTTATAAATTAATTTGGATGTGAATTCTAAGTGCAAGGTTGAGTCTGGTTGGGCCGAGAAAGTTGAAAAAGTGTACTCGGGGGTGGTAATTGGGTCACGGGAAATTTTTGGGCATAACCGGGCCCACACGGGGGTATTTGGGCCATTTTAATTAGGTCCATGTGACTAAAAACGGGATTTGGAGATAATAAACTAAGTATAGGAGTTGTGGGCAGCCATAACACAATTGGGAGAGACCTGAGAATGTAGAGGGGCAAAAAAGGAGAACTCTTGGGAGCCAAAAGGAAGAACAATGGAGGTGTTCTTCAACAAACCAAATCACTACACCAAAGGATTAACCAGACACTACGAATCCTAAGGCAAGTTGCTAAACTTGCTTTTGTATAAATTTCTGATTTCAATTCATATCATGGTAAGTGTTAAATACATGATTTTGGGTTGGGTTCATATAAATTGGGTTTTAAATTTGTGGATGTTATGAATCAAGTTTTGGGACTGATATGATAGGGCTTATGAATTCATATTATACTATGAAGAAATTGTAAGTTAATTAGAGATGTTATTGATTGCAAAAGTAGTGGAAAAATCATATGGAGTCATGTCGTTATTAACAATTGAAGATATAAATTGGGAGTTAAAGATGTTTGGATTTGTTTTGATTCGTAGAACCTACTGTGTAAATTCTACGTTTGATTTCTGGGTAATAAAGATTGCATGGTTTTGTTGATGGAATATAACTACTTCTGGACGAAAAGAGCGAAAACGTTGTAGGTCGTTAAAACAACCAATGCTCTGGATTGAATGCCGGTGAATGTCTTTCAAATGACATCACCGACCATTGAAATGACGTCGTTTGTTGTTCAAACGAGATGGCAAATTCAGCCCAGTTTGTTTTGCTATACTGATCGACCTGAGTTGAAATTTAAGGGAGAATTGTGTAGAGTAAGGAAGCGTCTTAAATCTGGGATTGTTTGGGACTTTAGGGAGAAACAATATATGGTTGTTTTATATTTAATGTTAGAGAAACATTAAGATTGGAATAAATAAATAAGGGTGTGTCAAACTTATTAAAGGGAATTTGGGCATTTAATTTTGGATATTAAATTTCGGGCCAAGTGAGAGAGTTCGGGTAATTGGTTGAGTGATACCACGGTATTAATTTAATTATTGAGTAAATTAATTAAATTAGAGTTGGACCTTGACTTAGGAAAATATAAATTAAATTAATGGGTAAATTAATTTAATTAGAGTCGGACCATAGACTTGGGAATATTTTAGGCTAGTGCTACAAATTCTTGTACACGGTAAAGTCGGGATTTAAATTATATATATACAGTGTGTGATAGTATGTATGTGTGTGTGTGTGTATATATATATATATATATATATATATATTGTGTGTGTGTGCTTATAAATATCAGTGACTAGATATTTATTTAAATTATATACTCTAGTGCTATCAAGGGAGGTTGCGCGATGTGGGTGAATCCCCTATATTGAGGAGTAGGGAGAGTTTATCACCAGATCATATCATCTAATTTCAGAGGTGGGGAATTCAGATAATGTCGTCAAACTCGAGGGAATATGACTGGCTCCATTACGTTTATTACTTATGTTTCAATTCAACGGACCATAGTTGTCTTGGAACTCCAGGTGGGACTGAGTAGCTTCGATTGGTAGCACTTTAGAGAATACATCCGATGAGGTATTACTCTAGAGGATGGTTTATATATATTTATTAAACATGTGTGTGAATGTTGTAATACAGTGTTATGTATATAATGGGGGAAATAATTATATACGGGTAATCTAATACATAGAGGAAAACTGTATTTATTAGATAAGTAGTGTGAATGTTATATGGTCTTAAAGGAAAGATGATTATTTAATTTAAAATGATAAATAACTTATAGTTCATATTTTAAACGTACTCGGGTTAGAGTAGTGCGTCAAGAAACAATTTTATCAAGAGCTAGTTACGGGGTAGAGGACTAGGTAGGATATAAAGAAAGTGTTAGGTGTGCGCATTAGTTGAGGGGTGAGTCGATGGTAGATTAAATCTGAAGAACATTCATGCATTTTAAATTTTTTCAATTTAATCACTTGCTAAATATTTTCAAAATATTTTGGGTTCTAACCTTGCTATCAAACATTTTCAAGACCTTTTAGGTGTCCAGCTACAGGTATGCCAAAGCCATTTGGGATTTGATAATGACTGGAGACTAATAAACTTCTTCACGTTTCAGATGCCTCCGAGACGTGCACCGAAGGATAGGCGTGCCCAGGCCGAGCAGCCAGCAGCTCCGGCACAAGGCACTATGAATGCTAATGAAGTAGCCGCCATTGTTGCTCAGGCGGTGAATGCCACGCTAACGGTGGTTCAGCAGGCTCCACCTTAGATTCAGGCAGTGGCGCCTATACCAGCACATCTTCCATCTGCATGGAGAGGGTTAGGGACATTTTTCAGAAGGCGCATCCCCCTAAGTTCTCTGGTAGCTCAGATATCGTCACAATCAGCCAATGGAAGAAAGACATCCAGCGGCATCTTCGTATGTATGAGTGCACTGATGTGCAAAGGCAGTTGTTGGCTTCCTTTAAGCTGGTGGGGGCCACTTTAAGTGGTGGGAGTTCACTACCTCCTTGGAGGAGAGGGATACGGTCCCTATTCAGTTATTTTGGGAGCAGTTTGACCGCAAGTACTTTCCACCTGCCGTGCAGACTGAGATGAGTGGTAAATTACTGAATTTCAAATAGGAGAACTCTACCATTGCTGAGTATGAGGAGGAGTTCACGAGACTTCTCACCATAGTGCCAGATGAGGCACCTACTGATAGTAAGAAGATAATGTTGTTTGTGGACGGGTTAGCTTGGAGGATCCTTCAGCATCTTATAGGGAATCTATCTCTGAGTACTTTCACTGATGTACTCAATGCTGCATTACTACATTGCCAGGATCACCGCTTCCATCTGTAGGGAAGCAGGAGAGAAGGAGAGTCCATCCAGCAGGGCAGGACCGGGGGTAGTAGTGCTAGTGGGGAACCATCTCATGGACAGAGTCATCAACACGAGCAGAGTTCCCATCAGGGGGACCCTGCTAAGCGATTCCGTTCAGGTGATTCCAGGGAGGGATTTGGGGGTTATAGGCAGGGCTAGCAGGGCCAGCCTAATCGACAGGGCCAACAGGGCCAACAACGTGCTAATCAGGGCCAACAGGGCCAGTGGTGGGGAGGTAACTTTAGAGGCCGGTGTTTTGTATGCGACAAGCATGGTCATAAGCGCCAAGATTTCCCAGAGGGTAATAGGGCCCCACAGCAGCAGGGTGCCCTTAATGATCCATAGAGACCACTTTTTCCAGCTGCCCTCCCAGCTCCAGCCCAGGTGCCAGCCATTGCAGCAGCTCCCGTGCAGCAGGGACAGTTACATTACGGACGCCTCTATAACGTCCACCAGGCAGCAACTCCACAGGCACCACCCGCGATTGAGGGTATGTTTCCTATCCATGGTACTATGGGTCGGGTTTTGTTTGATACTGGGGCGACACATTATTTTATAGCTACGCATTTTGCGAAGGCCTTAGGGCTGTTAGCCACAGCAGAGAGCACAGTGACGTGTGTAGACTCACCACTGGGGTGTGGGTCGCTTATATTCTTTATATGCCGGGGAGTGGGGGTAGAGATTGGTTGTTTCGTATTACCTGCAGACATGTTAGTCTTAGATATGCATAAGCATGATGTTATTATCGGTATGGATTGGCTCGCAGATTATAGAGCCATGATTGATTACTTCGGTGGGAGCATTATTTTTACCATTCTGGGGCAAGAGATGTTTGTAGTGGCGATGCCTTGCCTAGAGGGAGGTTCGATCGCTCATTTGTATTATATAGAGGAGGATACCTCTAAGGAGGTTGTGATTCCTTTAGACTCGATCCCAGTCGTTCGTGAGCATTTCGATGTATTCCAGGAGATACCAGGTCTACCCCCCAGTCGAGAGATAGACTTTGTCATAGATTTATTGCCAGATACGAGACCTATACCACGCGCTCCATACCGTATGGCTCCGGCGGAGATGCGACAGTTACGAGATCAGATAGAGCAGCTGTTAGGTCAGGGATTCATTCGCAGGAGTACCTAACCTTGGGGCGCTCCAGTCTTGTTTGTGAAGAAGATAGATGATTCACTGAGGTTATGTGTGGACTAACGGGAGTTGAACAAGGTCACGATACAGAATAAGTATCCATTTCCTTGAATCGATGATTTGTTCGACCAGCTGAGGGGAGAAACTTTCTTTTCGAAGATAGATCTGAGGTCGGGGTACCATCAGCTACGTATTAGAGAGAAGGATGTTTCAAAGACTACCTTCTTGATGAGATATGGGTCTTACGAGTTCAGAGTGATGCCATTTGGTCTCACAAATTCTCCAGCCGTGTTCATGGACTCAATGAACCGAGTATTCAAAGAGTTCTTGGATCAGTTTGTCATCGTCTTCATAGATGACATTTTGATATATTCACACTCCGAGGAGGAGCATGCCGAGCACTTGAGGCAGGTTCTTCAGACTTTACGAGAGCATCAGTTGTATGCGAAGTACGAGAAGTGTGGATTCTGGTTGCGAGAGGTATAGTTCTTCGGGCATGTTGTTTCTGAACAGGGGATAGCTGTTGACCCGAGTAAAGTGTCGGCGGTGAGGGAGTGGGGATAGCCCACGACACCGACGGAAGTGCGTAGTTTCTTGGGGTTAGTCGGATACTACAGGAGATTCATTCGGAGATTATCCAAAATAGCGGGTCCATTGATGAACCTGACTCACAAAGGGGTACCATATGTATGGGATGATGCTTATCAATTGGCTTTCTACGAGCTGAAAGACAAGCTTACTTCAGCACCAGTTCTTTCTTTACTGAAGCCGGGTGTGGAGTACTTGGTTTACACCGATGCCTCTTTACGGGGACTTGGGGGAGTTCTTCAGCAGGAAGAGAAGGCTATAGCTTTTGCCTCCCGTAAGCTTAAGCCGCATGAGAAGAATTACCCCACCCATGACCTGGAGTTACCAGCGGTCGTCTTTGCATTGAGGATATGGAGACACTATTTATTGGGGGAGAAGTTCCGTTTATTCACAAATAACT
Organism: Sambucus nigra; assembly: GCA_949130495.1. NCBI lineage: Eukaryota > Viridiplantae > Streptophyta > Magnoliopsida > Dipsacales > Adoxaceae > Sambucus > Sambucus nigra. The sequence continues at coordinate 24,414,591 of OX422218.1, read as the reverse complement.
GCAATACCTGTTCACTCAGCGAGAGCTGAATATGCATCAGCACAGATGGATAGAGTTTGTGAAAGACTATTAGTTCGACATACAGTATCATCCGGGGAAAGCCAACTTAGTTGCTGATGCGTTGAGCCGAAGACCGATAAATGAGGTAGCGGACGTCTGGAAAGCGAAGTGGAAGGAGTTGGGTCACCAGGATGTAGTAGCCCGTTCCTTCATATCTGTTATGACAGTCACACTCGAGATTGTTATGAGGGTAATACAGGCCCAAACCACAGAACCATTTTCCCACGAACAGATTGTACGACTTTTAGCCGAGGATACTGAGTCCTATTCTGTTAGTTCTAATGGGGGTTTGAGGTTTAATGGGAGGTTAGTGGTTCCAGAAGGGGAAGAATTGCGTCATGTAGTGATGACCCAGTCTCACGGGTCCTGATTTGTGGTACATCCTGGAGGAGATAAGATGTACCAGGATATGAGGAGGCATTACTGGTGGAGTGGGATGAAGAAGGACATTATTGAGTTCGTCTCCAAGTGTTCTACCTGCCAGCTGGTGAAAGTGGACCATAAAAAACCGTCAGGATTGCTTCAGCCATTGGAAGTACCCGCGTGAAAGTGGGAGAGTATTTCCATGGATTTTATTACAGGGTTGCCTACATCACAGCGGGGCCACAACTCTATCTGGGTGATTGTAGACAGTTTGACCAAGGTGGCTCATTTTCTGCCACTGCGGACAGATTATACCATAGGATAGTATGCTCAGTTGTTCATTGCTGAGATTGTCAGATTACATGGGGTGCCCCTGAATATTATGTCAGATAGAGACAAGATTTTCGTATCACATTTTTGGGAAAGCTTTCAGGAGGCTATGGGTACTGAGTTGAGGTTGAGTTCAGCTTATCACCCACAGACAGATGGACAAACAGAGCGTACTAATCAGATGTTAGAGGATATGCTACACATGTGTGTTCTTGATTTTGGAGGAGGTTGGGAGCCACATCTTCCACTGGTAGAGTTTTTTTATAATAACTCTTATCAGTTTACGATTGGTATGGCTCCATTTGAGGCTTTGTATGGCCGGCCTTGTCGTTCTCCAACTTGTTTGCTCGAGGTGGGGGATAACAAGTTGCTAGGTACAGAGGTAATTCAGGAAACCTCCATGAGGATTGAAATGATTAAGAGTCGCATTCAAGTAGCCCAGGACAGGTAGAAGAGATACGCCGATACGAAACGGTTCTTTCAGAAGTTTAATGTGGGGGACCAAGTATTACTGCGTGTATCTCCTATTAAGGGAGTGATGAGGTTCGGGAAGAAAGGGAAATTGGCCCCGAGGTACATAGGACCATTTCCCATTATCGAGAATATTGGGATGGTAGCATACAGATTGGGACTACCAAAGCATTTACATCGCATTCACGATGTATTCCACATCTCGTCGTTGAGACGGTATCTTCGGGATGATATGGCCCATACTCACATCGCGATAGATGAGATAGACTTACAGCCTGACAACTCTTACTAGGAGAGACCGGTGGCTATCCTAGACTATAGTGAGAGGAGATTGAGGTTGAAGATAGTTCCACTTGTACGGGTCCAGTTGGAGCATCATAACGTGGAGGAATCCACTTGGGAACGCGAGGCCGATATGCGCGAGAGATATGCAGATTTGTTCTTACCAGGTATGCCTTATTTTCTGAATTTCGGGACGAAATTCTGTTATTAGAGGGGAAGTATGTAATACCCCGTATTTTTATGCTATATTAATTTGGGGATTTATTAATATTAATCTGAATTAATTATTTAATAAAAATCAGAAAATTAATTATGTTATAATTATTAACGTGATGAGAGTTAGTAATTATGGGACAATTTGTTGAATATTACCAATGAGAAAAGTAATATATAATAGTAACCATATTAAATGTCACGAGTGAATAAAATGACAATTTTAGAAATTTGAGTCGGGACGCGCCCGTTTCGCGTCAAGACTAAATATTAATAAATAAAAGTAAATATTTTATAAGTTGTTCGTATGGTCATTTTGAGTGCGCCAACGCGTCCAGAAGGGTCGAGATAGTCAGAAAAGTATACCCGGGAGTTTGATTTGGGTCTCGGGGCGTTTTTTAGGCCTAATTAGTACCCCGGGAGGGCATTTTAGTCATTTTGTATTTTTGGGTAATTAAACCCACGAAAATTAAAGGGGTTATATCAGATGTTTAGGTTATCTCCTAGGGTTAGATAACTCAAAACACTAGAACGGCCATTGGAGAGGAGAGGAGAGAGCTCTCAAGGCATTCCAAGGCTCAAAACTCACCCGTTTGCACCGCCGCCACCGCCAACGCGTAGATCGCGAGACGGGGAACGCAATCACACCTAATTCCACACCAACCCAGATTTCTGAAAATCCGAGGCAAGTGTTTATCTTACTTATTTCGTTGATGCATCATCCATATTAGTTTACGAGTTATTAGGATGAGATTTATGGAAGAAAAACCCAATTTGAGATGGAAAATTTTCATAAGTGAATATTTATATGATATTCTGGAAACCCTTTGTCATGTAAAGGATTAAGAGTTCGATTAAGAAAAGAGTTCTAATCAGATACAAATACTAAAAAAAATTATTCCGGACGATCGGACCATTGGAATTGGATGAAATTTTACAGAAAGTTAGCTGAAGACGAGAGGAAGCTACAGAAAAAAATTCAGCTCGATCGGACCGTTCAATATTTTTTAATATTTTTTTTTCTAGACAGTTTTATGTTTTGAGGACTCTTAGAGATAATAAAAAAAATCAATTAAAACTCCATTTTAATTCCGATTTCGAAACCGTTTGAAATTCTCGTCTTTGAAAATAAAATTCAAAATCCTTTAATGTAAGGCGAAATCTATATTTTTGGGATATTTTGCATAAGGGATACACTACACCAAAATGGGCAAATTGTCACCTTTCAGCCGGCCAGCCTTGTCAAGGTCATTGACCGTGACAAAAAAACACGCGTTTTATGTCACGGTCATTGACCTTGACACGACCGTGACAACGAAATGTCACGGTCATTGACCGTGACACGATCGTGACAATTCGTGTCACGGTCAAAGACCTTGACACGACCGTGACAACTTTTCCAGCAAAAACCCTACCCCCCTTCTTTTTTCCCTCCCGTGCCCTTCCCTCTCTCTCTCTCTCTCTCTCTCTCTCGACGCTGCTCTCTCTCTCTCTTCCATTTATATATATATATTTGTCTGTATATTTATGTGTGTATGTGTATATATATATGTGTGTATGTGTGTGCGTGTGTGGGGGGTGGGGCGGGATGGGGGTAGGGGGTGGTGGAGGAGGTGGGGGGTATGTGTATATATATGTGTGTATGTGTGTGGGGGGTGGGCCAGGGTGGGGATAGGGGGTGGGGCAGGGGGTGGGGGGTGGGGCAGGGTGGGGGTGGGGGAGGGGGTGGGGCGGGGTGGGGCACGGGGTGGGGCGAGGTGGGGCAGGGTGGGGGAGGGGGTGGGGCGGGGGTGGGGGAGGGTGGCAGGGGGTGGGGCAGGGTGTGGTGGAGGGGGGGCAGGGTGGGGTGGAAATTTAGCTAATACACGAGAAACTGATAATCGTAAATATTATGAATAAAAATGGTACTTTCTTGGAGACTATAAATTATTATGTACAAACTTTGGTTCTAGACCTTTGTTGTTGGATTTGGATGTTGGGTGTTGATTAGTTGGTATTATTGGGAAGATTGGGTTAAGTTGAAGCATATGTTGTTGGAGTTGAAAATTATATGTTAATTCATTATTACTATTGGGGTATACAGTGTTGAAAAATATTGGGGTGGGGCGGGGTGGGGCAGGGTGGGGGAGGGAGTTTATTATCGATGGGACTTAATTTGTTGAATGATAATATTTGTATTAGATACTTGCGTGGTTTTACCTAACTTGAATGAATTAATAAATGTTTCAGTAAAGGTTGAAGTGGACAAAAAACGTGTGAATTGATTAATATCCATAATGTAAATAAAAGGTAAAGTAAGTGTGTAAATGGGTGGTTGAGCAAGCTAAGAGGTCTAACCCATATTTAATACATAGGTGTGTTATGAAAGGTTTTCAAAGGGTAATTAAGTATTTTCAAATAATGACCCCGAAACATAGAAATTCAATCTCAAGCAATTTAATTTCAACCTCTACAAATTTATGCATGTATTCAAGGGATTTATGAAGGATTAATATTAAAATTCAATTCCTATACATAATCTAAAAATTATAACTCAGATTCAACTAGAAATAAACCAAACCAAAGTTAGTTAAATAAACCAAAGGATTAATATTAAAATTCAACTCTATTAGTTAAATTATAAATGTAATAGAATTAATCCATATAAATCACATAGGCTCGATACAAATATTTTAATTAACTTGCCTCAAATTTGATGAATAACAAGGGCTAAAAGTATTGTTCATTTAATTCAATTAGGTAAAACCCATGATAATGAAATTTATGCTCTAATTATAATTATCTCATGTCATAATTTTATTGATAAACAATATATGTAGTTGTCACGGTCGTGGTGGGGGGAGGGGGTGGGGGTGGGGTGGGTAGGGGTGGGGTGTGTGTGTGTGTGTGTGTGCGTAGGTGTTCGTGTGTGTGTGGCGGGGGGATGGGGCAGGGGTGGGGCACCCATTTAATAACTCTTTAAATATTTGGAAAAAACATAATATTACAAAATTGAAACGAAATGGTATTGACGGAACTTACACATACGTTATAATATAGACGGAACATTTTTTTATCTGTACTAATAATGGCGCGGATCCGTCCCGCCCAAGGAGCCGATATCATTGGCACAATGGCAAAAGTTCATTGACAATGAGATCGAGGATCGACAATTGGCATCTCGCCAATCGTGGAGGGAAAATCGGGCTAAAAAGACGGACGTGCACTACTCCGGCCGGACCTCTTACGCTGAGGTGGAGCATAGGATGAAGGTAATATTTAATTTATCTATAACTACAGAAATATATTATTGGATATTATTTTACTTTGTGGGGCCGATACTAATTTTACTTTACTTTATTTTATTTCAGGGGGTAGGGAGTGGGCCAGGGGGTAAGCCACATAGGCTCGATACTTATGTGGCTCTTCGGACGAAGAAGGGGAAGGACAAGGAGGTGTCCCCGAGCGTCGCGGCCACGATTGTAAGTAATCCGACAGTTTAATTATTGTTAATTACGTTATAATTTTTTAGTTTACTTATTTTACTAATCATGTGCTTTTTGTCGTTTCAGGCAAAGCTTAAGGAAGTTCATGAGTCGCAGTCTGATGCCGACAAGGCATCTTTCTCCACAGACGCACTCAGCCAAGTGCTTGGCTCTGATCGCAAGGGGAGGACAAGGGGAGTGAGCTCGCGGGTGGACAAATCTAGGATCATCGGATTGGAGACGAGCGACACCGGGTTGGCTCGAACGGTGGATTCACATGACGCGAAGCTGTCCCGTTTGGAGGCGACGGTCCAAGATATGTACGGATTCATGAAGCGTATGTTGGGTGGAGACCGTAAAGAGAAAGGTAAAGGGAAAGGGAAGGATAAGGCGGTGGAGGAGGAGGTGCGGGAGGACGAGGCGCAAGATGAAGAGGATGTGGACCTCGCTGCTTCATCACCGACACGTTCGTACTTCGACGATCCACTTCCCTATTTGACGCCCTCCAACAGACCATTATCGACAATTGGTTGGTCGAGCGTGTTCATATTGGACATATTTGATGGCCATCGGATAGGGCGGGGGTTGAGGTACCCGAATATCGTCGAGGGTGGAATAGTCCATGGACGTGTGCTTCAACAGATGGAGTCCAGAGTGCTCGTCACGCATGTCATAACCGGGAAGGAGAACTCCCTATTGTGGTTGCGCGAACAATGCGGCACGAAGTATATTAGTGGGTGCGTCAATTCGTATGTCGTGTGGCCTACTCACCTCCTCAGTTTTATCCAAGACATGTAGTAACATTATTTTCTAGTTTGTCCATTTTAATTATATTTGGATTATATCGTCATGTATATTATTTTTACTTTGAAGATTTGGATTATACTGTCATGAATATATATTTGCATTATCTTTAGTTTGTGTTGGATATATGATGTTTGGAACAGGTACAACGTTGCTATAACAGGTACAAATATACTGCTGGGCAGTGGCAGTGGCCATACTGCCCAGCAGATTTTTTTTAAATTCTGCCCAGAATTGTCACGGTCATTGACCGTGACAAGTCCGTGACAACATTTGTCACGGACTTTTCACGGTCAATGCCCGTGACAATTTTTTTTAAAAAGGGTCACGGCTTTGTCACGGTTATAAACCGTGACAAACGTGTCACGGTCATTGACCTTGACACGACCGTGACACAAAACATGAGTTTTTTGTCAAGGTCAATGACCGTGACACGACCGTGATAAAAAAAGTTGTCTCGCCTTGAAATGTCACGGTCATTGACCTTGACAAGGTGAATTTGTCAAGGTCAATGACCTTGACAAATGGGCAGATTTGGTGTAGTGATAATGTAAGTATATATTAAAGGGGAGAGACACGTAAGAGAGAGTTACGTTGGAACATAAATGGATATCTACTGAATTGTACATTTGGAAGAATAGAGTCCGTGAGGGTTACGTAGTAAGTTGGAAAAACCCTTCGAATTAAAGTTTGAAACGAACCATTATACTTGATAAATAATAATGGGAAAATAAGGATAAATGTTGTGAATGTGGGTTATTAGATAAACCTAAATTGATATAATAAAAGTGGTATATTTATATGATTGTGTATGCAAATATTATATACTTGTGAAAATCATGCCCGCGCTACTTGCTATCCCTGAGGTTTCCACGCTGGGACGATCTTATCTCGTGTGCCTTATGGGGGATATTGACTCGTACCCTAGAAGATAGAAATCCTAGGTACAGGCTATCGAATCGGTAGTCATGGTCCTAAGAGACGTGAGGGTATGTACTGAGCTCTTATACTTGGAAACTATGCTTCGCCTCAAGATTTGTTTGTGTATGTATTAATACAATTCGATAGTGATTCCGAACTTGTATTCCTTTTAGTACGATTGATACAAGGATTGGATAGCAGAGTATGCCCGCACCATAATTTTTATGTGGGGTGCTGTTAGAATATATATATTATATGAGTATTTAATATATATATGAACTTCTGAAATTTGGGAAACTGCCTACTGTGTTATGGTAAGTGAGACATGTATAATGAATCAAATTGGAAATACTTGTTTTGAAAAGTACAGTATGATATTGAAAAACATTATGAATCAATAAAGTTAAAATGAGCGTTTTGTACTAAATGAAATTTTCCTTTTAAATCATGATGTTGTTAAATCTTAAATCTTGAGAGTCACCTAAGACAAGTTAAATCCTTGGGGAAAGATAGTGTGATATATGATGAGATAGACCATTGGGAAGGTTAGTGCGATAGGAGTGCACATTACAAGAGAGGTGAGAATTTCTCAAGAGAGTGTCGCACTAATATGTTGTTGCATTGGCCTGTATCAATTTAAATACTTGTTAAACGAATTTTTAAATCATATACACTATCGGGCTCTGACCCGTTTCTATTCCTCTCTCTCTTGTATATATATGTATATATTACAGGTGCCCAGCCACAGGGATGTCTTGTTTAGGATCCCTTGGAAGGAACGTGTTGCAGCTTAGGTGGGAGTTGCAGGCCACTTGCTTAGACGATTTCATTTACTTGATTCCACTTCTATCATTCTCCTTATTGGGCATGTATCGCCATTTCCACTATTTATCTGTTTTGTTGGGACATTTGTATTTCAGTTATTTCTAGTACTGTTACTTTGGGATTTATTCAGCATGTATGTTTTACTTTAATTTTTAAATACTGGGGTTTAGTTGTTGAATGTTTAAATTAATTGGATTATATGTTCCAGGATTATTGCGGTGTGATTCTTTAAAGATTGAATTGTTGTATATAATTAAAACTTTATTTTCAAAATAAAATTTGGAAAGTAATGTTAAAAAAAAAATGGTTTTGACACTTAGCTTAATTAAATAGGGTGTTAAATTTGGAAAAGTTATTTTTACGACAGTGATGCTAAGAATGAACCAACTGTTCACCTTGATTTTAATTTAATAAAGGAGTGATCGCCCAGTATTTAATTAGGCGGGGTGTCACACTTTGCAAGGGGATCGATAATTGTAACCCTAGATGAAACTCTATTTGTACACATAGTAGAGAGAGAAAGCTTGTGCATTGTATCCAAGGCCTTTAGTGCCCATATTTAGTGGATCACACACTCACAGTGGATGTAGGCCTGATTGGCTGAACCACTATGCATCATTGTTTTCATACCTCTTTTACTCACCGCCTCTTATATAAATTCATATATAACTCAATTGCTGCCATAATGGCTATTGTTTGAGCTTCATCACCTCTTATCTGGTGGTGTTGTTCTAAGAATCATCATCTGCTAATCCATATGTGCCAACAAAAAAAAATGGGGATGATTTTGAACATCGAATTATCAAAAGAAGAGGAACAAAGCCACCAAGGTATTAATCTTTGCTTTATAGATCCATTAGGACTCTTAACACCATGCTTAGTGCCAAATAAATCCCAAACTTTACTCGCTATTTCACTAGAGGAGAATAAATGCTTAGCTGTCTCTTCTTTGTTGTTTAAACAACATAAACATTTAAAAGGGCCTCTGACCCCAATATACTTTATTTTACCATCAGTTGGAAGCAGATGTCAAAGGATTTTGCATGCTAAAACTGACATCTTAAGAGGAATAGTAGAATCCCAAATGAATTGAGTTGATCTATGGATAAGAGATGAGACCTTGATATGTTCCAGGCAGTTGAAAAAGAAAACATTCTTGAGTTAAAAGATGTTCGAACTAAAAAATCTTTTCTCCAATTCCAAATTTTACTTCGAGTAATTTCTTGGATCAGTTTCAAAGGGAAAAAAAGTTTAAGTCTTTTGAGATCTAAGCTTCTATCAGCAAAACAAAAGTCTTTAATTTTAGAATTCTTGGGAATGTTGAATTATTCACCAATAAGGCCTGATTCCAACCAATTGTCCCATCAAAAGTCAATGTCACCTGAACTTATTCTCCATTTTGATATACTCCTCAGCCTCTGATATAACTTTTCACATTCTACCCTAAGTGTTGGAAATTTTTTTAGGCATGACAACATTAGGATGATCATTCCTACAATATTTTGCCTTTAAGAAATGAGCCCATAAAGTGTTACCAGACTTGAACTTTCACCACAACTTAATAGACATAACTTTACTGATATCTTTAAGCTTTAAAACCCCTAAAACTCCTTATTTGGCTGGCATAGAGATAATATTCCATCTGCACAAGTGATATTTTGAAGCACTATCATGAGAACCCCAAAAGAACCTTCCAAGTACACGTTCAAATTTCTAAAGAACGTGCTTGGGAGGACTAAAAGCACATATAGTGTGAATTGGGATTGTGTTAAGAACACTTTTAAGGAGAATAAGCTTCCCACCCAATGAAAGTTATCTAGATTTCCATCCAGTGAGAACCATTCTGACTTTTTGAATAAGAAATTCAAAGGGAGCAATCATTTTTCTACCTGCAAATAAAGGACATACCAAGTATAAAATCAGAAGAGATCTGTTAGTAAAACTAGTGATCCTTTTAATTTTGTTGACAACGGCAGGGGAAAGCTTTTTGGACAGGAACATTTGAGATTTAGAGATATTAATCCTTTGGTCAGCTGATCTTTCATATTCTTTTAGTATCTTCATAATGGAGTTTAAATCCTTGTAAGCCCCTGAAGAAAAAAAATAATGACATCATTTGCATATGAAAGATGATTAAATTTAGGACATCCCGAATGAATCTTATAACCATAAAGATTAGGAAGTAGAGAATTCAAGTTCCTTGAGAAAGACTCTTCCATCATGATGAATAGGATAGGGGATAGGGGATCACCCTGCCTCAGACCTCTAGAAGTAGTGAAAAAAACACAAGAATATCCATTAATAATGACTGAGAACCAGCAATTTAAAATAATCCTCCATATCAAATCAATCCAAGTTTCATAGAAACCAAACCTCCTCATAACATGAATCAAAAAAAGCAAAGACACCATATCATATGCTTTTGCCGAATCCATATTTAGGACTATATTTCCTAAAAAATTATTTGAGGGAATCATTAAAACCATCTCTTGAGCTAACATAGCATTTTCCAATATATCCTACCCTTTATGAACCCACTTTGGTTTGAAGAAATGATATTAGGCAAGATAAAACCTAACCTGTTTGTGAGAATTTTTTAGATAATTTTGTTGAAGAAGTTTACCAAACTGATTGGTCTAAAATCTGCGAAAGTTTTAGGAGATTTCACTTTAGGAATCAAAGCTATTAAAGCAGAAGTAATGTTCCTAGGTAATGAGGCAACTAGGGAAAAACTCTTAATAGCAGCCACCACTTCAACCTCTATAATATGCCAATACTTCATAAAAAATACACAATGAAAGCCATTTTTCCTAGGACAGCTGTTTTGATTCAACTATTTAACTACTTTAAAATTTTCATTCATGTCAACAACTGCACACAATTTAGAGTTGGAATCAATAAACACTAGATTAGGAATCACCTCCAAGAAAGAACCATACATCGCTTGTTTGAATTGATCTCCAAAATATTGGATTGCATCATCTTGGATAGACTTCTCATTATTTTGGATTAATCATTTTGAATCTTTGATCTCTGAAATCACGAGTTATCTCCTTCGAGCTTTGACTAAATTATGAAAAAAGCTATTATTTCTATCTCCCTCTCTAATACATGTATCCTGAGATTTTTTTCACCAGAATATATCTTTAATATGGAGTTTCTAAATACTACAGGCCTGAGCTAAAGAAAGGTTCTCTCTGTTAAGATCAGAAAGATCAATATCATCGGCCATCTCCTTAACCAAAAGGTTATCCTCTGCCATTCTAGGTTATTTTAAAATATCTCTAAATTTAAGTATACTCCAAGAATAAAGAGTGGATCTAAGCAATTTATGTTTTAAACCTATAGAGATCAAAGGATTGGAATGGGCAATTGAGTTCCATGTTTGAGATACAACTGATTGAATATCTGGAGATTCAAGCTAGAAATTTTGAAATTTGAATGTTTTGTGTTCCACGTCAAGAGTATTCTTAACTGATAGCAGTAAGGGACAATGATCAAATATGAGAGTCTATTTAGGTGATGAACTTCCATCAAACCTAATTGAATAGCATTCTGATTAGAAAATATTTTATCAAGTCTACACCAAATTCTATCCAATCCATCCCTTTTGTTGAACCAAGTGAAATTAGATCCTATAAAACCAAGGTCAGACATCTCATTCATTTCCATAGCTTCCAAAAATTCCATAGCAGCCCCTCCATTTATATCATTGCCACCTGCCTTCTCAGAATTATTAGAAAGCACATTAAAATCTCCCCCAATAAACTAAGTAGCTACAGTGAAATTCATATTAAGATATTCCCAAATATCTCTTCTCTGCACCTTAGTATTCTTTGCATAAATAAAGGAAGCTCTGATCTCAGAGTTATTAATAATGAAAGAAAGAGTGATACCTTATTCCTTTTCAAAAAAAAAAAAAATTGGCAATTTAATTCTTCTCTAGAAAAACAACAGATCTTTTTATTTGAATTAGCATAAGCAGTAAAAAATTCCAATTTTAGTCTGAAAGATTCTAGCTTTTGAACTTCAAGCTTTGGCTCCAATATTACTATGACTGACATATGATGAATTCTGAGAAACCTCTTAATTCTCTTTGATGCTCTTTTTTGGAAATCCCTCTTTTGTTCCAAATAATTGTACTAATAATTGGGATATATATAAATAGGAAGTTTTAGTACCAGACCTAAGTAGTCTAGTATTTGTCCTAGATTCTTTCTTATCATCACATTATTTCTGTTTCAGCTTGGAAATTTTGACTGATTTAATTGTACTAATAATTGGGATATATATAAATAGGATGTTTTAGTACCAGATCTAAGTAGTCTAGTATTTGTCCTAGATTCTTTCTTATCATCACATTGTTTCTGTTTCAGCTTGGAAATTTTGACTGATTTGGTTCCCCCTTGAAAATTATATATTTTTATCTACAATTTCCCTGATTTCTTTTAAACTTCTTCCCTTCCACTCTACGTTCTGCACTAGATTTTTGTTGGACCATTACCCCCATTGCCTTAGGGGTTTTAGAAGAAGTGCTAAATTTACTATTTATTCATGGGGAAACATAAATTTCATCTTCTTGTACTAATTATTGATCAGCTTCCATTGTAGCTCCAACATCATTGATAGTGTCTTCCATTTCTAGCTGAACATTCTTTTCTTCTCTAATTGGTTTGTTTTCACCGGGAACTCTAGTAGGATTTTCTACCTATCTGTATTCTTATTAAAAAACATAGTCATCTTTTGTTGATGATGTTCAATGTCCTGAGAAGATACTTTATTTTTAGGAATGTTTACTCTAGCTTCTTGCTTTTATATTATTTTATATGATGGTTTCTCCAAATTTTCCTTGAAAGTTTTTACAACCCATTATTTAGTGCTCTTTTTTTTTCTTTGTCAATGGAATAAGCTTTTTGGAATGTTCAACATTGACTTTATTTTATTATCTAAGGAGATAAGCTTCTTCTTTGTGGCCTTTTTTGGATCATTGAAACAATAAAGGGGAGGGTATCATACTAGAAATATTGCCAAAATCACAAGGAAGTGTATTTGTTTGAAATCCAGATTCTATTGGGAATGTTCTTACTCAAATCAACCTCGATACAAACTCTAGCCATGCTTAGTCTACCTAGGGAAGTAGTAGGACTATCCATTTTCAAAGGGATCCCTACTACACTACAAATCAAGAATAGACTTTCTTTATTGTATAGATGAGTAGGCAAAAGAGGAAGACTGACCCAAATAGGTACTATTGTTATTTCACAATTAGGATGAAAATCATATGTCCATTTGAACACTCTCATAGGGAATATATTGACATGACATGATGATCTCGTCCATATTCTTAGGAAATCTCCTTCATGAAATAATCTGATCATGACATGTTTTTATCTATCAAACCAACATTAGAAGCAACTTTTACTCCCATGGATGTTAGCATTTTCATTATGTCTTCCACGGGAGGATGACCATGAGTGAACTTCCCTACCAATGAATACATGAAAGGGGCTGAAATCTTAAGAAGGTATTCATTCTCAAGAAAAAGAGCATGTTATCCCTTGAATGATGTAACTTCATGCAAGGAAATAGTATAAGATTTAAAGGCTCCCAATACTTCAACAAAGGATTTAAAGAGAGAATGAACAAAAGGTTTTTGAGAATTAAGAAGGAGATATGTAAGGACACAAATTTCCAATTGAGTCCATGTATTGTGTTGGCTCAATTCCGGACAAAAACATTTATTCATAGGATAGTATGTTATTGTAATACTCTCAAGCCTATGAAGTGTTTGTTGAAGACTTAGTGGCAAAGAGTATAAAGCTTCATCAAATGTGCCGGTTTGCGTGCCTCGTTTCTACGTCATCAACTATGGTTCCATGCTCCAAAGGTATGAATGCAATTATATATATATATATATATAGGAGCTTGGAACAAAATTTATTGGGTGTTAGGTTTTATAAAAACTGTGTTTTATTTTCAGAAAAACTTTAATTAGAACTTTAAAATAAAATATATAAAGTTTCTGGGCCAAAATCGAATTATATAAAATTTCTGGAAGTCGTTCGATATGTCGTTTGAACGAGTTTTTTCGTTCGAACCAGATGTCGTTCGAACGAGTTTGCCAACGAGTTCCCAATAAGCTATACTGGTCCGTCGTTAGAAATGTCGTTCGAACGAGATTGTTCGTTCTAACGAGATTTCCAACGAGCTTCTAACGAGTCCATACTGGAGCGTCGTTAGAAGACTCGTTCGAACGAGATTTCGTTCAAACGAAATGTCGTTCGAACGAGATGCCAGGCGGGAACAGTATTTGGCAGTTTTTTGGCAGTTTTGCACCAACTTTCCCACTATGTTTGTAACCAACTTTCTTAGACTTTATCAATAGCGGGAATGACATTTTCCAACAAAAATTTTCCATACCATGTTCATCTCTTAGAGAGAGTTTGAGAGCAAATTGTTTTAAGGAAAATGTTCATGTTTTGAGTGCTATTTTTCAAGAGAAAATATTTTATCACTCTAGTTTTACACCCATATAGTTTATCCAAGTTCACATATATACATATCAATTGCTTGGAGTTTGGCACCGATTTATCTCTTCCGTTTCAAAGAGAAGTTTTGGTTTGCTTCTACATCCATCAAAGAAGAAGACATTTGTTGCGATTCTACCCACTTGGAGAAAGGCTCCTTGCTCGGGTGACGGTGACCATAGAAAGCCCTATCGATGGATTTCGAGACCGCGGTGGTGTTCCGAGGTTATCCGCTAGGAAGAGGTGTCTACAAGAAGAAGCGTCGAGGCTTGAGAGGGATCGAGTCGGTCGTTGTAAGTCTATCTGTCTTGTACTTGTAATTCCGTATCTAGTGGATTTGTGGCTAGGGCCGTCCGAGGTTTTTTCCCGTCTTGGGTTTTTCCTCGTACATCGCGGCGTAGTGTGATTGATTTATTTTATCTTGCATCATAACGTAGAACACATGTTTAGGATAATTCAAGATAAAATTTGGTTTAAATCATCACACTCATTTAATTTGGTGTTAAATTAAATATTGGGTAAAGTTTGTTTAATTCAAGTCTTTTGGTAAAATTGGTTTGGCCTAACTTTGGATAATTGATAATTATGACTTAGGCAAATTCTAGGACTTGGATTAATTAATTTGTTTAAGTGAATATATGAATTGATTAATTTTACTTCACTTGGTTTAAGATTTAATTTATTTAATGAAATTAAAATTTGTCGTTTTAATGTTGAACCCTCATTCACCGCTTCCACATCGATTTACATAAAAAGGAAATAATTAATAAAATCCGGGGTTCCAGATTTTACAAATTGGCATCAGAGCCGGAGCGCTAAGTTATCGCGTTAAAGATCCGTTTTTCGGCTTTCTGCATTTCCTTACCTTTTTAGGTGGTTCAATTTTTTATCACTCTCAATTTTTGTTTTATATCTCTCGATGGGACGTCTTAATGAAAATTTGTCCAATTTAAATGAAAATTTTGATTTTCGAGAGGAATTAAAGGGGCTTAACCAATGTAACGAAAATTTAAAGGAATTAAATTTGAGATTTGTAAAAAGAATTAAATTTCTTGAAAATGAAAATTCTATTTTTAAAGCTCACATTGAGTCTTTGCAAATCTCCTTATCTCAAAAAGATATTTTTCATGAAAAGCTCATGGACTTACATTCAAATTTTGATATTTTAGAAAAGTCCAAGAAAGAGAGTGAAAATCGTGAAAAGACTCTTAGGGACAAGTTTTCTCATATTGAGGGAGAGTGTGTTTACCTTCTAGGAATTATTGAAAATTTAAAGAAGGAGTCCCACTATTTTGAGGAGTCTAATTTATTACTTGAGTCCGAAATTTTAAAATTGAAAAATGATTCTCAAGACTCTAGTAGTAGTTCTAATGGTTCTAGCACATCATGCTCAAATTCTTCCATTGCTAAAGCTAAAACCATTATTTGTTTTAGAGGGTCAACTTTGTCCAAGGTCTTTAAAAAGGGTCACACCTTAGGTAACATTCCTCGTGTTTACACATGCTTTCATTGTGGTAGGAAAGGTCACCTTAGGCCATTTTGTTTTGATCTTAAAATAAGTCCAAGTAAATCTTTATCTAGCATTTCATTCTTTCCTAATCCCTATCATGTTAAATATAAATCTATATGGGTTAGGAAATCATTATTAAATGCGCTAGATACAAGATTTGTTGATTCTCATTTACTATCACATGAAACCTCCCTTGCTAAATTTAAAGGTTTAATGTGTTAGTGTTTTATGCATACTCTAGATTTTTGTGCTTCATATTATATGTCATTGCTATATGTATGCATGTTTAGCCATTTTCTAGTCATTGCCTTATTTCATATCACATGCTAGAAATTATGACTTGTTTATCTTTTTGTATTATATTTTTTTTGAATTAATTGAAAAAATATAAAAAGATTTTTGTTTATCATTTGTGTTTTATATATTTCATTTAAGCTTAATGAAAACTACAAATGATTTTTGTTTATTCTTTTGAGTATATATCTTTATTTTTGGTTAAAAATGTCAAAAACTCAAAAAGATTTTATTTTGTGTGTATTTCAGTTTGACACACTTTATGTGGCATATATTTGTGTTTGAATCCCATGTTTTACGCTCCCACGTGGCTAGAACTTTTGGTTTAGATTTTCAATCCTTAAAATGTTATTTACCATGTTTTATATGGAGTAGTTGGATTTTGTATTGTTTAAATGGATTCTATTTTTATATGCCTCTTTTCACACATGCATGAGCTCTTTTAAAATTGTAACTTCATATGTACATTTGAGCTTTTTGAGGTGTTCTCCTACCAATCTAGTCATCTACATATCTATGACCTAGGAGGACTAGTGCATGTCAAAATCCGTTGCATGTGAGCTTTGTGAGATAAAAATTATATATCTAAATGTGTACGGGGAAGGGCTCCGAAAGGATGAATTAAATCCTTTGCGATAGTAAGCCACCATTTATTGGATCTAAAAGAAATACGTGATCCAAAGGCCTAAAAACAGAATATTTGGCATTAAAAAGAAACAAATTGCCAAGGCCTATGTTTGTTTGATATATTAATTCAAAAGCAAAAGAATATATATGCTTATTGAGGGAGAATTGGATGCTATATCAACGGTTTGCACAATGTCCGTTTATCCTAGTTGACTTTAATGTCATGACTCTATTTGGTTTGTAGAATCATCATCATGCTAGGCTTGTATGCATTCTGTATGTTTGTTAATTGAGTTCAATATATATTGTCTCATGAGGTTATATTCAAATGTGATGAAGTTTGCAATCAAATGATAACTCCGTGAACGTTTATTAAGTGTTTTGGGTCGAAATTTAATTGTTGCTAGTTCACACCCCTACACTTTCGTTTCCATTTGACACATTTTTGCCATATGAGTGTGAAAGACTCCTATTATATTTTGTGTGTGTCATGTGTGTGTTTATATCTATATATCTGTTCTTGTGCATTCTTGATAAATTTCTAGTACATATATATGATATTTTGTGTGTCTTTGCCTTGCTTTCTAGTCCATCCATGCTTATACTTCATGATTGGTATCCATCTTGGATTAGTTATGCTTTTGGTGCTCATGTACTTTATTGTCTTAACACTATAAGCTTCAACGTGTTTATTAGTTCTTTATCCTTTGCCTATTCCTGAACAAAAAGGGGGAGAAATGATAGGGGGAGAAATGGTATCTAATCCTACTATTATCGTATCTTAGTTTGGGGGAGATTTATCTTAGGGGGAGACGTCTTTCTAAGTAGGTCATGTGTTTGATAAAGAGGAGAATTAATTTAGGGGGAGTAATTAATTAAAATTTCATTTAATACTTTGATATTCCCTATGCATTTGATGAGTTTGCTTAAGTGTGCAGGAATTATTCTAAAGCGGCATCTTTCAATGGCAAAGCGTTTGATCCTTGGGTTGAGTCAAGTTTGGGTGGGTTATGTTTTGAGTCTAGTAGAGCTTGACGACCCTTTAGGATTTTTGTTTGGTTTTTGTCCCGGAATAGCCAAAGGGGAAGATTTGTAAGGACACAAATTTCCAATTGAGTCCATGTATTGTGTTGGCTCAATTCCGGACAAAAACATTTATTCATAGGATAGTATGTTATTGTAATACTCTCAAGCCTATGAAGTGTTTGTTGAAGACGTAGCGGGAAAGAGTATAAAGGTTCATTAAATGTTCCGGTTTACGTTCCTCGTTTCTACGTCATCAACTACGGTTCCATGCTCCCAAGGTATGAATGCAATTATATATATATAGGATCTTGGAACAAAGTTTATTGGGTGTTAGGTTTTATAAAAACTCTGTTTAATTTTCAGAAAAACTTTAATTAGAACTTTAAAATAAAATATATAAAGTTTCTGGGCCAAACTCGAATTATATAAAATTTTTGGAAGTCGTTCGATATGTCGTTCGAACGAGTTTTTTCGTTCGAACCAGATGTCGTTCGAACGAGTTTGCCAACGAGTTCCCAACAAGCTATACTGGTCCGTCGTTAGAAATGTCGTTCGAACGAGATTGTTCGTTCTAACGAGATTTCCAACGAGCTTCTAACGAGTCCATACTGGAGCGTCGTTAGAAGACTCGTTCGAATGAGATTTCGTTCGAACGAAATGTTGTTCGAACGAGATGCCAGGCGGGAATAGTTTTTGGCAGTTTTGCACCCACTTTCCCACTATGTTTGTAACCAACTTTCTCAGACTTTATCAATAGCGGTAATGACATTTTCCAGCAAAATTTTTCCATACCATTTTCATCTCTTAGAGAGAGTTTGAGAGCAAATTGTTTTAAGGAAAATGTTCATGTTTTGACTGATATTTTTCAAGAGAAAATATTTTATCACTCTAGTTTTACACCCATATAGTTTATCCAATTTCACATATATACATATCAATTGCTTGGAGTTTGGCACCGGTTTATCTCTTCCGTTTTAAAGAGAAGTTTTCGTTTGCTTCTACATCCATCAAAGAAGAAGACGTTTGTTGCGATTCTACCCACTTGGAGAAAGGCTCCTTGCTCGGGTGACGGTGACCATAGAAAGCCCTATCGGTGGATTCCGAGACCGCGGTGGTGTTCTGAGGTTATCCTCTAGGAAGAGGTGTCTACAAGAAGAAGCGTCGAGGCTTGAGAGGGATCGTATCGGTCATTGTAAGTCTATCTGTCTTGTACTTGTAATTCCGTATCTAGTGGATTTGTGGTTAGGGCCGTCCGAGGTTTTTTCCCGTCTCGGGTTTTTCCTCGTACATCGCGGCGTAGTGTGATTGATTTATTTTATCTTGCATCATAATGTAGAATGCATGTTTAGGATAATTCAAGATAAAATTTGGTTTAAATCATCACACTCATTTAATTTGGTGCTAAATTAAATATTGGGTAAAGTTTGTTTAATTCAAGTCTTTTGCTAAAATTGGTTTGGCCTAACTTTAGATAATTGATAATTATGACTTAGGCAAATTCTAGGACTTGGATTAATTAATTGGTTTAAGTGAATATATTAATTGATTAATTTTACTTCACTTGGTTTAAGATTTAATTTATTTAAAGAAATTAAAATTTGTCGTTTTAAAGTTGAACCATCATTCAACGCTTCCGCATCGATTTACATAAAAAGGAAATAATTAATAAAATCCGGGGTTCCAGATTTTACAAGATAGATCGAGAGGATGGTTTTCTACCTCCATAATGGAGGTAGATTTAGCCTCCATGCAAACCTTAGGGGTTTACGTGTGAGACAGAGAAGTTTTTCCAAAAAAATATTTGGGTGGCATAGTCGTCAACTATCAAATATGAAAAAAAGACTAAAATAAAGGGTTATTCATTTACAAATATGCTAATACCAAAGTTATGTGTGTAAGTGAAAGAGTTGTGAGAGAAAATGAGATTACTCGGTTTGTTTCTTGATTGTTCAATGTGATTGATAATGGTAGAGATGGTTTGTGTAAGTGAGATAAAAAAAGGTCAAGTGAGATGGAAATTTTTACATTGCAAAAGGATGGAATGTCAAGTTCAACTATTGTAGAGTGTAAGTGTGTGGATTATCTAGCGCGTTTTTGTAACACCCCGTATTTTTATGATACTAAATAATTATGGGATTAATTATTATTATTGGATTAATTAAATTAAAAAGGTCGGCAAATTTAATTGTTAATTAATCAAAATTTAAAATAATTATTAACTATAATGCGAAGGGTTAATACTTATTGACAGAAATAATTGATTATTACTATGGGTATATGTAATATGTAATTATATAATTTTTATAAATTGTCGGAGTGCGAAATACAACAGTTTGGTAGTTTGGTATTTTAAGTCACGACGCGCGTGTGAGCCGTGTCGGAACTAATTGTATGGGATAAAAAGGTAAATTATTTTTGTATAACTCGTATGGTAATTTCTAGTGTACCCGGAGGTTTAGTTTGGATCCCGGTCCAATCTTAGGCCTAACCAGCGTCTCGAGAGGGTGTTTTGGTAAGTTGCATTTTTGGGGTTAATGAATGGATGAAAATAATAGTGCTTTAATATCCCTTACGTATTTACAGTTAGGGTTTTATCTATAAAATAAAATAGAGAGTCCCATAGGAAAGATAAGAAGAGGTTCATAGGAGCTCCAAGGCCAAACCCAGTCATCTTTCACCAAAAACATAATCAACGCATAGATCGGAAAGAGGAGAATACATCTATACCAATTTCAAGCGACGAATCAAACCTTCATGATTAGGCAAGTTTTTATTACTTTATTTCCTTTAGCAATAACCATGTTCATGTTAGTATAGGAATCAAATACCCATGTATTGTTAATAAAAGTGGTGAAAATTGGAGATTGGTTATACATGAATGGAATTCTGAGATTAATTTAGGTTGAACAATTTATGTATGTAGATTAGAAATCACATATATATGACTTTCTGGGATAAACAAATATGGAAATTTTATGTTCTTGGATGATAATTGGAAGAACTAAGGTTTTATTAAATTATTTGGGGATTCCAGATTATATTGATGATTGATAATGAATTAATGATGTTATATTAGTGAAAATAATACATTCATGTTGGGAAGATGATTTATAATGGTTTATTGGTGATTGGTAATGATCTGTAGAGGTTAGAGGTGTTGAAATGGTGAAGAGAACGTATCTGGGTAGGGTTGCCATTTTACAGGTAGAGGTTCAGACAACATTTTAATAGGACCGGATCGTTTTCCTTTTTAATAGGCCCGGACCATTTTTCATTAAAAGGTCCGGATATTTTTTTCATTAAAAGGTCCAAACTATTTTTCGTTAAAAGGTTCGGACCGTTTTTCATTAAAAAAAAGGGTCCGGATAGTTTTCCTTAATAGGTCCGGACCGCCCTGTTGTATTTTCCATAATTGAATTGTGGACCTTTAGGACATCTTTCGGGACTTGTAATGCATGAATTATGATGAAGTACACTGAGATTTTAAGTGATGTTATATTAAGTCAAGTGTGGTGTAAGACTTGGGCATATGTGAGATGTATTAATCTTAAGAAATTTCGAGAGAGAATACTTGAAATAATTATATTCAGAATAGTAATAAGAGATTTTAAAATGTGGAAAATATACATTTGGGTTGGGAGAATACCTATTAATTTGTAATAGGATGTGTGTGTGCCTATTATATGATTTTATTGTTGCGTGCACTAATGAGTGTTAACTCGGGGCTGCAGGAATATTATTGTTAAGTGCACTAATGGGTGATAACCCGAGGGTGCAAGAATATTATTGTTAAGTGCACTAATGGGTGATAACCCGGGGGTGCTGGAATATTATTTGCTAAGTGTTCTAATGGGTGATAACCCGGGGGTGCAAGAATATTATTAATGAGTGCGCTAATGGGTGCTAACCCGGGGGTGCAAGATTAATATGTTTAGGTGCACTAATGGGTCTTAGCTCGGGGTGCATAATTAGTATATATATGTATAGGGATACTGTGACTATATTTATATATACAAGAACTTGTAAATCATTCTACTGTGTATAGTTAGTAGACATGGGAATATTGATATATATTATAAATCTTAGCGTGTAATAGATTTATTATGCACTTGAGAAACATGTTAACTAGCTATTCGACATAGACTAATTTTATAGCATATTGTATAGCCGATACGGGAATATTACTGGTAACTATAGTTAGTATTAGTGTGACTTCGAACTAGTTAGACTGGGTGGCATAGCTAGGTGGTATTATATGCACGTTAGGTGTTCACAATAGACGAGAGGTGAGAATCTCATGTGAGAGTTCAATATCTAGCATGAACATAATACTTGATTTAATGCAATTTTATATACTTGCTAAATCATCTTTAAAACATTGGGCTCTGAACTGTCTCTTACATCTCTTTTCTCTTTTGCTATACATGTATTATATCAGGTGCTCAGCCACAGGGACGTCAGATTTAGAGACTTGGATTACTTGGCGTGCTGCAACTGTTGTGGAAGCTGTAGGTCCTTGCATTAGACTCCGCTATCATTTTCATTCAGTTCTATCTAAACTTTTATTTAGGGCACGTGTCGCCCATCCTTAGTCATTTTTATCAGAGATTGTATTCAGTTTACTTTTCGTTTATTTTTATCAGACTTTTATTGGGTTTTACTATGGTTCTTTGACTTAAGATTTGAACTGGAGTATTTTATCCAGTCTTATTTATTTTAGTATTTGATTCAGACTCGGTATTTATTATATCCATGTGCATGGTGGATGGTTTATATTTTATTACTTCAATCGAAAAATGGATTATTTTGTTATAGTTTAAAAAGGAAAATATTTTTTACACTGGCGTAATTATGTATTAGGTGGTTTTTCTTATTAAATGTTTTTTGACAGTGATGCTAAGAATGAACCAACCGAACATTCTATTTTTCATTTAATAAATGACTGATCACTTGGTATTTAATTAGGTAGGGTGTCACAATTTTTACCATTTCTCTTACGGATGAGAGAGAGAGAGAGAGAGAGAGAGAGAGAGAGATAACAAACCACGAGAGTGAGTAAATGAGATGAATAGGTAGAGGATTAGGTAATGGGAAATGTCAGTGAGAGAGAGGTATATAATATAATGTTTCGGTATAAATGTCCCCAAATCCTCCTAAGTGCCTTAAGTGGGACTTGAATCCAAGAACTCAACTAAAGTAATCTATAAATTTACCATTATTCTAAATGGTCTTGTTTAATGTATTCAGTCACACCAACATATACACTAAACACACAACAATCCCCCAAATGAATGAAATTCACGAAGAAGGAACAAAAGAAAATTATTGGGCAATTAAATGTCATTAATCTATAGGGGTGTCTTTTGGACTTGAACCTTGCTTAGTATATGTCCATTAGGCTTACAAACTATTCCGTGAATTACATATCTTGAACTGACCAGTTATTTTGGTAAACCAGTTCAACAGACTACACACATGACACTTTAACAGGCTTGTGGTTCATAACAATTTTCTCACTAAGGCCATGAGTTGTCTCCTAGTATCATGAGCGCTCTAGGAATTTAAGCCACAATTCTCATAGGTAGCGGACAGACTACCACACTCACTTTGGTGAATCTGTCAAGAATGTCCTGTCACATTTTGCTTGAAAATCCAAACCATAGATTCATTAAGAGTTTAACTCATCCTTTATTACTATAGGAAGCACTATTATTATTATTATTATTATTATTATTATTATTATTATTATTATTATTATTATTATTATTATTATTATTATTATTATTATTATTATTATTATTATTATTATTATTAATCCCAATGGGATGAGACAATTATTAGTTTTATAGATCTTACACATAATCATTCACAATTAGTTTTCCCCTGGAACCTATATCCTGGGGTCTCCATTCATATAGGTTGGGTATCCATCATGTTGATTCTACTCATTAGGCTATAATTCCATCCCCCTCAATTTTTTTTAAATAATATCTCTCGAAAATCCTTTGGTTAACGGATCCACTAAATTATCATTTGACTTCACAAAGTCTGTGGTTATAATACCATTAGATATAAGTGGTCTCACACTACTATGCATGCGACGGATATGTCTTGACTTTCCATTGTAGGTCGTATTACTTGCTTTTGCTATTGCTGCTTGGCTGTCACAATGTATAAGTATTGTGGGTATCGATTTAGCACACATTGGAATTTCTGTCAAAAATGTCCTCAACCACACATCTTCTTCACCTTCTTTGTCTAAAGCTATGAATAAAAACTCCATTGTTGATCTCGCAATGCACGCCTATTTTTTGCATTTACCTAATGCAACGGCACTGCCTACTGTGAATACGTATCCACTTATAGATTTCATTTCGTCTTAGTCATAAATCTAATTAGCATCACTATAATATCTAATCACAACAAGATAAGAGACATAATGTAAAGCATAATTAAAAGTAAATTTTAGGTATCCCAATATTATTATTAGTGCATTCCAGTGATCATTATTACGATTAAAAGTATATCTACTCAATCACCCTACTTCATATGCAACATCAGATTTGGTGTAGTTCAGAATGTACATTAGACTGCCAACAATTCTTAAATATTTAAGTTTTGACACACCTTTTCCTTTGTATTTCCTTAATTTATTCTTTGGATCATAAGGAGTTCTCACAGGAGTAGATTCATATTTATGGAATTTACTTAACATAGTTTATATATAATGTGATAATTATAATTTAATTCCCAAAATGAAATCTGTATTTTGGGAATTAAAATAATACGATATTTGAATAAAATCGCATTTTTGCTGCCAATTTTTAAAATTTACACCTGCAAAATTTTTAGACCTGGAAGAGGTAATTTCATCATAATCAAATTTTCCCATTTTTTGAATACGAAATATTTTGGCCCTATATTGTTATAAGCGTATATGGGAAAAATAAGAAAATAATAAATTGGAATGACTTATTTAGATGCTGAGGTGCGTGTTAGACACATAGTCCTTACACAAAAATATTGCCCATACTTTGTTGAGTGATGCCTTGAGCCTCAAGTATTTGTCCCCAGGATTCAACAACGTAGTTAATCCGATTGAAACACTCAATGGAGAACTCTTGAACCATAATTCTATTGCCCATAAATTGGAATATGGAAGAAAATGTTTTTTTGTGTGTTTGTGTGTGTGTGTGTGTGTGTGTGAGTGTGTGTATGTGTGTGTGTGTGTGTGTGTGTGTGTGAGAGAGAGAGAGAGAGAGAGAGAGAGAGAGAGAGAAATTGGAAAAACGTAAAATTAATGAATTGCAAAGCCCTTTTTTAAAGGGATGAATAACCCCCCAACTCCCCACTTTCCACAAAAAGTGGGTAACAACTTGTCCACAAAACCACTCTTCAACCGCTCTAATAGAAAATTAGATTTTATTGTAAATTAGAAACATGTTTTAATACAAATTAAAAAATGTGTTTTAATATTAATTGAAAAACTAATTTCATAATAGCTTATTTTTTAACCAAAGACCCAAGCCCAAGTCCCAAGTCTTGATATATGATATAATATTTTTCTATTTATATATAAATGTCCCCAAGCCCTCTTAAATGTCCTTAGTGGGACTTGAACCCAAGACCTTAACCAAAGTAATATCAAAATTTATCACTATGCTAAATGAGTTTGTTGAGTGTATTTGATTGACAACAACATATATACTCAACCACCCAACAATACCTCATACGATTTAAATATATAAAGAGGGAATAAAAGAAAATTCTTGGGCAATAAAATATCATTAATAGGCATAGGTGACTTTTGGTCATGAACTTTCCTTAGTGTATGTTCATTGGGCTTAAAACTTTTTCAATGAATTACATATCTTGAACTAACAAGTAATTTTGGTAAACCAATTCAACAGACTATACACATGAAACTTTAACAAATTTGTTGTTCTAAACAATTTAGCTTATTAAGGCTATGAGCTGTCCCAATATTTTGAGCGCTCTAGGAAATTAAGCCACAATTCCCATAAGGAATGGTCCCACTTCCACACTCACTCAGCTGAATCTATCAAGAATGTCCTCTCACATCCTGCATGAAAATCCAATCCATAGATTCGATAAGATCTTAACTTATTCTTTCTCATTACTAGTAGCACTACTATTATTATTGACACCATAGGTTGGGTATCCATCATGGTGATTCTTTTAATTAGGATTTAATCCCATCATACGCCATGTTTTGTAAATAATATCCCTCGACAACCCTTTGGTTAATAGATCCACTAAATTAGTATTCGACTTCACAAAGTCAATGGTTATAATACCATTAGATATGAGTTGTCTCATATCATTATGCCTACAACAGATATGTGTTGACTTTCAATTATAGGTCTTGTTGCTTGATATTCCTATTAGTTTTTGGCAGTCATAATGTATAAGTATTACAGGTATAGGTTTAGGCCACATAAGAATTTCTTCCAAGAATGTCCCCAACCACTCTGCTTCTTCACTAGCATTGTCTAAAGCTACGAATTCAGACACTATTATTGTTGTCGTAATGCATGTTTGTTTTGAGGATTTTTATGATACAGTATCCCCGCCTAGTGTGAATACATATCCACTTATATATTTTGATTCCTCTGAGTTAGAAATCCAATTAGCATCACTATAACTTTCAGTGATAGCAGGCGAAGAGACATAATATAAAGCATCATCCAAAGTAAATTTCAAGTATCTCAATACTCTAATATGTTTATTCCAGTGATCACTATTAGGATTACAAGTATATCTACTCAATCGCCCTACTGTGAATGCAATATCAAGTCCGGTGCAGTTCATAATGTACATTAGGCTACAAATAATTCTTCAATATTTAAGTTGTGATACACATTCTACTTTGTTTCTCTATAATTTACTATTTCCATCATAAGGATCTCTAGTAGGAGTATATTCATATCGATTAAATTTCCTTGGTACACTTTCAATAAAGTGTGATTGTGATAATTTAGTTCCCATATAATCTCGTATTATTTTGATTCCCATAATAAAATCTGCATTTTGGGAATCAAAATACTGCGAGATTCAAATAAAATAGCATATTTTACTATCAGCATTTAAATTTCAAACCAAGAAATTTTTCTAGCCTATTAGAGGAAATTGTAGCAGGATACAATTTTCACATTATACGAATACCAAATATTTATGTCTTAGATTGTTATATGAATATAAGGGAAAACAATGAAAATAATAAAATTGGAATGACTTATCTGGATGTTGAGGTGTGTGTTAAACAAACAATCCTATAATACAAATATCACCCACACTTTGTTGAGTGATGCCTCGAGCCACATATATTTTTTCCCGGGATCCAGCAGTGCAGTTCATCTATTTGAAGAACTCAATGGAGAACTCTAGAACATCAATTATGTTGTCGAGAAATTAGAATTTGGAAGAAAATATTTTTGTGATATATCTACACACACACACACACACACTAGCAGATACTCATGCCTAAAGGCACGACAAAAATTTCCTAAGTACGTAACCACGAAATGGAAATTTTTTTAAAATTACGTAATCACAAAACGACAAAAATATCGTTCCCCATAAAAAATAACTGTTAGATGTAACTTAACTTTTTTACACAATACATCTAATTGAGTGGTACTTAATATAATCGTTGACATGTATTATTAATTATGTGGAAGACTCGTGAAAATTTTTAGGGAAAAAATGTAATGGGTCTGACAACTAATTCAAATCGAACATACTCTAACCGACGCATTTGTTAACCTCCCGGTCTAACAACAACAACATCTCTATTTCAATTTGAAGAAATAAACTGGAAAGCCCCATTCTCAAATTTCAATTTGAAGAAAGGAAAATAGTATAGACCACCGATATTTCAAATAACCAAATAACAACCCATAATATAAACCAGTGGTATTTCCAAAAACATCTGCCCACAATAGTTTATCATTAAAATTCATAGCAACACTAAATCTTAAAAGCCAAAATTGTTTGAACCTTTCTGCATGTGTATTCCCATTAATAAGCAATTCTGCAATGGCACTACCTATAAGCCCAACCACCAACATATACAGGTCTTGAGAATTTAAATGAAACCCAAATACTGCCACCTAAGATAGAAAGAAAGTATAATCTATACCACAATATCATAAGAAAATTTACCAACAACAAAATTTTTAAATTTTCACTATAAATACGAAGAAAGATGTCATAAACCAAAACAAGATTCCCATGCCAATATTTTCTCAAGCACATCGTTGCCATTGACAACGTTCACCAAAAATAAGAAAGGGAGTAATGATGTGGTGTCAAAATACAAACCTAAGCCCAAACAAAAATTCAAAATACAAACCCAAATCAAATTACTCGAGAATACCCAAAGCTATAGACACAAAACAAATTGGATCTGCAACACATTCTTCTTTTTTTGTCGGCCAAATAAGCATTCAGAACTGCAACACAAACACAGAGTGCAATCATAGAAATGATCAACTATGAGAAATAATTTGCAAATGAAAACTGTAAAGCAAAGGTTAAAAGATCATCAAATCTGGCAGGTGTTAATGTCTGGCAGCATTCATTAAAAAATTATCAGATATGGCCGGTGTTCATTCAAAATTATTGTATATTGTCTCATCCTCGTTTGTCGGGTTTGGATGATGGTGAAGGGGTTTTATTTTATCATATGTTGCCTCCTCCGGATGTTTCTTGGAGGAGGTTAGTCCAGAGATTAAGGGGTTTTAAATAGAAGCCTAAATCCTAATAACCTTAACACAAAGAATAAAAGTTTTTGTTAATTACCTTGTCAAATGAAGTAGTGTCGTACACGTGATTTCCTTCGTAAAAGTAATTATTTCCTTTATAATTTTTCTGGTGAGTCCACCAGTGACCTGTGTTGAAGATAATAACATCATCACTATGGTACATAGAATAGGAGCCTTGTATCATATCTAATCTCAGTCTTTCTCTGTGCTTCCCAACCTTATCTGAGATCTTCCATTCTTGAAATAAGAATGGTGATCTTATTAAGTCAATTGAGCTGTTATAATCCTTGAATCTAAAAGAATAAGACCTTGTTGTCCTGTACTCACGATGACCTAAGACGTCGATGACTCTCATCTTATTAGGCAACTATTGTCTCAAAGAACACAATAGTGATTAACGATTCTCTCAACACATCAGTTATTACCACATCTTCACATTAAGGGAATCCCCTAAAAACATCAATATTTTCCCTCTCAGCATCTTCAACATTTTTAACCCATCAAACCTAGGAATATGACAACCACATGGCTTCAAATGGAGCGTCAAGTAATCCATATCCATCCTTCCAGTCTTCAAGCAATCAAAGGAACCATCAGTGTAGGAGCATGACCTTGCACGATGAAACATGTATTGTGAATTTTTGAAAATATAGTACAACTTTCAATTTCTTCTTAGTCTCATTCATAACTTATTTTGATTAGTCATGAAATATCATTTTCACATATAGGAAGAACTAAATTTAGGAAGAAATGGTTGTCTTAAGGAAGAAAAATATCAGGAAAATTAATTTCTCAAACATTAAGAAAGAGGCCTACATTAATACCAACATTACAATATGAATTTCAAAAGAAGAATCTCATGTAAAAAAAAGTAAAAAACTATATTATATAACTGAATATGCTCATTTGAGAACAAATAAGTAATCACAAAATCATAACTTAACTTTGATATTCAAAATGGGGTCTAAAAATCCAAACCTATATAACTCGTTCAAAATAGAGCACAAACTATAATAACCAAAACTATAGCATAATATAACTACGAAATTGAAGCTTTCTATTACAAAAAAATAGAAAAGTATAAACTAACTAGTTTCAAGGTTGTCTCATTATTGAAGAGGACCAAACCCATTTAGTTTTGGTGGGGTGTTTGGGAGAGGGCTTTCAAACCCATTACTTTTAAAGTAATTTTAAAAAAGCCGTATAATAATGTTATGTTTGCTAAATCATTTCATATATATGAGATGTGTTTTCAAGAAAATAACCAAACCATGGAAATAGGATTTCTTAAAATCTAATGAAATTTATGCTCACTATTGATCTTATGAACTTTGGACTACTCTTCATTTCATAGAAAGATATAATAAAAAGATGATTATATAAAATTAGTAGAAAATGGAAATGGAAAAGTTATAACACATAATTGATCATACTACTAATATTAAAAAAGTAGTTAAACCAAAATAAAATAATAGAAAATAGCAATTTAACAGAACATTAACAAACAAACCTGCTTAGTTTTTTTTTCTAACATGTGAATTTTTGGTACATGGCAAGGATGATGAAGTTTATCTAGTGTGTCCTCTCTTTGGTATTTTGTCAAAAAGCTTGTGTGCATAGAATGACTGAATGATTCTTGTACTAAATATAATAAGGTTGGATATATCAAAAAAATAAAGAAATTTTTTTTTGGCACTATGTAAACGTATAATACCCTCAATTTTGTATTAAGTCTTTCCAACCAATCGAGAATAAGCCTTAGTAAGCTACATAAGTGTGACAACCCGCCTTCCGAAATAAGGGGTGGCCATCCCGATACCTCGACTTAACAGAAATCATAAATGGATATCATCCTCAGCATCATAACAATAAAATAGGTATACGGGAAAACCACTTCATACATCAGAAAGCAGGTTGTCAAAAGTTTTGGTTTAATAAAGATTTAAGAAATAAATTAAACAACCCAAATCTAATGAAAGTGAAATTTCAAGGGAACATATAGATAAATCCTAAAACAAAATACAATAAAAGAACCGAATAATCTGTCGGTCCACAGTTACATTCAAAGTATTTCCACAATTCAATATTTACATACTCCATTCATTAACAAGTACAAAAGATGGGCCATTAGCCCGAATGAAAGACCCGATCATAACTAGGTCCCAAAAACAAAGGCGTCTAACAAACATCCTGTAATAATCCGCAATGTCATACAGATCGTCAAAAGCATAAGAGTAGGAAAATCATAACGGGTGCCCTTGCGGAGGAGCACCTGAGCGGATACAACAACATGCACAACATAGAAAATGAACGGGTCAGGGCCCGATTTATATATGATTCCCAAAAGAGTAAGAAACATGATAGACATGGACTGTTGATACCAAATTTAATCTGCTGACATGGACCAATCATATGAAGACACGTGGCTATCTACATGACAACAACAAGCACTTCCGAGATGATCACACGCTCTAAGGAACCATGTTACTCCGAGGAACTCATACGCTCCGAGGAACTGACCTCTTCGAGGAACTCTTTAGAACCAAGATGATCAAGCGGTCCGAGTAACTCAGGCGGTCCGAGCTGCACCTCGAAGCAGGATACCAACAGTTTAACTGCTCATTAAATGCTCATCATTCAGACGCACACGCAAAAAGGGCATTAAATGTATTACCCTTTCATATGTATATCATTTAATGTATTACCCTTTCACATTACAACCTCAGGGCTATAAATACATTGTACATTCCTCATTGTAAGGGGGGCCCGAATCCATAGCGGAATTTCTTGATAGAACTTATAAATCGAGAATTCCCAAACACTCATCAATAAAGCAACAGTGGACGTAGGCCATTCTTATAAGGCTGAACCACTTCAAAATTCTTTATCTCATTTATTTATCTGTGATTGAATAATTAGAGTAATCTATTTTTTTACATCAAGAGATTGGTTCCGTCTGTGGGAAACGACTGATAATATCGTTTTTCATCAAAAATAATCCATTACCAATGGCTGATATTCCTGAATCCAGCAATCGAAACGCTGGAACCCCTCCAAATCCATCTTCTCCACCAATTATTCCAGATCTGACTGGAATAATGGCAAATCTGGCTCAGGGCCAGACCGTCAAGCAAGAAACAATGCGACAACTCATCCAAACCCTCCATGGCGGTGCATCGGCCCATTTCGGACCACGAAGCATTCAAAGAAATACCCATGCGCCTTCTTCGCGTACTAGGCGTACTAATTCATATCGCAATGAGGAGTCTGTAGATTTTTCTTATCAACCTGGATGAACTTCGTCAGTGCGGGCCACAGATACTGAACAACGTGTCACCCTCTCCCCAAAAAGGACCAGCGCATTGGAAAGATTAAGTAGGGCTTCTCCTTTCTACCGATTAGGCCCTAGGAGGAATAAAAGTCCTCTTAATGCAGCATCAAGGAGTTTTTGACGACCATCAGATTTAAGGGAAGGATCTGCCCAGTCGCGACCCGCTGCTCATCAAGATAGATCCTATGACCGACTAGCTGCTCGTAAAGATAAATCCCAGGAAGCCACTTCAACACGATCAGTTGCTCGAACTAATAGGCCCGAAGAAGGAAATGATGCATGGAAAGGATCTATTCAGAGGCTGGAGGATAGATTAGGGGAAATGGCTAAGGCCAAGAACCCTCTACAACGAACCATTGTTCGACGAACACCTTTTGTCCAGGACATTGTTGATTTTCCAACACCATCAAAGTTCAAAGCACCTGTTGTGACTCCCAAGTATGATGGAAAGACTGACCTTGTCCTCCATATAGAACAATACCAAGCCGTAGCCGATATCTATGCTGTCCCAGATGAGATGATATGCAGAGCATTCTCGGGAACACTTACCGGATCTGCTCAAATATGGTATAATAATCTCCCTCGGGGTAAGATTTCAACTTTTCTTCAACTGGCCAAATTATTCATTGGGAGTTTCTGCTTTGGAGCAAAGCCAGTTAAACGAGTAGCACATTTGTTAAGTGTTAGACAAAAAGCTGGTGGGAGTACCAGAGATTATATAACTCGTTTTAACAACGAGAAACTCGAAGTCATTGATTATGAGGAGAAGACAACGATTACCGCTTTGATGAGTGGACTACTGCCAAATAAGTTGTACTACACTTTGGCCAAAGATCCACCTCGAACCATGTCGGACCTGATGGGAAAAGCGTCCAAGATTATGAATGCCAAAGAGGCTATGCATGTGAAGAAGAATATGGACGCCAAAGAAATCAAGATAGAAGGTGATAAAGTTAAGAAGAAAGAACATAAGAATAATGGTGGTGACAAACAATTCAAAAATAGGTCGTCATGTGAAGTCTTGAGGAAATTTGATAAGTACACACCTTTGAAGGAAAATATCAACCACGTCCTGGAAGAAATTAAGAACAACGAGGAGTTAAACTGGCCAAAGAAAATAAAGGCAGACCTTGACACGAGGAATAGGGAAAAATATTGCGAGTTCCACAAGGATCATGGCCATATGACCAAAAATTTCATAGCTCTTCAGAATGAAATTGAAACACTCATCCGACGAGGAAAGCTAGCAAAGTATGTTGATCGGGGAGGCGAAAGAAGAAACAACGATCGAACTAGAGAGAGGTTGAGATCTCCTCGTCGAGCAGAGGAGAACAAGAAGAGAAACCATGAAGTTGATCCAGAGGATGACCCCGATCTTCCCAAGAAACCAAGGCATCCAGAACGAGAGGTATTTTCAATATGCTTTGGGTCATTTGATTGTAATGTTATTACAGCAGGAGATGCAGGAGGAGGAGACCTTACTGCATAAAGAAAATCTTACCTCGGTGAGGCTCAAGCTTGCACGTACATTCAGCGAATAAATCTAGCTGAGGAAGATCACCCGAGAAAGGTAAACAAGGAGAAATTGGTCATCGGTTTTTCAAAAAATGACCTTGCAAGTGTTTTATATCCTTATGATGACCCGCTGGTGATCAAGATGAGAATGAAGGAGGTCATGATTTTAAGAGTACTGGTCGACAATGATAGCTCGGCAGACATCATGTTCTACTCGTGCTTCGATAGTTTAAATCTAAAGCCATCTCAACTGGAGCCTTACCATAGACCCCTCATTGGTTTTGTTGGCGAGAAAGTATTTCCACTTGGGACGATAAAGTTGGATATATTCATTGGTACGTGGCCTTCTTGTCGGACAGAAAGAATACGTTTCTTCGTGATGGATAAGAATGTCCAATCATCGTACAATATCATCATAGGAAGAGTAGGATTGAAGAAGTTCAAGGCTGTACCATCTACAGTGCATCAGTGCCTAAAATTTCCAACAAACTTTGGAGTAGGAGTTATGAAAGGTGATCAGAAAGTAGCTCGAGAATGGTATTAATCATCCGCCGAGAAAGAAGAACTGGAAGAATCAAAGAAAAAGACTACTACCTATCAAGTGGATGAAGGTACAGAAATTGAAACATTGGATCCTCGAGATTAGTCGCAACTCGTGAAGGGTCAAGTGGTGGAAACTAATGAAAACATCATTCTGGACGACGAGCATCCTGAGCGAACTACTCAAACAGGTTCATCGTTGGAAGCCTCATTAAAACCGGAATTGATAACTTTCCTTAGAAGCAGAAAACAAACTTTTGCATGGAGTCATGAAGATATGCCAGGGATAGACCCAAACTTATTATGTCACGAACTCAATGTGAATAAGGAGATCAAGCCTGTGAAGCAGAGAAGAAAAGTATTTAGTCCCGAGAAGAATCAAGCTATACAAGAGGAAGTCGAGAAGCTCCAGAAGGCTTGTTTCATCGAAGATGTTAAATATCCAGACTGGTTAGCCAATGTAGTGATGGTAAAGAAGAAAAACAACAAGTGGAGGATGTGTGTAGACTTCACCGACCTCAACAAAGCATGCCCAAAGGATCAGTTTCCACTGCCCCGAATTGATCAACTGGTGGATGCTACCTCGGGACACGAGTTGCTGAGCTTAATGGATGCTTATTCTGGCTACAATCAGATAAAAATGAAACCTGAAGACAGGGAGAGTACTTCTTTCATTACCCCTCGGGGGAACTTATTGTTATAATGTTATGCCTTTTGGTTTGAAAAATGCAGGTCCTACATATCAGCGGCTAATGAACAAAGTCTTTGTTGAACAAATCAGTTGCAATATGGAAGTCTATGTTGGCAATATGCTGACAAAAAGCAAGAAAGCTGCTGATCATCTAGTTGACTTAAGTCAGACTTTTGATCAACTGGATAAATATCAAATGAAGCTGAAGACGAAGTGCATATTTGGAGTACGAGAAGGCATGTTTCTCGGATACATTGTCAATCAGCGAGGCATTGAGGCAAATATGAAAAAGATCAAAGCTCTATTAGGGTTGCGATCTCTAACGACGAAGAAGGAAGTACAGAGTCTCACAGGATGAGTAGCAGCACTCAACAGATTTGTGTCACGAGCAACTGATAGATGTCTCCCATTATTCAAGACACTCTGAAAGACTTTTGAGTGGAATGATGAATGCGAGAAGGCTTTTCAAGACTTGAAGAGATATTTGGGAGCACCTCCACTGTTGTCCAGACCAGTGATGGGAGAAGAATTATACGTGTATCTTGCAGTGTCCGAGAATGAAGTTAGCTCGGCATTGATCAGAGTGGAGAATGGAGTGCAAAAACCAATTTACTACACAAGTAAGGCCTTTCGAGGAGCAGAGATCAGATATCCAAGGCCGGAAAAGTTAGCACTGGCGCTTATTGAGGCAAGTAGGAGAATGAGGCCATACTTCCAGGCTCATACCATAGTAGTATATACTGATATGCCATTGAGGCAAGCCCTGCATAAGCCAGAAAAATTAGGAAGATTGATGTACTGGGTAATAGATCTCGGTGAATATGATATAGTCTATGAACCCAGATCATTGCTTAAAGGGCAAGCTGTAGCAGATTTTATAGTGGAGTTCACCTATCCTGATAGCTCCGAGGAACAAAAGTTGCTCGCTGATCAACCTGTGGATATTACAGGATCACAAACACAAGCTCACACCAATTCCGATTGGTAAAAGGGCGTGTGGATGTTACAGGACGTGACGCAGAGATAGTTGTGAGGACTCCGAACGAGAAACAAGGGTTGCTCGCTGATCAACCTGTGGATGTTACAGGATCAACAAACACTAGCTCAGACCAACTCTGATTGGTAATAGGGCAAGTGGATGTTACAGAATCATTAAATTCAAGCTCAGACCAACTCCAGTTGTTAAAAGGGCAAGAAAAAATGATCGACAAAGAGCGAGAAATATCCGGGGAGGATGAAATGAAGCAATAAATATTTCACCGAGGAACTCTAACTGGTCAGAAATTTGAAGAAGAGTTACCTATATGGAGAATATATGTAGATGGCTCATCTTGCACTACAGGATGTGGTGCGGGGATAGTTTTGAGCACTCCAAATGAGGTCGATATGGAATACGCCTTGCGATTCCAATTCAAAGCTTCCAATAATGAGGCTGAGTATGAGGCCATGATTGCAGGACTTGGTTTAGCAAAAATTATGGAGGCGCAACAGATTATTGTCTTCAGTGATTCCCAATTGATCGTAAATCTAATGTTGGGAGTATATGCAGTTAGAGGAGAATTAATGATCAGATATCATGCAAAGGCAAAGGAACTGGTGTTATAATTTTCCGCTATTCAGATGGTCAGATTACCAAAATGGAGAATGCGAGAGCAGACGCCCTAGCTCGACTAGCATCAACTACTCGTACCGAGCTACGACGTACAATCCCAATTGAAGTGCTAGCTGGTCGGAGTATAGATGAAGATCTGACGATGAACTTTATCACCGTTGATTTTGGACCATCTTGGATGGATCCCATCAAGGCATATATTGAAGAAGGAGAATTACCAATTGACAATCTCGCAGCCAAGAAATTGAAATTTAAAGTTGCTCGGTATGTATTAACTAATGGTGTTTTGTATAGACGAGGAATTATGGAAGGCTTGCAGAGATGTGTACATCCCTCCGAGGTGAATGAATTGATTGAAGAGATCCATGAAGGGTCCTGTGGAGCACATATAACAGGTCGGACGCTTTTACAAAGGGTGATGACGCAGGGATACTACTGGCCGACAATGAGGGCTGATTGAATAGCCTATGCCAAGAAATATGACAAGTGCCAGAGTTTTTCATCCATCCGAAGAACTCCATAAGCATTGTTGGCACCCATAACTTCCCCTTGGCCATTTGCATTATGGGGAATTGATTTGGTTGGGCCATTGCCAATGACCCGAGGAAGATTCAAATATCTCGTCGTCACAGTAGATTATTTTACTAAGTGGGTAGAAGCTGAGACACTCATTGATATGACGTACGAGAAGGTGTACCAATTTGTCAGGAAGAACGTCATTTGTCAATATGGTCTTCCTCATGCTTTCATCACAGACCATGGAACACAATTTGATAACGAGGAGTTTGCTGCCTATTGCCATCAGTCAAACATTTTGAAGGTCCACTCAGTACCAGGCAATCCTCAAAGCAATGGACAAACTGAAGTAACAAACAGAACGATGCTGAATGGTTTGAAGAAAAGACTAGATGATGCGAAATAAAATTGGATCAACGAGATACAATCAGTACTTTGGGCTTATCGAACTACTCCCCGAGTAGCAACAGGAGAATCACCATATATGCTGGCGTTTGGAAGTGAAGTTGTCATACCTGCAGAGTTGGGCCTCCCAACACACAGGGTACTGAATTTTAATTCCCCTGTCAGCGACATAATGAGAAGGCTGGATTTAAACATGCTCGAGGAAGTCAGAGAAGAAGGAGCCATCAGAAATGCTGCATACCAACAGCGAACAGCTCTATTCTATAATAAGAGGGTGAAGAAGTGCGACCTGAAAGAAGGATACTACGTGCTGAAGAAAGTAAACCAAAAGCACAACAAACTGGAGGCAAATTGGCATGGACCATACCGAGTTACAGAAGTAGTTCGACCAGGAACTTACCGAATAGCAACTCTGGAGGGGAGGAGTTTAAGAACGCATGGAATGCAGAGCACTTGCGCAAGTATTATCAGTGATGTATATGTAACACAATTCCATCAATATGAATAAAATGAAGATATTCTGCTAAAGTCTCTCATTTTATTCAGAATTTTTTGGGGAATACTAGTGTTACACACTACTCGGTAAAGCTCCAGACTGCTCAGCAAAATATTCCTAAAAATGCACACTTCGGTTGGTTAGGAAACCAAATATTCCTAAAAATGCCAACTTCGGTTGGTTAGGAAATAAAATATTCCTAAAAATGCCAACTTAGGTTGGTTCGGAAACCAAATATTCCTAAAAATGCCAACCTGTTTAGCTAGGACACAAAATATTCCTTAAAATGCCAATCTGTTTGGCTAGGAAACAAAATATTCCTAAAAATGCCAACCTGTTTGGCTAGGAAACGAAATATTCCTAAAAATGCCAACCTGTTTGGCTAGGAAACAAAATATGCTCGCAAATGCCAACTTATGTTGGTCGGGAGGTAAGATTACATCCAGAAAGCGATAAAAGTCTACTAACTATGGCTGGTCGGAGATAAAAACCCACCAACTATAGTTAGTCGACAAGAAAAATTTACCGATCTTGGTTGGTCGGAAACATTTTATGGGTAAAATTATTTCAAAAAAACTAACTATAGATGGTCGGGGATAAAAACCCACTAACTGTAGTTGGTCGACATGGAGAATCTAACAACCTTGGTTGGTTGGAAACATTTGAAACAACATTTTTATACTCATTACTTTATTATTAAGTGATCGAGCAACAGTATTGATACTTGTAACTTTTTAATTGTTACTGAGTTGGTTGACAAACAACACAATATTGTTATCTTTTTAACAAATATGCACAAATATAAAGTGTTTGATAATTACAAGACAAAAGAAATCAAGATTTGCAAACAAAAATGAAAGTCTTTCATTGAATTAAAAATAAATTACAAAATGAAAAGTACATTGATATTGAAATGCCAACTAACTATTACATCAAAAATTCCTATTCTACTGGTCTCTTCCCCTCTACTGTTGACACAGGTTCCTCGCCAGCAGGCGGATCATTTAAAGACAGAGGAGAATTGATGAAGTTGAGATCCTTCAACATCCTGACATTCATCACGGATGGTCGATCTAAGAGATGATCGGGACGAGATACTTCGGTTTGAGAATGTAAATTGTAGTCACCGAGATACTTTGAAATTAATCTCTGAGGAATGGCTCGAACAGGGATCCAACTCATGTCCAGTTTGTATGGTGGCACAGGCAAGTCGAGCAGCCCGGGATCATGGTAGTCCCACAGATAATGACCTTGTTCGAGCTTCAACACACCTAAGGCATTCAGCCAGCCTTGCTTATATCCCTCATTGTTGGCATTCAAAATACGATCGTCCAAGTGGAATAGTGCTTCGTTGTATCCAGCCATCCAGAACTCCCTGGGCTATTTGTGGAACTGATATGTTAGCCTCTCCATCTGCTCGTGGAGATTCTTGATGAAAAGCTCCTTATTCTCCAAGACTGACTTCTGCGTAGAGGGCTGTTTTTCCAGGTCCCTAATCTTCTTTGACATATCAGACAACGCCTGGTTCTTCGCCATTAATTGGAAAGCCTGGTTCTCTAAGCCAGACTGAGTCCTCTGCTCCTCGATAAGAACCCGAGTTGCTCTTGCTCGTCCCCGAGGATCTCTTGCTCGACCATGAGAAAATGAAGAGGTGCCAGAGCTCTTCAAAGTCTCCAACTCGTCCCTCAACTTGGCATTCTCAACCTCTAAGAACGAAAATCCCTCGTCGATCACTGGGATAAAGGCACTAGAAGTGGAAGCTACAGACTTCAATTGTGACAGCTCCTTTTGCAGGTTGTTGTTTTCCTTTTCCAGTAACTCAGCAATCTGTCTGCATTCTTCGACCTCACCTCTCAAGGTTCTCTCCCTTACATCGTACCCTGTAAAAAGATTCTTGTAGCCCTTGTCGACAATGATCTGCTGGTACTTCTTCTCGTCCCCCTCATGAAACAAGGAAGTGGATTCTTTGTATTGAAGATGAAGGTCTTCGACGGTGCTTTGAAGATCCTCGATCATTTCATAATAGGCAACGTTATTAGCCACTGCCCGATCGAGTAGACACTTCAGATACTGATATTCTTCAATTGCATGTTCTGAAGCATCTTGGCTGAGGATGTCTATAACTTGTGCTGCACTCAGGTCTATGTGACCAGCTTTAAAATAATCATTACATTATCGCAACAACTTAGTATCATAGGCAGATAGTAATTGCATCCTGGCCAAAAACTAGCAGAGAAAGAAAGAGAAATCATCAATAAGAAATATAAGCAGAGTATGAATAGAAAATAGACAACAGTATGCAAAAAGTTCAAGTTTCATTAGATCATGGTTCAAAGTTACGTATTATGGGTTACATTTGATAAAGAGAAAGAAAATAAAGATAAACACGAATAATTCTACACCTCCTTATCTCCCAAAATCTTCTCGGGAGGCTGGGATGAAGATGTAGGTTGCTTGGAGTTAATGGATAGTTGCTCGGGCAGCACTGGCAATTTCTCGGAGGAACTCACGATCTGTTGAAGTTCCTCGGCAACAGACTTAATGGCTGGGGGATGCT
The DNA here is from genome assembly GCA_949130495.1 of Sambucus nigra. Taxonomy (NCBI): domain Eukaryota; kingdom Viridiplantae; phylum Streptophyta; class Magnoliopsida; order Dipsacales; family Adoxaceae; genus Sambucus; species Sambucus nigra. The sequence continues at coordinate 24,374,424 of OX422218.1, read as the reverse complement.
CTCCCATCACCATAGAAGATTCTTTTGAGGCATATTCGTCCTCTTCAAGGTCTTCTGGGGTTGGAGGGGAACTAGGAATGTGTTATTGGAAAAGCTCAGAAGATTCATCAACCTTCATTTCCTGGAGAGCTGCAACCCATCCATCTCTGAAGTACATCAAGCTGCCATAGTCCACTTGTGATACCATGGCAGCCAACCCTTTGTTCCACCCCTAGTCCAAGCCAGCGCTGAAGGACTTCTTCACAGCCATCTTCCTCTTCAATTTCTCCAAGGAGAGCTGCTCGAACAGTAGGTTCTCAGCAGCCTTCAATTTATTTTTTGCCTCTTCTTTCTGCCGACCAACTTCCCCAAGCCGAGCCAACTCCTCCTCGGCAGCCTTGAGTTTATCATCAAACTCTCCAGAAGTGTTGAGCTTCTCTTCAAGCTCTTTATTAGCCTTCTCCAGGGCATTTATTCTCTTCTCCAACTCCTTGGAGGCATCAATAGCTCGAGCTTTTTCTTGCTCGATGGAGGCAAACTTCTTCTCCCAGACAGCCTTATCAGTGGCATACTTCTGGCGAGAGTCTTCCAAAGACTTGATAGCCTCTTCCAAAGCTCCATCCACACTGGACGAGGAGCATGAAGATTTAATTGCTTTATCCTTCTTCAGGATTATGTTAAAGCAGCTCGTCAATTGTGAACAGAAAAAGAAAGCAAGTTAGAAACAGAAATGACAAAGGAAATATGAAAAGTTGAAAGTAAGAAGACTTACAGAAGCAAGGTGACGAGCAGCTAGTGAGGTGACCATGTCCCGAGTAAGGTTTTCTTCAGTACCTTGGACCTCGGGAATGATCGGGGACTTTACTGAGCTCATGGCAGAGCTCGGGGGAACAAAAGTTGGAACCCCAGTTCCAGTAACTGGGGGCTGAGTGATGGTATCAACCAAATTGACCGAGGAGCTTTTATTCAGCCTCCTCGGGGGAACATGAATGGATTCAACCAAGGAAGAACCCTTGGTCGGTGATATCACAATCACCTCTCCAGGAGCAGCAGATCTGCTCGGAGCCACTGCGGGCTTCTCAGTAACCTTCACAACTGCAGCAGCTGAGGGAGGTGCATCATTTTTCTTCGTCCCCTCCCTTGGGACATCAATCCTACTCCTTTTTGCCTCCCCAGAACCGGAGGAAGTTTTCTCAAATAGGTTAGGAGGTATTCTCTTCTTCATCCTTTCACTTAAAGGAATATGGGATTCAGGCGATGAGCTTATGGAAGCTGGTACTGGCTCTGATTCACTTATCACTGGACGAGCAGTGAAAGAAGTGGTGTAGCTCTTGTACTGGAGCAGATACGAAGCCGACCTAATGTGCTCGTCAGCAAAACTCTGATGCAGACTCCAGATAAGTTTTATATGTCTTACATTAACATCTGCTTCCTTTGGTCACTTTCTTTTGTTATCAACTGCAAATAAACAAACATTGAGATATCAGTGGAACATTTTATCAAACATAAAAGAAACATGATTTCAAAATAAATAAAATGAAATAAAAATAACCTATCCCATTTCCATAAGGAGGGCATCTGGGACCCTGGTAAACCTCATCTCCAGTTAATGGAGGGTGTTGCCAATTTTTTATGACAACTCCGTGTTCAAAAAAATCCCTATTGGCATCAGGGAGATTGACTACTAAGGCTCTATTTAAAAATCTAGTTTTTAAATAAAAAATATTATCATTAACTGCCCATCTATAGCAGTACATGATTTCTGGAATTCCTATGCGAGTTCCATGGACTTGATTTAATTTATGCACCCCATTAACTATTCTCCATGTGATGGGGGCTATTCTTGCAAGAACGACGTCAAAATAATGACAGAATTCCAGACACAATGGATTTGGTGGAAAATAAAATCCACACTCAGCAATAAAAAGGCTGGGGAACCAATGTCCTTTAGCCAAATTGAAATAATCAGAAGGCTCAGAAAGCCCTTCCAAGACAACCCAAGAGGGAATGGAAAAATCAGAGCGAAACTTTTCAAGAGACTCAACAGAGTAAACCATGATGATGAATAAAAGAAATGAAGAAGAAAGAAGAAGATCTTAAAAAAAAAGAGGAGAGCTATTGACAATGAACGATGGAAGAGATGAACACACAAGAGAGTAGAAGACAATGAAAAACTCGAAAACACAAATTTGAAAAGTAGAAGACGATGGGAGTATCTGTGAAGTTTAAATACCTTTCCTTGGGAAATGGTGAAGTAATTATTACAAAAAAAAAGATGATTACGTTACCGGAGGCTAAAAAGATGAAAAGTGGCGCGGGAATCAGAGCGGGCAACATCGGCAAAAAAGACAAAAAGTGATGCGGGAATCGAAGCACGCAGAAAAGTAAAAAAAAGTATGATTCTACGAATTGGGAAGGAGAAATAAATACAAGGGAAACGCTCCTAAAAATCAAGAAGACTAATTAAAGCTACCATATTCCGAGAAAGAATGTTCCATACTCCTCAAATTTCAAACTATGAAACATTGGGGGCTTCTGTTGATACCAAATTTAATCTGCTGACATGGACCAATCATATGAAGACACGTGGCTATCTACATGACAACAACAAGCACTTTCGAGATGATCACACGCTCCGAGGAACCATGTTACTCCGAGGAACTCATACGCTCCAAGGAACAGACCTCTCCGAGGAACTCTTTAGCACCGAGAAGTTCAAGCGGTCCGAGAAACTCAAGCTGTCCGAGATGCACCTCAAAACAGGATACCAATAGTTTAACTGCTCATTAAATGCTCATCATTCAGACGCACATGCAAAAAGGGCATTAAATGTATTACCCTTTCATATGTATATCATTTAATGTATTACCTTTTCACATTACAACCTCAGGGCTATAAATACATTGTACAATCCTCATTGTAAGGGGGGCCCGAATCCATACCGAAATTTCTTGATAGAACTTATAAATTGAGAATTCCCAAACACTCATCAATAAAGAAATAGTGGACGTAGGCCATTCTCATAAGGATGAACCACTTTAAAATTCTTTGTCTCATTTATTTATCTGTGATTGAATAATTAGAGTAATATAATTTTTTACATCAACATGGACAATGAATCATAAATAATGTAAATGTGAATCTAACAACCTAATCATAAACAAATGTGATGATTCAATTATATCAATTTCTAACAGTTATTAAATTAAGCAAGAGAAATATAATTAAATCTCATTTCTTCTCATATCTTATCATTTTCCATTCCTTAATAGGAATATAGATTCCATCATATCTTTCCGTTTTCCATTCCTTATTAGGAATACAATTACCATCTCATATCTTATGGCAAGCTACATACCTTAAGTCCCACTTGAGTTAGAAAGGTTATATTCTTATACATATAACGTTTCTAAGACCTCCCCTCCGAGTTTCCCTACTGGGCGCGCCCCTAAATGACTATCATCTTCCAGGGCCTATCTATACAAGACAACCTGGGCACCTAACGTACGTCGAGAAGTGTCCATATACCTGCGAGTGAGTCATAAACACACCCGAAATTACCTCACTAGGGCAGAAAAATATATACAAACCCCGCATATGATTGACGACTATAGTCAGCCAGCATTCAATAGTCAGGGGACATCACCTCATGCGCCAGCTTCCCTTATGATAGCATTTAGAGAGTTGTGTTTAAGTAATTTAACAATTACCAATTTAATCTCATTTTCATTACCGTAAATCATATGTGTTTAATTTTATTTGAACCCATTATCCTTGAATATTCTCATTAATATTCATCATTTTTAAGTCCCGAGTAAACCTCCAAGTGATTACCGAAATCGTACTATTCCCCAAGAAGCTACATATCTCGTAGGGCCTCAAACATCTCCAATTATGGGCTTAGAACCCTAACTTTAACTAATTTACCAGAAGAGAAGTGATACCTAAGCATCACTTTAAGTACCCCCCCCCCTGAATTAACCCCAAGTGATCCCATTTAACTATAGGGTAACGACCAAACTCAACTAAAACTCTATGTTTACTTCATGCAAGAAGGCTCCTATTTCCTATGTAAAAGAAGAAAGCTAGGAAACAAAAATAAGTCTAAGAGTGAAAAATAGGGAACCGGTCGATCGGTCCCAAGACCGCGGTCGACCGCGTCTCAAGCTTTTTGCCTAAAAAGGAAAGAAGAAAGCTCACTTCGGCTGGGCCAGTCTATCGGTGAGGGGACCGCGGTCGACCGCGCCACAAATTTTATGCCTTTGAAAGAAAGCAGTGTGCCCTCTCCCGAAGGCCCGGTCGACCGGTCTGAGAACCGCGATCGACCATTCATTGAAGACCTAGACCTAATCTCCCTATTATCATGCTAAACCCAAAGCCAAATTTCAATCAAACCAGACCAACCTTATTTATTGATACCAAATGATCATAAATTCTTCTAACACCCAAAATCTATACCAATATCAATTCAACTTCCAAAGATCTAAAGCCCATAAATCAAACAAAAACCCTAACTTCCATAAACCATACGTAGCCATAACTATCAATGAAAATTACTCTACTTAAACCATAAAATAGCAAGTAGATAACTTGCCTCAAGGTTGTAACTTCAGATTTGGTGAGGATTTTAGGCAAGATCAACACCCAAGCTTCAATCTCTCTTTCTCTCCTTAGGTTTCTTCTTTTCTTTCTTTCTCTAGGTTTACCAATTTAATTAAGGGAATAGTGACTTAGTTTAATACATAAATCGTGACTTAGGCTTAAAATTCCAGCTTAAGTAATTAGTACACGGTAATATAATACGCAACTACTCATTTAAGGTATAACTAGTCAAAAGTGCTCGGAAACTAGAAATTCAATATGGCACATAATTTGACTATCTCGAACCTCCCGGAACTAACTACACCCTCCTAATTATCATTTGGAGATTTTATAATTCATTTTAGGTTTCGGTTTCATTTTATGCCTAATGTCATATTAAATTCTTATGACATAATAAAACATAACGTAGCAAAATTCACCTCTACATTTAGTAAATATGCAACATCATAGTAGATATTAACTTATCATTCTTAAATTAATACCTACTCCACATATCAACATATTTATATCTAATCACTATATTTAGCAAATTAAATTTAAAATAGGACCTCAAAAGCGAGGGTTGTTACATACTTCCCCCCTTATGAGAATTTTGTCCCCAAAATTCAAACGTACCTTCTATAAAGAGATGCGGATACTTTTCCCGCATGTCATCCTCGCGTTCCCACGTCGATTCCTTGGCGTTATGGTGACTCCATTAAACCCGTACCAAGGGCAACACATGAGACCTTAACCTACGCTCCCCATGCTCTAAAATAGCAACTGGTTGTTCTTCATATGAAACATCGGGTTGCAAATCAATATCCTCGAAAGGAATGTGACAAAGCGTACCTTCACATCTCATATACTTCTTTAGGAAGGAAACATGGAATACATCATGAATTTATTGCAATGGTTCTAGTAAAGCAAGTCGGTATGCCACTGGACCCACCTTTGCAATAACTGGAAATGGTCCAACAAAGTGCGACGCAAGTTTCCCCTTCTTATCGAAACGTTTAATCCCTTTCATGGGCGACACTCTAACCAAAACTTGGTCCCCAATATCTAATTCCATGTGTCTTCGACCTGTATTGGGGTAGCTCTTTTGTAGGTCTTGGGCTCTATGAATGCGATTCCGAATCAATTCAATTTTAGAGGATGTATCATGGATCATTTCAGGTCCAAGAAATTTATTATCACCCACCTCCATCCAACAAGCGAGCGATCTACACGGTCTTCCATACAAATCTTCATAAGGTTCCATTCCAATTGTGAATTGGTAAGAGTTGTTATAAGCAAACTCAACCAAGGGGAGATATTGTTCCCAACCACCTTTGAAGTCAAGCATACCCATACAAAGAATATCCTCCAACATTTGGTTTACTCTTTCCATTTGGCCATCTGTTTGAGTATGGTAAGAAGTGCTTAACCTCAATTCGGTCCCCATCGCTTCTTGGAAACTCCTCCAAAAGTGGGAAACAAAAATCTTGTCTCGATCGGAAACTATATTCAAAGGCACCCCATGGAGTCTCACCACCTCCTCGATGAATAAGCGAGCATACCGAGTAGTGTCATAGTTTGTCCGTATGGGTAGGAAGTGCGTCGACTTTGCCAAGCGGTCATCAATCACCCAAATATAATCACATCCACTTTGCGATCTCGGCAAGCCTGTGATAAAATCCATCGATATGCTTTCCCATTTCCACACCGGGATCTCTAACGGTTGCAACAAACCTATCAGTTTCTGATGATCAATCTTGACCAATTGACAAGTAGTGCATTGGGACACAAATTCCAAAATATCCTTTTTCGTACCTGCCCACCAATATTGACGACGCATATCCTGATACATTTTGTCCCCACCAGGATGAACCGTGAACCTAGACCCATGAGCTTCAGCCATCACTGCCCGTCTCAAATCTCCTTCCTCCGGAACAATGAGTCTTTCAGGGAAGCGTAATCCACCCTCAGAACCAATCGAGTAGGACTCCGTTCCCTCGAACAGTAATCGGCGAATATGGTCTCGAAACCCCTTATCCCTTCCTTAAGCTTCTACCACCCTAGACACAATGGTAGGAGTAACGGTCATTACCGACATGAATGCTCTCACCATCGCATCCTCCTGACTGAGTTCCTTCCATTTAGCCTTCCAAACCTCAGCTAATTCTCCCTCGAGCTTCCTACTCAAGGCATCCGCTACAACGTTTGCCTTAGCCGGATGATAATGAATATCAAATTGATAATCTTTCACAAACTCTAACCATCGGCGCTATCGCATATTAAAGTCCTTCTGTGAAAATAAATATTGCAGCGATTTATGGTCCGTGAAAAGACTAAACTTCTCTCCCAAGAGGTAATGCCTCCATATCTTCAAGGAAAAAACAACTGCGGCTAGTTCTAAGTCATGCACCAGATAGTTTCTTTCATGGGGCTTCAACTTACGGGAAGCATAAGCGATAGGCCGTCTCTCTTGCTAAAGTACACCTCTTAATCCTTGAAGAGATGCATCGGTGAAGACTAGATATTCCAATCCTTGTTTTGGCAATGCAAGGAACAGAGCCGAAGTCAATCTATCTTTAAGTTCATCAGATGCATCTTGGCAAGAATCATCCCAAATAAAGCTCACCCCTTTTCGGGTCAAATTTGTCAAAGGGTTGGTTATTTTTGAGAAACCCTTGATGAATCGACGATAATAACCCGCCAAACCCAGAAAACTGTAAACTTCGATTGGTGTCGTGGGTTGACCCCATTCCTTCACCGCAGCTACCTTGCCTGGATCCATAGATACACCCCGGGACGTCACCACACAAAAACTGTACTTCCTGTAACCAAAAGCCACACTTATCGAACTTGGCATACAGTTGATGGTCTCGTAGTCTCTGTAGGACCAACCTCAAATGCATGGCATGATCAGAGAATAAACTAAAATGTCATCGATGAACACAATAATAAATTGGTCCAGTAGATCCCAAAACACCCTATTCATGAGATACATAAATACAGCGGGAGCATTGGTTAGTCCAAAGGGAATAACCAAAATTCATAGGACCCATACCTCGTTAGAAAACAAGTCTTGGATACATCCTCCTCCTGTATCCTCAATTAATGATACCCCGTCCTCAAATCAATTTTGGAGAAGTACATCGCTCCTTAAAGTTGATCGAACAAATCATCGATACGAGGTAAAGGGTATTTATTCTGGATGGTGACCTTATTCAATTCCCAATAGTCCACACATAACCGGAGAGAACCATCTCTTTTATTAACAAACAACACTTGAGCTCCCCACGGCGATGTGCTACGCCGAATAAATCTCTGCCCCAACAACTTTTGACTTTGATATCTTAGCTCCCTCATTTCAATAGGAGCCATTCGATATGGATCCCTCACGATAGGCCTCGTTCTCGGTGCTAAATCGATCACAAACTCAATCTCACGGCTAGGAGTCAAACCCTGTATTTCCCCGAAAACATCCTCAAAGTCTTTCACAACCGGAATGGAATCCAAAGGAACAACTACATCCCTAGAAGTCTCCTCGGAAATACAATACAAATAAGTACTAGTACTCCCCTCTAAACGAGGTAAAACTACCAAGAACATTTCTTGTCCCGGAAGGACGAAGACTATACTTTTCCCGTAGCAATTTACTATTGCATGATATTTCATAAGCCAATCCATACCCAAAATCACGTCATACCCGACCATGTCCAGGACGAGTAAATCGGCCTCAAAGCATAGATTACCGAGAGATATTTCTATATTTTTACAAACAAAGAAGATGAGTGAACCATCACCCATAGAGGACTCCATACTAGTAAAAGTTCTTTCAGCAGATTTAATGAACTCGGTGGTCTGAGCAAAGCTCCTAGAAATGAACGAATGCGTTGCACCAGTATCAAATAAAACACGACCCATATGTCCCTGAATAAGGAACTTACCCTCAATGGCTGGCGGTGGAGGAGGAGATGGAGGAAGCATAACATCCTGAATATGGTAGACCCTACCATACTGTAACTGGCCCTGTTGTGGTGGAGCAACTGGGTTAGGTACCTACAGCGGGAACTGAACGTACGACTGCTGTGAAGATCGAGGAAAATGTCCCCCAATCAACTGAGGATATTCCTTCTTATAGTGACACGCCTCGCCTCATTGGAAACACCGACCTATCATATTCTAGGCATTTCGACCACGATTGTTTCTAAACTGATTCACACCTTGGCCCTGTTGGCCTCTACCTCCCTGACCCCCACGGCTTGCTTGTTGTTGTGAGGAACCCTGACCTTGCCTATTATTATGGTTCCCCGAATTAAACCCACCAGAACACTGCCTCTTCGATAAGTCCCCCTGTTGGGGATCCCTTTCTTTTTGTTTACTGCCCGAAGGTTGGGACGAGGGAAAGACTCCTCCTCCAATCCCACTACCTCCCGGCCTTCCCGCTTGCCCCACTACGGAGGTCTTCTTGCCACTTTGCAAAAATAGTCTATGCTCTTGGAAATGTAATAGAGCTGCATTCATCACATCCCCAAAAGTCTTTAAATCCGGATTACATAGAAAGTGTTGTCGGATTCTCTAGTTCAACCCTCTCATAAACTTCAAAACTTTCTTTTCTTCGGGAGTCACTTCATCCGGTACAAAACTTGCTAACCGGGTGAATTCCTCCTCATATTTTCCGCTACTGACCTCTCCCCTTGTACAAGGTCCGGCAACCTCCTTATCATCTCCCTTTGAATGGCGGGAGGAAAGTACTTATGATCGAACAAAACCCAGAATTCAGAGATCGACATTGTATCCCTCTGTTCTAGTGTAGTCACGGACTCCCACCAGTGTAATGCGGCCCCAACCAGTTTAAAAGTAGCAAGGACTTGCTTCTTGTCCTCGCCACACTCCACCATACGTATATTGCGTTGTATATCTTTCGTCCATTGATTCGCCTTTATAACATCCGAGCTCCCGTCAAATTCCGGGGGCTGTCCCTTTAGAAAAGATTCCCTAGTTGTTTACCACGGAGAAGGTCCGGTAGGAACTTGGGTATCTGACGCTCTCTGTTGAGGCTGTGGCGCTTGTTGGGCCACTGATGTCATGGTCGCATTAACGGCTTAAGCCACTATATTTGCCACATCTGCCGCATTGAATGCTCCTTGTGGAGGTGGAGGAGGACCAATATCCTCATCTAATACCCTATTGCGTCTTGCCGGGCGACCTCTATTAGGCGGCATCTGAGATGGAGAAACAATAGAGTTAGAATTCTACTTAAAACAATCTATTTTTGCAGAAGATCGTAAGCATAATCAACAAAGCAGTCCTAACATTAGGCTCTATGTCAAAGAACGCTACGGTAGAATGTGAAAAGTCCACAAAGATCCAAAAGACTCTAGAACCTGATGCTCTGATACCATCTGTGACAGCCCGCCTTCCGAAATAAGGGGTGGCCAGCCCGACACCTCGACATAACGGAAATCATAAATGGATATCATCCTCAGCATCATAACAATAAAATAGGTATACGGGAAAACCACTCCATACATCAGAAAGCAGGTTGTCAAAAGTTTTAGTTTAATAAAGATTTAAGAAATAAATTAAACAACCCAAATCTGATGAAAGTGAAATTTCAAGGGAACATATAGATAAATCCTAAAACAAAATACAATAAAAGAACCGAATAATCTGTCGGTCCACAGTTACATTCAAATTATTTCCACAATTCAATATTTACATACTACATTCATTAACAAGTACAAAAGATGGGCCACTAGCCCGAATGAAAGACCCGATCATAACTAGATCCCCAAAACGAAGGCGTCTAACATACATCATATAATCATCAACAATGTCATACAGCTCGTCAAAAGCATAAGAGTAGGAAAATCATAACGGGCGCCCTTACGGAGGAGCACCTGAGCGGATACAACAAAATGCACAACATAGAAAATGAACGGGTCAGGGCCCGATTTATATATGATTCCCAAAAGAGTAAGAAACATGATAGATATGGACAATGAATCATAAATAATGTAAATGTGAATCTAACAACCTAATCATAAACAAATGTGATGATTCAATTATATCGATTTCTAACAGTTATTAAATTAAGCAAGAGAAATATAATTAAATCTCATTTCTTCTCATATCTAATCATTTTCCATTCCTTAATCGGAATATATTTCCCATCATATCTTTTCGTTTTCCATTCCTTATCAGGAATACAATTACCATCTCATATCTTATGGCAAGTTACATAACTCAAGTCCCACTTGAGTTAGAAAGGTTATATTCTTATACATATAACGTTTCTAAGACCGCCCCTCCGAGTTTCCCCACTGGGCGCACTCCTAAATGACTATCATCTTCCAGGGCCTACCTATACAAGACAACCTGGGCACCTAACGTACGTCGGGAAGTGTCCATATACCTGCGAGTGAGTCATAACCACACCCAAAATTACCTCACTAGCGCAGAAAAATATATACAAACCCCGCATATGTTTGAGGACTACAGTCATCCTTCATTCAATAGTCAGGGGACATCACCTCATGCGCGAGCTTCCCTTATGATAGCATTTAGAGAGGTGTGTTTAAGTAATTTAACAATTACCAATTTAATCTCATTTTCATTACCATATATCATTTGTGTTTCATTTTATTTGAAACCATTATCCCTAAATATTCTCATTAATATTCATCATTTTTAAGTCCCGAGTAAACCTCCAAGTGATTAACGAAATCGTACTATTCCCCAAGAAGCTACATATCTCAGTAGGGCCTCAAACATCTCCAATTATGGGCTTAAAACCCTAACTTTAACTAATTTACCAAAAGAGAAGTGATACCTAAGCATCACTTTAAGTTCCCCCCCCCCCCCCCCCCCCCGAAATTAACCCCAAGTGATCCCATTTAACTATAGGGTAATGACCAAACTCAACTGAAAATATAAGTTTAATTCATGCAAGAAGGTTCTATTTCCTATGTAAAAGAAGAAAGCTAGGAAACAAAAATAAGTCTAAGAGTGAAAAACAGGGAACCGGTCGACCGGTGCCAAGACCGCATCGACAGCGTCTCAAGCTTTTTGCCAAAAAAGGAAAGAATAAAGCTCACTTCGTCTGGGCCGGTCGGCCGGTGAGGGGACCGCGGTCGACCGCGCAATAAATTTTATGCCTTTGAAAGAAAGCAGTGTGCCCTCTCCCGAAGGCCCGGTCGACCGGTCTGATAACCGCGATCGACCGGTCGTTGCAGACCTAGACCTAATCTCATTATTATCATGCTAAACCCAAAGCCAAATTCCAATCAAACCAGACCAACCTTATTTATTGATACCAAATGATCATAAATGCTTCTAACACCCAAAATCTATACCAATATCAATTCAACTTCCAAAGATCTAAAGCCCATAAATCAAACAAAAACCCTAACTTCCATAAACCATACATAGCCATAACTATCAATGCAAATTACTCTACTTAAACCATAAAATAGCAAGTAGATAACTTGCCTCAAGGTTGTAACTTCAGATTTGGTGAGGATTGTAGGCAAGATCAACACATAAGCTTCAATCTCTCTTTCTCTTCTTAGGTTTCTTCTTTTCTTTCTTTCTCTTGGTTTACCAATTTAATTTAGGGAATAGTGACTTAATTCAATACATAAATCGTGACTTAGGCTTAAAATTCCGGCTTAAGTAATTAATACGCGGTAATATAATACGCAACTACTCATTTAAGGTATAACTAGTCAAAAGTGCCCGAAAACTAGAAATGCAATATGGCACATAATTTGACTATCTCGAACCTCCCAGAACTAACTACATCCTCCAAATTATCATTTGGAGATTTTATAATTCATTTTAGGTTTCGGTTTCATTTTTTGCCAAATGTCATATTAAATTCTTATGACATAATAAAACATAACCTAGCAAAATTCACCTCTACATACGGTAAATATGCAACATCATAGTAGATATTAACTTGTCATTCTTAAATTAATACCTACTCCACATGTCAACATCTTTATATCTAATCACTATATTTAGCAAATTAAATTTAAAATAGGTCCTCAAATGTGAGGGTTGTTACAATAACACCCAAAGTCAACAATAACATCATTAAAATTAGAGTAGTCCATTACAAACCCAAGTGTAATTTTCCATTGAAATGAAATGGTAATGCATACCAATATAGATATAAAAATGAGGATGTATAAACCATACATCAAGGATCTCAAAAATAGTGGGGGATCAGGGAGTGTAGGTCACGATTCTGTATCATAACATTTTAAGATTATATAGTTAGAAATAACATCATACAAACAACATTTTTATCATCCTCTTTAACTCGTGCCTCACTAACCTTAGGCAGATCCAAAAAGAGCAAATCAAGAAAGAAGCATCAACAAACTAAATAAAGACCGGGCATGAAAAAACCCAACAAAGGATATACCATTGGGTTTGTTTGAATGGTGGTGAAAGAGAACATATAGCGTCAGATTAGAGAGAGAGAATGTGTGACACCCCGCCTAATAAAATACTGGGTGATTAGTCATATATCAAATTAAAACAAGAATTTCGTTTGGTTCATTCTTAGCATCATTGTCAAAAACTGATGAAAACTTTCTAACCACCTAGTATTCAAAAAGCTGGTGCAAAATTTTATCTTTTTTAATCCAAGATAAAATAAGTGCAGAATTAAAATAAAACATCCAATGCTGATAGAATCAATCATGACATAGAATAATAAAACTCTTACCGAATAAACCATCGACAAAAGCCAAAACCAAGCCAAACTAATAGAGAGAAACAAATCCCATACAAACTAAAAATAAACTAAATAAAACTGTGAGCGACATACTCTAGAGTATAACTGATCTGAATCCCTACACTAGGAATAGAAAAGTAGATGCGTCTGTCCAAATCCTGCAACATCGACATCTACTACAGTTGTGTATCCCTGGAATGAACTCAGGCTTGGCGTCCCTGTTGTTGCACACTTAAAAGATTTTGAAAATATTTGATAGCAAGGGTTAAAACCCAAAACATTTTAAAAATATTTAGCAAGTGATTAAATTGAAAAAATTCAAAATGCATGAATGCTCTTCATATTCAAGCTAGTGTCGCACTCTCTTGAGGACACACTCACCCGTCAACTAATGTGCACACCTAACACTTTCTTTATACCCCACCAAATCATCTATCCCATAACTAGATCTTGCTAAAATTCTTTCCTGACACACTGCTCTAATTTGATTATGTTTAAAATATTATCTATAAGTTATTTATCATTTTAAATTAAATAATTATCTTTTCTTTAAGTCCATATAACATTCACACTACTTATATAATAAATACAATTTCCATCCATGTACTAGATTACCCGTATATAATTATTTCTCCCATTATATACATAACACTATATTACAACATTCACACATACGTTGAATATATATATATACACATATTCCATCCTCTCGAGTAATACTTCACCAAATGTATTCTCTAAAGTGCTATCAACCCAGGATACTCAGTCCCACCTCGATTTTTGAGACAACTATTGTTCGCCAAGTAGGAACGTAAATAATAAACGTAATGGAGGTGGTCATATTCCCCTGGGTATGAGGACATCATCTCAATGCCCCACCTCTGAAATTGGACGCTATGACCTGGGGATATACTCTCCCTACTCCTCAAGCTTGGGGATTCACCCACATCGTGCAACCTCCCTTGATAGCACTAGAGCATATAATTTAAATAAATATCAAGTCACTGATATTTATAAGCACACAATATATATACACACACACACTATCACACACCATATATATATAATTAAAATACCGGCTCTACCATTTACAAAAATTTGTAGTACTAGCCTAAAATATTCCCGAGTCTATGGTCCGACTCTAATTAAATTAATTTACCCATTAATTTATTTTATATTTTCCTGAGTTTATGGTCCAACTCTAATTTAATTAATTTACTCAACAATTAAATTAATACCTTGGTATCTCTCAACCAATTACCCCGACTCGCTCACTTGGACCAAAATTTAATATCCGGAACTAAATGCCCAAATTCCCTTTAATAAGTCTGACACGACTTTATTTATTTATTCCAATCTTAACGTTTCTCTAACAATAAATATAAAAAAAACTTGATATTGTTTGTCCCTAAAGTCCCAAACAATCCCAGATTTAAGATGCTTCCTTATTGTACACAATTCTCCCTTAAATTTCAAACAAGGTCGATAAGTATAGCAAAACAAAGTGGGTAGAATTTGCCATATCGTTCCAACGAGAAATGTATTCATTTGAAGGGCAAGTGATGTTGTTTTAACGACATTCACCATCATTAAAACCAGTGCACTGGTCGTTCAAATGACCTACAATGTTTTCTTTCTCTTCGTCCAGAATCAGTTCTCATCCATTAGCAAAGCCTTACAACCTTTCTTACCTAAAAATCAAACCCAGAATTTACACACTAGGTTCTATGAATCAAAACAAACCCCAATATATTTAACTCCCAATTTATATCTCCAATTGTTAATAAAGACATAAGTCGATATGATTTTCCACCACTTTTGCAGTCAACCTATCATATCAGTCCCAAAAGTTGATTCATAACATCCACAAATTTGAAACCCAATTTGTATGAACCCGACCCAAAATTATGTGTTTAACACTTACCATGATATGAATTGAATCAACAATTTATATAAAAGAAAGTTTAGCCACTTGCCTTAGGATTCGTAGTGTCTGATTAATCCTTTGGTGTAGAGATTTGGTTTGTTAAAGAACACCTCCCTTGTTCTTCCTTTTGGCTCCTAAGAGTTCTCCCTTTTTTTCTCCTCTATGTTATCAGATTTCTTCCCATTGTGTTATGGCTGCCCACATCTCCTAAACTTAGATTTTTATCTCCAAATCCAATTTTTAGTCACATGGGCCTAATTAAAATGGCCCAAATACCCCCGTGTGGGCCCGATTATGCCCAAAAATACCCCGTGACCCATTTACCACCCCCAGGTACAGTTTTTTTATTTTCTCGACACATCCGGACTCAACCGTGCGCTCAGAATTAACATCTAAATTAATTTATAAAAATCCTTATCTCACACCTAAATTAGTCTATACTAGACTCCCGACTGAGATAATTAAATGCCGCGTCACTAATACACATTATGACGTAATTAAATTATTACTATTCACTTAGTAATTTAAATTCCATAAATATTAACCATTTACTCTCCCGATTCATATTTAAATAAATATTAACATAACTAATTCAATCAAATTACGACACACGAGTAATTTAAAATTTACCTGAATTAATTATGTAAATGCACAGAAATACGGGGTGTTACATACTTACCCCTTACAAAGGAATTTTGTCCCCAAAATTAGGTCATACCTGCGGAGAATAACTCTGAATACTGCTCTCACATATCCTCCTCTCGCTCCCATATAGACTCATCAACGTTGTGATGACCCCACTGTAATCTAACTAGTGGTACTACCTTAGACCGTATCTTCTGCTCACTATGATCTAGAATAGGTATAAGTCCCTCATCATATGAGATGTTTGGCTGCAAGTCAATATCCTCTAGTGGAATGTGCTAGCAATCCCTCTCGCTCCTCTAATATTTCTTCAGTGATGCCACATGGAACACGTCGTGTCTCCACTGAAGATTCTCTAGAAAACCCAGTATATAAGCTACCTATTACACTCTCTCGATGAAAGGTAAAGGCCCCACATACCACGATGCTAGATCCCCCTTCTTACTGAATCTCATCACTCCTTTCATAGGAGACACCCGGACCAATACCTGATCGTCGACCTCTAACTCCACATGTCTGCGAGAAGCATCAGCATATCTCTTCTGCCTATCCTAAGTTATCTGAATCCGTACCCGAATTAGATTTATCTTGGTAGTCATCTCCTGGATCATATTTTCCCCTGATATCTTATTGTCCCCCACCTCCAACCAACATGAGGGCAAATGACAAGGTCTCCCATTAAGCACCTCAAACGGTGCCATGCCAATCGTAAACTGGTAAGATTTGTTATACACAAACTCTGGTAAATAAAGGTATCACTCCCATCCTCTCCTAAAGCCTAAAATGAACATCCTCATCATATCCTTCAACATGTAATTAACTCTCTCAGTCTGCTTATATGTATGTGGATGGTAGGCGGTACTCAATCGTAACTCTATGCCCATGGCCTCCTGAAAGCTCTACCAGAAGTGGAACACAACATTCTTGTCTTTGTCAGACACAATGTTAACTTGCACCCTGTGTATCTTAACTATCTCTGCTATGAACAGCTATGCGTATCGCATCGTCTCAAAATATGTGCCAACCGGTAATAAATGGGCTACCTTGGTCAACCAATCCATAATCACCCATATGGAATTGCGACCCCTCTGTGATGCAGGTAACCCTATAATGAAGTCGATGGAGATACTCTCCCATTTCCATATGGTAATCTCTAGTGGTTGTAACATCCTTGGAGGTCTCACAAGTTGACACGTGGTTCATTTCAAGATAAACTCTTTTATGTCCCGTTTCATCCCTGCCCACCAATACTATCTCCTCATATCCTGGTACATCTTATCCTTGTCGGGATATACTGCAAACCTTGAACCATGGGACTTAGTCATAACTGCATGCCTCAAATCCTCATCTTATATCACGACTAACCTCCCATTAAAGCATAGATATCCCTTCGAACTAATCGAATAACACTTTACTCCCTTGGCTAGTAGTTTATGTATCATATCCTGGAAGATCTGGTCCTCAGCCTGTACCTGCACAAGTAGCATAATAATTTTAGGAGTGATCGATAAAGCTGACATACATGCCCTGGTGACATCGTCATCATGTCTAAGCTCAATCCACTTCGCCTTTCAGATCACTGCAATCTCCCCAATTGGTCTCCAACTCAACGCGTCTCCTACAACATTAGACTTACTAGGATGAGACTCGATATCGAACTAGTAGTCCTTCATAAATTATAGTCACTGCCTATGTCTCATATTCAGATCGTTCTAGGTGAATAGATACTGAAGTGACTTATGATCCATGAATAAAGTAAATTTCTCTCCTAGAAAAAAATGTCTCCATATCCTCAAAGAAAAAACGACCGCTGCCAAATCTAGGTCATTGGGTGGGGTAATTATCCTCATGGTGCTTAAGATTCCGAGATGCATAAGCTAGAGCCTTCTCCTCCTGCTACAACACCCCCAAGTCCCTGTAAGGATGCGTAAGTGTAGACCTGGTACTCCAATCCTCTCCTAGGTAAAGTAAGTATGGGCGCAAATGTCAACTTGTCCTTTAGCTTATCGAAATCTAACTGACAGTGGTCATTCCATACAAATGGTACCCCCTTGCGAGTTAGGTTCGTCAATGGACCCATAATTTTTGAAAACCTCTTAATGAACCGTTGGTAATAACTTGCCAACCCCAGAAAGCTACGAATCTCTGTCGGTGTCGTGGGATGTCCCCACTCCCTCACTGCCGATACCTTAATTAGGTCAATCGAAATATCCTTGTTTAACACTATATGGCCAAGAAACTGCACCTCCCGTAGCCAAAATCCATACTTACTAAATTTGGCATAAATCACGTGGTTCCGTAGTGTCTACAGAACCATACATAGGTGCTCTGCTTTCTCCTCCTCTGTGAGCGAGTACACCAAAATGTCGTCAATGAACACGATAATGAACTGGTCGAGATACTCTTTAAAAACCCTTCTCAAGAGATCCATGAACACAGCTGGCGCATTGGTGAGACCAGACAGCATAACCCCAAACTCGTAGGATCCATATAACGACAGAAAAAAGGTCTTAGGAACATCCTCATCTCGGATACGCAGCTGATGATATCCTGACCTCAAATCGTTCTTTGAGAAATATGTTACCCCTCTTAACTGAATAAATAAGTCATCAATCCTAGGTAAAAGATACTTATTTTGTATCGTCACCTTTTTCATCTCTCCTAGGAGTTTGGGGTTATGCTGTTTGGTCTCACCAATGAGCCAGATGTGTTCATGGATCTCTTAAGAAGGGTTTTCAGAGAGTATCTCGACTAGTTCATTATCGTGTTCATTGACGACATTTTGGTGTACTCCCTCATAGAGGAGGAGCAAGCAGAGCACCTGTGTATGGTTTTGTAGACACTACAGGACCACATGATTTATGCCAAATTTAGGAAGTATGGATTTTGTCTAGGGGAGGTGCAGTTTCTTGGCCATATAGTGTTAAACAAGGGTCTCAATCAAAGTGAACCATCCCTTTTCTTCATGAACAACACAGGCACACCCCACAACGATGTGCTCCTCCGAATTAAACCCTGACCCAAGAGTACCTAAATCTTCTCTCTAATCTCAGGTATCTCTGAAGGGGCCATAAGGTAAGGTTCTCGAGCAATCATCCTCTAACCCGATGTTAGATCAATAACGAAATCGATCTCCCTATTGGGTGTCAACCCTGGTATTTCCTAGAATACATCCTCAAAGTCACTCACAAACGGGATCGATTTTAATAGAATTACCACCTCTTCTGAGGCCTCCTCCTTAATATAATATAAATGAGTGAGAGACCCTCCCTCAGGAAGAGGCATTGCCATTAGGAACATCCCTTGTCTCGGAATGGAGAACACGATGGTCCTCTCGAAGCAATCTAACATCGCCCTGTATCCTACAAACAAGTCCATGCCTATGATGGAATCATATCCCTCCATATCTAACACTATAAGGTCTGCAGTTAAACCTGGTATCCCAATCGCAATATCGACTCCTCTACAAATTAAGTGTAAGTGACCCACTCCCCATCGAAGAGTCTACACATATGAAGAGACTACCGACAGTCTCTAACAAACTGGTGGCTATAGAAAATATGGTTTTAATAAATGAATGTGATGCCCCAGTATAAAAAAGAATCCTACCCTCATGCCCATGAATAGAAAATGTACCCTCAGCTGCTGTCGATGCTTAAGGTGCTAGTGGAATGAGGACATCCCGGACGTTATACACACGCCCGTAGTGCATCTGCCCCTCCTGCTATGGGGCTGGTGGGGCTAGTGTTGTTGGAGGCATCTATACCTGCTGCCCTTTTGAGCACCCTACTGCTGACCCCTACCTCTTTGTGGTCATTCCCTCTTAAAATGTCATCTCTGGCCACGAACAAAGCAACACTTTTTACTGTCTCCCTGTCACTGGCTCTGCTGGCCCTGATAAGGCTATCCCTGGTGTTGGCCATTTTGGCTCTCCTCCATTATTCCTTTGGCCCTATCAACCCTAAGGAACCTGCTGCTACAGATTAGAGCCCTGATGGCCCTTCCTGAACCCCTGACCTCCCTATCGAAAACTTTCAGACTTAAATTTCTTAGCCTTATTCCCCTACTGGAAATCATATCCCTACTGGCTACCTATCTGCTACTGGGCTCGGCTAGTAACACTCCCACCTTCCTTTCCCTGCTGGCTTAATTCTCTTTCCCTATTTCATCACTTTATATGGAAGCGATGGTCTTAGCAGTGCAATAAAGCGACATTGACAACGTTGGTATACGCCACCAGTACAGGGTTCCCTATTAAATACTGCCTGATCCTCCAGGCAAAAGCTACCATAAACTTACCCTTCTTTCGCTCTTCATTGTTCACCTCGTCTAGCATAAAATTTGCCAAATGGGTAAACTCCTCCTCGTACTCTTCCACTATACGCTCTCCCTGAGTCGCCTCACAGAATTTCCTCCTTATCTCGGCCTTAACTGCTAGAGGAAATTACTTGCGGTCAAACTACACCCAGAAGTCATCGATGGTCATCGAGTCCCTATCTCCAATAGTGTTAATAGACTCCCACAATTGTAAATCTTCACCGATCAACCTGAAAGTTGCTAACATCTGACTTTGTACCTCGATTTAGTTAACCATATGCAAGTGGCGATGTATATGCTTCTTCCACTAGAATGCTAGGAATACCTAAGAACTCCCGTGAAACTCTGGTGGATGGCCCTTCTGAAAGGCATCCCGAACTCTCTGCCACTCTGACAACCCTGGGTTGTCCTGTGAAACTGGATCCACTGGCTGTTGTGGCTGAGACTGAGGGAAATGGTCTACCATGGCTATCATTGTTGCATTGACTGCATGGGCTACCACCTCTACCATCTGAGCTGTCGTCACTAATACTCGTGGGGCCTACAGTTGTGGAAACTCTGGCTCCTACTGAGCCTCCCTCACCTCATCCCTAGCTACTGCCTTAGCAAGTCTAACACTCCTAGGGGGCATCTTAAATTTAAAACGAGTCATATTAGTTCAATAATAATAAAAAAAAACTAGATAGCGGAATAATGATAACTCATAAGCATGAAGATAAAGCAACAGTCCTAATAATAGGGCTCTATATCAACAGAACGCTGTGATGAAATGTAAAAAGCCATAAAGATCCTAGGGACAATAGAATCTGATGCTTTGATACCATCTGTGATAACCCGCCTAATAAAATACAGGGTTATCAGTCCTATATTAAATTAAAACATGAATCTCATTTCATTCATGATTAGCATCACTATCAAAAACTTTTTAAAACTTACTAACCACCTAGTGTTTAAAAAGCTGATGCCAAATTCTATCTTTATTAATCCAAGAAAAAATAGGTGTGAAATTAAAATAAAACATCCAATGCTAATAGAATTATTCATCACATAGAATAATAAAAGTCTTGAAAATAAACCATCCACTAAAGCCAAAACCAAACCAAACTAAAAGAGAGTAATAAATTCCATACAATCTGAAAAGAAACTAAATAAAACTGTGAGCGACATGCTCAAGATAAACTGATCTGAATCCCTACACTTGGAATGGAAAAATAGATGCGTCTATCCAAATCCCGCAACACCCACATCTGTTGCATGTGTGTATCCCTAGGATGAACTCAGGCTGGAGACGTAAGCGTAAAAGCAGGAATACAACAATCCTAAAAATAGGGCTCTATAGCAAAAACGTTAAGCTGAAAGGGAAAATAAGCCATACAGATCCTATGGACACTAGAACGTGATGCTCTGATACCACCTGTGACACCCCACCTAATTAAATACTGGGCGATCACTCCTTTATTAAATTAAAATCAAGGTGAACAGTTGGTTCATTCTTAGCATCACTGTCGTAAAAATAACTTTTCCAAATTTAGCACCCTATTTAATTAAGCTAAGTGTCAGAACCATTTTTTTTTTAACATTACTTTCCAAATTTTATTTTGAAAATAAAGATTTAATTATCTACAACAATTCAATATTTAAAGAATCACACCATAATAATCCTGGAACATATAATCCAATTAATTTAAACATTCAACAACTAAACCCCAGCATTTAAAAATTAAAGTAAAACATACATGCTGAATAAATCCCAAAGTAACAGTACTAGAAATAACTAAAATACAAATGTCCCAACAAAACAGATAAATAGTGGAAAGGGCGATACATGCCCAATAAGGAGAATGATAGAAGTGGAATCAAGTAAATGAAATCGTCTAAGCAAGTGGCCTGCAACTCCCACCTAAGCTGCAACACGTTCCTTCCAAGGGATCCTAAACAAGACGCCCCTGTGGCTGGGTACCTGTAATATATACATATATATATAAGAGAGAAAGAGGAATAGAAACGGGTCAGAGTCCGATAGTGTATATGATTTAAAAATTCGTTTAACAAGTATTTAAATTGATACAGGCCAATGCAACAACATATTAGTGCGACACTCTCTAGAGAAATTCTCACCTCTCTTCTAATGTGCACTCCTATCGCACTAACCTTCCCAATGGTCTATCTCATCATATATCACACAATCTTTCCCCAAGGATTTAACTTATCTTAGGCGACTCTCAAGATTTAAGATTTAACAACATCATGATTTAAAAGGAAAATTTCATTTAGTACAAAACGCTCATTTTAACTTTATTGATTCATAAAGTTTTTCAATATCATACTATACTTTTCAAAACAAGTATTTCCCATTTGAGTCATTATACATGTCTCACTTACCATAACACAGTAGGCAGTTTCCCAAATTTCATAAGTTCATATATATATTAAATACTCGTATAATATATATATTCTAACAGCACCCCACATAAAAATTATGGTGCGGGCATACTCTGCTATCCAATCCCGTATCAATCGTACTAAAGGGAATACAAGTTCAGAATCACTCTCGAACTGTATAAATACATACACAAACAAATCTTGTGGCGAAGCATAGTTTCCAAGTCCAAGAGGTCAGTACAGACCCTCACGTCTCTTAGGACCATGACTACCGATTCGATAGCTTGTACCTAGGATTTCTATCTTCTAGGGTACAAGTCAATATCCCCCATAAGGCACACGAGATAAGGTCGTCGCAGTGCGAAAACCTCAGGGATAGCAAGTAGCGCGGGCATGGCTTTCACAAGTATATAATATATGCATACACAATCATATTAATATACCACTTTTATTATATCAATTTAGGTTTATCCAATAACCCACATTCACAACATTTATCCTTATTTTCCCATTATTATTTATCAAGTATAATGGTTCGTTTCTAACTTTAATTCGAAGGGGTTTTCCAACTTACTACGTAACCCTCATGGACTCTATTCTTCCAAATGTGCAATTCAGTAGATATCCATTTATGTTCCAACGTAACCCTCTCTTACGTGTCTCTCCCCTTTAATATATACTTACATTATCCCTTATGAAAAATATCCCAAAAATATAGATTTCGCCTTACATTAAAGGATTTTGAATTTTATTTTCAAAGATGAGAATTTCAAACGGTTTCGAAATCGGAATTAAAATGGAGTTTTAATTGGATTTTTTTTATTATCTCTAAGAGTCCTCAAAACATAAAACTGTCTAGCAAAAAAATAATAAAAAATATTGAACGGTCTGATCGAGCTGAATTTTTTTTCTGTAGCTTCCTCTCGTCTTCAGCTAATTCTCTGTAAAATTTCATCTAATTCCAACGGTCCGATCGTCCGGAATAATTTTTTTTAGTGTTTGTATCTGATTAGAACTCTTTTCTTAATCAAACTATTAATCCTTTACATGACAAAGGGTTTCGAGAATATCATATAAATCATCACTACATGAAATTTTTTCATCTCAAATTGGGTTTTTCTTCCATAAATCTCATCCTAATAACTCGTTAACTAATATGGATGATGCATCAACGAAATAAGCAAGATAAACACTTGCCTGGGATTTTCAGAAATCTGGTTTGGTGTTGAATTTGGTGTGGTTGCATTCCCCGTCTCGCGATCTACGCGTTGGCGGTGGCGACGGTGCGAACGGGTGAGTTTTAAGCCTTGGAATGCCTTGAGAGCTCTCTCCTCTCCTCTACAATGGCCGTTCTAGTGTTTTGAGTTATCTAACCCTAGGAGATAACCTAAACATCTGATATAACCCCTTTAATTTTCGTGGGGTTAATTACCCAAAAATACAAAATTACTAAAATGCCCTCCCGGGGTACTAATTAGGCCTAAAAATGCCTCCCGGGTATACTTTTCTGACTATCTTGACCATTCCGGACGCGTTGGAGCACTGAAAATGACCATACGAACAACTTATAAAATATTTACTTTTATTTATCAATATTTAGTCCCGACGCGACACGGGCGCGTCCCGACTCAAATTTCTAAAATTGTCATTTTATTCACTCGTGACATTTAATATGGCCACTATTATATATTACTTTGCTCATTAGTAATATTCAACAAATTTTCCCATAATTACTAACTCTCATCACGTTAATAATTATAACATAATTATTTTTCGGATTTTTATTAAATAATTAATTCACATTAAATTTAATAAATCCCCAAATTAATATAGCATAAAAATACGGGGTATTAATCAAAGATGAATATGAAAAGTATATATAGGGCTTGGGGGGTACAGTGTTCCCCCTAAGCATGCATTGAGCATGTGAATGATAATCTATCTAATCCCCCGTTGACACCTGACTGGGCCACTTGTAGGTAATGATGACATAATATTCCCTCACGTGAGGGAATTATCTTGTTATAACTGTTTAGTCCACGTGCCACACGAGTTCCACACACACTATTCCATGCGTCTCCCAAATCACGTGCCTTGATGGTGTTGCCCTCGGCCTATAGTGAAAGGTCAAAACTAATGCTAACCTTGGAACTCCCAATTTCCGAAAATAGGACACTCATTCTGTCGGCTGGTCGTATAGTTGTCTGAACTGTCCTTAATACGAGGCTTCAATCTGCATGGGCTTGGGCGGATTTGGGTCATCCAGCATACTTGTATTGCTAATGGCCGGCCTAGCAGTCACTATCTTCAGCATGACCCCCTGGGGGTGGGGGGGTAAAACACAGAGCTAAGCGCTCGTCCTAGATAAGGCTACCCTCGGCCAGGTCGAGGGTGTATTTTGGTATATAAGTAAAATTTGTGCTTAATTTAAAAACTCTGCCATGTTCTTTCCTAGAATTATTAATAGTATTCATCATAATTTTTCGATGCTATGTCCAGGTCCAAAAAGGACTAAGTCCAAAACTGTTCTAGTTCGGTGGTCTCTTCCTCCAAAAGGTACCTTGAAGCTGAATGTTGATGGGTGTTCTTTGGGTAATCCTGGTAAAAGTGGTTATAGAGGGGTCTTGAGAAATCATAGAGGTTAATTGGTTTGGTTCTTCTATAAAGAGCTAGAAATCAAATCAAGTTTAGAAGCTGAAGTAGATGCAGTTCTTCAAGGAGTTACATTCTATCCAGATCTCAAAGACTATGATATTATTATCGGGACAGACTCTAAAATTTTGAGTGATGTTCTTCACAAGAATTATTCATGTCCATGGAAGATTCAAAGGTAAGTGGATCAAATTCTCTCCTTAAGTTCTAAATTCAAGTGTAGCTTCATTCATGTTCACAAAGAGGGAAACATGGTAGCAGATTTCTTGTGTAAGATTGCTAGATTTCATAATAAATCTTTGAAGTCTCATAATATTGATCTTCTTCCCTAGAAATTAAAAGTCATTTTAAGATTTGATAAACTTCAAATTCCTTACCTTAGGAATGTTTCCTTTTAATTTCTTTTGTTATCATTGTTTGTAAGCCATGGTGAGGGATCTTTTCACCAATATTCTTTAATAAATTATTTCTTATATTAAAAAAAAAGGACAACTATGCTACCTGTAACGATACCACTTAGGGGGTACATGAGACGTGGGTTCAAGTGTTATGTTTGTATATTTTTATTAGAAATTTATGGGTTAAGGAGTTAGGAATTTGAATTTTAGAAATTTATTTTTATTTCTTTGCTTTGCTTTGTAGGTTACTATGTGTGAGGGAGATTATATATATGGGAATAAGTGTGATCAGTGTCGATTTTCCTATTTGGGTTCATAGTTGCTTGCAACTTTGATATTCAAAATTATAAATGGTGCATCATTAATATACGCCTACACCCATATAAATTATCTTCCTACTTTATAGATCTAGTGTTCTCTATATAGAGGTAATCTACCACTCCTCTTTTTTGAACAAAATGCATTTTATTTTGCTACTATCATAGTCTTATTTGAGTACCAAACACCTATCTTCACGATCGTTACTATTCTGATTAAGTTCAAGTATTTAGTACGCTAAGGTTTTATTGGTATCCTTGTAAGTGAATAATTGTGCATGACTCTTAAATTTATCTATGCAAAGGTATCTTCAATGGTAATTTATTTTTTAAGTTCGTTCGATTAAGTTGTTTATAGTTCTGTATAAATATTATATGTTTCTTTTATATTTTCAAAGTTGTGGAGATTTTTTTTTCATTTGAGATTTCCTTTAGTGAGTTAAAGAATTGTTTCCTTCAGTAATTAGTACACTGTGTTAGTTACAAATAGTTGGTATTAAAGCTTACTTATGGGATTCCATTTGTTTCAATGTTGTGTTTCCTACCCTCACTAGTGTGTCAATTTAAAGATTTGCAATAGATTTGCGTAAATTATTTATAAAGTGAAAAATATCTATGTTGTATCTTTTTTTCAGGAAAAAAAATACTTAAGTTACATATTTTATATAACGACTACATGTTAAAAGTATAAAAGTATACATTCAATCTTTTTGGTGATGGGTTTAACTTCGTTACATCACATCAAAAAGAGCATTGTTGTCAACAAAAAATATGTACAATGATAAAGGCTACAATAAATATAATTTTTCATAAAATTGGACAAGGAAAGGAGCTTTCATTTTGTCTCATGGCTCTGAATGTGGAGGGAACTGAAATAATAAGAATTAGATAGTTTATATCTCACCTTTTATGACTTTATGCCTTTTTTTGTCTTAACATGATTGAATTAATTGTTATTTTTATCATTGAATATTTTCTAATAATAGCACACGGGTGTACCAGGATTTTCGTTAGTATTACTAAGTGTTGTGGGCTTTGTGAATTTCAATGAATTTATGCTTCATTTTGGTTTTCTAGGTTGTGTTTGACTTCGAGATGAAAAATAATCTTTATACAAATATGACACGATACTACTTTATGTTTTTATCGGACCAACATGATTTGTTAAAATATGAGATGACTCGCCATTAGTTACAAATGTTGTTTTACAATTTTTTGAAAACGTCACTCAAAATGGACTCATGAAAAAACAAACTGGACATTGAAAATATAAAAGAAATTTTATCAAATCCATATTGTTATTAAAATATATATATATACCATTCATGATGTTTTATCTTCAAGTAAAAATAATATCAACTAAATGATACTTAAAATATTAGTTATACATGCTTTTGTCCCCTAGATTTACAACAAATCTAGAAGTGTTTATTTGCACTATGTTTTTAATACTTTTTTTATAATATTAATTTTTTTCCAGTTAATAACATTGAGATTGTTAACCATTTAGAATTCTTACTCACTTAAATCTATATGTAACTTATATCATATCGGTTAACGTTATGACCCAAATGTCTTATTTTGAATTTCATTTTAACTCACCATACACACATTCCATATTTCCACTGACCAATAGGCTACAGTCTACATGCTACCAGGAGGTTACAATTATGGTTAAATAAGGATTTTTAATGCCTGGAAAATGAAATTGGAGTAAAGGTAACAAAATATGTGGTTATTGGGATTTGTATTAGACATTACATAGGAAACATATTTATATATTTTTTCTATTTTGTAATAACTTCCATTTGTGTTAGCCCAATTTTTATATATAGTAAAATACAATAAAACCTATAAATTTCTATGGTTTAATTTTATAGAAATTAAAATATTATCTATTTTTATTTTGTTCTTTATTTGCAATGATATTTTGTATGTCTCGTGCCACATGGACCCCCACATTTTGTATCCCACGTCACATGATAGATCTTACTTCAAGGGTCCTTCTCCAATGGTATAATTAACATCCTAATTATGCGCAAGCCACCCTCAGAACTTGACTGAGTATGACTCCACTCTTCCTCCTAAAACTATTGGATCCTCCCTTGGCCCCGTGTATTCACAGTCTTTCAAACCCTATCGGGTGTAATAGTTCTATGCATCCGAACTATTTTCCTCCTCTAACGAAGTTCAATGCATCTTATTATTCCAACTCTATTTCTATCTGCCGTATAGGCATATATCTTAACATATTTATCCCATGTCCCCTTTTCTCGGACGATATTAAAAATTAAACTAACTAGGGAACCTATACACCATATCGCTCGTGCATATTGATACAAAATCACTGACACCTCATATATGTCGAGCCCAACCCTGCATCCTTGGGATGGCTATACAATAAGGTTATAGTCGATTACCTTACTACTCGTGACTTAATTATCCTCGAGATTTCCCCACTTATCTACTAGTAGTGCTAATGTTCACCAGTACTTTCTGCATAGCACTACCTAGCTCCACAAGCCTGAAATTGTAATAATTGCTCTTAGCTGAAAGTGTTATCTACGTACACCTGTAATAAATAAAGAACTAAGCCCATGCCTTAGCGCCCAAAATGTCTCCCAACTCCCGAATCTCACTTGGGTTCATAAGTAGGACGTCTCTCAAGCGAAATCCAAAAAAGGCACCCTCTTCATACACTACTACCTATCATTATCGAGATCGTTATGCCCCAAGCATATCACCAGAATCCTCAAAATCCTATCCCCAAATGTATTAGTCTAATCATCAACTCCCACATCTATAAAGGAGTCACACTATACCACGCTCGCTCTATCAGTAAGTTCCTAGCATTAAATCAATAATGAGCTCAATCTCTTCGCTCAATGATAAACCCGATATCCCCTGAATCAAATCAATAAAGTCCCTACACACCGAGATTGAATCAAACGAGACAACTATACACTCTGAAGTCTCCTCTACTATATAATATATACGCGGGATCAACCATCTTTTAGGATGAGACATTGTAAAAAAAATCCCGCCCTAGAAAAAAGAACACGATATTCTTACTTTAACAGTCCACTATCACTTAAACCGTTGCTAACCAGTGCATACATAGGATAACATAATATTCGGATATCATAAGTCTATAAAATTGAGTAGATCCATAATACATAACCTCCTAATGTCCACACTTTGTTCCCCCCATAGATGGGACTAAATATTTCCCCGTTATTCGACGATAAATATATACACATGATCATAATACTAACATTATAACCATTAAACTTGTCTCTCGTGCGAACCTAATGCTAACAAAATATTATGATGCACCCATGTCACCTAAAAATAACCCCATTTACCCATGAGTAAAATCATACTTTGAATAGATAATGGTAGTGGTTGTTCAACTGGTTCCTGGACGTAATAATCACGTATGAACTGACCCAAAAACTATTGTACTTGTTGCCCTCACTGGGCACCCTATTTATGCCCCCTAGCTTGGTGTGGATAAGATGGACGTATGTGACCCTGATCTCTACATATAAAACGCCTCCCTATGTAATCCCATTGTATTTGTCCATGTTGACCATGTCGGGGCTACCCTGATCTCTGGTCCTAGTTGCCTCAGCCCTAATGTCCACCCCCGTGGCTCCTTTTGCCCTATTCTCCCCGAGGAACATAATGCTAGCCCCGATGGAACTATCTGCATCCCCCATCACCCGATTGGAATTCCCCTGATCTAAATATCTTAGAGGGGTCCCCCGGTCGAGTATCCCTCGATTGTACCCCATTAGCACTGATACATCCAGTCTTGCCCCACTGACTAGACTCTCCAATTCTCTCGGCTCCGTTCACAAGGAAGGGATGCTCTTGATAGTGTAAAAATGTCGGATATACAACATCGAAATAAGACATCAAAGTTAGATTTCCTAATAAGTGCTGGAAAAATCTCCCTGTGTGTCCATCAATAAACTTAAGGACCCCTTTATCCTCCATATCCACCTTTTTGTTCACGAAGTTCGCTAATAGAGTGAATTCTTCCTCATCATCGGCCACTGTCCCTCCAGTGATAAGTCTAAAAACCTTCTCCGCATTTTTGTCTGAACATCGGATGGGAAGGACTTGAGGTTTAACCTCTCCCAAAATTCCTTGATATTCAAGGTGTCTCTCTCCGCAGATGTAGTGACTTACTCCCACCACTGCGACACCGTTTCCAAGAGCTTAGAAGTTGCCAAAATTTATTTTTGAGTGTTATTGCACTCAACTATATGGAAATGACTTTCGATGTCCTTCTTCCATTGGCTAGCTAATACAACGTCTGTATTTCCCTGAAACTCCGATGGATGGCCCTTCTGAAAACCCTCTCTCACTCTCTCTCATACTGAATGCACTAAGTGAGCCTGAATTGGCACCATTATATGATGTGGCAGTGCTTGGGGAAACTGATGTTCCATAGAGGTCATCGCTATATTAACTGCCTAAGTAATAATAGTGACGAAGTATTTTGCTATCACCATCCCCTTAATAGTCTACGGCTCAGACTGACCATCTCCTCCTACCGCCCTCCTAGAGGCCCTCGCTGATCATCCTCTCCTTTTTGGCATCTGAAATGAAACTGAATTCTTATAATATTCACTTTAATTATACATAATAGCAGGGGAATATAAATGGCAATATGAATAAAAAATCTCAAGCAAAGGGCTCTACATCAAAGAAAAAGCAATGCTAAAAAGGTAGTAAGTCCACACAGATCCAAGTGACACTAGAACCTAATAGTCTAATACCATTTATGACACCTCGCTTATAAAAATAATGGGTGTCTAGCCTTCTACCAAAATAAAACTTGAATCTCAACTGGCTCATTCTTAGCATCACTGTAAAAAATTTAATTAATTCTTAATGCCATATAAATCTCGGCGTCAAATTTAAATCTTATTTAAATTGCCGTAAATAAATTCCATTCAATACAAACCATTCCAAATAAATAGATGCACATTCACCACGAATAATAACTAAATGCTGAATTAAATATAATAATCCAAATGACCAAACAAGCTTCCAGTATAAGTCCAATACAATAATCCATCATAACTGAATTAACATGAATACTAAATGGATGAATGTCTAACCATGGGCGACACACATGGATAAGAACTGGAAGAAATTATATCTAGAACTCAAATATAGAATCTTATAATAAAATCCTTGCAATCATTCACAGCTGCTGCAACATCATTTGACTTGAAGGAATGATCATTCATGGAGACCCTGTGGCTGGACACCAAAAAGTTTTGAAAATATTTGGCTACGAGTTAGCCAAAAACCTTTTGAAATTTTTTTGCAAGTGTTTGAATTATATTAATAAATATGCAATGCAATCTTTCATATTTAAATTGGTGTTGCACTGTTATCAGATAATCCTCACCCCTTATCTATAGTGCGTACCTAACACATGTAATTTAAACATCCTAATTACGCTACCCTGCCTAACTAGTACCAACACGTATCTTAGCCTCATATGATAACCTTCTACCCAAACTGTATCCCATATATTTATTCTTTGATTAAATTATTATTTAGCTATCACACACGCTAAATCAATTCGTTAAGCGATGTATAGAACTTCACCCCAGTTATTAATTCAATATTCACATTTTTATATTATTCACCCGTATATATTTTCCACACTTATATACATATAATAATATTACATATTGTTCATATATATATATATATCGCTCTTTATATACGTATAACTGCAATCCCTAGAGCATTACCTCACGGATGCATTCTCTAGTATACTATTAGGCTCCAGGGAACATCACATACCACATTTGGGCCACAGGGTTGAATTCTCGCCACTGAACCCCAATAATAAAAGTAGAATTGGAGGCGGTCATAATCATACATCCGTGGGTCATAACTATATCACATTACGCCACTAGACTTTAAACTATATCCTACACTTGCTGGGCAATGCCAGGGTAGACCGCGCGATGCGCAACGTCCACCGATAGCATTCATACAGCAGGTATGTTTCACTTATATCAATCAGACAGATATTGTAAAATAATAAATGCGATGTGTGATACCGATTTAAATAAGTTCCCAAGTTTCCAAGTAAACCTTATTTAATTAGAGTATATTTTTAAACAAAATTAATTCAGCCCCCAAACATGCATCTAAATGTCATAAATCATTAAAACCATGCATGAAGAATAAAGACGATCGATTCAGGAAAAAAAGCCTTTCGTGTAAAACCATTTATAACACTTTGAAGAACTCACAAGACCTTTGACTTACATATAACTTGATAATCTCCCACAAGTGTTTAATGCACAGTTCCTTTAGTGAACCTTTAAAGATACGAGAGACAGCGAAATACCCTCCAGGTGTCGGTTCGTCATCTTCGGCTCGTCCACACGTAGAATGACTACGCTCGGTATCTACTGATAAAATATGGAGATGCCTTCTCCACAGAGGTTGAACAAAATAAAAGAGTGTTCTTGAACACCAAAATAATTCACCAAAGCATATGGGATTTTTGTGAATTGAAAACAAAAAGGGATTAAACCCTAAAAGAATAAGTCAAAAGGATTCTGCAGTTTCGTAGTTTTTAGTCTTTCAAAACGCTGGGACTTCTTAATGAAAAGGAAACCATTTAATGAGTATTTATAGAAAAATGCCCCACCTCAGTCCCTCGAACGAAATAGGGATCTCGCTCGAACGACGTACACATGTCGTTTGAACGACATCGCATGATATGCACATGTCGCTCGAACGAGATGACATCTCGTTTGAACGACCTGGCATAAAAAATGAGGTACGCTACAGGACTTAGAAAAAATTACTTATTCTCAAATTTTGACGAAAAAGTTTGCTCCAACACTTATAAAATATTTTGAAAAAATATCCGAAAGCTCTAAGTGCAAAGTTAAGGTATTAAAAACATAACCTTACCAAAGTAAACTTCGCGGAGCCCTTTTGATGAAGAACCTTGATATATTCGGATCCTTCTTGATGTAGATTGCTCTTGAATTTCTTCGACGATTGTAACGGAATATGACATAATAAATTGATAACGGACTTATAAAATATGTCCTTACAAATATATTTATACATATATATACTATATCTATATCTATACCCCCACACACACACACACACACACACACACATATATATATATATATATATATATATATAATAATAATAAATTAGGAAACTTATGTATGTCATAAGATAAAAAGATGATGTCATCATATGAGTTTTTTAATGTAATACCCACTTTGCCCCTCAAGTTCTTAGTTTTCCCCTCTTTTTTTACCTACGGAATTTAGACTTCAATTCAAAATTGGGGTAATTTGGTCCCAACCACTTCATCAATTTTTTCACAAAGATAACATGCTTCCCATTCTCTACTTCTCTCCCGTTCTCTCTCTCATCAGCAATGCCAAACACCCCTCTCCCACTGCTTCAACTGTCGCCTCATCTGGCACCATATACCCTCTCCTATCTTGACTTCACCCCTCCTCTCCTCCAGATCTCTAATGTAAGTTTTAAATGGTTTCGATTTTAGGTTTTGATTGGTTTAGATACATACCCATCAATCTATTTTCTTTGTTTGATGTTTCATTTTGAAAACAGGTTTGGTTCCAATCCCGGACACTATATTAGATTCTTACTCCGGACTATGGTGAGATACTATATTTGATCCTAGTTTGATGATAAAAATATGTTTGAGACACTATATGGTGCGATTTTACAATTTTCTTTTGTAGATCTGCTCCTAAGATTCTTTGGATTTTTGTATATGGATTTGAGGGTTTTGTTTTTTCGTATATATTTTCGCACATCTGCTTCTTAGGTAGTCTGGAGTGGAGTGGGTTCAAAATTTGGGGGTTTGGTTCAGATCATATATTTATGTGTTTTGCAATTCCATTTCCCCTTTCAGTTGTAGTTTCAAGCTTCACATGGAGGAGTTTATGTGCTGACAATATCTTCTCAATTTTTTGTTTCTTTTCATCTTTTTATTGTAGTTGAAATCATCTATTTGAATTTTTTTTCTTTTCATCTTTTTTGTAGGTTTCGAACAAGTCTATATGAGGTAAAATGTTTATACCACTTCTAGAAAAACCCTCCCCTCCAAAACCCTAGCTACTGCCTTACTTAATCTCTACCACCCGCCGATGCCTCCCTCAGGTAATCATTACCACTACCTCCCATTTAAACTGTGGATTTGATTTTGGGATTTCGATTTTAGGTGATGAAGTGTGGGTTTAATTTTGGGGTTTCGATTTTACATTATATCTTCATGTTTTATATTTTGATTTTGCAGATCCAGTAGGTAAACCTTCTCTTTCTCTTCGATTGAGATTTTGTAGTTGGGAATCATTTGGTTAATTCATCAGGTAAACCTTCTCTTTCTCTTCGATTGATATTTTGTAGTTCGGAATGATGTGGTTAATATATGATATTTGGTTTAATATAAACCTTTTAAAACGATTTTTTTTATTCTAATTTTTTGTTGTGTTGCTTGATGTAAATCGTTGATAGGACACAGTTGGATACATATACTTTCGGGTGGCATTAATAATTTGGTTTTGAGGTTTACGAGTTCTATGGTAAGATTTTTATGTCATTTAAATATTTTTTGATACTTTGTTGTGCTAATACATCGTTGTAAATCGTTATGCTAATAGTCCTCTTAATGAGAATGGTTTAATAGTGTTTGGATTTTGTGTTTGATTTCAAATACATAATACCAAGTTAGTGGGGATGTTATCTCTCATAGGTAACCACATCCTTGGTTTGTTATTAATTTTCATGTATTCCTCAATAACTCTTTAATTCTATTTGGTTTGTGCTTCTTACCTAATTGTTTTTATAATATTATTGTTTTATACTGTCATATAGTTATAGTGTCTCTAATTTTAGTTTTTTGCATTTTATTTTTCAAATGAGAGGAGGTTGTATGACACAATATAACTTTTAATATGCAAGCACATTACCCTTGAAGATCCAAAGTCTTCTCAATACCATCAGGGAACTTGATTTTAGTTGGAATTGTGTTAGTTTTAGTTAGTTATAGAGTTTGTATTATGGTTCTTACATATGTTTAGGTCATATACTTGGCCTTTCAAATCGGAGATGTAACATTTAAATTAATATTAAGTTACAACTGATTTGTTGGCATTGTAAAGTTTTACTAGACACGTCGTAGGTTCATCACATTTTTTTCTGCACCATGTGCGTCGTCACTGACACATTGGTCATAGCATCAACATCTTGCTTTTATATGTCAAAATACGAAATACACCGGTATAAATTTATAGCTTTATATGTCGATCTAAAAAACACACCAATCTCTTCTATGTTTGTTGGTTGTATTCTATTAAATATTAAATATTGAAGATGCCTTTAGATGGAAATCCACAAAAAAATAGTTTTTTACTTCATCAATGTAATAGGTTTTTGAAGATGGACATCATATTTAAGATTATACGGTATGTGGAGACCATTAGTAACATGTCCGTCTTCATATTGATTTGTGTTACATTAACACATAAATGAATTTATTTTATTCTCTCAGTACAGGGTTCCATCTCTTCATTCGAGTGATAGAGAATTGCCAAATGGTGAGGCCTCCATACGTGCTTGATGAAATGCCAAGTTTAATAAATCCTATACATTTAAAGTTATTTCACTATGGGTATTATGCTAATATATATTTAAGTTCCCTATAGGATACTCAGATGACAACGCTTGGAGGATGACCTTGGGTTTTGGATTACCTACTGCTATAGGAGCTGTCGTTGCTAGGCCGGATGAATTTGTTGTGGACATTGATGGAGATAGAAATTTCATGATGAATGTTCATGATGAAGTATCACGATTAATGTTCAATAATTAGAAATAATTAGCAACTGAATCTTACCATTAAGATATTATTCTTTAATGCAGGTAATCCCTATCATGGCTTTACTCACGAGCAATTGAGGCCTTCATACCTATGTTTTGTGTTGCTCATACATGTGTTTTGTGTTTATTGTGATCACATTTGGGCAACATGAATGAGATTCTTCGTTTTGGTAATTCTCTTCTATCCCACAATGTACATACATATGCATATACTTTGAAACTAATTTTCTGTAATACCCCGTATTTTTATGCTATATTAATTTGGGGATTTATTAAATTTAATGTGAAATAATTATTTAATAAAAATTCGGAAATTAATTATGTTATAATTATTAACGTGATGAGAGTTAGTAATTATGGGAAATTTTTTTGAATATTACTAATGAGCAAAGTAATATATAACAGTGGCCATATTAAATGTCACGAGTGAATAAAATGACAATTTTAGAAAATTGAGTCGGGACGCGCCCGTGTCGCGTCGGGACTAAATATTGATAAATAAAAGTAAATATTTTATAAGTTATTCGTATGGTCATTTTGAGTGCGCCAACGCGTCCGGAAGGGTCGAGATAGTGAGAAAAGTATACCCGGGAGTTTGATTTGGGTCTCGAGGAGTTTTTAGGCCTAATTAGTACACCCGGAGAGCATTTTAGTCATTTTGTATTCTTGGGTAATTAAACCCACGAAAATTAAAGGGGTTATATCAGATGTTTAGGTTATCTCCTAGGGTTAGATAACTCAAAACACTAGAACGGCCATTGGAGAGGAGAAGAGAGAGCTCTCAAGGCATTCCAAGGCTCAAAACTCACCCGTTTGCACCGCCGCCACCGCCAACGCGTAGATCGCGAGACGGGGAACGCAACCATACCAAATTCAACACCAAACCAGATTTCTGAAAATCCCAGGCAAGTGTTTATCTTGCTTATTTCGTTGATGCATCATCCATATTAGTTTAGGAGTTATTAGGATGAGATTTATGGAAGAAAAACCCAATTGGAGATGGGAAATTTTCATGTAGTTATGATTTATATGATATTCTGGAAACCCTTTGTCATGTAAAGGATTAAGAGTTTGATTAAGAAAAGAGTTCTAATCAGATACAAACACTAAAAAAAATATTTCAGACGATCGGACCGTTGGAATTGGATGAAATTTTACAGAGAATTAGCTGAAGATGAGAGGAAGCTACAGAAAAAAATTCAGCTCGATCAGACCGTTCAATATTTTTTAATATTTTTTTTTGCTAGACAGTTTTATGTTTTGAGGACTCTTAGAGATAATAAAAAATTCAATTAAAACTCCATTTTAATTCCGATTTCGAAACCGTTTGAAATTCTCATCTTTGAAAATAAAATTCAAAATCCTTTAATGTAAGGCGAAATCTATATTTTTGGGATATTTTGCATAAGGGATAATGTAAGTATATATTGAAGGGGAGAGACACGTAAGAGAGAGTTACGTTGGAACATAAATGGATATCTACTGAATTGTACATTTGGAAGAATAGTGTCCAAGAGGGTTACGTAGTAAGTTGGAAAAACCCTTCGAATTAAAGTTAGAAACGAACCATTATACTTGATAAATAATAATGGGAAAATAAGGATAAATGTTGTGAATGTGGGTTATTGGATAAACCAAAATTGATATAATAAAAGTGGTATATTCATATAATTGTGTATTCATATATTATATACTTGTGAAAACCATGTCCGTGCTACTTGCTATCCCTGAGATTTCCGCGCTGGGACGATCTTATCTCGTGTGCCTTATGGGGGATATTGACTCGTACCCTAGAAGATAGAAATCCTAGGTACAGGCTATCGAATCGGTAGTCACGGTCCTAAGAGATGTGAGGGTATGTACTGACCTCTTGGACTTGGAAACTATGCTTCGCCTCAATATTATTTGTGTATGTATTTATATAGTTCGAGAGTGATTCCGAACTTGTATTCCCTTTAGTACGATTGATACGGGGATTGGATAGCAGAGTATGCCTGCACCATAAAATTTTATGTGGGGTACTATTAGAATATATATATTGTACGAGTATTTAATATATATATGAACTTCTGAAATAT
The DNA here is from genome assembly GCA_949130495.1 of Sambucus nigra. Taxonomy (NCBI): domain Eukaryota; kingdom Viridiplantae; phylum Streptophyta; class Magnoliopsida; order Dipsacales; family Adoxaceae; genus Sambucus; species Sambucus nigra. The sequence continues at coordinate 24,336,481 of OX422218.1, read as the reverse complement.
GGGAAACTGCCTACTGTGTTATGGTAAGTAAGACATGTATAATGACTCAAATTGGAAATACTTGTTTTGAAAAGTATAATATGATATTGAAAAACTTTATGAATCAATAAAGTTAAAATGAGCATTTTGTACTAAATGAAATTATCCTTTTTAAACCATGATGTTAAATCTTAAATTTTGAGAGTCACCTAAGATAATTTAAACCCTTGGGGAAGGATAGTGTGATATATGATGAGATAAACCATTGGGAATGTTAGTGCGATAGGAGTCCACATTAGAAGAGAGGCGAGAATTTCTCAAGAGAGTGTCGCACTAATATGTTTTTGCATTGGCCTGTATCAATTTAAATACTTGATAAATGAATTTTTAAATCATATACACTATCGGGCTCTGACCCATTTCTATTCCTCTTTCTCTATTGTATATATATGTATATATTACAGGTGCCCAGCCACAGGGGCGTCTTGTTTAGGATCCCTTGGAAGGAACGTGTTGCAGCTTTGGTGGGAGTTGCAGGCCACTTGCTTAGACGATTTCATTTACTTGATTCCACTTCTATCATTCTCCTTATTCAGCATGTATGTTTTACTTTAAGTTTTAAATGCTGGGGTTTAGTTGTTGAATGTTTAAATTAATTGGATTATATGTTCCAGGATTATTGTGGTGTGATTCTTTAAATATTGAATTGTTGTAGATAATTAAATCTTTATTTTCAAAATAAAATTTGGAAAGTAATGTTAAAAAAATTGTTTTGACACTTAGCTTAATTAAATAGGGTGATAAATTTGGAAAAGTTATTTTTACGACAGTGATGCTAAGAATGAACCAACTGTTCACCGTGATTTTAATTTAATAAAGGAGTTATCGCCCGGTATTTAATTAGGCGGGGTGTCACATTTTCTATGAGCACCACAATCACGAAAACTGTTATGTGCTTGAATGTGTGTGTGTGTGTGTGTTTGCTCATTGATTGGAATTTATGTGTTGGAGTGTGTGTGTTTCTCATTATTTTTTATTTTGTGGACTGTTTGGATGCTGAGAAATGATAACTTTTACACTTTTCATTATGTGTTGTATAAGTTAGCTTTTAAACTCATTGTTTGCTTGGTGAGAAAATAGAAGAGAAACTAAAATCAAGTGAGGTAACGGTTTAAATAGATCTTCAATGAGGTAACATTTTTCCTTTGCTTGATGGCTTTCATCTGTAACCATTATGCCTTTGCATCCCTCCAAGATTTCTGTGTTGCAGATTTCAAAAGCTCGGTTATATTTCAATGTTGAAAGCCAACAACTGAGGTTACATTCTTTCCCACTTGACCATCTCTTGACTTTAGCATCTAGTGTTTCTTCTAATCTATTTCTCTTTATTTGATATCTTTGAGAAAGAATATGGCGCATACTCTGCTCTGCCATACCTTATGGTATGCTTGGTTTCCTCTCTGCATTGATGTATATCAGTGCATTTGATGCACTACATTTATGTATAACAAGGCATTTGATGTATAGTAGTGTTAATTAACTAGAGGAGATGAATACCAATCCACATTTTGTACACATTATGCTCTATATACCTAACTTTACATGGTAGACTTCAAGTTATATGTACATAGGCCGGCTTCCGGATTTCAAATGACTTCATTCCTAATTTCAAAAGATTTCAAAAATATTTATATCAGTTACTTCCTTCCTTACAATATTAGTTACTTCATTTCTTCAAAACCGATTTCAACTTTTTGAGCTTTGTTTCAAAATGGAAGCCCTCAATAGAATAATCTTTGGATAATAATCTTTGACTTCATGTATGTGATAACCCGTGATCCGAAATAAGGGGTGGCCAGCCCAATACTCCAATATAACGGAATCATGGATGGAATCATTCTCAGCATCATAACAAAAATATAGAGTATCTAGGTTAACCACCCAATATTTCAGAAAACGGGTTGCCAAAAATTTTAATTTGAAAGTAAATAAATGAAAACAAACAACCCAATTCCTGAAAGATAAGGGAAACCCCAAGACATATATAAATAATACAACAAGAATACGATAAAAAGACCGAATAGTTAACCGGTCACTAACTGATACACCAATAATACGCAAGTACAATAAGTTACTTATTACATTACATTAGACATTTACAAAAGCTTGGGCCTCTCGCCCGAATAAAAGACTTGATCTTAACTAGAATAAAAAGTGAAAACGTCAATACCAAATGTATCCCGTAATACCCGCAATGCATCACGGCTCGTCAAAAACATCGAAATCGGAATTCAAATCAGGCATCCTTGCGGCGGAGTACCTGAGCAGAGACAAGATGAATATGCAACAAGAAAAGTAACCAGGTCAGGGCCCGGTTCTATATGATTACCAGATGAATAAAGAGTATGACAGTTATGTACGATAAATCATGAAGAAAGAGAAATAAGCAGCAACCTATACAATTTAAAACATAAGCTAAGCAGGAACTAAATAAGAAGCATTAAACTAAAAACTTCATCAAATGTCCCAATTATTTCATATATCTTTTCCTTAGAAGGATGTATATATATATAATCAAAATCTTTTACTCTTTAAGGAGATTTTATCTCAATTTTACCTTTTGTAAAAAAATCCTTTCCTTATCAGAAAAATAATCATTTTCAAATGCTCTTTGTGGCATTTACATGTGCTCTTTGTGGCACTCCATCATGCTCTTATGGCATATCAAATACATCAAGTCCCACTTGATTATGAACTGTTATAATTATATACATATAACGAATTCTAAGACCGCCCGTCCGGGTTTCCCCACTGTGCGTGCCCCTAAATGACCATCATCTTCCAGGGCCTATCATTAGACAACCTGGGCACCTATATCGCAAGACGTCGGGAAGCGGCCATGAGCCTGCGGGGTAGTCAAGACCACACCCGGAATCTCCTACCCATTGCAGAAAAATATACAACAACAAGCGCTCCCATGGCCTAGGACTATATCCACCCTGCATCATTAGCCAGGGGGCTTCACCTCACGCGCGTACTTCCCTTATGATGTCATTTAGAGAGGTGTGTTTAAACCATTTTATTTATTATATCAAAATCAAGTAAATCATTATTTACGAGTTCCAGATTAAGTAAAGTCAATTACTAAAATCAATATCATTTCTATTTCATTTCAATTCCATGTATATGTTTCATTTTTATCCGAACCATTACCATTTACTTTGTAAGTAATCTAACTTACTATCCATAGTCATACGATAGCTTATATCAACACTACAACCTCAAAGGAGTAAATAAACTCTTCATTGTCTCCAAGCATTCTAGGAGGTTATTTAAGAACCCCAAGGTTATCGTCTTTCGAAGGAATGAAATGACTTTCAATTTATTCTCCAAACTCACCTTTAAGGTACTATCATGAACCACCAAGGTTAACATAGCTCAATCGAACTTTTAAAATCTTCCAACATTCTTTTGGGGTGGTAATATAAACCATTAAAACTAGTATAGCTAAATTAAGCTTCTAAAGTCTCCCGAACATAACACTACATCTCCTAGTTTTACAATGATTAACTAGAAGAAAAGAATGCCCTATCATTAATAGGCCTAACCCCGGAAAAGTCCCCACATAACCCATTCCTAATGTAGGGTAGACAACTAACTCATCTCACACTCTAGGACTCAAAGTTTACTTCATTCAAGAAGGTTCCTAATCCCTATATTTAAAGAAAAGAATTGAAATTGAGTTATAAAATTAACTCAAAAACAGCAGGAAAACGAATCGATTCGCCCAAAAAGCGAATCGGTTCGGACTACTAAACCAACATTCTGCAATTGGCCGAATCGATTCGGTCTTAACCCGAATCGATTTGGGTTATGCAGACCTGCCAATTTCCCTTAGCGAATCGATTCGCCCAAGGGGCCGAATCGATTCGGACCTGCAAATCTGCCAAAAATGGCTACGAAGGGTTATGAACCCTAAATCCTCCAAACTTCAAATCTCTTCCTTTTCATACACATCCAACAACAAAAATCTACCCCAAACTAATCTACATGATTATTAACCATCAAAACCCACAATTTCTTCAACATAAATCAAGACTAGGGTTTAAATCCCACAAATTCTACATTTAAGCCATAAATGTAAATACACAACTATCATACAATTTATGCATCTTAAATCACATATTAGCAAGTAGAAAACTTTCCTTAGGGTTGATATCTCAGATTTATTTGGAGAAGAAGCAATACCAAATCCTCCATCTTCAATCTCTCTCTCATTTCTCCATTTCTCTTCTTCCTCTTTCTCTCTCTATGTCCAAGACATAAAATGGGGAAAAATAAGGGATTTAGAAGACTAAAATCGTGGCTTAGGTTAAAACTCCCAACTTAAATGGTTAATACCACATTAAAATGACTCGCAAATACGCATATAAGCTAAAACCAGGTAAAAGTGCCCGAAACACAAAAATACAATATGGCACTTATTTTGACTGTCTCGCACCTTCCGAGACTAACTAAACCCTCTAAACTGGCATCCGGAAATTTTATAAATTATTTCGAGTTCCAAAATCATTTAAACTAAAAGGCCATTTAAAATACATGACACTACAGACATGCAACCTGATGTTATTTACTTTCACATGCAGTAAATATGCATCAATCTAGTAAATATTAACTTTCAATTCATTAAATTAATATTTACTCCAGTCCCCACATTTTATATAATTACCTTATGCGGTAAAATCAGTATAAAATGAGCCTCCCAGAATCGAGGGTTGTTACATACTCCCCCCCTTAAGAGGGAATTTTGCCCCCAAAATTCGGACATACCCAAATCTGATAAGGGTATACTACTCTAAACTAGGATTCTACCATCCTAAACAAACTCCTCGTTATTGCAACGCCCTAAATGGACCCGGACTAAGATCGACCCTATCGATCTCAATCTACATCATTTGTGCTCTAGCATAGCACAAAGCGTTCCTCCCCAACTACGGATCCTATCTTCCTACGGCGAAAGGTGATGTCCTCGCGACTCTGCAAAATTAGTCGAATCTCTAGCATCATGTTACATCACACCTTGGGTCATTCGTACCAACTCTAAGTGGCTTAGCCCTAACGCTACTCAGCTATCCCTCGCCTCGACGTATCTCATCAAGGCGTATGGATTAAAATCCAAATCTCTAAAGAAATGTTCCGAGACCACTCCAAGTCCAAGGAACATATGACCCATTGGTTCCATCCAACGAGTATACGAATTACTAAACCGACCACGCTAGGCCACTCACGAAATCATGCCTTAGGAAATGATCCATAAGACCACTCCAAAACCTAATGGTTGCACGAAAATCTCCATCCATACCATTACTGCTCCCATCTACTATGTATACTAAGGCGCACGTTCGTAATATGCCTTTCGGCATAAGTCAATTTCCTCCCTTTTCATCCATCCACCTTAGGGTGGTAGGATATACGCCATTTCCATACGGTTCCCATTACTTCGCGAAAACTTTTGCTAAACCTTCGACACGAATATCTTGTCTCGGTCCACCCTATTATAATAGGCACCTCCCACGGTTTTACTATTCCTCCATTGAGGACGGGGCATACTCTTCTACAAGTAGTCCGTCCATAATGGCCGGGAATGCAACAGTCTGATCAAACGATTAACCATTTTCTCAAATGGGATCATGACCAGTTCGATGCCGGTAGTTCCATGCAGGCGTCTATGAATACCCTTCCTCGTTCCACTATTACTCTCTTTACACGAGTAGGTGAAATGGTCAATCACAGACAGACACTCTCTTACTACCGAGTCTTCCTATTCATGCTCATTCTACTTGGCCTTCCATGCCATTACCATCATCTCTGACGAGTTCTCTACTCGACACGTCCACTAGTCCAATCGCATTTCCTTAGCGAATGAGAAAATATCCAATCACTAGTTCTTCTGAACCCCGAGCGCCAACTCAATTCCTCCCATAACATATTGCAACAACTTGTTGCTTACGAGAAGGACCAAATTTCCTGCCCAGGAAGTAGTGCCTTATCTATTTAAGGTGATCACTACCATGATGAATTTTAATTCAAGCACGGGATATTACTCTCCACAAGTTTAAGCTTGTGATACGCATAAACAATAGGTCTATGCTCCATTATTATTACTCCCCAATCCTGGCAGAAACTTACTCATTAAACTCACTCTCGAGCTTACAATCATGACTCAGGAGTGAGGATCCACCCGTCCTTATTAACTCCCCGGAAATGAAGTTACCAACGTAACCTTATCTCTAAGAAATGCCTCATCTCCTTCGGCCGAACCTACCAAACCTCTCGAGACCCCATAATCTCGCTTCTAAGGGATCTAATCTCTTATAGAGTTAACCCATAACTTATTCGTGGTCAACTCCCTACCGCTTTCCTAAACTAACACCGCCTACCCTCAAAGTCTTACATCCTAAAAATCCTAAGGTCTATTTATATATATCCTACCTAAATCGTAAGCATATAATACCAAAGACATCCCTAGTGCCCAAGACCTTACTCAACTTCTGACATTCGCTCGGGTTCATGCGTGAGACGTCTCGCCGAAGCAAAATCCAGACAAGGAACCCTCCCGTTACACTACTACCTCGCATCGTCGGTCCTCGAGATATGACGGTCTAAAACACATGATCGGGATCGGTAAATTTAACTTACAATTCTACTAATAAGATTCTACTTCTAGACTTTACCTTAGCATTCTATACACGAAATAAGAGAAAGGAAATATGGCATCTCTCCACTCCCAACGTCGTTAAGGTTCACGCGTGGAGCGTCCCGCAAAAGCGGAATCCAAACAAGGAACCCCTCCTATGCATTACTGCTTAACTTTGTTGGTCGTGAAGATAAGTCATAACACCCACATACAATGCAAACAAGCAATAAAACACTCAGACCAGGTAACACATATGACACATATACATAAAAATATCATCACTCGCTTCATAACGAGTGAAGAAGAGATAGAACTTCCATACCACGGAAGTCATATAATTACCCTTCTATAATAGCGTAAATACTACTACAAGCTCAATATACACACCCGAGTCTATCGTAGACATAATACTACTAAATCTTATCCTAAGGAATATACACTACCCACCTATAAGGTAGAATTCCCTCCACAATTTGTCAAGCACTCTGGGTCAATACTAATGGTTCTCAGACTCCATATTCGAGCCTTACACATACCAACATTATCCCCCCAACTCCCCAACCAGGCATTTTACTCTTGCCCTTGCTCTCCACTCAACGAAATTTAAAATGAGCGGTTCTACACTCCACATCATAACCGTTACTCCGACTCTAGCTAACAATAATTGCCCATGAAGTCCCTCTTACTTTCTCAGTAAAAGAGGACACGCTCTTGGCCTCCTCTTCCTCAGTTCAATGAAACCTCCCCAGGTGGGTGTCCACCAATGGGGTTTCACGATTCTTACTCCATCAGAAGTGTTAACAACACCTATTTTGGAGCCTATCACTTCATAGTGCATGGTCTCGACTCCCTAACCATACAACACCTTATTCACCATTGGTCTTTAATCGAACGTCTTGTGAACAATCGGGAATCCACCTTCTCCTCAGTCCAGTTATCCCAGAGAAACTCGCCATTGCAAGTATCCACCGGGCTTCTCTATGGGTCAAACTTCTGGCACCCACGAATATAGTGACCACATTTTCATCACCACAACACTTGTTCTATGGGTGATGGATTTTCCTCCAATTTACTACAGGGCACTTCTCCACTTCAATATAACATCGCGTGAATTCTCAAGTTTAGTACCACTTCCTACTTCTAGCGGTACTTGGGAAACTACATCAACTGAAATTTGCAGTCGTAATAGCAAGACAAGAAAGTGATACAAAAAGGGAGCGGCCTCTAAAGCGGTCCTCATCCCAGACCACAACTTACAGTTCTCCACAAACCTTCCCATAACGCCCTTCTTCTATTGGCCCATTATCCTCACACGAATAGGCAAAAGATTTTATAGATTCTACCTCATGGTAGAAGAACAAAATCTCACAAGAGAAATCAACGATCTTAATCCTAAGGCTTTACGTCAAATCAAGAGCAACGCAGAAAACTTAAGGCGTCCACACAGATTCCTAAGGACTCTAGGACCTGATGCTCTGATACCATCTGTGACAACCCGTGATCCGAAATAAGGGGTGGCTAGCCCAATACTCCAATATAACGGAATCATGGATGGAATCATTCCCAGCATCATAACAAAAATATAGAGTATCTAGGATAACCACCCAATATTTCAGAAAACGGGTTTGCCAAAAATTTTGATTTGAAAGTAAATAAATGAAAACAAACAACCCAATGCCTGAAAGATAAGGGAAACCCCAAGACATATATAAATAATACAACAAGAATACGATAAAAAGACCGAATAGGTAACCGGTCACTAACTGATACACCAATAATACGCAAGTACAATAAGTTACTTATTACATTACATTAGACATTTACAAAAGCTTGGGCCTCTCGCCCGAATAAAAGACTTGATCTTAACTAGAATAAAAAGTGAAAACGTCAATACCAAATGTATCCCGTAATACCCGCAATGCATCACGGCTCGTCAAAAACATCGAAATCGGAATTCAAATCAGGCATCCTTGCGGCGGAGTACCTGAGCAGAGACAAGATGAATATGCAACAAGAAAAGTAACCAGGTCAGGGCCCGGTTCTATATGATTACCAGATGAATAAAGAGTATGACAGTTATGTACGATAAATCATGAAGAAAGAGAAATAAGCAGCAACCTATACAATTTAAAACATAAGCTAAGCAGGAACTAAATAAGAAGCATTAAACTAAAAACTTCATCAAATGTGCCAATTATTTCATATATCTTTTCCTTAGCAGGAAGTATATATATATAATCAAAATCTTTTACTCTTTAAGGAGATTTTATCTCAATTTTACCTTTTGTAAAAAAATCCTTTCCTTATCAGGAAAATAATCATTTTCAAATGCTCTTTGTGGCATTTACATGTGCTCTTTGTGGCACTCCATCATGCTCTTATGGCATATCAAATACATCAAGTCCCACTTGATTATGAACTGTTATAATTATATACATATAACGAATTCTAAGACCGCCCGTCCGGGTTTCCCCACTGTGCATGCCCCTAAATGACCATCATCTTCCGGACCTATCATTAGACAACCTGGGCACCTATATCGTAAGACGTCGGGAAGCGGCCATGAGCCTGCAGGGTAGTCAAGACCACACCCGAAATCTCCTACCCATTGCAGAAAAATGTACAACAATAAGCGCTCCCATGGCCTAGGACTATATCCACCCTTCATCATTAGCCAGGGGGCTTCACCTCACGTGCGGACTTCCCTTATGATGTCATTTAGAGAGGTGTGTTTAAACCATTTTATTTATTATATCAAAATCAAGTAAATCATTATTTACGAGTTCCAGATTAAGTAAAGTCAATTACTAAAATCAATATCATTTCTATTTCATTTCAATTCCATGTATATGTTTCATTTTTATCCGAACCATTACCATTTACTTTGTAAGTAATCTAACTTACTATCCATAGTCATACGATAGCTTATATCAACACTACAACCTCAAAGGAGTAAATAAACTCTTCATTATCTCCAAGCATTCTAGGAGGTTATTTTAGAACCCCAAGGTTATCGTCTTTCCAAGGAATGAAATGACTTTCAATTTATTCTCCAAACTCACTTTTAAGGTACTATCATGAACCACCAAGGTTAACATAGCTCAATCGAACTTTTAAAATCTTCCAACATTCTTTTGGGGTGGTAATATAAACCATTAAAACTAGTATAGCTAAATTAAGCTTCTAAAGTCTCCCGAACATAACACTACATCTCCTAGTTTTACAATGATTAACTAGAAGAAAAGAATGCCCTATGATTAATAGGCCTAACCCCGGAAAAGTCCCCACATAACCCATTCCTAATGTAGGGTAGACAACTAACTCATCTCACACTCTAGGACTCAAAGTTTACTTCATTCAAGAAGGTTCCTAATCCCTATATTTAAAGAAAAGAATTGAAATTGAGTTATAAAATTAACTCAAAAACAGCAGGAAAACGAATCGATTCGCCCAAGGGCCGAATCGATTCGCCCTAGCGAATCGATTCACCCAAAAAGCGAATCGGTTCGGACTACTAAACCAACATTCTGCAATTGGCCAAATCGATTCGGTCTTAACCCGAATCGATTCGGGTTATGCAGACCTGCCAATTTCCCTTAGCGAATCGATTCGCCCAAGGGGCTGAATCGATTCGGACCTGCAAATCTGCCAAAAATGGCTACGAAGGGTTATGAACCCTAAATCCTCCAAACTTCAAATCTCTTCCTTTTCATACACATCCAACAACAAAAATCTACCCCAAACTAATTTACATGATTATTAACCATCAAAACCCACAATTTCTTCAACATAAATCAAGACTAGGGTTTAAATCCCACAAATTCTACATTTAAGCCATAAATGTAAATACACAACTATCATACAATTTATGCATCTTAAATCACATATTAGCAAGTAGAAAACTTGCCTTAGGGTTGATATCTCAGATTTATTTGGAGAAGAAGCAATCCCAAATCCTCCATCTTCAATCTCTCTCTCATTTCTCCATTTCTCTTCTTCCTCTTTCTCTCTCTATGTTCAAGACATAAAATGGGGAAAAATAAGGGATTTAGAAGACTAAAATCGTGGCTTAGGTTCAAACTCAAAACTTAAATGGTTAATACCACATTAAAATGACTCGCAAATACGCATATAAGCTAAAACCAGGTAAAAGTGCCCGAAACACAAAAATACAATATGACACTTATTTTGACTGTCTCGCACCTTTCGAGACTAACTACACCCTCTAAACTGGCATCCGGAAATTTTATAAATTATTTCGAGTTCCAAAATCATTTAAACTAAAAGGCCATTTAAAATACATGACACTACAGACATGCAACCTGATGTTATTTACTTTCACATGCAGTAAATATGCATCAATCTAGTAAATATTAACTTTCAATTCATTAAATTAATATTTACTCCAGTCCCCACATTTTATATAATTACCTTATGCGGTAAAATCAGTATAAAATGAGCCTCCCAGAATCGAGGGTTGTTACAATGTATGTACTTTTTCTCTGATAGATCATGTTCTTGGCTTCTTATCAGTCCATATTTTAACATAAGTTCGGGTTTAAGGAATTTTTCTTTATTATATGCAGTTCAAGGGGTCTTCTTGCAAAATATGCCCAATTCTTGTTCTTTTTTTCCTTCTCTTTATCCTTATTATCATTATCAAGAATCCAACAATTTTCTATATTCATAAATCGAACATATGTTCCTCTTATTTCCCTTTATTGATAGTATAACAAACCTTGTTGTAGGTACCACAACTTCTAGAAAACTATGTAATAGTGAGGTTACAAGATTAACTCAAATTAGTTTTCCCTTATTGATTGAGATATTTCTTTGTCCCTTTTCATTGTTACTTTTTGTATGCTGACAATGTGTTATTGATTGAGATATTTCTTTTACAGTGAATTTAGTAGATGTTATTCAGTGGCATGCTTATTGGGTTTTAAGAATTTCGTTATGCTAGAGATCTTAGCAGGTACTATTATGGGTTCTTTACTCTTTAAGTTTTTTTCCCAAACCTAAATTTATCTCTCTTTCTCAAATTTTGGCTATTTTTTGGTTGTTTTACTAATCGGCTTCAATAATAGTTTTCATTTTTTTGTTGTCTTTCGGGTTCCAAACTAGGGTTTGGTTTATGCATTTTTGAATTTGTTTTTTTTGTGTGCATTAAGTTTGAAATAAGTTGTTTTGATTCAAAAAATGATTTCTTATTTGGTTATATTCATGTTACTGGGGGGTATTAATGTAGAAATTCAAAAATCAGATAGTTAACAAAGAATTGGAGAGGGAGGTCTTACAGTGCCTGTAGCCAGCTAGGGAGCCTATTTAATCCAGAGAAGGCAAGGTAATGGAGGAGACACGGGGATCTTATATGCAAAAAATTTCTTAATCCTGTGATAGAGGAGACTGGTGCAACAAACTCAAGAATAGGCCAAGGTAATAGAGACAAAAGTGATCATTCACGGAGCCAAGACTATCGTTAGCCATTTGAAAAACCAAGCAATAGGTCAGAAACTGGGGGATTCAGTCATGATGAAATAGCATGCCTGTACATAACTATTACTGATTTATTTATTTATTTATTGTTATTTTTCAATTACTTATTGTGTGATTTAAGAAAAAATACATTCACAATACGTTCAATTATTGATTGTGTGAACGTAATTTTTCTTAAATTACAATGCATTTTTTTATGTACTTTGTGGTACTCTATGTTGGGATTGTGATGCAATTTTAACCCCCGTGTATGATACCTAAGGACTCTTGGTGATTTTACACCAATGTTGAGTTTGGGAAGTATAGGCAAAGGAGTTATATGAATCCTTAAGATACAATAAACTAATTTGGCGTTGAGAGATGGATAATGAGAGTTTAAGAACAAGTATCACGAAACTGCAAGAATAGTGAAGTCCGGAATGCACCAGGTAATGCTTTGTTTCTTATTTTAGATTTGTTGGTTTATGTAATGTTATTACATTTATTTAAATAAGAAAAGTACTTGATTTTTAATAATGTTCTGTTAATGGATTTAAATTTTTATTTCAGTTGAAGCAATGTAACTCTATGAAGGGACATTTGGGTGGACTGATTTGATATGGCTGCATTTGTGGCGATTGTAGCAATTCACTTGCGATGTTGCGATCGTATTGGTGCCAACATAATATTTTTTATTTTTGTCTTAATTCAATGTTGAAGTCATTTGGTCATTTTTATACTTTCTATAGTGATTTACCCAATTCTCATTATGGATTTGAGTGTAAAGTTGTTGAAATTAATAAAAATTCATGTATTAGTTATGACGATGTTGTTGAGGTCCAAACTGAACTAATTGTTGGTGTGATTTTTTAATTATTTTCAAGAAAGTTTGATAGTCGTACAATTAGAGGTATCTTTGCTCAATTATAAAATCTTTAGAGGAAACAAGAAAGTTGGACTATTAGAGGAAACAATCAAGTTGATTTATTTTTTATTTCTTAAACAAGGAGGATCGTTTTATAAAGAAAGGAAATTATGGCCATTTTTTTTTAATTTCCTTGTAATTATCATGAGGTCCAGGACAGACAAATACTAATATTGGACCATTTATTTCTTAAACGATGTGTATGGTTCTATAAACATAGTTTATACGACTTTATACTTTGCCCATTTTTTTAAACTAATAGGTTCGAACCATAGGTTATTTCAAAAATAATTTATCTATTGCGAACTAAATATGATGTACACTTTTGAAAATTAGCATCGTGCCTTCAGGCACGGCCATACCCTAGTCTGTGTGTGTGTGTGTGTGTGAGTGTGTGTATATATATATATATAGATAGATAGATAAAATCGGCTACTCATGCATATGTCACTTGTCGCACTAGTCTATAATTCCTGAGTCAAATCCTGACTCCCGAATAAAAAAGTTATCCCTTACTTATTTTTAGTTCACAATTATATATTTTTTTGGAGACTAAGTCATCTCAATTCAACCCATATCCCAATTTTATCCAAAATTCCCAATCGAATCCATTACTATATTTTGAGTGTTGTTCATCCTAAACCCTCCTAATTCCACACCCCGGTTCTATTCTCAACTAACCCTAAGGTGATATTATATCATATATCAATCCCAGAAGTCCCAAACATCAATTAAGGACATCCTAAAATAACTTAGATCCCAATCGATTAATAAAATAATTTGCAATGCATATTTGTTTTGAGTATTTCCATGATACGATAACCCCGCCTAGTGTGAATACATATCCACTTGTAGATTTTGATTCCTTTGAGTCAGAAATCTAGTTAGCATCACTATAACCTTCAATCACAGGAGGATAAGTGATATAGTATATAGCATAATCCAAAACAAATTTCAAGTATCTCAATACTCTTATAAGTTCATTCTAGTGATCATTATTAGGATTAAAAGTATATTTACTCAATCTCTCTACTTCATACGCAATATCAGGTCTGGTGCGGTTCATAATGTACATTAGGCTACCAATAATTCTTGATTATTCAAGTTGTAAAACACCTTCTCCTTTCTTTTTCATTAATTTACTATTTCGACCATAAGGAGTTCTAGTAGGAGTAGATTCATATTGATTGAATTTCCTTAACACATTTTCAATATAATTTGGTGGTAATAATTTAATTACCACAGAATCTAGGATTATATTTATTTCCAAAATAAAATACGCCACTCCCAGGTCTTTCATATCAAATTGTTCACATAACATATTCGTAGTATTTTTTATAATAATCATATGTGATCAGATTATTAACATATCATCAACATACAGGCGTGCAATCACACATGCATCTCTATGTCATTTAAAGTACATGCATTTATCATATTCATTTATTTTGAATCCGTTATTAATCATAACATGAACAAATTTTTCATGCCATTGCTTAGGGGCTTTCTTTAGTCCTTATAAGGATTTAACTAGTTTTAAAACTTTATTTTCTAATCCTTTAATGAAAAATCTTTCTAGTTGATCCACATAAATTTCTTCTTCTTAATCTCCATTTAAAAATGAAGTTTTAACATCCACTTGATGAATTTCTATTTTATAAATGGATGTGAGGGAAACTAAAGTTCTAATAGAAGTAATTCTCATAATCGAAGAATAAGTGTAAAATAAATTTAGCCTCTCCTTTTATTTATATCCTTTGCCTACTAATCTCGCCTTATAATTTTCTATGGATCCATCTGGTTTCATTTTTCTTTTAAAAATCCATTTACACGCTATGCTTTTATATCTCAATGGCATTATAACTAAATCACGTGTGTGATTTTGCATAATAGATTCTATTTCACTATTAACATCTCTGCAAAATTGAGCTTTTAGAGAATTAAAATCGTTGTTATAAAATTGAGGTTCTCCCTCCGACAAAAATGAAATATAATTTGGCCCAAAAGATTTTTCTATCTTACGTATTTTACTTTTTCTAAGTTCCAATATTTTCAGTTTAATTTCTTCCCTACTAATAGATTGCATATTCAAGTTTAAAGGAGCATCCTCAAGTCTGATAGTTGGGTTATGTGGAAAAATATGTTCAAAGAATTCTGCGTCACAAGATTCGATAATAGCATTTATAGATACACTATTTACATTAGATTTAAATACAAGTAACCTATAAACACTACTATTTTGAGCAATACCTATAAAACACAATCAACAGTTTTAGGTCCGAGTTTAGTTCGTTTGGGTGGAGGCAAGACTACCTTAGTTAAAAAAAATGAAACTTTTAAGTTTTTATGTAAAGGCTTTCTTCTTTTCCACAATTTGTAAGAAGATTTATCAAATTTCTTAAAGGTAATTTTGTTTAAACTATAACACGCTGAAAGTACTGCTTCACCCCATATGTTGTGAGGAAGACCCGAACTGTTTAACATAGCATTTACCATATCCTTTAGCATTTTTTCTTACGTTCTGCCCCACCATTTTGTTGCGGACAATATGGTGTTGTAGTTTAATGTATTATGCCATGAAATTTACAAAAGTCATTAAAAGGCTTATAATATTCTCCTTCTTTATCCGATCTCGCAATTTTAATTTTTTTGATTTAGTTGATTTTCAACTTCTGTTTTATATAGTTTGAATTTCTCAAGTGCTTCATCCTTACATCTCAATAAACACACATAATTTATTTAGTGTAATCATCAATAAAGGTGATAAAATATTTTTTTCCTCCCTTTGTTTGAATTCTTTTTAAGTCACACAAATCTGTATGAATTAATCACAAAATTTTAGTAGAGCATTATACACTTTGAAAATGTTTTCTTTTGAATTTTAATTCAACACATATTTCATATTTGTGTTCAACAATTGTAGGAAATTTTGGGATATATACTAGATTAATTATTCTTCTAAGTGAAGCAAAATTAACATGTCCATGCCTACTAGGGCAGAAATATAAGGAATGAAAGAGATAACTAGAAGAATTAACTACACTAAAAATAGAGTCAATAGTTACAATTAGTACGAGCAGTCCCTCACACTTGTAACCCTTTCCCATAAAAACCCCATTTTAGTTATAACAAACTGATCAGATTCAAAGATTATTTTAAAACCCTTTTTACTCAACAGCAAGCCTTAGACCAAATTTTTCCTAACGCCAGGAATGTGTAACACCTCGTTCAATGTCATGACATTTCCAGAGGTGAATTTTTAATCCACCTTCCCTTTCCCATCAACCCAAGACACCGATGAATTGCCCGTGTAGAGCTTTTCATCACTTCCCACCACCTCGTAGTAGGAAAAAACCCACCAGCCCTTAATCTTACTAACCATGTGTTCTTCTCGAATCACAACAAAAAAAATATCAGTTTCAACAATTGAAGCTTGTGCACCCCTATTTGTTTTTTTAGAATTGTCATTGATTTATCTTTTGTAGAAGTCTTAGGATCAAATTGTAGGTTTACCACAAACAAAATAGTCTCCTCGGAATTTCTTAATCCCACCTATATGCTTTGTAGAATTACTTTTTGCTTTTCCTTTTACCTTAAATTTATGTTGGCACTTATTTGGCTTAAACTGACTTTTGGTCCCCCACTACATTCAACAATGTTTGCTTTGGCAACCATAGCCGTGGCAACATCCCTTTTTTCCTTATTGCAATTATGCTCTTTAATTCGAAGTCTAACAGTGAGATATTCTATAGTCATATCTTTACGTTTATGTTTAAGTCCATTTATAAATTCTTCCAAGGGGGAAATCTCTCAATAACAGATGCGACTTGAAAACCCTCACTAATTGACATACCCACAACATGAGTTTCGTGAATAATGACTTGAAGTACTTTTAATTGTAACAAAAACGATTTTTTTCCAACCATTTTAAATTCATAAATATGACTAACAAGAAATTTCTTACTTCAAGCATCTTGAGTTCTGTATTTCTTATCTAACATTAACCATAACTCTATATTAGTAGGAACAAAAAAGTAAACATGATGCAAAGCATCATCCAAATTATTGAGAGTATGATTTTTGAACATGAAATTATATTTTTCTCAGAGTTGATTAACAATAGCTTTTGCAGGTTCGGTCTCTTCAGAATTGTCTTCCTTACTTCCTAACGTGTGATCAAGTTCCAACATCTGAAAAAAATAGCATTTTTTGCTGCCAACGTTTAAAATTCAAACCAACAAAATTTTCAGGCCTAACAGAGGCAATTGCAGCAGGATCAAATTTTCTCATTACACTAATAATAAATATTTCTGTCTTAGATTGTTATATGCGTCCACGAGAAAACCATGATCATAATAAGATTGGAAAATTATTTGGATGTTCACGTGTAAGTTATACAGATAGTCGTAAGAAAAAAATATTGCCCCCAATTTATTGATTGATGCCTCGAGCCAATGATATCTATCCGTGGGATTCAAGAGTGTACTTCATATAATTTAAGCACTCAATACAAAACTCTAGAGCCACAATTATATTGCCTAAAAATTGGAATATGGAAGAAAACATTTTTGAGAGAGAGAGAGAGATTAGAAAAAAATAAAATTAATGATCTACAAAGCCCTTTTTTCAAGGGATGCATAACCTCCCACTTTCAATAAAAAAATGGGTAAGCACCTCTCCCCAAAACCACTCTCCAATAGATTTAATAGAAAAACGACTTTTAGTGTGAATTAAAAACGTGTTTTAATATTCATTCAAAAATGTGTTTTAATACTAATTGAAAAACGAATTTAAAAATTAAATTAAATTAAATTAAAATTAACTGATTTTTGGACCCAAGAACCAAGCCCAAGTCCCAAGTCCTAAGTATTGATATATAATATAATATCTATGTATCTATTTAGGTATAAATGTCACTAAATCCTCCTAAATGCCCTTAATGGGACTTGAACCCATGACCTCAACAAAAATCATCTCAAAATTTACTACTATGCTAAAGGGTCTTGTTGAGTATATTTCATTCACACCATCATATATACTCAGACACGCCACAATCCCTGACACGAATGGAAAATCAGAATAAGGAACAAAAGAATATTCTTGGTAAATAAAATTTCATTAATAGGAAGAGGATTTTTTTGGAAATAAAACTTACTTAGTGTATGTCCATTGAGCTTACAAAACTATTCAATGAATTACATCTCTTAAACTGAGCAGTAATTTTGGATAACTAGTTCCATAGACTACACATATGACATCTCTTAAAAAATGTGTGGTTCAAAACAATTTTGCTCACTAAGGCCATGTAATACCCCATATTTTTATAGCTTTTAAATTATGGGATTAATTAAATTTAATTGAGATAAATTAATTTAATTTAAATCCGGAATGTTGTTTTAAATATTTACTAGCGTGACGAGAGTTAGTAATTATTGGAAATTTGATATTTGTTGAATATTACTGGATGAGTATAGTAATATATGAGATTCATTTCTATAATATTGTCACGATTGAATAAAATGACAATTATGAAAATTTAAGTCGGGACGCGCCTGTGTCGTGTCGGGACTAAATGTTGATTAATAAAAGTGAATATTTTATAAGTTGTTCGTATGGTCATTTTGAGTGCGCCAACTCATTCAGAAGGGTCGAGATAGTCAGAAAAGTGTACCCGGGGTTTTAGTTTGAGTCTCGGGGCTATTTTAGGCTAAATTAGTACCATGGGAGGGCATTTTAGTCATTTTGTATTTTTGGGTAATTAAACCCACGAAAATTAAAAGGGTTATATAAGATATCTAGGTTGTCTTCTAGGGTTAGAACAACCAAAGACAAATGACGGCCATTGGAGAGGAAGAGGAGAAGCTCTCCAAGGAGTTCTAGGCCAAGAACACCTCTGATTGCACCGCCACCACCACCAACGCGTAGATCGCGCGACGGGGAACGCAACCACACCAAAATCATTTGCAAATCAGAACTCCAAAAATCCCAGGCAAGCGTTTATCTTGCTTATTTCGTTGGTGCATCTTTCATATTAGTTTATGAGTAATTAGAATGAGTTTTTATGGAAGAAAACCAAAGATTTGAGATAGGAATCACATGTAGTTATGGTTTAAATGATAATACTGGAAACCCTTGCCATGTAGAGGAATTACCCACAAAATTATGTTGTTTATAAGAAGAAATTTCTGGAAATACTTGTTAGAACCATGTTTAAGAGAATTCTAGGGTTCTTGATTATTATATAAATTTTTGGGCTATTAATCCATGTTTAATGATTGAAATCCACATGATTTACGTTGGAAATACCTAGTATGATGATATAATGTTCGTAGTATGAATCTTTGGACGTTTGGGAATGTAAAACTTGAATTTGGATGAAGATAGCTGTTAGAACCCGTAACTGCAAATTTGCAGAAATCGAAATACCTGTTTGATCGATCGATCGAGCCCAGAGCTTCGATTGATCGAAGGTTCGATCGATCGAGCCCCAAACCTCGATCGATCGACCCCTCCTGGCAGACTTAAGTTTCCACTTTTAAAATTGTTGAATTGATTCGAAATGAAGAAAACTCCTTATACATCCTTGTTAAGATAATTTGGGAGATAATGAAGACCAGTAATATTCATTAATGAATAAGAGACCTTTAATGTAAGGTGAAATATATATTTTTGGGATAATTTGCATAAGGGACAATGTAAGTATATATTAAAGGGGAGAGACATGTAAGAGAGAGTTACGTTGGAACAAAAATGGATACCTACTGAATTGGACATTTGGGAGAATAGAGTCCATGAGGGTTACGTAGTAAGTTGGAAAAACCCTTCGAATTAAAGTGAGAAACAAACCATTATACGCGATAACTAATAATGGGAAAATAAGGATAAATGTTGTGAATATGGGTTATGAGATAAACCAAAATTTATATAATAAAAGTGGTATATTTATATGATTGTGTATGCATATATTATATACTTGTGAAAAACATACCCATGCTACTTGATATCCCTGAGGCTACCGCGGTGGGACGATCTTATCCTGTGTTGCCTTCGGGGGCATTTTGACTCGTACCCTAGGAGATAGATATCTTTGGTAGAGGCTATCGGAATGATGGTTCAGACGGTCCTAAGAGACGCGGGTATGTGCCATCCTCTTAGAGACTTGGAATATATGCTTCGCCTCAATATTGTTGTGTATGTGTTAATACAATTCGAGAGTGTGTCTGAATTTGTATTCCCCTTAATATGAGTGATATGGGGTTGGATAGTAGAGTATGCCCGCACCATAGTTTTTATTGGGGGTGCTGTTATGATATATATATTACACGAGTAGTTAATATATATATATGAAATTCTGAAATCTGGAACTGCCTACTGTGATTTGATATGTAGGACATGGTTGATGACTCAAATTATAAATACTTGTTTTGAGAAAGTATAATATGACACTGGAAAACTTTATTGATTAATAAAGTAAAAAGGAGAACTTTGGTTACAAAATGAAATCTTACGTTTTAAATACTTGTGTTGTTCAGATGTAAATCCTGCGAATAACCTAAGATAAGTGAAATCATTGGGGAAAGATAGTGTGGTATATGACGAGATAGACCATTGGGAAGGTTAGTGCGATAGGTGTGCACATTAGAAGATAGGTGAGATTTCTCAAGAGAGTGTCGCACTAATATGTTGTTGCATTGGCTTGTAATCAATTTAAATACTTGCTAAACTATTTTTAAAATGGTTCTACATTCGGGCTCTGACCCATTTGCTGTTACTTCTCTCTTGTGTCTATATATATATGTATTACAGGTGCCCAGCCACAGGGGTGTCTTGCTTAGGATTCTTTGGACGGAACGCACTGTAGATTTTGTGGGAGTTGCAGGCCATTGCTTAGACGACCTCATTGTTGACTCTACTTCTAGTTCAACTTTATCCAGCAGGGGCATGTGTCGCCCTTTTCCATTATTTAGTTGGTATTGACAGAGATTGTAATTCTTTTATATTTCCGTATCTTTATTTCGGGATTGTAAATGTCAGGATGTTTTCCTTAGTATTTTAATGTTGGGATTTATTATTGTTGGGTAAACTCTTAAATGTTCATTTTATTCTTCTACTTATTACGTGACTCTTTAGATGTTAATGGTTTAAAGTTTTATAACCGGATTTAATAAAATGAGAATAAGGTTTTAAATGGTTTTGACACTTAGCTTAGTTATTTAGGGTGTTAAAATTGGAAAAGTATTTTTACGTCAGTGATGCTAAGAATGAACCAACTGTTCACCGTGATTTTAATTTAATAAAGGAGTATTTTCCCGGTATTTAATTAGGCGGGGTGTCACAGGTTGTATCAGAGCATCAGGTTCTAGTGTCCTTAGGATCTGTATGGCTTATTATGCTTTCAGCGTTGCTTTGTTTGTTATAGAGCCCTATGTTTAGGATTGTCGATTCCTTTGACGAGATTTCGTTCTCCTGCTATAATGTGTATACACTAGTGAATTCTAATTTCGTTCGGATGTGTGTGTGTGCTGAGCGATGACGGATGTCAGAAGAGGACCGTTAAGCGTACATCAGGAGGCAGGGCTCAGTTGAGATTATAAAATATAACCGAGGATGATGACCGTAGTCGAGGTCACCTTCATTATTGCACGAGAATCCAAGACTAGAAAGGCGACTAAGGCGCAATAATGATTTCCAAATGCTGTTATAGTCAAATGATGTGCGAGGGTAAACTTACCCAACGTATTACAAAAACGTGTGACTGTCAGTGGAAAATTCTAGAAATGCGGAAATTGTATGTGTTTACCAAAGGAGGTAAAGTATCCAAAGGCTTAAATATAGGACGGAGTGTGGCAAACTGAAAGTGAAAAATTTAGAGAAAATTTTCTTGGCCTTCGGGACAAAGTTATAACGGTTGGAGTCAACCACCAATTTTCGAAGTGGAATGTTATGCCTATAGGAGAACCTTAGGTACAGTGTTGACCGTATGTTCCTTCCTCAACTGTTTAGGGTGAGAAACAAACGTGGTTCTGAACTCATCGCAGGAGGGCATGACGGAAGTCCAATTGCGGATATGAATCCAAATCATTAGCAAATTTTGTATCGAAAGATGTAGATACGAGTGGAGGAAACGACTCCAAGTGGGAGACCAACTCGTAATAATAATTGATAATACTCTAGGAGGAAATTATGATGGACGGCTGATTCAGAGGTTGACAATGTTGTATTTTGTCTATAAAGATGATAATGCTCTTTGTGTGGGAAGTTTAAAGGAATCGAGGAATGTAGTCGAGAATAAGACTGAATACAACGGTGGTGGTGTAGCACCACAAAAGGGATGTGGATATACATCAGGGGACCCATTTAAATGATTCGGATAATGGAATTCTTACCAAGTGATGGTAAATTCAGTAAGTACTATTATAGATAGTAACAGGATCTTTATGGCCTAAAAAGTTAAGGGAACGACCGAGATGGTTAACAGTAATTGAGTTTACTAAAGTCCGAGAGAAGGACAATCCTAACCTGGTTAGTAAGACAGGTGGTAAGTGGATTATGTGTTGAGTTATTTTGTGCGGAGTGAGATCGCTTGCTATAATATGTTCCAAAGTGAGTATAAGGACAAGAATACGGTGCCTAGTAAAAGGCAACGATTAAAGTAATTTTGTTTGGTTTGAGTAGACGTGTTACGTCCAGAAACCACTTGCGCAGTCAAGACGATTGGCAAGGTGGAAGTATAAGTTGTATCCTCAGAGGATGAGGCGTGTTTATGTGACACGAGCGAGTCACCATATTTTGTTCCCTGCTAGATTAGCATGTGATACGAGCTTAATGCATAACATTTTAAACGTTATTAAAATGTGAATGTTTATTCCCTAGTGTAGCGGGATTTTTCTTCAGTGCTATCCGCGGAGGATGAATGAGTATATTAAAGTGTTTTGTACTTTATTGAAGTTACTCGTTGTAGTGATGCGATGAACGAGTATGATATTATCTTTGTTAAAACATTATAGAAATGGTAAGTACGATAGTGGGCATTTATTGCAAGACTATCGGAGTGGTTGCATTAGCGAAACATGTTTTATGTTTGTTTTGGCAAGGTTTTTACCTGTGAGAAGGTTGGACTCGCACTTATATTATCTATCCTAGAGACTTCGGAGGAGATAGTGGGCTCGAGATATTCGATGCCAAAGTGTGTATAGACTTTGTTAGTATAATTCCGTATGTATCGGGATTTACCGTTGAGCGAAAGGATTTGACTCAGTATTATGTTTAGCACTCCGGACTTAGTGATGGGAAGAGTGCATTGTTATATTTATCCTTTAAGAGAAGTGGGAGTTAATATTTATACCCCTATTATTAGGGAAAGGAATTTCGAGAATTCCGATAGTATGTATTCGAGATTTATGGAATGCTATTACCACCAACCTACACTGAACAATAGTGCAATTAGTGAAATGTTCTTTGTTAAGCATAATTACGGGAGAAATTGTCACTTTTCTGTCAAGGGACGGAATAAAGGGGTATATGCTATGGACGGAGGACCTAACGGATCTCGATAACCGACAATACTAGGCAGTAGTGTATCGGGAGGGTTCCTTGTTTGGATTTCTCTTTGCGAGACATCCCACGCATGAAACTTAGCGTAAGGTTGGAAATAGGGATATGTTTGGTCACTATTCCATGAGTTCGGTACCCTGGTCGAAATGGGATCCAGTAATTATGTATGTAAGTTGGATGTTGAATTTTGTCTTAAAGCTATTGGAAGTCGGATCTTGTGGTAAGAAAGCATTGAAAGTTACCCCACGAGTTGAGGGGTGGAACCATGATAAGGAGGATTTAAAATTTTTATTTTTAGGGTGATTAAAGTGCTGTAATCACGCTGCAAGCACCAGGTGAGAAAACACAATGACGTCATAAGAGGAAAAGCTAGAATGGTTATAAATTATAAAAAACTAAATGAACAATTAGAATTTTATGGTTATTTTATTCCAAGAAAAGATGTATTAATTAACCAAACTAAAGGAAAAAAGTTCTTTAGCAAATTCGACTGTAAATTTGGATTTTGGCAGTTAAAACTAACTAAAGAATCCAAGCCATTGACAACCTTTAGTACCCCTAGAGGACATTATCAATGGAATGTTATACCTTTTGGATTGAACACAACTCCTCAGGTATATCAAAGATGGATGGACAAAATCTTTAAAGACCTTAAAGATTTTTGTGTTGTCTATATAGATGACATCCTTATTTTTTCCAAAACCATAGAAGAACATAGATATCATCTAAAAATTATCTGTGAAAAATTCCAAAGACATGGAATCATTTTATCACCTAAGAAAATTGATGTTGAAAAAATAAGAAATAATTTTCTTGGCCTAATCCTAAACCAGGATGGCCTACAATTACAAGATCATATCATCTCTAAAATAAGAGATTTTAATGAGGAAATGTTGGATAAAAAACAATTACAAAGTTTCCTAGGCATCCTTAATTATGGAAGAAATTTCATAAAAGGATTATCTAAAAAAGAATTACCACTTCTTGAAAAACTTAAAAAGAATGAAGTTTTTACATGGAGTGCTAACGATACTCTTGTTGTTAAAACAATTAAACAAGAAATCATTAATAATTGTCCAAAAGTTTATTTTCCTAAAACAGGAGATAAATCAATATTGGAAACCGATGCTTCAGATAATTGCTGGGGATGTGTTCTCAAAGCAATTCCTTAAGAATATTGGAATGAAAACAATCCTTCCAATAATTCCGGTATTCGTGGTAAGAAAACTGCTATACCAAAATCAATTCAAAAACATGAATTAATATGTGGATATAATTCAGGAAAATTTAAACCAAACGAACTGAATTATATTATTTTTGAAAAAGAATTACCAGCAATAAAACATGCTATTAAAAAATTTCATATTTTCTTATCACCTGAAGACTTTATTGTCAGAACAGATAATAAAGCTGTAAAAGACTTCCTGATAAACAAAAGAAATATTTTAGAAGGAAGAAGACTTAAATGTTTCAACCAAATTGTTATTTATACTTTTGAAGTTGAACATTTAAATGCTACTAATAATTTTCTTGCAGATTATCTTAGCAGGAACTATGTTGAAAAACCTACTAACCAAGTAGAGATTTTAGAAACCCACTAAACAAGTGGAGAATTTTAAATATTTTAAAATAACACCCACTAAACAAGTGGAATATTTTGAAATATATATTTTATTTAAACCACTAAACAATTGGCTTTTCTTTTTAATTTTCAGGATGGTAGATAAGCATCCAGGAGAAACCAAAGGAGATTGGGTGACTATTGCTAAAAAGGCAAAAACCCAAGCATCATCATCCACACAACCTAAACCAAACCCTATTTATGTTGTATTCAGTGGAAGAAACCAAGGCTTCTATGACAACTAGAATCAATGTTTTATGCAAGTAAACAAATTCCCTGGTGCATGCCACCAAAAATATAATACTATGCCTGAAGCCATTACATCATGGGAAAATTGGATGAAACAGTTAGGACCTCCTAATATGATTTACCAGTTCTCCAAACTTCAGACCAAGGAAAGCCTCCTTCATACTGAAACTTATGACTTTCACAACCCATGAATCCCCTTCGAGTTGTATACACCATTAAATGAAGCATGGAAATATCATCTCCGAGATAGGAGAAAAGATTTTAGAAGAAATATGAGTATCCTTGCTGACAAAATTGTTGAACAAACAACAATTTTGTCAGCAAGGATACTCATAAAATATATTCAAACACCAACATATATATTCAAACACACAACCATACCCCATATGAATGAAATACAAGAAGAAGGAACAAAAGAAAATTCTCGGGCAATAAAATGTCATTAATAGGAAGAGGTGTTTTTTGGACTTGAACCTTTCTTAATGTATGTCAATTAGGCTTACAAACTATTAAGTGAATTACATATCTTGAACTGGCCAGTATTATAGGCAACCTAGTTCAACTGACTACACACGTGATAGCTTAATAGACTTGTGGTTCATAACAATTTTCCTCATTAAGGCCATGAGCTATATCCTAGTATCATGAGCACTCTAGGAAATTAAGCCCCAATTACGCTAGGGAGCGTCCCCACTTCCACACGCGCTTAGGTGAATCTATTAAGAATGTCCTATCAAATGCCATTTAAAAATCCAAGCCATTGATTCATTAAGATTTTAACTCATCATTTCTCAGTACAGGTAGCACTGCTATCATTATTAACACCATAGGGATGAAACAACTATAAGTTTTGTAGTTCCAACACGTAATCATCGACAATTAGTTTTCCCGTGGAACCTATATCCTCGGATTTACATTCATATATGTTGGTCATCCATCATGGTGATACTATTCATTAGGATTCAAGCCTATCCCCCCCCGACGTTTAGTAAATAATATATCTTCACAACCCTTTGGTTAACGAATCCGCTAAATTATCAATTGACTTCACAAAGTCAATGGTTATAATACCATTATATATGACTTATCTCACACTATTATGCTTATGATGAATATATCTTTACTTCCTATTATAGGTCTTGTTCCTTACTTTTTCCATTGTTACTTAGCATTCAAAATGTAAAAGTATTATGGGTATAGGTTTAGGCCACATCAAAATTTCTGCCAGAAATGTCCTCAGCTACTCGGCTTGTTCACCTCCTTTATCTAAAGATATGAATTCAGACTCCCATTGTTTATCTCAAAATGCATGTCAGTTTTGCGAATTTCCATGATATGGTAGCCCCGCCTTGTGGGAATACATATCCACTTGTAGATTTGGATTCCTTTGAAATTGAAATCCAATTACCATCGCTATAACCTTCAATCATAGTAGGATAGGAGGCATAATACAAATCATAATCCAAAGTAAATTTCTAGTATCTCAATACTCTAATAAGTGCATTACAACTATCACTATTAGGATTACAAGTATATCTACTTAATCTCCCTATATCATATGGACTATAAGGTTCGGTAGAGTTCATAATGTACAGTAGGCAACCAATAATTCTTGAATATTCAAGTTGTTATACCCCTTCTCCTTTATTTTTATTTAATTTACTATTTGGATCATAAGGAGTTCTAGAAGGAGTAGACTCATATTGATTCAATTTCCTTAACATGCTTTCTATACAATGTGATTGTGATAATTTAATTCTCATGGAATCTCGTATTATTTTGATTCCAAAAATTAAATCTGCATTTTTGGAATCAAAATAATATGAGATTCAAATAAAATAGCATTATTTGCTGCCCACATTCAAAATTCAAACCATTAAATTTTCCAGGCCTAGCAGAGGCAATTGCAGCATGGTCAAATTTTCCAATTCTACGAATTCCAAATGTTTTTTTAGATTGTTATATTCGTATATGGGAAAACAAAGAAAATAATAAAATTGGAATGATTTATATGGATACCGAGGTGTGTGTGTTTGACACACAGTCCTAAGACAGAAATATCGCACACAATATTTTGAGTGATGCCTCAAGCCTCAGATATCTGCCCCCAGGATTCAATAGCTTTGTTCGTTCAACTGAAGCACTCAATAGAGAACTCAAAAACCACAATTATGTTGTCCATAAATTTTAATTTGGAAGAAATTTTTTTAGAGAAAGAGAGAGCGAGAGGTATTGGAAAAAAAATTAATGATTTGCAGAGACCTTTTTTAAAGGGATGCATAACCTTCCACTTTCCACAAAAACTAAGTAACCTCCTCTCCATAAAACCACTTTCCAACGGCTATCATAGAAAATTAAATTTTAATGTGAATTAAAAACATGTTTTAATATTAATAACGTGTTTTAATATTAATTCAAAAAATGAATTTTAAAATTAAATAAAACGTGTAAAATGACGTGTGCGATATTGATTATAATGGATTCGCAAATTTCCAAATTGAACTTATGTCTAAATTTGGTCAAACCAAACTTCAATATTATTCATCCCCTAAACATGCATCTACATGTCAATTCAAATCAATAAATTAAACCATGCGATGATTAAGTTGACAAACACAAATTTCATGAAAAAAAACTCTTTCAGGTAAAATCTTTTTATTTACACTGTAATTTGTAAAAGACTGTTTACATGGATTATAATGAAAATACAATTGACATACGAAATACCCTTAGGTGTCGGCTGGTAGTCGTCAGCCCAGGAGCACCGCAACACTCCTTATGACACACAGTCGATTAGCCCAGTACCTCCCGTAAGTGGCACCTATTATCAACCCAATACCTTTCAAGGCACCTAGAGTAGCAACATAAAATCCCAGTAAATATGTCTTGGGTTCCACAAAACAACTCACACAAAGGTAATTGGGATTTGTGAAGTGTAAAACAAAATCTTTGAACCCTTTAAATGGTTGGAGAAGAAAACAAACACTCAAAAACGTATTATGTTAAAAAAAAGTGTTTCTCCATGCCAAAAATGAATAGACTGACACTCAATATATAGAAGCCTTTAAGGCAGTGACGTGTCATCCTAAATGACGACGTCGTTTGAGTGAGACATCATCTCGTTCAAAAAAGATACACTACCGTTTGAATGATAGTGAAACTGATCCCAAAAAGTCTTAGACTTTGAAAATAGTTGGAAACCTCATAAAGAAAAACTGTTATGGGATCAGAAAACTATTATATAAAAAATATTTTATATGAAAATATTTATAAAAACCATTTATTAAAAGTTCCTAAAATATCCCAACACTTTTAATATGAAATGTAAATGGAAATTAAACATAATTTTACCAAAATCATCTTATTGGGCATAAATGTTGAAGTCTTCTTGAAATTCGGATTCATCTTTTGTATATGTAAGCTTCTCAATCCTTTGATAATTTGTTGCGGTATATGACATAATTAATTGTGATAGACAATGTCCCTTACAAAACGAAAATAAAATTATTTGATTTTTGGCCCCAAGTTCCAAGCCCAAGTCCCAAGATATATATTATAATATATTAATATATCTTTTTAGGTACATTTGTCCCCAAATCCTCCTAAATTATGTTAGTGGGCCTGGAACCCATGACCTCAACAGAAGTAATCTTAGAAATTACCATTCTCAAAAGGACTTGTTGAGTGTATTTAATTAACACCAACATATATGCTCAAACACATAATAATACCCCACATGAATGAAATACAAGAAGTATGAACAAAAGAAAATTCTTGGGCAATAAAATTTCAATAATAGGTAGAGGTGTCTTTTGGACTTGAACATTTCTTAGTGTACATCCATTAGTCTTATAAACTATTTCGTAAATTACATATCTTGAACTAACCAGTAATTTTTGTAAACCAGTTCAACAGACTGCACACATGACACTTTATCATACTTGTTGTTCAAAATAGATTTACCCTTTAAGGCCATGAGCTTTATTCCAGTATCACGAGCGCTCAAGTAAATTAAGCCAAAATTCCCATAGGTGGTGGTCCTATTGATACCAAAAACTATCCTGCAACGTGGACCATTCATGTATGAAAATGCATTATCCATATGGGCATCAGTCCAAGTCAGCAAGGGCAAGTCACCGACCAACTGAAGTAATGCCAACCAATAAGTTAAAGAAGCCTGACCAACACTAGGAAGATCGACCAACAATGACACCAAATTGCCAATAGTTGTATACATTATTAACATTGCACAAATGTAAATGCCTATATTATAAAGGAATTCCATCCTTTAATATTTCAACTCTTATACACCCTCGAAGGGCTATAAATACATTATAAACCCTACATCTAAGGGACATGAAAAGCTAGACAAAAGGCAATTGAACAAGCCCAAGGCAATACACAATGATGGACGCAGGCTTTTCCTTTAGCCAAATAAATTTAAAAATTCTTTATCTCTTTTATTCATTTTTATCTGTGATCAATTGATTAGGCCAGTCTAGTTTTTTGCATCAATAGATTGACGTCATTTGTGGGAATGTATTTCTAATCATTCTCATTCATTCAAATAGCTAAATGGCTGATATTTCGGAATCAAGTCTTAGGAACGATGGCATTTTGCCTACCCCTTCTGCCCCTACCAACTGCAAAGGAATTAATTAAAATTCTGTCTAGTCTTATAAGAGTCCAATAGGCTATGTAGGACACTATCTGGAAACTTGCACAAACTCTTCCAGCAGGAGCACCTGCTCTATCTTCCCGTGGAAATATGTCACCACCACTACCAAAAGATGGCAGTCGAAGTCAGTTAAGAACTATAGGGGATATATCTTATCATCCAGGGTCAAATTCACTATCCAGGGTAAAATTCAATACAAAGTCCTACTCTCCAGAAAGGCTAAGTCGTGATTATCCCTTCAATTGTTTAGGACCCAAGGGGAACGAAAATTTTCTTAGGAAAATGTTGAGAAACACTCGATGACCATCTGATCGAAGGGAAGGCTCTGCCCAGTCTAGATCACACTTCTGATGTACTGCTTGGGCCGAGTAACAGTCCAAAGAGAAGAGTTTAGTGAACAACAGAACCACAATGCATAGGTCTGATGCTAGTACTAATGCTTGGAAAGGTTCTGTCCAGAGATTGAAGGATAGGCTAGGAGAGATGGCTAAGTCCAAAAATCCACTACAAAGAGGCTTTGTAAAAGGATCTCCCTTCGTATAAGAAATTATGGATTTCCCCACTCCAGCAAAGTTCAAAGCTATATAGGTTACACCCAAATACGATGGGATAACTAACCCTGTCCTCCATATAGACAATACCAAATAGCTACCAATATTTATGCGATTCTTGACGAAATGAGGTATAGAGCATCTTTGGAATAATCACTGGATCTCCCCAAATCTGGTACAATAGACTTCCTCGGGGATAGATTGCTACCTTCTTCTAGTGGGCCGAGCTATTAATTAGCAACTTTTATTTTGGAGACAACTCTATAAAAAGGGTAACACATTTTCTTATCATACGACAAAAAGAAGGAGAGGGCACCAGGAACTACATCACTCGTTTCAATAACGAGAAGGTGGAAGTTATGAATTATGAGGAGAAAATTTGTACAATATCCCTTATGAGGGGATTTGTCCTCGAGAAGATCTATTATACACTTGCTAAAGATCCACCAAATACCATGGCGGAATTTATGGATAAACCACCAAAATCTTAAATGTCGAGGAAGTAATGGTAGCCAAGCGGAGCTCGAGAGTGAAAGATGAAGAAAAAATGAAAATAAAGATCACAAATATTCCAAGGAACACAAGGAGTCAAAACATAAAGGAATTATAGGGAAGCTCAAGAAGTATAACAACCACACTCCACTAACCATGGGCATTCATCATGTCTTAAAGGAGATCAAACATAACAAAGATGTGCGTTGGCCGGCTGAGTTGAGGACTTCCCCTACCAAGAGGGATAAAACTAAGTATTGCGAGTTCCACAGAGACTATGGTCACACGATCTATCGTTACATTTCCCTTCAAAATAAGATTGAAACTCTCATCCGAAGAGGAAAATTGAATTAGTTTATTTATTGAAAAAATAATTAGGGATCTCAGCATAGATCAAAGTCTCCATGTAGACCTACAGAGGAGAAGAAGAGGGATCACAAAGATCACGAGGATGATGATCCTGAATTACCCAAAAATCCTCGTCAACCGGAACGTGAGGTATTCACACTCAGTTTTGGTTCTTTTGACTGCCAAATGATTACATGTGGAGATTCTAGAGGAGGAGATCATTCTGCAGAGAAAAAAGCTTACCTCAATGACACTTAAGCTTGCTCATATATACAGGGGATTAATCTTACCAAGGAAAACCAACTAATGAAGGTTAATAAAGATAAGATGGTAATAGGCTTTTATGAAAATGATCTATCAGGAGTAATATACCTACATGACTATCCTTTGGTAATTAAAATCAAAAAGGAAGATATCATTGTTTCCAGAGTGTTAGTAGATAATGGCAACTCGGCAGATATCATATTCTATCCTTATTTCAGAAGCTTTAACTTTAGGCTCAACTAGTTATATACCTATCATCGACCACTAATAGGTTTTGTAGGTAACAATAAGATGGAAGTAATGATTGGTACATGTCTAGCCAGTCGAACAGAGAAAATTCATTTATTTGTAATGGATAAAAATGTCCATTCATCTTACAAGTTAATTATGGGAAGAGTTGGGATAATGAAGTTTGAGGCAGTGACCTCTAATGTTCATCAATTCTTGAAATTATTAACCAACTTTGGTATTCGAATTATGAAGGGTGATCATAAAGTAGCTCAAGAATGCTATTACTCAGCTACCGAGTAGGAAGATCTAGAAAACATAAAGAGGAAAACCACCACTTATCAAGTGGATACCTCTGAACCTTATGAAGAATATGAGGTTAAAACCTTAGATCCAAGGGAGGAAACAAAGATGGTAAAGGTCCATATTGTAGAGGCAACATAAAGCATTGTGTTAGATGACGACAAACCAAAGTGAACTACTTAAGTTAATACAACGCTGGATCTAATTCTTAAACAGAAACTAGTGAGCTTCCTTAGATAGATAAAACGCGTGTTCGCATGGAGTCACAAAGAAATGCGAGGAATTGATCATATTATACGTTAATAAATATATTAATCTAGTAAATTTGAGGTGAAGAGTGTTTAACCCCGAGTAGAACCAAGCCATACAAGAGGAAGTTAAAAATCGTTAGAAATCATCCTTCATTGATGAGGTGAAATATCCAGATTGGTTGGCCAATGTAGTTATGGGCAAGAAGAAAGATAATAAGTGGCGTATGTACGTAGATGTCACAGATCTTAACAAAGCGTCCCCAAAGCATCTCTTTGCTTTTCCCCAAATAGATTCGCTTGTGGATGCTACCTCAGGACATGAGATACATAGTTTTATGGATGCTTATTCTGGTTGTAATGAGATCAAGATAAAGCCTGCAGATAGGGAGATCAGTTCTTTCATTACTCCCCGAGGAACTTAGTGTTATAATGTTATGCCTTTTGGTTTGAAAAATGCAGGTGCTACGTATCAAAGGCTGGTGAACAAGATTTTTGAGGAGAAAATAGGCAAAAGCATAGAGGTATACGTGGATGATATTCTTAGAAAGATAAAAAAAAGTGTCTGACCATATTGTCGACCTCAGCCAGAGTTTTGATCAACTTGAAAAGTATCAAATGAGATTAAACCCAACCAAATGCGTCTTTGGAGTACATGAAGGAATGTTCCTTGAATATATAGGAAATCAGAGGGGAATTAAAGCAAACCAAGAGAAGATTAAGGCATTACTTGAGATGCAGTTCCTAACTTGCGAGCTACAGACAAGTGCCTACCCTTTTTTAAAGCACATGGAAAGAGTTTTGAATGGAATGAAGAAAGTGAGAAAGATTTTTTAGAGTTGAAGAAGTATTTTGGGTCACCTCCATTACTGTTCCGACCAATTATGGGGGAGAAATTGTACTTGTACTTAGCTAATTCTGAATCAGCCGTAAGTTTTGCTTTGATCAGAGAGGAAAATGGAGTTTAAAAGTTTGTTTACTACAGCAGTAAAGCTTTTTGAGGAGCAAAAATCAGGTATCCTCTCTTAGAAAAGTTGGCACCTACGTTGATTGAATCGTCTACACGTGTGAAACCCTATTTTCAAGCCCATACGATTGTAATACACACTAATATGCCACTAAGTCAAGCTTTACACAAGATAGAGAAGTATGGAAGATTAATGTAAATGGCTATGGAATTGGGGGAATATGATATTATCTATGAACCAAGGTCTTATCTCAAAGTCCAAGAAATACTAAGGTTCTTGAGCAAAAAAATAAATAGGCCAAGAAAGGATTCGAGGAAAATAATGTGAAAGAAGTTACTAACAGTCAAGATCCTGAGGAAGTTTTACCAGAAGAAGTCATTGCCGACCTACCAGATTCGTTTTATTGAACACAGATTTCTCAAAGAAGTGTGAGGAAGTAAGGAGAAAAACATTCCACTATGGGAATTTGACAGACCAAGCATTTTACGACGATCTCCCAATATGGAACTTATACATTAATGGGTTATCTTGTGCAATAGGCAGTGGAGCCGATATCATACTTAACACTCCTAATAATATTGATATTGAATATTCCATGTGATTTCAATTCTAATGCTCAAATAATGAAGTCAAATATGAAGCTCTCAATATGAGATTATGTCTAGCTCAATCACTGATTTTCGAGCAAGTTATGGCATGTAATGATTCCTAGTTGGTAGTAAATCAAATCTTGAGATTGTATGGAGATAAAGGCGAATTAACAACTAGATACTTGTCCAAAGAAATGGAGGTAATAGAAAAATTAGTAACTGTTTGGATGAATAGAGTTCCAAGAGTGGAAAATATCCGAGCAAATGGTCTTGCTCGACTAGCTTCAGCTACCAGAGTTGAACTCCGTCGAACTATTCATATTGAGATTTTGGCCCATAGGAGTATAGATGAAGATTTGGTTATCAATTTTATTTCTTTAGACATGGGGCCTTCTTGGATGGATCCCATTAGAGCATATATTAAAGAAGGAACTTTGACAGAAGATATAGTTGAAGCCAAAAAGTTAAAGTATAAAGCTGCCAGATATGTGATTGATAAAGGAGTTTAGTACATGAGAGGATTGACTGTCAAGCTGCAGCGTTGTATTCATACATCAGATGTTCCAAACCTAATTTAAAAAGTACATGTAGGACCTTGTGGATATCACATAGCAGGAAGAACACTTCTGCAACGAATAAGTGCTCAAGGATACTACTGGCCAACTATATGATTGGGTTTTACAGATTTTGCTAAAAGGTGTGACAAGTGCCAAAGATATTCCAGCATTCGCAAGACTCCACATGTTGCTCTCACCCCAAACACATCACCTTGTCCATTTTCCATGTGCATTATAGACTTGGTCGGGCCATTTCCGACCACCCAAGTAAGATTTACGTACCTTGTTGTTGCAATGATCTACTTTACAAAGTGGGTTGAGGTAGAGTCATTAATAGACATGCCTTATAAAAAGGTCTACTAATTCATTTGGGAGAACATCATCTGTAGATATGGGTTGCCTTATGCCTTCATCACCGACCATGGAACACAGTTTGACAACGAGGAATTCGTTGCTTATTGTGCTCCCTCCAACATCCAAAGATTACATTTTGCTCTAGGTCACCCTCAGAGTAATGGGCAAACTGAAGTTACAAATAGAAATCTGCTAAATGGGTTTAAGAAAAGGCTTGATGATGCAAATGGAAATTGGACCAACGAGCTACACTCTATTTTATAGGCATACCGAACAACCCCGAGGATTGTAACTGGTGAATCCTCATACATGTTAGCATTTGGTACCGAAGCAGTTATACCTGCTGATTTGGGTCTTCCATCCCCTAGATTTTTAAATTTTAACTCTCATGTGAGTGATCTAATGAAAAGGTTGGATTTGGATACGATATAAGAAGTGCGAGAAGACACTACTCTGAGAAATCCATCTTACCAACAATGATGTAATCTTTGGATGAAGCCGACCAACTTAAAGGAAGGAGATTATGTGCTAAAGAAGGTTCTCCAGGAAAATAATAAACTTCAGGATAATTGGCATGGGCCCTATCGTATTTCAGTAGTAATCCGACCCAAAACTTATTGGATTGCGACTTTAGAAGGGGAAGAATTCAAGGATCCATGGCATGCTGAGCATCTTAGAAAATATTTCCGATGATGTAATCAATTTTACTCTATTCAATATCAATTTTTAGTATCAATAAAATGACTTTTCCTCCAATTTTATTTTTATTTTTTTATAGTACTAGTGCGAGGCACTACCTATATACTTGACCTGAATAAGATTACAAGTTACCAGAAAAAAATCAAAATTGCTTGGAACAAAAGTTTTCTCCAAAACTTCAAAAAGAAATAAATTTCTTGGCATAAAAAAAACTTGATCAGTCATATACCAAACAGGTTAATACGACTTCAACAAGTATAAGGACAAAATAATATCTTTATCCTACTAGGCAAAGTGTATCAAGAACATTATAACGATTTCTCAACAGTAATGTAGGCACATATTCCACATAGGCCTGGTCATACCATTGGTAACTAATACAGAAAAACTAAAAACTTGGGTGTGTTAGTAAAACCTTTGGAGACACATGGGTAACTAGATCCAAATCCAGATTATAATCTGTGTATGCTAGTAGAACCAAGGTTTTCATTGGTTAATGATACTAAATTTAGATTTAAATCTAAGTGTGTCAATAAAACTAATGAAAAATATGAAATCATTCACGTCAAGAAAACAGTTTCATCCATGATTAACAAGATAAGTTGATAAAATACAATATATTTCATTTTTCATTACATAACTATGTTTACAAAAGAAATACCGGACATTATTCTAAAGGGAATTTTCCGTCATCTTTGGAAACTGGATTCATGACAGCTGGAGGATCATCTCAAGTATAAGGAGAATTAATGAAATTAAAGTCTTGAAGCATTCTCCTATTACTACTTCTTGGCAGATCTAATAGATGAGGAGGTCGAATGATTTCCAGCTCATCGTGCATCTCATAGTCTCCCAGATATTTAGAAATCTGACATTGGGGAATTGTGTTGACATGAATCCAACTAACATCTACTCCGAAGGGAGTCTCTTCAAGGTCAAGCAACCCGAGATCATACCACTTCCACAATTTTTTATCTTGGTCCACCTTCAACATTGTTACATAATTGGTCCAACCCCATTTGTAGCCTTCATTATATTCTTGTTTAAACCTAACATTAAAATTCCCTAATGATTCATTATAACCTTCCATCCAGATGTCTCTAGGTTACTTGTGAAATAGTAATGTCAACCTCTCAACTTGATAATGCAATTTCTTTAGCACTCCATCCTTAGCTAGCAACTGAGAAGACTTAGTGGCAAGTTGCTCGTATTGAATTTGAAGCTTCTGGGACATCTCAGTAAGGGATTGGTTTTGGCCTTCAGCTGGAAAGCTTGGTTAGAACGGGCTTGTTGAGTCCTACCTTCATTTATAGTACCTCGACCAGGTCTAATTCTTTCTTGGGAAGAAGATGCAGATTTAGTCTTTTTCAGTGCTTCCAATTCCTCCCCTAACTTAGCATTTTCAGCCTCCAAGAACGAATGACCTTCGTCAGTAATAGTAGTAGTAGTAGAAGAAGACTTCAAGGCATTTATCTAATCTCTTAAATTATTTTTCTGCTCCTCCTAAAGTTTGGTAATGGCTTTGGCTTCCCCCACTTCACGGTTGAGCAAAAATTCATATCTTTCAAAGTGAGAATCAATTTTTTCCAACTTTTGTTCAAAGCCCCAACCTTCACCCAAGGCCTTGTACTTCTTGTAATAGTCAGCATGCAAAAGATCCTTGACATCCTTATGGTCCTCCTGCAGCTCTTTAATCATTTTGTAGTAGGCAACATTATTGTCCACTACCCGATTAAAAAGGCATTTCAGATGAAGGTAGGCTTCCTTGTCTTTCTCAGACACACTTTACCTAAGAAACTTTAGTAGATCTTCCCCAGTCATAGATAAATGACCTGCTTTAAATAGTTCATTGCATCTATTGAGTAGCGCGGAGTCAGTAAATGATAAGTATTCCATTTTATCCATGAACTATCCTATACAAGAAGAATATCCAATCAACAATGACGTACAAAGTATAGAGAAAAGATAAGGAAAAGAGAAAAAATATTTCTTTTCATTGATAAATTTTCAAGTACATACACATCAGCAAAAATAAAAGGAAAATTACAAGTGTAGAAGAAAAGAAAAAACAAAGGCTCCTCAGACAGATTTACACCTTCTTCACGTTTGAGGTAGGTTCAATAGAAGTAGAAGAAAGAGCAGGCATAGGCATATGGCTATCAGATGGAGGAGCAGAGGAGTCAATAACTTGGTGTTGGTCAACATAATACAATATCATAAGGGACTCACTTGAACCCCCATCATCTTCAATCTCCTCATCCATGTTGGGAGGATTTCCTGGAACATGTCTTAGGAAGAGTTTAGAATCATGAGGGGTGCTGACCTCCACTAGGGCTACTCATCAACCATCCTTAAAGAATTTCTTCTTCATAAATTTAATTTGTAAAAAAGCTTCCCTAAGGACTTTATCCCAGCCCTTGTTGAAGCCAACATCTATGGACTTAGATCTTTTAGCCCTCTCAGCAACGAACAGAGCCTTATCGCCATCCAAATCCTTATGCAACTTGGTGATGTTAGATTTTTTAGCAACCTAGTTTTTTTTATAGATTAACAAATAGGCGCCGAGCAGCCACTACATCTTCTTTTGTAACTTTTATTTTCTTCAATTTTTTCTACTCAATTGCCAGTGCCTATTAGGAGTTAAGCACTAACTTCTTAAGGTCATCAAAGCTTCTTCAACCTCATGCGAAGAAGAACTCCAAGCATCATCCTTCTCCAACATGTTTTTAAAGTCAACAAGAAAATACAAAAATGAAAACAAGGTGAGTTAATATCAAAAATATCAAATAAAGAGATAAAGAAGGCAAAGGAAATTACTAGAACATGTCTTTGAGCATCCCTTTCAGAACTCTTTGATCGGATCATTGCAGCTACGGGTCCCCTATGGTTTAGTAATGTACCAAAATTTATTAATTGTTTCGCCAAATCAGGGCCAAGAGCCAGTGGTGAGCCAGAACTAGATAAATCAACCAACTCCTATTGGTCAGTGATGACTGAAGACCCATATGCTAGCCTAGAAGGGAGTCCTATTTTCAGCCTCGTGAGGTGGCTTTCATCAGCTTTCTTAGTTGGGAGCTTCTTCTCAATATCCCCCTTATTGGACGAGGGCTTCTTCCCAACATATTCCTTATTGGATGGGGGCTTTTTCCAAACATCCTCTTTATTTTTGGCTCCATCAGCACCTTATTTGGAGAATATAGTAGCATCTATGTCACCTAAAATATTAGGAAACTAACTCTTCCCCATGGAAGAAGTAAGAGGTAAGTCTTAATATAAAGAAGAGGAAATAACAACAGGATCACCATTGGAAAATGTAGTGGAAGAGGATGTGGAGATGTGGTCTTGGTCAAGGTTGATTAAAGGAGAGGTGGTAGCTATAGTTGGACAAGCAACAAAGGAGGTGATGGTGTTCCTATACTACAACAAATATTAGGATGATCTGGTATAGTACTCACCAACTTTCTAATGAATACCCCCGATAAACGTCAACTCTCTAAGGTTGATATCACTATTTTTGGGACACTTTCTCTTTCAATCAACAACAATAAAGTTAACTAAGTATACATCTGTATTAGTAGTTAGTAGAATATGCAAAGAAAAATAAATAAATGAATGCAACCTATCCCATTGCCACTTGGTGGGTACCTAGGCCCCTAGTACTCAGCATTCCCAGTCAAAGAAGTATGTTGCCTATTTTTAACATTTAATCCATGCTCTAAGTAATCTCTTTTGGAGTCAGGATGGTTAACTACTAATGCTTTATTCACAACCCCAGTTTTTAAATAGAAACTGGTATCACAAGTTACCCACTTATAACAGAACATAATTTATGGTATCCCTAGGTGAGTCCCATGGAGTTAATTTAATCTATATACTCCATTAATTACTGTCCATGTATTGGGGGCTACCCTAGCTGGAACGATATAAAAATATTGGCAAAATTCAGGACAAAATAAATTTCGGGGAAGGTAAACCCACATTCATCAATAAAAATGGAGGGAAACCAATGACCCTTAGCTAATGGAAAAAAGATCAGCAGGCAAACTGGGATGTTCTAGTTCTATCCATGAAGGGATATTCCATTCATTTCTAAATGCATCAAGAGAAGCAACTGGAGAAATCATGGTTGATGAAGCAGAAAATAATAAAGGAAAAGATTTTTATAGAATTTAAGGATTGAGCAAGAACTGAAGAACAGAGAATGACTGCACAAGAGAGAGAGAGCTTGAAGACACAATGACAGAAAAACTCAGAAAGTTTGAGGTAAGATATGATCGTGGCTTTTCTCATCTTTATAGGTTTCATAAAAATTTAAAAGGTAATGATTAAAAGAAAAAGTCGATTGATCTATTGGCTAATAGAGACAAAAAAGGCATATTTACCCCAAAAAAATTCACCAAAGTTGTGAATAATTACAAAAATACCACCCACATTATGTGGTGATAGTTAAAGTCATTAAATTTACAAGTATGGGAAGTCGACAAACGACCAAACCTCAAAATTTTTGCCCGAGCAACTTTAAGAGATAAATGTTATACACTTTTGTAAAAACCTCAAGCATGAAACATTGGACTTCTGTTGATACCAAAAATTATCCTATTATGTGAGCTATTCATGTATGAACAAGTGTTATCCATATGGGAATTAATCTAAATCCGCAAGGGTGAGTCACCGACCAACTGAAGGAATGACTACAAACAGGTAAAAGAAGCCCGACCAACACTAAGAACATTGCCTAACAATGACATAAATTCACTAATAGTTGTATACATGAGTAACATTGTACATATGTAAATGCCTATATTATAAAGGCGTTTCATCCTTTAATATTCCAACTATTGTACACCCTCAAAGGGATGTAAATACATTATAAACCCTACATCTAAGGGACATAAAAAGTGAGGAAATAGGCAATTGAACAAGCCCTAGGTAATACACAATAGTAGACATAGGCTTTTATTTTAGCCAAACCACTTTAAAAATTATTTGTCTCTTTTATTTATTTTTATATGTGATCAATTAATTAGGTCAGTCTAGTTTTTTGCATCAATAGGCCCCACTACCACACTGACTTTGGTGAATCTATCAAGAATGTCATGTCACATCCCTCTTGAAAATCCAAGCCATGGATGCATTAAGAGTTTAACTCGTCCTTTCTCATTACATGTAGCACCACTATTATTAACACAAAAGGGATGAGACAATTATAAGTTTAGTATTGCTTACACACAATCATCCATAATTAGTTTTATCATGGAACATATATCCTAGGATACTCATTCATATAGGTTGGGTATCCATTATGATGATTCAACTCATTTGGATTTAATCCCATCCCCCTCGATGTTTTATAAATATTATCTCTCGACGACCCTTTGTTTAACGGATCCGCTAAATTATCTTTTGACTTTCCATTGTAGGTCTTGTTTCTTACTTTTGATATTCCTGCTTGGCACTCAGAATGCATAAGTATTGCAAGTACAGGTCTAGGCCACATTGAAATTTCTATCAAAAATGTCCCTAGCCACTCGGCTTCTTCACCTACTTTGTTTAAAACTATGAATTTAGACTCCATTATGGATGTCGCAATGCATGTTTATTTTGAGGATTTCCATGATAAGGCGACTCCTTTTAGTGTGGATACTTATCCACTTGTACATTTTAATTCCTCTGAGCCAAAAACAAATTACCATCATTATAACCTTCAATCAAAACAGGATAAGAGACTAAATATAAAGCATGATCCAGAGTAAATTTCAGGTATCTCAAAAATCTAATAAGTCCATTCCAGTGATCAATATTAGGATTACAAGTATATATTCTCAATCTCCCTACTGCATATGTAATATCACGTTTGGTGATGTTCATAATGTACTTTAGGCTACCAATAATTCTTGAATATTCAAGTTGTGAAACACATTCTCCTTTTTTTTTATTTATTTTACTATTTTGATGACAAAGAGTTCTATCAAAAGTATATTCATATTGATTCAATTTCCTTAACAAACTTTCCACATAATGTGATTGCGATAATTTAAATCCCCCGAAAGCTCGTATTATTTTGATTTTCAAAATGAAATTTGTAATTTGGGAATAAAAATAATACAAGATTCTAATAAAAGTGCATTTTTTGCTACTATTGTTTAAAATTCAAACCAATAAAATTTTCAGGCCTAGCAGAGGCAATTGTAGCAAGTTCAATTTTTTCTATTATACGAATAACAAATAATTATATCATATATTGTTATATGTGTATATGGGAAAACCAGGAAAAGAATAAAACTACAGTGACTGATCTGGATGCTGAAGTGAGTGTTAGACACACAATCCATAAACAAAAATATCGCCCCCACTTTGTTGAGTGATACCTCAAGTCTTAGATATCTATCCTTGGGATTCAAGAACGTATTTCCTCTGATTGAGCACTTAATGGAGAACTGTATAACCACAGTTATGTTGCCTGGAAATTGGAATATGAAAGAAAAAAAAAATTGAGAGATAGAGATTCA
The DNA here is from genome assembly GCA_949130495.1 of Sambucus nigra. NCBI lineage: Eukaryota > Viridiplantae > Streptophyta > Magnoliopsida > Dipsacales > Adoxaceae > Sambucus > Sambucus nigra. Next base: position 24,294,192 of record OX422218.1, on the reverse strand, counting down.
AAAATTTAAATTAATGATTTGTGGAGCCCTTTTTTAAAGGGATGCATAACCTCCAGTTTCCCTAAAAAGTGGGAAGGCACTTCTCCACAAAACAACTCTCCAAAGACTCTAATAGAAAAACATATTATAATGTAAATTAAAAACGTGTTGAATTTAAAAATGAAATAAAATGAATTTAAAACTAATTAATTTTGGGAGTCCCAGGTCTTGATATAGTGTATAATACTAATATATTTATTTTTGTATAAATGTCCCCAAATCCTCCTAAATGCCCTTAGTGGGACTTGAACCCGTGACCTCAATAAAAGCAATCTCAAAATTTACCACTACACTAAAGGGGCTTGTTGATTGTATTCTATTCACACCAACATATAAACTTAAACACATGATAATCCCCCACATGAATAAAATACAAGAAAAACGAACAAAAGAAAATTATTGGGCAATAAAATGTCATTAATCAGTAGAGGTGTCTTTTTTATTTGAACCTTGCTTAGTGTATGTATATTGGGTTTACAAACATTTCAGTAATTACATATGTTGAATTGACTAGTAATTTGGTGAACAAGTTCAACAAACTACACACATGACACTTTAACAGACTCATGGTTAAAAACAGTTTTGCTCATTAAGGCCATGAGCTATATCCCAGTATCATAAGCGCTCAAGGAAATTAAGCCATAATTCCCATTGGTAACAGTCCCACTGCCACACTCATTTAGGTGAATCTATGAAGAATGTCATGTCCCATCTCGCTTGAAAATCCAAACCATTGATTCATTAGGAGTTTAACTCATACTTTCCGATTACAGATAGCACTAATATTATTATTAACATCATAGGGATGAGGTAATTTCAAGTTTTGTAGTGCTTATGCATAATCATCCATAATTAGTTTTCACATGGAACTTATATTTTAGGATCTCCATTCATATAGGTTGGGTATCCATTATGGTGATTCTACTCATTAGGCTTTAAGCATGTCCCCCTTGATGTTTTGTCAAGAATATCTCTCGACAACCCTTTGGTTAATAGATCCGCTAAATTATCATTTAACTTCACGAAGTTAATAACTATAAGGCCACTATATATAACTTGTCTCACACAATTGTGCCTGCGATGGATATGTCTTAACTTTCCATTATAGGTCTTGCTGCTTGGTTTTGCTATTGTTGCTTATAAGTCACAATGTATAAGTATTGTGGGTACGGGTTTCGAGCTCAATGGAATTTCAGCTAGAAATGTCCTTAGCCACTCGGCTTCTTCACCTCCTTTGTCTAAAGCTATGAATTCAAAATCCATTGTTGATCTCGCAATGCATGTCTATTTTGAGGATTTCGATGATACGGGAGCCCCGCCTAGTGTGAATACATATCCACTCGTAGATTTTGATTCCTCTGAGTCAGAAATCCAATTAGCATCACTATGACCTTTAATCACAATATGATTAAAGACATATATAAAGCATAATCTAAAGAAAATTTCAGGTATCTCAATACTCTAATAAGTGCATTCCAATGATCATTATTAGGATTACAAGTATATCTACTCAATCTCCCTACTGCATATACAATATCAATTCTAGTGAAGTTTATAATGTACATTAGGCTACCAATAATTCTTGAAAATTCAAGTTGTGGCACACCTTCTCCTATGTTTTTCTTTGATTTACTACTTGGATCATAAGGAGTTCTAGCAAGAGTATATTCGCATTGATTGAATTTCCTTAACACACTTTCTTTAAAATGTGATTCTGATAATTTAATTCCCATAGAATCTGGTATTATTTTGATTCCCAAGATGAAATATGAATTTTGGGAATCAAAATAGTACGATATTCAAATAAAATAATAGTTTTTGTCGCAACCATTTAAAATTCAAACCAACAAAAGTTTCATGCCTAGCAGAGGCAGTTGCAACAGGATCAAATTTTCCCATTATACGAGTACAAAATATTTATGTCTTAGATTGTTGTTTGCATACACGGGACAACAATTAAAATAATAAAACTGGAACAACTTATTTGGATGCTGAGGTGTGTGTTAGATAGACAGTCCTAAGAAAAAAATATCGCCCTCACTTTGTTAATTGATGCCTTGAGCCTCAGATATCTATCCCTTGGCTTCAGGAGTGTAGTTCATCCAATTGAAGAACTCAGTGGAGATCTCTAGAACCATAATTATACTTCCAATAAATTGGAATACGGTAGAAACCATTTTTCTGTGTGTGAGAGAGAGAGAGAGTGTGTGTAAGGAATTTTTCCTTTAGAATTAATTATGTGATATATTGCTATAAGTTTCTACAAGTCGTCGAAGGATTGAGAAGCTTACATCTACAAAAACGAATCCGAATTTCAAGAATTCTTCAACATTCAAGCCCAACAAGGATGAATGTTGTAAAATGTGTTTAATTTCTCTTTTACATTTTACATTAAAAGTGTTGGGATATTTTTTAAAAAGGTTAAAATGGTTTTTGGAATTTTTAATAATGTTTTTTATTCAAAAGTTTTGGATAAACTTTTCTGATCTCGTGAATGGTCTTAAGTTTTGAGGTTTCCAAGATATTTAAAAGACTGAAGGTGGTTGAGTCATGTGTATGATGTCATTCGAACGACATCATACCTGGTTCGAATGCGATCGTATCTCCCTCAAACAATAGCATATGTCATTCAAACGAGATGTTTTTTGATGACACGTCACCGCCGTGATTTTTGTTATAAGCTTCTGATTTTTGCGTGGAGAAAAACTAGTTGTCATAGAATACATTTTTCTATTATTCTCAAACCATTTGAGGGTTTATAAATTTTGTTTTACAATTCACAATCCCAATTGCTTTTGTGTGAGTTATTTTGTGGAACCCAAATGCATAGTTTTCTACTATTCATACTTTGTGGGGAGATCTCTATAAACGAAGATTGCTCTATATTGTGGAGTGAGTCTCGACGGAATTTTGTGACTGCGTGTCATTAGGGAGTGATGCGGTGTTCCTATGCTGAAGACTGGACTACGGTTCATGTAAGTTCGCTGAGTGTGGACTTATTACTGACGACATCGACCGAAGACTGCGGGTATTCGAGTGTTCAACTGTATATCATTATAATCATGTAAGTTGCGATTTATAATTATAGTGAAATAAAAAGGTTTTGCCCTGAGGGGATTTTCCCTGAAATTTGTGTCGCATATTTTATTTATGATGGTTTGATACTTGCATACACATATCTATTTGATTTTAAGGGATGAATTGAATTGATTCATGAATTGACACTAATTAAATAAGTTTTTAATTACAATTTGCACAACTATTTAAATCTTTATCACACGTAAGGTCATTCTCAATTTGGTATCATGTTACGCTAATTTATCATGTATTCCTATTTTTCGCAAACAATTTGTGATATTGATTTTTTTTTTAAATATGATTTTTGAAAGTTTGTCGAAATGTTTAAAAATGAAAACTTATATAGTCGGTTGCAAATTTTTGACGAGTCTAATTATGCATACTGGAAATCCCGAATGAAATCCCATTTAAAAGCAATCCATGAAATAGTTTGGGTCATTTTTGAACGAGGTTGAAATCCTCCCATTGTCACCGCAAATAATGTCACGAATTTGAAACCGGTGTCAAATCGGATTGAGGACGAGTTTAGTTCGCGCACTTATAATTAACGAGGGCTTAGTGCAATTTTTTATCACGTCACCCCTAACATGTTCCGACATATTATGACGTGCACCACGTCTAAATAAGCGTGGGATATTTTGCAACTCACCCACGAGGGCACTAACACGGTCAAAGAGTATAAATTTCAAAATTTGACCACTCAATCTGAGACAATCACTATGTTAGAGACTGGGTGTTTTGACGAGTTTTATTCACATTTTTTTGATATTTTCAACACTAGTTGTAACCTAGGTGTGCATATACCTGATGCACGAGTGATTAAAAATATTTTAAGATCATTGCCTAAACGTTTTATCCCTAAAGTGGCTGTTTTGATTACCTTAGGAAATCTGAATCGTCTGAAATTAGAAGAGTTGGTAGGAGACCTACAGGTGTATGAAATTAACATGTTTTATGATACTATCAAACCTAAGGATAGAAGGATAGCTCTTAAAGCCCAATATAAGAAAAAGAAAGTGAGTTTTTGTGAGTCCGAGTCTGAGGACGAGTTTGAGTTTGACATGGATCTACTCGCAAATAATTTTAAAAAAATTCTCCAGTTTTCGAAACAAAATTCTTCAAGTAAAATATTTTTGGAGAAAAATAAAAAGAAAAACAAGGACAAAGAAAGAGGTGAGAAAGAGAAAGAGGGTGAAGAAATTTTTTAAAACTTAAAAATGTTTTGAGTGTGAGGGGAAATGTCAAAAATCGTTTGAGTGTCCCACTAGGCTTAGGAGAGAGGGGAAGAAAGTTGACATGCCAGCCACCCTTAGCGATTGTGAGGGAGATGAGGGACATGAGGACGATGGTTCCGATAAAGGTTTAGGACATGGTATGTGTGTTGCTTTTTTAGCCAGTCACGAGAGAACACCCACTTTGTCCCACATCGATGAGAACACTTATGCACGTGATACCCCATAGAATGTTTTGAGATGATGAAAGTGAGATCCAGATTTCATTTCAAGAGTTGTATGACGAGACATTAAAGACAAAAAAAATTGAACAATAAGTTGGGTATCAAGGTGAAATATTTGGAGAGAGATATTGAGAGTTTGAGGAAAAAATAAGTAAACTCGAGAAAGTGAAGGTTTATTTGAGTGAGCAATTGATTTTTTTGAATAGGGAAAAGAGTGAGATTATAGCCCGCGCGTAACAATTGGAGACAGATCTTAAGCATGTCCTGGAAGCTAAACTTAGTTTGGAGAACTCATCTAAGAAAGTGGGAAAAATATAGTTCTGATTCATATTTTGGGGAACTGTGAGAGTTTAGGAATAAATCATGACGGTACGTCTACTTCTTTTATTGCACCCGAGCTGGTTCCTACTTTAGAGTTAGATTCACATGACTCTTGACCCGATCCACCTAGGCGCACCGTACCTATTAGGAGAGCACGTACTAGAGTTTTTGAGAGAGTTGTACTTAGGCCATTTTGTGTTTAATCCCATTGAAAAAACAGAGGACACCTTAGGTAGTTTTGCTTTAAATTCGGTTATGTGCCATGCTTCACTCCTACACATGTTCGCACCCAAGCAACCACCCATGATACTTTGCTTGCACAAAATTATAGAGAGTTTGAACATATTCGAGAGCAAGTAAAGTTTTTGATCAAGACTTCTCATGATTTGATGGAGTTTTTTCAAAAGATGTCACCGTCTTTAGAAAACTCCACCTCACCTACCGGTTGAGGTCTAGACATGTTTGCTAGCATATGTTGATTTGCATGATGTTATCTTATACCTATTGCTAGTTTGTACCATTTGTTTTATACTTTGTTAGCATTTTTGTTTGCTTTTCTTATTTTGGTACTATTTTTAGCACTGTTTTGGATCTATTTTCCCATTCTAGGAACTATTTTCTCGAAATTTTCTCACCAGACAAAACTGTATGATATACTGATTAAACTGGGAAATTTTCTTTTCTCGTTCTAACGAGAATCCATCTCGCCCAAATCCTTCTCCCAGATTCTCTATTATTAAAATGACAAGGAGTCTTGTTCGAACGTCCCTTGGAATTAACTTTTTATTTGCAGTCCTCTGTTTCATATTGATATATTTTTTGGTATTGTTGGGTTGTTTTCTGAACAGTGTTCGAAAAAACACAAAAAGATTTTCAGTTTAGAAATTTTTGAAAAATACAAAAAGAGTTTTGATATTTTGTTTGCACCTTACATGAATGAACATTTAGGATGACCAAGTCACAACTTCATGACATATCCATGTGACTATTTGATAGTATTTTTGAGACAATATGTTGTGTCATTCATGTGCTTTACAAAGTTTGGAGTTTTTGAGTTGATATAGTGATACTACCTACATGATTGACTCTATTTGTCCTTTATTTCACACATGCATGGATTTGTTTGACTTTTATGCTTGTCTATGACATGTTTCTTGAGTGTTTCCATATCAATTATGTTTATACAATGAACCAAATGCGATAAAACTTGACAAAATGTAGTGCATGATATAAACCGTTTGTGAGATTCTGCGATTTTGTTTTGAAAAATGGGGAAGGGATACAAAAGTTACTCATTTATCCTTTGCGATTAAGCCACCGTTTAAATGGACCTAAAAAGTGAGGAAGTGAAATTATTATGGGTCTGATGAGGTTTAAAAGAGCCCCAAAAAATTGCAAAACAATAAAAAGAAAATTATGCGAAAAATGGGGCCAATAAGTTTTTTAGTTTCATCACATCATTACAAAAATAAAAAGCATTATTTTTTAATCAAGGAGTTTGGATGGAATTTAAAACGGTTTGCATTTCATAGTTTTGGACGGTATTTGTGTGGAAATAATTTATACATTGATTTGTTGATATGATTAAGACGATGTCATCTAAATTCAATAAAATCTACACCTAAGGACTATTTTTTATGCTCATTTGTTAGGATTACACTTATGCATCTTGCACATATGATATGATTGAGTTGATTTTACTATCGAATGTGTTCACACCCATTCATTCCATTTCCACGATTTAGTTGCCTTAGTATAAATTCATGGTGTGTGATTTTTGTAACATCAATTTTGCATTTTGTATAAAAAATTGAAAAAGAAAAAATAGTTTCTTTGCTTGGTTTACCATGACACGCCGATTTACTTTATGTGATTTATTCTTTTCATTGTCTCTTTCGGACAAATAAAAAGGGGGAGAACGAATTATGATTTTATGGGAGAGTTTAAGTATGGGGGAGATTTGATTATTCTTACATGTTTTTTGTTTATCATTTCAAACTCGATACGTCATGAGGTATTTTGCCTTGTTTCATGTGTGTGAGTACAATTGAAGAACATTATGTTACCCACCTGTAACACCCCGCCTAATTAAATACCGAGTGGCCAGTCCCATACCAAATTAAAACAGAATATAAAGTTGGCTCATTTTTAGCATCACTGTCGAAAACATATACAACTCACCCAATACTCAATTAAACTGGTGTTAAAAACTTTTCAAATTTTAATTTAACAAAATCCATTTCCAGTTTAAGAATAACACAACACATTTTATTCTACAACACTGATAACCAATTAGATAACACAAAATAATTTAATTGCAATTGGAATAAACATTCCTAAATAATATTAATCCATTACAGTAATCCCATCAATAACAACTGTATTAAAAAGACCTGAATACAATAGTATTTGACCTCGATAGAAAAGATAACTGAATCCTTTGGGCGGCATGCCCTAACTAAGAATACTGTGAATCAAAAAGATGATAGGCGTCTAAGCAAAACTCCATAAATCCATAGCCTGCCATAATCCGCTAAGGTTGGCGTCCCTGTTGCTGGACACCTGATATAAAAGATACAATAGAAGAGAAAATATGCAAGGAAACGGGTCAAAGCCCGAATGTGTAAATGATTTTTAAAACATCAAGTATTTAACAAGTGCAATAAATCTTTTATTATGTACATGTTAGACCCAACTCTCACTTGCCATTCTCACCTCTCAACTAGAGTGCACACTTAACGTTTCCTATTAACCTCCTAGTTACTGGTTCCTCTTTTCTAGTCTCCATATTATAATTCCATCCCAGTATCGTAATCCCCGTATGTCCCATACCATACGTCACATTATTGTTCATTTACATTTCTGATCGTTTCTCATTAACATGAATCATTTCTCATTAATATGAATTAAGTTTTTCAATAAACATTCATTAACATAATTCAATTATCTTTCTCTATTCACCATTATCTACAATTATCACCATAGATAGATTTAACCATAATAAATATCCATCCATTCCTTTAATTCATTATATATATATATTCATATATAATACGGCACCCCGAGTCACAGTTGCGGTGCAATGCATTACTCGGCTATCATGTCCCAATATCGCTGGTCGCTGAAATGGGCACAAAAGGTTCGATGAGGATACCTCAAACCATTAACAACAACACAATCATTGGAGGCGACATAGTTCTCATACCCATGGGTCACGCACATACCTACGTACCCATAGTCAGCGGACTTATCAACTCCCCGATAAGTCTTTCATAGACCTATGTTCTCGAGCGACAAATCAAAGATCCCATGGATTCATCAGGATATGACTGCCATCACGCGCAAACCTCCCACCGATAGCAAGTAAGCTAGGTATGTCATACACATAATCATTAATCAATCAAATAGGTATTCTTATACCTGTAGTATACTAACAACAAGGTACTCACATTAACCTTATATTATTCCCTTACGTAGCATTATATCTCTTTAAATCCCACGTATTAAAATGTCATATCTTTACTTCATAATTTAATTATCCTTGCATCCTATAACATCTCTCCACTTCCGACGTCATTAAGGTTCATGCGCGGAGCGTCTCGCAAAGCGAAATCCAAACAAGGAACCCCTCAAATACACTACTACTTAACTTTGTCGATCGAGGAGGTCCGACAGCTTCAACTATGCGATCGGGATAACCTCATACCTTCTTTCAACCAAATGTGTTCTAAACTCACATCTCTATCCAGGAGTCATACTGCTAAGCGCTCGTATTACACTTAGTCCTTGAACAATCAATAATGAGCTTAAACTCAGTCCTTGATGTTCATATTGTAATCCTAAGGCTACCCAGGTGTTACATTCAATCACCACTACTGGACCTATCCTTAATCCTCAAGAAAACCAATTACAATCCAATAAATGAATCTAGCAACCGAAATTTCTTTAATTTAATTATCATCATTCTAATCAATTTAAATCCCAATCAAATTAATTCAAATCTTATCAAGGGTCTATTGATATTTTCTAAGTCCCATAATACCCAATTAATAATCACCAAAGATCCACAAAAGTTTTAGGATAAGAACCACCATTAAAAAGAAACAACATCATGAATTCTCATATTTTAAATACTCATAAAAATCAGATCTAAAAATTATTCAAATCATCAATCCGACTTCAGATTTGGATTCTACACGAAAAATTGAGTCAGGTATGTGTTTTGAGTTTTTCTTAAATCTCATCCAAATGCACTCAAAAAGAAGATCTAAACATTCCAAATTGGCTCTTCTCATTCCACTTGTTTTTGCCTCTTTTTCCAAAAAATTATCAACATATTATCTTCAAGAACACTAAATTATTTTCCGAATTTCTTCCACAGATTGATGAATATTTATTGGATTACTAACTCCTACAACATGAGTTTAATTCCTATATATTTTTAGATTCCAAAAATCCATTAACAACTATATCCTTTCATCTTCCAAGCATGAAAATCATCTCTTTTTATAACTATCCTAACATGGACAATATACGAACTTAAATTGCAAATATCAAACACTTGCCTATAATAAAGATCTGACCCTTTGGAGTTGAATAACACAGGTGATGATGGTGGTGGTGACCTTTGACCTTTGGTTCTCCTCCTTCCCAAGAAAACTTCTTTTTCTTTCCAAGCAACCTTCCACTCTCTCGAAGAAGATGACTTTTAAATTTTGTGTAGAAGAGATGAATGAACCCACATTCAAATAATCTCCAAAAACTTATAATAAGACAGAACCCGAAATCACTATTCATCCCCCTTGTAAAAATAACCAAAATGCCCTTTTGGATTGTTTTTTCATTACCAAATGACCCGAGACTCAAAATTAACATCCAAATAGACTTTTCTGAATATTTCGAACCTTCCGGACGCAACAACGGAGTCGAAATGACTAGAAGGTCGATAGAAAATAAATTTCCTTTTTAATTTAATAAATTAGTCCCGACACGTCCCATACCGCGTCTGACTAAAAATTCAAATTACCGAATTTATATCATACCGTCATATCAATGACATCACATTCATATATTACCTAAATATCTTTAAGTAATATTCAGAATCATCCATTTTAATATTCACAATTCGGATAAAACCCAAATGAATTAATTTATAATAAGAGCCAATTAATCCATTAATTTAAAATATAACCCATTTTAAAAGTCATTAAAATTACAGGGTATTACACCACCCTGATGAGAAAAGCTTAGAGTTTTTGAAGAGTTGATTCTTGAAGAATCGTTTGAAAAAAATGAACACCTGACAATTTATCTTTCCACGTTCGAGTTTTTAGGAGGGTAGAATTGTATAGGTCATTTGAGATTGATAATTCAGATATTTTTATTTTCTACGGGCATATACATAGGGGGATATTTTTAAGGACATTTTTTGTCACAATTAATTATGTCATATACCGCTACAAGTTGCTACAAGTCGTTGAATGATTGAGAAGCTTACATCTACAAAAACAAATCCAAATTTCAATAAATATTCAACATTGAAGCCCAACAAGTATGAATGTGGTAAAATGTGTTTAAGTTCTCTTTACATTTTACATTAAAAGTTTTGCGATATTTTTTCAAAACGTTAAAATGGTTTTTGGAATTTTTAATAAATGTTTTTTATTTAAAAGTTTTGGATAAATCTTTTTTGATCTCGTGAATAGTCTTATGTTTTGAGGTTTCCAAGATATTTAAAAGACTAAAGGTGTTTGATCCACGTGTATGATGTCATTCAAATGACATCGTACCAAGTTCGAACGAGATCGTATCTCGAGTGTTGTTCGAACGAGATGTGTTCGTTGCTGACACGTTACCGCCTTGATTTTTATTTTAAATAAGGCTGTCATGCTTCAGATTTTTGCGTGGAGAAAAACTGATTTTCATAGAATATGTTTTTCTATTATTCTCCAACCATTTGAGGGTTCATAACTTTTGTTTTACAATTCACAATCCCAATTGCTTTTGTATGAGTTGTTGTGTGGAACCTAAAAGCAAAGTTTGCCACCATTCATACTTTGTGGAGAGATCTTTACAACCGAGGGCTACGTGTTATTGTGGAGTGAGTCTCGATGGAGTTTTGTGACTGTGTGTCATTAGGGAGTGATGTGGTGTTCGTGGGTTGAAGTCTAGACTACGGTTCATATAGGTTCACTGAGTGTGGACTTATTTCTGATGATATCGGGCGAAGCCTACGTGTATTCGAGTGTCAAACTGTATTTCATTGCAAACATGTAAGTTGCTCCTTATAATTATAGTGAAATAAAAAGGTTTTTCCCTGAAGGGATTTTTCCTAAAATTTGTGTCGCATACTTTATTTATGTTGGTTTGACACTCGTACGCACATAGCTATTTGAGTTTAACGGTTGAATTGAGTTGATTCATAAATTGACACTAAATAAATAAGTTTGTAATTGGAATTTGTGCAACTGTATAAATCTTTATCACACGTAAGGTCATTCTCAGAGAGAGAGAGCGAGAGAGAGAGAGAGAGAGAGATTGGAAAAATTAAAAGTAATGATCTGGTGAGCCCTTTTTTTAAAGGGATGCATAACCTCACACTTTCCATAAAAAGTGGGTAACCACCTCTCCACAAAACCACTCTCCAACGGCTATAATAGAAAAATAGATCTTGATTTAAATTAAAACATGCTTTTAATATTAAATAAAAAATGTGTTTTAATATTAATTAAAAAATGAATTTAAAAATTATATTAAAGGAATTTCAAGTTAACTAATATATATTTATATATTTATTTACGTATAAATGTCCCCATATCCTCTAAAATGTCATTGGTGGGACCTGAAACCATGACCTCAACTGAGGTAATCTTGAAACTTACCACTATGCTTAAAGGGCTTGTTGTGTGTATTTCATTCACGCCAACAGACATACTCAAACACACAACCATCCCCCACATGAATAAAATACAAGAAGAAGGGACAAACGAAAATTATTGGGCAATAAAATGTCATTAATAGACAATACATGTCCATTGGGCTTACAAACTATTTAGTGAATTACATATTGTTAACTGACTAGTAATTTTTATAAACTACTTCAATAGACTACACACATGACACTCTAATATACTTGTGGTTTAAAATAGTTTTGCTCATTAATTCCATAAGCTATATCCCAGTATCATGAGCGCTATAGGAAATTATTCAACAATTCACAAAGGTAGCGGCCCTGCTACTACACTCTCTTAGGTGAATCTATGAAGAATGTCCTATCACATTCGGCTTGAAAATGCAAGCCATAGATTCATTAAGAATTTAACTAATCCTTTCTCATTATAGGTTGCACCACTATTATTATTACAACCATCAGGTCGATACAACTATAAGTTTTGTAGGGATTACACATAATCATCTACAATTAGTTTTTCGATTGAACTTATATCATCGAATCTCCATTCGTATATGTTGGTAATCCATCATAGTGATTCTACTCATTAGGCTTTAAGACCATACCCCTTGATGTTCTATAAAAAATATATCTCAATAACCCTTTGGTTAACGGATCCGTTAAATTATTGTTTGACTTCACAAAGTGAATGGTTATAATACTATTATATATGTGTTGTCTCACTCTATTATGCCTGGGGCGGATATAAATTGACTTTCCATTGTAGATTTTTCTTCTTATTTTTGCATTGGAGCTTGGCAGTCACAACTGATAAGTATCGCGGGTATTGTGGCTATCCCTCCTTAGCTTTTTCCCTCTTTCTCATGCCCTTTCCTCTAGGAGCACTTCGCACATTGTCGATGTGGGGTGATTTAAAAAGATGTAGTCACCAACATGTTTTCCAAAAAAACAAGAAAAAATCATGTCGCTGCCTCAAGAGCGGCATCAATGACAAATTGATGCTTACGAAACCAATAGTTCAGAGGTTCGGGGGATAAGCTATGGAATGGGAAGGTGTTAGACACCCATTCCTCCCTTTTGGTCTCTCATGGGCTTATGTTACTATTTTCATTAATTTCTCCATGAAGTCTGTGCAGGTTTATATATAAATGGATATCAGAATCGCTCATCTCATACCATGGAAAGATAGAGTGAGGTCATCCAAAGGAATGTTCCCAAAATAATAATTAGAAAATATGATGTGCGCGCCTATCGAGATATTGATCGTTATAATGAAAACGATAATATTTGTTAGATAAAATTCAAATATGAATCATAAGTATAACATATAGGGTAATATAGAGATATAATTTAAAAGGAAAAAAAATCTGAAAATAGGAAAATTAAAAAGTTGGACTCGAGTCTCAGGCTTTAGCCTGAAACGCCTGTGTAGCCTAGAAGTGCATCAAAGTCAACGTAGTTTGCATGCAGAACAAGGGTGGGGATTATACCATTAATTAAAATGGGGTTTTATTATATTTGTGTGTAGAAAAGATATTTTAGTTTTGGAAAAATGTGCTGAATAATCCCGTTGGAACTTATAAGCATAACCCTCCTTCTCTTTGTTTTGGATTTTTATATTAAATAAAGTATGTTCAATATAACTAATGAAGTATAAGATGTTAATGTGTATGAGCTAAAGTAAAATCTACATTAAGAATTTATGTAACTAATGCAAAAAGAAAGAAATTGAAAGAGATAGAAGGATATTTGGACCTTCTTTCAAAAATTGGGGGTTGATCTTAATCTTTGATGAGCTATCTTGAATGTTGGGATGAATGTTGGATGAGAGAGAAGGAGATTGTGATAGATTAGGTATAGAAATGATGGGAATGAAAGATGGAATGTAATTTCACATAAGGAAACTTCATTGATTCCAATAGAATGTGGCTGAGATCAGTGATATTGATGGATCTGCGTTGTGTCCCGAGAATGAGATAATTCCCACCTTTTATAGGGTAGGAGGATTATCGATCGGCATACCCCTAGCTCTTCCAATTAGTTAGTGAGCTTAGACATAATGTCGATTAGCAGGGAAATGGATCTGCCAATCGGTAATCTCGTACAGATTTTTTGAGAAAAATTGTCATAGAATGCAATTTGTAAATACAAATCGTGCATGATATATACATTTAGAAAGTTAATTTAGATACCTCTAAGAGTCCTTTAGTCCAATCCTGGGTCAAAGAGTTGACTTTGGGTCAAAAGGGCCTCGAAAACTTCCGTTGGTCCTTTGGACGGAAGATCGTCGGACGGTAATGGATCATTCATCCAAATTGTAAGTCAGAATTGTGCACAGGGTGGATCGTTGGAAATGGTATGCAATACACTTTGATCTTCCAAAAGAATTCCCTCGGTTCGGAGAGTTGACTTTGGTTAATCGGGGGTCGAAAAGGCTTGGTGACCTTTTTCAGAAAAATGGGTTGTTCATCCGTACCATAAGGCTGATTTGTATATGGGGTAGACCACTGGAAAGAATATTCAGTACCCTTTGAGTATTCATTTAGTCTAGTTCGATATTAAGAGTTGACTTTGTTCAAATAGATCCCAGGAGCGCTCGGGGGCGTTAGATCAGTTTTAAGGAGAAAATGGATCGTATGTCTAAATAGTTATACTGTTTCATACTTTGGGTGGATCATTTGAAATGAGCTTCAGTGCCCTACAAGGATCCATTGACCTTTTACTCTGACAATGATGTTGATTGGGGTCAAATCAGGTCCCAAAATCGCCCGATGGCATCCAAATTGGTTTGCGGTAGTAAAATGGTTCATTCGTCCTACCCATTATGACAATTCATGCTTGGGGTTGACCATTGGAAAGGGGATTCAGACACTTTCAAAGGTTAATTAATCTTTCACTTTAACTATGGAGTTGACTAGAGTCAAATGGGGCCCGAGATCTCCTGATGGCCTCTAGATCAGTACTCAGAGTGTGACCTAGGGTTTGTAGTGAATTGGGGAGGTGTTACAGACCTAAGGAGAGACTTGGGGTAGGGGTCCTAGAATGTGGTGTATATAAATCCCCTCGACGGGTGATCTTGGAATAAGTAAAAGCCATTGAATAGAAATCCCATGATGCTTTTGGAAGGAGTTCTATTCTCAGGACCAAGAAGGATGAGGATGATCAATTTAGAGTGTCAAGGTCGATATTGCGTGTAACACCCCATATTTTTTATGATTTAAATAATTATGATTATTATTATGGGAATAAATATGCGATTAAATATTGTTGTTCGATTAACTATATTAAAATGTGAGAAATTAATTTGTTATTGATCCGGATTAAAATAATTATTAACTAGCGTGCCAAGGGTTAAGACTTATTGTTGTGCACTATTAAATATTACTGTGTGATATGTAATATGGAATTATGATATTTGATAAATTGTAGGAAGTGAGAAATACGACAGTTTGGTAATTTAAGTCTGACACGCGTGTGATTCGTGTCGGGACTAATTGAATGGAATAAAAAGAGAAATTATTTATATTAACTCGTATGGCCATTTCCAGTGCGCCATTGAGTCCGAGAAGGTCGAGATAGTCAAAATAGTATACCCGGGTATTTAGTTTGGGTCCCGGGGCAATTTTAGGCCTAACCAGCACCCCGAGAGGGCATTTTGGTAAATTATATTTTTGGGCTAAATTAATGGACGAAAATTGGGATTTACTATATTAGCCTAGGAAGTCCATTAGGTTTAACCGGTTACACAAATCAAGAACGGCCATGGAGGGTGTGAGGGAGAACCAATTTCCAAGAGAAGGCTCATTTGACATCACCTTACACAACTGTGACCACCAACGCGTAGATCGCGAAGAGAGGAACGCGTATATACCAACATCACCAATGGATCAGACCGTCATATTCGAGGAAAGTGTCTATTACTTTCTTTCTTTTAGCAATAACCATGCTCATGTTAGTGTAGGTGAAATTACACATGATTTATATGTTAATTGGGTGAAAATCGGAGATTTAAATTCTAATTAAGGATTGGTTTAATTAGTGGTTGGAATTTATTAATGTATGCAGAGGATTAGTCATGGAATTGGATTATATATTGATGAACGAATCTGGGTTGATTAGGTTCTTGAATTGGAATTTTGAAATCTAGGGTTCATGTGAATTAATTTGGGGGTTTTATGTAATTATGATGATTAATGACGAATTAAGGATCCTAAGATGATAAAAATGATCTATAACCTATTAGGGGTTGATGGGTATTGATGAGGAGTTGTTGGTAATTGAATCTTAGAGTTTTTAGGTTCAAAAATGGTGAAAAACGTTGAAGTTTGGTGAAGAAGACGAACAGTGTAATCTCGCGCGATCTCGCGCGAAGTGCTTCAAACGAGAATGGGATCTCGCGTGAAGTGGTTCAAAGGAGATGGAGATCTCGCATGAATTCATTCGACCGAGATGGCATCTCGCGCGAAGCCGCTCGAACGACACGTGGAAGTCGTTCAAACGACAACCCTTCTAGTTCGAGCGAGAGAGGGGATTTTTCTCAAAGTCTCGTTTTGAGTTTGGCGGTTTATTGGAGCGAGAGAAACTACCAAATAGTAAATTTGAATAAGATGGAATTTCGGGAAAGTATGTGAGAATAAATATTTTAATTATTTCGCTATAGAGAGAGAGTATACCTTGGAGATTACGAGAGAGATAGTAATCTAAATATTTATATTATATGTAGAGATGATATTAAAATACGTATGAAGAGTATATATGTAGGTTGGTGAAATACCTATAATTTATAATATGATGTGTGTATGACCATTATGTGATATTATTATAAGAGAACTAATGGGTGATAACCCGGGGGTGCAAGAACCTTATAGTTAAGAGCACTAATGAGTGATAACTCGGGGGTGCAAAAACTCTATTGATAAGTGTACCAATGGGTGATAACCCGTGGGTACAAAGATGATTATTGTTAGTTGCACTAATGGGTGATAACCCGGGGGTGCTAAATTATTATTGATAGGTGCATTAATGGGTGCTAACCCGGGGATGCAATATTCTATTGTTAGGCGCACTAATGGGTGATAACCTGGGGTGCTGAATTATTATTGATCGGTGCATTAATGGGTGCTAGCCTGGGGATGCATGGTTTTCTGTATATGTGCACTAATGGTTCTTAGCCGAGGGTGCAGGATTAGTATATATATATGTGTAGGGATGATGTGACTATATATATATATATGGACTTTTGAATATTTCTATTGTGTGAAATTAGTAGGCATGGTAATAATAATCATTACATTGCACCAAGTGGTCTTAACCTAAGAGTGCCGGATTAGTGTATATATATAGGGATGATGAGACTATATATATGAATGAGTGTACTTGGGTAACATTCTACTTTGTGAGACTAGTAGATAAAATGAAAATGAGTAGTAAGATAATCTTAGTGAATAAAAGATTAACCATTCAAACGGTGAAAAATGAAATTTAGTACGTTAGATAAACTATCTGAATAGCGTATTGTATGGAATTGGATTATATATTGATGAACGAATCTGGGTTGATTATGTTCTTGAATTGGAATTTTGAAATCTAGGGTTCATGTGAATTAATTTGGGGGTTTTATGTAATTGTGATGATTAATGACGAATTAAGGATCCTAAGATGGTAGAAATTATCTATAACCTGTTAGGGGTTGATGGGTATTGATGTGGAGTTGTTGGGAATTGAATATTAGAGGTTTTTAGGTTAAAAAATAGTGAAAAACGTTGAAGTTTGGTGAAGGAGATGAACAGTGTAATCTCGCGCGATCTCGCGCGAAGTGGTTCAAACGAGATTGGGATCTCGCGCGAAGTGGTTCAAACGATATGGAGATCTCGCGCGAAGTATTTCGAGTGAGATGTCATCTCGCGCGAAGACACTCGAAAGACACGTGGAAGTCGTTCAAATGACAACCCTTTTGGTTCGAGCGACAGAGGGAATTTTTTGGGATTTTTTTCAAAGTCTCGTTTTGAGTTTGCCGGTTTATTGGAGTGAGAGAAACTACCAAATAGTAAATTTGAATAAAATGGAATTTCGGGAAAGTATGTGAGAATAAATACTTTAATTATTTCGGTATAGAGAGAGAGTTTGCCTTGGAGATTACGAGAGAGATAGTAATCTAAATATTTATATTATATGTATAGATGAGATTAAAATACGTATGTAGAGTATATATGTAGGTTGGTGAAATACCTATAATTTATAATAGGATGTGTGTATGCCTATTATGTGATATTATTATAAGAGCACTAATGGTTGATAACCCGGGGGTGCAAGAACCTTATAGTTAAGAGCACTAATGAGTGATAACTCGGGGGTGCAGAAACACTATGGATAAGTGTACCAATGGGTGATAACCCGGGGGTACAAAGATGATTATTGTTAGGCGCACTAATGGGTGATAACCCGGGGGTTCTTGAATTTTTATTGATAGGTGCATTAATGGGTTCTAACCCGGGGATGCAATATTATATTGTTAGGCGCACTAATGGGTGATAACCCGGGGGTGCTGAATTATTATTGATAGGTGCATTAATGGGTGCTAGCCCGAAGATGCATGATTTTCTGTATATGTGCACTAATGGGTCTTAGCCGGGGGTGCAGGATTAGTATATATATATATATATATATATATATATATATATGTGTGTGTGTGTGTGTAGGGATGATGTGAATATATATATATATATATATATATATATATATATATATATATATATGTATATATATATATATGTATATATATATATATATGTATATATATATATATATGTATATATATATATGTGGACTGAAATTAGTAGGCTTGGTAATAATAATAATCATTACGTTGCACCAAGTGGTCTTAACCTAAGAGTGCAGGATTAGTGTATATATATAGGGATGATGAGACTATATATATGTATGAGTGTACTTGGGTAACTTTTTACTTTGTGAGACTAGTAGATAAAATGAAAATGAGTAGTAAGATAATCTTAGTGAATAAAAGAATAACCATTCAAACGGTGAAAAATAAAATTTTGTATGTTAGATAAACTATTTGAATAGCGTATTGTATGGGCGATACGGGAATACTACCAGTGAGCATAGTTAGTATTAGTATGGTTTCTGACTAGTTAGACTGGGAGTTATAACGAGGGGGAGGTTAGATGTACGTTAGGCGTGCACAATAGACAAGAGGTGAGAAACTCATGTGAGAGTTCGATAACTAACATGCGTATAAGACTTGTTTTAAGAACCAGTTTTAAATACTTGCTAAATCATTTTTACTCATCGGGCACTGACTCGTTTCTTGTATCTCTTCTCTCTTTTTCTATATATATGTATTATATCAGGTGCTCAGCCACAGGAGTATCAGATTTAGAGATTTGGATTGCTTGATGTGCTGCAGCTTTTGTGGAAGTTGTAGGTCCTTGCAGTAGACGCATCTATCCTTTCCGTTCAGTGTCATCTAGACTTCTTGTTTAGGGCATATGTCTCCCACTTCTAGTTCTTTCATCAAAGATATTGTATTCAGTTTATTGTATGGTTTGGAGTTTTGAACTGGGAGGTTTTATCCTGTCTTATTTATTGTAGTACTTGATTCATGTTCAGTATTTATTTACATTCCTATGTGTGGTGAATGGTTTATATTTTAAGATGGAAAGAAATGGATTTACTTGGTTTTGTTAAAATTTGAAATGTTTTGAAACGTACATTAATTTGATATTAGGTGATTAATATGTTAAAAAGTTTTTCGACGGTGATGCTGAGAATGTACCAACTGAATATCCTGTTTTAAATTTGTAGAGGAATGATCACCTTATATTTAATTGGGCGGGGTGTCACAAGTGGTATCAGAGCATCAGGTTCTAGTGTCCTTAAGATCTGTGTGTCTTATTACGTTTCAGCGTATCATTATACGAAATTCAGTGTGATTCGAACACCGAACATTTTAGCATGACCAGTGAGGGCCTTAAGGAGAACCACGGGAGAAGAGGCTCAACAGAAGACATAGAGTAATAGGGTAAGCGTGATTGGGATAAAAATCACCACGAAAATTACTTAAACTATAGATATTAAAATCATCATTCGGGAACTGTGGGTTCCTAGGACACAGTCATAGATGATGGTGGAGTGATTTCAAGAGCACTCAACATAGTCGATAAAGGGTAAATCAGAAGGACTATTTCAAAAAACCATCGATGAAGATGAAGAAAAGAAAATGAGAAAGTGTAACAGACCAGCGGAGGTAGAAAATCCGAAGGCAATTGTGTAGAGTGGGGCGTGATGACACTCAGAATTTAATTTGTAGTTAAAAGCTACAGCTCTTAGGAGCATCGTGTAGTGATTAGAGACAATCACCACATATGAAGATGTGTGTTTGAAATTTAGAGAGAAATTTGGGTATGATTTGACCGTGAGGTCTTCCATTCGATGTGATAACAAAATGTGAGTGAAATTTTGATGTTTGAAATGATGGGTGAGATGGAAACCAATCATGAGAGAGAGGTTGAATTGCTTAATGAACTTCGTACTTGGCAGAGGGGTATAAATTATCCAAAGGGTTTATAGTTGATAAAGGACCCGTGAGTAGAATAGCAGTATGGATGAGAAATCCATATAGGATGACTAATGTTGATGTCATCAAAGTTATACAGTTTCTAGTGATTGCAGACCTTCCAAGAGAAGGGAGTAAAGAGGGTTAACGAACCTGCTGAAGAGCAAAAAATTGAATTTAACGGTGTTAGTGAAACCCCACATGAGAGTATACCCAATAGGGAACTCAGTTAGATGATGTTAAGTGATTAACTTCAAGAGGATGATGAAGTCATCAGACTGTAGAGGCCAACCATATTTTCGGATAGCTAGCATAGCCAAAGGGACAGTGGAAGAATAATTGTGAATTGAGACTGTCAGTCCGAGAGAAAGACATTCCCAAAATGGTCAGTGGGACCAGTGACAGGAAATAGTTCATGAAGTTTTCCTTATGTAAAGGAAACATAACTACAAGTGTTGAAGGTGTCCACAATTGAGAAGTGAGACCTAATAGATTAGAAATGGTAAACCGTGTCAGTTAGGCATAACGACTGGAGGAAAGAGACTTCCAGCGAAAGAATTTGGGGTCAAGGGAATTTAGCCCAGAAATTTATAACCCTAGAGTGATGGGTTCAGATTGGACCAGTAGAGTCCTTGTTAATGGTAGTATTCAGTATGTCAGAGTCTACGGAACTCGGGATGTAAACGGGAGTTTAATAAAGCTATAATTGAGGCCTGGAGAGCTTGGGCCAACATTTTAATAACGGGCCTGAAATCCAAAAGAAGGAATAAATTATCCGTGATGAAAGAGGACAACTATAGTATAAAATCCTAGGATATATGACGATTGCAGATGTTCATGGGTCATGATGGCAGCCACATGCTAAGACCCTATAATTTGGCGAGACTGGTGAGGTTTTGCTTCGTCCTTGTGAGTAAAGGATATATTCTAGTGACATGGGTGTGCCATAACTTTTATGTAAATTAGAAACCCTAAACTTCGCATGTGGATCAAGTTTAGTGGGAACGTTAGTTTTTATAGTCTTGTTACAAACGTGTTTCTCCTAGTAATAAGGGCATTTTGATGATTGCACATGAGGGAACCGGGTGGGCCCTAAGAATATGTTTTGTTGTTATAATTTACTACTTCATTGAGTCAACTTTAGTAGAGTTTATTATGGTAATGTGTAGTGATTAATTTCTGTATGGTTAAACGATAGTATAAATATATTGATATAACGGTCGTGCCAGATACTCTGGAAGGAGTGATCTTAGTTTTGTGCGGCGCCACCTGAAATAGGGTTGGGCCCAGATATGAGTGTATATATGGAACTTTCATGGTAATATATACCTCAACGAGTATAGTGTCTAATTATATGTGATTTTCGAGCATAGGAATTTATTTGTCTGTTAAGACTTAGAATACATTGTGTTCTTATCGAGAAACGAAATATAGCTCGTTATATATCTATAGCGCCAAATACTTGGGATAGTGTGGGCGCCATGCTTCATGTTACATTTTTAGGGACATGAGAGTGGACGAGTAAAATTTTATATCACAATACGTAGATTGTGGGAAAGTACATAGTAAGTACTGAAGGCCTTATGGACCTCAACAACCGGCTAGGTTAGATAGTAGTGTATCGGGGGGTTCCTTGTTTGGATTTCGCTTTGCGAGACATCCCACGCATGAAACTAGAGAATGTCGGGAGTTGGAGAGAAGTTTGGCCGATCGTACATAAGTTTTGCATGTTGGTTATTATACCTATAGGAGGATATAATTGAGAGTTAATAATTCGTTTATGACTTAAGGCCAATAGAGTCGCCTAGTCTCAGTATCATTACGAATAGAGCAATGATACCATTGAAGGATTGATTAAGTTATGGTTAGTGGGGCGGTTGATTGCACCCCTACCACATCAGCATACCGAGTGTGCAAGAATTGAGGTAAGAAAATTTTATGCCTTTTGTATAATGATGCGTGAGGTATAGGGTGTATGGGCGCCCTATGGGCTTGAATCAGGTAGTGGATTGTGATTAGCATGTGAATTCGATAACATGTAGTCGGGTAAGCCGGAGCTTATTCACGACGTTTTGTCAGAGACTTACGTTTCAAGATAAATTAAAATTTATTCAAGAAAGACAAGATGTGTCAGAATACAAACAACAGTGCTGATGGGTTTAATGTAGAGTAACCTTCAAAGTTAGTCTGCAGTGGGTCAGCTAACTGTTAGAAGAAGGGCGGATAATTCAAAATCGGTAAGGGCTTCTTCCACTAGAGAATGGAAGAGTATTCCCAAGGATCTTCTCATGTAGCTGAGATGGTGAGATTTTAAGTACTAAAATGCGATTGAGTACGGCCTAATACCCACAGAGGGATGGTCAGGACAAGTGGTCTAATCGAATGCGGGAGAGAAAATTTTATGTGGACCCTGGAATCTTAGGGGAGGATGAGAGTAGTGCCTTCCACTAGTGGAGTTTGTGTCCAAATAACTCCTATAAATTCACGTTCGGGCAGAGTGCGAGTAGAAGTATGGCATAGTAAACTTTGTTGTTGTCCTACTTGATAAATAAATGTGAAGGACCAGTTATGATTACAAATGTCGGGGAAGAATCGATATTATCCTATATATTGTGTGTGAAATATATATTGCACAACAAATTTACTTGTAGGCACGACACGATAAAGAGTCGTATGTATATGGAAAGAGGATAAATCTATTATGGTGTAAATAGTAGAAGGCAAGATAGTGAATATCTAAAATAATGTTGAAGTAGTGAAACTTAAGTAGAAAGGCTTAAGCAAGAGCCTATATAATAGGATAACCTGGATTTTAAAGAAAACACATGTGAAGTGTTCATTATTAAGGGTATTTGATAGCGTACTATATGGGTAGTACGGAGTAGCTTACTGTAATACCCCGTACTTTTGGCTATATTTATTTTTGGGATTAATTAATTAAATGCGTATTAATTGGAAATTAATCCGGGTTATAAATACTAACGAGATGCGAGTTGGTATTTGATTATGTGCATACATGTTTTGATATATGTATTTGGTATTATGAAAGTTGTCATGAGATTTATATACGGTATTTTAGAAATTTTGTTGAGACGAGTGGGACCGCCGCGTCACGGTGTAATATTTTGATTATAAAAAGTGAATTTAAAATCTATAAACCGTATGGTTGTTTTGAGTGAGCCAACGCGTCCAGAAGGGTCGAGATAGTCAGAAAACACTAGCCGGGGGTGTAGTTTGGACTCCGGGGTATTTTTAGGCCATACCGGCAACTTAAAGGGTATTTTCGTAATTTTACATTTTGAGGAATTAAAAGTGACGAAAATTGGGAGTTTTAATCTGATGTGGATTTAACCCACTAAGCCCATTAACCAAACCATATTAACCTAGAAGGCTACGTAGGTTATTAGAAGAGTTTTCTAAGTTTCCCAAATCAAACCCTAGCCACCTTAAGCCACCATTGGAGAAGAAGCTTGGAGAGAAGGAATTCTGCGGAAAAACTTTAGCAAACCATCATCCAAACTCAGAGACAACCAAGGCAAGTGACTTAAATCCATTTAATTTCAAAGAATGTTCTTTCCATGTTAGAAAAATTCGAATTTTGTGTTTGTTCTTGGTGAAATATGAAAACCCATGTAGTTTGGAGTTTAGAACTTGAAAATATTGAGGAGAATTGCATGTAGAATGATAGGTAGATAATTATTCTTATGATATCTGTGATAGGAAGGAATTAAAATGGATTTATAGTGAGTTAATTCATGATTCAAAAGTTAGGGTTCATGTTCTTGAAATAATTGGGGAAAAAGTGTAGAGATTTATATTTTGATTGATGTTAAAGAGATTTAATCCTTGAAAACATGTTAGGAGTTGACTTGAATATGTTTAGGATGAATTAGAGACTCTAAAACGTTGTTGGGATGAACTTTGGAAGAGATTAGGAGTGATTAAATGGATAAAAACGAGATGGGGAAAATTCTGGGCCGAAACTGGTCCCTCGTTAGAAGACCTTCCCAGGTCGTTCGAACGAGCTCGTTCGAACGAGCTTCTAACGAGTTGACTAGTCGCTTCTAACGAAAAGGAGTTTCATTCGATATCTCGTTCGAATGAGATATCGTAAGAAGGTACAGTTCGTTCGAACGAACTGGAATGTCGTTCGAACAGTCTCGTTCGAACGAGACTTCTAACGAGTTGACAGAGGAATCTCGTTCGAAGAGTCTCGTTCAAACGAGACTTCTAACGAGTTGACAGTTTGGTCCTTTTTGGACTGTTTTGATTTTTGGAGCCCCGTAAACTTGTTCGAGGATATAGTTAACATTCGAATGATGGTGTAAGGATAGAATTGGGACTTTTGGGTATTTATGAGAAGGAAATTATATACGAGAGTTAGATTAAATGGACGATTTGGGTTGAGACGTGAGTGTCTATTGCGACGTGAGATTAGATTATGGTGCGTATGATGATAAACCGGAATAGTATAAATTGCCATAATTATATATTGGAACTAGAATGAGAATAGTACTACGATTAAACTACGTTGATTACTAAGATACGTGTTTACTTAGTATTGGTATATGAATTGTGTGTATGACATACCTACCATACTTGCTACCACGGGAGGTTTGCGTTCGCTTAGGGCCCTCTAATCCTTGTGTTGCCCGGATTTAGACTGGTTACCTTGATGAACATAGGTCATAGAAAGACTTATTGGGATATTAATAAGTCCGCTGATCGTAGGAGCGTAGGTATGTGCGTGACCTATGTGATGTGACTGTGTTCGCCTCCATTGTTTGTGATCTTGTTATCTGTGCACTATTCCTGAGAGATTCGGAATATGTAATCCTTATGTACGTGATGTACCGGGATGGATAGCAGAGTATGTGTGCACCGCAGCTTAGTTCTCGGGGTGCTTATATTGTATATTTATGATGTGAATAATATACACTTAATTAATGGGAACCTTCACATTATTGTTGTGAATATAATTACGGTATTGGTTCGAGAAATATAACGAGTTAACTGATAGTGATATACATATGGCATATTGAGAATCTGAGTTTGCGTTAAACCCTACTTGATTACGAGCGTAATAATGTTAATAGAACCGAGTAATATGGGTAGGACCTATGATAGTCTAACTAGAGATGATGTCACTTAGCTAGTGGGTTGTGTCGTTATAGATGGGTGCTTACGTTAGGAGTGCATAGTTAGACGAGAGGTGAGAATATCATGTGAGTACACGTCCTAACATGTACTTTGCATTTAATGTTTTAAATGTTTTTAAAGCACTTGCAGGTTTTTAAAATATCTCCACATTCGGGCTCTGACCCGTTTTCTTTTCAAATCTATTCTTCTCTGTAAAACCATTTTAGGTGCCCAGCCACAAGGACACCATGCATAGGATACTCATTCAGGTGACGAGCTGGAGCTGTTTGTGGAAGCTACAGGGATTTTCTTGTAGACGCCTCTATCACTTGGATTCCAGAGTCATTATCTATCAGTTGTAGGGCATGTTGACCATTTCTATTAGAGTTGCATTTCCATTTCAGTTTCAGACTTTGGCATGTACTGTTTTAGTTTTCAGTTACTTATTTCAGTTATAGGATTGTAGTGAGGAGTTTTCCTCTAGAATTTATTTACGTTATGTGATGGTCTTTCTATTTACTTCATTATGGTGAATGGTGTATTTACTCTCTATTACACTTGTTGCATGTTAATTGGACTTTAATTAAAATTTGGCACTTACTTTTTAAATACTAGGTGGTTAGTAATCTTTAAAATGTTTTCGACAGTGATGTTATTAACTGGACTAACTTGACATTTTGAATTAATTTAATAAAGGAGTAGCTACCCGGTATTTAATTAGTCGGGGTGTCACAGGTGGTATCAGAGCATCAGGTTCTAGTGTCCTTTAGGATCTGACGGCTTATTATGTTTCCGCTAAGTTTCTTTGCTATAGAGCCCTATATTTTAGGATTGTTGTACTCTTTTTGTGTATGCTTCGTTCTTCAGCTATCTTGAGTTTATAAACAGCGAACTTATAAACTTTGTTCTTATTTCAGATGCCTCCACGATGTGAACGACGAGTTCCCAGGGATGCAACAACCGAACCCCAGCCCGCTCCAGTTCAGGGCATGATGAATACCGCTGAGGTTGCAGCTATAGTAGCCCAAGCGGTAAATGCCGCCATTGTCGTTGTTCAGCAGGCACCAGCTCAGGGGCCGATTACCGCGCCAGTACAGGTTAATGCATTCCCGTCTGCTTGGGAACGTGTACGTGACGCTTTTCTGAAAGCGCATCCGCCAGAGTTTGCAGGTAGCTCAGATGTGGTAGTCTCGAGCCAGTGGAGGAAGGATATGTAGAGGCACTTGAGGATGCATGAGTGCACTGATGTTCAGAAGCAGGTGCTAGCTACTTTCAAGCTAGTTGGATCTGCACTACAGTGGTGGGAGTCCATTACCACCATGGAGGAGAGGGATACTCTCACGATTCAGGAGTTCTGGGTGTGATTCGACCGCAAGTACTTTTCGTCAGCTGTTCATATGGAAATGAGAAGGAGATTGATGAGTCTGAAGCAGAAGGGCAAGACTGTGGTCGAGTATGAGGCCGAGTTCACGAATCTGTTGAACATCGTTCCAGATGAGATACCAACAGCGAAGAAGAAGATTGAGAAGTTCACGGACGGTTTGACTTGGAGGATCCGTCAGCATCTGCTAGGGAACCTATCATTGGCCACCTATTCCGATGTGGTTAACGCTGTATTGTTACACTGTCGGGACCACCGTTTTTAGATGGCCGAGGGCAAGAGGTCGGGGGAGTCTAGCCATCAGGGCAGGACTGGAGGACATGGTGCCAGCGAGGCACAATCTGGTCAGGGGCAGAGATAGAATGAGCAGGGCTCCCAGCGGGGGATAATAAGAGGTTCCGGTCAGGGAACTACAGACAGGGACAGGGACAGGGAGGTTTCCATCAGGTCCATCAGGGCCAACAAGGACAGAATGAGCAGCAGTTTCACCAGGGCCAGCAGGGCCAAGGGAGGAACGGTAACGGCCACCAGGGCCGGGGACAGCAGGGGCATAGAGGGGGGAACTTCCCAGGGAAGTTCTTTGTTTGTGGCAAGACTGGCCATAAGCGACAGGATTGTCCTGATAGGGCCAGGGCCCCACAGCAGCAGCAGCAGCAGGGTGTCCGCCAGGAGCCACAGAGGCCTATATTTCCCGCCGCTCTTCCCGCACCGCCACAGATGGCAGCATTGCCACCCATTCCAGCAGTCCCAGCTCAGCAGGGGAAGCTACAGTATGGACGTGTCTACAACGTCCACCAGGCTGCAGTTCCACAGGCACCGCCCGCGATTGAGGGTACGTTTCCTATCCATGGCACTATGGGTCGGGTATTATTTGATACGGGTGCTACATACTGTTTTATAGCTACACACTTCGCAAAAGCTTTAGGATTGTTAGCTACGGCAGAGAGCACAGTGACGTGTGTTGACTCACCATTGGGGAGTGGGTCACTTATTTTCTTTATATGCCGAGGAGTGGGGGTAGAGATTGGTGGTTTGGTATTACCTGCAGACATGTTAGTGTTAGATATGCATGTTCACGATGTGATTATTGGGATGGATTGGCTCGTAGCTTATAGGGCCATGATAGATTGCTTCAGCGGGAGCATTGTTTTTGCCATTCCGGGGCAAGAGATGTTTATAGTGGCGATGCCTCGCCCAGAGGGAGGATCGACCGATCATCTGTATTACATTGAGGAGGATGCCTCTAAGGAGGTAGTGATTCCTTTAGATTCTATCCCAGTAGTCAGGGAGTATTCGGATGTGTTTCAGGAGATACCAGTCTTACCCCCCAGTCGAGAGATAGACTTTGTTATAGATTTGCTACCAGGTACGAGACCTATAGCACGCGCACCGTACCGTATGGCTCCAGTTGAGATGAGGGAGTTACGGGATCAGATAGAGCAGCTGTTAGGTTAGGGCTTTATTCGCAAGAGTACCTCACCTTGGGGTGCTCCAGTTTTGTTTGTGAAGAAGAGGGACGATTCACTGATATTGTGTGTGGACTACCGAGAGTTGAATAAGGTCACGATA
This sequence comes from Sambucus nigra, assembly GCA_949130495.1. Classification (NCBI taxonomy): domain Eukaryota; kingdom Viridiplantae; phylum Streptophyta; class Magnoliopsida; order Dipsacales; family Adoxaceae; genus Sambucus; species Sambucus nigra. Next base: position 24,265,724 of record OX422218.1, on the reverse strand, counting down.
CGGAATAAGTATTCGTTGCCTCGAATCGATGACTTATTCGACCAGTTGAGAGGAGCTTCTTTCTTCTCGAAGATTGATTTGAGATCGGGATACCATTAGTTGCGTATCATGGAGGAGGATGTCTCGAAGACGGCGTTCTTATCGAGATATGGTTCTTACGAGTTTCGGGTTATGCCTTTCGGTTTGACCAACGCTCCAGCTGTGTTTATGGACTTGATGAACAGAGTATTCGGGGATTTCCTAGACCAGTTTGTCATTGTCTTCATTGATGATATTCTGGTTTACTCCCAGACAGAGGAGGAGCACGCCGAGCATTTGAGGCAGGTTTTGCAGACACTTCGTCAGAACGAGTTGTATGCAAAATATAAGAAGTGCGGGTTTTGGCTGAAGGAAGTCCAGTTTTGGGGACACATTATTTCCGACCAGGGAATATCTGTTGATCTGGGGAAGGTATCCGCGGTGAGGGAGTGGGGATAGTCCACGACACCGACTGAGATTCGTAGTTTCTTGGGTCTAGCAGGATACTACAGGAGGTTCATTCGAGGTTTCTCAGAGATAGCAGGTCCTTTGACACATCTGACACATAAGGGTGTGCCATACATCTGGAGTGATGCTTGTCAGTTGGCATTCGATGAATTGAAGGACAAATTGACTTCAGCACCTGTGTTAGCATTACCGAGACCGGGAGTTGAGTATTTGGTTTACACCGATGCATCTTTGCAAGGTCTTGGAGGTGTATTATAGCAGGAGAGACAGCCATAGCTTATGCTTCTCGTAAGCTTAAGCCTCATGAGAAGAATTACCCCACGCATGATTTGGAGTTGGCAGCAGTGGTATTTGCCCTACGGATTTGGAGGCACTATCTTTTGGGGGAGAAGTTCCAACTGTTCACGGACCACAAGTCCCTACAGTACCTATTCACGCAGAAGGAATTGAATATGCGGCAGTGTAGGTGGCTTGAGTTTGTGAAGGACTACCAGTTCGACATCCAGTACCACCCGAGAAAGTCTAACGTGGTAGCAGACACGTTGAGCCGTAGCCCAGCAGATGAGGTGGCAGAGATGTGGAAGGCTAAGTGGAAGGAATTGGGACACCAGGATGCAGTGGCTCGATCTTTCATGTCTGTGATGACCGTTACACCGCAGATTGTCACGAAGGTAGTAAGGGCACAGGCTAATGACTCGTTCTGTCAAGAGCAGATAGTTCGATTACTAGCAGAGGGAGCCGAGTCCTATACTGTTAGCTCAGACGGAGGATTACGCTTTAATGGGAGATTGGTAGTTCCGGAAGGGGAAGAATTACGACACGATGTGATGGCAGAGTCGCATGGCTCACGGTTCGTGGTATATCCCGGAGGGGACAAAATGTACCAAGACATGAGACGCCAGTATTGGTGGAGCGGTATGAAGAGAGATATCGCTGAGTTTGTTTCGAAATGCGCCATTTGTCAGCTTGTACAAGTGGATCATCAGAGACCGGCAGGATTGCTACAGCCATTGGAGGTCCCGGTGTGGATGTGGGAGAGCATATCCATGGACTTTATCACGGGGTTGCCTACGTTGCAGAGGGGTTACGACTCCGTTTGGGTAATTGTGGACAGGTTGTCCAAAGTCGCTCACTTTTTACCCGTAAGGACTGACTACACTACGGGACAGTATGCCCAGCTCTTCATTTCAGAGATTGTGAGACTTCACGGTGTGCCCCTAAATATCGTGTCTGACAGAGACAAGATATTTGTTTTGCGGTTTTGGGAGAGTTTCCAGGAGGCAATGGGCACGAAATTTCGGTTGAGTACAGCTTATCATCCGCAGACCGATGGGCAGACTGAGCGCACAAATCAGATGTTGGAGGACAGGCTACGCATGTGCATTATTGACTTCGGGGGTGGATGGGAGCAGTACCTTCCACTGGTGGAGTTTGCTTACAACAACTCCTATCAGTTCACGATTGGCATGGATCCGTTTGAGGCGTTGTACGGTAGGCCTTGTCGTTCCCCAGCATGTTGGTTAGAGGTGGGGGACAACAAACTACTTGGGCCAGAAGTGATTCAGGATACTTCGGCAAGGATTGAGTTGATTCGGAGTCGCATTCGGGTAGCTCAAGACAGGCAAAAGAGTTATGCTGATGCGAAGAGATTTTTCAGGGAGTTCCAAGTAGGGGACCAGGTTTTGCTCAGGGTATCTCCTATGAAGGGGATTATGCATTTCGGGAAGAAGGGGAAGTTGGCACCAAGGTATGTGGGGCCGTTTTCTATTATTGAGTGGATCGGACCGGTTGCGTATAAACTTGGACTACCAGAGCATTTACATCGGATTTATGATGTGTTCCATATTTCCTCGCAGAGGAAATACCTTAGAGATAATTTGGCTCATTCTCATATTCCTGTGGAGGACATCGATCTCCAGCCGGATAGCTCCTACGAGGAGGGGCCGATTGCTATTTTGGACCGAAGCGAGAGGAAACTGCGGTCAAAGATTGTTCCGTTAGTGCGTGTTCAGTGGCGACATCACAATGTCAAGGAGTCCACATGGGAGCGCGAGGATGAGATGCGCGAACGTTATCCAGAGTTGTTTTTAGCAGGTACTTTCTAGTTTTGAATTTCGGGACGAAATTCAGTTATTAGGGGGGAAGTATGTAATACCCCGTACTTTTGGCTATATTTATTTTTGGGATTAATTAATTAAATGCGTATTAATTGGAAATTAATCCGGGTTATAAATACTAACGAGATACGAGTTGGTATTTGATTATGTGCATACATGTTTTGATATATGTATTTGGTATTATGAAAGTTGTCGTGAGATTTTTATACGGCATTTTAGAAATTTTGTTGAGACGCGTGGGACCGCCGCGTCACGGTGTAATATTTTGATTATAAAAAGTGAATTTAAAATCTATAAACCGTATGGTTGTTTTGAGTGCGCCAACGCGTCCGGAAGGGTCGAGATAGTCAGAAAACACTAGCCGGGGGTGTAGTTTGGACTCCGGGGTATTTTTAGGCCATACCGGCAACTAAAGGGTATTTTGGTAATTTTACATTTTGAGGAATTAAAAGTGACGAAAATTGGGAGTTTTAATCTGATGTGGATTTAACCCACTAAGCCCATTAACCAAACCATATTAACCTAGAAGGCTACGTAGGTTATTAGAAGAGTTTTCTAAGTTTCCCAAATCAAACCCTAGCCACCTTAAGCCACCATTGGAGAAGAAGCTTGGAGAGAAGGAATTCTGCAGAAAAACTTTATCAAACCATCATCCAAACTCAGAGACAACCAAGGCAAGTGACTTAAATCCATTTAATTTCAAAGAATGTTCTTTCCATGTTAGAAAAATTCGAATTTTGTGTTTGTTCTTGGTGAAATATGAAAACCCATGTAGTTTGGAGTTTAGAACTTGAAAATATTGAGGAGAATTGCATGTAGAATGATAGGTAGATAATTATTCTTATGATATCTGTGATAGGAAGGAATTAAAACGGATTTATAGTGAGTTAATTCATCATTCAAAAGTTAGGGTTTATGTTCTTGAAATAATTGGGGAAAAAGTGTAGAGATTTATATTTTGATTGATGTTAAAGAGATTTAATCCTTGAAAACATGTTAGGAGTTGACTTGAATATGTTTAGGATGAATTAGAGACTCTAAAACGTTGTTGGGATGAACTTTGGAAGAGATTAGGAGTGATTAAATGGATAAAAACGAGATGGGGAAAATTCTGGGCCGAAACTGGTCCCTCGTTAGAAGACCTTCCCAGGTCGTTCGAATGAGCTTCTAACGAGTTGACCAGTCACTTCTAATGAAAAGGCATTTCGTTCGATATCTCGTTCGAACAAGATATCGTTAGAAGGTACATTTCATTCGAACAAACTGGAATGTCGTTCGAATAGTCTTGTTTGAACGAGACTTCTAACGAGTTGACAGAGGAATCTCGTTCGAACAGTCTCGTTGGAACGAGACTTCTAACGAGTTGACAGTTTGGTCCTTTTTGGACTATTTTGATTTTTGGAGACACGTAAACTTGTTCGAGGATATAGTTAACATTCGAATGTTGGTGTAAGAATAGAATTGGGACTTTTGGGTATTTATGAGAAGGAAATTATATACGAGAGTTAGATTAAATGGACGGTTTGGGTTGAGACGTGAGTGTCTACTACGACGTGAGATTAGATTATGGCGCGTATGATGATAAACCGGAATAGTATAAATTGCGATAATTATATATTGGTACTAGAATGAGAATAGTACTACGATTAAAATACGTTGATTACTAAGATACGTGTTTACTTAGTATTGGTATATGAATTGTGTGTATGACATACCTACCATACTTGCTATCACGGGAGGTTTACGTTCGCTTAGGGCCCTCTAATCCTTGTGTTGCCCGAATTTAGACTGGTTACCTTGATGAACATAGGTCATAGAAAGACTTATTGGGATATTAATAAGTCCGCTGATCGTAGGAGCGTAGGTATGTGCGTGACCTATGTGATGTGACTGTGTTCGCCTCCATTGTTTGTGATGTTGTTATATGTGCACTATTCCTGAGAGATTCGGAATATGTAATCCTTATGTACGTGATGTACCGGGATGGATAGCAGAGTATGTGTGCACCGCAGCTTAGTTCTCGGAGTGCTTATATTGTATATTTATGATGTGAATAATATACACTTAATTAATGGGAACCTTCATGTTATTGTTGTGAATATAATTATGGTATTGGTTCGAGAAATATAACGAGTTAACTGATAGTGATATACATATGGCATATTGAGCATCTGAGTTTGCGTTAAACCCTACTTGATTACGAGCGTTATAATTTTAATAGAACCGAGTAATATGGGTAGGACCTATGATAGTATAACTAGAGATTATGTCACTTAGCTAGTGGGTTGTGTCGTTATAGATGGGTGCTTACGTTAGGAGTGCACAGTTAGACGAGAGGTGAGAATATCATGTGAGTACACGTCCTAACATGTGCTTTGCATTTAATGTTTTAAATGTTTTTAAAGAACTTGCAGGTTTTTAAAATATCTCCACATTCGGGCTCTGACCCGTTTGCTTTTCAAATCTATTCTTCTTTGTAAAACCATTTTAGGTGCCAGCCACAAGGACACCATGCATAGGATACTCATTCAGGTGACGAGCTGGAGCTGTTTGTGGAAGCTACAGGGATTTGCTTGTTGACGCCTCTATCACTTGGATTCCAGAGTCATTATCTATCAGTTGTAGGGCATGTTCCCCATTTCTATTAGAGTTGCATTTCCATTTCAGTTTCAGACTTTGGCATGTACTGTTTTAGTTTTCAGTTACTTATTTCAGTTATGGGATTGTAGTGAGGAGTTTTCCTCCAGACTTTATTTACGTTATGTGATGGTATTTCTATTTACTTCATTATGGTGAATGGTGTATTTACTCTCTGTTACACTTGTTGCATGTTAATCGGACTTTAATTAAAATTTGGCACTTACTTTTTAAATACCAGGTGGTTAGTAATCTTTAAAATGTTTTCGACAGTGACGCTATTAACTGGACCAACTTGACATTTTGAATTAATTTAATAAAGGAGTAGCTACCCGGTATTTAATTAGTCGGGGTGTCACACTTACTCGTGAGCGTCGGGATGCGACGCGCAATATTGTTACAGCATTTTTTGTACCTGGTATACTTTTTTCGAATTTCGGGAAAAAATTCCGTTGTAAGGGGGGGGAGGGGGGGGGAGTATGTAACACCCCGTATTTTTGACGATTTAAATAATTATGTGATTAATTATTATTATGGGAATAAATATGCGATTAATTATTGTTGTTGGATTAATTAAATTAAAATGTGAGAAATTAATTTGTTATTAATCCGGATTAAAAAAATTATTAACTAGCATACCAAGGGTTAATACATATTGGTGTGAACTGGTAAATATTACTGTGTGATATGTAATACGGAATTATGATATTTGATAAATTGTCGGAAGTGAGAAATACGGCAGTTTGGTAATTTAAGTCTGACACGCGTGTGATTCGTATCGGGATTAATTGAATGAAATAAAAAGATAAATTATTTATATTAAATTGTATGGCCATTTCGAGTGCGCCATTGAGTCCGGGAGGGCCGAGATAGTCAAAATAGTATACCCGGGTTTTTAGTTTGGGTCCCGAGGCAACTTTTGGCCTAACCGACACCCCGAGAGGACATTTTGGTAAATTGTATTTTTGGACTAAATTAATGGACGAAAATTGGGATTTATTATATCAGCCAAGGAAGTCCATTAGGGTTAACAGGTTACACAAATCAACAACGGCCATGGAGGGTGTGAGGGAGAACCAATTTCCAAGAGAGAAGGCTCATTTAGCATAACCTTGCACAACCGTGACCACCAACGAGTAGATCACGAAGAGAGGAACGCGTATATACCAACATCACCAACGGATCAGATCGTCATATTCGAGGCAAGTGTTCATTTCTTTCTTTCTTTTAGCAATAACCATGCTCATGTTAGTGTAGGTGGAATTAATCATGATTTATATGTTAATTGGGTGAAAATCAGAGATTTAAATTATGATTAAGGATTGGTTCAATTAGTGGTTGGAATTCATTCATGTATGCAGAGGATTAATCATGGAATTGGATTATATATTGATGAATGAATCTGGGTTGATTATGTTCTTGAATTGGAATTTGAAATCTAGGGTTCATGTGAATTAATTTGAGGGTTTTATGTAATTATGATGATTAATGACGAATTAAGGATCCTAAGATGATAGAAATGATCTATAACCTGTTAGGGGTTGATGGGTATTGATGAGGAGTTGTTGGGAATTGAATCTTAGAGGTTTTTAGGTTGAAAAATGGTGAAAAACGTTGAATTTTGGTGAAGAAGACGAATAGTGTAATCTCACGCGATCTCGCACGAAGTGGATCAAACGAGATTGGGATCTAGCGCGAAATGGTTCTAACGAGATGGAGATCTCGCCTGAAGTCGTTCGAGCGAGATGGCATCTCGCGCGAAGCAGCTCGAACGACACGTGGAAGTCGTTCAAACGACAACCCTTTTGGTTCGACGGACAGAGGGAATTTTTGGGGATTTTTCTCAAAGTCTAGTTTTGAGTTTGCCGATTTATTGGAGCGAGAGAAACTACCAAATAGAAAATTTGAATAAGATGGAATTTCGGGAAAGTATGTGAGAATAAATACTTTAATTATTTTGGTATAGAGAGAGAGTATACCTTGGAGATTACGAGAGAGATATTAATCTAAATATATATATTATATGTAGTGATGAGATTAAAATACGTATGAAGAGTATATATGTAGGTTGGTGAAATAGCTATAATTTATAATAGGATGTGTGTATGCCTATTATGTGATATTATTGTAAGAGCACTAATGGGTGATAACCCGGGGGTGCAAGAACCTTATAGTTAATAGCACTAATGAGTGATAACTCGGGGGTGAAGAAACTCTATATATAAGTGTACCAACGGGTGATAACCCGGGGGTACAAAGATGATTATTGTTAGTCGCACTAGTGGGTGATAACCCGGGGGTACTGAATTACTATTGATAGGTGCATTAATGGGTGCTAACCCGGGGATGCAATATTCTATTGTTAGGCGCACTAATGGGTGACAACTCGGGGGTGCTGAATTATTATTGATAGGTGCATTAATGGGTGTTATCCTGGGAATGCATGATTTTCTTTATATGTGCACTAATGGGTCTTAGCCGGGGGTGCAGGATTAGTATATATATATGTGTAGGGATGATGTGACTATATATATATATGGACTTATGAATATTGCTACTGTGTGAAATTAGTAGGCTTGGTAATAATAATAATCATTACGTTGCACCAAGTGGTCTTAACCTAAGAGTGAAGGATTAGTGTATATATATAAGGGATGATGAGACAATATATATGTATGAGTGTACTTGGATTACTTTCTACTTTGTGAGACTAGTAGATAAAATAAAAATAAGTAGTAAGATAATCTTAGTGAATAAAAGATTAACAATTCAAACGGTGAAAAATGAAATTTTGTATGTGAGATAAACCATCTGAATAGCATATTGTATGGAATTGGATTATATATTGATGAACGAATCTGGGTTGATTAGGTTCTTGAATTGGAATTTTGAAATCTATGGTTCATGTGAATTAATTTGGGGGTTTTATGTAATTATGATGATTAATGACGAATTAAGGATCCTAAGATGATAGAAATGATCTATAACCTGTTAGGGATTGATTGGTATTGATGAGGAGTTTTTGGGAATTGAATCTTAGAGGTTTTAAGGTTCAAAAATGGTGACAAACGTTGAAGTTTGGTGAACAAGACGAACAGTGTAATCTCGCGCGATCTCGTGCGATGTGTTTCAAATGAGATTGGTATCTCACGCGAAGTGGTTCAAATGAGATGGAGATCTCACGTGAAGTAGTTCGAGCGAGATGGCATCTCGCGCGAAGCAGCTCGAACGACACGTGGAAGTCGTTCAAACGACAACCCTTTTGGTTTGAGGGACAGAGGGAATTTTTGGGGATTTTTCTCAAAGTCTATTTTTGAGTTTGCCGGTTTATTGGAGTGAGAGAAACTACCAAATAGTAAATTTTAATAAGATGGAATTTCGAGAAAGTATGTTAGAATAAATACTTTAATTATTTCGGTATATAGAGAGAGTATACCTTGGATATTACGAGAGAGAGAGTAATCTAAATATTTATATTATATGTAGAGATGAGATTAAAATACGTATGAAGAGTATATATGTAGGTTGGTGAATTACCTATAATTTATAATAGGATGCGTGTATGCCTATTATGTGATATTATTATAAGAGCACTAATGGGTTATAACTCGGGGGTGCAAGAACCTTATAGTTAAGAGCACTAATGAGTGATAACTCGGGGGTGCAGAAACTCTATTGATAAGTGTACAAATGGGTGATAACCCGGGGGTACAAAGATGATTATTGTTAGGCGCACTAATGGGTGATAACCCGGGTGTGTTGAATTATTAATTATAGGTGCATTAATGGGTGCTAACCCGAGGATGCAATATTCTATTATTAGGCGCATTAATGATCGATAACCCGGGGGTGTTGAATTATTATTGATAGGTGCATTAATGGGTGCTAGCCCAGGGATGCATGATTTTATTTATACGTGCACTAATGGGTCTTAGCCCGGGGGTGCAGGATTAATATTGCTACTGTGTGAAATTAGTAGGCTTGTTAATAATAATAATCATTACGTTGCACCAAGTGGTCTTAACCTAAGAGTGCATGATTAGTGTATATATATCGGGATGATGAGACTATATATATGTATGAGTGTACTTGGGTAACTTTCTACTTTGTGAGACTATTAGATAAAATGAAAATGAGTAGTAAGATAATTTTAGTGAATAAAGATTAACCATTCAAACAGTGAAAATTGAAATTTAGTATGTGAGATAAACTATCTGAACAGCGTATTGTATGGGAGATACGGGAATACTACTAGTGAGCATAGTTAGTATTAGTATGGTTTCTGACTAGTTAGACTGGGAGGTATATTTAGGGGGAGATTAGATGTACGTTAGGCGTGCACAATAGACGAGAGGTGAGAAAATAATGTGAGAGTTTGATAACTAACATGCGTATAAGAATTGTTTTAAGAACCAGTTTTAAATACTTGCTAAGTAATTTTTACACATCGGGCTCTGACCTGTTTCTTGTATCTCTTCTCTCTTTTGTTGTATGTCTGTATTATATCAGGTGCTCAGCCACAGGAGTATTAGATTCAGAGATTTGGATTTCTTGACGTGCTGCAACTGTTGTGGAAGCTGTAGGTCCTTGTAGTATACGGATCTATCCTTTCCATTCAGTTTCATCTAGACTTCTTGTTTAGGGCATATATCACCCACCTCCAGTTCTTTCATCAGAGATCTTGTATTCAGTTTATTGTATGGTTTGGAGTTTTGAACTGGGAGGTCTTATCCAGTCTTATTAATTGCAGTACTTGATTCATGTTCAATATTTATTTACAATCCTATGTGTGGTGAATGGTTTGTATTTTAAGATGGAAAGAAATGGATTTACTTGGTCTTATTAAAATTGGAAATGTTTTGACACCTAGCTTAATTTGATATTAGGTGATTAATATGTTAAAAAGTTTTTCGACAGTGATGTTGAGAATGAACCAACTGAATATCCTGTTTTAAATTGGTAGAGGACTGATCACCCTATATTTAATTGGGTGGGGTGTCACATTACGGACCAAAGGTAATGATGGGGATGTTTGATTCTAAGGAACTAAAGATTGGAGAAACCAATTATGAGGGTCGAGGTCAATTCCAAGGACCTCATGTTTGAGGGAAAATAGTTCTATGAGTGAAGGTCAATTTAGAGGGCCTAAGATAAGAAGGTCAATTCTAAGGACCTTTAGTTGAGGGCTACCAATTCAGTGGGTCGGCAAAAAATATAAGGAGATAAAGATAGGAGCGACCAGTTCTAAGGGTCGAGGTTAATTAAGAGGATCTTACATGGGAGAGACTAATTATGTGGGTCGAGGTTACTTCGGAGGACCTAAAGTTGGGAGCGACCAATTCTTAAGGTCGAGGTAAATTTTGAGGACCTTTAGTTTGAAGCGACCAATTCTATAGGTCGAGGTCAATTCTGAGTACCTAAAGATGGGAGCGACCAATTTTGAGGGTCAAGGTCAATTCGTAGGACCTTAAGTTGAGGGCGACTAATTCTCAAGGTGGAGGTCACATCGAAAAATCTTATGTAGGGAGCGACCAATTCTGAGGGTTAGGTCAATTCTGATGACCTTAGTTGGAGATTTAGAGAATAGCTCTCCCAGGGAATTTCTAGTTTGGTACGCTATTGGGAAGGATACATTTATCTAGGGATTATGTCCTCTTGAGGAATTTCTTATTTGAGACTCTACTGGGGAGGAGACATTTGTCTTCAGATTTTTTCCTTTTGAGAATGATGAAAATATTAGTCTAGTTGATAACTTGAGGTTTTAGGATATCGGTGGGGAATGTGTTGCTAGGTAGAGAGGCCCAATTAAGGCTTCTTACTCTCCTTGGGGAAATATGAAATTTTTATGGGGAAACGTTTAATTTGAGAATTCCTTTTGGAAAATGGATAGCTCTACTGAGGAACTTTTTATTTCTGCTGAGTTTGAGGTTCTCGGGATTTCGCTAAGGACTGGTAATGGGTGCACAATTTTTTTAGGGTTTTAAGATGGGGATAAAAATGTGGTATTAATAGTGGCAAAAACTTGGGGAACTTGAAAAATGATTTTCTTGATGAAGAAATGTTCCAATATTCATTAGGTAATGTTTAGGAATTTTTGGAGATTTTTTTTTTGATTTTCTGGCATTTCTAGGATTATTTTTGTACGAACTTTCTGAGGGTTGTCAACCGACGGGTTATGGGGTTTGAAAATGGCATTGGCATGGTATTTTGGACTACCCAGGGAAAAGGAAGTGGCAGTGCCAATCGAAGGGTTTTAGGGGACTGCCAATCGGCATACCCCTTAGCCTTCTATAAAAAGGAGCGAGTTCTCTTCTTTTTTCATAAATTGTAGCTTTCTTATCCTCTTATTCTCTCTTCTATGATTCTTTCCTGCATCCATTCCTCATTTTAGTTTTAAAAGTGGCGGACTTTTCTAGCAGTGAGATTCACATTACGTGGCTAGATATTGATGACTAGCGCACTTAGAGTGTGGGGCCAGGGTGCCTTTAGCGCTGGGCAACGAGAATGAATTTGATCTTTTTTAATCTATTTCCAATTAATTGACTCTTTTTCAGGAGCCTACGCACCATCGATCACCCAGGGTGAGGAACCCTGATGGTTATATAAGTACTGCATGACTTTTGGCATTCCTTTTAGCATTTTTTTCTTTTTTTTTACATTTTCTTATTTCTTTGAATTTTGGCAAAAGATTTATTTTTTATTTTGACCCGCTGATATTGTTGTGATGAGTCTTTTCTCCCGAGGGACAATGGAGTTTAGAGATATATGGGAGCACCTTCCTCCGTTTGTGCATTAAATGGTTTCTTCAACTGGTTTTTAGTAGTCTGGCGTCTGCATTCGATGAGATGCCACATTCTATGGCAACACATGCTAGGGGAGAGTTGTGGTATACTACCCACACCATACATTTTGGTTTGGGGGAGATGACAGTGACCCATATTGACGTACGGCAGCAACTGGGGATAGATTATGAGGGGACCTAGATAAAGGTGGATCGTATGCTGAGGGTGATGTCGGCGGCGTTGGACGATGTTAGATGGATAGTCTCGAGGGATTTGATTCGTATCTCTGTTCTTCGAGAGGTTTTGTTGAGCCGGTAAATTGATGAGACCAATGGGTTGCAGGTTCATCAGATGGCTCGTTTATTCATTCTTTTATTGCTGGAAGGATTTTTGGTGGCGTCGAGCAGAGACGTCATTCACTTATGGTTTCTAGCATACTTAAGGGTATTTTAGAATATCCCTCTCTTTGAATGGGGCAACTTGACTTTAGTAAACATTTATTCTTCTTTGAATGCTTTTATTCGGTGCTGCCGATAGACTTTTACTGGAGCCACACATCTTTTGGAGTTATTTTCTTTTTGCATTTTCCTTTACGCATTTTTTTCATTTTTTTTATTTCTGACCCTTGTCCTTTTACAGATGTGGTTCTATGACGTGATTGTGATTAATGCCCGTTTGATTAGTTTGTGGGATGATTTGGTGGGGAGCTTTTTTCGGATGTATTGGTGGCATAAGTCCAACCGGTAGTCGAGGCGATCTCTTTCCTTGGCAGCTGTGCGTCAGATTCCCAATGACCTAATGAAGGAACAAGTTATCTCTTCTTTTCTCTTTTGAGTTTTTCTCTTTGGCATTTTAATTTTTGCAAGTATTGACTTTATCTTGGCAAAATTTAGGTGACCTTTTATCCCTGGGGGATAACCATCCATCATACGAGGGTGACCGAAGTTAATGCGCAGATGCATCAGTTGTTGGTACATGAGTTTAGATACTCCAAGTATCTGGGGGAGAGAGTAGTTTGGGAAATTATGGAGGGCAAGGTGGCAGTACCATCAGTGATGCCCCCGAGATATATGAGGCTGGTGCGGGAGATGTTAGAGGATGATCGAGTGGCAACGATGATCATTGAGCCCTATTCTTTGTACACGAACACGGTGGTGACCTATGATTACATCGATTTTGTGATGAGATGGTTGATTACATCATGCATCTATGACATGGTGAATATGCCTCTTCCTCTTACGACTTCAGTCAGGGGTTTGATTCAGCCAGTGGGGTCCTCCCATAATGCGAGTGGTACATCGACGTTAGCAGTGACGTCGATGTCAGAGTTTCATTTCTTCTGCTTCCTCCTCCCTCTTATAACATCAGACTGCCTGGGGGAGGATCACTGAGTATGATGCATGGCCCCAATGCGATGGACCCGCAGGTGTTGTGGTTGACTTAGGATGTTCTCTTGCCAAAGGTATAACTTTTCCCTTTGTCTTTTTATTTTTCTGATTTCTTCTTTGCCTCGTAAAACTAATTCGCTCCTTTTTATTTTTCTTGCAGCATTTCTGGGTGTTAACTTGTTGGATGAGGGACATACAATATCGGGAGGCTTCTACGGCCACTAATGTTTGGGATTTGATCCTGATTCCTTCTTATTTTGTGTCGTCTACCTCGTCTAAGTGGGTATCTAGATCGGGGAGACGACGCTCTTCAGCTTGTCGTCAGGGGAAGCGTACGCGTCGCCATAATGAGGGATCATAGGGGAGATATATATATATATATATATATATATAGAGAGAGAGAGAGAGAGAGAGAGAGAGAGAGAGAGAGAGAGTGGGGTTATCGGACTGAGTCCCACTATTTTTCACCATTTCTTATTTCTCTGCAAAGAAACGTAATGATGGCAACACATATATTTATTTATTTTTCTTTAAATGACTTAATCTACATGGATGTTTTACTTTGTTTGCTGGGACCATCAAAAGGATTAGAATTACTTAAAATATAATTTATTTTAAAGAAGTATGAGTTGAAAATATAAGGAGAGGAAAATTCTGAATTCTTTTGGAATAAAAATTGAGTTTTTTATTATGACAAAAAAGGAAAAATGGAATGTTCTAAAAATGGGTCGATGCCGATTGACATACCTCTTAACTCGCCTATCGGCAGGTCAGTCCAGTCAAATAAACCCAAGGGTTTGATTGCACTTTCTTTGACTACTTTGTCCTTCAAGGGATAGGGTTTCATCCGAATTCTGTAGGATCGCTGTCTTTAGCCAAATTTTCAAGTATAATAAGGGGTAATGGTGGAGAGTTTTTCTTCACCCATGCATGTTTTCTTTGTCTTTCTTATTTCTTTCTTTTTTTTTTTGTTTCTTCCAAAATGGATCTTCCCATAAGTGTTGAATTTTCCTCTTACCTCTAGAATTTAGAGGTTATTTTCTCGTACAATGTAGACTATCATGCCTTTAACCTATTTCAGGTTTCTTTTTGGTGCAACCGACCCATAGACTAGAACATGTTGACGGTGAGAGTACAATTTTGGTACCCTAAGGATCATGTTTTTCATTTTGTATTAAACGAAGTCTACCCGAGTTATGCAGAGTTTTCTGCTATGTTTGGGGTAAATCCCAATGTGGCGATGGCCATGCCCAAATTCTGTCGATCTCCTCAGGCACTGTTGGCAGAATATCTCCATATTTCACCCTCTATATCTCAGTCATTGGTTATTGGAGGAGTGATTTCCTTCCTGACTATGTTGTATTTCGTACATCTATGGGATGTCAATGATGCGGGCTATGCCGATATCGTCGCCATTAGATTAACTTCAAAGTTTCTATTGGTGATTGGGGACCTACTTATGGACTCTTAAATTGCTTCCATTACTGCGTGGATGTCATATCATCATAATCCTTTGGGGGTGATACTAGTAGAGAACCTGAACGGTCTAGATGCTTAGTGGGAAGGTCATTTTGATTTTTTGAGAGAAGGCCCTATCATGCTACTCATGCGACTGTCTGAGAGATTCTATTTGGCGGTCCCCCCTGAACATCCCTTTGCAGTTGTGCCAAATTTTTTCACTTGTTATTTCATCAATTTTGGTTCGAGCATCAATAAGTAGGTAAATTGGTTTGTGAATCATGGGTCTCGATGTCTCGTTAGTTCCCGGGTGGGAGGAGTTGCAACCTATTATGGAAATAGGTAAATACCATTATTTTCAATCAGCTGGCCTCCGTACGACTTCTTTCTATTTTCCCTGGTGGCACCTGCATCAAGTTAGATGGGAACATATCGTGCCTTCCTCTATTTTTTACTTTTTCCCTGTGGAGGATTTGACGAAAGGCATGCATATACGGTTGGGATCTTTATGGGAAAATCTTCGGTCGTCGATTAGTCCTTCCTAATCTGTTGGTAGGGTTTGATGGGGCTGGATCTTCTGGTAGCTGTGGGTAGGGTGAAGGTGATGGTATTTGAGAAGCTGGTTATATGATAAGCTTTTAAGTGTTTGGTTATGTATTTGGTTGTGGGATTAAATTTAGGAATGTTTGGTTAGTTTGTTAAGGACTAATTCGGTTTTGTTTTGGTTTAGGATAATTAATTTGGCGAGGGGGTAGTTGTATGACTCCCTACACAGATATTTCCTATAATCGTACAAAAATTTCCCAATAATGAATAAAATGGAGTTTAATTATACTGTTGTGCCTCTTCATGAGTTTTACATTTGAATTATCTATACTAATCTCTAAGCCATACATAATTATTTTGTTCATGTAAATGTAAAAATGAAAATGTTGTTCTCGAAGGTAAGAAAAGAATAGCATTATGTGAAAAAGAAGGGCACCATGCCTATGTAAAGCCTACGAGCTACTTATGTACCTCTGGGGGTTTAAAAAATTTTGATTTTCATTTTGTAAGAAAAAAGGATTTTAGAGGATCATGCCCCATGTAATTTGAGAAGAGGGAAATAATTTTTTTTAGAATAGAAGGGAGATGAGAGGAGTGATAGAGTGTCGAGATTTTGGACTAAATATAGAATTTTTTAAGATGATCTAGGTTGACTGAACGGGTCATATCTCGTCCGTCGAGGTCGATGAACATGGCGATTCCACCTAACAAGATGTTCTTCACGATGTAGGGGGCAATCTAATTTATCTTGAATTTCCCTCTAGGGTCCCAAACGGGTATCATGATTTCATTGAGAGATAAATTTCCTTTCCAAACACCACGATCCTTAATTATCTCATTCAATGATTGTGCTATCCGGTGATAGTACCCCTATATACGATATATTTCATCTAAGAGTGACAACTCATCAAATCGGCTCTCATTCCAATCTTTTTCATTGATCTTGATCTCAGGCATGACGTATGGTGAAGGTATTTCTACCTCAATTGGTAGGACTTCTTCCATCGCGTATACCAGAGAGTAATGGGTGGCCCCAGTTGATGCTCGAACTGAAGTGCAGTAGCCCCAGAGGGCGTAAGGGGTTCGATTGACCGGTTTCAACAACTCTTGGTCATCTTGCTGATGATTGCTTTGAGGTTCTTATTAGTGGCTTCAACTGAACCGTTGGTTTGTGGTTGGTAAGGAGAAGATTTATGTCTCTGTATCCCATACTTATCGATCAATTTTATGACTTTTGCCTTGAAATGTAATTCGTTGTCTGATACTAGCTCATGAGGGACCCCATATCAGTAGATGATGTTTTTTTGATGAACTTGGCTACTTTTTTGGCATTCAGCATGGCATATGACTCGATTTCAACCCATTTAGTGAAGTAATCAATGGCAACCAGGATGAACTCATGCCCATTTGAGGCTTTGGGTGTTATTTTACCTATGGTATCAATTCCCTAGGTGGAGAATGGTCCAAGATAATTCATGTTGTATAATTCTATTAGAGGCAACTACTAGAGATTAGAAAATTATTGGCATTTAAAGCATCTCTAAACGTAGATGGTGCAATCCTGAAGGATGGTAATCCAATAATAACCCTATCGGATAATCTTCTCGGTGAGCATATGGCCATTCATGTGGGGTTCGCACTCCCCGCTGTATATTTTCTACATCATCTCTTTAATGTCAGCCCCTGTGATGAAGTGTAAGTGGGTTCCATCAAAGTTTCTCTTGAACACTACTTTAACACCGACAGGGCAACCAGTTTTTGGAGAGTTACTCGATCTTTCTTATTGAAATCCTGGGGTACCTACTTTTCTTGAGAAGGCACTAAATTTCGTAGTACCATCATTCAACATATCAGGATCTTCTTTTATGACCAGTTCCATGTGGTAGAAGTGTTCTAGTTTAGCTCGCTTTTGGACTAAAAAATAGGGTCATTGTTATTCCCTCGAGTATGTCGACTATGGAGTCTAAGGTAGCAAGGGCATCGACTAAGTTGTTCCTTGTTAGGGGAAGGTAATGGAAGGTGATATCCCGAAACTGGGAGGAAAACTCTTTTAGGTGGGCATGGAAGGGTAGGCACTTCTCGTAATTGACTTTCCATCTTCAAAGGACCTGGCCGATGATGAGGGTTTAATCCCCGTAGACATCTAAGCATTTTATTCCTTTCTTGAGACCGACTTTGAGGATTATTGTGCATGCTTCATATTCAGTTATATTATTGGTAGAGGGAAAATCTAGCTTGATGGAAATAGGAGTGTGAGAGTTATCAGGGGTGATTAGGATTATACCAATGCCATATCCTTTCTTGTAAGTAGCACCATCAAAGAAAATTTTCCATCAGAGTTCTTATTGGGAGGTGAAAAGGATATTTTAATCCGATAACTTAGTAATCCAAACATCGGCTTCTTCCATAGGGTAGTTAGTAAGGTAGTTAGATATGGGTCTTCCTTTCCTAGATTTTTTTGTGAATTACACAATATTAAATTCACCTAGTAGCATTAAACATTAGGCCATCTAACTATACATGTCAGGTTTCTCGAGCAGGTATTTGATAGGATCCATTCGGGACACAAGTGTGATGGAAAAAGCAAGCATGTGGTGGTATAATTTTTGAGTGACCCAAATAAGGGCAACACATGCGTTCTCTAAGATAGTGTAGTTAACCTCATATACGAACAATTTGAGACTGACATGGTAGATGGACCTCTCTTTGCAATATTCTTCAATGTATTGGTACAGAAGAGCCCTAGTTGTACTGTCTACCACGGTCAAATATAAGAGCAGCGGGAGACCAGGTTACAGTGTCATGAGTACCAGAGGTTGGGTATCGCATAGTTTTATTTAGTCAAAGTATTCCTAACAAGCTTCATTCCAAACTTTGGTAGAATCTTTTCAGAGGAGTTTGAAGATGGGTTCACAAATAGAAGTCAATTGTCTGATTAACCGACCGATATAGAGTAATTTTCCCAAGAATCCTCAGACTTCCTTCTCCATTAAGGGTGGTGGGATTTTGAGTATGGCATTCAGTTTGGTAGGATCTGCTTCAATCCCTTTCTCTACAACCACGAATCCCAAAATCTTTCCTTTAGTAGCTCCAAAACACATTTCTATGGGTCACTACACCAAAAAATTGATTTTGTGACTGCTAATTGGGGTGACAAGCTTATCACTTTCGGGAGCAGTCATAAAATTATTTATCACTCCCATCAGGAGTGATAAAATGAAGGATGATAAAACATTTGAGTCAATTAGTTTGTCACTTCTAATGAAAGTCACAAATGTTTACCATTTAATTTATTTATGACTCCTATCAACAGTCATAAATTTATAACTATCACAATTAGTCACAAATGTATCAGTAGGCCCACTTATGACTCTTATGAGCAGTCACAAATTTATAACTGCTATGATGAGTCACAAATTTTGGCCTACTACTGAATTTGTAACAGCTAATGATAGTCATAAATTTTTTACTGCTAGTAGCAATCATAAATTTTGGTGTACGACTTAATTTATAACTCCTCCCGATATTCATCAATTTGTGATTGCTATGAGAGGTAAAAAAAAATTAAGCTACATTAATTTACTTATTTTGTGTCCTCTCTCTTCTCACTCTTTCTCACAACTCTTCCTCCCCTCAATCTTCCTCTTACACTGTGAAGAGCTCATGCCCTAAAATTGGGGAACATTTCTCTTACGCTGAGAAGAGATTCTGACCTTTCATTTTTGGTGAGTTTTCAATTACAGTTTTGGTGAACATTTCACTTTGATGTTTGTTATTCTTATTTGTTAGTTTGATTTTTGGGTTTTTGTGTAGAAATGGGTTGTGGGTATAGAGTAAGATGAATAGTAGGTCCAGGTTTTGATTTCGAGTTTGATGGTTTTGAGTTCGACTTTTGGGTTGGAGCATGTTGTGGCCAAAATGGGTCGGTAAGTCATTAACTTTGTGAAGGCTGAGGTTGCCGACTGCTTTGGGAAGGACCATAGTGTTGGTCAAGTGGGTTTAGGTGGGTGGTGGCCGGAGTTATAGTATTTGAGGTAGAAGCATTGATAGGTTTCGAGTTTTTGAAACCTCGTTAGTGGTTCATGGGTTCGAGTTTGAGGTATTTGATAGGTCAGGATGAGGGTGCTTTATGGTCTTGGGTTCACTAGGTTTAAAGGTGTCTTGTATGTTTGGATTGAAATTATTTTGAACATTTCGATTTCATTTGTTTGATTTTGCTGCAGTTTCATGTTTTTAGGTCTGCGTTTATTTAGATTTGAGAGAGTTTTAATTTGTTTCATATACATATATAAGGGTGACGATTATTTCAATAAATAATTATATCCTTATGTTTTTTTCAACTATATCATCAATTTTATACTTTCATCATATACAGATAAATTATTTGTATAATTTATCGCTTTAAATATGAGAAATTTAGAATCTATTGACAAATGGACCTAAAATAAATAAATAAACTTAAAACATAGCAACTGCGCCTTAATGTAAATTTTAGTGTTTAGGTTTATTTGATTTCGTAAACATTTACATTTTTTTTTGCCGTTGTGAACATTTACATTTACATTTAGGTTTTATGTTTGAACATTTATGTTTGTTTAGGTTTTTTGTTTGATTTCAAAACAATAGTTATCGTTATATATGTTTGATTTCAGCCATAATAGATTCCAATTGATTATTTATATTGATTCAACACTATAATTCATATTTTCTTTATTTGGGTACTAATTAATGTTTTATTTTGCAATTTTTTTTAAGGTTTTAAAGTTTCAAGGTTTTCTTCCAATCGATTTCAGCCCCAATAAAGTATGATGAAAGGAAATGCTATTGATTATTACTACTAATTTTGAGCAATTTTCTTATTTTTTCTTATTGTGATTAAGTCAAATAGTGATTATATTGTTCTTTAGGATTCTTGAATTGTTGTTGGATGGTGAATTTTAACATTTCGGTAGCCATTGAGTTGGTTGGTCCTAGGCATTTGTAGCATTTAGGGGTTTTCAAGTTTTACTTACCCAATTGCATCAATTCCATAAAAAAACATATCATATATTTCCGTTAATTGGTTCATTCGTAAATGATACTGATTGAATATTCTGGAGTTTTATTTTTCTTGGGTATCGATTCATGTTTTGCAATTTAATGACCCAATTTTATTATTAGTAATTATTAGTTTCTGAATATGAATTCAATTTATTTGATATGAATTTGATTATTTGCGTTTTGATAACTGGTAATTGGATTAGTAAGTGGGTTGGATATTAATTATAATAATTCAATCTTCTTAGAAAATCACTTCATTTTGTCTAGTAAACGAATAAGAGATTTTAATGTTGACTTATCTAAAAATAACAACAACAATAAAAACAACAACAACAACAACAACAACAATAACAACAACAACAACAACAACAACAACAACAACAACAACAACAACAACAACAACAACAACAACAACAACAACAACAACAATAATAATAATAATAATAATAATAATAATAATAATAATAATAATAACAAGAGATTATACTATTATTAATTTGATATGTTTAATCTTTACTCTTAGAATATTACGTCATTTTGTCTACATACGTAAATGTTTTAGCACGACATGTTGAATCTTAAATTATACACATAATATATATACTTATATACATATAATAGTAAATATATCACTACTCAAACATATGGAAAAATATGTAATAACTAAAATACTTGTGTTACGCATATATGTATGTATGCCATTTTTCATTATAGGGGACAAACTCATTTAGTTTTATAATTTACTGAGTTTCTATTTGTTTGTATTGAACAATTAAGGGGGTTTCCACAATATAAAGAGTGGACGGGTGAAAAATTTAAAGTGGGATAAATATATGTTAATGGGTATAAGACTGATCACCCGATATTTAATTGAGTGGGGTGTTACAATCATCTTTTGTTTATATCTAGGTTGTGAAGATCATGTTGATAATGATACTGACCGAGATATGGATTGCATACGTGTGACACCCCGACTAATTAAATACCGGGTAGCTACTCCTTTATTAAATCAATACAAAATGGCAAGTTGGTTCAGTTAATAGCATCACTATCGAAAACATTTTTTTGTGATTCCTAACCACCTAGTATTTAAAAAGTAAGTTGCCAAATTTTAAATTAAGTCTGATTAATATGCAATAAAAGAATAATGGAACAACAACATAATCCATTCACCATAACGAAGTAATGAAATAAACAACAAATAAATATAAGTCCAGAGGAAAACTCCTCACAACAGTCCCACAACTGAAAATAATAACATAAGTCTGAATCCTGAATTAATTACATGCCCGAAGTCTGAATAACTGAAATAAATGGAATGCCTCTAAAAGAAATGGTCGACATGCCCTACAACTGATAAATCTGAATATAGAGTCAAGATAGATGAAGCGTCTACAAGCAAAGTCCTGTAACTTCCACAAACTGCTACAGCTCGTCACCTGAATGAGGATCCTAAGCATGGTGTCCTGGTGGCTGGGAACCTAAAATGGTTTTTACAAACATAGATTTGAAAGCAAATGGGTCAGAGCCCGAAAGTGGAAATCATTTTAAAAACAGCAAGTGTTTTAATAACATTAAAACATTAAATGCAAAATACATGTTAGGACGTGCACTCACATGAAATTCTCATTTCTCGACTACATGTGCACTCCTAACGTACCATACCCATCTAAATAACATACATATCTAACCAAACCGTAATAAGTTCTACCCCTTACTACTCGATTCTCATATTACTTTCTAGCGATATCAATTAAATAGAGGGCTTTACTTAAACTCAGATTCTCAATTTGTAGTACAATTCAGTATCGGTTGACCCGTTATGTTTTCTCAAAACATTACCATAATTATATTCACAATACCAACATGAAAGTTACCATTAATTAAGTGTATATTATTCACGTCATAAATATACAATACAAGCACCCCGAGACTAAGCTGCGGTGCACACATACTCTGTTATCCATCCCGGTACATCACGTACATAAGGATCACGCATTCCGAATCTCTCATGAATCGTTCTCAGATAACAACATCGCAAATAATGAAGGCGAACACAGTCACATCACATGGGTCACGCACATACCTGCGCTCCCACGATCAGGAAACTTATTAACATCCCAATAAGTCCTTCTCTGACCTATGTTCATCGAGGTACGAGTCTAAATCCGGGCAACACAAGGATTAGAGGGCCCTAAGCGAACGCAAACCTCCCGTGATAGCAAGTATGGTAGGTATGTCATACATATAAAATCAATACATATACTAAGTATGCACACATCTTAGTAATCACCATAATATATTGGTGGTACACTTCTCATTCTCGTACCGACATATAATGCTACACAATTTATATGTTCCCGATTAATATAGTAATTTAGGCCGCCAATAGTTCTTGCATCGTAATAGACACTCACGTCCTACTTCATAATTTACCTTAGGTTCAACTACACTTCTAGGTTTTGCTCCTCATTATATCCCAAATATATCAATTAATCCACGAGTAAGTGTTATCTCTACATATAAACAAGGTTATGGGACACTAAGGATCCAAACAAGCTAAAAAGCCGAAACTGTCAGCTCGTTACAAGTCTCGTTCGAACGAGGCTGTTCGAACGAGAGTTCGTTCGAACGAAGTGGGCTTTCTAACGAGGTCTCATTCGAATGAAGTCATCGAATGAACATCACCCTCATTAGAAGTCAAAGGTCAACTCGTTTGAAGCTCGTTCGAACGAGTTCGTTCGAACAACCTGGGCCGGTCTTCTAACGAGTGGCCAGTTTCGAGCCCAGATTTTCCAAATCTCGTTTTTCCAACTTCTCTTCACCTCTAACCTCATCTAAGCATTAATCCAACGATTTTTCAAAGCTACTAATCATCCCTAAACATATTTAGGCCATATACTAATGCATGATGTGGGGTTAATTCATCCTAACCTCATTCAATTATCAAATCTCTTCATATTTCCCCCAATCTCAAGAACATGAACCCTAGAAGTTTATAAATCATCAAAGAGTCTAATTAAATCCGTTTTTGGTATAAAAATGTATTTTTCCACTGACTAATCATCCTAATATTGTTCTACATGCAATCTTCTCATAAAAATTATAAATCTCTACATCTAATTCAATGGGTTTTTATCATTCTCCAAGAACAATGAAATTCTGTCAATTTGCTACGCATGGAAGAAGCATTCTTTGCAAAATATGTAATTAAACCACTTGCCTTATGTGTATCTCTGATTTTGATGATGAATTGATGGAGTGTTCTCTCTCTCTCTCTGCATAATTCCTTTTCTCTCTCTCTCCAAGCTTTCTTCTCCAAGGTGTTAATGGTGGCTAGGGTTTGCCTTAGGAAATTTTGGAACAATTCTAATAACCCCCGTAGCCCATTAAGTCCTAAGATGTGGTTAGTGGGTTTAGTGGGTAATTACCAAGTCATCTTTTTAATTCCCAATTTTCGTAGGTTTTAATTCCCAAAAATTCAAAATTACCAAGCTACCCTTATACGTTGCTGGCATTGCCTAAAAATGCCCCGGGACCCAAACTAAACCCCCGGCTAGTGTTTTCTGACTATCTCGACCCTTCTGGATGCGTTGACGCACTCAAAACGACCATACGGTTAATAGAAATAAAATTCACTTTTTAATTAAAATAAATATATTCCGGACGCGACTGTCACACGCGTCTCAACAAAATTTCCAAATTGCCGTATTTCAATCTCACAACAAGTTTCATAGTTCAAAATTCATATATAATCATATATGCACATTATAATCAAATACCAACTCACATCTCGCTAGTATTTTAATCCAGATTAATTTCCAATTAATACACATTTAATTCAATTAATCCCATAAATATATATCACAAAAATACGGGGTATTACATGAGACGACAGTATTGGTGGAGCGGGATGAAGAGAGATATTGTCGTGTTTGTTTCTAAATGCGCCACTTGTCAGCTTGTAAAAGTGGATCATCAGAGACCGACAGGACTTCTACAGCCATTGGAGGCCCCGATGTGGATGTGGGAGAGCATCTCCATGGACTTTATCACGGGGTTGCCTACGTCACAGAGAGGTCACGACTCCATTTGGGTAATTGTGGGCAGGTTGACCAAAGTCTCTCATTTTCTACTCATAAGGACAGACTACACTACGGGACAGTATGCCCAACTCTTTATTGCAGATATAGTGAGACTTCACGGTGTGCCCCTAAATATCGTGTCTGACCGAGACAAGATATTTGTTTTGCGGTTTTGGGAGAGTTTTCAGGAGGCCATGGGCACGGAATTGCGGTTGAGTACGACGTATCACCCGCAGACCGATGGGCAGACCGAGCGTACAAACCAGATGTTGGAGGACATGCTACGTATGTGCATCATTGATTTCGGGGGTGGATGGGAGTAGTATCTTCCACTGGTGGAGTTTGCTTACAATAACTCCTACTAGTTCACCATTGGCATGGATCCATTTGAGGCGTTGTACGGTAGACCTTGTCGTTCCCCAGCATGTTGGTTGGAGGTAGGGGACAACAAACTACTTGGGCCGGAAGTAATTCAGGATACTTCGGCGAGGATAGAATTGATTCGGAGTCGCATTCGGGTAGCTCAGGATCGGCAGAAGAGCTATGCTGATGCGAATAAGTTCTTCAGAGAGTTCCAAGTGGGGGACCAGGTTTTGCTCAGAGTATCTCCTATGAAGGGGATAATGCATTTCAGGAAGAAAGGGAAGTTGGAACCGAGATATGTGGGACCATTTCCTATTATTGAGCGGATTGGACCGGTTGCGTATAGACTTGGGTTACCGGAGCATTTATATCGGATTCACGATGTGTTTCATATTTCCTCGCTAAGGAAATATCTTAGAGACGATTTGGCTCATTCTCATATTTCTTTGGAAGACATCGATCTCCAGCCTGATAGCTCCTACGAGGAGGGGCCGATTGCTATTTTGGACCGAAGTGAGCGGACACTACGGTCAAAGATAGTTCCGTTAGTGCGTGTTCAGTGGCGACATCATAATGTCGAGGAGTCCACATGGGAGCGCGAGGATGAGATGCGCGAACATTATCCAGAGTTGTTCTTACCAGGTACTTTCTAGTTCCGAATTTCGGGATGAAATTCAGTTATTAGGGGAGAAGTATGTAATACCCCGTATTTTTGTGATATATATTTATGGGATTAATTGAATTAAATGTGTATTAATTGGAAATTAATCCGGATTAAAATACTAGCGAGATGCGAGTTGGTATTTGATTATAATGTGCATATATGATTATATATGAATTTTGAACTATGAAACTTGTCGTGAGATTGAAATACGGCAATTTGGAAATTCTGTTGAGACGCGTGTGGCAGTCGCGTCCGGAATATATTTATTTTAATTAAAAAGTGAATTTTATTTCTATTAATCGTATGGTCATTTTGAGTGTGCCAACGCATCCGTAAGGGTCGAGATAGTCAGAAAACACTAGCCGAGGGTTTAGTTTGGGTCCCGGGGCATTTTTAGGCAATGTCGGCAACGTATAAGGGTAGTTTGGTAATTTTGAATTTTTGGGAATTAAAACCTACGAAAATTGGGAATTAAAAAGCTGACTTGGTAATTTCCCACTAAACCCACTAACCACATCTTAGGACTTAATGGGCTACGAGGGATATTAGAATTGTTCCAAAATTTCATAAGGCAAACCCTAGCCACCATTAGCACCTTGGAGAAGAAAGCTTGGAGAGAGAGAGAGAGACGGAATTATGCAGAGAGAGAGAGAGAACACTCCACCAATTCGTCATCAAAATCAGAGATACACATAAGGCAAGTGGTTTAATTACATATTTTGCAAAGAATGCTTCTTCCTTGCGTAGGAAATTGACAGAATTTCATTGTTCTTGGAGAATGATAAAAACCCATTGAATTGGATGTAGAGATTTATAATTTTTATGAAAAGATTGCATGTAGAACAATGTTAGGATGATTATTCAGTTCAAAAAATCCATTTTTATACCAAAAACGGATTTAATTAGACTCTTTGATGATTTATAAACTTTTAGGGTTCATGTTCTTGAGATTGGGGGAAATATGAAGAGATTTGATAATTGAATGAGGTTAGGATGAATTAACCCCACATCATGCATTAGTATATGGCCTAAATATGTTTAGGGATGATTAGTAGCTTTGAACAATAGTTGGATTAATGTTTAGATGAGGTTAGAGGTGAAGAGAAGTTGGAAAAATAAGATTTGGAAAATCTGGGCTCGAAACTGGCCACTCGTTAGAAGACCTGCCCAGGTCGTTCGAACGAGATCG
Source organism: Sambucus nigra (assembly GCA_949130495.1). Taxonomy (NCBI): domain Eukaryota; kingdom Viridiplantae; phylum Streptophyta; class Magnoliopsida; order Dipsacales; family Adoxaceae; genus Sambucus; species Sambucus nigra. Next base: position 24,238,969 of record OX422218.1, on the reverse strand, counting down.
TTCGAACGAGCTTCTAACGAGTTGAACTTTGACTTCTAACGAGGGTGATTTTCGTTCGATGACTTCGTTCGAACGAGACCTCGTCAGAAATCCCACTTCGTTCGAACGAACTCTTGTTCGAACAGCCTCGTTCGAACGAGACTTCTAACGAGCTGACAGTTTGGGCTTTTTAGCCTGTTTGGATCCCTAGTGTCCCATAACCTTGTTTATATGTAGAGATAACACTTCCTCGTGGATTAATTGATATATTTGGGATATTTGGGATATAATGAGGAGCAAAACCTAGAAGTGTAGTTAAACCTAAGGGAAATTATGAAGTAGGACGTGAGTGTCTATTACGATGCGAGAACTATTGACGGCCTAAATTACTATATTAATCGGGAACATATAAATTGTGTAGCATTATATGTCGGTACGAGAATGAGAAGTGTACCACCAATATATTATGGTGATTACTAAGATGTGTGCATACTTAGTATATGTATTTATTTTATGTGTATGACATACCTACCATACTTGCTATCACGGGAGGTTTGCGTTCGCTTAGGGCCCTCTAATCCTTGTGTTGCCCGGATTAGGACTGGTACCTCGATGAACATAGGTCAGAGAAGGACTTATTGGGATATTAATAAGTCTGCTGATCGTGGGAGCGCAGGTATGTGCGTGACCCATGTGATGTGACTGTGTTCGCCTCCATTATTTGTGATGTTGTTATCTGAGAACGATTCCTGAGAGATTCGAAATGCGTGATCCTTATGTACGTGATGTACCGGGATGGATAGTAGAGTATGTGTTCACCGAAGCTTAGTCTCGGGGTGCTTGTATTGTATATTTATGACATGAATAATATACACTTAATTAATGGGAACTTTCATGTTGGTATTGTGAATATAATTATGGTAATGTTTTGAGAAAACATAACGGGTCAACCGATAGTGAATTGTACTACAAATTGAGAATCTGATTTTAAGTAAAGCCCTCTATTTAATTGATATCGCTAGAAAGTAATATGAGAATCGAGTAGTAAGGGGTAGAACTTATTACGGTTTGGTTAGATATGTATGTTATTTAGATGGGTACGGTACATTAGGAGTGCACATGTAGTCGAGAGGTGAGAATTTCATGTGAGTGCACGTCCTAACATGTATTTTGCATTTAATGTTTTAATGTTATTAAAACACTTGCTGTTTTTAAAATGATTTCCACTTTCGGGATCTAACCCATTTGCTTTCAAATCTATTTTTGTAAAAACCATTTTCGGTGCCCAGCCACAAGGACCCCATGCTTAGGATCCTCATTCAGGTGACGAGCTGTAGCAGTTTGTGGAAGTTACAGGACTTTGCTTGTAGACACTTCATCTATCTTGACTCTATATTCAGATTTATCAGTTGTAGGGCATGTCGCCCATTTCTTTTAGAGGCATTCCATTTATTTCAGTTATTCAGACTTCGGGCATGTAATTAATTCATGATTCAGACTTATGTTATTATTTTCAGTTGTGGGACTGTTGTGAGGAGTTTTCCTCTGGACTTATATTTATTTGTTGCTTATTCCATTACTCGTTATGGTGAATGGATTATGTTGTTATTCCATTATTCTTTTATTGCATGTTAATCAGACTTAATTTGAAATTTGGCAACTTACTTTTTAAATACTAGGTGGTTCGTAATCAAAAAAAATGTTTTCGACAGTGATGCTATTAATTGAACCAACTTGGCATTTTGTATTGATTTAATAAAGGAGTAGCTACCCGGTATTTAATTAGTCGGGGTGTCACAATACGGTTAAAAGAAGCAGTAGCAACAATATTATGCATAACTCTAACCCCGACCACATAATGTTATACACCACGGTTGGGTTGCAGAACTTAAAGAGCTAATTTGGTTTGTCGGGAAAAAGTGTGACGAAAATACTCCTTTGGGAAAAAGATTTTATCCCCAAATAAAATAGACTGCCAGTCAATTATCTAATGATGAAGCGTAATTTGAAGGGTTTGGGTACGAAATAAAAATCAATTCATTGTTGCAAGTTTGATTGCATTTTATACTATAAGGAGCACGAGGACAAATGGGCTTATCCTGTATGTAAGGAACCAAGATATGAACAAAAGATGATTGTAAATAATATACGTTTGTTGAAATTAATACGCAAATACCTACAAAAATTTTAAAGTATATGTAAAACCCCGCTCAATTAAATACTGGGTGATCAGTCCTATACCCAATTATAACAGAATTTATAGTTGGTTCATGCTTAGCATCAGTGTCGAAAAATATTTTTGTTTATTTAATCACATAATATACAATTAAGCAGTTATTAAACTTTTGAAATTCTAATATAATTAAAATTTTCACTTTTAAAATATAAATCATTTAACACAATCCATTCACACAATGAATAACAACTGGGTAATATCAAAACTGAACTAAATGCAACTGGAATAAAACTCTCCAGTTAAAATATCTCAATATAATAATCCCATTAAAAATTAAATTTACCAAAACCGGCATAAGAACTTAATTTGTCTAAGATAGAAAAGAAATAACTAGAATTCTCTTGGGCGACATGCCCTAAATGAAAGATCAACAACAGAGTATGAATCAATGAATATGAAAGAGTCTAAACAAAGTCCAAAACTCCATAGCATCCGTATCTCGTCAAAAATCTTAATCCTCTATGGTTAGTGTCCCTGGAGCTGGACACCTGATATTGGAAATACACGAGAGAAGAGAATATGCAAGAAAATGGGTCAAACCCCGATGCAAAAATAGTTTAGAAAATAGCAAGTGAATAAATGCTATATTTAGCAATTATTATATAGATGTTAGATTATCGAAATCTCTCTTGAGATCCTCACCTCTCATCTAGAGGACACACCTAACGTACCTTCAAACTATACTAGCAAATTATCCAGGAAAGTAGTTTAACTTGCTTTCAATTTAATTGCAGTAATTTGATTCATATCGTAGTGGGTGTGATAGATAAATTCATTTTTGAATGTGAGTTATTATATAAAATGGGTTTTGATCATTTTAGGTTATTATGTTGATTAATTATGCGATTGATGATGTTCTATGATTTAGAGAGCTTGGAATTCTAATTATATTAGATATCTAGTAGTAGATGTGAAGTACTCAGGATTATAGAATCAAAATTTTGAAAACAATTGTAAGGATCTGCAAAAATCCAATTCGGGGATTTAATAACATTTTATGAAAATAGATGATGTTTAAGGATACTATGATGATTACACACCATGTTAGAAGTGGGTTTTAGGTTATCTTTATCGTTTACATTCAAAGAAGCAGTACAGAAGCTTCCATGGATTAAAAATGGCAGTAAAGAGATCATCGAAGAGAAGAAGCTGAATAACGCACTTCAAAAGACATTACATGACGTTCAAACGAGATTAGTATCTCGTTTGAACGAGATTGTTATATTGTTCAAATGACCCTAGTTTTTGGACATGGAGATAGATATTTTTATTATAATGCTTGGCCACCAGTTTCGTATTTTTCAAGATTTATTTTAATTAGTTATGATTTTATTACGGAAGGGTATCCTAAACCAAAATTATTTGGGAGAAATCAAATTTGGATTACTTAGGGATGTTCGTAGATGAGTGTAAAACTTTGAAAAATATTAAGGAACATTATTTTTACCTTGGAATTGGATGGGAATAAATTCGGAGTATGGATTCGAATGGAAATTTTGGATAAAATAAGGATACAGAATGGATTGTAATGTGATTAGTGAAAAAATGAATGCAAGTTAATATTTATTTAATAATGAGTCGAGGATTGTGACTCGAATATTTTCAGGCAGGTGTGTCAAGAGTTGGGCACTGAGTGGCCGGATTAATTTATTATTGGAAAAAATATAACAAATTATTGAATATCAAATGAAACGAGAGGTGTGAACTAATATTTGGGTTTGATAGAATAAATTCTCTAGAGTAACGATACTTACCGAGTGAGTGATTCGGATCATTATACTTGAGTGACACTACTTTAATAAATAAATCAATGTGAAATTGATGAGATTAATCGGGGTAATTTAAAGTGTAATGAATTGGGGGAATAAGTGAACCTATGCGTTAGATTAGTATAATTTGATTGACCTACCTACTAAAATATTTGAAAGGTTAATTGGCATACTTCAAGTAGTGAGGGATACTCGGGAATAAACGATAAGAAGTGTAATTTGGAATTTAATAGGACGTAGAACATTCGGGAGATATATATTCTACGTATGGGATATATGATATAGATTTTGTGTATACCTATATTGATTTGTATGCTTTATTATGTTTATGACATACCTACGCTACTTTCTATAACAAGAGATTTTGCGTCGGAACAGTTATATCCCGATGAGCCTTTGGGGGGATTTTTGACTTCTGCCTCAGAATATTGAACCTAGGTATGGGATATCTGTGGTAATGATAGTGATGACGGTCATATGGGTGCGTAGGTATACGCGTATCCCATAGGCATTGAACTATATTTGCCTCCAATAAGTGCGATTTGTGATGATGGTTCGAATGACATAAGGAACTAATGGTCCTTTTTACAGTGCTTGATGTATCAAGACTTGATAGCAGAGTATGCATGCACCGCAGGTCTCAGACTAGGAACGTTGTATTGTATATATATAATTAGAATAATAAATATATATACTTGTGTTTTATTATACTATTTGTGCTTGGTAGATGATGTATCGGGACATGATAGCATAGTATACATGCACCGCATCTTAGCCTAGGGGTGCCGTATTAGAATATATGTATCAAAGTGATAAATATACGCTTATGACTTATTCCAATGTGTGTAATTAGTAGATGAGAAAGATAGTGACATCTAAAATAAACCTAGTGGGTGGACGATTAATCATATAATGAGAAATTCATAATAAAAAGAAATTCATAATTGGCTAATTGAGATAAAGAATCAAGTGACGTATTGCGGCATAAGAGTTAGTATGTAGAAAGTGACTTAAAATGGATAGTTAGGTAGGGTATCTTAACTAGGAAAGGTTAACAGGAAAATGTTAGGTGTGAACATTAGAAGAGGGGGGAGTATACCTCAAGAGAGTTCGACACTAGCTTAAATATGAAGAGTGTACATACATATTTAATTACTACAATTTAACTGCTTACTAAATATTTTCAAAAATGTTTTATTAGGGCTCTAACCCGTGTAAAAATATTTTTCAAACCCTTTTAGTTGTCCATCCATATGGATGCCAGTTGAATATTCTATCCAGGGATGAGAAGCTGCAACTCATGTGGAAGTTACATGACTTGCAATAGACGCTTCATTCACTTATCTCTAGTGTAAGATCTTTACTCCATTAGTCATTTGGACAAGTCACCCTCAGTTTTAGCATTTAATTATTTATTTCATCATTGTGTATTCCGATCATTGTTTAAATTTACGGTAATATTTTATTGTTGAATTGATAGCTGGTTCGGTCAATTGTATTTATATTATTCATAAGTGTTGGATTTATTTATCAGACTGTGTATTTCGATTATTGTTTAAGTTTACCTTCGAGTGTTTTTAATTAATGAAACGTAAAATTTGGGCCAGTCTATTTAAATTACCAGGTGGCTAGTAATTTTAAAAAAATCAACAGTGATGCTAAGACTACTAGGTCCGCGAGAAGGACAACCCCGACATGACCACTGGGTCCAGAGGAAGGGGAATGAGACAGTGAGGTGTCTTATGTATAAAGATTAGGAAAACATGTGTGAACATTGTCCGCAGTGAATTGGGGGACAAGGAAGGGATGCCCAGTAGGGGCAACAATTATAAGACATTTTGGGTGGGATAAGGGTGTTATGTCTAGGAACCATTTGAACCGCAAGTGTTATTGTCAATTTAAGGCATGAGCTTTGTCCCGGGGTGATTGGGGTCTATTTGGTGTGACCCGAGAGAGTCACGATAATTTATTAGTGCTATATTACCATGTGAAACAGGTTTGGTAGAAGTATCATTAATACCACGATAGTGTGTGTTTATTCACCATTGAGTTAGCAGAGATCTCTTTAGTTCCATCTGTAGGGGAGCGGGTGGGGACACTGAGAGGAAATATATTTTATTTGGATAGCTCATTTTGAGAGGTGACATTCAAGGTATGGTTTAATCCTAGGTACGGATTGCTAAGCAATGGTGGGCGGTTACATCATGACTATCGCATTTGCTGTTCCGGGGGAGCATGCATATTTTTGTGATGTCTCGCCTAAAAGAGGGTCGAGATCACGATGATATTTTTATGAAGTAGACTTCACAGGGCACATATGCCTAGTTATTTTGAATCACGGTGCGTAGGGACTTTGGACTAATGTGATTCTGGGTATAGCGGGTTCACCGTTGAGCAGAGAGTTTTTAGCTCATTGTTGTTTACGTGATGAGAACTTAGTGATAGTGAGGGTATAGTATCGTGTGAGGCCTTCAGAAATATGGGCATATATGATTTTATTTATGTGTTGAGAGACGGGATTTATGATATCTTAATTACGTGATTCGGACCCACGAATTTCAATGATCAACATTGCTAGGAAATATTGTAATGGAAAATTTTCTTTTGGGTTTCATTGCGGGATATTATACGCATGAACCTTAATAAAGGTTGGGAATGGTGAGATGTTCTTGGATTCTTATGCATCATTTTTAAATGTTAAATTTTTAAACGTGTAGAGGAAACGTTTAAAGCTGAGAGATATTGCGATATATGGCCAGTGGAGCCGAGGAGTACTGTGAAGGAACACTAAAAAAAATTACTTACCACAAGTTAATGGGTGAGGAAGTATCGATAAGAAATATATGGAAAGTTGTGGGTTAATCGAGAATACCCATATGATCGATGCCGAGAGAGTGTAGAAACAAGCTTAAGATAAGTGTTTTACATACGTTATGTAAGTGATGTTTATATCGAGATTTTTTTTTTGTTATAGTATATAATATGATGAGAGTTTGTGTTCGTTGTTTCGAGAGATGCTTTACTTATGCTAGTTATCACCTGAAAGAGGTTCTAGTATACATATAGATGCATATATACTACTGTGTGTCGTATAATAGATTTATACAAAGTTGTTGTATTGTTATATTTGATCTCGGTGAGTAGGGACGGGTACTGATGGGATTGTGGGTGGATAGGCATTTTATTGAGTGGGGAGATAGAGCTCGTGCTTGATTTGCACTACAAAACTAGTGATAGTAGGAGCGCAGTAATTGTATGATGTATTTTGTAACATGACGGTGGAAGAGTATAATTTTATGTTAGAAGACGGGAATTTGGGGTACGTGATATGGACTGTGGGCCTCGCATATCTCAACGACTAACAATGTTAGGTAGTAGTGTAACAAGGGGATTCCTTGTTTGGATTTCGCTTTGTCAGACGTCCCACACATGAAACTTAATGTAATGTTAAAAGTGGGGAGATGTGTGGTCGTTAGAACATAAGTTTGGTACCTAAGTTAAAATGTGCATATGTTGTTATAACTGTGAGTTTAAAGTTATATAACGATTTAAGAATAGTAGAGTCGGGTAACTTTCATGCAGATGAGAATGAGTACATGGTGTATGGGCGCCCTGGGTAATTAATTTAATTCTAATATAATTCGCGATTTCAAGGGGTGGAGATATATGTAGCGATCTTAAGGGCATGTGAATGGGAAAGTATTCGAGTCTTGGAGTACTAGACTCATCAGAATTTTGAGGACGAAATTCCTTTGCTAGGGGGAAGTATGTAACACCCTGTATTTATGAGGATAAAGAATTTATTTAATTTTGTGAATTATAATTTAAACTAAATTGATAATTTGGAGAAATTATTTAATTTGGAGAATTTATTTAATTTGGAAGATTCAATTTATTTGGAGAATTAAAATTTAAATAAATTCGGGTTATTTCTTTGTAAGAATACATGTGTCATAATTTGAGGTTGAAATCGGAGATTTTAGTTAAGTAACTCAAATGGCGATTCAGAGTTCACGGTTGAGTCCAGATAGGTCGAAATAGTAGGAAAATAATACCCAGGGTAGTAATTGGGTCTCGGGGCATTTTTAGGCATAACCGTGCTCACACAGGGGAGTGTGGTCATTTTAGATAAACCCATAGGCTTAATTTTGGGATTCACCTAATAAAACCAACGTGAGAGAGGTTGTGACACATACAGCTCAAATAAAGAGGGATCAAGTGGGAGAGCTTTTGGGAGCCAAACCAAGAAGAGATTGATATGTTCTTTATCAAAAATATTGTCTACAACAAAGAAATCAGACTCTACGAATTATCAAAGAAAGTAGTTAAACTTGCTTTCAATTTAATTACAGTAATTCGATTCATATCATAGTGGGTGTGATAAAGAAATTCATTTTTAGGAGTGGGTTATTACATAACATGGGTTTTGATGATTTTAGGTTATTGTGTAGATTAATTATGAGATTGAAGATGTTCTATTATTTAGTGAGGTTGGAATTCTAATTATATTAGATATCCAGTAGTACATGTGAAGGAACCGTGATTATAGTATCAAAATTTTGAAAACGATTGTATGAAACCGTGAAAATCCAATTCAGGGATTTAATAACATTGGATGAAAATATATGATGTTTAATGTTACTATGATGTTTACAAAACATGTTAGAGATGGGTTTTAGGTTATCTTTGTCGGGTTACATTCGAATAAGTAGTACAAAAGCTTTCATGGATTAACAATGGCGGAAAAGAGATCAAAGAAGAAGAAGAAGCGAAACAACGCACTTCAAACGACATTGTAGGTCGTTCAAATGAGATTAGTATCTAGTTCAAATAAGATTGTTATATCATTCAAACGACCCTAGGTTTTGGTCAAGGAGATATATCTTTTCGTTACAAATGCATGGCCGCCAGTTTCTTATTTTTCTGATTTCTTTAATTAGTTATGATTTTATTACAGAAGGGTATCTGAAATCAAAATTATTTGGTAGAAATCAAATTTGGACTATTTAGGGATGTCCGTAGATCAGTGTAGAACTTTGAAAAGTATTAAGGAACATTATTTTTACCTTAGAATTGGATGGGAATGAATTCGGAGTATGTATTCGAAGGGAAATATTGGATTAAATAAGGATACGGAGTGGATTGTGATGTGATTAGTAAAAAAAATATGAAGGCAAGTTAATATTTATTTAATAATGAGTCAAGGATTGGGACTCAAATATTTTCAAGCCAGTGGGTAAAGAGTTGCACATGGAGTGGCCGGATTAATTTACTATTGGAAGAATTATCATAAATTATTGAATATTAAATGAAACGAGAGGTTTGAATTAATATTTAGGTTTTGTAGAATAAATTCTCTTGAGTAACGGTACTTACCGAATGAGTGAGTTGGAAGATTATACTTGGGTGACACTACTTTAATAAATTAATCAAAGTGAAATTGATGAGATTAATCGGTGTAATTTAAAATGTAATGAATTTGGGGAACAAGTGAACCTATTCCTTAGATTAGAAGAATTTGATGGACTTACCTACTGAAATATTTGAAAGGATAATTGGCATACTTCGAGTAGTGAGGGATACTCGAGAATATACGATAAGAAGTCTAAATTGGAATTTAATAATACGTAGGATATTCGCGAGATATATATGCGACATATGGGATATATGATATAGGTTGTGTGTATACATATACTGATATATATATATGAATTATTATGTTTATGACATACCTACGCTACTTGTTATCATGGGAGTTTTCTGCGTCGGTATGTCATAAACATAATAATGACATACATACCTACGCTACTTGTTATGTTTATGGCATACCTACGCTACTTGTTATGACATACCTACCTTGATGATACTTTGGAGGCTTTTTGACTTGTGCCTCAGAATATAGAACCTAGTGTAATACCCCGTATTTTTTTGCTATATTAATTTGGGGATTTATTAAATTTAATGTGAATTAATTATTTAATAAATATTTGGAAATTAATTATGTTATAATTATTAACGTGATGAGAGTTAGTAATTATGGGAAAATTTGTTGAAACTTACTAATGAGCAAAGTAATATATAATATTGGTTATATTGAATGTCACGAGTGAATAAAATGACAATTTTGGAAATTTGAGTCGGGACGCGCCCGTGTCGCGTCAGGACTAAATATTCATAAATAAAAGTGAATATTTGATAAGTTGTTCGTATGGTCATTTTGAGTGCACCAACGCGTCCGAAAGGGTCGAGATAGTCAGAAAAGTATACCCGGGGGTTTGATTTGGGTCTCGGGGCGTTTTTAGGCCTAATTAGTACCCCGGGAGGGCATTTTAGTCATTTTGTATTTTTGGGTAATTAAACCCACGAAAATTAAAGGGGCTATATCAGATGTTTAGGTTATCTCCTAGGGTTAGATAACTCAAAACACTAGAACGGCCATTGGAGAGGAGAGGATAGAGCCCTCAAGGCATTCCGAGGCTCAAAACTCACCCGTTTGCACCGCCGCCACCGCCAACGCGTATATCGCGAGACGGGAAACGCAACCACACCAAATTCAACAGAAAACCATATTTTTGAAAGTCCCAAGCAAGTGTTTATCTTGCTTATTTTCGTTGATGCATAACTCATATTAGTTTAGGAATGATTAGGATGAATTGTATGGAAGAAAAACCCCATTTGAGATAGGAAATTGCATATAGGGATGATTTAAATGATATTCTGGAAACTCTTTTGCCATGTAGAGGATTAAACCATGAAGTTATGATGTTTTATAAGAAGGAAATTCTGGAAAAGATGTATTAGGACCATGTTTAAGAGATTTCTAGGGTTCTTGATATTTACATGAATTTTGGGTTGTTAATCCATGGTTAGTGACAGAAACTTGCATGCTTTACATAGAAAATACATAATATGATGATGGAATGTTAGTAGTATAAATTCTGGGACGATTGGGGATGAAAAATATGGAATTGGTTGAGGTTAGGAAACCCGTAACTGCAAAACTGCAGAATTCGCCATACCTGCTTGATCGATCGATCGAGCCTTGAGCTTCGATCGATCGAGCCCCTAACCTCGATCTATCGACCCCTCTTGGAAGACTTAAGTTTCCCTTTTAAAATTTTTGAATTGATTCGAAATGAAGAAAACTCCTTAGACATCCTTGTTAAAATAATTTGGGAGATAATGATGACCAGTAAGATTCATTAATGAAAAAGAGACCTTTAATGTAAGGCGAACTCTTTATTTTTGGGATATTTTGCATGAGGGACAATGTAAGTATATATTAAAGGGGAGAGACACGTAAGAGAGAGTTACGTTGGAACATAAATGGATACCTACTGAATTGTACATTTGGAAGAATAGAGTCCATGAGGGTTACGTAGTAAGTTGGGAAAACCCTTCGAATTAAAGTTGGAAACGAACCATTATACTTGATAAATAATAATGGGAAGATAAGGATAAATGTTGTGAATGTGGGTTATGGGATAAACCTATATTGATATAATAAAAGTGGTATATTTATATGATTGTGTATGCATATATTATATACTTGTGAAAATCATGCCTGCGCTACTTGCCAACCCTGAGGTTACCGCGCTGTGACAGTCTTATCTCGAATGGGCCTTCATAAAGGATATTGACTCGTACCCTAGAAGATAGAAATCCTAGGTACAAGCTATCGAATCGGTAGTCACGGTCCTAAGAGATGTGAGGGTATGTACTGACCTCTTGGACTTGGAAACTATGCTTCACCTCAATATTGTTTGTGTATGTATTTATACAGTTCGAGAGTGATTCTAAACTTGTATTCCCTTTAGTACGATTGATACGGGGATTGGATAGCAGAGTATGCCCGCACCATAATTTTTATGTGGGGTGCTGTTAGAATATATATATTATACGAGTATTTAATATATATATGAACTTCTGAAATTTGGGAAATTGCCTACTGTGTTATGGTAAGTAAGACATGTATAATGACTCAAATTGGAAATACTTGTTTTGAAAAGTATAATATGATATTGAAAAACTTTATGAATCAATAAAGTTAAAATGAGCGTTTTGTACTAAATGAAATTATCCTTTTAAACAGTGATGTTGTTAAATCTTAAATCTTGAGAGTCACCTAAGATAAGTTAAATAATTTGGGGAAAGATAGTGTGATATATGATGAGATAAACCCTTGGGAAGGTTAGTGCGATAGGAGTGCACATTAGAAGAGAGGTGAGAATTTCTCAAGAGAGTGTCGCACTAATATGTTGTTGCATTGGCCTGTAATCAATTTAAATACTTGCTAAACGAATTTTTAAATCATATACACTATCGGGCTCTGACCCATTTATATTCCTCTTTCTCTCTTGTATATATATGTATATATTACAGGTGCCCAGCCACAGGGGCGTCTTGCATAGGATCCTTTGGATGGAACGCCCTGTAGCTTTTGTGGGAGTTGCAGGCCATTGTTTAAACGACCTCATTGTTGACTCTACTTCTAGTTCAGCTTCATCCAGTGGGGGCATGTGTCGCCCTTTTTCCATTATTTAGTTGATATTGTCAGGGATTGTAATGCTATTAATTTTAGTATCTTTATTTCGGGATTGTTACTGTCAGGATGTTTTCCTTAGTATTTTAAATGTTGGGATTTATTATTGTTGGGGACACTCTTGAATGTACATTTTATTCTTCTACTTATTGTGTGATTCTTTAGATGTTAAAGGTTTAAGGTTTTATAACCATATTTAGTAAAATGGAAATAAGGTTTTAAATGGTTTTGACACTTAGCTTAATTATTTAGGGTGTTTAAATTGGAAAAGTATTTTAACAACAGTGATGCTAAGAAAGAACCAACTGTTCACCTTGATTTTAATTTAATAAAGGAGTGATCGCCCGGTATTTAATTAGGCGGGGTGTCCCACCTAGGTACGGGCTATTTGTGATAATGATAGTGACGACGGTCATATTGGTGCGTCGGTATGTGCATAGCCATTAGGCTTGGAACTATATTCGCCTCCAATATGTGTGATTTGTGATGATGGTTCGACTGAGATACTGGACCAATGGTCCTTTATACAGTGCGTGATGTATCGGGACTTGATCGAAGAGTATCCATGCACCACAGTTCTCAACCTAGGGGTGTTTTATTGTATATATATAATTAGAATAATGAATATATATACTTGTGTTTTATTCTACTATGTGTGCTTGGTAGATGATATATCACGACACGATAGCATAGTATACATGCACCGCAGCTCAGCCTAGGGGTGTCGTATTAGTGTATATGTAACAAAGTGACTAATATACACCAATGACTTATTCCATGATCTGTAATTAGTTGATAAGAAATATAGTGACATCTAAAATAACCCTAGTGGGTGGAGGATTAATTATATAATGAGAAATTCATAATTAGCTAATTGAGATAAAGAATCATTTGAGGTATTGCGGCATAACGAGTTAGCATGTAGAAAGATACGTAATACATCTAGTTAGGTAGGGTAGCTTAACTAGGAAAGGTTATCAAGAAAACGTTAGGTGTGCACATTAGAAGAGGGGTGAGTATGCGCCAAAATATTGCGACACTAACTTAAATATGAAGAGTGTACATGCAAATTTAATTACTGCAATTTAACTACTTGCTAAATATTTTTAAAAATATTTTACTTAGACTCTGACCCATGTCAAAATGTTTTTCAAAACCTTTTAGGTGTCTAGCCACAGGGATGCCGGATGAATATTCTATCCAGGGATACGAAGTTGCAGATCATGTGGAAGTTACAGTACTTTCTATAGACATTTCGTTCACTTATCTCTATTGTAGGATCTTTACTCCATTAGTCATTTGGGCATGTCGCCCTCCATTTTAATATTCAATTATTTTTTATCATTGTGTATTTCGCTTACTGTTTCAGTTTACTATTGTATTTTATTATTGAAGCGATAGTTGATTCGGTTTCTTGTATTTATATTATTCATCGGTGTTGGATTTATTTATCAGTCTTTGATTGATAGTTTAATCCTTATTTACCTCTGCATCTTTTTAATTAATGAAAGATAAAACTTGGCACTAGTCTAATTAAATTACTAGGTGGTTAGTAGCTTTAAAAAAATTGGCAGTGATGCTGAGAATGAGCCATATGAGTAAAACGTTTTATTTTGATCACGGGGTGTCCACCCGGTATTTTAATAGGCGGAGTGTCACAAATGGTATCAGAGCCTCAGGTTTTAGAGTCCTTAGAATTTGTGCGGCTTATTATATTTCAGCGTAGCATTCTTTGATATAGGTCCTTATATAGGATTGTTGTATTCCTTAACGTATATGACTTAGGATCTCTTACTATTATGTACAGTAATGCGATTCGTATATGAGTTCGATTGGGATTCGCACACTGAACAATTCTGGAAGACCGGCAAAAGATGATAGAAGGACTGAAGGAAGAAAGACTCATCAAAAACCATAAATATTTTGAGAACAGTGACTACAATAAGAGTCTCCATAGTAATGGAGGGAGAAGATCCAAAGACAATTTTGTCGGGTGGAGTGTAGTGACACCCTGGATTAAATTTTAGGCCAACATTTTTAGCTCATAAGATCGACATTGTAATGTTGGGAGTCGATCACCACAACCATGAAAGGATACCATGGGTAACCAGAAGCATGGAGTGTTGTTTGATCGCAAATACTTTCATCAACTATTTAAACAAGACAAGGATGTTAGGACTTGTTTCAAAAAGGGTCACACAGTGGTCAGTCATTAAGGAGAATTTACGTGTTTAGTGAACTTCGTACCAGACATGGTACATAAGAAGAATCAGCAAGGTTCCTAAGTAAAAAAATTAGAATCATGGGTAGAATATACAATCATAGATGGGGAAGTCTGAAGAGTACAACATGAATCATTTTTGTCATTGTCATGAGAGGGGATCCAAGAGAGTTGGAGGATCTAATCAAAGGGAAAGACTATATTTACGGTGCTAGTGAGGCACCACCGGAGGGGAAACTAAGTAGAGAACTCATTTGAATGATTGAGATAAATAGAATTCCTACCAGGTGATGATGGATTTAGTTAGAACCGTTAAGACTAGCAACAAGACCCATATGGAGACTGGAGCCAAACAGACAATGGGGGTAGCTATTGGGGTTAAGACTATCAGGTCCAGAAGAAGGACAACCCCAACATGTCCAGTGGGGCCAGGGGAAAGGGATTGACACAGTGAGGTGTCTTATGTATAAAGAGTAGTAAAAACATGTGTGGACATTGTCCGCATTGAATTAGGGGACAAGGAAGGGATGCCCAGTAGGGGAAACAATTATAAGACATTTTGGGTGGGATGAGGTTGTTATGTCCAGGAACCATTTGAACTGCAAGTGGTATTGGAAATTTAAGGCATGAGTTCTATCCCGAAGTTACTGGGGTCTATTTGGTGTGACACGATTGAGTCACAAAAATTTATTAGTGCTAGATTCGCATGAGAAACGGGTTTAGTAGAAGTATCATTAATACCGCTATAGTGTGTGTTTATTCAATGTTGAGTTAGGGGAGCTCTCTTTAGTTCCATCTACAGGGGAATGGGTGTGGACATTGAGAGGAGATATACTTTATTGGGATAGATCATTTTGAGAGGTGATATTTAAGGTATGGTTTTTTCCTGGTTATGGACTGCTAAGAAATGGTGGGAGGTTACAGCATGACAATTGTGTTCGTTGTTCCACGACAGGATGTATATTTTTATGATATATATTTTTGTGATGTCTCATATAAAAGAGGGTCAATCTCGCGATGATATTTTTATGAAGTAAACTTCACAGAGAACATATGCCTAGTTGTATTGAATCACGATGCATATGGACTTTGGACTAATGTGATTCAGTGTATAGCGGGTTCACCATTGAGCGGAGAGTTTTTAGCTCATTGTTGTTTATGTGATGAGAAGTTAGTGATAGTGAGGGTATCGTATTATGTGACGGCTTAAGAAACATGGGCATAGATAATTTGATTTATATGTCGGGAGACAGGATTTGTGATATCTTAATTACGTGCTTTGGACCCACGAATTTTGATGATCGACAATGCTAGGAAATAGAGAATTGCAAAAAGTTCTTTTGGGTTTCATTATGGGATGTTACACGCACGGACCTTAATAAATTTTGGGAGGTGAGACATTGTTGGATGATAGTGCATCAGTTTTAAACGTTAAATTATTCAACATGTAGAGGAAACGTTTAAAGCTGAGAGCTATTGCGATATATGACCAGTAGAGTAGAGGAGTACTATGAAGGAACCCTAGAAAATAAAGAAAAAAAATTATGTACCACAAGTTAATGGGTGAGGAAGTATGAAGAAGAATTATATGGAAAGTTGTGGGGTAATCGAGAATACCTTTATATTATAGCCACGTCGAGAGAGTGAAAAAATGAGCTTAATATAAGGGTTTTAGGTACGATATTTTAGTGATGTTTATGCTGGGATTTTTTGGGGGGCTATAGTATATAAAATGATGAGACTTTGTGTTCACTGTTTCAAAATATGATTTACTTATGCTAGTTATCACCTCAAAGAGGTTATAGTCTACATATATGTGTATATATATTATTGCATGTCGTATAAGACTAATAACAAAGTGGTTGTATTGTTATATTTGATCCCGGTGAGTAGGCACGGGTAATGATGGGATTCAAGGTGGATAGGCTTTTTATCGAGCGGGGAGATAAATCTTGTGCTTAATTTGCACTAAGAAACTAGTGATAGTAGGAGCACAGTAATTGTATAATGTCTTTTGTAACATGAGAGTGGACGAGTATACTTTTATGTTAGGAGAGGCTAATTTGGGGTACGTGATATGGAGTGAGGGCCTCGTAGATCTCAATGACTGACAATGTTAGGTAGTAGTGTAACAGGGGGGTTATTTGTTCAGATTTCGCTTTGCGAGACATCCCACGCTTGAAACTTAATGCAATGTTACAAGTGGGAAGATGTGTAGTCATTAGGACTTAAGTTTGGTACCTTAGTTAATATGTACATATGTGGTTATAACTGTGAGTTTAAATTTATATTATGATTTAAGCATAATAAAGTCTGGTAACTTTCATGCAGATGAGCATGAGTACAGGGTGTATGGGTAATTAATTTAATTCCAATATAATTCGCGATTTCAAGCGGTAGAGATATGTTTAGAGATCTTAAGGGCATGTGAATAGGGAAGTATTCAAGGCTTGGAGTAATAGACTCATCTGAATTTCGAGGGTGAAAATACTTGGTGAGGGGAACAGTATGTAACACCCCGTATTTATGACGATACATAATTTATTTAATTTGGTGAATTAGAATTTAAAATAAATTGATAATTTGGAGAAATTATTTAATTTCGAGAATTTATTTAATTTGGAAGATTAAATTTATTTGGAAAATTAAGATTTAAATAAACTCGAGTTATTTATTTTTCAAAATACATGTGTCATAATTTGAGGTTGAAATTGGAGATTTTAGTTAAGTAACTCAGATGGCGGAGTTCACGGTTGATTCCGAAATAGTTGGAAAAGAGTACTTGGGGGTAATAATTGGGTCTCGCGGAATTTTTAGGCATAACCGGGCTCACACCGGGGGGGGTCATTTTAATTTGACCCATAGGCTCAATTTTGAGATTCACCTAATAAAACCTACGTGAGAGAGGTTGTGGCAGACACAACTCAAATTAGAAAAACCCTAGTTATAGAGGAGAAAAGAGGGATCAAGTGGGAAAGCTTTTCGGAGCCAAACCAAGATGACATTGATATGTTCTTCATCAAGAATATTGACTCCAACAAAGAAATCATACACTCCGAATTATCCAGGAAAGTAGTGCAACTTTCTTTGAATTTAACTGCAGTAATTTGATTCATATCATAGTGGGCGTGACAGAGAAATTCATTTTAGGGAGTGGGTTATTATATAAAATGGGTTTTGACGATTTGAGGTTATTGTGTAGATAAATTACGCGATTGATGTTGTTCTATGATTTATTGAGGTTGGAATTCGAATTATATTAGATATCCAGTATTAGATGTGAAGTAACCGGGATTATAGAATCACAATTTTGAAAACGACTTATGAAACCGTGAAAACCCAATTCGGGGATTTAATAACATTTGATGAAAATATATGATGTTTAAGGTTATTATGATAATTACAACCCATGTTAGGGGAGGGTTTTGGGTTATCTTCGCTGAGTTACCTTCGGATAAGCAATACATAAGCTTCCGTGGATTAACAATAGTGGAAAAGAGATCAACGAAGAAGAAGAAGTTGAACAACGCACTTCAAACGACATTGCAAGTCATTCAAACGGCATCGCACGTCGTTTAAATGAGATTAGTATCTCGTTCGAATAGATTTTTATATTGTTAAAATGACCCTAGGTTTTGGTCATGGAGATAGATCTTTTCGTTAAGAACGCGTGGCTGCCAATTTTGTATTTTTCTGATTTTTTTTAATTAGTTATGATTTTATTACGGAAGGGTATCTGAAATCGAAATTATTTGGGATAAATCAAATTTGAATTACTTAGGTATGTTCGTAAATGAGTTTAAAACTCTGAAAAATATTAAGGAACATTATTTTTACCTTGGAATAGGATGGGAATGAATTCAGAGTATGGATTCGAATGGAAATTTCAGATGAAATAAGGATATGGAGTGGATTGTGAAGTGATTAGTAAAAGAAATATGAATGAAAGTTAAATTTATTTAATAATTAGTCGATGATTGTGACTCGAATATTTTCAGGCAAGTGTGTCAAGAGTTGGGCACGGAGACGAGAGGTGTGAACTAATAAATTCTCTAGAGTAACGATACTTATCGAGTGAGTGAGTCAGAGCATTGTACTTGGGTTACACTACGTTAATAAATTAATCAATGTGAAATTTATGAAATTAATCAGTGTAATTTAAAATATAACGAATTTGGGTAATGAGTTAACCTATGCCTTAGATTAGTATAATTTGATTGACTTACCTACTGAAATATTTGAAAGGATAATTGGCATAGTTCGAGTAATGAATGATACTCGGCAATTTACGATAAGAAGTGTAAATTGGAATTTAACAACACCTAGGATATTCGGGAGATATATATGATATGAATGGCATACATGATATTAGTTGTGTGTATACCTATACTAATTTGTATGATTTATTATGTTTATGACAAACCTATGCTACTTTCTATCACGGGAGGTTATCGCATCGAGAAGGTCATATCCTGATGAGCCTTTGCGGGGATTTTTGACTTGTGCCTTATAATATAGAACCTAGGTATGGGCTATCTGTGATAATGATAGTGATGACGGTCATATGGGTGCTTAGGTATGTGCGTAGACCATAGGCTTGGAACTATATTCGCTTCCAATATGGATGATTTATGATGATGGTTCGAATGAGATACTGAACCAATGGTCCTTTATACAGTGCGTGATGTATCGGGATTTGATAACAGAGAATCCATGCACCGTAGGTCTCAGCCTAGGGGTGTTGTATTGTATATATATATAATTAGAATAATAAATGTATATACTTGTGTTTTATTATACTATGTGTGCTTGGTAGATGATGTATCGGGACACGATAGCATAATATACATGCACCGCAACTCAGCCTAGGGTTGTCGTATTAGTATATATGTAACGACGTGATAACTATATGGCAATGAATTATTCTACGGTGTGTAATTATTAGATGAGAAAGATAGTGACATCTAAAATAACCCTAGTGGGTAGAGGATTAATCATATAACAAAAAATTCATAATTGGCTAATTAGCTAATCATATAACGAGAAATTCATAATTGGCTAATTGAGGTAAAGAAATTTATAGTATGTAGAAAGAGACTTAATATGGATACTTAGGTGGGGTATCTTAACTAGGAAAGGTTAGCAAGAAAACGTTAGGTTTTCACATTAGAACAGGGGTGAGTATACCTCAATAGAGTGCCACACTAACTTAAATATGAAGAGTGTACATGCATATCTAATTACTGCAATTTCACTGCTTGCTAAATATTTTCAAAAATGTTTTACTTGGGCTCTGACCCGTGTCAAAATCTTTTTCAAAACCTTTTCAGTGTTTAGCAACAGGGATTCCAGATGAATATTCTATCCAGGGATGCGAAGCTGTAGATCATGTGGAAGTTGTAGGACATTCTATAGATGCTTCATTCACTTATCTCTATTGTAGGATCTTTACTCCATTAGTCATTTGGTATGTCACCCACCATTTTTGTATTCAATTATTTATTTGATCATTGTGTATTCCGGATATTGTTTCAGTTTACTGTTATATTTTATTGTTGAACCGATAGTTGATTCGGTTACTTATATTTATATTATTCATCGATGTTGGAATTATTTATCAGTTTTTGATTGATGGTTTAATCCTTATTTACCTCCACATGTTTTTAATTAATGAAAGATAAAATTTGGCACCAGTCTAATTAAATTACTAGGCGATTAGAAACTTCAATAAAAAATCGATAGTGATGCTGAGAATGAGCCATATAAGACAAACGTTTTATTTTGATCACGAGTTGGCCACCCGATATTTTAATAGGCTGGGTGTCACATATATATCATGATATTTCATGTATGATACATAATAAAATTATATACATATGTATATATTATGATATTCCATGTATAATACATAATAAAACTACATACATACATGATTTGATAATATTGTTTAATATATACGTATATATATATATATATATATATATATATATA
This sequence comes from Sambucus nigra, assembly GCA_949130495.1. NCBI lineage: Eukaryota > Viridiplantae > Streptophyta > Magnoliopsida > Dipsacales > Adoxaceae > Sambucus > Sambucus nigra. Next base: position 24,218,231 of record OX422218.1, on the reverse strand, counting down.
TATATATATATATATATATATATATATATATATATATATATTGTAGAGGGGGCTTGAAGGTAATCCTGAGATTAGGGATAATTCCCCAATTAGCAATAGTGTTTAGGATTAAGAAACCGAGGCAGCTCCAACGTGGCAACTCTGGGAGGCAGCTTAGCGTAGAAACTCATTGTGTTAGTCATATTGTATATTTTTTTATATTGACTTTGAGCTATAACGGTTGTAATGATGTTACGAGAATAATAAAGAGTTTTAGTGTGAGGTCAAATGGTATTCTCGAAAGACCAGGCTTGGCAGGGCCTGGGAGAGCTTTCACGCTCTATCGAATGACCTCACTGTGGGAACTTTAGAGGGACTTGGTTTGGAGGATTGAGAAGTGAGGGACCATCTTAGATACACCTGGTAAAACACCAAAGGACCCTGATCATGGAACCTCAGGCGGAGCAGCTTTGAGTTTCATTGGGCATTGAGTTATGAGCCAAATAACCCTCAACTTAATGTCACATCTACTTTACGTGATGTCACTAACTAGCTAGGCAATGTCAAATATGCACTTGATTAAACCAATGTGGTATTTGGGGATGTCAGATGGTTGGTGAGCCACCTCTGTGACGACAGGCCCCTCACACACAGTGGTTAGGCAAACAGCATGTCTTGTCATTTAATGTTTATGACATGGAGACAACTAGTGCATCAGGAATTTAATGTCGTGACAAAAAGTATGAGTGATGTCTTTCATAGTCTTTAATGACTGAGTTGCCTTAGGGATGGTGTGGGGATCTATTTAAGGACACCAACTACCCATGGGGAGAGGATGATCTATTGAGAGTTCAAGAAGTTATTACTAGAGAGAATACACATCAGAGGGAGTTATTACAAACCATAGAATTCTTACTCACCCACCATTGTTATTTATTGCGAAGCTTTTAATACTTAATAGGGATTCTTGAGGGTGGTTGGTGTGTTTGGCTGCCTGCCAAGGTGTATCTAGGGTGCTTACTCATCTCTCCCTCTAGCTAAGTTACTTCTAAGTTCATTACTATCTTCTGAGTTATACACGAGAGATTTGTGAGATAAAACTAAGTCTTATGTTCATTGGGTTTGTGCTTATATGTTCTATCATAAATACATGATCTTTGCTAATTAACTTATCATTATCGTACTCAAAAGGGGTTACGCCTCCTTCTTATCTAAAGTACCTTCTTACATTTGGCGAATTTGCTGGGGAGGCATTCTTCTAAGTAGGGAGTATGGCGCAAGATAATGCTAATTGAAGGCTCAACTTTGATGACGTCTAATACAATGAAGAACAAGCTACGAGAAAACTAGAGGCTCTAGGGGATGGGGTTCTTCTAATAGAGGTACCTCCAGTTCAGGCGATGAAAGGTTCCCCCGGGTGACACAAGCTTCCACGAGTGCAGGGTTGGGACCCACTCAGGTTGTTCTCCTCACGAGTATGTTTTATGAGTTTTTGTAAACTCTAGTACCTTCCATAATGATGGGAGAATTGGAAGCCAATGCCTTTGTAACACCAGGGGCAGTCCCAACAGCCCCACCAGGTGCAAGTGTAGCAGGAACGGTCCTAGCAAGCATACCCTATGTTGTCAATCCAGTCATGGGAACCTCAGGATTTTCAACGGCCCCAACTATGATGACTGCTCAAGCTGCAACGGGCACTCAGCCTGTGGTCCCGTTGGTTGTTGCCCCAGTAGCATCACCTATAGAGGAAATGAGGAAGGAGATGCCGAAAGACATGATGAAGTTCATGAAGGCTTCCTCGCAATATGATGGCGAGGTAGCTTCGGTTTATGATGGATTTTGAACACCTTATCCTCAGGAATACAACGATGAGCCATATCCAAAGGACTATATTCCTCCTATCTTTGAAAAATACACGGGAAAGGTGGGAACCCAAAAGATCATATTAAGAGCTTTATTGAACACTTGGGAGCGCATTGCAATAATAAGAAACTTAGGTTGAGAGAGTTTTCCAAATCCTTAATCGATAAAGCGTATACCTTGTATTCCCATTTGGCTCCTAACAGCTTTTCTACATGGGAGGAGATGCACGTACTGTTTGTCCATAAGTTCTTTCTGGTAGAAGATGAGTTTACTTTGACCCAACTGGGTAGGGAGAAGCAACGACCTGGGGAAGAAGTGGTGGCCTATGTTCAAAGGTTCAGGGAAAGATCGCTCGACATGAGGAAAGAGTCCAAAGAATCCAAGTTATTGCATATCTGCGCTGAGGGGATGCTTCCTGAGTACATATGCCATCTTATCAATGAAACACGTGAGGGGACTTTTGCGGCATTCTTAAAAGTAATGAGAAATTTATCCTTAGTGGTACGGCCCAATCCGGTGGTGTTTCCCATGATGTTTAGGCAAGCGGTGCAACCCGCGGGGGGGGGGGGGGGGTCTCAGCCCACATGGGTAGGGTACACCGAGGGGGGAGATAGGGTCAAGGCATCAAAGGAGGATAATAAGAGGAAGCTCAAAAGAGATAGGGAGGACCCACCACCATTGCCTTGTACAGTGGAAGAAGTTGGCAGCTGTTACAACGTGATGGTCCAAGGGGGAACGGTGTATGAGCCAAAGGACATTCTCGTTGGGGAGCTCAATACGGTAACGAAGGTGGATCCAAAGTACTTCTAAGTTCATCGGAGGATACAACATCCAACCGAAAGTTATTTCACACTGAAAAGAATCATCGACAAATACGTAAAGGCAGGGACATTGCAAATCCCTCCATAGAACGTCAATAATAACCCACTGCCATCACATGGGGCCAATCTCGTAGTGGCCTATGATGAAGAGGCTGATAGAGGAGAAAGAGAGTCAAGGATGAAGCAAGAAGAGTACGAATAGGCTCTGGAAGATTATACGAGGGGAATGGATAATGTAGTGTTGGCTTATGACGAAGCAAGCGCCAAGGATGTGGAGGATGTATACGGTGTTGAAGGTGAGGAAGTAGACCCAGTTCTAGAACACTGTGGACTTTTAAAATCCCCAAACGTTCACCTGGTTCTTCGACCAAGTGGAGATACCGAAGGATAGTAGGTCGGAGATAACCCAGGGAATACTCGATATTGCGAGGAAGAACACAGTACCTTTTTTGAGATAGAAGGGACCCATGGCCAGGTTGATGAGAAGGTTTCTATCAGAAGTAACCTTCAGCGATGCAGATAGGGCTGTAAGGTTCCCTCATAACAGGCCATTATATGTGACCGCTAGCATCAACAGAGTTAGCTTTGCAAGGACTCTTATGGATGGGGGAGCCTCCATTAATATCATGATAATCAAATCATTCCACGCAGCCAATATTCTAGAAGAAAGGTTGGTTCCCGTGCCTTTGGTAATTTCGGGGTATGATAACCAATCTTCCAAATCCATTGGGTACGTTAATGTTGGGATTGTAATGGGAAATCTGAGTTCCCATGTCAAGTTCCACGTGATAGAGAGTGAAAATTCCTACCATCTACTGATAGGAAGAGTATGGATGCACAACCAAGGGCTAGTTACCTCAACGTACCACCAATGTGCTAAAGTTAATATCAAGGGAACATAGGTGACCATTAGGGCTACGAAGAAGCCCTTTGCTGTTGAGGAGGCTCACTTGGTGGATGAAGAATTTTACACAGAGTTAGAGGAAGATGAACGGGTCCTAATGAGAAGAATAAAGGGAGCATGGGTTCCCTCGATCAGAGAAAGGATAGGGCCCTTAAATGGGCAAAAGAAGGAGGTTGCGAGCAGCACAAGGGAAATAGTCAAAGAAGCTCACCAGGTGGTCCCTCGGGCCTAAAGCATCTCAAAGTAGCTCAAATACATAATGAGTCCTAGAATGGATCCGATGGAGCATGAGGTCCAACGGCAAAGCATGCTGAGCCAGTTGTCAGGAGAAAGAGTGGCTGAGGCTTCTAGCAGTCACCACTACCAGTAAACAATGCAAGAAGGTCATTATTGAGGAAGGAAAGGTGGTGTATCGATTGTAATGGTGTGAGCAGGTGGCCGAGGAAATTGACGATGAGGTTGAACCAGTATATAAATGCTTTCTGGTGGATCAACAGGGACAATGCATGGTAATAGACAACTCCAGCATACAGTAATTGGTAGAGGAAGTCGCTGAGGAACCAAATTACATGACAGATCGACCAAAACCGCATGCACAGAGACTAGAGCAGTTGAACTTGGTAAAATAAGGGGAATATCCAAAGCCCATATTCATCTCGAAAGATCTCAGTAAGGAGAAATGAGAGGCCTTGGTTGAGTTGATTCGGGAGTTTATAGATGTCTTCACATGGAAATTCATAGAGATGGAGGGGCTGGATGAGGAAGTAAGCTGCCACAAGTTGAATGTAATGCCTTTAGCCATTCCAGTGAAACAAGCGACGAGAACGTACATGCCTGAGATAGATTTGAAGATCAAGGAAGAGGTTTAACGCTTACTAACGGCAGGGTTCATCACACCGATACAACACCCACTCTGGCTATCTAGCATTATCCCAGTGGGAAAGAAAGACAAAAACCAAATAAGGATCTGTGTGAATTTCAGAGATTTGATGTAACAACCTAAGATTTTTGTGACAATAATTAATTTATTTTGGGACAAATAATAATTATTTTATTTGGAGAATAATTAAATTGGCATTTGAGGTCAAAATTTAAAGATGTTATAAAGTGTTTCGAATGACAATTATGAGGGTGTAGTGTGACACCCCACCTAATAAAATATTGGGCAATCACTCCTATATCAAATTATGACAGGAGTCTCATATGGATCATTCTTAGCATCACAGTCGAGAGTCCATTTAATTACTAAGAACCTATTAGGCCGGTGTCAAAATTCTACTTAACTACTCTTTTTAAACGAATATAATTAAAACATCCACACAGTTTTTGCGTAAATCAAACTGAAAGGAAAGAAAATAACCGAACACTCGATCAAAATATACAACCATATCTAATGATGTGCTAAAAGAATAACTAAATGCATTTTGGATATTGGCCCAAATATTTATACAATACCTCATACCTAGATTACAAGAATGGAAGCGTCTATCGAGAACCTGCATGCATCCACAGCTGCTGCAGCTGACGTCTGACTTGAAAGAAATGCCATCCAGGCGTCCCTGTGTCTGGACACTTGTAATATATATATAGCAAGAGAGGAAAAGTAGATAAACGGGTCAAAGCCCGAGGTTGTGAAAATATTTAGCAAGTACATAAATGATTTATTTTAAAAATATGTTTTATCTCATATTTAAATTGGTATCGCTCTCCCATGAGATACCCCTCACCTCTCTTCTAATAGTGCACACCTAGCGCATCTATCTAGAACCTTCTAGTCCAAGTACCCTGCTAAACTAGTCTATCTCCCAACCACTATCGACCCTAGATAGTCTAAGTAATGTACTAAGGGATAAACTTCACCCCAGTCTCAACGCTATGCCATGTTCATGCGGGGGGTGTCTCGCAAAGGGAAATCCAAACAAGGAACCCCCCCGATACACTACTACGCGGCACGGTCGATCGTCGAGATCCGCCAATCCCCCAGTACAGAAAGATATATATAAATATATATACCATAAGAATTAATAATATTAGAGCACTACGGATAAAATTTCTCCCCAATCTCAACACATTGCCATATTCATGCGTGGGGTGTCTCGCAAAGTGAAATCCAAACAAGGAACCCCCCCGATACACAACTACGCGGCAAGGTCGATCGTCGGGATACATTAGACCCTCGGTACTCGATTTATCCATATATATACTTATTACCATAAACATCCAAATCTATCTCCCGGACTGAGGGTTCATAAATCAAGTATTTATTAATACTTTCATTTTTCTCAATACTCCCCATTTGCTTTCTTATATCTAGGAAATGTAAATATAAAAGCCAATTCATTATCATGAATTGCTTTAACAAATCATATACTTTTCAAAGCCAGTTTTATTATCATAAAAATGCTTTTCCGTTTTATATCATCCCATTTCCCTTATCATATCCAGGAAATGTATTCAAAGCCATTTTTATTATCATAAAAATGCTTTGATCATATCGCATGCTTCCACTTCCCTTCTTCCATCCGGGAAGTGTTACCGAAGCCAAACATTTACCCCATTTCCCTTCTTCCATCCAGGAAATGTAAATATAAAGCCAATTTATTATCATAAATTTCTTTAACAAATCTAAGACCGCCCCTCCATGTTTCCCCACTAGATGCGCCCCTAAATGGCTATCATCTTCCATGGCTTATCAAACAAGACAACCTGGGAACCTATCAATGTTGGGAAGCGGCCATATGCCTACAGGAAAGTCAAGACTACACCCAAAATCTCCAAACCGGCGCCGTAAAATATAATCACTCATATGACCTAGGACTCTATCCACCCTGCATTCATTAGCCAGGGGGCATCACCATTCGCACGCAACTTCCCTTATGATAGCGATTTCGGGAGGTGTGTGACCATAATATATTAATTATGAAAGATCATTTCTTTTCCATTTTGAAAATATTCATTTTTAAATTTTCAAAATCATTTACCTCATATCATATATATACTTTAATCACATAGTATATACATATACCATATATTCCTCCTCAAATATATAAATATGGCCCTAATTGCCAATATCATCTAGCGATGACCAATAATCTCAAATATTCTCTCAAAGAATAATAATCATGCCTTCATATACGCATGATACTAAACCCAAAGTATTTTCTTACTTTGATGACTAATGATTACCTTAATCATCTCTTAAAGATTTATTTGACATCTCCAATTATACTAATTCACTCTAAGTGAATATATATATATATATATATATATATATATATATATATATATATATATTCCCAATTCCTCAAGTCCTTTAGGACGTAACCCTCTACAATACTCTAATTTAGAAGGCCCCTAGACTTTAACCTCAAAGAGGAGAAGCATTAAAAAATTCTCCAAAATCTTGGGCTGAAAACAGGATACCGGTAGACCGGTCATGGACCCCCGGTCGACCACGGGTTGTAAATAAGCCTCTGAAACAAAGCAGTAGGCCATTTTTCCTTGACTCGGTCGACCGGCCTTAGGGGCGAGGTCGACCGGTCACACCACATCTCCAAAACTAAATTCCTCAAATCCTTTATACAACAACCCAAATTCATTATCGGGGTTTCTAGTCTACACCAAAAAGCATCCCAAACATCTACACGAATAATTCTAGCCTTTATTTTTCCAATTCCCGATTTTATTTCCGAGTTGATGATTTCAACCCGGAACTGCCATCTTGTAAAAATCATATCAAGTCGAGGAAAAATCAGAAAAATACGCGGTCAGTGCCCGCGCGACCGTATCGAAATGATCTACAACTTTTGTGTTTTTGCCAAGAGCTAAATTATTTCTCTTCCCGGACAAAATGGCCCCACAAGCCACAGGTTCACTATTTATTATCTTCCCCAAAATCCCAAACTCCACGAACAACAAAATAATATATATATTACCTATATACATACACATAACTATGAAAATAACGGCGCACCACATGATCTCACAAATCCCCCACTTGATCCGATAGCCGAAAGTCATCAAAATGCTAACGTCCTCAAATTAAATCTCAACACCAAAAATTGATACATACGATACCTAACACCTATACTATAATCTCCCAAATAATTATCATCTCCAAAATCCATTCTAAGGATCCCCACATCAAGATTACTAATTCTAAACTCAATGTCTACAACGTCCTTAACTCAAAACTTTACATCTCCCAGAAACACATCTAACATGTATGCTAGACACTCCACCTTAAGAAGTACGAATCAACAAAGGGAATCAAAGGTCGTCAATGAGGAAACTAAACGGACTCATAACCTACGAGACCTAAGACCATGCTCTGATACCATCTGTAACACCCCGCCTAATTCTGGCGTTGGCAGCCACCAAAACTAAGTCGGGCGTGAACTAAATAATATACCATTCTTAGCATGAGACAAATATGAGACATAAATAAATCATTCCATAAGATAAACAATTGAGTCAATCTCAAATGATCACAAATAACTAAGCGATAAAAGATCCATCACATGCTAACTCCAAAAATCCAATCTCCAATAATGATTAAATAAAATCTGAATAATCTCAAAAGAAATCATGTAAACAACTTTGGAACCGAATGGCCCAATAAAACTCCAATGAAGTCTCATAATACGACTGGAAAAGAAAGTCTAACTAAACTATGCCATAAAGTAAATAACTCCAGCTGCACCTCCAATGATAACTCGGATAAACTTATGAAGCTATTCCAAATTAAATCCTGAAAAAGATTAGTAAACGTATGGGTCAGAGCCAAAGCCCTGAGCAAGAATACACACTACTCTCCTCAAATAGGATCCTTGAATCCAGACAGTAGCATTATACGCAATAAATATCACAATAAAATATTTTAAATTAAACGGAATAATTAAACGCGATAATTATAAATACTAACTACCCGCAAAAATCCCCATTTATAAAGGCACATCAATATGATTTTAAATACCCAAGTCCCACGATGTTAATTTAATTAAATGAACCAGATTTTATTATAGTTCTCACTTTTTATTAAAGTGTCATAGTTCCCCTTGTCAATCACCCTCTGGCCCGTTTAAATCGTCGGCCCCGACACATGACAAGGTTTCCCTTGTCAATCGCCCTCTGACCCGTTTAACTGTCGGCCCCGACACATGACAAGGTTCCACACATGACACGACATAAATCACCCTCTGGCCCATTTAAACTGTCGCCCCCGACACATTATGTCTCCACCAATTTTAATACCCGTTTTTATCTTAGGCATTAATTCTCAAATTCTCAATTTATAATCACCCCACCCTTTTAATCGATGTAAAATCATCAAAATACCCCTTAGTCCCATACCTAAGGGTCCCAAAATTATCAATACGTCATAACCTATGTATAGGATGAATTTATAACTTAAATTTTGACCTAGTCTCATGCTTAGGCTAGCGTAACGATGATAAAGTACCAAAAATCAGCCCACCCCCAAGGTCATAAAAACGCAATAATGGGGACTAGAGCGGAGAGATTAAGAGGCAACTAGAGGCTACTGAAGGAAGGGTGGGGCTCAGAGAATTGGCCCAATACATTACAAACCAGTGAAACCTTTACTTCAAAAATGCAGGAAGATGGCTATCGAGGTGCATCGGTCCAGAAGAGGCAGAGCAAAGATTGAAGAAAACACACGAAGCGCACTGCGAAACAACTAAGATACCCCTCTAACGCAGAATGCAAAGGGAGGGTTATTTTTGGCCTAAGATGTAATAAGATACGACAGAGCTATAACACAAGTGCAATAAATGCCAGTTATTATTCGAAGCAGCTGAATGTCACTTCGTGGAGGCTCAACCTGATTGGAGACAACCCTATATTAACTTTATTAAAGATGGAGTTGTCCCAACAGAGAAAATTGATGCGATGGGACTTCAACGAAGGGCCCCAAGATTCTATATTTAGGAGGGGCAGCTTTATTAAAGGGGATACTTCAACAGGCCTTTGCATTGTATCAAGAGAGAAGAGGAAGCAAAGGTCCTCAAACAGGAGCACGATCCAGCTCACATAGGAGGGGCCAAGTTATATGACCAGTTGATGACTTTGGGATACTATTGGACAATGATGGTGAAAGATTTGGTTGAGTTCGTTCGAAAGTGCAAGGCTTGCCAACTTCTTGGAAATATGATACATGCCCCGTCAGTGGACTTACACTCCCTGGCAACGCCTTATTCTTTTCATACTTGGGCGTTCGACCTGATAAGGGAAATACACCATTTTTTGAGGGGGAAGATATGGATACTAGTAGCAACGGAGTGCTTCACAATGTGGGCTGAGGAGATACCACTGAGAAGGGAAACAGTGGGAGTGGTGAGAAACTTCATCAGAGAATACATCATTTGTAATTTTGGGATCCCATAGGTTATCCTTTCAGACAATGGAACCCCATTCGTCAATTTAGAAGTACCGATGCTCACAGATAAGTACTCCATTGTCCATCACACTTCGATAGTGGCATACCCAAAGGTAAATGGTCAAGCCGAGGCAACTAACAAAACTTTGGTCAATATCTTGGCTAAAACGATGGAGGATTACCCACGATCGTGGGATGATGAGATACCAACTATTTTATGGGCCTATAGGATGACTAAGAGGAAACCCACAGGGTACACACCATTGTATCTTATCTATGGGGCCGAGGCAATTCTCCCAGTGAAGTTAGAAGTCCCCTCTGCTCGATATGCTTTGCGAAGAAGCATGCTCCCCCAGAATAGACATGTGCAATTGGAAGCATTGGACGAACATAGAGATAATGCGATGCAACACTTTCAAATGTATACGAAACAACTCTCTAGGGAGTATGATATCTTAGTGATAACTCGTATTGAAAGTAGCAGTAAATCATATCAGGGGGCTTCCTCTACCCAAGTTTGCAGCAAATTGGGAAGGACCTTTCATTGTGAAGGAATCTGATGACTCAGGTTATTGCATAATTTCTAAGATGGAAGAAGATAAACCATTCAAAATCAACAATAAATGGTTGAAGGTTTATCATATGTAAGCAATTATCTTTGGGCCACCAATGTATCTAGCTGATTATGAATATAAAAGTTCTTTTTATGATGAGTATACAAGTTCTTTTTATTATAACTCATGTAGAGATGAAAGAATTATTGAACTTCACACTTCACAATCTATGCAAATAGTTGTAACACAAAGAAATGGCATGAGAAAATTGATATCTTTCTTCATTCGTAAACTTTGGGTCATTATAAAATTGGGAGATATTGCCCAAGAATTACATGAGAAGGCGAAAAAATACATATACAAAAAACTCATTGGCCTAGGAGGAACCACAGATATGGGGAGGAGCAAAAATATCCAGGAAGACCCGAAGAAGCTGCTAAGCAAGACCGTTGAGAATTAATGGAAACCTCCAACCTTGTGTGTGCTTGTGTCCATTCGATAAAGAGCTTTTCACATTTTAGCTTCACTAGAAGCAGAGTTTCTTCAAGGTCCTCCACCTCCTTGTGAATAGCTCTAAGAAGAGGTGCTAGCTCGGCCGATTTAATTTCTTCCGCCCGCTAATCCTCCTGATGTTTCCACAAGATTTCCCTCTAGTGGTCCAGTCGTTGGGTCTTCAAGGTCTTCAAATGTGTGATAAGCCATCTAAATTGGAAGTCGTTGCGACCCAAATCCCTTAGATAACCCAGAAATTGGTTAAGGAGTGATTGGGTAACGCTTTAGGTTGGAGTGTTGTCAATTTCAGCAACGACGGTGGCCATGCCTTGAAGCCTGTAACTCATAATGGAGATGTTTGTGCACAGTCAATCCATCGTGAACATCTCAGGATGATGATATAAAAGTTGTTCAATAACCAGACGATGGTTGGCAGGCATCTGAGTAGAATGCTAAAGTACCATCAGGTAGAACGCATAAGGAGCTAGGTCGAGCAGAGGAAGCTCACAGCTAGACTCGCTCTCAGCTGGGGCACCGGTTGTGGAACCTTAGTAATCGTGGTTGGAATCTTCTGAAATGACAGGTTCCCGGTGCGGTGAGGCAATAGGAAAAAGAGATGGTGGAGAATCCACTCGAGAAACCTGAGAACAGTTAGAGGAAACATGGAGTTATGAAAAAATCTTAACAAGTGTTTCCGTTGTTAAGTCACCAATATACGTGGAGTTTTTGGAAAAATCTTAACAAGTGTTTTCATTGTTAAGTCACCAATATAGGTGGAGTTTTTGGAAAAATCTTAACAAGTGTTTTTTTTGTTAAGTCACTAATATAGGTGGGGTTTTTGGAAAAAAATCTTAACAAGTGTTTCCGTTGTTAAGTCACCGATATATGTGGAGTTTTTGGAAAAATATTAACAAGAGTTTTCATTGTTAAGTCACCGATATAGGTGGAGCTTTTGGAAAAACCTTAACAAGTGTTTTCATTGTTAAGTCACCCACATAGGTGGGTTTTTGGAAAAATCTTAACAAGTGTTTTCATTGTTAAGTCACCGATATAGGTGGAGTTTGTTTTTTTGGAAAACCTTAAAAAGTGTTTTCCTTGTTAAGTCACCGATATAGGTGGAGTTTACGAAAAACCTCAACAAGTGTTTTCACTGATTAAGTCACCTACATAGGTGAAGTTTTAGTAACTGAGAAATACAGAGAAATTAGCAAAATACCTCAGCAGCCATAGGGGGAAGAACGGGAGCCACCACTGGGTCCGTAATTGTAGAAACCGTTAGAGGCGATCTTATTGCCTCAGCAACTTCAACGGGGCCCTTGGCAGAAGAAGCTTCAATGCTAGGTAAACTTCCCTCGCCAACATAATGTACTAAAGCCAATACGAGCGCATCATCAAAAGAATATGTTGGACCTTCAAGATATGCCCCAATGAGAGTAATAGCACCAAGCTGGGCCTGGGAAGGGAAAAGGACACTAAGAGCAAAGGGTGGAGAGAGACTTGGAGAAAGATGCAAATGTAAAACCAAGTGTTAGAAACAAGGAGTAAACAAAAAAGAATAAGGGGCAGAAATGTATCAAACTTACCCCCGTTATGGCATCAAAAAGAGGAACTTCAGTAAGGGGACTTGTCAATGAAGGAGGAAGGAGAATATTAGCTATCAATGATTCCACTTCCACCTAAAATGGCCCCCAACATATTAGAAATGATAAACAAAATAATGGGACAAATAAAAGATGTAAGACTTGGAAAGAAATATACCTATAGGGAACTCTCCTCGACCACAATGAGGGGCAGAGGGACCTATTTCTCCGATGGCAACTCAGAGGAGGCTGCAGTAGTTCCCTCTAGTTAACTAGGCATTTCAGTAGACTCAACGGTAGTAGCCCTCGCAGTAGTTTCTTTGTCCCGTTGAGAGGACAATCTCCATGAGTAGGTAAGGCATGTCATGGGGGAACGAGTAGGAGTGGTATCAGCTTGAGAGATATCGCAATGCCCCCCCACGAAGCGACCTACAAGGGACTGGGAGGATTGAGCCTTTCTTCTTCAACTCCCTGCACCAAAACATTTTCTTATTAAGAAATAAGCAGATGAAAGACACCTTAAGAGAAGGGGAATAATAATTAAATAATACACACATACCTCAGATATAGAGGGAGAACGAGAAGGTATAACCAGTGGGGAAGGTGGCGAGGAGGTAGTAGCAGAAAGAGATGGGATGGAGGTTTCTTAAGCGTTTGTGTCTTCTGGGTCTTGGTACCTAGCATTTTCTTCCTTGATCTGATTGCACCACCAGTTTTAGGTACCCTTGACCTTCCTCTCCTTTTTGCCACTGGCTCACTGTGATCAACCAGGATTGTGGGAAAAGCAATCGAAGGAGGAACGATGATAGTGCACCATTGAAACTCAACATTTATTCTTGTGACTTCAACTTTAACCTACCTCCTCAGCTCTTAAGCCATCTCTAGAGACATGGCATGGGGATTGGAGGCAATAGGAAATGCCTTTAAGGGAGTTTGTGCTTGAAATTAGGGCTTGGAATTCGGGGACTTAGACTTCTTGGCCTTCTTGGCAGGTGGCTCAGAAGGCCCTTCTCCCGTTGTAACTTTGGTCAAGAGCGCAGTTGGTTTGGGGTTACAGTGGCCTTTGGTTTGGGCGTAGAAACAAAGATTTTGGGGCAGTATGGAGGAAGCTCACTGGGGGGGTATTTGGGGGTCTGTCTTAGAGTGAACTGAATCCCAAGAACAAAAGTACCATTCAACCCTAACTTTAAGGCAAAAAATATAAGAACTGGACGATATACGGGACCCCCCTCAATGAATTCAGAAATTTAGCCCAGTTGCCTCGGCCAGTACTTTGTCACAAATAGAGGGGTCACGTCCCCTTACCTTATGATACTGGGGATGGTGACTCACCCCACCAGTGTAGAACTCACTCCCCACACAATAATTGAAGAAAATGGAGAACATACCTCGCTAAAGGAGACCTTGGGGTTGGATAATTGAAACACCGGGTGAGGAACCCCTTGATCAAAGCCAAATTGACGGCTGCATCGGTTGGGATTGTAGTACTCGCTGGTGTGTCCCAACTTAGTGTAAGATGGAAGGTATCTGGGAAAAAATAGAAGGAGCACGGCTAGTAAGGGGTCTTCTGTAATAAGGTCTACAGTAGTTGCCCAGACCACTCTTGCCTCATGCGTGAAAAAATCACAAGTTTAGAGAAAAATATCCTCTTCATAGGGCCTCATCACAAAGATTGAAAAGTCATCGATAAAGGAGGTCAGCTCCTTTCGGCTTTGTCTTTTGTGATAAACAAAGGAGCATGGGGGAAGGATTATTTCCCTCGAACGAGGGTGGTTGGTCTTGGCTGCTACGGTCAGGAAGCGTACATAGAGGAAGCCCGTGAGGAGTACACAGTTGGTGAAGTTGGACAAGTTATAACGTCCCATAGAGCGTTCCATGTCCAAAAGGGTTCTATCGAGCCATGTGTATAGGGATCCCATGGCGATTGCAACCAGAGGAAGATTGATACCCCGGGCCAAACGGAGCGATAGGTTGATGAGATCCCTTCGAGGCTGGTTGTTGGGATTCCCCATTAAAAAAGCGAGAAATAATGACAAGGATATAGGCAAAAAGTTCCAGCGATGTACCTTGTCCAGGGGAAGCCTCAGAGGAACTACCTTCATAAGTATCCTTGAATAAATAGTTGATAAAAAGAGTAAAATTAGCTTTGTTTGAGGTACCGATGCACCTTCGGTATATACGGTCTAACTCTAAATGGTCATCAGTCTCTTCGGCATCCATCGCTTCATCAGAATAGAGCTCATGGCTTGTTTCCTCAAGGCCTAGGAGCTCGCACACGTCCTCCAACGTTATTGTAAATTTTCCCCACACATCGATAAAAGTATGAGTGGTAACTTTCCAGCGAGATACCAGAATGGGAAGGGAAGCATTATTCTTGGATAAGGTAAACTCAGCAAACCACTTGGCCCGATGAAGCCCAATCTTAGTGAGAGTATTAATATGGGAACTCTTCATATAGGAGTTCCAAGAAGCAAAATGAGCAGGAGAGCCCCCAGGACCTTCAAAGTCTATGTGGGACCATGGGAGGTCCCCTCACTCAAGATGAAGTCTCAGAGTCCCCTAGGGAGGTAGAAAAACCTAATCATCAGACTTCTCATCTTCATCACCAAGCGTCATGGCATCGTACTTGGCATTAAAAAGGCAACTCTTACAAAACCCAGTGAAGTCATCACCCTTACAAAAAATAGGGGACTAGTGGTAGAAACGCAACTGTTCTTGAAGAACAGCAGTCAATGAGGCGGTAGAGGAGGCGATGAGAACGGGGGTGGTAGGTGGAGCACTGGTGGCAGGAGCAGCAGGGTTGCTTGAAGAGGCCATTATAGAGAACAACGAAGTGCAAGAAAGAAATCTTGATAAAAGAAGAGTTGGGAATGAAAATGGAGAACCACAACCATGGGTGGTGGCACAACAGATGAGAAAGGGAGGAGAATGAGTAAAGAACTGGGCAACAATGGAGGTTTTCGCACAGGTTTCTCTCTCTAAGAAATACGGGAGCTTGAAGAAGAAGAAGGAAAGAGAATGGTTTGAAATAAAAGAGACATTTGAAGCCTTTTAAACCTTTTAAACCTATCTTTTGAGTTTCCCACCACCGCACGTGCAAGGCTGCCTATAATCATTTCAAATGAACATGTGGCACTTCGGGCAGTGTTTTGACAGATGAAAAGATAATACTAGGTCATTTACGAAGTGACACTTGGGGAATAGAAAGGGTTGCCTTCCTAAGCAAGTTTGAGTTTTGGAGCCACAATTTTTTTTCAAACATATCCAATAACTTCAAACATAAAATATGTCCCAACAGTTCAAAAAAGCTACGATATCCTCTCGTCACAAGTTCAATCGTTGTTCAAATGGTGACTCAGCTACATCGGGGAGAATTTCTTCTTTTTCAAACATAGTGAAGCATTATAAAGGATAATTTCACTTACTAAGAATCCGAATGAGTATTTGAGAAGGTTAGCAGGCCATTCGAGAGAAATTTAAATAATAAAGCACGAATGGTTGAAGCATAGTATAAGGAAAGCGTAGCGATCTCCCTTCGTCAAAGCCCCAATGAGTCTTAGTGCTTCGGCTCAGGTACATCAGGGAGAATTTCTCTTTTTCTTGTAAATTATAATGATGTGGTTCTAACAAAGGAAAGGAGTCCAGAATTTTTTCACGCAGAGAAGGTTCATCGGTTTGAGAAGTTTCATGCAGAAATTTCTTGTTCCAATAAACCTCTCCACGAAGGGGAAAATGTAGAGGGGGCTTGAAGGTAATCCTGAGATTAGGGATAATTCCCCAATTAGCAATAGTGTTTGCGATTAAGAAATCGAGGCAGCTCTAACGTGGTAACTTAGCGTGGCAACCCAGCTTGGCGTGGAAACTTATACCTTAGCTTGTTATGCTAGTCATATAGTATCTTTGTTTTTATTGACTGTGAGCGATAACGGTTGTAATGATGTAACGAGTATAATAAAGAGTTTTAGTGTTAGGTCAAATGGTACTCTCGAGAGACTAGGCTTGGCAGGGCCTGTGATAGGTTTCATGCTCTATCGAATGACCTCACCGTGGTAACTTTATAGGGAGTTGGTTTGGAGGATTGAAAAGTGAGGCACCGTTAGGGCTTGTCCTGACCATCTTAGATACACCTGGTAAAACACCAAAGGACCTGATCGTGGAGCCTCGGGAGGAGCAGCTTTGAGATCCATCGGGCGTCGAGTTGTGAGACAAAAAACCCTCTACTTAATGTCATATCTACTTTACGTGATGTCACTAGACAACTAGGCAATGTCAAATCTTCACTTGATTAAACCACTGTGGTATTTGGGGCTGTCAGATGGTTTGTGAGCCATCTCTGTGAAGAGAGGACCCTAACACATGACGTGGAGGTTAGGCAAAAGGCATGTCTTGGCATTTAATGTTTATGATGTGGAGAAAACCAGTGCATTAGGCATTTAATGTTGTGACAAAAAGTATGAGGGATGTCTTTCATAGTCTTTAATGACTGAGATGCCTCGGTGATGGTATGGGGGATATTTAAGGACCCCAACCACCCCTAAGGAGAGGATGATCTTTTGAGAGTTCAAGAAGTTATTAGTAGAGAGAATACACATCAGAGGGAGTTATTACAAACTAGAGAGTTCTTACTTACCCACCATTGTTATTTATTTCGAAGCTTTTAATACCTGATAGGGATTCTTGAGGGTGGTTGGTGTGTTTGGTTGCCTGCCAAGGTGTATCTAGGATGCTTACTCCTCTCTCCCTCTAGCTAAGTTACTTCTAAGTTCATTACTATCTTCTGAGTTATTCTTAAACTAAGTCTTATCTTCATTACGTTTGTGCTTATATGTTCTATCACTAATCCATGGTTTTTGCTAATTAACTTATCATTACCATACTCAAAAGGGGTTACGCATCCATCTTATCTAAAGGACCCTCTTATATATATATATATTATATGAAGGGATGTTTGGCCAATTACGCCATGTGCGCTGACACGTGACTCCTAGATGTTGAGATAGTGTAGTTAGTCAAATACTACGGAAAATTTAAGAAAGTATCCAGGGAGATCACACCATATCACATATGATTAAACTAATCATGACTCTACCGATTTGGAGATAAGCTTTAAGGTAAGAGACCCAGATTTATAAGCATTTCTTACTTATAAATATGGGTGACCTCAATAAGTTTGGTGGTATTGAATGGTATTTTAATCACGACGACTTGAACTCTTAGATAGAAACCCTAGCACTACAATAATCCTTTTTTTCTTAAATAATATAAAATCTCCTTATTTCCCATTAGACATAGGTATTATCACCACCGCAAAGCATCAGCCTTACAGCAATATGAGTGCTTATCAATCTCATCGTTCACATGCAAAAAATTGTATCCAATCTGAAATGCAAATTATTAGGAGGAAGCATAATCCTTTGAGGTCCCCTCCACCTCCTAGTCGATCAAGGTTAATGAGGCGCTATCCTAGAAGATCTAGTCCAAATCGGTACCATTACACTCCCTCCATAGAGCAACGTGCGGGGAGAGCAATGTCAATAATGGTAAGCCTTTATGAAGATAGGTTAGACGATCGTGATGAAGATATATCTCGTATCAGAAGGCAGTTAGTTAGGAAGTCAAAAAAGAAGAACCCTAGTTCTCATAATCTGGAATAATGCAAAAGGTGAAAGATTCACTCCCCAAGGCACAATAAGTACAACTAAACCGATATACTTTCTAGATTAATGACTCCTCGGGTGATGTAATTTAATCACCAATATATCAATCATCCGTCGGCTCATAACTATACTAGTCATAACCATGTACTAGTCTAACCAGTAGAGTTTGCACATGGGAGTAGCTTGTCCCATCCCAGGATAATGCCGAAGAAGGTTGGAAGTGATGAACTTAGGGACCTTATCATAAAGGAATTTGAGGTAAGTCTATACCCCAATTTTACATAAATTTTGAAGGATCTTACTAGGAGAACATTCGGGTATGACTCAACCTCATCGTTTACTGTAGATATAGAAGCTTTAAAGACACCACATAAGTTTTCCATCCTAAAGATCACAACATATGATGGGAAGGCAGACCCATGTCTCCAAATCAGTCACTACTGATAGACAATGTCTCTATGGAGTCAGCATAACACCCATATGTGTTATGTTTTACCTTATACCCTAGGGGAGATCAACCTCTAATGGTTTGAAAAATCAGCCCTCGGGTCGATTACCTCACTTAGAGAGACGTACGAGCAGTGTACGACTCACTTTATCACTAGAAACCAAGAAGTTAATGATGTCGATTAATTTATAGCCCTCGGGAGAAATAAATTGGAGCCCATATAATACCCCATATTTTTGGTATTTATTTAATGATTATTAATTGTAAGAATAAATTAATAAATTGGAATTAATTATGATATGAGTGAATTCATAATAATAAAGTTCATATTTATATGGTGATTAAATTTTCATGTTATGTTATTCATTTGTGCCACATGTTATATTTAATTAATCGATGTAATTAATTTAGCTGGATTATATGCGATTATGCGTGTATGTATTTTGTTTTATATTTGGAGGTATTAACGCTATTAATGATGTACTACTATTTGGATCGAACTCTATAGTGATAGGGAGGCCCAATCATGTGTTTTTATTACCTTAAGTTAGGCATAGGGGATAGTATATCCTTAGGCTATGTTTTGGGCTATTTAGGATAGTATTTCGGGCTCACTTGGATGCCCCAAAATAGGCCTAATTGTGACCTACGAATTTAAGGATTAAATAGGGGATTTAAACCTCATTAATCACATATTTTACATCATAGAGTTTAACTATAGACAATTTAAACAATTGGGAGAGCCTAAGTAGATTTTAGGAGAAGAAGGAACAAACATCATGCATGGATGTTCCACGTCCGTACTTCAGCCAAGAAATCTCTTATTTATCACACATATAATTTGTAACTCGTTTATAATTCTTGTTATGTATTTAATTCTGGGATTTATAAAGTATTTTAAGATTTAATTTACATATCTCAATCATGTTTATTAACGGGTTTTTTAGGATTAGTGTTAATTAATTCAGATTTGAAAGACCTAGGTTTTTTCAAGAGAAACCTTGAATTGGATCATTTCATATGTGATTTTTTTTATTAAAACCCCTTTTTAGGATTTAATTTCATAAGCAAATTGAATCCCTAAGTTAATTTGATGATTGGATCTAAATTCGTAGATGTATTAGGTTCCATTCAATATAAAAGAGGAACTAGATTTAAATCAATGAAAATTTTAAAATTAAACCTTTTTATTTTTAGATCTGAAATAATTGTTAGAATCACTTAAGATCATAACCTCATGATTTATTTTGAATAAGGTGATGTTCAGGTTCTTGGGTAAAAGCTTGGTGTTCGACAATGGAGGCCCATTTTCGTATTTGCATTTTTGTCATGAAGCAAATGATATCAGTTTATCTCGTTCAAACAAGAATGATCTCTTGTTCGAACGAGATGGGTCATTTAGTTTGAGTGACTTTAAGTTTTGTTCGAATGACTTTGTGTTGTCGACAATGTTTGGGCTAGCAAAGAAGGTTTTTTTATCTTAGTTGCATAATTAATCCAAGGGTAATTCGTATGCACTTGATTTACAGTTTAACTTGAGATTTAAACTAGAGTATCACGAGAAGAAATTTTTATATAGTTTTAGAGTATAATAATCCTTAATTTGGTTAGTACAATTCGGTGTTAAGGATTGGGATGGTTGGGGGAACATAGGAGAGTGCTACACAACCTATATATATTGATATATATAATGCGTGTAATATATATGTATTCTGATTTGCGTGAACATATCCTTAATTGTGGTGAATCTATAGATTAGGGTTTCTTTAAAGGTTATGATCGTGTACCTCACACATGGCTATTGATGCAAGCCGTTGCGGAGTTTTAGTATGGGACTACCTTGTGGTGTGATTGCATACTCATCCCCCATTCTTATATATGTGATGTTTTATGTTTAATTCCGTTAGGTGATGGACTCCTAAAAATTCACCGATTGAAGAACGAGATGTTCCTCGAAGTTATTTTCCTTCATGTAATACACTTGAGAAATATAAAAAAAAAAAATCTTTTAATCTAGTGATGGGTGTTTAACTAAGTGAACCTTTCAGCACATATATTTTTACTAATATAAGATCGTGTATATCACACTTGTGGCTGACATTGAAAGGGTTAGTATCTGGGTTGTATTCTCATACATGTAGTAAGATACTTACCTATTGCAATTAATTATCAGTAACATACTTATTAGTAGAGAGATATAGGATTTTAATGTAGTTTATGTACTCGTTTGGGACATGCTCGTAGTATTTGACTTGGATGAGAGGTGACGTATTTATTGCATGTGAGTGTCGACGGGATGACATGTTTTTTGTAGACGACATGAATGGTTATAACTTTTGTATTGAAGATATTTCTGACAACTTTAGGTCGCTCACCCAAATCATAATAAACATTTTTCTAGCATTCATATGTAGGATCCAAATGGCCGAGGAGATTTAAATTTTGCATCCTCATTTCAGTTCGGTTGATTCTTTAAATATGTTTCTACTTATTTTTAATTTTAGTTATTATTTTCCAGTCATAATTGTATGGACCTTGAGCCTACTTATTTTATTTTAGTGAGTTATTTGGGGAGTTGAGGCTATTTTAGTTATTATGTTAGATGTTGAGATATTATTTATTCTAGTTGTATTTATTGTTTAATCATCGCATAGTGTGGATGATTTATATTCACTTCAAGTTATTTAATTTTGTATTTTGATGTTAAGAATGATATAGATTGCTAAAAATTCCCTAGTTTCAGCGTACTGGAATGGCTAACCAATATGTTAAAAACGGGGAGTTGTTATAGTTGGTATTTGAACATCATAGGTTCTAGTGTCTTAGGTTTCGTGGGATTCTCATTACACTATGCATTATGTTATTTGATATCTTGAATACCTATAAATAAGATTCATTTTATTCTTATGTGAAATGTTAGCTTATACCAATATCATTTGCTTTTAGATGGCAGACACCCGACAGAGTAAAGCACAATAAACACCCTGATGGTTGAGTTTGCCTTTAAAATTAAGGCATAACCTAGCACACTAGATCTTTTACGTATGATCCTGTTTACTGTCTTATGGTAGATACCCACTCTATAGAAAGGAGATGATCGAATATATCCATGATGGTTCTAACTTGATTTGGATGTCAATCAAAATTGTCTCTAGCTCATCAGTACTAGGCTAATCTATGCACTTTACTTCAATCATTCTATTTAGGTCGGTATCAATGGAAGATGCCAAAGTAACAAAGGCATTCGTATCATTGTTTTTGTTCTTCTATAGTTGATCCACTGAGGGCGACTTGATGAGTTTTAAAAGTTTCCTTGTGCTGTCTCGTTAAGAGAGCATCTTGATATCTATGGCTTCATATTCTCCATTGAGTTGATTTGCAATTAGACGGGAGTAATAATATTCTATTATATCATTGGATACTAGGTTGATCACATGATGTATACCATGGATCATGTCGTTATATTTGGCCTCATTATTGGATCCTTTGAACCCGAGTCGAAGGACTTGCTCACTAAGGCACCACTGTGGCATGAAAAAGACAATCACAATGTCAATGTCATAATCATTCGATGCCTTATCTATGAACAATTTCCAACTTTTAGCGTTCTCAACGATGAATAGTTTTCCAAAATTGGATTAGATTTCTCTTTCTTTTCCTGTTGTGATACTGAGAATTAAGTAACAAAGTTGACTACAATATGCTCCTCGATGGTTGTTTGTGTCTCATATATGATGTCAAACTCTGCCATCTTGAAAGATCACTTTGTCATTCTAGTTGAGAGATGGGGATAATTAAGAATCTCATTTAATGTATAAGTCTTTGGGACAACTATCGTTTGATCATCAACGTGGTGCCACAGCATCCTGCTATTATCACTAGTGCCAATACCATCTTATCAATCGTCATATATATGAGTTTTTCTTGAAGGATATAATAAATGACATAGTAGATCGATCGTTGCTCTTTTTTGTAATCATACAAATGTTCCACTGGTCACATACTATAAGAAAGTTAAGCATAGGTAGAGAATTTTTGCAATGGTAGGAGTTGATTATATAAAAGGCATCCAAAGTACTATTTAATTCCATCTAGTTCTCGATTACATTCCTATATCCAAACTGTTATGCTAGCCTTATTCAAGGCATTCAAAAAAGTTCAGCATTTAGTTGACGAATGAGATATGAATTGCTTTAGCGTGTTCAGTATTCCGATGAGAACCTAGATGTCACTACTGGTGGTTAACTATCTGATATCCTGTAGACACCTTATTTGATTAGGATTTGTTTCTAACCCCCTTTCTATCACCAAGTGTCCTAAGAACTTGTTAGAACTCACTCTGAAGGAATATTTGGAAGCATTTAGCTTCATCTTGTATTCTCTGAGGATCTTATGTTAAATGGATTCGGATCTGATTCCATTATCCAACGGATTATCTATTAGGATTCCGAATCTGAATCTGTTAACAATCCGTTAATCTGATACGTTTATCCGATCTGATTCGATTATAATATTTTAAATAACTATTATAAATTCCAAAATACAGTATATATTATAAATAACCACAATAATATATATTTCAAAAAATATATTAAAATAAGTATTATAATATAAATTACAATTATAAATAAATATAATATATATTAATATAGGACTATTATAAATAACTATTAAAATATATATTTAAAATATTAATAAATTTCTAAATATAATATATATATATATATATATATATATGTATGTATTAATCGGATCGGATATGAATCCAAATTCTCTCCATTTAATAAACGGGTAATCGGGTAATCGGATTTCAAGTGTGATCCAAATCTGTATAAAAGAATCGGATTCAGATTCGGATTTGGATAAAATACGATCCGTTGACAGGCCTACTTGAAAGTCTGTGTTAGGTCTCTTGCTGTGATCAACCACTTATTTGCTCTTAATAAGGACCTCCGTAGTTACACGGATATCCCTCTTAAATCTTTTGGTCACAAGGCGTTGGTATGTTTCCCAAGAGTTCTTCAACCTCAATGACATCACTTTGTAGGAGTAAAACCCAAAGGTCATGATAAATAAGGTCTTCTCTTAATCTAGGTCGAACAACAGTATCGGATGACACCTAGAGTATTCATCCATGAATCTCATACGTTGGTGTTCATATGTTGATCCCACAAGTTGATCAATTCGAGGAAAAACTATCCTTTGTTCAATTTTTATTGAGGTTGATGAAGTTAGCGCATACCCTCCACTTTCCACTCTTCCTTTCTACCACTATAGTGTTGGGAATCCATTTTTAGGATTGAAATTCTGTAATGGAGCCAACTTGTAGGATGTTTTTGACCTCGCATTCCACAACGATTACTTTCTCTAGTGTTGACTTCCTTAGTTTCTTCTGGATCAATTGGATGGTTGGATATATATGCATTGATTACAGCCAATGTATAGATATATACAATGGAGATGCAGTCAAGTGAAAGAGTTTCTCTACTTCTTCCTTCAGTAATTCTAATTTGATCAGAAAGGATTTGCCTAGTTGGGATAAATCTAGAGGAACGGTGATTAGTTCCTCCATCACTCGTTTTACAAGGGCCAACCTAGTTTCCAAAACCCAAAGCTAAACACCCTTTAATTACTACATGGGTTGGCCATCCTTCAAATTGTATCTTTATGACTCTTCTTGAACTGGTTATGTTTTTTCTTAATGGGGGGTATGAATCATCTATGGGCCTTTTGATTGGTCTCCCCTGATATCCATAACTCCTTAATGACCTATAATTTTGTGTTTTCGGTGAAGAGTTGAAGGGGAGGCCCATATTTTACAGATCCAGCCTTTAGACAAAATGGTATTATAGGGATATTTTTGACTGTATAACATGGAGCTCTATCTCATGATTAGCTGGTCCAAACTTAATTGACAGCGTGATCTTCCCCAGTGGTTTCTTTATATTCGCATTAGAACCAATCAGTGTTCCCACCTCGGTATCCAAATCTTGAATAGGATCACCAATCTTGAGCGGTAAACTTAGATACAAGATCTTTAAGGAGATCCCTTGATCCACCAAAATTCTCCTAAAATCAAAGTTGTCCAATCACGACGTTTAAACTTAAGCGTCTTTATGCAGCATTATTTATGTTTATCGGGTCTTCGTAAATGAACATAATGGCCTAGTCAAATTCTATGTCTTTACGTTTTCTCTTAGAAAAAATGATTTTCGACCCCTCCACATGGAATACCACTTGGATTGAATCTGTAAACTTCACCTTCTCTAAGAGTTTCTTACAAGAACACTTTAAAGGATCGGTATAGCCGTAAATATCCGTGACCATTCCTATAGGTAGGAGATTATCATCTTCCTTTTGTACTTCATTCACTCTTCCAACGACTTAGCACTATCTTTATAAATATACTCCTTGAGATGATCAATATAAATGATATCTTCTAAATAATTCTTGAACATCTTATAGTTCTCGGTGAGGTAACCGTGGTCTTGGTGGTACTTTTAGCTGTGATTCACATCCTTATCCTCAGAATCGTTGTCCAGTCTCTTAAAGTACGACTTGTTTATGATCTATGTCTTGTAGATAAGATCTTTGAAGAATATTTGCATCAATGAGAAACTATTTTTGTTTGTTTTCATCTTAGAAAGTCCCTTGGGAGTGTAATTTCATGATCCTTACATCACTAGAGTAAGTTGATTTCATCCTAAAAAGGACTTCTTTAAATCATTCTTCTTTGACTTCTTAGAATTATTGTCAGTCGATGGCTTTACAGTGAGGAAATCATCCCTTATGTTTGCGTATTTTTAAATACACGCCATGAGATCACCCATATTTGACATTGATTTCTCAATCAAGGATTGATAGATATAATCTGATCTAGAGAGGCCTAGTAGTGTTGTGTGTATTGGCCTATGGATTCTCCTATCTTCCCCCTAATAGAGATTGGTGAATCAAACTCCTTGACTGCCTTGTCACTGGTAATGAAGTAGACTGTAAATTATCTGACTAGCTCTTTAATTCAAGATATCGATTCAGGAGATAAAAATTTAAAGCAATTGAAACTGGTCTCTCCTAGAGTTTATGAAAAAATTGGCACATAAGGTGATCATGGTGACTACATATGGACATCGTCTACTAATAATGCCTGGTATAATGAGTAAGATCCGCTTTTACATTATATGTATTGATCTTTGGGACAACAAACTTTTTCGAAGGCTTCGAGGTTTCTATCTTAATAGTTAATGGTGAGGCTAATCCATGCCCTAATGTTCTGCTAGAGAGATATTTTAGAGTTCATGCCAAATTAGGGTTTAGCCTTACTTTCTAATTCCCTTTTTAATGAAGTTACAGAATTTGTACTTCCATATTTCTTCGACAGCACCATGGGACGAGTTGAGTTGTTGTTATGCACAGATTCGATTGGTGAGCTGGTGGACGGTTATGACTAACATAATTACCAGACAATAAGTGATTTATAGGTCATGGATTATAATGCACTACTAGATGGCTCCTTAACCTGGAAAACTTATCCATTTTGTTGGATCTGTTGGGCCATAGGGAAGGAGTCATCCCTTATCTACGTCGCTCCATATTATGAGAACTAGGATGAAGTTCTTATAATTGTCCCATTAATTGGCTCTTCAGACATGAAATCTAATCATCATAATGATCAAACCTTTCTTAGTAAAGACTAATCATTTGTAATTCTTCTCTCATCCTAGATCTTCAGGGAGAACACCCCCTGACCTCGATCTCCTAGGTGGCCAAGGGAACCTCATAAAGGTTTGCTCCTCATAATGAATACGACTTTTGACCTACGAACAATGAGACAGGTTAATAGTTCTATTACTGTAGGTCTGGCGTTTCATGGTGGTGAGAATTTTACTTTTCGATAGATGGTGCCAAATTATGGGGAATATCAAACCAATAATAAATAAAATATAATAAAATAGCCCCAATAATATGAAAGTATTAAAATAGAGGGCACTATTAGTACATGGTTCTATAAATTTTCCTACATACGTCCATGGGGAAGGGAGGGAGAGTTATTTATTTTTTGGAAGAACAAATGATGATTGGAGTGATAGGGTTTCTAGTCATGAGTAAGATACAAATATATACCCTACAATAGGGTGAGGTCGACCTTATTTATAAGTGTAAGGTTCTTAATGTTCTATGTATCTTGACTTTGATCTTATCTTTGACTTGTATAGTCCTTCATGGATTAATCGTTTGTGTTGCAACATGACCTCCCTAGTAACTAAGTTAGATCTTCTTTGATATTCACCCAACAATTCCCCTTGACACTCATGATCCATGTAATATCCCACACGACACGATCGACCACGTCTCCTTTCACAATCTATAATATATTAATTTTTCTTTTCAACCAAACTCATGGTTACAATCATATTAATTATTAAACTCTTATTCCTTTCCATCGATTATAGCATCCCAGTAATTAGTTTTGATTTCATTAAAACTAAGAGGGGGCTTTGGAGAATGATTATCCTGAACAATAGAGGTAACGACACTATGATCAATACCTCGGAAAATGGGCAAAACCTATCCTCTAGTTGAGTCTCAATAGTCACCAAAGTTGTTGTAGTCAAATGAGTTCGATGGTATCTAATCTCCTCATCAAATATAATAGAATTATCAGTAGGATTATCAGGTTTTACATCATTAACTAAATCGTTTATCATCTCTTTAACATCTCCCAAATCTCATGTTTGAATATCGTTTGGCATCTCCACATTAATTGGATCATTTTTCTAACCAGATGTACCTTCTCTAACATTTTGTTTTGGCCTATAGATATTCTGGATTTTAGACTGGCTTGTCACTTTTGATTGGGATCTCCCTCTTTTTCTAGTCTTCTCTGAATAAACCTTATGTTTTCACATATCAATTCCATCCGCTTGAATTCTTCTTACAATGTTATAATCAATCACTAAGTTCCCCAAAATTCTCTAGTGAGAGAATCTAGGAGGAAGTTTCTAATATTCCACATATTGTTCAAATCTATAGTCTTTGTGTTTGATCAACACTTGCGTAGGGATGTTATATATGATTTCCATGCCAATAAGGACTCTAGATAAATGCCCAAAAAGTGTGTTAATTGTCGGTTGATCTATTTTGACTGGATCACCTCGGTACCTTGCTATCTCTAGTAAGATTCATAGTGTCTAATATTTAATCTCCATACAAAAAAAATCTAACCCAAAAGGACCAGAAGTTATTCCCTAGTCATTATGGTGAAACCTAGGACTCCAACTAGAAAGTTTCATCATTCTTGGATCGAGACTAATGTCTCCTTATCCTATATAGGATGTTTGAGTGCTCTGGATAATTATTGAATGGTAATGAATCCCTTGACCATTGGGATTAGTTTCAGATTACCATTTATTTTCCATAGTTTTGAGAGTTTATAATTCCGCCTGTGTCGTGCTTAACCTCTTATTTTTTTTACACTGCCGGTCCCAAGCTCGAAAAAAGGAGGAGGGTTGCGTTAGGTAGCTGACAGCCAGAGTAAAACTTTGTCAGATACTTATGAGCATGAATTCTATGAATATACGTGCTAATGCTAGGGCATTCCCCTTAAGAGATGCGTTGCGCCTTCCATCGGGTGTCTCGGAAAATAGGCAAGGGGCATTGCGCCTGACACTGGGTGTCTCAAAAAATAGGCAAGGGGCATCGCATCGGCGCCCGAATGAGACGATAAATATGCAAGGGTTCCTGCAATAAGATGGACATGTGAGGGTAAAGAAGCCAGTCCAGGATACTAGACTTAGGTTAGCGACTTGGAACATAGGGACTATGACAGGAAAAGGGATGGAGTTGGTAGATACCATGACAAGAAGAAAAGTTAACATGGCTTGTTTACAAGAAACTAAATGGGTCAGTGAGAAAGCTAGAGAAATAGAAAATACAGGATTTAAATTATATTATACAAGAAAACATATAATTAAGAACGGAGGTGGAATAATAGTAAATAAAAACTTTAAGGACGATATCGTAACCGTTATTAGGAAAGGTGATAGACTTATACTTGTAAAATTGGTATTAGGTGAAAACATAATTAATATTGTTAGTGCTTATGCACCTCAAGTAGGATTAGATGAGAACACTAAACTACAATTTTGGGAACAAATGGATGAACTAATTCAAGAAATACCCCTAGGTGAGAAAATCTATATAGGTGGAGATTTTGATGGCCATGTAGGAGAAGATCGTGTAGGATATGAGATAGTGCATGGAGGATATGGTTTTGGAGATATGAACGACAGGGGAGAGTCTATCTTAGATTTTGCGATGACTTATGATTTTGTACCAGTAAATACATGTTTTAAAAAGAGGCCTGAACACTTAATAACTTGTAAAAGTGGAACACATAAGAGCCAAATAGATTTTTTCATTACTAGGAAAGGAGACCGATTAACGTGTAAAGATTGTAAGGTTATCTCGGGAGAGAGCTTAACCTCACAACATAGGATAATGGTGTTGGATATAAATATTAAAAATCAATCACAAGTGCGAAAAGTGAAGATTAACCCACGAACTAGGTGGTGGAATTTAAAAGGAGAGAAATTAGAACTATTTAAAGATAAAGTATTAAATGAAGCAACATGGAATAGTGAAGAATAAACTAACATAATGTGGAATAAGATGGCCACATGCATTAGGAGAGTATCAAAATAAATTCTTGGAGAATCAAAAGGCAAAGGGCCACAGTCCAAAGAAACTTGGTGGTGGAATGAAGAAGTACAGAATATAGTAAAAATTAAAAGGGAGCGCTTTAAAACATGGCAAACAAATAGAAATGAAGAGAATTTTGAGAAATATAAATGGGCTAAAAAGGAAGTTAAGAAAGTGGTAAGATATGCTAAGTTAAAAGCGTATGATGATTTTTATACAAAATTAGGAACACAAGAAGGGGAAAAAGTATTTATAAGCTTATTAAACTTAGGGATAGGAAAACAAAAGATTTTAATAACGTTAAGTGCATCAAACGTAATGATTCGAGAGTCCTAGTCAAAGATGATGAAATTATTGAAAGATGGAAAAACTACTTTGAGAGGTTATTAAATGGAGATAATGGGAGTAGATTACATATATAGGAACTTAGGGAGACTCGAGAAGATATATTTTTTCATAGAATAAGGACAACAGAGGTCAGGATTGCTCTAAAAAAGATGAAAACAGGAAAGGCTTTAGGACCAGATGGTATTTCTATTTAGGTTTGGAAGTGCTTAGGGGAGGATGGAGTATCATGGCTTACAAAATTATTTAATAGAATTTTAATGACTAATAGGATGCCCAATGAATGGAGAAAAAGTATTTTAGTACCTATTAATAAAAATAAAGGGGACATACAAAGTTGTTCAAATTATCGTGGTATTAAGTTAATGAGTCATACAATGAAACTTTGGGAGAGAGTGATTGAATATAGATTGAGATTGAAGACAACATTATCTGAGAATCAATTTGGGTTTATGCCTGGGAGGTCAACAATGGAAGCAATCTATTTATTGAGGAGATTAATGGAGAGGTATAGAGAGAAAAAGAAGGATCTTCATATGATTTTTATAGATTTAGAGAAGGTGTATGATAGGATACCCAGAGATATAATATGGTGAGTTCTACATAAAAGTGGAGTGACTCGTAGATATATTGACGTGATCAAGGATATATATGGTGGTGCAATGACTACAGTAAGAACATCAGCTGAAGAAAGTAGTGAATTTTCAATTACGGTAGGGCTACACCAAGGTTCAGCATTAAGTCCTTATCTCTTTGCTCTTTTTATGGATAAGTTGACTGGACAAATACAAGATGAGGTGCCATGGTGTATGCTATTTGCAGATGATATTATTTTAGTCGATGAGACTAAGATGGGGATAAATGCTAGGTTGGAATTGTGGAGAGAAACTTTAGAAACAAGAGGATTTAAAATAAGCAGAACTAAAACAGAATATGTGGAGTGTAATTTTAGTAGTAATAGGAGGACAAATGGAGATGTGGTGAAATTGGAAGGTCAAGAAATACCTAGAAATGATCATTTTCATTATTTAGGATCGATTATACAAAAAGATGGAGATATTAGTGATGATGTTACGCATAGGATTAGAGCATGCTGGGTTAAGTGGATAAGTGCGACCGGCGTTCTGTGTGATAGGCGTATACCTTTGAAGTTAAAAGGAAAATTTTATAGGACGGTCATTAGACCCGGCATGTTATATGGGACAGAGTGTTGGGCAACCAAGAAACAAAATATGAAGAAAATGAGTGTGGCGGAGATGCGAATGCTAAGATGGATTTGTTGTAAAACTCGAAAGGATAAAATTAAAAATGAACAAATTCGTGAAACGGTAAAAGTAGCTCCTATAGAAGATAAATTTAGAGAAAATCGACTTAGATGGTTTGGACACGTCAAGCGTAGACCAATGGATGCTCCTATAAGGAAGAGTGATTTAGTTAGTATTGATGGTAACCCAAGGGGTAGAGGTAGGCCTAAATTAACTTAGCGGGATATTATAAAAAAGGACATGATATCATGTGGTTTAACCGAAGATATTGTACTGGGCAGAATGGAATGGAAAAATAGGATTCATGTAGACGACCCCAAATAATTAGGAAAAGGTTTTGTTGAGTTGAGTTTTGAGAGTTTATCTTTCAAAACATTAGTCTTAAAATTAGTATTCCCTATATTAGGCATGTATCAACAAATGAGATATGACTCATTTCCATTCATCAATTCCTTGTACTCTAAGTCAGATATATCTACTTCCATAAGAATACCACAAAGATGAGAAATAGGCCAATCAAAGTCGCTAGCATAAATAATATTACCTACCCTATTTAGGATGGCACAAGAGATTATATTTGAGTCAAACTTTTTATTATGTTCTTATATATTGGCCTTAGTTTCCTGCATACTTTCGATGGTAACCCTAGAATGACATGTAGGGTTTATCTTAATAGTATTCAGATAGAAACTCCACAGAACATGATGAATCATATGATAACGAGCCCATGATTCGAACAAAACAATGAACAACTGAAATTAAACAAAACTTGATCAAAGATCAAGCAACCCTAAAATTGCATAGGGTTTCTCTTTCTAGCTGCACTATTTATCAATGAATTAAGGTATTATTAATTAAATAAATTTGTAATTTAAATATTAAATTATAGTCCAACCTTTATTGGATATGGCTAAGGCGTACGATCGCATCTCTTGGATTTTTCTTGTAAACGTTTTGCGTGCTTTTGGTTTTTGCGAGCCCTAGATAGACTTGGTTTCGAGAGTGATTTCGAACAATTATTGTTCAGTGCTTATGAATAAAAAAAGTGTTAGATTTTTTAATTTCACTTATGGTGTGCATTGAGAAGATTCGTTATCACCGGCCCTTTTTGTTATCATCGCAAAAGTTTTGAACCATGGTATTCATGATTTGATGAGCAAGAAAAAAATTGGCCATTTCCACATGATTTTGGGTAGCCCTATGATCATCTTTATCTCTTTTGCATATGATACCATTATTTTTACTGATGGTAAGAAGATATTCCTCCATAAAATTTATGGCCTTCTTAGTGGACTATGAGAAAACTTTTGGACAATTTTTAAACAAAAGTAAAAGTTCTTTTTATGGTAAAAAAGGTGTCTTAGCAACGGAAAAATATTCTCTCTAATCTCACTGGGTTCATTCGCAAATCTTTTCCCATTAGCTACCTTCTTTGTCCGTTGTATATTGGGAAGAAAAAGGTGTCTTTATTCAACATTCATGGTGCATCTCGAGGAAATTCAGGGTGGAGGTGCGGTTCGATATGAGGGTGAAAAGTTCATTTGTGCATTTGATAATCATATGAGAATGGGTCTAATCTAGTGGTTGAAGGTAAATCCTTACAATAAGGATTAAATCTATATCGCGTGCTTGGATTTTCTTATCTTATTACAAAATCCGAATCCAAAGTTTTACTCCAAGTTATTTGAGGTGAAAACACTTATCCTATGAATATTTGGATGGTGAAGAAGTAGGTCAATGAAATTCTTATTAAAATGAACTTATATTTTTTTCATTATTATTGTGAAGCCAACTGTTTGGTGGATTGCTTAGCAAACTATCGGTGAGATTTTGGATCTACATAATGGTTTAGTAACATGGATTTACCAGTAAGAGGTGTAGGTTTTATTAGTACAAAGTACAAATAAGATGGGTTTGGTAAGTATTTGAAGTTAAGATCTTTTTCTTGATTTTTATTTTTCCTTTTTCTTGTATGTTACATTGATAATTTTATATCCCCAAAATTTGGTTTTCTCATAGCAAGTTTATTTGGCTCAACAACCTGTTATTTTCTTCATTTCTATCTCCAAAATCTTATAAAATCGACCTTGGATAGGATTTTCTGAAATTATATTTTAATAATATATGTGGGGTTCCATCCCTCTTCTTTAAAACAAAGTCAAATTTTTATTAATTATATTTTACAAACTATATTAGTTTATTAATTTTTGTCCAATTCAATTATTTAAATGTTGAATAATAAATTATTGAATATTATTTGATTAATTAAAGCTCACTAGGAACCATGATTTATCAAAGATAAAATAAAATATGGGTGAGTGTGCCCACCATCAAGGTTCACAAGAAAAAAGAAAGAGGAAATAAAACATAACAATAAGGATTGAAACATCTCAATTCATTAAAAAGTCTAGGAAAATAGAAGTCTAAACTACTTTTTCCCTTTTCATGTCTTGCATCGAACCTCAAGAATGTTGTATTCTTGTTTAATCTTTGAGGTTTTTTTTTTCTTTTTCTTTCTTAACATTCGGAACTAGAATAATGTATTGAATTGTATTCTCAACTTGACTATAAACTTCTTTGTTTGTCTTGGAAATACCATATTCAATTTTTTTCATAGCCTCATCCTCAATGCAACTTCTTCTAGATTATGGATGTTTTGACTGTTATTAAGTTGGGATTTCATATTAATTTCTTTAGAAGTTATTATAGGACCACGGGAGTTTACTGAGGAGATGAATTCTTTTTCATCACATTCTTTTAAGTCTGCCAAATTTGATCATGCACTTGTGGGAGAGTTGATTAAAGGACAATGAGTTTGTGCAGAAGATCCAATTAAAGGGCCATAATAAGTAGATATGTTATTTGGGATGTGAGAAATCTTGGCTAAAGAGGGAGAGAGATTTTATTCATTACAAGTATGCAAACCCCCGCGATGTGGGATCATTTTTTAACAAAGTTATTAAAATATACATTATAACTATGGAAAAAAGTGCTCCTGAAATCCCTAAAAAACTTTTTATTTAGTGAAAAATAAATTCACACCTAAAGAAATATGTTGAACATAACCCTAAATGATAAATGATTTAAAAATATGACCAATTGAAGCAACAACTCCAAAATTCTAAAAAAATGACCTTCGGGAGAGCCCATTTCTTTCTTAACTTTAGCCTGCATTTCACGGAGAGTTCTCACTCCCTCTTCCATCTCCTTTAATCATTTCTTCATCTCATCTAGTTCCTAAAATCCATATTTAAAAAACAGAGTTTGTGTTATATATATATGTGTGTGTGTGTGTGTGCGATACTGCTCTTGTGCGGACCAGTCCGTATTTTAAGAGTGTGAAGCAGACATGTGTCACCTGGCGATGAGCCCGGAAAAGATAGAGAGTGTGCCTATAATTTAGCCGATAATTTATAAGTTCACCATCAGGTGACACATGGTCGGTCCGCATTCTTAAAATGTGAACTAGTTCGCACAAGAGCAGTACTATCCATATAATAAGATGGCATGGATTTTGAATTGTCCAAGCACAATAACGGTCTAGATCTTGCCACATCTCCCACTAAAAATGAAGGGCTTAGATTAAATCTTCAATTTCCATTCAAAATTTGAAAATTCTAATTTCCCCCCACATTTCATTTCCCCCCTTTCTTACTTTAAACACAAATTAGTTTCCCTTCCCACCCCACCCATTTTTCCCTTAGCCTCTCACGCACGACTCTCTCTCTCTCTCTCTCTCTCTCTCTCTCCATATTTCTCTCTCCATCTGACTCCTCTTTCTTGATCTCCCTCTCTTATCTTTGTTGCCCAACCAGGTGAGTCCCATATCCCCCCACCCCCACCCACGGACTTGATTTTTTTGTTTATGAGTTTTCAAATTTGAAAGATTTGGGTCTATAGATTTAAGGGTTTGGATTTTATTATGGATTTTACGGATTGTATTGTTAATTTTTTGGGGGTTTTCATGAGATTTTTGGGTTTAGGGAATATGAATTGGATTTTTGGTGTGTTGATAAGATGATTCGAATGAAATTTCGTGTTTTTAGACAAATTCTTGATGTGGGTAATTTGTGAATTTATGGATCTGAGAAAAGATTGCAACTTTGAAATCTATATGTTGAATTTTTCCATCTCCTCCTCCTTGCACTAGGGCTCCTGGGTTATCTTTAATGTTCAGTACTCAGGTTAGTTCTTTATTGCAATTTTCCTCTTCATGGTTTTACATATGTGTAATTTGATGTTAATAAGATGATTGGAATGATAGTGTTTTTATACCTCATACGCTGATGAAAATTACAATAATATGTTCTAATAACTCTTTAATGTTTTCTAGCACTGTTATGGTTTCTGGGTTAGAAAGCAACAAAATTCCACAAATTAGTCATTCCTGGGTTCAAAATCTAAAGGTAAAATTTATCTGCAACTCAGTCATACAAGTTTATGGGTTGAGACTTGATAAATTCTGTTTATAAAATCCTCATACAGGGCTTGATCTTCCTTTTCATTTGGTCTTGAATTAGTTTGAGATTTTGACTCGATATGGTGGCTTTTTGATTCCTTGAAAGTGGTTTTGTCCACCTCTTTTACATGCATTGCATACATTTTGATGATGTATATTTGTAGCAAACTACTCTTATGTCCTTGAATGTAATTTAAATTGAAGCCCTTGAATGTACTTGAAATTAAAGCCCCATGAATGTACATTATATGGATACCTGGGACTATATTCAAGAATTAGGTTCATTGATCACTCATATAACAATTCCATAATAATCTCTAATTTTTTCTTAAAATTTAGAGACATTAATTGGGTAAAAAAAACTTATATTTCTACAATACACATTATTTTAGGAGGAAAAATCTTCATTTTTGAGCCATGACATTTAGGAGGAAAAAAAATTTATATTTCTACAACATCCTAAAGGTTTGTCATTGCCATGTGTATTACATCAGGTCTATATTTAGTAGTTTTTTGGATTTGTAGTCGGTGAAAAACTACTTTGACACGGAGTGTGCTTATACCTTTATTAATCGAGGTCGTTCTATAATTTTGTACATCTTTACCGAGTTTCCATTATATTTTTTTCTTTCTCCACTAGGTAGTAAGTTTTGTAGTAAATGTATGCAAAATTTTGGGTGATTATTCTTTTATCATCAACTCAAGTGATAATTTTGACATCAAACTTCAAATGCTTATGGACATGCAAAACTTTTGTCGCAATAATCATGTCATAGATGTAACGAGAACATATATTTGGTCTCTTGCATTTTAATATCCCAATCTACCATATTTGAGGTTGAGTTTTGGATTTTAATTGAAAATTTACTTCCTTTATTTCGGTGCTTAGTTTATTCCCATTATATGATCAGATCAGTTTCGAAGTGTGTTCATTTTTTGGTTCCTTTTATATTTGTATTCTCTAAATCAATTTGTGATTCTTTAGTATTTTTAGATTAATTTTCTTGGTCATAACTGGTGAAGAATGTGAAAACTACATGTAGGTATACATAAGTCATTTGGTATGCAAATTGATCTTGGAATGGATAAGTGAGCTGTTGACGTTAGTATGTGCTTCTAATTTTTACCTTTTAATGTGTACCCTTTGTTTGTGGCCTATTTGTTATAATAAGATGGCTATATCCAGCTTAGGGAGACCCCATTAGAATACCAATATTTTTTCATTTTGCAGGCATAACTGGATTTCACCTAAATGATTAAGTTTGAAATTTCAGACTCTCTGTAATTTTTGCTCTGTTCCATCTAAAGCAATGTCAGTTATTACTATCAATTTTAGCTATATTCTCATTACATAAATTGTGTTCCACTCACCAAGTGAAATTTTTCCATTTGTTATATGTTGAATGTTTGATATAACTTAGTTTATAAAAAAATATGTTGTGTGCATAGGAATGGCACGAGTTGTGTCGTAAGCACGGTAGAAAGTTGATGCCAGGTATCTCAACGCACAATAGTTATTTTTGTTCACCATTGATTCATATTATTTTCTTAAGTCAATTTAATCCTTTTATTCATTTTATTCCTAATCTTATGCACAGTAGAAGGCTCTGCTTTTTTTTTTTAAGAAATAGGAGAATTTATTAGAAATAAAAGAGAAAAAAGCCCTCTTTTGGAGGCTCACAACAAGGAAATTTGATTACATGAGATTATCAAATTTACTTAAAGAATTAGGAACGGAGATATAAAATTATAAGAGTCCAATAAAATAGATCCTTTAATAATCCTAGGCAGATCTTCCATTTGATTGAAAATGACTTAAATCCTCTCTTGATATCATCTTTTATAAAGTAATTCTGCTACTGCAGTCTGCATTAGCTTCCTTTGAGCAATAGATGAAACTAATATCAAGATTTTGGTTTATATTTTGAATCTCCTTTATAACTGATCTAATCTTCCATGGAATCAGCTTCTGGTGGTTTGATAAAGAATATAAAATAATAGATGAATTTTATTCCACATCAATAATATCCTTACCTCTATCTAGGAAGTATCTTAAACCCCTTTTAACAACTAAAGCCTCTACAATAAGACTTATTCCTTTTTATCTAAAGATGGAAAAAGCCCAAAGAAATTTACCTTCACTATTTCTAAGAATTTCACCTTGCCCCACGTTGCCATTAGCATCAGACATACCACTAGAGTTGAGCTTTAATCTGCCCAAACTTGGAAACTTCCATCTGCTCACCTGACTTGGCCTACTTCTCTGCTGAATATTGTCCAAATTGAAAAGAATCTGAACCCCTTGACTTACATACTTGCTACCTTCACAAACACTACTTGTTTCAATTGACCTGAGATTCTAGAGATAATAGTTCTTATAATAGCTCCATGCTGCATCTTTTTAGCTTCAAAAGCTGGCTTATTTCTACTTGGCCATATTTCCCAAAATTTAGTTATTGGAATAACTTTGTAGAGCCACTTTGATAGATCTGGTTTTTATCTAATTGGATAGGGGAAGTTGATCTGTTTTATCTGTGAATGTTCTTACATTTCTCTGAATGAGTTGTTCATCCTTAACACAAATATATATATTTCTGGAACATAAATCTCAATATCTCACATTCACATACATGCACGCTCATCTACAAAAGGATAGGGTAGGGGGATCTCAAAGATGGTAGTGAATTAATAATCTCTATGTATGATCATTTCTTTGTTAATACAAAACAAATTTTCGTATCCATCTCTATGTATGATCTTTTCTTTGTTTCAAATTATAATAGATGCTTGGCTTTTCCAAATTGTGGTTTTAGATAATAAAAGTAGATTTCTAAAATTTTAGCAGTTTTTTGTGGTTTTAAAGTTTTAAAGTTTTTTGTGGGGTTTGCTTCATCTTTCTTTTAATTAAGGTGACATTAACGTATCACCACTTGACATAAGACATTACTGTAGGTAAAATATAGGTGAGTTCATGTGATCTGAAGCCTATTATATGTGAGCATATCTCACTGAATGAGGATCATTTTTTGGATCTTAGATAATCCTCTTAATCTGTTCGTACTAAAGATAAGGCTCAAATCCTTTCACCTCATTTTTTACTAAAGAAGATATAATTGATTCTAGATATTAGGATTGATGGGGTTTCAACTTTTGATTTTTGGTTTAATTGTGTTTACTTGGATTCGGGCATGTTTTGCAGTTTTTCGTAGTAATTTTAGTCAATTTGCAGATTCATTCTTATTCTGATGCAAACATTGGCTCTTTTTAGATGTAATAAGGAATTTGGTTTTTCAAATTTATTTTGTTTCTTCTATTGGTTAATTTATTGTCTTAATTTCTTGGTGCATCTATGACAATGTAGTTGATAGGGGAAGGATCATGGATGGTTCACAGTAAAACAGGTTTAAATAGGAGTTTCAATCCTCTTATAGTGTCATTGGCTTGGTTTTTTCAAACCTCTAATTTTTTCACTTACCTATGTTGATGTATGAATGAATTTTAGGAAGTTGAAACAGTTGAAGATATAATAGATGCTGTAAGCAGTGTCCCAAAAATTGGCAAGGTATGAAATATTTTTGTTGATCTACACCCAACCTCCCCTCCAACCCCCATCCACTCTTTCACACTAATTAATCCATATCAATCAATCAAAAGCAACAACGAATTATAATACCCTTCAGCTATCGTTGCAGAATACACCTATCCACTAACACTGGTATAGTGTTTTCAGTCACATTTAATTTCTACTGAGAAACAAAACAGAGAACATAAAATAAATTTGAGAATTGTTCAATCTGTTCAATCTCTATAGCGTGCTCAATTCATTTCTTCACTACATGACTTACATTAAGTCCTTATTGAAAATGATAGATATCTAAATTCATTATGACATGCTTTTGCTGCTATAAATTATACTTTTTGTTTACAGTTCTGTTTTAGTCACTCTTTGTGCTATAAATTCATTATAGTCACTCTTTGTTTACAGTTCTGTTTTTCAAGCAAAGAGACCCCAGCTAAATGCTACCTCAATTCACTTCGCAAATAGACCCCAGCCAAATATACGACTGGTGGGAAACTCCTCCGATCCTTACTTCTATTCTGGAGTGAAAATCCTCTGATCCTAACTTCTATTCTATTTTTCACAGTGCAGATTGATTGAATAAAATAAATTGATCATATAGGGACGATAAATGAGGAGTCAAACCCACCATCGCCGCATAAAGAGAAGACAAATGAGGAACCAAACATGACAGTCACTGCTACTTGAAGAGAAGGCACAATTATTTACTAGGTTGGAATCATGAGTTGTCTAAGTTCTGCCAGGTCTGAGAGCATTCCCAATGCGGCCTGACATCTTTATGTTGACCTCACCCCATAAATCTTTGAATACTGCAATAAACCGAAGCAAAGAGATCTAACCTTCTGAGTACCTATTCATTTCCCTTAGCCAAATAAACCATCTGACCCTAATTCACCTTGCTGCAACTCCTACCGACTGATCTTCTAATGGATCTGGACAATGGTTGCTTCGTTAACAGTTCCGCCATAATACAACCCAATGGCCACATGTCAATTGTCGTTGAATATAGTTTTGCTCCCAATAAAAGTTTACGTACCCTGTACCATTAAGTGACCACCAGATGAGTATATGGTTTCAATGGGATCCCATATTGACGAGCCATCCCAAAGTCACAAATCGTTGAATATATATTGATTGATTTCTCTCGAACAAAAAACTCAAGGTTAGGTTTATCGCACATTACATTTTTCTAATAGAATGGTTATTCTCATATTTCCCGTATAACTTTAATTGGGCTTAGAAAACTGAAGTTGAAGTGTTGACAGTTGAGTAGTAAATGGTACAATTTGAGGGGATTGAAATTATCGGTTTATGGAATATTTTATGCTTGATTAGATGCATATTACATGCTTAAATAATTTCCCAGTTGAATGTTTTAGAGTGGGGGGTTTTTCTTATGATATTTAGTATCTCTTATTTCAGGATATTGTGGCAAATACACTTCATATGTTAAGTTTCACTTGGATTTGTAGGAGCTCAGACACTAATTCAAACTCAATCAACCTCACATTTCACTTCAATTCAAACTCACTCTCTGCCCCCACAAAATTTATCCTGAGGCCATGCGCTTTATCCACCATTCCTATCTCAGAACCCATGAGATTTGGGGATTTTTGTTGGGGATTTTTACTTTTTTTTACTCATATTGTTTGTACTTCTGGATCTCCTGCCTCATATTCGAGCACTCATTACCGAGCTCCAAAACCCTACTCATGCTATCCATTCCCACCTTGAGAACTTGGTTCTCCGTGATAGAGGTGGTCCAGCCTCCCTCAGTGGACCCCACTGGGCCACTTATGATCTAACACGACGCGTCAAGATTGTCCGAGACCATGAAGCATCCAGTTATGGATGTCCTGAGCTGAAGCTACTCGAAGAAGAGGACTTGGATTACTATTCTTAAGGGCAGCATCTCATTTTGGACTGCGTGGGTGCAAGCTTCCAAGGACAGTTTTTGGCAGTCCATTAGTCTGCAGAGTTATTCTCTATCGGATTCTTCCAGCCACGGGTGACACTGCAGGTTCAAAAATGAGAATTGGCTCAATAATCAACAAGTAGGGAATGTATAAAGACATTAACTTTGGGTAATTGATACATCTAATAGTTGATTTCATGAGAACTCAACTCGACTATTAGATGTATCAATAATTGAAAATCTAACTTCTTATATGCATTGCAAAGTCATTTTAATATAAAAATAACTTCACAGTTTAATTCATAAACCGCTGAATTAATCTTGACCTTTTTATTATTTGTTTCAGGTTACACGTTGCGGTTCTAACGAACTAGAAGGTTGCACATTGTGGGTTTACCAGTGGCTGCAACAGTAAATTATGCGGATAACACCGGGGCTAAGAATTTGCATATTATATTAATGAATGGATCAAGGGAAGATTGAACACGTTAAAGCATGTGAGGGTGATATGGTGGTGGCCACCATAAAAAAGGGAAAGCCTGATCTCCGTAGGAAGGTCATGCCAATTGTCGTCGTTAGACATCGCAAACCTTGGCGCCGAAAGGACTGTTTTCCTGTATTTTGTTTTTACCAATTTCTTAGTAGGACTTTTAGTATTTCGTTGGAGTAGTTTTTATTTGTTAAACATGGTGAAAAGTCATATAAACAAAGGAAATGTTGTCCAATTTTTTGTTAACATGTGTTGTAAAAAAACATTGATTTAAATTATTTTTTTCATGTATTTATACCAGGTCCAAGACAAACTATTAGTATTGTTGTGTTTTGATTATTTTATTTTTCTTAAACATTGTGGATGGTCTTATAAACAAATGAGATTTGTCCAATCTATGTCGTAAAAAAACTTTTTAACTTAAATTGTTTACACACTCAATACATTGAAAAAAAAATTCGTGCCTTCAGGCACGGGCAATAAGCTATTAAACGCTTTGTCTGTAATTACTTAATGTCTGAAGAAAATCAACTATCAAACGCCTTATCCACAATATGGGTATGAAATCCATGAGTAAATAGTCAACAAAAAGTTTGACTTCATCACAGAGGGATAACTTGGAACTTTATCTTCTCTTTTTTCTACACAATAGGGTATAACTATGATGTCTTTTTATTTCATGTCCATATAATTAGTATTCTATATAAGATAAATGCAGTGCGTAGTATAAGTTGTATAGCTGAATAATACAAAACTATTTGAATGTTGGATTATTTCTTATTTGTTAAGGAGGGTGGATAGTCCAATAAACAAGGGAGATTACGATCATTTTTTTTAAAATTACGCTTTGTTTTGCTGAGGGAATGAAATTTTTTTCACTTTGAAATTACGTACTTTTGAAATTTTGAAATTTTTGCCGTTTCGCAATTACGTACTTTGAAAATTTTCGCCGTGCCTTCAGGCACGGGTATCCGCTAGTATATATATATATATAGAGAGAGAGAGAGAGAGAGAAGGAGAGAGAGAGACGCAGAGAGAGAGAGAGACCTTTATGGGATCACTAGCGATAGTAGTGGTCATATCGACATCGGCGTTGTCAGCTTCCATTTCGCCCTCATCTCGAATATTTGTGTCGTACATTCATGTTATTCTTAAACTATTAGAATTTATTGTGTGATAGTTTCACGAATTCATTTTGATAAATTTGTAATAATACAATTAATATGAATAAAACAAATTTCAAAAATGATAATGAAACTTACAACTGGTTCACTAAAAAATTTTAAACATCCAAATTGAATAACTAATGGAGGGTATAATTTCCCATCCACAATGTGCAACACATAAAGAATGAAATTTGAAAAGGTGATAATTGTAACAAATAGCAAGTATATAAAAAAGTACTTTAAATTGTGTTCATCGGGTGTAAATTGACAGAAATTTATAAACTTTTTAGACTAATTTGAGTTTTCTTCCTCGACCCTATGCTTATTGACAATTAAAAGAAAATATTTGAAAACGATGAGAGAGGTGTGTTTAAAAAGAAAGTACATGCACTTTTGTACGAAGATGGTCATAAATTTGAAAAAATACAAGTTAATTTGTAATTGTAAGAAAACCCAAAAATGCATCAGTTTAATTTGTAAGAGTTTTCCTTCTCAAATTGTCATATCAAGAAAACTACATAGTATATATAACTTTGCGGTATAGTGTTTTTTGTTTTCAGATGGGCTTCAAGAATTCCTCCCGTGATACAATACATAACTTAAATAAAATAGTTATGAATTTATTAGTATTTCTAAAATAAGTAGAGAACGAATATAAACAAAAATATTGTTTCAAATTTTAAATTGAACATTTATTCCAATAAATAAGAATGTTATATGGATCGGGTTGAAGAAATTTCATTACTAATTTGGGGTGTCACTCAATGGTAGTGTGATTTTAGATACAAAGGATTAGTAAACAAAAGTAATGTAAAAAATATGATGAAAGAGACTTACGTTGCAAGAGTAATGAATACACATAGAGTAATGCAGATAAAACATGGGGAGAATAATTAATGACATAGTAGTGGTATTGAAAATGTTTGGAGAGATTTCTCTAATGCTAAGGTAAGTGGAGTTTTTTTTTAGAATTTTGGAGTTGTTGCCTTAGTTGGTGATGTTTTTACCCCATTTATCATCATCTAGGATTATGCTCGACAAATGTGTTTACATACTAATTTA
The DNA here is from genome assembly GCA_949130495.1 of Sambucus nigra. NCBI lineage: Eukaryota > Viridiplantae > Streptophyta > Magnoliopsida > Dipsacales > Adoxaceae > Sambucus > Sambucus nigra. Next base: position 24,174,556 of record OX422218.1, on the reverse strand, counting down.
GTTTTCACTGAATAAAAAGTTTTTTTAAGATTTCAAGAACACTTTTTAATATATTTTAACAATTTTTTTAAAAAAAATATCCCGAATCGAGGGGTTTGCATGATAGTATCAAAAGGTTTTAACTCTTTACTTAATAAATATAAAACAAAATAAACATAGAAATGATCAAATTTAGTGAGGTCCAAAAACTTTGTCAAGTAATGATGCCATTTGTTCCGATGGAAGGAAAATAAGTAAAAAATAAATAAATAAATAAATAGGAATTGAATAAAACCATTGAGGTTCGAAACGCGGTGCCTCTCAATGCTTGAAATCTTTAGCAGAATTCCTCTTGCATCTCTACTTCCACCTGATGTTTACATTTAACTAGAATACATATACATATACATGAATACATACATATATTGTGTGTGTATGCGAGTTCAAATGAATGAAGGGATCTCACTTTCAATGGAAGCAAAATAAGCTTCGAGGGAGACAGCCTAAACAACTCCAATCTGCAAATAGAAATATAGCAATAGCATGTATAAATATGAGTGAGAGATACACATGAAGATAAATGATAAAAATAAATTCTTTTCATATTCATATGAAAGGCTCCACCATATTTATGGTACCCTAGTTGATGGGTTAACTGTTGGATTTCTTTTTTTTTCCTTGGGGAAAGTGTGACACCCCGACTAATTAAATACCGGGTAGCTACACCTTTATTAAATTAATACAAAATGCCAAGTTGGTTCAGTTAATAGCATCACAGTCGAAAACATTTTTATGATTACTAACCACCTAGTAATTAAAAAAGTGAGTTGCCAAATTTTAAGTTAACTCTGATTAACATGCAATAAGAGGATAATGAAAGAATAACAACCATTCACCATAACGAAGCAATAGAATAACCAACAAAATAATAAGTCTGGAGGAAAACTCCTCACAGCAATCCCACAACTGAACTAAGTAAAACAATGTAACCTGAATTAATTACATGCCAAAAGTCTGAAAATCTGAAATAGGAAAATGTTTCTAATAGAAATGGGCGACATGCCCTACAACTGATGAAATATGAATAGAGTCAAGATATATGAAGCGTCTACTAACAAAGCCCTGTAACATCCACAAGCAGCTACAGCTCGTCACCTGAATGAAAATCATATGCATGGTGTCCTTGTGGCTGGGCACCTAAAATGGTTTTTACAAAAAATAGATTTGAAAGAAAACGGGTCAGAGCCCGAAAGTGGAGAGTAATTTAAAATAGCAAGTGCTTTAAAAACATTAAAAGAATGAATGCAAAATACATGTTAGGACGTGCACTCACATGGAATACTCACCTCTCGACTAATTTGTGCACTCCTAACGCACTGTACCCATCTAACATATAAATCTACCCAAACTGTAATAAGTTCTACCCCTTACTACTCGATTCCCAATATACGTTGCAGCGTTATCAACTAAATAGAGGGACTTACTTAACTCAGGTTCTCAATTATTAGTAATAAAATTTATTACAGGTTATCCCTTTATAGTTTCTCAAAGCGTTTCTGTATTTATACACACAACACCACATGAAAGTTCTCATTAATTAAGTGTATATTATTCACGTCATAAATATACAATACAAGCACCCGAGACTAAGCTACGGTGCACACATACTCTGCTATCCATCCCGGTACATCACGTACATAAGGATCACGCATTCTGAATCTCTCAGGAATCATTCTCAGATAATAGCAAATCACAAAAAATGGAGGCGAACACAGTCACATAACATGGGTCACGCACATATCTACGCTCCCACGATCAGCAAACTTATTAACATCCCAATAAGTCCTTCTCTAACCTATGTTCTCGAGGTACCAATCTAAATCCACGCAACACAAGGATGAGATGGCCCTAAGCGAACGTAAACCTCCCGTGATAGCAAGTATGGTAGGTATGTCATACACACAAAATCATATACATATACTAAGTATGCACACATCTTAGTAGTCACCATAATTTATTTGTAGTACCCATCTCATTCTCGTACCAACTTATAAGGTTACACAATTTACATATTCCCGGTTAATATAATTATATAAGCCGTCAATAACTCTCGCATCGTAATCGTCACTCACGTCCTATTCCTCAATTTCCATTGAAATCAAATCACACTTCTATATTTTACTCCTCAGTATTACCCAAATGTCCAAACTATATCAATCTATCATCGAGGGAATGTTAACTCTACAATTAAACAAGGTTACGGGACATGCGAAATCAAAACAGGCCAAAAATCCTAAACTGTCAGCTCGTTAGAAGTCTCGTTTTAACGAGGCTGTTCGAACGAGAGTTCGTTCGAATGAACTGGGCTTCTAACGAGATCTCGTTCGAACAAACGGCATCGAACGAACATCCCTCTCGTAAGGAGGCGAACTGTCAACTCGTTAGAAGCTCTTTCGAACGACCTGGGCAGGTCTTCTAACGAGAGGCCAGTTTCGAGCCCAGAAATTCCCTATTTCGTTTTTCCATCTTTTCTTCACCTCTAATCTCATCTAAACATCAATCCAACATTTGTTCAAAGTTTCTAATCATCCCTAAACATATTTAGGTCACATGCTAACGTGTTTTGTAGGGTTAATTCATTCTAAACATCATCCAAATATCAAATCTATACAGTTTTCCCCAATTTCAAGAACATGAACCCTAGAAATTGGTAAATCCCCAATGAGCCTAATTAAATCCGTTTTTGTTTCATCCAAAATATATTATCATTAGATTAATCACCTACATACAATTCTACATGAAATTCCTCATCAAAATACAAGTTTCTAATTCCAATTTAATGGGTTTTCAACAATCTCCAAAAATAATACAATTTTATCAATTTCCTACGCATGGAAGAAACATTCTTTGCCAAAAATAAAATTAAACCACTTGCCTTATGTGTCTCTTTGATTTTGATGTTGAAGATTGAATCGTTCTCTCTCTCTCTGCAGAATTTCTCCTCTCTCTCTCTCTCTCCAAGCTTTTCTTCTCCAAAGTGACAATTGTGGCTAGGGTTTTGCCTTAGGAACTTTTGGGACTAATTCTAATAACCCCCGTAGCCCATTAAGTTATTAGTGGGTTTAGTGGGTAATTACTAAGTCAGATATTTATTTCCTAATTTTCGTGGGTTTTAATTCCCAAAAATCCAAAATTACCAAACTACCCTTATACGTTGCCGGTATGGCCTAAAAATGCCCCGGGATCCAAACCAAACCCCCGGCTAATGTTTTCTGACTATTTCGATCCTTCCGGACGCGTTGGCGCACTCAAAACGACCATACGGTTAATAGAAATAAAAATCACTTTTTTATTAAATAATAATATTCCTAACGCGACTGTCACACGCGTCTCAACAAAATGTCCAATTTGTCGTATTTCAATCTCACGACAAATTTCATAATTCAATATTCATATATTGCCATATATACTCATTAAAATCAAATACCAACTCGCATCTCGCTAGTATTTTATCCGGATTAATTCCCAATTAATACACATTTAATTCAATTAATCCCATAAATAAATATCACAAAAATACAGGGTATTACATACTCCCCCCCAATAACAGAATTTCGTCCCGAAATTCGAAACTAGAAAGTACCTGGTAAGAACAACTATGGAGAACGTTCTTGCATCTCATCCTCGCGCTCCCATGTGGATTCCTCGACATTATGATGTCGCCACTGAACACGCACTAACGGGACTATCTTTGACCGCAGTTTCCTCTCACTTTGGTCCAAAATAGCAATCGGCCCCTCCTCGTAGGAGCTATCAGGCTGGAGATCGATGTCCTCTAAAACGATGTGAGAATGAGCCAAATCATCTCTAAGATATTTCCTTAGCGAGGAAATATGAAACACATCGTGAATCCGATGCAAATGCTCCGGTAACCCAAGTCTATACGCAACTGGTCCAATCCGCTCAATAATAGGAAATGGTCCCACATATCTCGGTGCCAACTTCCCTTTCTTTCCAAAATGCATAATCTGCTTCATAGGAGATACTCTGAGCAAAACCTGGTCCCCCACTTAAAATTCCCTAAAGGACCTCTTCGCATCAGCATAGCTCTTCTGCCTCTCTTGAGCTACTCGAATGCGACTCCGTATCAATTCTATCCTTGCCGAAGTATCCTGAATCACTTCCGGCCCAAGTAGTTTGTTGTCCCCCACCTCCAACCAACATGCTGGGGAACGACAAGGTCTATCGTACAACGCCTAAAATGGAGCCATGTCAATGGTGAACTGGTAGGAGTTGTTGTAGGCAAACTCCACCAGTGGAAGATACTGCTCCCATCCACCCCCGAAATCAATGATGCACATACGCAGCATGTCCTCCAACAACTGGTTAGTGCGTTCAGTTTGCCCATCGGTCTGCGGGTGATATGCCGTACTCAACCGCAATTTCGTGCCCATGGCCTCCTGAAAACTCTCCCAAAACCGTGAAACAAATATCTTGTCTCGGTCAGACACGATATTTAGGGGCACACCGTGAAGTCTCACAATCTCTTCAATAAAGAGCTGGGCATACTGTCCCGTAGTGTAGTCGGTCCTTACGGGTAGAAAATGAGCGACTTTGGTCAACCTGTCCACAATTATCCAAATGGAGTCGTGACCTCTCTGTGACGTAGGCAACCCCGTGATAAAATCCATGGATATGCTCTCCCACATCCACATCGGGACCTCCAATGGCTGTAGAAGTCCTGCCGGTCTTTGATGATCCACTTTTACTAGCTGACAAGTGGCGCATTTAGAAACAAACACGGAAATATCTCTCTTCATCCCGCTCGACCAATACTGACGTCTCATATCTTGGTACATTTTGTCCCCACCGGGATGTACCGCGAATCGTGAGTCGTACGACCCTGCCATAATCTCGTGTCGCAATTCCTCCCCTTCTAGAACTACCAATCTCCCATTGAAGCGTAATCCTCCATCTGAGCTAACGGTATAGGACTCAGCTCCCTCTTCTAATAATCGAACTATCTACTCCTGATAGAACAAGTCATCTGCTTGTGTCTTTACCACTCTTGTGGCAATCTGTGGTGTAACAGTCATCACCGACATGAATGATCAGGCCACTGCATCCTGGTGTCCCAACTCCTTCCACTTAACCTTCCACACCCCTTCCACTTCATCTACTGGCCTACGGCTCAACGCGTCTACTACCACGTTAGCCTTCCCTGGGTGATATTGGATATCAAACTGATAATCCTTCACAAACTCAAGCCACCTCCGTTGCCGCATATTCAACTCCTTCTGCGTGAATAGGTACTGTAGGGACTTGTGGTCCGTGAACAATCGAAACTTCTCCCCCAAAAGGTAATGTCTCCAAATCCGTAGGGCAAATACCACCGCCGCTAACTCCAAGTCATGAGTGGGGTAATTCTTCTCGTGAGGCTTAAGCTTACGGGAAGCATAAGCTATGGCCTGACTCTCCTGCTGCAATACACCTCCAAGTCCTTGCAAGGACACATCGGTGTAGACTAGATACTCAAATCCCAGTCTCGGCAATGCTAACACAGGTGCTGAGGTCAACTTGTCCTTCAACTCATAAAATGCCAACTGACAGTCATCACTCCAGATGAATGGCACACCCTTACGATTCAGATGTGTCAAAGGACCCGCTATCTTCGAAAATCCCCGAATGAACCTCCTGTAGTACCTACTAGGCCCAAAAAACTACGGATCTCAGTCGGTGTCATGGGCTGTCCCCACTCCCTCACCGCGGATACCTTCCTCGGATCAACAGATATTCCCCAGTCGAAAATAATAGGCCCCAAAAACTGAACCTCCTTTAGCCAAAACCCATATTTCTCATACTTTGCATACAGTTTGTTCTGACGTAGCTTCTTCAAAACCTGCCTCAAATGCTCGGCGTGCTCCTCCTCGGTCTGGGAGTAAATCAGAATATCATCAATGAAGACAATGACGAACTGATCTAGGAACTCTCTAAACACCCTATTCATCAAGTCCATAAACACGGCTGGAGCATTTGTCAAGCCAAAAGGCATAACCCGAAACTCGTAGGAACCATATCTCGTTAAGAACGCAGTCTTTGAGACATCCTCTTCCCTGATACGCAAGTGATGGTATCCCGATCGCAAATCAATATTTGAGAAGAAATAAGCTCCTCTCAACTAGTCGAATAAGTCATTGATTCAAGGCAACGGATACTTATTCCGTATCGTGACTTTATTCAACTCCCGGTAATCCACACACAACCTCAATGATCCATCCCTCTTCTTTACGAACAACACAAGGGCACCCCACGGTGAAGTACTCCTCCGTATAAACCCCTGACCCAACAACTGCTCAATCTGATCCTGTAGCTCTCGCATCTCTGCCAGAGCCATACGGTATGGTGCACGGGCAATAGGTCTCGTATCTGGTAATAAGTCTATGACAAAGTCTATCTCTCGACTGGGGGGTAGGCCTGGTATCTCCTGAAATGCATCGGAATACTCCCTGACAACTGGGATCGAATCTAAAGGAATCACAACCTTCTTAGAGGTATCCTCCTCTATGTAATACAAATGAGCGGTCGAGCCTCCCTCTGGGCGAGGCATCGCCACTACAACATCTCTTGCCCCGGAATGGCAAAAATAATGCTCCCACCGAAGCTATCAATCATCGCTCTATAAGCTGCAAGCCAATCCATACCGATAATCACATCGTGCTCATGCATATCTAATACCAACATGTCTGCAGGTAATACCAAACTACTAATCTCTACCCCCACTCCCGGCATATAAAGAAAATAAGTGACCCACTCCCCAATGGTGAGTCTACACACGTCACTGTGCTCTCTGCTGTGGCTAACAACCCTAAAGCTTTTGCAAATTGTGTAGCTATAAAATAATGCGTTGCTCCCGTATCAAACAAAACCCGACCCATAGTGCCATGGATAGGAAACATACCCTCAATAGCTGGTGGTGCCTGTGGAGCTGCTGCCTGCTGAAGCTGGTATACTCTGCCATACTGTAGCTGCCCCTGCTGAACTGGGACCGCTGGAATGGGTGGCAATGCTGCCATCTGTGGTGGCGCCGGGAGGGCGGCGGGAAACACGGGTCTCTACGGCTCCTGTGGAGCAACCTGCTGCTGCTGTGGGGCCCTGCCCCTATCAGGACAGTCCTGGCATTTATGGCCAGTCTTGCCACAAACGTAACACTTCCCCGGGAAGTTCCCCCCTCTCTGTCCCTTCTGCCCCCGGCCCTGGTGGCCGTTACCGTTCCTCCCCTGGCCCTGCTGAAACTGCTGTTGACCATTCTGACCCTGCTGGTTCTGATGGCCGTTCGAACCCTGATGGACCTGCCAGAAACCTCCCTGTCCGTGCCTGAAATTTCCCGACCTGAACCTCTTGTGATCCCCCTGCTGGGAACCCTGGTCACCCTGTCTCTGCCCCTGAACAGATTGTGCCCCACTGGCACCCTGTCCTCCAGTCCTGCCCTGATGGCTGGACTCTCCGGATCTCTTTCCCTCAGCCATTTGAAAGCGGTTATCCTGGCAGTGTAACCGTGCAGCGTTAACCACATCAGAGTAAGTGGCCAACGATTGATTCCCCAATAAATGCTGACGGATCCTCCATGTCAACCCGTCTGTAAATTTCTGTATCTTCTTCTCTTCTGTCGGTATTTCTCCCAGAACAATATACAACAGATTGGTGAATTCGGCCTCATACTCGGCCACAGTCTTACCTTCCTGCTTGAGATTCATCAACTTCCTCCTCATTTCCGTGTGAACAGCTGACGAAAAATACTTGCAGTCAAACCGCACCCAAAACTCCTGGATCTTGAGAGTATCTCTCTCCTCCACGGTGGTAATAGACTCCCACCGCTGCAGTGCAGACCCCACTAGCTTAAAGGTAGCTAGTATCTGCTTCTGGACATCGGTGCACTCATACATCCTCAGGTGCCGCTGAATGTCCTTCCTCCATTGCCTCGAAACCACAACAACGGAGCTACCTGCGAATTCCGATGGGTGTGATTTCTGAAAATCATCACGTACACGTTCCTAAGCAGACGGGAATGCATGTGCCTGAACTGGCGCGGCTACTGGCGCCTGAGGTGGTGCCTGCTGAACTACGGCTAGTGCGGCATTTACCGCCTGGGCCACAATGGCTGCAACCTCGGCGGCATTCATCGTGCCCTGAACTGGTGATAGCTGTGGTTCTGGGGTAGCATCCCTGAGAACCCGTTGTGCACGTCGTGGAGGCATCTGAAATAAGAATAAAGTTTATAAGTTCGCAGTTATAAACTTGAAATAGCTGAAGAACGTAGCATATACAAAAGAATAGAACAGTCCTAAAATATAGAGCTCTACATCAAAGAAAGCTCAGCGGAAATATAATAAGCCGAACAGATCCTAAAGGACACTAGATCCTGATGCTCTGATACCACCTGTGACACCCCAACTAATTAAATACCAAGTAGCTACTCCTTTATTAAATTAATACAAATGCCAAGTTGGTTCGGTTAATAGCATCACTGTCGAAAACATTTTTATGATTATTAACCACCTAGTATTTAAAAAAGTGAGTTGCCAAATTTTAAGTTAACTCTAATTAACATGCAATAAGAGGATAATGAAAGAATAACAACCATTCACCATAACGAAGCAATAGAATAACCAACAAAATAATAAGTCCAGAGGAAAACTCCTCACAACAATACCACAACTGAACTAAGTAAAACAATGTAACCTGAATTAATTACATGCCAAAAGTCTGAAAATCTGAAATAGGAAAATGTTTCTAACAGAAATGGGCGACATGCCCTACAACTGATGAAATCTGAATAGAGTCAAGATAGATGAAGCGTCTACTAACAAAGCCCTGTAACATCCACAAGTAGCTACAGCTCGTCACCTGAATGAAAATCCTATGCATGGTGTCCTTGTGGCTGGGCACCTAAAATGGTTTTTACAAAAAATAGATTTGAAAGCAAACGGGTCAGAGCCCGAAAGAGGAGAGTAATTTAAAATAGCAAGTGATTTAAAAACATTAAAACAATGAATGCAAAATACATGTTAGGATGTGCACTCACATGGAATACTCACCTCTCGACTAGTTTGTGCACTCCTAACGTATTGTACCCATCTAAGTAACATATAAATCTACCCAAACCGTAATAAGTTCTACCCCTTACTACTCGATTCCCAATATATGTTGCAGTGTTATCAACTAAATAGAGGGCCTTACTTAACTCAGGTTCTCAATTATTAGTAATACAATTTATTACAGGTTATCCCTTTATAGTTTCTCAAAGCGTTTATGTATTTATACACACAATACCACATGAAAGTTCTCATTAATTAAGTGTATATTATTCAGGTCATAAATATATAATACAAGCACCCGAGACTAAGATACGGTGCACACATACTCTGCTATCCATCCCGGTACATCACGTACATAAGGATCACGCATTCCGAATCTCTCAGGAATCGTTCTCAGATAATAGCAGATCACAAAAAATGGAGGCGAACACAGTCACATCACATGGGTCACGCACATACCTACGCTCCCACGATCAGCAAACTTATTAACATCCCAATAAGTCCTTCTCTAACCTATGTTCTCGAGGTACCAATCTAAATTCGGGAAACACAAGGATGAGATGGCCCTAAGCGAACGTAAACCTCCGGTGATAGCAAGTATGGTACGTATCTCATACACACAAAATCATATACATATACTAAGTATGCACACATCTTAGTAGTCACCATAATTTATTTGTAGTACCCATCTCAATCTCGTACCAACTTATAAGGTTACACAATTTACATATTCCTGGTTAATATAATTATATAAGCCGTCAATAACTCTCGCATCGTAATAGTCACTGACGTCCTATTCCTCAATTTCCATTCAAATCAAATCACACTTCTATATTTTACTCCTCAATATTACCCAAATGTCCCAACTATATCAATCTATCGTTAAGGGAATGTTAACTCTACAATTAAACAAGGTTACAGGACATGCGAAATCAAAACAGGCCAAAAAGCCTAAACGGTCAGCTCGTTAGAAGTCTCGTTCGAACGAGGCTGTTCGAACGAGAGTTCGTTCGAACGAACAGGGCATCTAACGAGATCTCGTTCGAACGAACGGCATCGAATGAACATCGCTCTCGTTAGAAGGCGAACTGTCAACTCGTTAGAAGCTCGTTCGAACGAGCTTGTTCGAACGACCTGGGCAGGTCTTCTAACGAGAGGCCAGTTTCGAGCCCAGAAATTCCCTATTTCGTTTTTCCATCTTTTCTTCACCTCTAATCTCATCTAAACATCAATCCAACATTTTTTCAAAGTTGATAATCATCCCTAAACATATTTAGGTCACATACTAATGTGTTTTGTAGGGTTAGTTCATTCTAAACATCATCCAAATATCAGATCTATACAGTTCTCCCCAATTTCAAGAACATGAACCCTAGAAATTGTTAAATCCCCAATGAGCCTAATTAAATCCGTTTTTGTTTCATCCAAAATATATTATCATCAGATTAATCAGCTACATACAATTCTACATGCAATTCCTCATCAAAATACAAGTTTATAATTCCAATTTAATGGGTTTTCAACAATGTCCAAAAACAATACAATTTTATCAATTTCCTATGCATGGAAGAAACATTCTTTGCCAAAAATGAAATTAAACCACTTGCCTTATGTGTATCTCTGATTTTGATGTTGAAGATTGAATCGTTCTCTCTCTCTCCGCAGAATTTCTCCTCTCTCTCTCTCTCTCCAAGCTTTTCTTCTCCAAAGTGACAATGGTGGCTAGGGTTTTGCCTTAGGAACTTTTGGGACTAATTCTAATAACCCCCGTAGCCCATTAAGTTATTAGTGGGTTTAGTGGGTAATTACTAAGTCAGATATTTATATCCTAATTTTCGTGGCTTTTAATTCCCAAAAATCCAAAATTACCAAACTACCCTTATACGTTGCCGGTATGGCCTAAAAATGCCCCGGGATCCAAACCAAACCCCCGGCTAGTGTTTTGTGACTATTTCGACCCTTCCGGACGCGTTGGCGCACTCAAAATGACCATACGATTAATATAAATAAAAATCACTTTTTTATTAAATAATAATATTGCTGACGCGACTGTCACACGCATCTCAACAAAATTTCCAAACTATCGTATTTCAATCTAACGACAAATTTCATAATTCAATATTCATATATTGCCATATATACTCATTAAAATCAAATACCAACTCGCATCTCGCTAGTATTTTTATCCGGATTAATTCCCAATTAATACACATTTAATTCAATTAATCCCATAAATAAATATCACAAAAATACGGGGTATTACAGAAAGCTCCATTTTTTTGTTGGGGAAAGCTCATTTTTTCATGTGAAGAAGTCGGATGGTTTTTTTGTTGGGGAAAGATCCGTTTTTTTCCTTGGGTAAATATGTGAAGAAGTCAGATGGTTTTCTCATTGGGGAAAGCTTTGATGTGCTATTAATAATGAAAGGATAATTAATTGACAAGTGTTTATAAATAAACAATTGGAAGTACAGTTTTATATACATACATAGATGGTGATAAATCCACATGGGTTTTCAATCCAACATGAGACACCTTAGATACACTAAGAAATATGAAGAAGTAGGACTCTCTGCTTTTGTAGGAGTCATATTCAAACTATTATCTTTATTTTGATCCAAGATCGTAAAGTACTAGTACTGTCAACCATGTTTTCATGATTTTCTCTAATTGCCCAATCATTTATGATTTGGTTGTTATCCCACGATCCCTCCTCATTATCTCTTATCAAATCAAAAGATTTTTTAACTAAAATCGAGCAAGAAACTACAGTAATAGAATGAGAATTGGGATATAAGGAGTTGTTTAGAGAATCATCTTGCACAACTCTTCTCCTTTTATTATTATGAACTAATTGTCAATCCATATCATCATCTTATTTTCTTTTTTCACTCTCATGTGTATCCTGCCAAGATGGAGCATTAGGAACTCTCATATTCTTCTTTACATTCTTCCATGTTGAAATCTAATGACAAACTCTTCCCCAATAATCACAAAATACAGACAGTTTCTAAACCTCAATATCAATTGAAATCCTTGGCCCATCTGCCTTTTCTATGGCGATGAACTTGGGTGTATAATAAGAAAACCCCAACTCAATAAAAACCCAAGGAAAAAATCTGTATTTTTGTGCCAAAGTTGTTGGATCTATTCTCACTGGATTACCCACCCCAAGAGAATACTCTAATAATAACCTTGGATGACAATACTCATTAGGTAGGTCCAAAAATCTGATCAAAACATTTATAGAGGAAGATATATAATTTTTGGGTCTAAAATTGGAAATCTATAAAGGGTTTAAAGAAACCAATATTAAGTCTAGATGATTCGATCATCCAAACCATGTTCATATCATAAGAGATTCAAAATACAATCTATATGTTAGATCAACATTTAGAAATGCTAAACGAAATTGTTTTGTAACAACTTTAATTTTTATTTTGGCCCCATAGTTAGTTGTAATTAAATAAGGAAGTTGTTAGAATTATTAGTTACAATTATATAAAAGTGATGGAACTCTGTAATTAAAATTCAGTCTGGAATTTTAAGACAAATATCTTCTTCTCTATTAATTTATATATTCTTTATTCTGGAATTAAATTCAAAACACAACTAGATGGAAAGCCATAGGAACAGGATTGATCTAATTAGGGAAGAGATATGTTGGAATGGAAGGAAAACGTAGCAATTCAAGGTTGAGTTAAGAGGGGAATTCAAGAAAGCCATAGATAATATGATGACTTATATGAATCAACAGTTTGAAAGTTTAAACATGAACCTGGTTAGTATTCTTGGTAGCCTTCAAGGGTTAAATGTTCCCCCAATCTTAGTAGGTGATAGAAGAAATGAAAATCTCAATTTGGGACATAAAGCTGTGTGACACCCCACTTATCAAAATAATGGGTGTTCAACCCTTTATTAAAATAAAACAGGAAGGCCAAATGGCTCATTCTTAGCATCACTTTCGAAAATCCAATTTATATTTAACAATATATTATTTAATCAAATTGTGTGTAAAATTTAAACTTTAATTAAATTAAAATAAATAAAACCATTCACCATTAACTATGCCCGATACAATTAAATCCACAATCACACAATCAAATTTGAATACTGGAATATAATAAAATTAATTTATCTAATAAACCATGAGTTTAAAATCCAACAGAATAATCCAATACAGCGGAATTAAATAAAACGGAAATAACAGATGACATTGGGAGATATGTCAGGATAATAACTAACGGAATCCTATCTAGAATCTCAAAGATATAATACGACTAAACAAAACCTACAACACGCCACAACGGTTTCAACTTCAATGAACTGCAAGTGATAATCATGCTTGGCATCCTTATGACTTGACACCTAAACAATATTTAGAATATTTTGACATGGGTCAAAGCCCATAACCTTTTGGAAATATTTGGCAAAAAATTAAAATGCATAATAATTGTGAATACATTCTTCCATATTTAAATTGATGTCGCACACAAATGAGATAATCCTCACCCCTCAACTATAGTGCGGACCTAATGTATCCATTTTAACCCCTGGTTATGCTACCCAGCCTAACTAGTCACAATCTACCCAACTTGGAGATGTACGAGCCAATTTGGCTCCAGTGACTATTAGGTTTGAGGTTCGTCTAGATTGTAACCCAAGGTTCTGACCAGACCAACAGTGTGACACCCCGCTTAAAATAATAACGGGTGGCCATCCCTATACTAAATTAAAACAGGAATCTCAAGTGGATCATTCTTAGCATATACTGTCGATACTAAAATAAAGGTTGCTAACTACCCAAAACCATAATAAGTGGATGCCAAAAAAAATTTAAAAGATACAATAAACATCATGCCAACAATAAAATAACTACTACGTAAGAAAAAAAAGTACTCACGCACGACTATAAAAGGATTTACACATATAAAATGTAACGAGTACAATAAAAGAAATAAACCCGAATTTGTTGTCGGGTGACAGATAATACAGAAAACCAGAGGAGAAAAGTATTAAACTGCTAAATGTAGCTCAGGGGTATAAACCCGATACACAAAATGAATCCTATCTAGATTTACAAAAGGTAGGAGGTGACTACAACAAAATCCAGGAACAGTCCGCATCTGCTATGACCCCCAAGATACTGGATAGAATAACATCATCGAGATCCTTGCGGTGGGAAACCTGTAGTACACAATATATATATATATATATATATATATATATATATATATATATATATATATATATATAGCAAGAGAGGAAGACAAACGGGTCAGAGCCTGAGGTGTAAAAACGTTTATAGCAAGTGTATAATATGCATAATAATTAATAAATGCTCAATTTCATAAATAAAGTGGAGTCGCACTCTTGTGGAACCCCCAAACTCAACCCTCAACTAAAGCGCGCACCTAAACGTATCCATATGAACCTAAGTTTATCTACCCGATATCTTCTAAGGATAACCCAAAAATCCCCTCATCCTATCATACCCAAAGTTTACTCCGAAACCCATATAAATATAATTATCATATAAGCACACACATGTACCTTACTAGAGTCCATCCGATTCTAATTATAACTTAAAAAAGTCCTTAACGACAGAATAGGCACACATTAACTTCCTATTCTTATAAAACATTCTATCACTAAACAACATACACCCGAGTACTAAGGACTAAAGTTCTCCCCACTCTCAGCATTGCTCTACGTTTCGTGCGTGGGACGTCTCGCAAACATAAATTCAAACAAGGAACCCCCAGGATACACTACTCCTTGACCATGTTAATCGTCGGGATCCATTATGCCCTCCCCACACATCGTATAACCTCAGCGACTTATTTTGAGTACCATCTCTAGTACCTAAGTAGGACCTCTATTTAAATCCTTAGGTGTTAATATATCAGCAATTGTCTCTAAGTGCGATCGTTCGACCCTAATAAGCTAGTACACCAAAATAACACAAGATGTACATCTTAGAAAACTCATTTCACCTTCACCTATAGGATATATATTTACTCTAAATATATAATACAGTCATTTAATTATATAGCCATGTATACATACCACACATAATGCACACTTTTCAATACTCATAGCATATCCAGTTATGGTCTACAAATATACTGCACAATGATATCATCTTCCAGAAATTACTCACTTTATCTCGGGTTACCATACACCGGACTATTATCACACTTCCATGGTAATAAAACAAAACGCAACGTATGGGAAGCGGTCATAGTTCCTAACCGGAATGTTAGAACGCATCATAACCAAGACTTCTCAACCCCAAATAAAATCACACAAACAATAGTTGATGACTATGACTTGGGGACTATACGCACTCGGCCTCAAGCCAGGGGCCTCACCCTCATCGCGCAACCTCGCCTAATAGCATGCGTCAGGTATGCTCACACCATAAGTGTATATATATATATATATATATATATATATATATATATATATATATATATATATATATATATATATATATATGCGCGCAATCACATCATATGTATACAACTCTCATAATACTCACCATCGTTATATCGCCTATCTAAACAATGCATTTTCCTTACACGGTCCCTCACTTGAAACATATACATCGAAATCACCTATGATATAAATAGTCTCCCATAATATCCAACATTAAGGAAATTATCTAAGAATCAAACGTATATATCAATCCCTATACACATGCCATCCACCTCCGGATGCCCACTAAAATCTAATGATTATCCCGTCTATATATACACCCAACTAATAGTCGGTAGTCTATTTAATCCTTTAGAGCTAAGATCTCGGTTCATTTACTCAATTGAACCCTTAACGATACCTCGTTTTCAATTTAATCACCAAATCCATCATCACTAAGGATGTTCGACCTCTGTATCATTGGTCTACCCATAATATCTAAATAAAATCCTATCACTAGAAGGATTCAACACAAAAGTCAGCATAACAGTCTCTCTCCATACCTTCACAACTTCCATGAAAAGTCCTTAACCTTACATCTTATGTTAACTCACTTTTTAAACTCTATATGGGAGTCCTATCCCTAATGAAATCCCCCACTATATCGATGGGACAAACTCCAATACATATGTATGTTCTCAAACCATTTCGATACATCCCCACGATCATGTCATGTGAGAAACCCTCAATAAATCCCCGAAATGTAACTCTCGCATCATATATAAAAGTCCCAAATCGAGAAATCCAACCGAAATGGAGTAAAACTCACTCTAAGAAAAACTACTCGAAACTGCCCTGTTTTCGAATCGATTCGGCCAAGCGAATTAATTCACCCCTAGTGCGAATCAATTCGGTCCAAAGGACCTAGGAGTCTGACTTAGTCTGAATCGATTAGTCTTGGGATCCGAATCGATTCGGTCACTCAGACCTGTAAACCTGCAATTTTCTGAATCAATTTGGGAAGGGGGCCGAATCGATTCGGCCTGTTCAGCAAGCCACGAAATGGGTTCATTTATCTAAAACCCAAAATTTCCAAAATCCAATTTATACAACTTCCAAGCATTAATAATTAACCCCGGCATGTTTCCAACATCAAAACTCATCCTATATCAAATCCTTTCAAGTTATACAACCTTCAACCCATGTATAAACATCAAATGCAAGGTTTAACACCCAAAATCTAAGTTTTGATATAAATACCCAAAAATCCACATTTTTCCCCATGATTCATGAAGTCAAATACACATATGAATTATTTAGCAAGATTAAACACTTGCCTCAAAATTAGAGAGGTTTAATCATCCTCGAGATGGAGTATTGTATGGAAATCTCTAAGTTTTCTCCTCGCTCTTCTCCCTTCTTCTTCTTCTTCTTCTTCTTCTTCTTCTCTCTCTCTCTCTCTCTCTCTTACACACACACACACACACACACACACACATAAATGAGATTGGATGACTCGTAGCCTCTTAAGCCTTTAAATCCTAAATCCCAATATTAAATGAGAATACACACATTAAATGACTCGTTTACTCCAATTCTAGTCAAACTAACTTAAAAATATTTCGGAACAGAAATAAATCCCAAGGATAATCATTTTGACTATCTCGACCCATCTGAAATCAACCGCACACTCAGAATCGTTATCCGAAATACTTTACAACGTCCTCAAAGTTTGACCTCAATTGCCAAATTATAAAATTCTCCAATTTAAAAAAAAATTATTTCTCCCAAATAAATTAAATTCTCAGTCCCAAGAATCGCTGGGTATTACAGACTTCCCCCCTTTCAAGAATTTCGTCCTCAAAATTAAGTTAAACCTAGGACTCCAAACCTCAACTAGTTCTCACGTTGCCTACCCTCAAAATTTTTATACCTCTTCCTCCCACTTCTCTCGGCAAATTACTTCCTTTTGAAATCGAATTATTTAACCAGGGCGCCAATACACCCTGTACCCGAGACCAATGATATAAACATACTCGGCTCCACTTGCCTTAACCCGTAATATAACTCTTTACAAATTAATCTATAATAGCGTATTAAGTTTGTAAAATTTTGAAATTTCCAATGATTGAACTCTTCTCAATTCCTGACATTCGTTACTTTCATGCGGGGGAGGTCTCGCAAGAGAAATGCAAACAAGGAACCCTCCCAATACACTACTGTGTAGCTCAGTCTGGAATTGAGATCATTTGAATCAGGACTAAGGTTTTATAAAATATTTTTGAACCATAAATATTGCCCAAAAGCCTATAAAATAATATAATATAAAATAGTTTTGTGTCTTTCGACACACCAAATCAAACATCGTATGATCAAAACACAAGGCATCCACAAATATGATGCTCTTACTAACACCTAGTTCTCTAAACTAACACAACCATGAGAGAAATTGCTCACTCAAACAAGAATCCTGCTAAACCCTGAATTTTTCTCAGAAATAAAAAAATATCCTTTACATCGCATCCAAGCATCGGCATTAAAACAGGCCCTCCCACAACGGGACTACTGCACTCATGAACATCTATCCTAACTATAAAAATGATAACCTTACCGATTACCACCAAACATGTTTCAACAGTTCACACTCCCAAAGATAGAGAAATCCGAAATCTCCCCTAGCACATCTTGAAACAACGTATTCTCCCGAAAGATACCGTCCCAGTGTCACATATACTCACTCCTCCCTCCAAGGAAATCTTAAGGACAATATGGTTATAACAACTAACCACTCATTAAACCTTACATGCGGTGCTCCCAATTACGCTCAAAACATGACCTAAGCACAAGGCAGAATAATTTACCTTATACCTCCATACTCCAATTACCTCACTTCATAAATGGTTCCCATTCAAAGTTTTCTTACCCAAACGGGCCTAGGAACTATTATAGGAATTGAAAGCTCAAGACCTCCTCAAAAATTGGCATATACTTCTTCTAAGACAATCCCTCTTCTTATGGTCTAATTAACATCTGTCGAAAATTCCTTCCTAACCATCCTGAGGGACAAAATGATGTTATGGCCCTCGATAAACCTGCCTAAAACCCTGTCACAATGATGATCTTGCTCTGCTGGCATCATCTCCTCCAGTCCTACTTGATGAACCCAAGTCCCCAAATTGCTTACCCCCTTAAATGAAGACGATACTCCTAATAGTTTAACACTTCCTTGCTCATCACATCGGTAAAAGTCAGAAATATCGGGTTCCCTCATAAATGTTACCGAATTTACCACTCTCATCCTCCCAAGGACTTCACTATTCTATCCTCCTCCATATATATATATACCTCACCGAGTATAAAATTTGATAGTCGAGTAAATTCTTCTTCGGACTCAACTACCGTTCGATCAACTTGAGTCACCTCTAGTAATCTTTTTCTCATTTTCGTCTGAACTGCAGAAGGAAAAGACCTCTAGACAAAGTGTACCCAAAAATCAGATATAAGCATTACATCTCTATCTACTCCGACATGGTAACTGACTCCCACTATTGGGGAACTGTAACCATGAGTTTAAAGACGGTGAGAACTCATTTCGGCACCTCACTGCATTCCACCATCCTGAGGTGCCTTATATGTCCTTCCACTGACATGCAACAATTGCATCATCTCCCCTCCCTCCAATTCTCTGTAGGATGTCCTTTCTATAAAACCTTCTCATACTCTTTCCCATGCAGGTGGCCCTGGGTGGTCCTGAGCTATTAAAACTGCCAAATGAAATAAAGTGCCATTGCAGTAATGGCAACATCAACTTCTTGTGCCACCAAAATGGAAACTCCGTCTATAGTGACAGTCCCTATGGGCATTTGGGATTCTATGTTCTCGGCCCCTCTATTTTCCCTGCTTGGAATACTTCTTCTCGGCGATGTCTGAGACGAACACAATCGTATCAGAATAACATTAGATTGATTACACATATCATAAGCAAATATAGACGTAGTGAATACAACAATCCTAATGATAGGGCTCTAAATCAACAACGCTAATGGAAGAACGCAGGAAACCCGCACAGATCCTAAAGACACTAGAACCTGATGCTCTCATACCACCTCTGACACCCCACTTAAAATAATAAAGGGTGGCTATCCCTATACTAAATTAAAACATGAATCTCAAGTGGATCATTCTAAGCATCTACCGTCGATACTAAAATAAAAGCTGCTAACTACCCAAAACCATAATAAGCGGATGCCAAAAAAAATTTAAAACATACAATAAAAATCATGCCAATAATAAAATAACTACTACGCGAGAAAAAAAGTACTAACTCACCACTATAAAAGGATGTACACATATAACATGTAACAAGTACAATAAAACAAATAAACCCGAATATGATGTACGGTAACAGATAATACAACAAACTAGAGGAGAGAAGTATAAAAATGCTAAATGTAGCTCAAGGTTATAAACCCGATATACAAAATCAATCCTATCTAGATTTACATATGGTATGAGGTGAATATAACAAAATACTGCAACAGTCTGCATCTGCTAGGGCTCCCAAGATACTGGATAGAATAGCATCATTGGTATCCTTGCGGTGGGACACCTATAGTACACAATATATATATATAGCAACAGGGGAAGATAAACGGGTCAGAGCTTGAGGTGTAAAAACGTTTATAGCAAGTGTATAATATGTATAATAATTAAAAAATATTCAATTTCATAAATAAAGTGGAGTCGCACTCTTGTGGAACCCCGAAACTCAACCCTCAACTAAAGTGCGCACCTAAACGTATTCACATGAACCTAAGTTTATCTACCCCATATCTTCTAAGGATAACCCAAAAATCCCCTCATCCAATCATACCCTAAGTTTACTCCGAAACCCATATACATATTATAATCATATAAGCACACACATGTACCTTACTAGAGTCCATTCGATTCTAATTATAACTTAAAAAAGTCCTTAACGACAGAATAGGCACACATTAACTTCCTATTCTTATAAAACATTCTATCACTAAACAACATACACCCGAGTACTAAGGACTAAAGTTCTCCCCACTCTCAACATTTCTCTACGTTTCGTGCGTGGGACGTCTCGCAAATATAAATTCAAACAAGGAACCACCCGGATACACTACTCCTTGACCATGTTAATAATCGGAATCCATTATGCCCTCCCCACACATCCTATAGCCTCAACTACTTATTTTGAGTACCATCTCTAGTACCTAAGTAAGACCTCTATTTAAATCCTTAGGTGTCGATAAATCAACAATTGTCTCTAAGTGCGATCGTTCGACCCTAATAAGCTAGTACACAAAAATCACACAAGATGTACATCTGAGAAAACTCATATCACCTTAACCTGTAGGATATATATTTACTCTAAATATATAATACAATCATTCAATCATATAATCATGTATACATACTACACATAATGCACACTTTGCAGTACTCATAACATATCCAGTTATGGTATACAAATATACTGCACAATGATATCATCTTCCAAGAATTACTCACTTTATCTCGGGTTACCATACACTGGACTATTATTACACCGCCATGGTAATAAAACAAAACACAACGTATGGTAAGCGGTCATAGTTCCTAACCAGAATGTGAGAACGAATCATACCCAAGACTTCTCACCCCCAAATAAAATCACACAAACAATAATGGATGACTATGTCCTGGGGACTATATCAACCCTGCTCCTCAAGTTAGGGGCCTCACCCTCATTGCACAACCTCCCATGATAGCATTTGTCGGGTATGCTCACACCATAAGTATATATATATATATATATATACCTATCTCTAATCCTTATATATAAAGGAAAAGAATCTGGCGATATGTATACAATTCTCATAATACTGACCATCGTTATATCGCCTATCTAAACAATGCATTTTCCTTACACGGCCCCTCAATTGAAACACATACATCCAAATCACCTATGCTATAAATAGTCTCCCGTAATATCAAACATTAAGGAAAATATCCCATAATCATATGTATCAATACCTATACACACGCCACCCACCTCCGGATGCCCACCGATATATAATGATTATCCCGTCTATAGGTACATCCAACTAATAGTCGGTAGTCTATTTGATCCTTTCGAACTAAGATCTCGATTCGTTTACTCAATTGAACGCTTAACGTTACCTCATTTTTTATTTAATCCCCAAATCCATCATCATTAAGGATGTTCAACCTCTCTATCATTGGTCTACCCATAATATCTCAATAAAATACTATCACTAGAACGATTCAACACAAAAGTCAACATAACAGTCTCTCGCCATACCTTCATAACTTCCTCGAAAAGTCCATATCCTTACATCTTATGTTAACTCCCTTTTTAAACTCTAAATGGGACTTCCATCCCTAATGAAATTCCCCACTATATCGACGCGATACGCTCCAATACGTATGTGTGTTCTCAAACCATTTTGATACGTCCCCACGATCATGTCATGTGAGAAACCCTCAATAAATCCCCGAAACATAACACTCACATCATATATAAAAGTTCCAAAATCCATAAATCCAACCGAAATGGAGTAAATCTCACTCTAGGAAAACTTCCATGTTTTCGAATCGATTCGAACCAGCGAATCGATTCTCCCCCTAATGTGAATCAATTCGGTCGAAAGGACCTGGTAGTCTGACTTAGGCCGCGTCGATTTGTCTTGGGATCCGAATCGATTCAGTCACTGAGGCCTGCAAACTTGTAACTTTTCAAATCGATTTGGGAAGGGGGTCGAATCGATTTGGCCTGATCAGCAAGCCACGAAATGGGTTAATTTCTCAAAAATCCAAAATTTCCAAAATCTAATTTATACAACTTCCAACCATTAATCATTAACCCCGGCATGTTTCCAACATCAAAATTTATCCTATATCAAGTACTTTCAAGTTATACACCCTTAAACCCATGTATAAACATCAAATGCAAGGTTTAACACCCAAAATCTAAGTTTTGATATAAATACCCAAAAATCCATGTTTTTCCCCATAATTCATGAAGTAAAGTACACATGAATTATTTAGCAATATTAAACACTTGCCTCAAAATTGTAGAGGTTGAATCATCCTCGAGATCACATATTGGATGGAAATCTCCAAGCTTTCTCCTATCTCTTCTCCCTTCTTCTTTTCTTCTCTCTCCCTCTCTCACACACACAAATGAGATTGGCTGATTTCGTAGCCTCTTAAGCCTTTAAATCCTAAATCCCATGATGAAATGATAATACACACATTAAATGACTCGTTTAATCCAATTTGAGTCAAACTTACTTAAAAATATTTTGGAACCGAAATAAATTATTTTGCCTATCTCGACCCATCCGGAATCAACCGCGCACTATGAATTATCATCCGAAATACATTATAACGTCCTTAAATTTTGACCTCAATTGTCAAATTTTAAAATTCTCCAATTTAAATAAATTTATTTCTCCCAAATAAATTAAATTCTAAGTCCCAAAAATCATGGGGTATTTCGAACAGCCTTCAGAGGAAAGTCGCAAGAAGCCTAGGTCTATTCAGATCTCATGCCTGGTCAATGCATATGAAGTAATGCTTCAATAGCAAGAGGAGGAACCTCACCTCTAGGTTGAAGAGCATTATTGACTCCAAGGGTGACTAGAAAATCTTGAGAGAGAACTCCTCCAGAATCAAAAGCACCATCCTTGGATTCCTATCCCTCAGGAGAGCAAGACTCGCAGCCAAGGAAGGAGCACCAGGCATAATGAATAACGTCCAGGGCATGGAAGGCATCAAGGCAGGTGCCACGAATATAATAAGCACCATAAAGATGAAAAAATGAGTTTGGTTCGAAGGGAAATGGACCAATACCCCGCTCATTGAGTAGCCAAGTCAACCAAAGATCTAGCTAGGAGAGACCTTCTCACCTATATGAAGTTTCCCTTATCGAAAACCATCGAGGAGGAGGAACTCGAGAAAAAGTTTATAACCCCCCAAGTTCAAGGTTTATGATGGCGAGATTGATCCCATCGACTATGTTCAGCATTACATGATGGTTATGACTTTTTGGAGTCATAACTATTTGTTGGTGTGTCATATTTTTCCTTCCATCTTGGGCGACATTATCCAAAAATGGCTCGAAAAGCTACCTCAGAGGTCCAAAAAGAGTTTTAAGGTGCTCGTTGAATCCTTCAATGATTGTTTCATCACAAGAAACTCTAATCCTAAGAGAATGGACTCACGAATCATGATGAAAAAGAAGCCACATGTGTCACTATGCGAATACGCCAAATGCTACTAGAAAGTATTAAGTGAGGTAGAAGATTTCTCAGAGAAAGTTGTCCTAGAATCCTTCAAAATAGGTTTATCCCCCACGTCAATGTTGTATCAATCCCTTACCAAGAAGTAAGGTGATACCATTAACTATCTCATGTCATGTATTGAAAAATATGCCAAAGTGAAGGACGTTCTCCATACCGGTCAGGTTGAGATTGGTCGCACCAAGGCCAACAAAGCGAACAATAAGGAAAACAACCCCAAGAAGGGAAATAAGAAGCATAATGGTGCCAAAAATGGGGGAAGAACATATTCCTTTAAAGGTGTTCAAGTTTTCAACCCATTTTTTAAGGAATCAATATATAAGATTCCGGGAAAGATCAAATATCAATAGCACCTCAAGTGGTCAAACAATATTGGAGGGAATACCACTAAAATGAATAACACGCTTCGATGCGCATTCCACAATAAGCATGGCCATGAGTTTATTAATTGTAAGGCACTCAAAGCTTATCTATAGGAGTTAGACCATGATAGGAATTTGAATGAATAGATTAAAAAGAAGTCTAACCGGGTCGTAATTAATGACGACCAACAACCAGAACAGTCCTGGATGATGAGATAGTACACTTGTTCGCGGTCATACATGGAACATCCGACCTCAAGTAAATTCAATGAAACATTATTCGGAAGGATATTAAGAAGGTCACAGCCATAATGGAGGCCTTCCAGGTAGATATCGCCAAAATCGAGGCTAGTAAGCACCGATAACTAGAGGATGCTAACTACAACGACCATATCATTTTCAAGGAGGATATTTGGTTAGGATAAGAACACCGGACCATGATGCACTGATAATCACTCCCAGAATCGCAAACTTGGATGTGTATAAGTTACTGGTGGACCAAGGGAGATCTTTAGAGGTGATGTATATAAATCTCTTCTAAAAGTTCAAGCTCATGATGTCAAATATTCCGAAGGTGGTCGTTCCTCTAGTCACCTTTGCAGGAAAGATGATCATGCCCTTAGGCATAGTGATCCTGCCAGTGAGGGGAAGGAATATTTCGAAAGTAATAGAGGTTTTGGTAGTGGGTATTGATTCCCCTTACAATGCCAACCTGGGCAGAGGGTGGATTCTAGCAATGAAAGTTGTCCCTTCGACTTACCACCCAAAGATCAATTTTATCACAAATCGAGGCATAATGGAGATCAGAGGCGATCAAGCTTGTAACAACCCCCATATTCTCACCTAAATGCTAGTCAGGCATGATACGCCGAAGATGGGGTTTGTCGATCAATTAATACCATTCTCAGCACCAACATAAATAATTTATATATTAAGGGCCCATATATTAGTTTTAAATAAACATTTCCATAATTAGTATATAAATCAAACACAACATAAAGTGTATGATACGTCTGGCATAAAAGTAAGTATCAGAACCCAACATAATGTAAATAAATAAATCGCGACTTATGGCCATACAAATGTCTCAACTGAATAACTATGACTGAAAAAGAACCTAAGCTAGAGTCAATAATCTGGAAAGATGATAAGTACAAGAGATTACAGAGATGATATATCAGCAGTCCCGTTATCCCTGTCTAGAAGCCAGCAGGGGGGAAAACATTTAAATTTGGGTCAACGCCCTAGAGTTGCAAGAATCAACTTATTTAATTTAGAATGCAACAGTATTTTTGTTTCAAAGTAATCAAACTTCCATCATCACTCACATATGGTAAATATCTCACCCCTCAGCTAAAAATATGATATTTCCCAAGTAATAGAATAATTTCGAAATCTTCAATAGGGATAGGAATAGTCAAAGGTAAGAAGAATTGAGTGTAACTGGGATGAGGAACCATACTAGTCTACACTCGTCTCATCTATGCCCAAATTACCCTAGCCTGATTACTTATAAATATGACACAACATTTATTCAATTTATTGCATAACTTAAGAGTCTGTGAATATTTGCTACATTCTTAGACAATGGAATTAATTTCATTTAAATTTCGGGCAGAATATATATATATATATATATATATATATATATATATATATATATATATATGTCCTTTCATATATGCGACACACAAAGTTATCTAGTAATTATGTCGCATTCATGCTCTATCGGCAAGTTCAGAGGGGCGATCCTACGCATGATACTAGTTAAGGTCCCATACCCAGCGGTTACAAGGGTTGGTCAGCGTTAACACCTACCTCTCGTAGATGGCACCTCTACGTAGTACCTATATGACCTACACAATCGCTAAGCCCACCTATGCTGGCGTGTGCTACGCAACACGAACCCTCAAGCTGATAGGACCTTCCACGAACACTTGTATGTCCACACGGATACACAATATATATATTATTATTCCGATGTAATAAATATAGGAAACTATTCTATAATTACCCAAGGTTTCCCCAAAATGGATTCCCATAATTAATAATTGACCTCCAATTCATTATTAATTCCCTTACTATTTCATAGGACTATTTAAATAATTAGATTATGTTGCCCTTTACTTAAACCGTGACACTCAAACATTTTTAATAAAATCCCATTTTCTTAAATCGTGACACTCCAACATTTTTAATAAAATCCCTTTACTTAAATCGTAACGCTCCAACATTTTTGATAAAACCCCATTAACTTAAATCGTGACACTCCAACATTTTTAATAAAATCCTCGGATCCCCAAACATGGTTTTATCAACTCGCGTGGATTTCTAAAATTATCCCAACATTTACCCAGCCCAAATATGTGTGGGAAAGCATCCCATCAATCTTCACTCGAAACTAATCACTAATTAATTAGTCTTGCCCTTTTAGCGGAGTAATGGACCTTTACTACCATAACATCGGTCCTACTAGTTTGAACGGACATCCTTCTTCTTGTGTGCTATCATGCAATATCACCTTACTTTATTTCTCTAAATGTCTTCCTTTCAATTTTTAGGCACCATATTGCCCGAACTTCTCGTAATTCTAATAAGTGACCCACATTAAGGTCTTTATGGCTCTTTCTTAAAAACTAACCCCCTTTTCTCAAACGGGTAATAATGACTTGTAAAGAATAACATGATTCTTAATCATAAGGCTCTACATCAAAGGACGCAATGCAAAACATAACAAACTCAAACACAGATCCTAAGGACACTAGAATCGTGCTGGGATACCAACTATAATAACCACCATTTTCTCACATAAAGGCTAGCCAAGCACAATACACCGAAGATGGGGCTTGTCAGTCAATTAATACCATTCTCAGCACCAACATAAAATAAATTATATATTAAGGGGCAATAATTGAGTTTTGAATCAACATTTTCATAATTAGTATATAAATACAAACCAACATAATTTGCATGATAGTTTGTCATAAAAGTAAGTATCACAACACAACATAATGTAAAAAAAGTAAATCTGTAGCTTATGCCATACAAATGTCTCAACTGAATAACTATGACTGGAAAAGAACCTAAGCTAGAGTCAATAATCTAAAAGGCTAATAAGTACAAGAGATCACAAGGTTGGTACAACAACAGTCTTGCTATCCTCTCTACAAGTAACCTGGGGGAAAAACATTTAAATTTGGTTCATCACCCTAGAGTTGAATGAATCAACTTATTTAATTTAGAACAAAATAATACTATTGTTTCAAAGTAAGTAAACGTCCATCGTAACTCACATATGGTAAATATCTCACCCCCTCAGCTAAAAATATGATATTTCCCAAGTAATAGAAATATTTTTTAAATTTTCAATAGGGATGGGGATAGTAAGAAGCATTAAGTGTAACTAGCATGCGGAACCGCACTTTTCTACACTCGTCTCATCTATGAACATGCTTGGCATCCTTGTGACTTGACACTTAAACGTTATTTAGAATATTTTGACATGGGTCAAAGCCCATAACCTTTTAGAAATATTTGGCAAGAAATTAAAATGCATAATAATTATGAATACATTCTTCCATATTTAAATTGGTGTCGCACACAAATGAGATAATCCTCACCCCTCAACTATAGTGCGGACCGAATGTATGCATTTTAACCCCTGGTTATGCTACCCAGCCTAACTAGTCACAATCTACCCAACTTGGAGATGTACGAGCCAATTTGGCTCCACTGACTATTAGGTTTGAGGTTCGTCTAGACTGGAAGCCAAGGTTCTGACCAGAACAATAGTGTGACAACCCGCTTAAAATCATAACGGGTGGCCAGCCCTATACTAAAATAAAATAGGAATCTCAAGTGGATCATTCTTAGCATCTACTATAGATACTAAAATAAAAGTTGCTAACTACCCAAAACCATAATAAGTGGATGCCAAAAAAAATTTAAAATATACAATAAACATCATACCAACAATAAAATAACTACTACGCAAGAAAAAAATGTACTCACGCACAACTATAAAAGGATGTACACATATAAAATGTAACGAGTACAATAAAAGAAATAAACCCGAATATGCTGTCGGGTGACAGATAATACAACAAACCAGACGAGAAAAGTATTAAAATGCTAAATGTAGCTCATAGGTATAAACACGATACACAAAATGAATCCTATCTAGATTTGAAAAAGGTAGGAGGCGACTACAACAAAATCCAGCAACAGTCCGAATCTTCTACGACCCCCAAGATACTGGATAGAATAGCATCATCGAGATCCTTGCGATGGGACACCTGTAATACACACACACACACACACACACACACACACACACACACACACACATATATATATATATATATATATATATATATATAGCAAGAGGGGAAGATAAACGGGTCAGAACCCGAGGTGTAAAAACGTTTATAGAAAGTGTATAGTATGCATAATAATTAATAAATTCTCAATTTCATTAATAAAGTGGAGTCGCACTCTTGTGGAACCCCCAAACTCATCCCTCAACTAAAGCGCGCACCTAAACGTATGCACATGAACCTAAGTTTATCTACTCGATATCTTCTAAGGATAACCCAAAAATCCCATCATCCTATCATACCCTAAGTTTACTCCCAAACTCATATAGATATAATAATCATATAAGCACACACATGTACCTTACTGGAGTCCATCCGATTCTAATTATAACTTTAACAAGTCCTTAACGACAGAATAGGCACACATTAACTTCCTATTCTTATAAAATATTCTATCACTAAACAACATACACCTGAGTACTAAGGACTAAACTTCTCACCACTCTCAACATTGCTCTACGTTTCGTGCGTGGGACGTCTCGTAAATCAAAATTCAAACAAGGAACCCCCCGGATACACTACTCCTTGACCATGTTAATCGTCAGGATCCATTATGCCCTCCCCACACATCCTATAACGTCAGCTACTTATTTTGAGTACCATCTCTAGTACCTAAGTAGGACCTTTAAGTAAATCCTCAGGTGTCAATATATCAGCAATTATCTCTAAATGCGATCGTTCGACCCTAATAAGCTAGTACACCAAAATCACACAAGATGTACATGTTAGAAAACTCATATCACCATCACCTATAGGATATATATTTACTCTTAATATATAATACAATCATTTAATTCTATAGCCATGTATACATACCACACATAATGCACACTTTGCAATACGCATAACATATTCAGTTATGGTATACAAATATACTGCATAATGCTATCAACTTCCAGAAATTCCTCACTTTATCTCGGGTTACCATACACCGGACTATTATCACACTGCCATGGTAATAAAACAAAACACAACGTATGGGAAGCGGTCATAGTTCCTAACCGGAATGTTAGAACACATCATAACCAAGACTTCTCACCCCCAAATAAAATCACACAAACAATAATTGATGATTCTGATCGTGGGACTATACGCACCCTGCCTCTAGCCAGGGGCCTCACCCTCATTGCGCAACCTTGCCTAATAGCATGTGTCGGGTATGCTCACACCATAAATATATATATATATATATATATATATATATATATATATATATATATATACCTTATCTCAAATACTTATATATAAAGGTAAAGAATATGGAGATATGTATACAACTCTCATAATACTCACCATTGTTATATCGCCTATCTAAACAATGCATTTTCCTTACACGGTCCCTCACTTGAAACATATACATCGAAATCACCTATGATATAAATAGTCTCCCATAATATCCGACATTAAGGAAAATATCTAAGAATCAAACGTATATATCAATCCCTATACACATGTTATCCACCTCCGGATGCCCACCAAAATCTAATGAGTATCCCATCTACATATACACCCAACTAATAGTCTGTAGTCTATTTAATCCTTTCGAGCTAAGATCTCGGTTCATTTACTAAATTGAACCCTTAATGATACCTCATTTTCAATTTAATCACCAAATCCATCGTCACTAAGGATGTTCGACCTCTGTATCATTGGTCTACCCATAATATCTAAATAAAATCCTATCACTAGAAGGATTCAACACAAAACTCAGCATAACAGTCTCTAACCATACCTTCACAACTTCCATGAAAAGTCCTTAACCTTACATCTTATGTTAACTCAGTTTTTAAACTCTAAATGGGACTCCCATCCCTAATGAAATCCCCCACTATATCGATGCGACAATCTCCAATACATATGTATGTTCTCAAACCATTTTGATACGTCCCCACGATCATGTCATGTGAGAAACCCTCAATAAATCCCCGAAGCGTAACTCTCACATCATATATTAAAGTTACAAATCGAGAAATCCAACCGAAATGGAGTAAAACTCACTCCAAGAAAAATTACTCAAAACTGCCCTGTTTTCGAATCGATTCGGCCCTAACCCGAATCGATTCGGCCAAGCGAATTGATTCACCCCTAATGCGAATCGATTCGGTCCAAAGGACCAGGGAGTCTGACTTAGGCCGAATCGATTCGGCTTGGTATTCGAATCGATTCGGTCACTCAGACCTGCAAACCTGCAACTTTCTGAATAGATTCGGGAAGGGGGCCGAATCGATTCGGCTTGTTCAGCAAGCCACGAAATGGGTTCATTTCTCTAAAACCCAAAATTTCCAAAATCCAATTTATACAACTTCCAACCATTAATCATTAACCCCGGCATGTTTCCAACATCAAAACTCATCCTATATCAAATACTTTCAAGTTATACACCCTTAAACCCATATATAAACATCAAATACAAGGTTTAACACCCAAAATCTAAGTTTGGATATAAATACCCAAAAATCCAAGTTTTTCCCCATAATTCATGAAGTCAAATACACATATGAATTATTTAGCAAGATTAAACACTTGCCTCGAAATTGTAGAGGTTGAATCGTCGTCGAGATCGCGTATTGGATGGAAATCTCCAAGTTTCTCCTCTATATTCTCCTTTCTTCTTTTCTTCCTCTTCTCTCTCTCTCTCTCTCTCTCTCTCTCTCTCACACACACACACACACACACACATGCACACACACACATAAATGAGATTAGATGACTCGTAGCCTCTTTAGCCTTTAAATCCTAAATCCCAATCTTAAATGATAATACACACTTTAAATGACTCGTTTACTCCAATTCGAGTCAAACTAACTTAAAAATATTTCGGAACCGAAATAAATCCCAAGGAAAATTGTTTTGACTATCTCGACCCATCCGAAATCAACCGCGTACTCAGAATCATCATCCGAAATACTTTACAACGTCCTCAAATTTTGACCTCAATTGCCAAATTATAAAATTATCCAATTTAAATAAATTTTATTTCTCCCAAATAAATTAAATTCTCAGTCCCAAAAATCGCGGGGTATTACGGACTTCCCCCCTTACATGAATTTTGTCCTCAAAATTAAGTTAAACCTAGGACTCCAAACCTCAACTAGTTCTCACGTTGCCTACCCTCAAAATTTTTATACCTCTTCCTCCCACTTCTCTCGACAAATTACTTCATTTTGAAATCAAATTATTTAACCAGGGCGCCCATACACCATGTACCCGACACCAATGACATAAACATATTTGGCTCCACATGCCTTAACCCGTAATATAACTCTTAACAAATTAATCAAAAATAGCGTATTAAGTTTGTAAAATTTTGAAATTTCCAATGATTGAACTATTACCAATTCCTGACATTCGCTACTTTCATGCGAGGGAGGTCTCGCAAGAGAAATCCAAACAAGGAACCTTCCCAATACACTATTGTGTAGCTCGGTCTGGAATTGAGATCTTTTGAATCAGGACTAAGGTTTTATAAAGTATTTTTGAACCATAGATATTGCCCAAAAGCCTATAAAACAATATAATATAAAATAGTTTTGTTTCTTTTGACACACCAAATCAAACACCATATGATTAAAACACAAGGCATCCACAAATATGATGCTCTTAATAACACCTAGTTCTCTAAACTAACACAACCATGAGAGAAATTCCTCGCTCAAACAAGAATCCTGCTAAACCCTGAATTTTCTCAGAAATAAAAAAATATCCTTTACATCGCATCCAAGCATCGGCATTAAAACAGGCCCTCCCACAACGGGAATACTGCACCCATGCACATCTATCCTAACTATAAAAATGATAACCTTGCCGATTACCACCTCACACGTTTCAACAGTTCACACTCCCAAGGATAGAGAATTCAAAAATCTCCCCTAGCACATCTCGAAACAACCTATTCCCCTAAAAGATACCGTCCCAGTGTCACATTCACTCACTCCTCCCTCCAAGGAAATCTTAAGGACAATATGTTTATAACAACTAACAACTCATTAAAACTTACATGAGGCGCTCCCAATTACGCTCAAAACACGACCTAAGCACAAGGCAGAATTATTTACCTTATACCTCCATACTCCAATTACCTCACTTCATAAATGATTCCCATTCAAAGTTTTCTTACCCAAATGGGCATAGGAACTATTATAGGAATTGAAATCTCAAGACCTCCTCAATAGTTGGCATCTACTTCTTCTAAGACAATCCCTCTTCTTATGGTCTAATTCGCATCTCCCAAAAATTCCTTCCTAACCATCCTGAGGGACAAAACGATGTTGTGGCCCTCGATAAATCTGCCTAAAACCCTGTCGCGACGATGATCTTGCTCAGCTGGAATCATCTCCTCTAGTCCTACTTGATTAAACCAAGTCCCCAAATTGATTACACCCCTTAAATGAAGATGATACCCCTGATAGTTTAACACTGCCATGCTCATCACATCAGTAAAAGTCAGAAATATCGGGTTCCCTCATAAATGTTATCGAATTTACCAGTCTCATCCTCCCAAGGACTTCACTATTCTATCCTCCTCCATATATATATATATATATATATATATATATATATATATATATATATATATATACCTCACCGGGTACAAAATTCAATAGTCGAGTAAATTCTTCTTTGAACTCAACTATCGTTCGATCAACTTGAGTCACCTCTAGTAATGTAGAAGGAAAAGACCTCTAGACAAAGTGTACCCAAAAATCAGATATAAGCATTACATCTCTATCTGCTCTGACATGGTGACTGACTCCCACTATTGGGGAGCTGCACCCAAGAGTTTAAAGACGGTGAGAACTCATTTCGGCACCTCACTGCATTCCACCATCCTAAGGTGCCTTGTATGTCCTTCCACTGACATGCAACAATTGAATTAGCTCCCCTCCCTCAAATTCTATGGAGGATGTCCTTTCTATAAAGGCTTCTCATACTCTTTCCCACGTAGGTGGCCCTGGGTGGTCCTGAGCTATTGAACCTTCCAAATGAAATAAAGTGCCATTGCAGTAATGGCAACATCAACTTCTTGTGCCACCAAAATGGAAACATCGTCTACAGTGATAGTCCCTATGGGCATTTGGTATTCTATGTTCTCGACCCCTCTATTTTCCCTACTTGGAATACTTCTTCTCGGCGATGTCTGAGACGAACACAATCGTATCAGAATAACATTAGAGTGATTACACATAGCATAAGCAAATATAGACGTAGTGAATACAACAATCCTAATGATAGGGCTCTAAATCAACAACGCTAATGGAAGAACGCTGAAAACCCGCACAGATCCTAAAGACACTAGAACCTGATGCTCTCATACCACCTCTGACACCCCACTTAAAATAATAAAGGGTGGCTAGCCCTATACTAAATTAAAACATGAATCTCAAGTGGATCATTCTTAGCATCAACTATCGATACTAAAATAAAAGCTACTAACTAGCCAAAACCATAATAAGCGGATGCCAAAAAAAAAATTTAAAACATATAATAAACATCATCCCAACAGTAAAATAACTACTACGTAAGAAAAAAGGTACTCACGCACCACTATAAAAGGATGTACACATATAACATGTAACAAGTACAATAAAAGAAATAAACCCGAATATGCTGTAGGGTAACAGATAATAAAACAAACCAGAGGAGAGAAGTATAAAAATGCCAAATGTAGCTCAAGGTTATAAACCCGATATACAAAATGAATTCTATCTAGATTTACAAATGGTAGGAGGAGACTACAACAAAATCCCGCAACAGTCTGCGTCTACTAGGGATCCCAAGATACTAGATAGAATAGCATCACTGGTATCCTTGCGGTGGGACACCTGTAGTACACAATATATATATATATATAGCAAGAGGGGAAAATAAACGGGTCAGAGCTTGAGGTGTAAAATTTTTTATCGCAAGTGTATAATATGCATAATAATTAATAAATGCTCAATTTCATAAATAAAGTGGAGTCCCACTCTCATGGAACCCCGAAACTCAACCCTCAACTAAAGCATGCACCTAAACGTATGAACATGAACCTAAATTTAACTACGAGATATCTTCTAAAGATAACCCAAAAATCCACTCATCCTATCATACCCTAAGTTTACTCCGAAACTCAAATAGATATAATAATCATATAAGCGCACACATGTAACTTACTAAAGTCCATCCGATTCTAATTATAATTTAAACAAGTCCTTAACGACAGAATAGGCAGACATTAACTTCCTATTCTGATAACATTCTATCACTAAACAACATACACCCGTGTACTAAGGACAAAAATTTTCCCCACTCTCAACATTGCTCTATGTTTCGTGCGTGGGACGTCTCGCAAAGCGAAATACAAACAAGGAACCCCCCCGATACACTACTCCTTAACAATGTTGATCGTTGGGATCCATTATGACATCCACACACATCCTATAACCTCAGCTACTTATTTTGAGTACCATCTCTAGTACCTAAGTAAGACCTCTATTTAAATCCTTAGGTGTCGATAAATCAACAATTGTCTCTAAGTGCGATCGTTGGACCCTAATAAGCTAATACACAAAAAGCACACAAGATGTACATCTTAGAAAACTCATATCACCTTAATCTGTAGGATATATATTTGCTCTAAATATATAATACAATCATTCAATCATATAACCATGTATACACACTACACATAATGCACACTTTGCAATACTCATACATATGCGGTTTTAGGATTCAAATATAGTGTACAATGCTATCATCTTCCTAGAATTACTCACTTTATCTCGGGTTACCATACACCGGACTATTATCACACCGCCATGGTAATAAAACAAAACACAATGTATGGTAAGCGATCATAGTTCCTAACCAGAATGTGAGAACGAATCATACCCAATACTTCTCACCCCCAAATAAAATCACACAAACAATAATGGACGACTATGACCTGGGGACTACATGAACCCTGCTCCTCAAGCTAGGGGCCTCACCCTCATTTTATATATATATATATATGTACCCTATCTTTAATCTTAATATGTAAAGGAAAAGAATCTGGCGATATGTATACAACTCTCATAATACTCACAATCGTTATATCGCCTATCTAAACAATGCATTTTCCTTACACGGCCCCTCACTTGAAACACATATATCTAAATCACCTATGCTATAAATAGTCTCCCATAATATCCAACATTAAGGAAAATATCTCAGAATCAAACAAATGTATCAATACCTATACACACACCATCCACCTCCGGATGCCCACCGATATATAATGATTATCCCGTCTATAGGTACATCCAACTAATAGTCGGTAGTCTATTTAATCCTTTCAAACTAAGATATCAATTCGTTTACTCAATTGAACCCTTAACAATACCTCATTTTTGATTTAATCCCCAAATCCATCGTCACTAAGGATGTTCAACCTCTCTATCATTGGTCTACCCATAATATCTCAATAAAATACTATCACTAGAACGATTCAACACAAAAGTCAACATAACAGTCTCTCGCCATACCTTCACAACTTCCTCGAAAAGTCATTAACCTTACATCTTATGTTAACTCCGTTTTTAAACTCTAAATGGGACTCCCATCCCTAATGAAATTCCCCACTATATCGACGCGATAAGCTCCAATACATATGTCTCTTCTCAAGCCATTTTGATACATCCCCATGATCATGTCATGTGAGAAACCCTCAATAAATCCCCGATACGTAACTTTCACATCATATATAAAATTTCAAAAATCGAGGAATCCAACCGAAATGGAGTAAAACTCACTCTAGGAAAACTTCCATGTTTCCGAATCGAATCGGACCAGCGAATCGATTCTCCCCCAAATGGGAATCAATTCGGTTGAAAGGACCTAGTAGTCTGACTTAGGCCGCATCGATTCGGTTTGGGATCCGAATTGATTCAGTCACTGAGGCCTGCAAACCTGTAACTTTTCGAATCGATTTGGGAAGGTGGTCGAATCGATTTGTCCTGATCAGCAAGCCAGGAAATGGGTTAATTTCTCCAAAACCCAAAATTTCCAAAATCCAATTTATACAACTTCCAACCATTAATCATTAACCTCGGCATGTTTCCAAAATCAAAATTCATCCTATATCAAATCCTTTCAAGTTATACACCCTTAAACCCATGTATAAACATCAAATGCAAGGTTTAACACCCAAAATCTAAGTTTTGATATAAATACCCAAAAATCCATGTTTTCCCCATAATTCATGAAGTCAAATACACATGAATTATTTAGCAAGATTAAACACTTGCCTCAAAATTGTAGAGGTTGAATCATCCTCGAGATCACGTATTTGATGGAAACCTCCAAGCTTTCTCCTCTCTCTTCTCCCTTCTTCTTTTCTTCTCTCTCTCTCTCTCACACACACAAATGAGATTGGCTGATTTCGTAGCCTCTTAAGCCTTTAAATCCTAAATCCCAATCTTAAATGATAATACACACATTAAATGACTCGTTTAATCCAATTCGAGTCAAACTAACTTAAAAATATTTCGAAACTGAAATAAATCATTTTACCTTTCTCGACCCATCCGGAATCAACCGCGCACTAAGAATCATCATTCGAAATACTTTATAACGTCCTTAAATTTTGACCTCAATTGTCAAATTTTAAAATTCTCCAATTTAAATAAATTTATTTCTCCCAAATAAATTTAATTCTCAGTCCCAAAAATCACGGGGTATTTCGAACAGCCTTCAGAGGAAAGTCGCGGGAAGCCTAGGTCTACTCACATCTCACGCCTAGTCAATGTATAAGAAGTAATGCTTCAACAGCAAGAGGAGGAACCTCACCTCTAGGTTGAAGAGCATTATTGACTCCAAGGGTGACTAGAAAATCTTAAGAGAGAACTCCTCCAGAATCAAAAGCACCATCCTTGGATTCCTATCCCTTAGGAGAGCAAGACTCGCAGCCAAGGAAGGAGCACCAGGCACAATGAAGAATGTTCAAGGCATGGAAGTCATCAAGGCAGGTTCCACGAATATGATAAGCGCCATAAAGATGAAAAAAAGAGTCTGGTTACAAGGGAAATGGACCAGTACCCCGCTCATTGAGTAGCCAAGTCAACCAAAGATCTAGCTAGGAGAGACCTTATCACCTATATGAAGTTTCCCTTCTCAAAAACCTCTGAGGAGGAGGAACTCGCAAAAAAGTTTATAGTCCCCCCAAGTTCAAGGTTTATGATGGCGAGATTGATCCCATCGACCATGTTCAGCAGTACATGATGGTTATGACTTTTTGGAGTCATAACTATTTGTTGGGGTGTCATATTTTTCTTCCATCTTGGGCGACATTATCCAAAAATGGCTCGAGAAGCTACCTCAGAGGTCCAACAAGAGTTTTAAGGTGCTCGTGGAATCCTTCAATGATTGTTTCATCACAAGAAACTCTAATCCTAAGAGAATGGACTCACGAATCATAATGAAAAAGAAGCCACATGTGTCCCTATGCGAATACGCCAAATGCTACTGGAAAGTATTCAATGTGGTATCCTTCAAAATAGGTTTATCCCACACGTCAATGTTGTATCAATCCCTTACCAAGAAGTAAGGTGATACCATTAACTATCTCATGTCATGTATTGAAAAATATGCCAAGGTGAAGGACGTTGTCCAGACCGGTCAGGTTGATATTGGTCGCACTAAGGCCAGCAAAGCGAACGATAAGGAAAACAACCCCAATAAGGGAAATAAGAAGCATAATGGTGCCAAAAATGGGGGAAGAACATACTCCTCTAAAGGTGTTCAAGTTGTCAACTCAGTTTTCAAGGAATCAATCTATAAGATTCTGGCAAAGATCAAATATCAATAGTACCTTAAGTGGTCAAAACATATTGGAGGGAATACCACTAAAATGAATAACACGCTTCGATGCGCATTCCACAATAAGAATGGCCACGAGTTTATTAATTGTAAGGCACTCAAAGCTTATCTATAGGAGTTAGCCCATGATAGGAATTTAAATGAATAGATTAAAAAGAAGTCTAACCATGTCGTAATTAATGACGGCCAAAAACCAGACAAAGTCCTAGATGATGAGATAGTACACTTATTCGCGGTCATACATGGAACATCCGACCTCAAGTAAATTCATTGAAACATTATTCGGAGGGGTACTAAGAAGGTCAGAGCCATAATGGAGGCCTTCTAGGTAGATATCACCAAAATCCAGGCTAGTAAGCACCGATAACTAGAGGATGCTAACTACAACGACCATATCATTTTCAAGGAGGAGGATTTGGTTAGGGTAAGAACCCCGAACCATGATGCATTTATAATCACTCCTAGAATCACAAACTTGGATGTGGATAAGTTACTGGTGGACCAAGGGAGATCTTCAGACGTGATGTACATAGATCTCTTCTAAAAGATCAAGCTCAAGATGTCAGATCTTAAGAAGGTGGTCGTTCCTCTAGTCACCTTTGCCAGAAAGATGATCATGCCCTTAGGCATAGTGATCCTGCCTGTGAGGGGAAGGAATATTTCGAAAGTAATAGAGGTTTTGGTAGTGGGTATTGATTCCCGCTACAATGCCAACCTGGGTAGAGGGTGGATTCTAGCAATGAAAGTTGTCCCTTTAACTTACCACCCAAAGATCATTTTTTTCACAGATCGAGGCATAATGAAGATCAGAGGCGATCAAGCTTATAACAACCCCCATATTCTCACCTAAAGGCTAGTCAGGCATGATACGCCGAAGATGGGGCTTGTCGATCAATTAATACCATTCTCAGCACCAACATAAAATAAATTATTTATTAAGGGACCATATATGAGTTTTAAATCAACATTTCCATAATTAGTATATAAATCCAACCCAACATAAAGTGTATGATACGTCTGGCATAAAAGTATGTATCAGAACCCAACATAATGTAAATAAATAAATCGCGACTTATGGCCATCCAAATGTCTCAACTGAATAACTATGACTGAAAAAGAACCTAAGCTAGAGTCAATAATCTGGAAAGATGATAATCACGAGAGATTACAAAGCTGATATATCAACAGTCCCGTTATCCCTGTCTAGAAGCA
Source organism: Sambucus nigra (assembly GCA_949130495.1). Classification (NCBI taxonomy): domain Eukaryota; kingdom Viridiplantae; phylum Streptophyta; class Magnoliopsida; order Dipsacales; family Adoxaceae; genus Sambucus; species Sambucus nigra. The sequence continues at coordinate 24,134,940 of OX422218.1, read as the reverse complement.
AGCTGGGGGGGGGGAAACATTTAAATTTGGGTCAACGCCCTAGAGTTGCAAGAATCAACTTATTTAATTTAGAATGCAACAGTATTGTTGTTTCAAAGTAATCAAACTTCCATTATCACTCACATATGGTAAATATCTCACCCCTCAGCTAAAAATATGATATTTCCCAAGTAATAGAAATAATTTCAAAATCTTCAATAGGGATAGGAATAGTCAAAGCTAAGAAGCATGGAGTGTAAGTGGGATGAGTAACCATACTAGTCTACACTCATCTCATCTATGACCAAATTACCCCATCCTGATTACTTATAAATATGACACATCCTCTATTCAATTTATTGCACAACTTAAGAATCTGTGAATATTTGCTACATTCTTAGACAATGGAATTAATTTCATTTAAATTTCGGGCAGAATATATACACACACACACACACACACACACACACACACATATATATATATATATATATATATATATATATATATATATATATATATATATATGTATATGTCCTTTCATATATGCGACACACAAAGTTATCTAGTAATTATGTCGCATTCATGCTCTATCGGCAAGTTCAGAGGGGCGATCCTACGCATGATACTAGTTAAGGTCCCATACCCAGCGGTGACAAAGGTTGGTCAGCGTTAACACCTACCTCTCATAGATGGAACCTCTACTTAGTACCTATATGACCTACACAATCGCCAAGCCCACCTATGATGGCGTGTGCTACGTAACACGAACCCTCAAGCTGATAGGACCTTCCACGAACACTTGTATGTCCACACGGATACACAATATATATATTATTATTCCCATGTATTAAATATAGGCAACTATTCTATATTTACCCAAGGTTTCCCCAAAATGGATTCCCATAATTAATAATTGACCTCCAATTCATTATTAATTGCCTTACTATTTCATAGGACTATTTAAATAATTAGATTATGTAGCCCTTTACTTAAACCGTGACACTCCAACATTTTTAATAAAATCCCATTTTCTTAAATCTTGACACTCAAACATTTTTAATAAAATCCCCTTTACTTAAATCGTAACACTCCAACATTTTTCATAAAATTCCATTTACTTAAATCGTGACACTCCAACATTTTTAATAAAATCCTCGGATCCCCAAACATGGTTTTATCAACTCCCGTGGATTTCTAAAATTATTCCCAACATTCACCTAGCCCAAACTTGGTCTTCCCCAAAGTCGAATCGATTCGTTCCTTAGCCGAATTGATTCACTGCCAGGCCGAATCGATTCGATCCAAGGCCTAATCGATTCGAACCTGGTAGAAGCCCATATCTGCTACGTTTTTCCAACTCGCAAATTTTATATCTTTTTTCCAAGTTCTTTCTAATGGTTAATTTGATTACATACTTACATCAAAAGGTTCCTAAGACTTAGGAGTCCATCATAGAAGATTAAATTATATAGATTAACATTAATAATGAGTCTCAAATTCCCAAAAATCTCCATTATAAATCATAATTCTGTCCAGAATTCCTACTATTAATCCATCATAAATTCAAGCATGCCTTAAAATAATACTTGAGTTGTAATTCTCTATGATTTCAGTCCTTAAACCATGATTTCAAATTCTCTACATATACCTCAAGATTTCCCAACAAAAATCAAAATTTCCCAGTGCATGGGTTCTAATCATCCAATTCAATTTTATTCATCCTAATTTCTGGGTTTATTTTCCACATCCAATTAGTATTTCTACATGCATAAGATTCATTCCATCCCTTTTTAATCATCAATTTAACTTTAAGAAAACCCAGAAAACCATAGGTCATTTACTACGATGAATTAACATCTATATAGAATACATAAATTAAGCAAGAAGATTGCCTGGTAATTGTGATTGGTGATTTCTCCCTTGAATTCTTTGCTCTTCTTCCCCTTAGGCCTTTGCTCCTCTCTCCTTTGAAGTGGGGTTGCTAGGGTTAGGTTATGATCAGTAGTGGGGAGTTATTTTTGTTGCTCCTAATCTTATATCTACCATAATTACCAAGTTGGGCATAAAACCCCATTTTTTGGACCCCCTAAATGGGCCCGAATCCATACCCAGACTAGCCGAATAACCTCCCAACTTATATATTTATACACCAGGACTATTTCTAAAGGCTCAAAACAACTAAATGAGCCTCTAACAGTTCCCAAAACGTGTCCTAATAATTTTTATTTCATTTAGATATTTTTATTATGTTTAAACGACATGCGCCCGTAAATTTATTTATGTGTGATTTATTTTTTAGTAGCAAGCCCATTATGTCAAATTAAGTCTTAGATATATATAATCAAGAATAAATATTTATGTAAATTTAAATTTTTACTCATTTAATTTAAATCCTCCCAATTTAATTTATTCTCAAAATAAATTTGAAATTATTAAATTTATTTATGTCATAATATTTTATTCCAAAAATACGGGGTATTAATTCTCCTCCACTTATAAAAGAAATTTCATCCTCAAAACTCACTAAAGCTCAACCTTATGTTTTAATCCGCGTTATTAACCCAAGTTTTCACACCCAGTTAGTCCATGCCCATATCCATATCCCATGGGATAAAAGAAAAATCTCACCCATACCTATCATATCGTCACTGGGGTATCCATATATTCCACATCATACACACACAGGCATAATTAACAAAGATGAATGACACATATACGTCTAATTAGCACCATTCAAACTAACCATATACATACATCAAGTATACCACCCCATATGTATATGAAAAAATAATCACCTCGGTATCCGACTTCCCACAACTCCTGACTGTTACCAATTTCATGTATGGAACGTCTCGTAAGAAAAATCCAAATAAAGAACCCTCTTGGTACACAACTATGTATCTTAGTCAGTTATTGAGATCCATAGGCCCAAGACATAAATAAAATAAAAATAATTATTTATGCTAGTTACACAAATTCTAGTCCACGACCATTCTCAATAAAAATTTCTTCCCTTACAAGGGATACACTAAATACCAAGGTTCTAAAAAAATGTGGGGCATGATCGAGGCATGGAGGCCAAGCCTTAAGCCTTAGAAGCCTAGGCGGGCCTTAGGCGTAAAAAGGCGTGGAAAGTCATTTAGGCCTTCGTAATATATTTTAATATTTTTTAACCATAACAAGGCTATTAAAATACTAAAATTGTAAATATCATAAAAATATGTCTAAATATTTGCAAATTAAAACACTATTTGATTATTTTGGATGAGATAAAGGTCCGATTTGTAAAAAAAATATTTGAAAGGTGATATTGTTTCACTAAGGCATTGTTATTCTTAGAAGAAAAAAAAGTGCCTTAAGGGCTTTACCCCGAATAAGGCATAAAAAGCTGAAGGCGGGGTGTTTCTCCCAAGCCTTAAGCCTAGGATTGCCTAGGTGGATCCTAGGCGGGATTTTTAGAATTGTGCTAAATATTGATAGATTTATTTATTTAATTATACCAAAAAAACAACCCAAAATATCCTAGGGTCCAACATTTGTCAACGCTTGACATTTTTTACTTATGTGCGTGGGACGTCTCGCGAGCGAAATACAAATAAATAACCCTCCAAATACACTAGTACATAGCTTTGTCAGTTATTGATATTTGTCGTTCTAGAACTTAAGTCTATTAATGTGTTTAATAAATTTATGTTTTCACAAGCCTACTCATTCCAATAATGGCTATCATGTAGTTGGGACTACCACTAGTCTTAATATTCTCAAAGGAACCAAATATTTCTAAAATACAAATTATTTCTTGCTTTTCATACTCTTAACATAAAAAGGAAGGTTTCATCGTTGGATAATTATCTTACGAAGACATACCTTAAAAATTTGGCCTAAAATAAGCATAAGCCTCCCAGTAGGCATTTATATTCATCTACTTACCAACCTAAGATTTCCCCTTCTCACACATGGTGAACCAATGAAAAACATTATCCCAAATACGAATTCCATCTTCTCTAATGTACTAAGAAAACCTAAGTGAACACTAAGTCCCAAAATTAAACCAAACATATCATACATACTCTAAAGTAGGGAAAAACACATCCTTTACTGCCGATACTATCACTAGTCCTTATCTCCATTAATAACTTCATCTATAACATATTCCCATATCACTGTGGGTCCTGGAGTTGTCGGTCCTACTTGTTATGATCATCCAAAATCCTTTATCTTTTTACATCGAGTACTAAATTGGAACCCCTCAGACTATCAAGTCCTTTAACAATTACGACAACCTATCTTGCCATGCTGAAACAACATTAAAAAAGTTAAATCTCTTAACCTCCTTTTTCTTCATGTATGATTTCAAATATATGTGGGAAAGCATCCCATCAATCTTCAATCGAAACTAATCTCTAATTAATTAGTCATGCCCTTCCAGCGGAGTGATGGACCTTTACTACCATAACATCGGTCCTACTAGTTTGAACGAACTACCTTCTTCTTGTGTGCTATTATGCAATATCACCTTCCTCTATTTCTCTAAATGTCTTCCTTTCAATTTTTAGGCACCATATTTCCAGAACTTCTCGTAATTGTAATAAGTGACCCACATTAAGGTCTTTATGGCTCTCTCGTAAAAACTAACCCCCTTTTCTCAAACGGGTAATAATGACTCGTAAAGAATAAAATGATTCTTAATCATTGGGCTCTACATCAAAGTACACAATGCAAAACGTAACAAACTCAAACACAAATCCTAAGGACACTAGAATCGTTCTCGGATACCAACTATAATAACCGCCATTTTCTCACATAAAGGCTAGCCAAGCACAATACACTAAAGATGGGGCTTGTCGGTCAATTAATACCATTCTTAGCACCAACGTAATATAAATTACATATTAAGAGCCAATAATTGAGTTTTAAATCAACATTTGCATAATTAGTATATAAATACAAACCAACATAATTTGCATGATATTCTGTCATAAAAGTAAGTATCACAACACAACATAATGTAAAAAAAAAAAATCTCCAGCTTATGCCATACAAATGTCTCAACTGAATAACTATGACTGGTAAAGAACCTAAGCTAGAATCAATAATCTAAAAAGCTAATAATTACAAGAGATCACAAGGCTGGTGCAACAACAGTCTCACTATCCTCTCTAGAAGCAACCTGGGGGAAAAACATTTAAATTTGGTTCATCACCCTAGAGTTGCAAGAATCAACTTATTTAATTTAGAACGAAATAATACTATTGTTTCAAAGTAAGTAAACGTCCATCGTAAGTCACATATGGTAAATATCTCACCCCCTCAGCTAAAAATATGATGTTTCCCATGTAATAGAAATAATTTTTAAATCTTCAATAGGGATGGGGATAGTAAGAAGCATTAAGCGTAACTAGCATGCGGAACCGCACTTTTCTACACTCGTCTCATCTATGACCAAATTACTCCAGTCCTATTACTTATAAATATGACACAACATCTATTCAATTATTGCATAACTTAAGAGTCTATGAATATTTGTCTACATTCTTAGACAATAGGATTACTTTCATTTAAATTTCATGCATAATATATACATATATATCCTTTCATATATGTGACACGCAAAGGCATCTATTAATGGTGTCTCATTCGTGCTTTGTCGACAAGTCTGGAGGAATCTCTCATCCAAAAGAGAACTTCACAAAACACACATAATTTGGGGGCGGTCCTGACGGAGGATACCAGTTTATGCTCCATACAATATGGTGACAAAGGATGGTCAGCGTCAACACCTAAGTCTCATAGATGGCGCCTCTACATAATACCTATATGACCTACACAATCTCCAATACCACATATGTGGGCATGTGCTACGCAGTCCGAACGCATAAACCCCCAAGCCGATAGGACCATCCACGAACATTAGTATGTCCACACAGATACACAATACATATATTATTATTCCCATATAATAAATATAGGTAATTACTCTATAATTACCTGAGGTTTCCCCGAAATATTTTCCATAATTAATAATCAACCTCCAATTCATTATTAATTCCCTTAATTTGACATTGGACTATTTGATTAACTAGATTGTGTAGCCCTTTACTTAAATCATGACACTCCAACATCTTTAATAAAATCCCCTTTACTTAAATTATGACTCTCCAACATTTTTAATAAAATTCCCTTTACCTAAATCGTGACATTCCAACATTTTTAATAAAATCCTCACATGCCCAAATATGGTTTTATCAACTCGCATAAATTTTTAAAATTAGACCCAACATTTTCTCGGCCCAAACTTGGCATGCCATAAAGCCGAATCGATTCAGACCTCTGCCAAATCGATTCGCTACCAGGCCAAATCGATTCTCTCCAAGGCCGAATCGATTCTCTCCAAGGCCGAATCGATTCAGGCCTGGGAAGAAGCCCGGATCTACTGCGTTTTTCCCACTCGCAAATTTTATATCTTTTTTCAAGGTTTTTTCTAATGGTTAATTTGATTCCATACTTACATCAACAGGGTCCTAAGACTTAGCACTCCATTTTATAAGATTAACTGATATAAATTAACATTAATAATGAGTCTCAAATTCCCAAAAATCTACATTATAAATCATAGTTATGTCCAAAATTTCTACTATTAATCCATCTTAAATTCAAGTCATGCCTTAACATAATACGTGTGTTCTAATTCTGTATGATTTTAATCTTAAACCCATTTTTTCAAAATATCTACATATACATCAAGAATTCCCAACAAAAATCAGAATTTCCTAGCTCATGAGTTCTAATCATCCAATTTAATTTTAATAACCCTAATTTCTGGATTTATTTACCTACATCCAATTAGTCTTTCTACATGCATAAGATTAATTTCTACCCTTTTAATCATCAATTTCACCATAAGAAAACCTAGAAATCATAATTCATTTACTACGATGAATTAACCTCTTGATTGAATACATAAATTAAGCAAGAAGATTCTTGCTTGGTTTTGGTGATGGGTTATTTCTCCCTTGAATTCTTTGCTATTCCACCTCTTAAGCCTTAGCTCCTCTCTCTCTTGAAGTGGGGATGCTAGGGTTAGGTTATGATCAGTAGTGGAGAGTTATTTCTCTTTCTCCTAATCTTTAATCTACCCCAATTCCCGAGTTGGGCATATAACCCTATTTTTGGACCGCCAAATGGACCCGAATCCATATCCAGACTAGCCCAATAACCTCCCAACTTATATATTTATACACAGGGACCATTTTTAAATGTTCAAAACACCTAAATGATCATTTAACGCTTCCCAAAATGCTTCCCAAAACGCTTCCCAATTATTTCTATTTCACTTAGTCATTTTTATTATTTTTACACAACACACGCATGTAAATTTATTTATGCGTGATTTATTTTTTACTAGCAAGCCCATTATGTCAACTTGAGTCTTATATTTATATAATCATTAATAAATATTTATTTAAATTTAAACTTTTACTCATTTAATTTAAATCCTCCAAATTTAATTTATTCTCAAAATAAATTCGAAATTATTAAATTTATTTATGTCGTAATATTTTATTCTAAAAATACGGGGTATTACAAAGTTGTTGCTCGAAATGCTACATCGTTGCCATCTAACCAAAGAAGTAAAAGAAGAAAGAGAATGAGGATATTCTGGAGGCAACCCAGGATAGCGTTATTCCAATAAAATAGTAATTATGGCATAGCCAACTAGGGGTGGAGGAGACAAGGGTCCACCCCTCTGACAGGGTCGTTATAACCTGGAGGAGGTTATTTTTTGTAAGGCTCAAACGAAGAGCAAGTTTTTGATCGTTACAAGCATGATCAACCTTGAAAAGGATTTAATCACCTTCCTAAGATGGAGCTTAGATGTATTCGCAAGGGAACCATACGATATTTTGGGGATCAAACCTATAATTGCCTATCATTAGCTTTACGTGGATCCAACATTCCAACCAGTCATACAACAAGATCACCGAATAGCCCTAGAGAAGGCAAAGGAAGTGGAGAAAGAAATAGGGAAACTTCTGGAGGCAATGTCTATCAGAGAAGTTCAATTCTCAAAATGGCTCTTAAACCTTATCATGGTTCGTAAAAGCAATAGGGGCTGGAGAGTCTGTATAGACTTAACCGACCTCAACCGGGCTTATCCTAATGATAGTTTCTGCTTGCCAAATATATACCAGTTGATTTGCGCCACGAAAGCTCACGAGTGAATGAGTTTATTATATGCTTATTCGGGGTACCATTAGATCCCTTTGTTCGGCGAATGGTTATGCCAAAATAGCTCAAACGAAAATGGTCACGTCACTATCACTCATTATGACGTAAAATAATAATCTACTATTCACTTAATAATTATGTTTCATAAATTATAATTATTATATCTCCTGATTAATATTTAAATCACGTCACTATCACTTAATAATTATGTTTCATAAATGTCGACCGGTCCCCTGTTTTTAGCCCAAAACTTGGATTTCTCCTCCCCCTTTTCTTTTGGAGTTTGTTCTTAGGGGCTTCCTTAATGGGCTATTTTATGGGTTTCCTAAGATGACTTCTAGCCCCTTTTGGTTGGGTTTGTTGATTTGGGGTTCTCTCTTAAAGTAAGAAATGTCTTTTGGTGACTCATAGGGGGTCTCTCACTTAGTATCCGATAGTGGGAACTTCTTGGAATCATTGGATAAGAAATATTCATGTATGTTGTGAAATTTCTAGGCCGACATTTATGTCAAATCCTTATAAGGATAGGATATGGTTAAGATATAATTTGGGGCCAAATGGAAGAGAGTGGTTGCATACTCTTTAAAAGAAAGGGGTCTCATATCCTTAGATAGAAATGTTTAGTCTAAGGAACAATTGATAACTCAATAGGAGTAAGGGTTACCGAGACTTATTCAAACCATAGGTGACATTGAGAACTCTTTGGGATCGTACTATCGACTAGAATAAGCGGTAGCATAAATTCTAGTAGGATTAGTTTACACGTAATCATGGGGATATGACCACTGAGATTCCAATACTTGAAATGAGGTTGGAATAAATTGAGGTTTTAGACTATTAAGTCATGTGTGTGCCTATGGTTAAATAGTACTAAAGTAATTAGGTACTGTTGAATATGGATGAAGTGTGTAGTGATGGATTCCTACACATACTCTTGGGTGATAACCCAAATGTTGAATATATATGTATAGATATATACATATGGTTTTGGGAGACTATTCATCATAGGAAAAATGATTGAATATGTTTCAAGTGAGGGATTGTATTCACATATCAAGGTACATTTAATGGAAATATTGGTAACGGCTTGTATATTGAGGATTATGTATACTTATAGCTGGGTTTATATATCATATACATATGAACGAGAATTAGTTTGTATATATATTGATATAGCGATGTGTGAATATATGTACATATATCTATGTATGAATGTGAATATATGGATATATTTATGTTGTGGACATACATGGTATGGATATTTAAACCGTATATGATGGTTTATTATATTGGATCATATGATGGCATCATATGGATGTATGTATATTGCGTATGTGAGCGATATATATACTTATGTGGTTAAGCATACCCCGCTCATGCTATCATTGGGAAGTTTCCGCGCAGAGGGTGAGCATCCTGGCATATAGAGCATGGTGTGGATATTCCCCAGGTCATAGTCGTCCCTTGTGTTATTATACGATATATATATATATATATATATATATATATATATATATATATATATATATATATATTGGGATGAGACGTGGTGGGTATGTTTCGTCTCATTGCCGGTTGGAACTATGACCGCTTCCCGGGACGTCGTGTGTGTGAGTTACCACGAGGTGGGTGTCGTTGATCCCCACCAGGTGGTCCCCAGTTGTTACGTGAGCCAGACTCTGGGAAGATGATAGCATTGATGCGGTTTTATCGGTGCTATATATTTAGCCGGGTATTATATGTGCATGGCCTTTGTACATCATATATGGTATGTACACTTGGTCATGGGTATGGATGATGGCATGTATATATACATGGTGAGAATAAAATACCTATATATATATTTATATATCCTAGATGAAAGGATATGGTATTTCTATGGGGTGCATCTTGGATGATTATGGTGTACTAGGTTATTTGGGGGTTGATGTATCGCATTTAAGGAATACTTCGGTTACATCATCCCAAGGATATTATTGGAGATTTTAGTTGTTTTCACATTGTAGTTTAAAAGTTTAGCAGTAATGGTAGTATTAAATTGTATGTTAAGGATTATGGATCTTTAGGATTGACATTGCCCAGGAGTAGTGTAACGAGGTGGTTCCTTGTTTGGATTTCGCTTTGCGAGACACCTCACGCACGAAATGCAGTGCCATGTCGAGATTTGAGAGAAGTAATTCTATCTGTGGCATCTCGGATCTCTGGTCTTGACCTTGTCAAGAGTAGTGTAACGGGGCGGTTCCTTGTTTGGATTTCACTTTGCGAGACTCCCCACGCACGAAACGTAGCACAATTTTGAGATTAGAGAGAGGTTTTGCCAATATTCCATGTGCATGATATTAAGAAAATAAATTCTTATATTTTAGCCTATATATATGTATATATATATGTATATATATATATGTATATATATATATATATATGTATATATATATATATATATATATACATATATATATATATATGTATATATATATATATATATAGGGGTAACGTATTAAGTATTATAATTCATTTTAATTATAAATCGGAATCCCTTAAGCCTATTATGGCATAACTGTTGGTAATTATATCCTAGTGGGATTAGAAGGGTGGATCCTTAGATTATGTCGGGAAAGTAGCTCTCGTGGGTATAGGCTAGGCCTATGATAAGTTAGGTTGTCCTAATAACATTGGGGGTAATTTAACTAAAACTTGAGGACGCGAATAGGTGCGCGCCTTTAGATGAGAGGTGAGTTGAGGTTTCACGTGAGTGCGGTCTCACTTTAATTATGAAATAAGTGCACCGATTATTATGAACGGTTAACACACTTGCTAAATATTTTTCACATTCGGGGCTCTGACCCGTTTACTTTTCTCTCCTCCTTGTATATATATATATTACCACAGGTATCCTACCGCATGGATGCCGGATGACTTTCTATCCAGAGTCTTGGGAGTCGTGACAGGTGCGGACTATTGCGGGATGTTTCATGTAGCCGCTTCCTACTTCTTTAAAATTCTAGGTAGGATTCAAGTTGTATATCGGGTTTGTACCCAAGGGATATTTATATACATGTTTATATTTATTCCATTTCAGCTATTGTATTGGCTGTGACCCGACAGCTTATTCGGGTCTACTTGTTTAGTACATCCTATTGTAGTTATTTATTTCATTTTATTTCTAGCATTTTATTTACCATAGTTCTTGTATGCATCTTACTTTTCTTCATTAGTAGTGTTAGATGGTTGGTTGTTGCACATTCTATTTAAATTTTCATATCCCGCTTATGTGATTTCGGGTAGTTAGTCCTATATTGTATAGTACCGACAGTTGATGTTGAGACTGGACCATCTGAAACTCCTGATTTAATATAGTATAGGGCTGGCCACCCGTTATTATTTTAGGTGGGTTGTGACAATAGTATAAACCTTGTTAAAGGTCGGTGCTGAATGAGGGTACTCTTAAGAGCAATTGTGTAGTACCATTCCACTTTGAGGAATTAGGATGTGGAGTGCTTCACGATCATAGGTTAGTGTTTCTAGTATTGGTTATATCTGAATTTCGAGGACGAAATTTTGTTGTAAGGGGGGAGTATGTAATACCCCGTACTTTTATGGGAAATTAAATTCAATAATTAAGTGTAATTTGAGAATTTAAGAAATTAACGTGAATAGTAATATTTGGAGTTTTCAAGGATTAAATGATTTTCGATGTGTATTATATTTACTTTTGGGATTAATTAAATAAGTCAGAGTATTTTAATTATATGTCGCAGCTGTGTAAAGCGACATAGGATAATATTTTAATAGGAATATCACATTTTGTTGTGTCGGGTTGAAATAGTGAATTGCAGTCAAGTACCACGGATGGAAAATTCGATTGCGCGGTTGGTCTCGGAATGGCCGAGATAGTCAGAATAGAGTATCTGGGAATATTATTTGGACTCCGGGAATTTTTGGACCAGTAGGGACTCGCAATTCAGTAAACGAGTCATTTTGGGGTTTAATAAGTGGTAAACGCTTTATCTCCATATATAAGGCACGTGAGAGGAAAGAAAAGAGAAGAAAAGAGAGAAAAGAAGAAGAGAAGAAAGGAAGATGAGAAAAGAGGAGAGAAAAGGATTTCCGGGCCAAACTCCGTCGAATTCGACTCGGGGTCGTCGAATTTCATCCTTCAGGAAAGTGTTTACTTGGTTTATTTGATTTTGAGCATAAATATCATATCATAATTGGTAAAAACAAAACCTAAAGATTTTGGGTTGGGTTTTCGTGGATTAAACGGGGTTTTTTTTCGAAAGTTTAACGGGTAAATCCTGAAAATTATGAAATTGGAGTAACTTAGAATTTAATCAAAATTAATGGTTGATTCTTGGTTTTAGGATGTTTAGAACTGACTTACTTAGTGTATATTTAGTTTGGTGTTGTTAGATGTTCATGAAAACAAAAGAAATTGAGTTCGGAGGTTTGGAAATGGTTGAAATAGTCTCGGAGAAGACGATGAACAGTAACCAGCGTCATTGTCGAATCGATTCGGCCTAGATGCGAATTGATTACGCTCTTGACCAAAAAATGAAATTTGTAGATATTTTCAATACGGATTGTGACACCCCGCCTAATTAAATACCGGGAGATCACTCCTTTATTAAATTAAAAATCAAGGTGAACAGTTGCATCATTCTTAGCATCACTGTCGTGAAAATAAATTTCCAATTTAAACACCCTAATTAATTAAGCTAAGTGTCAAAACCATTTTTAACATTCCTTTAAAATTTTAATTATTTATTTTATTAAACAATAAATCCAATAATTTAAGATTAAACAACTGGCTACTAATAATAAAACATAAAGTAAAACATACATGTTGAATAAATCCCAAAGTAATAATACTAGAAATAACTGAAATACAAATGTCCCAATAAAACAGATAAATAGTGGAAAGGGCGACGCATGCCCAATAAGGAGAATGATAGAAGTGGAATCAAGTAAATGAAATCGTCTAAGCAAGTGGCCTTCAACTCCCACCTAAGCTACAGCACGTTCCTTCCAAGGAATCCTAAACAAGACGCCCCTGTGGCTGGGCACATGTAATATATACATATATATATATATACAAGAGAGAAAGAGGAATAGAAACGGGTCAGATCCCGATAGTGTATATGATTTAAAAATTTGTTTAGCAAGTATTTAAATTGATATAGGCCAATGCAACAACATATTAGTGCGACACTCTCTTGAGAAATTTTCACCTCTCTTCTAATGTGCACTCCTATCGCACTAACCTTACCAATGGTTTATCTAATCATATATCACACTATCTTTCCCCAAGGATTTAACTTATCTTAGGTGACTCTCAAGATTTAAGATTTAACAACATCATGGTTTAAAAGGATAATTTCATTTAATACAAAATGCTCATTTTAACTTTATTGATTCATAAAGTTTTTCAATATCATATTATACTTTTCAAAACAATTATTTCCAATTTGAGTCATTATACATGTCTTACTTACCATAACACAGTAGGCAATTTCCCATATTTCATAAGTTCATATATATATTAAATACTCGTATAATATATATATTCTAGCAGCACCCCACATAAAATTTTATGGTGCGGTCATACTCTCCTATCCAATCCCCGTATCAACCGTACTAAAGGGAATACAAGTTCGGAATCACTCTCGCACTGTATAAATACATACACAAACAATATTGAGGCGAAGCATAGTTTCCAAGTCCAAGAGGTCAGTACATACCCTCACGTCTCTAAGGACCGTGACTACCGATTCGATAGCCTGTACCTAGGATATCTATCTTCTAGGGTACGAGTCAATATCCCCCATAAGGCACGCGAGATAAGATCGTCCCCGCGCGGAAACCTCAGGGATAGCAAGTAGTGCGGGCATGATTTTCACAAGTATATAATATATGCATACACAATCATATAAATATACCACTTTTATTATATCAATTTAGGTTTATCCAATAACCCACATTCAGAACATTTATCCTTAATTTCCCATTATTATTTATCAAGTACAATGGTTCGTTTCTAACTTTAATTCGAAGGGTTTTTCCAACTTACTACGTAACCCTCATGGACTCTATTCTTCCAAATGTACAATTCAGTAGATATCCATTTATGTTCCAACATAACTCTCTCGTACGTGTCTCTCCCCTTTAATATATACTTACATTATCCCTTATGCAAAATATCCCAAAAATATAGATTTCGCCTTACATTAAAGGATTTTGAATTTTATTTTCAAAGATGAGAATTCTAAACGGTTTCGAAATCCGAATTAAAATGGAGTTTTAATTGAATTTTTTTATTATCTCTAAGAGTCCTCGAAACATAAAACTGTCTAGCAAAAAAAATATTAAAAAATATTGAATGGTCCAATCGAGCTGAATTTTTTTCTGTAGTTTCCTCTCGTCTTTAGCTAATTCTCTGTAAAATTTCATCCAATTCTAATGGTCCGATCGTCCGGAATAACTTTTTTTAGTGTTTGTATCTGATTATAACTCTTTTCTTAATCAAACTCCTAATCCTTTACATGACAAAGGGTTTCCAGAATATCATATAAACCATCACTACATGAAAATTTCCCATCTCAAATTGGGTTTTTCTTCCATAAATCTCATCCTAATAACTCCTAAAGTAATATGGACGATGCATCAACGAAATAAGAAAGATAAACACTTGCCTGGGATTTTCAGAAATCTGGTTTGGTGTTGAATTTGGTGTGGTTGCGTTCCCCGTCTCGCGATCTACGCGTTGGTGGTGGCGGCGGTGCAAACGGGTGAGTTTTGAGCCTTGGAATGCCTTGAGAGCTCTCTCCTCTCCTCTCCAATGGCCGTCCTAGTGTTTTGAGTTATCTAACCCTAGGAGATAACCTAAACATCTGATATAACCCCTTTAATTTTCGTGGGTTTAATTACCCAAAAATACAAAATGACTGAAATGCCCTCCCGGGGTACTAATTAAGCCTAAAAATGCCCCGAGACCCAAATCAAACTCCCGGGTATACTTTTCTGACTATCTGGACCCTTCCGGACGCTTTGGTGCACTCAAAATGACCATACGAACAACTTATAAAATATTTACTTTAATTTATCAATATTTAATCCCGACGCGACACGGGCGCGTCCCGACTCAAATTTCAAAAATTGTCATTTTATTCACTCGTGACATTTAATATGGCCACTATTATATATTACTTTGCTCATTAGTAATATTCAACAAATTTTCCCATAATTACTAACTCTCATCACGTTAATAAATATAACATAATTAATTTTCGTATTTTTGTTAAATAATTAATTCACATTAAATTTAATAAATCCCCAAATTAATATAGCATAAAAATACGGGGTATTACACGGATGTGTGGTCACCAACCGCCTATTTTTCTGACTATTTTTAGATTTATAATGATTTTTCTACGAAAGGATGTCCGAGATCGAAATCGTTAGTGAGAAATTAAACCTGATATTGGGAAAATTAAGGCTAGAATTGTTTGGAGATAAATATTAGGGGTTCCTAATATAGAGTTGGGACTTCTATATTTTTATTTGAGAGAAATGTAGAACTAGGGTTTGGGGGAAAACGAAATCCATGACCTATTTAAATTAATGGTGTTTGGTGACGAATATTTCTTGGGATAAATTCAGTGGGCATTTAGGCTTATATAATTATGCGCGTAGAAAACTTAATTATATCTATTGTATTTGAGTATATCCTCTGAGACTACTAGGATGAATTTCGCAAAATGCGTATCTACTTAGTGTGAATTGGTATAGTTGGAGAAATTATATAAATCCTTAAGTGTGAATAAGGTCTAGGTTATTTATCGAGAGAGGGGATATTTTTGGGTTTAGTATCGTGAGTGTGTGAATACTTAAATGCTATTATTATTGAGAATCTTTGGTATTATTGGTCATCGCTATGTGTGATTGTCAATTTTGGCCATTTATGTATATTTATGGAATATATGTATACAATGTGACTACAGTATATATATTATATGATACAAATTCATGTGTATCTGTGTGTGATTGGTATATGTGTATTTAGAGGCTGGTTTCCGTGGGCTTTCCTTTGGTATAGGGTTGGAACAGCTAGAGTATATATTTTCTCTAGTGAGATCCAGGGAGGTTGCACGATGTGGGTGAATCCCCTGGCTTGAGGAACAGGGAGAGTATAGTCCCTAGGTCATTATTGTCCCGCGTTCGAGTGAGATGTGTGTAACTCCACTTGCAGAGGGAACATGACCGCCTCCACCGTTGTGTATTTTTGTTTACTATATCCATTGAGAGAGTCTGGCTTGGTACCGTGGTATAGTGAGTAAACTCGGATGTTGGATCGGCACTATGAGACCGCATCCTCGAGTTATAGCTCGTTGGGATGGTTATTGTACTTGTGTGTATAGTACATTACTTGTGTATGAGAACAAGATATCATATCTATATGAGAGTAAAGAGATAAATTGAATATGAAATGAAAAAGAATTAATTCTCATTTCGGGAGATTGTATCCGGACTTAAAATGTGAAATGTATAAAAAAGTGAGTATGAAAAATAAAGTTGAGTATGTTATGTAGATTGATTTATACGAGTATATATATGTATAAGTTGAGTACGGAAGGTCAGATGAATCTCGACGATCGACCTTGCCAAGTAGTAGTGTATCAGGGGGGTTCCTTGTTTGGATTTCGCTTCGCGAGACACCCTACGCACGAACATGGCTTAGTGTTGAGATTGGGGAGAAGTTTAACCCTTACTGCTCTAGTTTTGGGTTTTGTTATATGAGAGTATATATATGTTGTGTACTGAGGGTCTAATGGATCTCGACGATGGACCTTGCCAAGTAGTAGTGTATTGGGGGGTTCCTTATTTCGATTTCGCTTCGCAAGACACCCCACGCACGAACATGGCATAACGTTGAGACTGGGGGGAAGTTTAGCCCTTGGCACTTGGTTTGCTTAGGACTTTTAGAGTTTGGGGGTGACGGATTAGTTAGGTAGCGTAGCTGGACTAGGATGTATAGAGGGATGCGCTAGGTGTGCACTATTAGAAGAGAGATGAGGGGTATCTCATGGGAGTGCGATACCACTTTAAATATGAGATAAAACAATTTTTTTTTAAATAAAGCATTTATGCACTTGCTAAATATTTTCACAGCTCGGGCTCTGAACCGTTTCTATATTTTTCCTCTCTTGCCATATCATATATATAGATATATAGGTCTCCAGACACAGGGACGCCTGGATAATGATCTTTTCGAGTCAGACATCAGTTGTAGCAGCTGTGGATGCATGCGAGTTTGATTTAGACGCTTCTATTCTTGCGATCTAGATAAGAAGCATTGTAGTTACTCTCGAGCCGAAATCCCAATTGTATTTATTTATTCTCTCACCGCCTTTTTGTGCGGCATTCGATTTGTTTGTATTATATTTGAACCGAGTGTTCGGTTAATTTATCTCTTTCCAGTTTCATTTATTTAAATTGTGTGAATGTTTTAATTGTACAGTTTGTTTAAAAAGATTAGTTAAATAAAATTTTGACGCCATCCTTATAGGTTATTAGTAATTAATTGGGTTTTCGACAGTGATTTTGAGAATGATCCATATGCGACTATTGTTTTAATTTGATATAAGAGTGATCTCCCGGTATTTTATTAGGCGAGTTGTCACAGAGACTTGGAGCACTTTGTGATGAGATGAATTGTTATGCACAAAACAACGAGGAGATGGAAACTTGTGTTTCACCTCAATTTTTCAAAGAATTTCTCATCGAATGTGAAGCTTTCTCCCTCGAAATTCAATCTCCTCCCAACGATATGTCAATTGAGATTGAATTTTTTTCATCACAATATTCGTTTTCCCTGATCGGACCATTAGAATTACCGGCTGATTCCTATGAGTCGGTAGAAACGTTTAAAACTTCTACACTTTTTGCCGATGAGGACTCTTTACCGAACTTGTTTTCGATGGATGTTATTGTAAGGGCACAATTTCCAATTGAGTCCTTTGCAGTTTTGGCTCAATTTTGGAAAAAAAAACTTTTGAGTCATAGGATAGAGTTATTGACCATCTTTCAAGCCAATGACATACTAAAGTTGAAGACGTAGCGACAAAGTTTAAAGCTTCATGAAAATACCGAGTTTATTGTTCCTCGTTTCTACATCATCAACAATGTTTCGTTTACTCCTAAGGTATGAATGCATTGTAAATATATATAGGAGCTTGGAACATTTTTCATTAGGTGAATTTTTATTGTAAGTCTATTTTAAATTTTGTTGTATTTCAAAAAGTTTTATTAAAACTTTAAAATAAAGTTTCTGGGCTAAAAATAAAATTTTCAGCTTTCTGGTTTTTCGTTCGATATTTTCGTTCGAACTAGTTTGTCATTCGAATGAGAATGTTGTTCGAACGAGGTTTGAAAAGACCTTCCACTGGAACTTCGTTACAAGTATCGTTCGAACGAGACTTCGTTCTAACGAAAATCTCCTTCGAACAAGGTTTGGTGGGAACAGTTTTTTGGGCAGTTTTTAAAAGTTTTTCCATTTTTCCCACTACTTTTCCCACTAACTTTTTGACAGATTTAACTAGTGCGGGAATAACATTTTTGTTAAGACTTTTTCATAACCTTTTCTTCACTTAGAGTGTTTTGAGAGTTAATTCTTCCAAAGAAAAAGTCCCCTTGAATTTTTGTTAAAATGTTTTAATCCTTAGAACAAAATCAAGGTTTACACACCCAATTTGTTTGTTTAAACCAAGTTTCAATATATATACATCTTGCTTGGAGTGTTTGGCATCGGTTTATCTCTACACCTTGAAGAAGAGAAGTTTGGGTTTACTTCTAAATCTCTCAGAGAAGAAGAAGTTTGTTTTGTTGTGGCATTCTCACATGGTGAAAGTCACCATGTGTGGTTAACGGTGTACCTATGTCTCATTGGTGATTCCAAGATTCCGATGGAGCTCCGGGGTTGTCGACTAGGCGGAGGTGTTTACAAGAAGACGCGTTAAGGCTTGAAAGGGGTTGAGTCGAGGAAATAAGTCATATGTCTTATAATTGTAAAACCATACTTAGTGGACTTAAGGTTAGGGCCGTCCGAGGTTTTTTCCCGTTGTGGGTTTTTCCTCATACATCGCGGCGTAGTGATTCATTGTTTATTTTATCTTTTGTAATACTCACCTAGAACACATGCTTAGGTAAAAGATAAAATTTGTTTTAAATCACTACTCATGTTTAATTTGGTGCTACATAATTAATTTGGATAAATTTTAATTTAATTAAAGTAATTTAATTTAATTTGATAAAATTGGTTTGGCCTAATTGAGTAATATTGAAAATATCACTTAGGAAAATTTCTAGGACTTGGGTTAAATTAATTATGTTTAAGTGAAATTAAAATTGTGTGTGTATTTCATCATATTTCACTTGGTTTTAATTTTAATTTGAAAAGAAATTAAAATTTGTTAATTTGTTTAATTTGAACCATCTCACGCTTCCGCATCTCATCTAAAAGGAAATTACTTTTTGTACTAAAAAGAAATTTAAAATCGGGGGCCTCGTGTTCCAACAGTTATCCCCGTATGTGCACCATTTCCCATTCCACTTGAAAAACCTTTGGGAGATGAGTCAATTTTTCTTGGGCCTCTAGTGTACCTTTCTCCCTTCTTATGCAAATCTCCCATCGTCCGCCCAAAATTTCAAATTGGCTATGGTTCACTTTTTCAACCACCCACATGCCTTCTGTTGTTCAAATGGAATTCATATTTTCCAGGAGGCATGATTTCTTTGGAGGGTCCACCGTTGATCTTTCAAAGTCAAAATGTAGTTTGGGTGGATCCTTGAAAATTTATACTTATAGTGTATGGCTAGTGTGGAGTCTAAATAGTAGGTTGTAAATAGTTAGCTTTTATTTTTTCTTTCTTTAGTTTTTCTTTACTTCTAATTTAGTCTAGTGTAATTAGTTAACTTTTTGTTATTTGTTTTTGCTATGCTCTATAGTAATATGTTTTGTAGATTCGTTTGGACTTGTGCTTATGGGAGATCGCTCCAATTTTGGATAATATCGTTTTTTCCTCTCTTTGTGTTGTGTTCTTAATGAGAATTGAGGACAATGCAACATTTAATTTAGGGGGTGTGGGATATTTTATCCATTTCTTTGTTTGGTCCATGGATTTTAACACATGTTGGTTACAAAGCATGCTTTTTGTTAAAAATTGAAAATTTTGAAAAATATTTTCTTTCTTTTTTTATCCTTTGTTGGTCGTTTTGCCTTGTTTTTGATGATAAATTTCAATAATTGCCTGATCCGATTGACAACTCAATGATGCATGTTCTCGATTTTATAAGTTATTATACTTTAGTCATCAAATCATTGATATTATGAATGACTTCATGAATTAAACGTTATCCCATGTGCACATACGCTTTTCTTTTTATATTGATTTGGTTTAAGATTTTTATAACTCTATAATCTTTTGTTGTATTTTATATACTTACACCGAGTGATCTTTGGGCTTTTCATTGTTTATGGATGTTATACACTATTCTTTCCTCATTTGAAACTTTACTTTCATTGGTAACATCTCTATTCTTTCATTTGATCGTTCATTAATTGAGTTCATTCATGAAATGTGTTACTTGAGCGTGATTTTCATAAATTATTTTGACTCGAGAATTGCATAAACTTTATGAAATGATCATAGGCAATATTTGTTATATCACCCATATTAGCCTTGACCTCGCCTTTAAAGTTTCCCTAGTCAACTCCTTTGAGTCTAAATATATCATTTCATTTCATTACCCAAAATCCCAATGGAGTATAAACCATATATATTATTTCCTATACCTTTATTTGGAATGTTACTCGGGATTGAATAATGTTATTGTCTTACGGTTGCAATTAAGAATGAAAAGAGTGAGAGAAGTGTAAGAAAATTGTAGTGAAAAGGAACAGAAAAAGTGAAAAATAAAAGAAAACAAAAGAAAAAGTTAGAAAAAGAAGAAAAGAAAAAAAGAAAAAAAGAAAGAGAAAGTTTGTATATGTTGTTTATAGTGTTCAATAAGCTTTGATTACTCGCCCATTGTCATATTTAATGCTTGTTATGGAAATCATATTCCAATTTTGAAATTGCCCACAATTTTTCATTATCCCATGTTTTCATCTCTGAAGACTTTGAATCCGTACATATTTCCTTCGTTTCGTATCTTAATCCGAAAACTACATTACAACCCTATACAAGTCCTATGTGATCTTAGGGTGAATTTAATTTAAAAGTTTAAATAGTTTTGATAATCAGTGAAAATGCATTTCTCCTCTTTTATATGAGTGGTATCTTTCATTGAGATTATAATTTTTCATTTCCTATATAGCGTTCTTCATTTGTGACATGTGTGTGGCCTAGTTTCCATTTACATTTAGTCTTCATGTTTCGTGTGTTACCTACCTATTTCGAGTGAATTCATTTGATGAGTATAATGTTCGTGAGATTGAATATATGCTTGCTTTTATGTTTACCAGGATTATTTAAGTTTTTTCCAATTCATGTTTTGCATGTCCTCTCCCCCTCCCACTTTTGAAGTTTCAATTCAATGAGGTGCATTATTTAATGTTAATAACTACGGACTTTAGCTTGAAGTCGTTCAATATGATAATTACGTTTTTGAATTCTTTTTCATTATTGTTGAGTTTTTCGCATGTTGGGTTGGGCATATTTTGAGGAAACTATATGATGTTTGTGGGTTTCATCCCTGAAAATCCTCACGAGACGACACTCGTCCACTAGGGTAACCTAGGGATTTCACAGCTTATTGCATACACTAAATGCAATCATTTGCCCGCAAAAGTGGCTTTTATCACTTTTATATATATCTCCTATTTTTTTATTTTCTTATAGTTATTCTTGCTTTGAATTTCATTGCTAGGGACTAGCAATGTCTAAGTTAGGGGTGTGATACGACGCAAATATTGCGTATTTTTGCCTGTTATCTTATGCATTTTTAGGCCCCTCGGGTATCGTAATTTCTATAATTATGCTCGTTAATCAGACATTCTCCATTTTATACGCTAACATGTTGTTGACGTCTTATTGAGCACTTATAGGTGTTACGGTACTTAGTATGAAGTTTTGTCACGTTCCGGTTAAGTTCCGTAAGAGTTCGCGCGTTCAGGAGCATTTTCGTAATTTCACACTTCGGGATTTTTTCCTCAAAGTATTCACGGAAGTTGTAGCTCTCGGCCCAAGGTTTGCGTGATCGCAAACGATGCTTGTATTAGAGTTTGAACGAAAGTGACACGGACCTTTAATCGGAGAATAATTATAAGGTTTAATTTAATATTATGATATTAATATACTAACAATTCAATTAATGACAACCATGTCCTTTTCTCTTTCAATTTGCAGGAGACCCAATTCAGCCATGGGTGATTTTTGGCCAAGCTCGGGTTTGTGATCGGGTTTTGGGTTTGCCCAAAATTGGAGCTTTTTGTTCTAAATTAAAGTTAGGGTTGTGTGCGAACATTGGTGCGGGTCAATTAGCTCAGCTTTTTGGAGTAGCCATTTTGTATTTTTGGCCATTAATGGAGGTGGAGGTTTTTGGTCATTTTTGGACATGGATATTTCATTTTGGTTCTCGACCTGCGCTTGTGGGTCATTGGATTGTAGCAAGTTTACATGTCCCAGCGCGTTTGGGTGCTCGGGTCTCAGTTTACTGCAGCTAAAGTATCGAGTTTTGGATTGCCATTAATGGGTGTTGGAAATGTCGCATAGCATCAAAAAGAATTGATTTTTCATCCTACAGGTGCCAATCGATTCGCGTGTTGAAAGTGCTAAATTTTGACTTTTTCGAATCGATTCAGATTGGGCCCCGAATCGATTCGACCCCTATTTCCATATTTTCTTTTATTTACAATTAGCCATTTTGGGGGTTTTGTATAAATAGCACACTTTGGTATTTTTTGGGAGGATCTTAATTTTTTTAATTAGTTTAGACCTACGGTTTGAGAACCATTTGGGGATATTTTGTGGAGTGCCCCATCTCCTCCATTTTCTTTGGTTAATCACCCATTAATGTAAGTTTAATAGTATTCATTCTCTCCTACATATTATTTAATTTAGTTTTCTTGCTTTATATTTAATTTCCATGCCTAGATAAATTGTTTAGTTTATTTCATTCTTGTTTTATTTAGTTAATTAGTTGTTTAATTAGTTTAATCATGCCTAGTGAGTAGTTTATTGGGTTTGGATCACCTGTCCGCCATTGATGGGCGTCGAGCTCTGAAAATTAGGTTTTCTGTAAAATTATATTTAATTGAAACCTTGTGTATTAAAATAGATTAATTATGCGATTAACTTTCTTTGTCACGCAACGTTAGTGTTTATAGGGATAATTCAATTTTAAGACGCGTTTGACCATTTTTTATTAAATGTTTTATCTCGCAACTTTGAGCTAAATTTCTTCTTGCATGATGTTTATAATTAATTAAAAATGCTCGGTTAAATATTTTTGAACCGAAATTCTAATTATTAGTTGTTTAGCCTGTGGCGGGGACACGATCCCGACTCTCCCTTTTTTAATTCTAGTTTGGACGTAACTTATTTTTTTCCCTTTTCTTTCTTTTAAACCATATCACCTTTTGCACTTCTATTTTTGAAGTATCAAAATCTTTAAAATCTAAAATTCAATCACTCCCTGTGGATTTCTTACGATAACCAACTTACCGTTGTGCATGCCTCGCAAGTGTAGTAGTAGCTTCGGTTTTTTGCATTGAGTCGCCGAACCGATAGCAATGATTTGTGAACACGACGCACGGTTTGCACTCCATCAAGAATCATTATGGGGATACTAATATCCCCCTTTTATCACCATTTGCAGTGGGGGCGCTACTACTGGCCCACCATGAGCACGGGGACTGCTCATTTGCATCAGGGTTATTTAAAGTGCCAAATAAAATTTGACCAGGCAGCGAAAGCTAATTTTATAAAAGCATTTGAGGATTGGAGGTAACCATACGTAGCGTATTTGAAGGATGGTGAGTTTCCAATAGAGCGAGCAGATGAGATTTATCTCAAAAAGAGAGTGGGCCGCTTTTACTTAGTGGAAGGGGAACTCTACTGGAAGGGCTACAATGAAAAGGCATTGAAATCTATAGCTAAAGGTGATGCGGAGAGGGTGCTAAAGCAATATCATGAGCCGTCCCACATTGGAGGTGTAAAACAGTATGTTCAATTAATGACAATGGGGTACTATTGGCCAACCAGGGAAGCTGACTCCATTGGTCATGTGAAGAAATGTAGAGCTTGCAAAGTGCATGGCAACATGGTATATGCCCATTCAATCAGTTTTTAAATCTTAGTAGCTCTTTACGCCTTTCACACATAACAACTTGATTCAATGAGAAAGATAAGCATAACCTCTCGTAGCAAAGCTTTCATTATCGTTGCTACAGAATTGTATACCAAATGGACAGAGGCCATTCCTCTAAGGAGAGTAACTGCCCATGTGGTAACCTGATTTATAAAGGAGTATATCATATATAGGTTTGGAATACCCTAGGTGATCCTCACGGAGAATGGGGTGTAACTTATATGCAAGGAGATGGCACTCATCACTGACAAGTATAAGATCGTGCACAATAGCTCAACTATCTCCTACCCAAAGGGAAATTCCCAAGAAGAGGCTACAAGTAAAACTTTGATCAATATACTAAAGAAGATGCTTTAGGATATGCTAGGAGCATGGGATGAGAAGCTACCAATGGTACTCTGAGCATACCGCACTTCAAAGAAAAAGTAGATAAGGTTTACCCTATTCTCACTTGTGTATGGGACCGAAATTGTCCTACCAGTGGAGTTAGCAGTACCCTCAGCTATGATCGCTATAAGAAATGAACTTATTTCTAACCCACGACATGTGAAACTAGAGGCACTAAATAAGCACAGAGATAAGTCCAAAGAGAACTTAAAATTCTACACCCAGCAGTTGTCAAGAGCTTATGAGAACCTACTCAAGCCCATGGAGTTTCATGTGGGAGACTTGGTCGTTCGCGCATGCACTCATCATCTTCACAGCATGTCTGCATTAAAGTTCAAACCTAATTAGGGGGGCACTTTTATGGTGAGGGGCAGGCAAGTCAGGGTATTTCCAGATATCAGAGCCAAAGAGTGACTGTCTTCTATCCATCAATTGCAAATGGATGAAAAGGTATCATGCCTAGTTTTTTTATTAAAATTCATTTCTTCTGAAAATTTGAGCGGACTTCTCTCAAACTATAAATGTTTTTTTGTAAAGATGATAGAGCAACGAAGTCTTATAAAAAGTACCCAATATGAAATAAATGAATGACAACTCTTTTTTATCATTGCAGGATGATTATTGTTTTATTTACTTAACGACTATATGAGGTAGATGCACGAGAACATTTTTTTGCTAAAAAAGTAAAAAATAGAAATACTCTCTACTAGACTATAAAAAGTTCCATGACAAAAGAATTTTCCTCATTATACTTGGGGGTACATCCATCCCAAGAAAAAAGTATATTGAGCAAAGTTCCTACAGACATAACAGATAAATTTTCTAGCCACTAGACCAGCAGGAGGTTGTTATCCTAGTAATAATTAAAAATAATAATAATAACATTCTTTTACTATTATCTCACTACAGATTTATAGTCTAGAGAACAAGTTCTAACCTCCATTCTCAAGAAAAATTGTTTGGGCTTTACTTGACCAGTTCTCAGAACAAGTGTAGAAGGGGGTCTGCAACCCTCTCTTAAAAAAAATTCTTTAAGACTAAAAAGTTCCTAAGAAAATTATAGAACAAGGCCCCGCAACCCAGGGGAAATTTTTGATAAGGAAATATTCATTTTTTTATTTACATTTGTGAATTATATTCAAAGTTTGAGGGCAGGATAATGGATAACCCCCTCTCCCAATTATTCCTTAAAAATGAATGTGTATTGTAAATTACCCCACAGTCACAAGGGGTTACACTAAAAAGTATAACTTGCCCATATTTATGCAGGTACCCCACAATATTCGGGGCAGTTCAAATAGACCAAGTGCATACAGAAAAGTAGAGCAAGTTATAGTAAGCAGACATTGTTGATACCAAATTTAGTCTGCTGACGTGGCTCAGTTAAGTGGAGACACGTGTCAATCTACATGGCACTAACAAAAATTTCTGAACAACACCTTGACTTTGAGGAACTCAACCTCCCCGACCAACTCAGATACTCCGAGCAGTAGGTGCTCTCCGAGGAACTTTACTGCAGCGTGCAACTCATGGATACCGAGCTACTTAGGCGGTCTGAGCTGCACCTTGATCAGAGCATTCATTACCAGACAATAAAGAGGAATAAATGCACATTAAATTCTCATTATTATCATACAGATGTATGCGCCTATTGAACAACTATGTATTACCCTTCCACATGTACAACCTCGGGACTATAAATACATTGTATCATCCCCATTGTGAGGGGACTCAGAATTTCTTGGTAAAAACCTGTTATCGAGAATTCCCAAACAGTCACCAATAACAAAAACAGTGGACGTAGGCCATTATTTTAAGGCTGAACCACTTTAAAAATTCTTTTTTCTTATTTATTTTATCTGTGATTGAATAATTACAGATAATCTAATTTTTTACATCAATAGATTGGCGCCGTCTGTGGGAAACGACTGAAATTCTCGTTTTTCACCAAAACAATTTATCTCCAATGGCTGATAATCCTGAATCTAGTAATCGAAACGCTAGAAACCCCCCAAATCCATCCGCTACTCCAAATGTCCAAGATCTAGCTGGAATTATGGCCAGTTTGGCTCAAGGCCAAACGGCTATGCAAATGACTATGCGACAACTCATGTAAACTATCCAAGGTGGAGCGTCAACCTATTCAGGATAATGAAGTGTTCAAAGAAATACCCATTTAGTTTCTTCACGTATTAGGTAAGGCGATTCATATCGCATTGAGAAATCTGATGATTTTTCTTATCAACCGGGTCGAACTTCGTCAGTACGAGCCACAGATACTGAACAACACATCACTCTCTCTTGAGAAAGGACTAGTGCACTGGAAATATTAAGTAGGATCTCTCCTTTTGATGGATTCGGCCCTAGGAAGAATAAAAGTCCTCCTAAGGCCGTGTCGAGAAACTTTCGACGACCACCTGATCTAAGAGAGGGTTCTGCCCAATCACAACCAGTTGCTCGACAAGATAGATCCCACGAAGCGACTTCAACACGATCAATTGCTCGGACCAATAGGACCAATGAGGGAAAGGATGCATGGAAAGGCTCTATTCAAAGGTTGGAGGATATATTAGGGGAAATGATTAAGTACAAAAATCCTATACAAAGAACTTTTGTCCAAGGGACGCCTTTTATACAGGAAATTGTGGATTTTTCCACACCATCGAAGTTCAAAGCACCTGTTGTGACCCCTAAATATGATGGAAAAATTGATCTTATCCTTCATATAGAACAATACCAAGCTGATGCCGACATCTATGCCATGCTAGATGAGATGAGATGCAGAGCATTTTCGAGAACTCTTACCGGATCTGCGCAAATATGGTACAATAATCTTCCTCGGGGGAAGATATCAACTTTCTTTCAATTGGCCGAGCTCTTCATTGGAAATTTCTATTTTGGAGCAAAACCAGTTAAACGAGCTGCACATTTGTTAAGTGTTAGATAAAAAATCGGTGAGAGCACCAGAGATTACATAACTCGTTTCAATCACGAGAAGCTTGAAGTTATTGATTGTGAGGAAAAAATAGCAATTACAGCTTTGATGAGTGGACTATTGCCCAATAAATTGTACTACACTTTGGCCAAAGATCCACCCAGAACTATGTCAGAACTAATTGTAAAAGCGACCAAAATCATTAATGCCGAGGAGGCTATGGCTGCGAAGAAGAACATTGACACCAAAGAGACCAAGGTGGAGGTTGATAAGGCTAAGAAGAAAGAACATAAGAACAATGGTGGTGATAAGAAGTCAAAAACAAAGCCATCATGGGAACTATTGAAGAAATTTGAAAATTATACTCCTTTGAAAGTAGACATAAACCATGTCCTGGAAGAGATTAAGAACAGCGAGGAACTAAACTGGCCTGAGAAAATGAAGTCAGATCCTGACAAGAGGAATAAGGCCAAATATTGCGAGTTCCGTAAAGACCATCGTCACACAACCGAAAATTGCATAGCTCTCCAGAATGAAATCGAAGCGCTCAACAGACGAGGAAAGCTAACCAAGTATGTTGATCGAAGAAATGAAAGAAAAAGAAACGACCGAGCAATACAGAGGTATAGATCTCCTCGTAGATCAGAAGAAAACAAGAAAAGAGATCATGAAGATGATCCAGAAGACGACCCTAATCTCCCCAAGAAACCAAGACAGTCAGAACGTGAGGTATTTTCAATTCGTTTTGGATCATTTGATTGTAATGTTATTATAGGTGGAGATGTAGGAGGTGGGGACCTTACTGCGGAAAGGAAAGCTTACCTCAATGAAGTTAAAGCTTATTCATACATTCAGCGAATAAATCTAGTTGAGGATGATCGCCCGAGGAAGGTGAACAAAGAAAAATTGGTCATTGGTTTCTCCAAGAACGACCTCGCATGTGTACTATATCCTCATCATGATCCACTGGTGATCAAAATGAGGGTGAAGGAAGTAATAATCTCAAGAGTACTTGTGGATAATGGTAGATCGGCGGATATCATGTTCTACTCATGCTTCGATAGTTTAAATCTGAAGTTGTCTCAGTTGGAACCTTATCACAGGCCCTTCCTTGGGTTTGCTGGCGAGAAAGTTTTTCCACTTGGGACGATCAAGTTGGATATGTTCATCGGCACATGGCTCGCTTATCGAACAGAAAGAGTACGTTTCTTTGTGATGGGTAAGAATATCCAG
The DNA here is from genome assembly GCA_949130495.1 of Sambucus nigra. Classification (NCBI taxonomy): domain Eukaryota; kingdom Viridiplantae; phylum Streptophyta; class Magnoliopsida; order Dipsacales; family Adoxaceae; genus Sambucus; species Sambucus nigra. The sequence continues at coordinate 24,105,809 of OX422218.1, read as the reverse complement.
TCAGCTTATAATATCATTATGGGAAGGGTAGGAATGAAGAAGTTCGAAGCAGTACCCTCTACGGTACATCAATGCCTGAAATTTCCAACCAATTTTGGAGTAGGAGTTGTGAAGGGTGATCAAAAAGTAGCTCATGAATACTACTATTCATCTACCGAGCAGGAGGAACTGGAGGAATCTAGGAAAAAGAAAACTACCTACCAAGTGGATGAAGGTGCAGAGATTGAAACATTGTATCCTAGAGACGAGTCGCAGCTCGTGAAAGGTCAGGTGGTGGAAGTTACTAAAAATATCATTTTGGACGATGAACACTTGGAACGAACAACTCAGATAGGTTCTTCGTTAGATGCCTCACTAAAACAAGAATTAATAGTTTTCCCAAAAAGCATAAAACAAACTTTTGCTTAGAGTCATGAGGATATGCCAGGAATAGATCCAAATTTTTTATGTCACGAGCTCAATGTGAATCAAGAGATCAGGTCAGTGAAGCAAAGAAGAAGAGTGTTCAGCCCCAAGAAGAACCAAGCTATACAAGAAGAGGTCAAGAAACTCCACAAAGCTTGCTTTATTGACGATGTTAAATATCCAGACTGGTTGGCAAATGTAGTAATGGTGAAGAAGAAGAACAATAAGTGGAGGATATGTGTAGACTTTACCGACATTAACAAGGCATGCCCAAAGGATCATTTTCCTTTGCCCCGAATTGATCAATTAGTGGATGCTACCTCGGGACACGAGTTGTTGAGCTTCACGGATGCTTATTCTGGTTACAACCAGATTAAAATGAAACCTGAAGACAGGAAGAGTACCTCTTTCATTACCCCTAGGGGAACTTATTGCTATATTGTTATGCCTTTTGGTTTGAAAAATGCAGGTGCAACCTATCAGCGGCTGATGAACAAAGTGTTTGCAGAACAAATCAGTTGCAATATGGAAGTTTATGTTGATGATATGCTGACGAAGAGCAAGAGAGCTGCTGACCATCTAATTGACTTAGGGCAGACCTTTGATCAACTAGATAAATATCAAATGAAGTTGAATCCCACAAAGTGCATATTCGGAGTACGAGAAGGCATGTTCCTCGGGTATATTATCAACCAATGAGGTATTGAAGAAAACCCTTAAAAGATCAAAGCTCTATTAGGGCTACGATCTCCAACGACGAAGAAGGAAGTACAAAGTCTCACAGGGTGAGTTACAACACTTAACAGATTTGTATCACGAGCAACTGATAGATGCCTTCCATTCTTCAAAACACTCGAAAAAATGTTTAAATGGAATGAATAATGCGAGAAAGCCTTTCAAGAGTGGAAGAAATATCTGGGAGCACCTCCATTATTGTCCAGGCCAGTGATGGGAGAAAGATTGTACTTATATCTGGTAGTTTCAGAAAATGCAGTTAGCTCAGCACTAATAAGAGTGGAGGTTGGAGTGCAAAACCCAATTTATTACACTAATAAGGCTTTCCGAGGAGCAGAGATCAGATATCCAAGACTGGAAAAGTTGGAATTGGCGTTGATCGAAGCAAGTAGAAGAATGAGGCCATACTTCTAGGCTCATACCATAGTCGTGTATACCGATATGCCGTTGAGGCAAGCTCTTCATAAACTAGAAAAATCAGGGAGATTGATGTATTGGGCAATTAAACTTGGTGAATATGATATAATTTATGAGTCTAGATCATCACTAAAAGGGCAGGCAGTAGCACATTTTATAACAGAGTTCACCTATCCTGATACCTTCGAGGAGAAAAAGCTAGATACCGACCAACCTGTGGATGTTACAGGATCATCGAATTTAAACCCCGATCAACTTACGTTAGTCGACGAACAAAATGAGTTGGTTAACGAGCAAGAGAAGTTGGTCGGCAAGTAAGAGAAGATGGTCGACGAGAAGTAAGCAGCGCTAGAGGAGGATAAAAGGAAGCAGCAAATGTTTCATCAAGGAACTTTGTTCAATCAAAAATTTGAAGACAAGGTACCTATATGGAACCTAATGTGGATGGCTCATCTTATACTATAGGCTGTGGGGCAGGGATTGTTTTAAACAGTCCGGATGAGGTCGATATGTAGTATGGTCTGAGCTTCCAATTCAAGGCTTCTAATAATGAGGCTGAATATGAAGCTATGATTGTAAGTCATAATCTGACGAAAACCATGGGGACAGAGCAAGTTATTGTATTCTGTGACTCACAGTTGATCGCAAATCAAATACTGGGAGTATATGCAGCCAAAGGAGAATTAATGATCAGGTATCATGCAAACGCGATGGAGATTTTATCAAGTCTGATGGCAGTGCAGATAATTAGAATACCAAGATTGGAGAATGCAAGAGCAGATGCATTAGCTCGTTTAGCATTAGCCACATGCACCGAGATACGCAGAACAATCATAATTGAAGTCTTGGCTAGTCGGAGCATAAATGAAGATCTGATGATGAACTTTATTACCCTTGCTTTAGGACCATCTTGGATGGATCCTATCAGGGCATATATTGAAGAGGGGTATTTACCAACTGATAAACTCGCAGCCAATAAACTAAAGTTTAAAGTTGCTCGTTATGTATTGACCAATGGTGTTCTATATAGATGAGGAATTATAGCTGGCTTGTAGAGATGTGTACATCCCGCCGAGGTGAAAGACTTGATCGAAGAAGTCCATGAAGGGTCTTCTGGAGCCCATGTAGCAGCTCGGACACTTCTGCAAAGGATAATGATGCAGGGATACTATTGGCTGACAATGAGGGCTGATCGCATAGCCTATGCCAAAAAATGTGACAAATGTCAACGCTTCTCCACCATCCGAAGAACTCCCCAAGCATTGTTGACACCCATTAATTCCCCTTGGCCATTTGCCATATCGGGAATTGACTTGGTCGGGCCACTTCCAACGACCAGAAGAAGGTTTAAATATCTCGTCGTCGCAATGGATTACTTTACAAAGTGGGTGGAAGTTGAGCCTCTTGTCGACATGATGTATGAAAAGGTGTACCGATTTATTTAGAAGAATATCATTTATAGATATGGTCTTCCCCATGCATTCATCACCGACCATGGAACACAATTTCACAACGAAGAGTTTGTTGTATATTGTCATCAGTCGAACATATTAAAAACACCTGCACCAGGCCATCCCCAAAGCAATAGGCAAACTGAAGTGACGAACAAAACGCTGCTGAATGGCTTGAAGAAAATATTAAATGATGCAAAGGCAAATTGGATCAACGAACTACATTCTATACTGTGGGCTTATTATACTACTCCCCGAGCAGCAACTGGAGAATCTCCATATATGCTGGCATTTTGAAGTGAAGTTGTTATACCTGCTGAGTTGGGCCTCCCAACACATAGAGTGTTAAATTTCAATTCCCCTGTCAGCGACTTGATGAGAAGGTTAGACTTGGACATGCTCGAGGAAGTTAGAGAATAAGCGGCCATCAGGAATGCTGCATACCAGCAACGAACAGCTTTGTTTTACAACAAGAGAGTGAAGAAGTGCAACCTGAAAGAAGGGGACTATGTGCTAAAGAAAGTAATTCAAAAGAACAATAAACTGGAAGCTAACTGGCATGGGCCCTACAGAATAACAGAGGTTGTTCGACCAGGGACATATAGGATTGAAACTTTAGAAGGGGAGGAGTTTAAGAATGCATGGAATGCAGAGCATCTTCGTAAATATTATCAATAGTTGGGGGCTTCTGTTGATACCAAATTTAGTCTGCTAACGTGGCTCAGTTAAGTGGAGACACGTGTCAATCTACATGGCACTAACAAACATTTCTGAACAACACCTTGACTTCGAGGAACTCAACCTCCCCGACCAACTCATATACTCCAAGCAGTAGGTGCTCTCCGAGGAACTCATGGATATCGATCTACTTAGGCGGTCCGAGCAGCTTAGGCGGTCCGAGCTGCACCTCGATCAGAGCATTCATTACCAGACAATAAAGAGGATTAAATGCGCATTAAATGCTCATTATTATCATACAGATATATACGCCTATTGAACAGCTATGTATTACCCTTTCACGTGTACAGCCTCAGGGCTATAAATACATTGTATCATCCCCATTGTAAGGGGACTCGGAATTTCTTGGTAAAAACCTATTATCGAGAATTCCCAAACAGTCAGCAATAACAAAAAACAGTGGACGTATGCCATTCTTTTAAGGCTGAACCACTTTAAAAATTCTTTTGTCTTATTTATTTTATCTGTGATTGAATAATTAGAGATAATTTAATTTTTGCATTTTTGACCTCCAAGAAAGAAAAACCCTCATCGTTGACAGGGACCAATGCTCCTGAGGTAGATGCTGCAGATTTCAGCTGAGATATCTATACTCGCAGGTTATTATTTTCCTGCTCCAGCAACTTAGCTATATGCCTGTGCTCTTCGACCTCAGTCTTCAAAGTTCTTTCTTTTATATCGTAAGCAGCTAACAATCTATCATATCCTTTATCAACACTTAGTTGCTGGTACTTCTTCTCATATCCCTGGTGCAAAAGGGCTGTAGATTCCTTGTATTATTGTTGAAGCTCCTCGAGAGTGCACTGGAGGTCTTCAATCATCTCATAATATGCTACATTGTTAGCCACTGCCCGATCGAGCAGACACTTTAAATACTGGTAGGCTTCAACTGCTCGCTCTGAAGCATCTAGACCGAGGATATCAATAATTTGAGCTTTAGTCATATCTGTACGACCAGCTTTGAAGTATTCATTGCATTGTCTCAATAATTTTGTATCATGAGCTGATAACAATTCCATCCTGGCCATAAACTAGTAAAAGGAAGAGATAGCAAGAATTAATAAGAGTGAAAATAGAGCAAGAAGAAGAGAACCAAAAGTATGAACAATCAAAATCTCAAATTTTATTGCATCATAAAAGAGATGTACATAGTTCAGAGTTACATTTGACAAAAATAAAACAGAGAGAAAAGTTCGAACAACTCTACACCTTCTCCTTATTTACCAAAACTTTCTCGGGAAGCTGGGTGATAAGCACCCAAAAGTGTATATTTTATACCCCGAATAGAGGCATTTTAATCGCTCGTTTTTAATAAAAATGACCTTATGTTCGTATTTTATCATTTTTCAGGTCAATACGCAGTTGCGGTACAAATAATGCTAAATCAGTACAATTGCGACTCAATAGCGGTCAAAAGCGTGCATCGAAGAAATCAAAAGAGATCGCAAAGTCTGGAGTCCATTTGAGCATGCCGAGATGTGATCCGATGCCCCAAAACAGTCCTGAACCAAATCTAAACCTAGACCGAGCCCAGTCCATACCGCGAGCCCGGTGTGTGTTTAGTTTGTACCTTTATTATTTTTCTTAGATTTTTAGTTTGAGTAATTTTTATTTTTAGGATTTATTTAGGTTTATTTAGAATTTCTAGGGTTTATTTTCTATTTTTCCATTTCTTTATTTTGATGTTGACTTTGAATAGTTTTTAATTTTTAATATTTATTTTATTTTTATTAGGATTAGTTTTTAGTAATTTATTTTTTAGTTTTATTAGATTTTTTTTTTACTCTTAGTTTATTTTGATTTGATTTTTAGATTTTATTTCTTTTATTATTTGAGTTTTTTTTAGGATGTTATGTTTTTTTTTTAGTTTTGTTAATTTTAATTTTTTTATTAGATTGTTTTAACTATTTTTAGGGGTACAAATTAAACATACACACATAACACCCTAAGACACCCAAACACACTCCTACATTACTGTTCATCATCATCAACCTCTCACTTCCTCTCTCCTCTCTCTCCAATCTCAACCTCCATAATTCCATCCCACTATAACCAAACACCCCCTTCATCCCTTTCTCTCTCCTCCAACAAAACACAACCCACATCAGGTCCGAAACCTCACCCGAGTTCGACCTCGATCCAAACCCCTCCAATCGAGCCGCCCCTGCCCCTGCCCCTGCCCCTGCCTCTTCGCGACTACCTACCAATCTCCGGCCGGATTTCCAATCACGGCCCGACTTCCCAACCCGAGATCTACCCTAGCCGACCCAGCTCCAGCCCCTTACCCGCACTTGCCATGCCCGACCCACCTACAACTCCTGCTCCGATCGCGACCCAAATGAGACCCCGCGAACGAAACGTGTTCAACCCGTCACACCAACCGACCCAGCCATTCCCAACCCCAAACCCGATCAGCCACAGCCCATAAAAATCGGAAGACCAATCTCAAATTCAAATATCCATTTCAAATCCCACAAAAATCAGTTAAAATCCAAGCCAAGAAAATCCCAAATATCTCTCCAAGAACAACATCGTGGCTTTAGAAGAGAGGAGGCATCTCACATATAAAAGACTCTCAAATAGAAAACAGAAAAAAAAAACGTAGAGAGAGAAAAACACTGTATATTATGTACAGCTTAGGATCTTAAAAAATTTCCAAAAAAATTAGTTTAGTGTTAGAATAATTTTTAGGTTTGTTTTTTTTATTATTTTTTGTGTAATCAAGTGCTGGATTAGTGAGAAGATTGAGACGCATTTTATGAACGCGATTCGACAAGGAGACTTGCGTATTGTATTCTATTTCTCTATTCATTTATGTCATCTTTTGATATGTTATTGAATGTTGTTTATGCACACATGAGAATGTTTGGCTAAACACCCCGTTCAAGGGGTGGGGTGCACTGCGAATGATGTTACTTTAATTAGTTGATTCATTAATTTTATATTTCTAGGTAAATTAATCTTTAACTGTCACCAATTAATTTATGTAACGAGAGTTAGTAAATTAATTGAACAAATTAATATTTGAATTTAGGAATCGAACTAGAGATAGGTTTTTCCTATATTTGAACATTAATTCGGTGTTGAAATTTAAGGGTTGAAATTATTTTCGTTAAATTGATCCTAGCGGGTAATTTTCTGAAAATAATGTAGTCCTAATTTTTCATCGTGTGACAATTTAAAATTAATTTTCTGAAAAAGATTTTATTAAATTTATAATTTTAACGAGAGTTTGAATATCGATTTAATATTATCTCGAAATATTTCAAAATTAATAAATTGAGAAATTAAAATAATTGAAAATGCAGTGGAATCCCATCACTTGACCTTCTCACATATTTCACACTCGGTTGCACATTTTTTTCATCATTTAGTCAATTTTATAATTTTTAGCATTTGTTAGTTAATTTTTCCCTTGAAATTTGTTTTTTTTTTTTTAAAAATAAAAAAAATATTTTAATAAAAAAATTTGGAATTACACGTTTTCACAATAATTGTTTCACCTTGAAAGTAGGATTGATACCCGTACTTACCGCAATACGAGTTATTTTTAGACAATTTTTGTAGGTACTCAAGGGAATTTTGAGAGTGGCTTTTGCACGACAACGACCATACGCAAAAAGCTTCTTATCAAATGGCGTCGTTGCCGCTTTCTTGACGTGGAGACATGATTGAAGACTTGTAATTTTATTTATCTTTTCTTTTTTAGTGTAGCTCTTCCTCCTCCCTCCTCATTAGACTGGTTGTATAGGATTTTTAAAGTTTGGTATTTATTTGGTGCCTTTTGACACCGATTTTTGTAATAATTATTCTTCAAAAAAAAAAAAGCGAAAAGGGAAACCGGACAAGGTAGAGAGAGAGCGTCCAAGGCGAGGATTTTTGAAGCCTCTCTACTTTGGGTCGGTAGGACTCCCGGGGACGACTGAGATAGGCGAGATCTCCCCCCGGTCGACTCAACTCGATCTTCACCCCACGTGTGTAAAAACCGTGGGAGGTACATTTTTTATCTCTCGCGAATCTCCTGCAAACGAGTCAATTTTTATGTGATTACGTGCTCCTATGTGCTTTTAATTTTTGCATCGCACTTAAATTGAATGGTTTGATGAATTAATTTACCTAAGACCTAGACCCGGTCATTGCAAGGAGAAGGGATTTAATCACCCGACTCACTCGCTTATCCATTGTGTGCTACCCTAGCTGTCATTAAATTTAAAATCAATCAACTAGCTAGCCCCGTAAGAACACATTTTTGCAACAGGCGATCACAAAGATAAATTCCGTGCATTTTATCGCCCGCGGACTTAATTATAATTTGACTACCCCTTTCACTAATTTTGAAGATAATAATTGGCTACGTGCTCGTTAGGATTTTTTCTTGACTCGTGTGTGTCCAATTCGATTCTTTCGGTAGTCAGTTTTAGTTAGTTCGCTCATATCCAGAGTCCATTCTCTCCCCTTTTTCGAAAAAAAAAAAATCCCAAAAATATTTTCCTTTCTTTTTTAAAATATTTTCAAAAATCCCAAAAAGATTTTCCTTTTTTTTTCATATTTAAAAATCCCAAAAAGATTTTCCTTTTTTTTTCATATTTAAAATACCAAAAAGATTTTCCTTTTCTTATTTTCAAAACTCACAAAAAGATTTTCTTTTCTTTTGAAAAATATTTAAAAATAAAAAAATATTCCTCTTGTCATGGCCGAAGAACGTCCTTTACGGGAATACTTTGGCCATTTCCCATTCTCTCGAAGTTTGTTTGATGATAAGCCTGAATCGAACCTTCATTCATTAATTGATGGCTTTCACTCTCAAACGCCCACTATTGATACTCGTGTGTCGTCCACGCCCACATCTCCTATTCCACCGCCTTCGGTGCCAAGTGTCAACCCATCCCATGCTTCACCGTGCACATACTGCTTTCTTAGCGATCACTTGTCCCATGATTTTCCATTTATATTCTCTCCATCTGAATCCACCTTGGAACATGTGCGCCCCTATGACACTATTTTGGAACCACCCTCGCCGTATTGTCACGACATATCTAATGTCGAGGGATCTGAGTACCCGAGCTATTCATGGAGGCCTGATCATCCTTCCATGCAATATGAATCCCAACGCCATGTTGTGGATCCTTACGGTTTCCAACAGTCGTCCTCACCACCTCGTGCACCTCTTATCTATCAGTCCACTTACTATTCTCCTCATGTTGATCACACTTTTGTCCCTCACGGAGATGCTTCTCCCGTGAATGCTACACTTGACCTTGCTCCACAAACTTCATATGAGTATTCTCCACATCTTAGTGTTTCTAGCGAGTTATGTCCACCTCACCCACCACTGCCACCCGCCACCACTTCAACGCCACATTGCACATCCGCTCTTGAGAGCCTCTTGCACAAGTTCGTCCACACACTTCAATCTCAAACTGAATCACTTCAACGGCTTGAACAACGATTATATGATTTAGAGTGTGTGAACGAGACGGATTCCACCCCAAGTCAACCCGTTATTGCTCCGACGTGGACCGATGATGCGTCGTCTTGTGCAACTGATTTTGAGTGTGACCAACCCTCACTTCCTAAGAATCTCGACATTGAGACCACTTCGTGGTCTGGAACCCAAGTTGACAATTGTGTTGACGTATCCATTGATTGTGAGACTGATCCTACACCGCCTTACCTTATCGAACCCACCATTGCGGTCCGCCTTTCCCCTTCCATAGAATCCTTACTTATGCTCGTGCCTACACCTATTGAGCCCACTGCGTGTGTTCCCGAGGAACCACTTCATCCTAGGTTAGCTTCGGCTACGAGTGCTCACCATTTTCTTGATATCGAATCCGAGACGGTTTCTACTTCTCCAGATATGGATACTACCGCATCATATTTGGCTCCCTTTGAGCCGAATATTGATGTAGATTCATCTATCTCGGATCTTAAAGCCTCGTTAGACCCTTTCACGACCTCGGATGGTGACTTAATGGTGGCTAAGTTGATCCCTCCCTCGTTCACTTTCCTACCTCCTCCTGCGAGTACCCTTGAGGATCACTCCATGCCTCGTGAGGAGTGTGTCTCTCCCACTCGTGAGTTAGATCATCTTCCCACACCCTTTGTCCCACCCGATCCACCCATTGTCCCTTCCACCCCACCGCCTAGTTCGGACCTTGGTATTGCACCTCACCTGTTCCCATCTACGCATTTAGATCCTCACCTCCACCCACCCTCCACCCTAGTACTCCACGATCACATTTGTGCATTTTTCATAGACCTCACTATCTATGAAAGTATTTGTGCTACTCTTATCCTTTGTGACACCGAGCTTGTTACTCTATGCACACCACTTCCTTATGGTGTTGATGTTTTCCATCGACAGCTCCCTGGCGTGTCACGGCACGACCATTATCACCGTCCATTTATAGAACAGTCGTGCACTTTCTCTGAGGCCCGCCCCATTACTATTTCCAAACCATTTTGCCTCCCACACCAACTTGAGCACCATTCCTATAGGGCCCTTGTTGCCCTCACCTTTCGGCTCAATAAGGCCCGAGATCGGCGCCTCTTCCCCCTCACCCTTACCCATCTTTGTCTTACCCTTCTACCCACCCGCCCCTGGTCCACCGATGCTTTGCATCGAGTGATGCACTTTGCTATACAAGTGCCTTGACCTCTTCTTTAGCCTTTATCCAATAAGACTGACGCTTCAGTCTTGTTTGGGGGTGATTCTCATCACCCAATTTTTTCTGCCACCCGTGCTTTCCTAGTTCCTATCCTTAGGGTGAGATTGGTTCTGTCTGGCTGAAGACGTTAAACTTAGCGCTACCGGGAGGCAGCTCGTTGTTCATTGTTTCCGAGTATGAGTCTTATCCTGTTTGGGGGTGGTGTTTCGCACCACCCAATGATTTTCACATGCTTTATAGACTTGTACGTATTTTTGTATCACATTTGTTCTTCAGGTTTTATCTCTCCCTCATGCGGTACAATTTCATAAGCGGTTAATTGTGGTAATATCTTTCCTCCCTTGTGCTTTTCATTTTTCTATATGATTTTAAACATCGAGGACGATGTTCTCTTTTGTTTGGGAGTGGGAAATTTATCAAAATTGTACCTCTTTTGAAAATTTTCAGAAATAAGTGATTTTAAAAATTTTGTGCAGTTAAAAATAAATTTTTATGATATGAGTTGTCTATCATCCCTCTTTTAGAAATCTCGGAATATCCGTGTTTGACCCAAAAATTATGCTTTTAACCTTAAATTAATTAATACCTCTTAAAGCGTACTTGCACTATGAATTCCTAAACTCGGCAATTTTACACTATCACGTTCACAATCAAAAGTTGAAGAGTAACTATATTCTCAAGAAAGCCTTAAAAGATCACTAGTGGCGACTTAAACCCGTGAGATTTGACCTTTTCTCCTTTTTGAGGGTTTTTACGTATCTCAGAGTCACAAGTTGACTCAAGTTTCTTTGGGTACCACATTTAGTCGTTGCATGATCTCATTATTTTTTTCAATTTTGGTTTAATCACTGAGAATGACATTACTTTCGAATTGTAAGAAACATGTGTCTTGTAGTTTGTCCCGAGCACTAAATCAATTTTGTCATACACTTACCATTTTTCCTATCACATCATCATTTTCCATATTAACCTTATCCATATGTCATTTCCCATCACTACCATAATTTTTGAGAAAAGAGTGTTTGAAATTTTTCATGTAAATTGTCTTCATTTGTGCTATGAAAAGAAAAAACGCATCGCAAAAAAAGCGAAAAAAAGCGAAGAAAGAAAAAAAAAATAAAAAAGAGGAAAAAGGAAGATGCGATCATAAGTTCAAATGATGAAGACAATAGTCAGTCAAAGTGTGTCACACTCCTCTCAAAACACCCCATCATTCATTTTCTTCATTTCATTATCCCTACATACCTTTCATAGACCCCATTTTTCACCCTTGGTAAAGTGTTCGGGCAAACGAGAAGATTATATGGTGAATAACTCGACATTCTCGACATAGTGGTTAGCATTCCTTCATGAGATCATATTTCTTTCATGTATCCGTCCTTTTTTATAAAGTGTGTGAGACGTTTGAACTTGTTTACATTTACTCACATCCTCACACACTAGAGAGATACACTTACCCAATTCTCAGAGAGTTCTATTCAGAGAGATATATCCAGTGAGAATTGAAGTCAAAGCGTCGATCCCTAAAAGGCGATCTTAGAATTACTCTAATGATACTTAAGATTATTTCACACTACACACGCTGAGTTTTAGGAAGGATTACGCTTTTGGCATTAAGTAATTTCATATCTTATTTTGATAGTTGAATACGGTGTTCCTTGATGTTCTTTTAAAGTTGGGTTGTATAGCGTCTCATCATCTACTAAGAAACTGCATTTAAATAAGTTTTAAATTTTGTGGGTATATTCACTGCAAACCCTCACGAGACACCACTCGTCCTGTAGGGCAACCTACAGGTTTAACGGCTTGTTGCACATGCTAAGTGCAATCGCCAGTGCCTGCGAAAGTGGCACACTTTTGGTTACTTATCTCTGTTTTCTCTCTAATTTTTGCTCGAGGACTAGCAATGTTCTGTTTGGGGGTGGTGTGATAAGCACCCAAAAGTGTATATTTTATACCCCGAATAGAGGCATTTTAGTCTCTCGTTTTTAATAAAAATGACCTTATGTTCGTATTTTATCATTTTTCAAGTCAATACGCAGTTGCGGTACAAATAATGCTAAATCAGTACAATTGCGACTCAATAGCGGTCAAAAGCGTGCATCGAAGAAATCAAAAGAGATCGCAAAGTCTGGAGTCCATTTGAGCATGCCGAGATGTGATCCGATGCCCCAAAACAGTCCTGAACCAAATTTAAACCTAGACCGAGCCCAGTCCATACCGCGAGCCCGGTGTGTGTTTAGTTTGTACCTTTATTATTTTTCTTAGATTTTTAGTTTGAGTAATTTTTATTTTTAGGATTTATTTAGGTTTATTTAGAATTTCTAGGGTTTATTTTCTATTTTTCCATTTCTTTATTTTGATGTTGACTTTGAATAGTTTTTAATTTTTAATATTTATTTTATTTTTATTAGGATTAGTTTTTAGTAATTTATTTTTTAGTTTTATTAGATTTTTTAGTTTATTTTGATTTGATTTTTAGATTTTATTTCTTTTATTATTTGAGTTTTTTTTTAGGATGTTATGTTTTTTTTTTTAGTTTTGTTAATTTTAATTTTTTTATTAGATTGTTTTAACTATTTTTAGGGGTACAAATTAAACATACACACATAACACCCTAAGACACCCAAACACACTCCTACATTACTGTTCATCATCATCAACCTCTCACTTCCTCTCTCCTCTCTCTCCAATCTTAACCTCCATAATTCCATCCCACTATAACCAAACACCCCCTTCATCCCTTTCTCTCTCCTCCAACAAAACATAACCCACATCAGGTCCAAAACCTCACCCGAGTTCGACCTCGATCCAAACCCCTCCAATCGAGCCGCCCCTGCCCCTGCCCCTGCCCCTGCCTCTTCGCGACTACCTACCAATCTCCGGCCCGATTTCCAATCACGGCCCGACTTCCCAACCCGAGATCTACCCTAGCCGACCCAGCTCCAGCCCCTTACCCGCACTTGCCATGCCCGACCCACCTACAACTCCTGCTCCGATCGCGACCCAAATGAGACCCCGCGAACGACCCGTGTTCAACCCGTCACACCAACCGACCCTGCCATTCCCAACCCCAAACCCTATCAGCCACAGCCCTTAAAAATCGGAAGACCAATCTCAAATTCAAATATCCATTTCAAATCCCACAAAAATCAGTCAAAATCCAAGCCAAGAAAATCCCAAATATCTCTCCAAGAACAACATCGTGGCTTTAGAAGAGAGGAGGCATCTCACATATAAAAGACTCTCAAATAGCAAACAGAAAAAAAAAAACGTAGAGAGAGAAAAACACTGTATATTATGTACAGCTTAGGATCTTAAAAAATTTCCAAAAAAATTAGTTTAGTGTTAGAATAATTTTTAGGTTTGTTTTTTTTTATTATTTTTGTGTAATCAAGTGCTGGATTAGTGAGAAGATTGAGATGCATTTTATGAACGTGATTCGACAAGGAGACTTGCGTATTGTATTCTATTTCTCTATTCATTTATGTCATCTTTTGATATGTTATTGAATGTTGTTTATGCACACATGAGAATGTTTGGCTAAACACCCCGTTCAAGGGGTGGGGTGCACTGCGAATGATGTTACTTTAATTAGTTGATTAATTAATTTTATATTTCTAGGTAAATTAATCTTTAACTGTCACCAATTAATTTATGTAACGAAAGTTAGTAAATTAATTGAACAAATTAATATTTGAATTTAGGAATCGAACTAGATATAGGTTTTTCCTATATTTGAACATTAATTCGGTGTTGAAATTTAAGGGTTGAAATTATTTTCGTTAAATTGATCCTGGCGGGTAATTTTCTGAAAATAATGTAGTCCTAATTTTTCATCGTGTGACAATTTAAAATTAATTTTCTGAAAAAGATTTTATTAAATTTATAATTTTAACGAGAGTTTGAATATCGATTTAATATTATCTCGAAATATTTCAAAATTAATAAATTGAGAAATTAAAATAATTGAAAATGCAGTGTAATCCCATCACTTGACCTTCTCACATATTTCACACTCGGTTGCACATTTTTTTCATCATTTAGTCAATTTTATAATTTTTAGCATTTGTTAGTTAATTTTTCCCTTATAATTTATTTTTTTTTTAAAAATAAAAAAAAATATTTTAATAAAAAAATTTGGAATTACACGTTTTCACATTAATTGTTTCACCTTGAAAGTAGGATTGATACCTGTACTTACCGCAATACGAGTTATTTTTAGACAAGTTTTGTAGGTACTCAAGGGAATTTTGAGAGTGGCTTTTGCACGACAACGACCATACGCAAAAAGCTTCTTATCACTGGGATAAGGAGGTGGGTTGCTCGGATGGCATAGAAGGTTGTTCAGTAGGTGCTGGAAGCTGCTCGGCTGAAATACTGGTTGATTGAAGCTGCTCGGTAGGAGTAATAGTTGGTTAGATCTGTTCATAGCAAAGTTCAACAGTAGGGACCTGATCCCCAACCATCATAGAAGATTCCTCGAAGGCAGCTTCGTCTTCTTCTTCTTCCCCGGGAGTAGAAGGGGGGTCAGGAATGTGTCGTTGAAATAAGTCGGAGTTTTCATCGACATTCATCTCTTTCAGAGCAGCCACCCAGCCATCCCTAAAATATTTAAGGCTGCCATACTCCATTTGTGACACCATGGCAACCAAACCCTTATTCCAACCTTTGTCCCAGCCACCACTGAAGGGCTTTTTCACAGCCAATTTCCTTTTCACTTTCTCTGAGGAAAGCTTCTCAGATAGAAGTTCCTCGGCAGCTTTCAACTTCCTTTCTGCCTCTTCCTTCTGACGACCAACGTTATGAAGTCTACTTAGCTCTTCCTCAGCAGATTTGAGCTTCTTTTCAAACTCTCCAACATGTTGGAGCTTCCCCTCGAACTCTTTGTTTTTCTTCTCCAAGTCTTTTATTTTCTTCTCCAACCCCTTGGAGACTTCAACAACCTGATCCCTCTCCTGCTCGGTGGAGTTAAGCTGCTTCTCCCAAGAAGATTTATCATCGACATACTTTTGACGAGAATCCTTTAAAGACTGCGTTAGACCCACAAAAGCCTCCTCTACACCACCCGAGGAGATGGACGACTTGATGGCTTTGTCCTTCTTCAGAATAGTATTAAAGCAAGTTACCAACTGGAAAAAGAAAATAAATGTAAGTCAGTGCAAGGACATAACATTGAAAAATGAATATTTAGATTAGCAATACTTACTGAGGCAATGTGCTGAGCTGCCAAAGTGGTAACCCTATCCCGGGAGAGATTTTCTTCAATACCTTGGATCTCGGGGATGATCCAAGACTTCACCAAGCTCATGGCTAAGCTCGGAGCAATGAAAGTGGGAACACCACTTCGAGTAGTTGAAGGCTGAGAGATGGATTTAGCCAAATTGATCGAGGAGCTCTTCTTCAACTTCCTCGTGGGAGCAGGAACATTCTCGACCAAGGATGTCGTCTTGGTCGGTGATCTAACTACAACCTCGCTCGGAGGGGAAATAGCTGCAACCTTGCTCGGAGACACAGGGGGCTTCTCGGTAACCTTCACAGTAGCAGTTGGAGGAGGTGCATCAATTTGTCTTGTCCCTTTTGGGACATCCTACTTGCTTTTCTTTGCCTCTCCAGCAATAGAGGAAGATTTCTCGAAAAGGGCAGGAGCTCTTCTTCTCTTCATTCTGTCACTAAGAGGAATATGTGACTCAAGAGAAGAACTTTCAGAAGCTGGTACTGGTTCTACGTCACTTTTCACTGGACGAGCAGTAAAAGATGAGGTGTAACTCTTGTAATGCAACAAGTATGATGCTAATATGATATGTTCGTTAGCGACAATCTGATGCAAACCCCAGATAAGTTTCAGATGCTTTAAATTAACTTTTGTCTCTTTTGGAGACCTTCTTTTGCTGTCACTGCAAATAAATGAAATTGAAAATATCAGTGACACGTTTTATCAAACACAGAGTAAGCATAATTTCAAAAATAAAGTAAAAACAACCTATCCCATTGCCATAGGGAGGACATTTAGGACCCTGATACACATCATTGCTAATTAGTGGAGCATGTTGCCAATTTTTCATAACTACACCATGTTCGAAGTAATCCATGTTGGCATCTGGAAGATTGACGACTAAAGCCCTATTTAAAAACCAAGTTTTCAAATAAAAAGTACTGTCACTGACAACCCATTTATAGCAAAACATAATTTCGGACGAGTTCCATGAATCTAATTTAACCTATGGACTCCATTAACTATTCTCCATGTATTGGGGGCTATTTTTGCAGGTACTACATCAAAATATTGACAAAATTCCAGACATAAGGGGTTTAGAGGAAAAAGAAAAGCCACATTCAGCTACAAAGAGACTGGGGAACCAATGTCCCCCAGCCAAACGAAAATAATCTGAAGGTTCAGAAAGTTCTTCCAAAATGACCCATGAAGGAATAGAGAAATCAGAACGAAATTTATTAAGCGACTCAACAAGGTAAACCATGATGAATAAAAGAAATAAAAAGGAAGGAAGAAGATCTTACAGAAAAAGGATGGATCAGTTGACAATGAACAATGGAAGGAATGAATGCACAAGATAGAGAAGAAATGGAGAACTCAAAGATACAGATTTGAAAAAGTTAAAAGACGATAGGATTTTCTGCAATGCTTAAATACCTTACCTTGGGAAGGGGTAAAAATAATGATTACAAAGAGAGACGTTTGCACTACCGGCGGCTAAAAGGACAAAAAGGGCGCGGAAACCGAAGCAATTAGAAAAATTCTAAAAGTCTGATTCTATGAATTCGAAAAGAAAAATAAATACAAAGAAAACACTCCTAAAATTCAGGATGACCATTTAATCCCACCATATTTCGAGAAGAATGTTCCACACTCCTCAACCTCGAACTGTGAAACATTGGGGGCTTCTGTTGATACCAAATTTAGTCTGCTGATGTGGCTCAGTTAAGTGGAGACATGTGTTAATCTACATGGCACTAACAAACATTTATGAACAACACCTTGACTTCGAGGAACTCAACCTCCTGGCCCAACTCAGATACTCCGAGCAGTAGGTGCTCTCCGAGGAACTTTACTGCACCGAGCAACTCATGGATACCGAGCAACTTAGGCGGTCCGAGCTGCACCTCGATCAGAGCATTCATTACCAGACAATAAAGAGGATTAAATGCGCATTAAATGCTCATTATTATCGTACAGATGTATACGCCTATTGAACATCTATGTATTACCCTTTCACATGTACAGCCTCAGGGCTATAAATACATTGTATCATCCCCATTGTAAGTTGACTTGGAATTTCTTGGTAAAAACCTGTTATCGAGAATTCCCAAACAGTCAGCAATAACAAAAACAGTGGACGTAGGCCATTATTTTAAGGCTGAACCACTTTAAAAATTCTTTTGTCTTATTTATTTTATCTGTGATTGAATAATTAGAGATAATCTAATTTTTTACATCAACAGACATCAAAGTACATATAGAAGCAAAGAATAAATAGCATAATGGAAGCCAATAGTGGTTTTTTATTAATAAATCAACAGTTCTTTACATATGAAAGAAAAATACAATTTATACTAACTACCCACTAGACAAAATAGAAAATAAGTCATGCTGTGAATGTATGTCGGCATAAAAAGGACCTCCCTCTTCAACCAACTTCTCCTCTAGCCTGGTCATCCTAGACTCATCCTTCGCATCACCAGCCTCAAGCTTGGCCATCTTGGCCTGAAGTAACTGAATTTGACCCCTGATCTGAGTAGCCTCAAACTGGCATTGTTGAACTCAAGATTGCCTAGATGTATAAAGCTTCATCATTTTCTTGAAAGGAGCGCTAAGGAAATAACGAACTACAGTGTTAAGCCAGTCTAACTCTAAATGATAGTAGCATTAGAGATCATGAAGAGCCTGGAGAAATAGTGTAGCCCTCATACTAGTCATATTAGGGGGACAAGTGGCTAGGAAGTCATGAATATGGTTAGCTACCCTTAGGTTAAAGACCGTGAGGCTATCGATTCTGAGCACACTCTGAGATATAAAAGTATCAGGATGGTACTCCAGTACCATCTCCAGCACCTCCTGCTCGTGTGGTCAAAATCTCAAAGGATGTTTCGAGAGCCCTAATGCACTCATGAAATCCCCTGGAGCCTTCACATATATATCGTCATAGACCAAGTTTTCAGACTCGAGCATAGAAAAAGGAAGAGAAGAATCCTCATTGGATCTAGCATCGCCAGTAATCTCAAAGCTCTACTCTGTCTCACTATCCGCCTCGGCGGACTCACCAAATGGATCCTGCAAAAGGAGAAATAAAAAAAAGATAAGTTACAAAACAAAAGGATAGACGGTTGAATATCTGTACTCAAATCGAAAACAAAAATTGTAAAATCTTAGCATGTAGGCCAGAGGGGTTAGTATGTTATCGCCAAATTGAGGAGGCACCACTTGACTTTGAACACCAGCCTAACAGAAGATGGGCAGAGTTAGTATCAATACTTTTCTTTTTTTGAAAAAAAGTAAAAATACAAACTTTAATGATAAAAAAATAAAGTAGGTATGATAGTCTAATACCTAGGGAGTTCGCAGTACAGCACTCACAATATGTTGAGCGGAACTACAGACGGTCGCCTCACTAACTTGAAAATAAGGAAATAGGGTATGAGGGTGAGCCTACTTGCACAGTAAAAGCAAGAATAAAAGGGGAAATGGAAAGGAGAGTAGGGTATGACACTATAATACCTCTCTCGCAGTGACATCCACTAGATGTTCCACAATTATCGGAATCGTTGCAGCACTAACCTGAAAATAAGGAAACAGGTTAGTGTCATCAAGATCTTGTGTAGAAGGAGAAAGTTTAAAAGGTCTAAGTAGACCAAATATTTACCTAGGACGTGTCATCTGAGACACTAGTTAGAGATCTTGTAATGGAAGGAACAGGGGAGACACTGACCTGCGAGATGACAAATTAGGGAAGTGTTAGTAAACTCGTGCACAAGTAATGCAATTCAATGAAAAAAATACATAGTTTTGTACATACCGTAGAAGTCTCCTTTGGGATGCTAGACAAAGTCTTTGTAAGCACAGGAGTTGGCACTATGCTAACCTGATAATGAAAATATAGATCCCGAAGATAAAGGAACCGCAGCTAAATATGCTAGAATATGCTTTAAAATTCTCATACATATAAGAAAAAGAAATAATGGCAAGTATAATAAATGGTGGTGCAAAGATTAGCGTACCACTGAAGTCATTCCTGCAGAGCTCAGAACAGGCCTCTCAGACAAGGGGACTTCAGCTACACTGGCCTGCAGGGAAGACATAATGGAAAATTTATAAACAAAAAGAGAGCGTAAAAATAGCTACCCTTATATAAAAAAATCCTAATACTTATGTGGTCACCTCTCTGGAAATTAAAAGATGGACTAAAGGGAGTTCCAGAGTTGCTAGCTCTATAACACTCACCACCAATTCCATGGATAAACAAGTCTCACTAGAACCGACATCTGAATAAATGAAGAGTATAAGTGTTGACAAGTTTCCCATAATAGTAAGGAAAATATATAAGGAAGAAGCAGAGTGAAGTTAAAATAAGTATCGGGAGAGGTGCTATGATAATGCCTCTAATACAGATAGTGACAGCAAAAGCCTCTACAGTCGCAAGGCTACCAAATGGGTAAGTGAAGAAGCGGCTAATGAGGTAGTAACACTAGCCAACTGAGACACGAATAGGTGGAAGAGGGACATGAGAGTGAAATCTCGAAGATAAAGTAAAGTGAGTCAAGAGATGAAAGATTCAAAAACAGGTTTACAGGAATTCCCTCTATGAAAGAAGGATAAAAGATGACTGGTGGTGAATCCTCAACAAAAGTAGTGGCCTAATCATCCCAAATTTGTTAAGAAACAAACATATATAAAGAAAAAAAGTTGATCCTAACAGGAATAAGCAATACCTGGGAGGAAGTGATAGCCTGTGTAACGGGTTCATTGGAGGTGATGATGAAAACTGGTCGAAATGGTATGGGCTGCATGTGAGGCCTATTATTGATAGGCACGACGACTCGAGAGATAATAATCCTCTCAAAAGAGGACATGCCCGGGGTAGCGACTCTTGTAAGTTATGTCATTCCTCCAGTAGAGGAAGGGCTACGTGAGGATAATCCCTAAAAAGAAAAAAGACAAAGACAATATAATTATACATAGAATATGGTAATAAAAAAATAAAGATGGAAAAAATGACAAGTTCAAAATACCTCGGGAGGCCCGGCATAAGAACCACTCATCGTAACTGATGCAGGAGGTGTGGAAATATGGCTACGAGGAATGGTCACCTTTGAACACACAAAGAGAAAGGCATCAAAATATGTTTAAAAACTACGACCATTTGAAGCAAAGGAACTAAAAATAATTGGTAATTACCTAGATAGAGGAGACTAGCATGGAATTCCTTGCCCTAAGAAAGGTCCCTCGGGCAGGAAAAGGAGGTGAAGGATCACTCGTCGCAATAGAAGTGCCCTATAAATGCCACAAATACAAAGATGAATTAAATAAGATCTATTCAAGTTTAACTAGATAATAAGATATGCCAAAAAAGTCAAGAGAAAAGACTTACAGTGGCCATGAGGGCAGTCTACCCATATAGGAGGTGTCTAGTGGTAGGACTATTGGAGGAAAGACAATCTATCATAATGTCCTCACTATAGGACTCTCTTGAAACTAGTAATAAAGAAGAAACATCAGGACAATGATATTCATGAAGGTCAATGGAACTTATGTCATTTGAAGAAAAACTATCATCAACATAGGAAGGAGTTCTTTTATAATCAACTAGTTCCTTTTCAAATAATGGAGAAGGGGAACCAGCAAGTAAAACCCCATGAACGCCAGTTTCACTAATTAAAGAGGAGTCTATTATAGTACCTTCACTAACAAGAATAAAAGATGGAGGAGGATCCTCAAAAGATAATCCCAAGGCTTCATAGACTTGTTTGTGAATAGTCTGGTAGGTCTCTTTTGCTCCAAGGTCAACAATATTAAACCCCTGGTTTGGTGCAGGAGAGGGAGGAGCGACCTCAACACTAACCTTCTTCATCTTCTTGCTCGCCCTATCCTTACTAGCAAAGGAGGGGAAGTAAGGGCAGTAGCAGTAATAGTAGTAACAGTGATAGAAGCAGCAATGGTTGGTATGAAATTGGAAACATCCACATCAGTATGCTTCCTCTTAGAAGCAGTAGGGGCCTTTGCCTTTGACTTTGACTTTCCCTTTCCCTTGGATTTGGCAGGTTGAGCCTCAAGTTATTTGGAATAAATGGATTCATTGAGCAAGGGTCTCACTAAGACTGGGGTGACCTGCTCGAGAGGGGTCTTAGGGACGGTACTACAGTGCCATAACATCTTTTGGGTCCGCTTACCCAAATACTTATCAATATTGGGGAGCTTGGTGGAGATTGTCTCATAAGGGACAACATTCACATAATTTTCAATAAGGAGGACATGCCTTTGCTAGATATTAAACCAAGAATGGGAGAAGGAATCTAGGTAATCCCAAGAGGGCACGAATAAACCCCCCATATGGATAACTCTATGAACCACCCCCTCAAAAGTAAAATTAGAAAAATCCTCCAGGTATATCTCATAGGGGGAGGTGCTCGGAGGATGGGAAGGTGAGTGAACACCTTGGTTATATCCAAAATGCCTCCTCACCCTCTCATAATGGTAGTGTAAACACCCCAATTTAGCACCCCCTAACCTCTCCTTAGGTCCCTAACACCTCCCTCCATGACTACAAACCTAAGTCATACCCCGGATACTGACCTAGAGGCCATCAGGAACTCCCAGACTCCGTTTGATCAAAATTCAAACTCTTCACCTCGACTGAGACTGAATGAATCCTTGAAGGGCACTAAAACCCCTTTCCAATGGTCCGCCCCGTGCACGATTCTGACATATGGTGCAGACGAACGACCTGTTTCCCCTCAAAACCTAACCAAGAGGCCACCAGACGCTCCCAGGCTCCATTTAACAAAAGTCAACTCTTCAGCTCGATCGAAACTGAATGAATATTCAAAGGTTACTGAAACCCCTTTCCAACGGTCCGCTCCGGGCCCAATTCTGAATTACAATACGAATAAACGATCCATTTTATTCCGAAAGGCCACCAGATGCTTCCAAGCCCCAGTTGACCAAATTCAACTCCCCAAACCAAATCAAACTCTTTGTAATGTCTAAGTACATCTCATAACGTTCCCACGGTCTGCCTCGTGCGTGATTCTAACTTACCATACGGACGAACGATCCGTTTGCATCCGATAATCCCCCGTCCAAAGGACCAATGAGCACTTTCGAGCCACATTTTACCCAAAGTCAACTCCCAGATCCGAGAGTAGTCCAAAAGACTTTCAAAGGTATCTGAAGTACCTTTCCATCGGTTCACCCCGTACACAATTCGGATCAATGGTTTGCGTTATACGACCATTTTTCCGAAGGAACCTGAAAGAAACTGACAAACGGCATGTTCCAAATCCTGCCTATCGGCAGTGTGCCTAAAAATACCCGTTGATTTGTAGGATCAGGCCTATGCAGATCAAAAATTCCCTGGACCTATAAAAAGGAGGGCTTGACCTCATTGCAAGGGGGACCTAAGATCTGAAATCCATCACTCTCAGCGAACTTAGAAAACTTCTCTTGAAGTCAGCGTGACTTCCACATCCAAATCATTTTCCAACCTTCACTTCTCATCATACTTTTCATCAAACTTAGTGAACTAACTACTCTTCATCATCACCCAGGTGCAAGAGCTTCTCTTCAACATTCAAGATCAAGCTCAAGATCTTTCAAGAAGATCCAACTTTCTCAACTCTCTCTTCAAATTATCCTAAATTTGCATTAACTTATTTTATTACTTAGCACTTGTATTCTCTCCATCTCACTTATCCTAATATACTTTTTATTTAGTATTATTTCACATCTCTTATTTTCATATAAATAAAACCCAAAAAATAAGAAAAAGAGGGTTTGCTCAAAAATTGCAAATGGGAATTCTCACACTTTTCTAACGACTAAAACACTTTTTACACACACTCACATAAAAGATAAGTCCCCAGTTGGATTTATGGGATAAACCCCACCCCTCGTTTTGTATGCGAACTACGGGACTTTGATGCCTCTATAGGCTACGTAGGCGTCTCGGGGTAAAACCCGAGACTCGGGTCCTATTTTTTTCCATTTTTTTATTTTTCTAATTCTTTAACTTAATTCTCTTAGATTCTATATATTTACATAGACATATATTTATTCTTAGTGGCGTATTATTCCATACACGTTATTGTTCCATTATAATGATCAACGCAAGGATAATTGCGTAAATCATATTTTTTAATATTACTTTTAGGAACATTCCTATGGATGACTCGCTTTATCTCTTCCATGATATAAGTCGATGATTCCTATCTCCACTATATATACACATGCACACATTTCATAGGGAAATGGAAGAAAATAACAACAAATCCATGAGAGAACGCAAGGGCGGAATGGGTGCCTAAAACCTTCACATTCAGTAACTTAGCCTCCGAACCCAACTCGAATCATTTTTGGTTTCGTATGTATCATTATGTCTTTGGATGTCGTCATTCGGGATGGCTCCACCTTCTTTTGTATGTTTTGAGTAAAATAGACTCGCGACTCCATCTTTCTACATTTTTCACCTCACAAACGACGGCCGAAGCGCTCCCAAGAGGGATGTACGGGACCAAGATCCTCTGAACACGGAGATGACCCTATCTTCTTATCCTCCTCTCTCTCTGCAAGGATCGGGGATGGCCATAGTGGCGACTCCAGTGGGTATACTTGTTTAAGATGGCTAGACTCTATTTACATGGGTGTTTTATTTTCTCATATATTCCCCTATTTTGCATGTTCCCCTTTTATTATTCATGTGTACCTCATGCTTATACTTTTATTCACACACTTGAAGAAGATTCTCCATGTACACTTCGCACCACGTGCACCTAGGATCACATATGTCCACATGTTGCGCGCATCACTTATACATGTTGGGTATACTATTGGTACCTGTACTTCGCTCCCTGTTTGGCATGATCAAGAAAGATACTCTCATCATAAGATACTAACTAAATAATGATGCATGATTCACACGACATCACCAAAGAACATTTTTATGGACCGAATTTTATCCAGTAAATGGAGGGTCACTTCGTGATGGGCGTTGGTCCAGCAGGGCGCAGTTAGCTTAAGCGATATGACTCTCATGTTACATTGGCCAAGTACCTTCGACGTATATCAAACAGTTCTCCCATATCGTACCGCTTGACTGAAGTCATGACGGGAGGTATATCGCAGGGAACTCATTTACGTATGCTGAGTATATTGAAGTAGCTCTCACACGTATCGTCCCCACGAGGTAAATAGTGAGGCAATTCACGTACACTCGGGTATATCAAATGGCTTGTCCACGCGTATCGATTGGCCTCAAAAGCAAGACGTATATCATGGAAGTCATGCCAAAGGGGGGATCCCTTTCCAATTCACCCAACCAACTGCATACCCACATATAGGTGTCTATCCTAGGACACACATGTTAGATTTTTGGTTTTAACCCGAAACTCTGTCGAAATTTTGGGTCGGCCTGCCGCCCAAATTTTCATGCTTTTTTAAAATGGGATCCTACCCGTGAGCCTGTTTACAAGTCCAACCATAGCTTTGCACATGTTACAAACCTAATTTTTCCAGGATCAGGTCTCGTTCATCATCTCATTTTGCATTTAGGAGAATTTAATACAAGTGAGAACATAATAATTATAATAATCATGTTGAGACACGTCTTCAAAAAAGATTTATCCCTTCTTTATCAAAAATCCAAAAACATTTCTCCTTTCTTTATCAAAAATCCAAAAACATTTATCCTCTCTTTATCAAAAATCCAAAAATATTTTATCTTTCAACCTCAAAAAGAAAAAGAAAATGTCAAAAACAATTTCATTCTTTTTTTCAAAAATAAATCCCATTTTACGCCTTCTTAGGTCGACTGCACGCCCTTGGTCTGGCTCCTTATTAGCTTCGATCTTCAGTTAAATCACCCCAAAATTCCGTATGTTCCCCTGTTACTTCTTTCGAGTCCAAAATCCATTTTCTTCCATGGAGAACACAGATTAAGTACTAGTTGTACAGCTAGATCTGACGGCAATCTTAACTCAGCTCGTGTCCAAGATTAACAACCTCCAGACAAGGTTCGAGAGATGCAACGAAACTAGGTTCTTGTTCCTCAAGAGCACGAGGCCCTATTCCCTCACACTATGGGTCCATCCAAGCCTATCTGGGTTCTTAAAGAGTATCAGCACGCTCCACGTGCCCCTCTTGCTAATGAGCCACCGCCTGCCAAGCTTCTTATGCCAAACCTTACCCAGCCTGGGGCTAACTTTCTTATGATCATGGATCCAAAAGAAGAAGAATTGAACATGGTCAAAGAAGATATCAAGATGCTAACTAAGAAGTTAGACCAAGTCAGAATCTCTGGGAATTACATAGAGTACACCCACATGTCTCCTTATCCTAAAGCAAGGTTACTCGAGAAGTCAAAGATGCGAAATATCAAGAAATTAGAAGTAAGTGGACCCCCGATTGTTCATCTTCACAATTATCACTGTTTTATGACCCTCCTAGGTGCTTTCGAAGTAATGATGGCCCAATTATTTCAGGAAACTTTAAAGGATAGAGCCCTCTGATGATTTTTGTCTATCGAGGAATCCAGAATTCGTAACTGGGAGGATGTAGCCCGAGAATTCATGTCGCAGTACATATACAACGAAGAGCTTGAGGTCACCCGTCATGATTTGGAACTGCTCAAACAGAACTCTGGGGAATCAATCAGTAAATTCATAGCCCGATAGAGGGAAAAAGCAGCCACCATGACCAATCGTCCATCCAAGGAAGAACGAGTCAACATAGTGAAGAAAAACTTCTTACCCCATGTCCGAGTAACATTGGGAGGACAATACTATCCCCACTTCCGAGCCTCAGAGAAGCAGGAGTAGAAATAGAGTAAGGTCTTGCTAAAACAGAAGTGTAACCAAATAAAGTGTCTATACAGGTCACTCCGAGAAAATATGATAAACCTGTCAATGCCATAGTCTCGACCATCAACAGCATCTCTCAAGCAACCACCTCGTGGGCACCAAAAAGACTCCATGTCCCAATCCGAAATGAATACACCGAACTCCATGCTCCTCTCTCCAAAGTTTATCAAGCCCTGTTACAAAGCCTTATCAAACCCTTGGACCCCCGTCCATTGCCAAATCCACTTCCAAGAAACTTCAAGGCAGATGCCCATTGTGCCTTTCACCAAACAGCTGGCCATACCACCAACAAATGCTTTCACCTTCGAAACATAATCCAATGTCTAATTGATCGGGGTACCATTGCCCCACGAGCCAATCCTAAGCCAAACACTAATAACAACACACTCCCAAATCATGCCAATGCCATGTTCCTAGAAGAGAACCCAGAATTTGATCCCTCAACTCAAATCAGAACCATATAATCTCCCAAACCTCTCCAAATTTGCCCATATTTCCTCCTACATCCTACTAACCTCTCTAATCAGGCACTGTCACTCCTTACTAGAGCATGCATCGTTGTTCATACCCGTTCTGAAAATGAAAGTACGGAATTATCAGATGTGTTAATCCAAATCCTAGAGTTCGAGATAAAATTGACCTCATAGATGATCATTGACTGCCAGAGGTTCAGTACGCTATTCTTGGAAGCACGGAAATGGGCTCGAGAGTCAGACAGTTGGGTGGTCCCAAGTGATGAAGGCAGCCTAGATGAAGTTGTCCAGATTATGGTAGAAATATTCAGGCAAACCAATAATATTTGCAGTATGACCAAGTTACTTAATACTCTGAACCTACAAGGGCGCCTGATCCCTTCACCCTTATATCTCCCCGCAGAATGGGAGGACATGTACGAAGAATCCATTGAAGTTGTGGAATGCATTAACTTTACATGGAAACATAGAATTGTTGCCACCAGATGGGGGGAAGAATTTAAAGTTTCAAATAAAGAGCAAGATTTTGAGAAAGCTGGTCCGGTAGCCTAAATGTGTGGTATGATATCATTTGAATAACTCCTCAGAGAAATAAACAAGGTGGCAAAATAACCTGAGATTGATGAAGAAACGGGGTTCATGATCTTCCCTTTTTCAGTAAATCACATGGCTAGATCAGGGAGGCATTACCATATCCCAAGCTTACTACCAGCCAATGACAACGGGAAGGGCGTTGAAAACCTTCTTATGCTAGAGATGACCCTCAAGGAAAACAAGATCCTCGATCTACTGAAGACAACTCAAGCTAACATCACTATATGGGGGCTTTTCATGTCCTCTCAACTGCACAGAAATGCTTTGATCAAGTTGCTCACTAGACCCACAATTCCTCCTTCTACCACACCAGAAGAAGCGATAAATTTAGTCGGATCGTTAACCTCTACCCGAATGCTATCCTTTTTCGAAGAAGAAATCCCCAGAATTGGGCCAGACCACAATCATACACTCAATATCTCCGTCGAAGTTATGGGGAAGATCGTACCTCTCTCTTTTGTCGATAATGAATCCTCCTTGAATGTCTTCCCATTAAGAACCTTCAAATGCTTAGAACTGAAGGAAAGTAACCTCACACCAACCTCCGCTGTTGTACTTGCCTACAATAATACCCATCGGGAGGTGATGGGATCCATAAAAATTATAATAGGGGATGGCACTATAAACCCTGTCTTTGAATGCCGAGGGTGAAAGTACCATCAATCGAATCCTTGAGATACAGCATGGGTCCAATTATATGCTCCTATCAGGATTCCAAGTTGAGCCATTTCTACTCTCTATAGGGGAAAATTTTAGAGAAAGGTTTTGCCCAGAATACGACCCTTATGACAACGTCAATGTGATTCAAATGTTTAAAAACATGCACTTCATGCCCGGACTGGGGCTAGAACAAAGAGAGCAAGGGATAATTGAGCCCATTGAACTGAAAAAAGATTTCCCTCCTTATGATTTGGGGTATTAAACATCAGAACAAGAGTTGAGAATGATCCGCCAATCTCGACCAAAGAGAAGGCTAAACTTCATCCAGACTAACCCAGGGGATTCCTTGAATGGACGATTCATTAAATGGGGCGAAGACTTCCCTTTTAGCAGATTTTCGGAACCATGGTATGACCATACAGGCAAGAAGATCAAGCCTAGAATGGAGATATTTTTTCAAGATAGCTACCCATGGACCTAAAGTTCCCAACACCATGTACAATCGATCATAAAAGATACCGAAGATTTCGAGGGAAGTGACTCTGAGGATTCATTTAATTTACAAACGCTCAGGCTGACACTATGCATGGTTCATTCAAGCACTACATCACTGGATCCATCCCGCCTGATTAAAGTTGTTGATACACCTCTCCTCAACTAGCATGCTGCACCAGTTTTACCTGTTGAAATCCCACCTAACCCCAATGTTAACCCCATATGTTCTTCTATTGTCTATCCTTGCTCTAATGTAATTGAGACCTCCTTTGATGAGTTTCTCAATTTTTTTTCCTATCAATGAAATAAATGAAGATTTTGGGTATCTTGTTGTGCCTTACATTAATTATTTAGATTCTAATCAAACTTTTGATGATAATGATTTTACAAATGAATAATTATTAACTGATTTAAATAAGGTTAATAACAAACCACATAACCGCGTTCTAGTTAATAAAGAAGAAAATATTGATGTAACCTCGGTTCTAGTAGCTAATTGTGCGAGATTAGGATAGGGGATACCCTCGACGACCATGAGCGCGCATAACTTGAAGAATTACTGAAGGAATTCTTGGATGTCTTTGCATGGTCATATGGCGATATGCCGAGCATTGATCCTGAAATAGCTCAACATGAGATCCCCGCTCTCCCAGATTACAAGATGATTAAACAAAAGTTGTGAAAGCTCCGCACTGAATGGTCGCTCAAAGTCAAAGAAGAAGTGGTCAAACAGTTAAACGTGGGCTTCATTCGCGCGATCGAATATCTCACATGGCTAGCCAACATAGTGCATGTGTCGAAATCAAGAGAGAAAGTTAGGATTTGTGTAGACCACCAGGACGTAAACAAATCCTCTCCAAAGGATGATTATCCGTTACCCAATATTGACATGATCATGGACAACATAGCCAGTCATGCTCTCAAGTCATTCATCGATGGGTTGATCGGATACAACCAAATTAAAATGCACCCAGATCATCAAGAAAAAACCATGTTCATCACACCGCGGGGAACCTTTTGCTACACTGTTATGACATTTGGTCTCAAGAATGTTGGGGCTACCTATCAAAGAGGTGTCACAACCATCCTGCATGATCTGATTCACAAAGAAGTTAAGGTCTATGTGGATGATATGATTATCAAATCCAAAAATAGATAAGTTCATGTTCCCGCTCTCTGAAAGCTCTTCGAACTACTACGATGGTATTAGTTGAGACACAATCCACATAAATGTGTCTTCGATGTTACAAAGGGAAAACTCTTGGGATTCATGGTGAGTGAGAAGGGGATAGAAGTAGCTCCTCCCAAGATGAAAGCCATACTTGAGATGCCACCTCCCCGAATGGAGAAAGAAGTCAGTGATTTCCTTGGGAAATTGTAATACATTAGTCGATTCATCAGCCAGCTAACTTTCATTTGTGAACATATTTTCAAACTCCTCCAAAAAAATTCAACCAAGGTTTAGAACGAGGCCTACCAAGAAGCCTTCAACTGAATCAAACAATATATGACCCAACCTCTGGTACTCATGCCATCGCAGCCTGGTCTCCCCTTGTTCCTATACCAAACCATAACCGACACTACAGTTGGGGATTTGCTAGCCCAATACCTTGAAGAATCCCGTAAAGAAAGAGATATCTATTACGCCAGTCGTAAATTAATCGAGTACAAAGTCAACTAAACTGCTTTAGAAAAGGCATGTGTTGCACTTGTCTGGGTCACCCAAAAGTTGCGACACTACATGCTCACCTTCCCCATCAAACTTGTATCTCGAATGGACCCCATTAAGTACCTGCTTGAGAAACCCGCCTAATCTAATCGAATGTCCCGATGGTTAATGCTCTTAGCCGAATTTGATATCATGTACGTCACGCAGAAAGTCGTGAAAGGAAGAGCCATCTCTGACTACCTTGTTGACTACCCCATGGAAGAAGCTGATGTCTAGATCTCTGAATTCTCAGATAAAAACATCCTCTGCACTGCTCAAGAAGACCTTCGATGGTAAATGTTTTTTGACGGCACTGCCAAAAAAAGGGATATGGCATTGGGATACATATGATCGCCCCAGATGACTCCCACACTCCCATCACTATCAAATTGGATTTTCCCTGCACTAATAACATGGCCGAATACGAGGCATGTATGATAGGCCTCAAAGTTTCTCTCAAGAAAGGTATTCAATGCCTAGATGTCTACAGGGATTTCGCCCTCATCATCGATCAAGTGCTCAGAAAATGGAAAGTCAAGAACGAGAAGCTCCGACCCTTCCATGCTCACTTACAAGAACTAGCCTCCCAATTCTAAGATATCACCTTCCACTACCTATATCGAGCAAAGAATAACCTAGCTGATGCCCTTTCTTCCTTGGCCTCCATGGTCGACATGCCCGAAGGAATAATAGTGGCCCCTTTACTAGTTCAAAAGTAAGATAAAACAACACACTACTACCACATTGAGATCATCACTTAAGAATACCTCGAGCTAGACAATTGTTGGTACTATGATATCTAGCACCCCCTCAAGCATGGTAGGTATCTCGAGGGTTCCAACAAGAAAGACTGAGCAACCCTTCGAAGACTGGGCGCCCAGTACATTATCTGTCATAAAGCACTGTTCAAGAGAAACTTCAATGGAACCCATCTACACTGCATCGCAGGGGCTGACATTGAAGAGATAATGCAGAAAATCCACAAAGGGGAATGCGGGCCCCACAAGAACGCTCACATGCTTGCCAAGAAGTTCATCCGACAAGGCTACTTCT
The DNA here is from genome assembly GCA_949130495.1 of Sambucus nigra. Taxonomy (NCBI): domain Eukaryota; kingdom Viridiplantae; phylum Streptophyta; class Magnoliopsida; order Dipsacales; family Adoxaceae; genus Sambucus; species Sambucus nigra. Next base: position 24,074,323 of record OX422218.1, on the reverse strand, counting down.
AGACCACCATGATCCAGGATTGCACCGCCTATGTTCGGAGATGCCTTAAATGCCAACATTTTTCTAACCTTCAACACCTGACTCCGCGAGAATTATACAACGTGACTTTTCCCTAGTCTTTCTCCACCTGGGGCATCGACATCATAAGGAAGGTTACACTCAAGGATTCCAACGGGCATGAATTTATCCTAGTTGCCATTGATTACTTCACCAAATGGATCAAAACTGAGTCATACGCAATTCTGAACGATAAGAAAATGGCTAAATTTATTAGAAAGAACATCATCTGCCGATATGGGGTCCCGCACGAGCTAGTGTCAGATAATGGGTTTCACTTCGAGGCAAAAGTCACAAAAGTGGTCAACGAATATGGGATTCAAAGACACAAATCCTCTCCCTACCGACCTCAGACCAATGGTGTTGTAAAAGTAGCCCAAAAGAACCTCAAAGCCATCATCAGTAAGATAATCCAAAGCTGTCAAGATTGGGTCGTCGAATCCCTTACACCCTATAGGTCTACCGAACCTTAATCCAAACCTCTATTGGGGCTATCCCTTACTCTCTAGTCTACAGTATGGAAGCAGTCCTACCCATGGAGCTGGGAATACCCGTGTTACGCGTCATGCTTGAAAGCAAGGTCAGTAAAGAATACTGGTACCAAAGTCGTCTTGACGAGCTAACCCTCTTAGATGAAAGGATATTGAAACCTTTATATCACATATAAGGGTACCATCACCATATAGCGCGATCATTCAATAAGAGAGTCAAGGATCGCGGTGACCGAGAGGGGGATTTAGCCCTCAAAGAAATTGTATAACCCATTTGTGACCCCAGAGGAAAATTCCAGCCCAATCGGAGCGACCCATACAACGTGAAGAAGATCTTGTCTAGCGGCGCCACTATGCTTACCAACCTCGATGGAGAGGAAATGGCACACCCAATCAACCTGGACCGTTTAAAGAAGATTTTACCCCTAGTCTAAAATCTCGGCACGCTATAACTCTTCTCATCTCCCTTCTATTCTAAAAAAAATCTTTATTTCCCTCTACCTAGAACTACGTGGGCTCAATCCTATACAAAAACCATTTCCAAAAAACATAGAAATTTTCCAAAAACCCCAGAGGTACGTAGGCAGCTCATACAGCTTACATGAGCACGGCCCTTTCTCTTTCACAAAAACCTATTATTTTCTTATCTCCGACGATGACAGTTCATTCTAACATATACTTGAACAAAAAGATTATGCATGCCTTAGAGATCGGTATAGATAATTCAAAATACAAAAATCATCAAAAGGCACAGCTGGATGATCAAAAACTTGTTTATTTCACTAATAAAAAATTAGAGTGCAATTACATACGGAAAGGAACGGATAAATCCCTTCCCTCTACCTTCCTAAAAAGCCAAATAAATTCCCAAATTTATTCCCATTTATAAAACAAACTCTCCACAAGAGTACTACCCACATCTACTAGAGGAGCTCGCTCCGTCATCATCATCTACATCCTGGGTTCCCCAAGCTTCCCCTTCCTGAATAGAGTGTGGTAATTCTCCATAGACCGATAAGCTTGAACCAGCCTCAGAAAAACAACAACACCTCCCTCCATCGTATCAGATAAGATAAGCCACCTTTGTCCAGTCTCCACTACCAACATCTTACTGACTACTCTTCTCCACAACCACTTTATATAATCCTCGGGAATGTGCCAGAATCTCCCAACAGGCTGAGAGGGATGAGTCGATGGACGCCGACTCTCACATAAAAAGCCAAGCCGCATGCGTAGACGCTCTGTCAGATCTTCTATCGGAAAGAAATCTAGTGTCCGAGGTTGCATAACCTGCTCCCAACCAAATTGGTGCAGAATCCGCCAAGGGAAATAGGAAGAGATTTGTCTAAGACCAACTAGCCGAACGTATGGGTATTCCCCCAGCTCCAGAATAGGTAGCAGTTATCCCCACTAAGGCACTAACCAGCGTAAACTTAGAGATCCATGCTCCACAAACCAGTTCTCCCAGCTCTCTATATCTAGGCTAATACTGATGAAATGGCACAAAAAGAAGTTGGTCACAGCCGACAAAGGATGTTATGGAGGAGTCACCAAGCAAAATCTTTCAGACAACCACATGAACAACATCACAGGGCTACCCCTTAGAAAGTCAAGATGACCTTATCGCCGGGCATTCAGGACATTCAAAGTCTCCGCCAGTATCACCACCACAAGATTGCGATGGTATGACATCCATGAAGTAATTGTTGCAAGTTTTGGGTCCACTAGCAAGTCCCCAGTCACCAGCCGCAATTTTGAAACCAAGCTCAAAATGACGGCTCTGACATATCCAACATCACCAACCTTCTGCAAATGCACAGACCGTAGCATCTTCGAAAGGGAAATCATTCCTCTAGTAACCAAAGATCTACTCGCTAAGGGCGAGACGTAGAGAAGTCCAGCCAACAACTCCCAGGGAGACCGAGAAAACTCAAGCATAGCAGCCACCACACTAGGATTTACTCCCAACATGGCAGAAAATTACTCGTAAGTCGGACACAATTCTTCCAAGATAGAGCAGAATACATGACCTTCAGGGTACCAAAATTGTACCACCGCCATCAGCATGCTCCACTCTATGGGCCGATTATGCCATAAAGAGACTCGATGCAGGTTAAAAGCATCGTAGTCGACGTTGTAAGACCACATCGCCTCCAAAGTGTTGAGGTAGTTGGAAAACTCAACACTACCAGGAAGACCCATATCACATAATAAGAAAGTTAGAATGTGAAGGTGTGATGAAAACACTCCACCCTTACCCCTTTTTATACTTGAAAACCCGCACAAAGGACACAACCTTGCAAAAATTGGATAGAATCCTTCCCCACAAGGTACCAAAGTCTGAAGAGGGTACCAATCAAAGCCTTGAATTGATGGGACTGGACTGACCTGCCAATAGGCAGGACAAGAGGCTTGCCGATTGGCAACCCCCTATTTTTGGAAACTTCCATTTTTACTCTTTTGTCAAAATCAGAACACTCAATAAAAATAAATTAATATTCTCAATAGAATTTCAAAATCCCCTTCCATCTTTATATAATTTCTCATTTTAAAATTTCCTTCAAAATTCCAAAAATATTTCTTTTTACGGACTCAGCACCAAAGTAAAAAGTGCATATGCATGCATCCATCCATCCATTATTACCAGAAGATAATAAAAAACTCCATTGCATTGCATAGATATTTTTTCTGTGTTACATCAATTTTTGCAGGAAATAAAGAAAAGCAGAAAAACAATGGGACTCCACCCGAACCCACATTCTCTCTCTCACCTACCCTTTCCCCTCTCTCTCCTAAGAGCTTCCATCCCTGCGACGCGCTCTCTTTCCCCTGCGGCGATATGACGCACCACCGCGACCCTAACCAGACTCCTCCCCGAATGAGGAAGATGGAACCAAGCAAGAAGGAACAGGAACCGTGTCCCGAATATGGGCAGTTGCCGAAGATATCCAGTCCCTAATATCCCTCAGCTAAGCGGTGGGCACCCGAACTTGCTGCAAGGAAAGGAAGAATCAGTATCAAATAGATAAGATCAGAAAGAAACCAAAAAAAGAAACCAAAAGAGAAGAACATAAAGGTATACCAAAGGACGAAGAACTCCTCTGTTAAGACCAACTCCTCTGGGTCCATCGCATGAGGAAGATGCAACATAGGCACCATCCCTCCATCAGCCCGACGAATGTTGTAGGAAGGGGTATGCAACCGCACAAAGGGAACCTCCGAACTCGTCGCCACCGCAGATGACGACGGACCACCACCGCTATGGGAGGACCCCACTGGCCGGATCGAGCCCGCAAGAGGGAAAGGAAGTGCATCATATATGTTAGGCGCCATTATCCAATTCGTTATGAAGTCCATATAATCATACGGTACAGCTGTGTTGGTATACAACAGATAGTACTCGCTAATCATCATCGCAATCCTTGCATCCTTGGAAAACATCCTCTCTCACCTCATAGACATAGGAGGCCTTGCAGGTGGCACCACCACCTCATCCTCAGTAATCTATCGGACCACCCTCTCCCTAAGATACTAAGAGTGGCCAAACTCATGCGCCAGCAAATGCCTCATCTGCGCATTCACCCCAATCGACCCCATGTCTTGAACAGCCATCCCCCAAGGGTAAAACGTCACCTAAAAAATCCCCAGCAATATATAAGTCAATACAGAATCATAGCACACAAAGACTTATACTAAGGAAGGAAAGAGCCTTACCCTATCACTGGTCAGGCCATTCAAGACCTGACACACCTCCTCTAGAGAAAGAGACTTCCTCGACTACCGATTGGTCTTGCGCCATTGATACAACCGGTAAAAGTCCCCAACAGTCTCGTCCTTCAAAGAAACCAGCTGCGTATTACACCCAATCACCTCATAGAACCACGTCGGTCAAAGATAAGAATCGAAGATCAAAGAGATACGCACAAGGAAAATGCAAATGCATGAAAGGAAAATGCACAAACTAAAGCGTATCTCAAGAAGATACTTTGCTCCAGTGAAAGACTATTGGAAGCACGCGCTAAATGCATCCAGAGAAAAATAAAGGGTCGCCAAAGTCAGGATCCCCCAATCATAGAGAGAGATGTTCGAAAACTCAATTGTGGCAAAAACCACAAATGGACAATGTCTCCGCTCGACGCCACCAAAAATCCCCCAAACACCAGCAAAATAAACAGTCGGGCCATCTGCCTCACCTGCAACCCATCCTCCACATCAATCACCTTGCCCATCAAAACATCCCTCAGCAGTGACAAACGGATAAAGTCCCCAGGTACTATCCTCCCCACATCACCTAGCGCCACCCACACTGCCTCTCGCCTCACCCGCAAAGAGCAATCCACCTCTATTTTCTCTCCATCACAATCCAACCCCAGTAGCTGCTGCACATCTATGGGAGTCACAGGCATCTCCCCAAAGTCAAAATGGAAGGTGCAAGTAATGTCCCACCACCTCTCCACTAGAGCGCATAAAAATGCCGTCGAATGAGGCATCTCATCTAGCAAAGATGTCAGCCTTCCAAAGCTTGATGATGGTAATACCCAACGAACCACAGGTGGAAGGTGCTAAAAGTCACCAAAAAAGTAAATCGCCAAAAAAAAGAATGCCAAAAGTCATTTTTGTACTTACATAACCGTCAGGGTTCACCACCCTTGAAGAGAGATGACGCGACGGCTCTTGCAGTAAAGTCCTCTCATCCTCAACTGGCTCAAATGCATCAAAAGAGTACTCACTCCCCAAAGCAAGAGGTGCCCTGGCCCTGCACTCCACATTCGCCCAGTTATCAATAGCCAACCACTCCTATGTACTGCAGTGCTCACAAAAGCGGCTATTTTTTTAGGTTGCGGAATGTTAGAACGATTCACAAAAGAAAATAGCAGAAAGAGAGAAGGCAAGAAGATGTGAAGAAAGAGGGGAACCTTCCCCCTTTTTATAGAAAGCCAAAGGTCATGCCGATCAGCACTGCACCCCCACCTATCAATCGGCACTGACCTTCCACCTTCTTGAGGCAGCCCAAAAGTCTATGTCATTGCCGAATGGCACCCTCCACACCATGCCGACCGTCACCACCCTCTAATTTTTGTAAAAAATTCCCAAAAAATACCAGAAACCCCTAAAAAATCGTCAGAAAATTCCTAAAAATTCCGAGGAGGATTTAGAACATTTTCACCAAGAAAGTTTCACACTCCCTCAAGCATAACCCCTATTTCCCCAGCGAAACTCTCAAAATCCAAGTGAATCTCCCCCCGACAACGTCCCTAGAGGACCCCTGAAGTATCCCACACCTCAAGTTATCTCCTATTCCCCAAAAGTCTCAAATTTTCCCGAGCAAAGCGTCCAAACCCTAGACGATATAATCACTTCCCTAGTGGAATTTACAGCATCAAATTGGTTATTCCCCCGCAAAGTCTCCAAAAGATACAAAATTTTCTCCAGCAATCAGCTCCCCATCTCAAATCAAAATCATGAGGACATTTCCCAGATAGATTTCCCTGAGAACATCACAATTTAAACCCTCAAAATTGGATTCAACCCGCAGAATTGTTCATCTCGATTTAAGCCCTCAGAATTGGCTTCGACCCGTAGAATTGATCATTATTTAAGCCCTCAGAATTAGTTTCGACCCATAGAATTGGTCATCTCGATTTAAGTCCTTAGAATTGGCTTCGACCCGTAGAATTGGTCATCATAATTTAAGCCCTCATAATTGGCTTCGACCCGTAAAATTGGTCATCTCAATATGAGCCCTCAAAATTGGCATCGACCCGCAGAATCGGTCATCATAATTTCAGCCCTCATAATTGGCCTCGACCCGCAGAATTGGTCATCTCAATTTAAGCCCTCAGAATTGGCTTCGACTCGCAGAATTGGTCATCACAACCTAAAGCCCTTAGAATTGTCTTTGACCCGTAGAATTGGTCATCTCAATTTAAGCCCTCGAAATTGGTTTCAACCTGTATAATTGGTCACCACAACCTAAAGTCGTCAGAATTGGATTCGACCCGCAAAATTATTCATCTCAATTTAATCCCTCAAAGTTGGCTTCAACCTGCCGAATTATTCATCTCAATTTAAGCCCTCAGAATTGGCTTCGACCCATAGAATTGGTCATCTCAATTCAAGCCCTCAGAATTGGATTTGACCCGTACAATTGGTCATCTCAATTTAAGACCTCAGAATTGGCTTCGACCTACAGAATTGGTCATCTCAATTCAAGACCTCAGAATTGGCTTCGACCCGTAGAATTGGTCATCTCAATTTAATCCCTTAGAATTGTCTTTGACCTGCAGAATTTGTCATCTCAATTTAAGCCCTCAGAATTAGTTTGACCCGCAGAATTGATCATCACAATTTAAGCCCTCAGAACTGGCTTCGACCTGCAAAATTGGCCATCTCAATTTAAACCCTCAGAATTAGCTTTGACCGGCAGAATCGATCACCCCGGGCATTACTTTAGGTCCTTAAAATTGACCTAAATCTTTGATAGTCACTTCCTTTAGATCATCCCCAATATGATCCCTTAGGTCCTCAAAATCATCCTCGACCCTCTGAATCGGTCATCCTAATCCCTAGGTTCTCAGAATCGGCCTCTACCCTCAAAATTGGTCATCCTCTTTCGAAGGCATCATGCGGTGTCTATTAGACAGCTATCGTGTGTTCCAAACTCACCCATCGAGGGGATCTGTAGACACCCCATTCTATCACCCCATAACCTCTCCTTAGGTCCCTAGCACATCCCTTCATCACTACAAACCTAAGTCATACCTCGGGTGCTGACCTAGAGGCCATCGGGCACTCCCAGACTCTGTTTGACCAAAAGTCAAACTCTTGAACTCGATTGAGACTGAATGAATCCTTGAAGGTCACTGAAACCCCTTTTTAATGATCCACCCCATGCGTGATTCGGACTTACGGTGCGGACGAATGACCCATTTTCCCTCGAAACCTGACCTAGAGGCCACCTGGCGCTCCCAAGCTCCGTTTGACCAAAGTTAGCTCTTCATCTTGATCAAGACTTAATGAATCTTCAAAGGGAGCTGAAACCTCTTTCCAACGATCCTCTCCGGGACTAATTCTGACTTATAGTACGGATGAACGATCTGTTTTACTTCGAAAGGTCCTCAGAAGCTTCCAAGCCCTGTTGACCAAAGTTAACTCCCCAAACTGATTCAAACTCTTCGGAATGTCGAAGTACATATCATAACATTCCAAATGGTCTACCCCATGCGGGATTCTAACTTACCATACGGACGAATGATCCGTTTGCGTCTGACAATCCCATGTCCAAAGGACCGATGAGCGCTTTCGAGTCACATTTGACCCAAAGTTAACTATCGGACTAGGGAGAAGTACAAAGAACTTTCAAAGTTCTCTAAAGTACCTTTCCATCAGTTTGCCCCGTGCGCAATTCAGATCAATGATTTGCATTCTACGACTATTTTTTCGAAGGAACTTGAAAGAGACCATCAAATGGCAGGATCCAAATCCTGCTTATCGGGAGTGTGCCTAAAAACACCTGCTGATTGGAAGGACCAGTCCTATGCCGATCAGTAATTCCCTAGGCCTATAAAAAGGAGGGCCTGACCTCATTGCAAGGGGGACCCAAGATCTGAAATCCATCACTCTCAACGAACTCAGAAAACCACTCTTGAGGTCAGCGTGATTTCCACATCCAAATCCTTTTCCAACCTTCACTTTTCGTCATCTTTTTCATCATACTTGGTGAATTACCTACTCTTAATCATCAACCAGGTGCAAGGGCTTCTCTCCAACATTCAAGATCAAGCTTAAGATCTTCAAGAAGGTCCAACTTTCTCAACTCTCTCTTCAAATTCTCCTAAATTCGCATTAACTTATTTTATTACTTAGCACTTTTATTCTCTCCATCTCACATATCCTAATATACTTTTTATTTTGTATTATTGCACATCTCTTATTTTCATATAAATAAAACCCAAAAAATAAGAAAAAGAGCATTTGCTCATAAATTCGAAATGGGAATTCTCACAGTTTTCTCACCACTAAAACACTTTTTACACACACTCACATATAAGAGAAGTCCCCGGTTGGATTTATGGAATAAACCCCACCCCTCATTTTGTATGTGAACTACGTGTACTTTGATGCATCTATAGGCTATGTAGGCGTCTCGGGGTAAAACCCAAGACTCGAGTCCTATTTTTTTCTAATTTTATATATTTCTAATTCTTTAACTTAATTCTCTTAGATTCTATATATTTACATACACATATATTTATTCTTAGTGGCGTATTATTCCATACATGTTATCGTTCCATTATAACGATCAACGCAAGGATAACCGCGTAAATCATATTTTCTAGTATTACTTTTAGGAACATTCCTATGGATGACTCGCTTTATCTTATCCATGATACAACTCAATGATTCCTATCTCCACTATATATACACATGCACACATATCACGAGGAAATAGAGGGAAATAACAACGAATCCAAGAGAGACCGCAAGGGTGGAATGGGTGCCTAACACCTTCCCATTCCGTAACTTAGCCTCCAAACCCTACTCGAATCATTTTTGGTCTCGTATTTATTAGTATGTCTTTGGACACTGTCCTTCGGGATGGCTCCACCTTCTTCTTTTTTATTTTGAGTAAAATATACTGGCGACTCCATCTCTCTACATTTTTCACCTCACACATCATCGACGATGACCGAAGCGCTCCCGAGAGGGATGCGCGGGACTAAGATCCTCTCACCACAGAGATGACCCTCTCTTCTTCTGCTCTTCTCTCTCTCCGCGAGGATTGGGGATGGCCACAGGTAGAACTCTTAACCCTGGCCCAAATCAATCAAAGAACGTAAAATACCCGACAAAAGAATAATAGCTACCTCAATGTGGGGGAAAGTGGAAATAAACTCAGCATCAGCAGGGAAATAAAAAGTAGCTCTAATGGATGAGAAAGAGCCCCAAGTGAAAGTGCCACCCACTCTTTTGCAGTAAGTCCTAAAGTATAATTCATCAATACTATCTATCAAAGGCCTTAGAGATGCCTTAGGTACCTTCTTCTGCCACCTTGCAGCATGAGCAACATCATTGTGGCAATCTCTTGCCTTTGGGGAAAATTTAAGAAATCTCTTGCACGAAATGACATAAGGATGAAGGTGTTGGTGAATTTAATGGCATCATGGCATCCACAATATCTCTCAAAATTTACATGAGCACGATCTAACCAAGTGTAGAGGGATCCCAATGCTAGAGGCGCGAGGGGGACTGCCCTCCCTTGAGAAAGTTTCACAACTAACTTAAAAAGAAGCTCGTGAGGGGAGTCATCTATTCTCGCTATGAACAAGAACCTACTAGGAAAAGTTACAAAAAAGTCTACCAATTGTGATGTGGAATTAATTTTTGGACCTTCTTGACTTCTCAAGTCACTGCACGAACTCTCACTTGGGTAGCGTATCGAAGTCCTTGAACTAGTACCTTTGCCATTTGGTAAAGGAATGTTTGGTAGCCCCAAGGCAACATATTTAAAGCACTCACCCAGGGATGAGTGGACTTCTACCACCATCCTTGTGACAACCCGAATATAATTATGATTAATTATGCTTAAATCATGCCTAGCTTATGTGATATGATTAGTGCGTTATTAATATATGTGATGTTAATATATTATGTTTAGTCTAATCCTACCTTCAAAAAGCATGAAATGGCGAATTAGTTACAAATACAAAATTTTGAAGGTTTCGATAGGAATGTTCATGTTTAAGGCTAGTTTTGACCTTTATGACATAACAATTGACTTGAGGTGAAAATTATATAGTTGTAGACAAGTGAGTTATGGTTGTAACACAACAAACGGTGTGTGAAATGGAGGTTCGAGTGAGAAGTTATACCAAAATTACGAAACAAGGGCAAAATAGTCCATCCGTTAAGTAATATTTTGTCTTATTATTGCAACAAATGTTTTATTCTCATTGGTTGGGAAGGGTGTTGGATTTGGCCGACCTTAAACCCTTATAATTACCTCTTTATTCATCCAAAATTCAGCCACGAGAGATTTTAAGCTTAAGGAAAGAGAAGTAGGAAGTTAGGAAGAAAAAGTGAGGAGAAAATTGAAGAAAATTCATAGAAAATTACGTAAAAGCCCCGAAGGTAATTCTAACTGCAAATCTTATTGTTTTCCTTATATTTATGTTTTAGAGGATAGAAACCATCATTTTTTTACTAAACTTTCAGCCCTTGATATATATGTTTGGTTAGATGAAAGTTTAAGTTAAGTTGAATGTACAAAACCCTAAAATTGCTTTGTTTAGAAACTTTGTTTATTCAAACTTCCATATATTTTTGTATACTTACTAGAATTGATTGATTCAAATTGTAGATTAACCTGGACTCATATATGTATGACATATCCGAAAATCATGTAAAAATACCAAGAAATGAGTCTTTGGTGAGAGTTTGAAATTCGGGTATGAAATCTTTCCTAAGGGTGAAAATATGCCCGCCATGTGTTCGGTGTTTTGTTTGACATTGCAAACGAACCTTAAAAATTATGAAACTTTAATTTTGTATTTTTCAATATGTTTACTTATGTTGGGTGAAATATCATATAATTTATGATGTAGAAAAATTATGGAAATTCATGGAAGTTGAATGAACGATAAGAGGGCCTATAGGGCAGATTTGCCATGTGGTAAAGAAATGAGCATATCTTGCTCTACGCGACCTAAAATGATGTACCGTCTTTTGTATTGGAATCTAATATGACAAGGATTGAATTACCAAGAATAAATGAATTTATATTTGGTCTATGATTTGGATATGTTAAATATACTAGCATGGATTTGGATGGAACTTCACTTGTGATAAATGATTTGAATGGAATCATATGATGCTTATGGATTGAATTATGTTTAAATCATTCTTTGGATTATTGATATTATTATGATGATACTAATATTTTAAGAATGATAGGAAGGGAAGAAGAGCTGATTGAACAAGTACTGGATAAAGGCAAGGGCAAAGCCAGTTAAACTGCCAAGGTGAGTGTACTTATGATTTGTTTCATATATAAATATGAATATAGCTCTAAGAGAGGATTTGTTTGAATACTTCGGTATTTAGGATTTGTTTGGATATTAAAATATCCAAAATTTGTTTGGGTCTCATGATCCAGGATTGGTTTGAATACTTCGGTATTCAGGATTTGTTTGGATATTAAAATATCCAGGATTTGTTTGGGTCTTATGATCCAGGATTGGAATTGGACAAAATCTAATGATTTTTTGGAACTAATGTTCCAGAATTTATTATTACCAATGGGCAGAATTGTTTGGATCTTATGATCCAAGATTTGTTATTGCCAATGGGCAGAATTGTTTGGATCTTATGATCCAGGATTTGTTATTGCCAATGGGCAGAATTATTTGGATTTTATGATCCATGATTTGTTATTGCCAATGGCCAGGATTGTTCGGACTTTATATCTACATATTCGATATAGAATTTTTATTCTATTGCAGGGAAGGAGTACCTCACTAAGCTTAATGCTTACGGTTTATATTTTAACAATTTCAGGTTCATATGCTGCCAGCTAGGATACCATATGACCGGTTGCTTTTAGAGTTGCACCGTTGGAGAGAGCTGGTGTTTAAAAATGGGATTTTATCTTTGTCACACTGAAGATTTTAATATACTCACACATTGTATATATTGATTTAGTATGGATTGGGTTGATCATAGTTAATCACGGTATTGTATGTTCGCTTAATTATGACTCTGATATTGAATTTTATGATATAAGAATAATATTATGTTCATTATGCACATTATGTAGGAAAATATTGATGAATGAATCATATTTCCAAGGGGCTCAAGATTATGATCTAATTATTCCAATAACAAATGATTAGTATGGATATTGGGTTTTGAGGTGTGACAATTAGTGGTATCAGAGCGTGGTTATTAATTCTGGACGTGTGTGACGGTTAGATGGCAGTATTGAGTTGATTTGATATTTATGAATTGTTTATGTACTAACCAATAGTTTAGTAGTATAAACTTTTTATATTGGTTGTTAGAACTTTGTTGTATTACAGATAATTCCAGATGGAACATGAGGATGGACAACATCGAGAAGAGGGAGTATGATGCTAAATTTACTGCTTTGTCTAGATTTGCTACTAAGTATGTGCAGGATGAAGGAGATAAATGTAGTAAGTTCCAAGATGGACTGATTTGGCCTGTTCAAAATAGAGTGGCCACTTATGAGTTAGAAGATTATGCTTCTCTGGTAAACAAAGCCACCATAGCATAAATGCAAATGAACCAAGGTGTTGCGAGCCGAGAGAGTTTTAAGAAAAGCAGATTCGACGCATCTCAGTCTAGGGGGGTGAGGGTGAAAGTGTTAAGGTGGAACCTCATAAATTTCAGAGAGGTGATGGATATAGTGATAGAGGCCAAGGGAGATTTAGCAGAGATACTAGGAGTGGAGAATCTTCTAATCTTGTTAGGAGGTCAGCAAAGGGTGAGGCACCGACAAGAATTGTTACATGTTTCTTTTGTAAAGAGGAGGGGCATTATAAATCTTAGTGTCCTAAGCTTAAAGGAGTGGAATGCTACCATTGTCATCAAGTGGGGCATGTTAGGAAGAATTGTCCACAGTTGGCAGAGACCCCAGCAGCGCCTAGTGAAGCAGCAAGCAGAATGTTATCTCCGGGCAGTGCAGTGAAAAGTATGGGCAGAGGACAAGCTAGTAGTTCCAGACCAGGTGGATGAGAGTTTTTATAATGAAAGAAGCTCAGATTACTCCAGATGTGGTGACAGGTACACTTTCTGTTACTGATAGAAGTGCTTATTTTCTGATTGATCCTGGTTCCACACATTCTTTTGTGTCATATGCATTGTCCATATATCTGAATAGACCATGCACTCATTTAGAGGTGGGGTTGGGTATTTCCATGCCTATGGGGGATATGATTGTAGTTGAATATGTTTTTCATGATTGTGTTTTGACTGTGGGGGCTAGAGATACAGTTATAGATCTACTTCCATTGGATATTTTTGATTTTGACATAATTCTAGGAATGGATTGGTTATCTAAATATCATGCATCTATGGATTGTTTCAGTCAGGAAGTTGTTTTTAATATGCCTGGTGAGCCTGAATTTAAATTTGTGGGGGAAAGGAAAATTGTTCCCAGTTGCATCATTTCTGCTATTCAGACGAGTAAATTACTGAGTAAGGGTTGTGAGGGTTTTATTGCATATGTTCTTGACACTAGGAAGGGGGCTTTACAATTAGTCGATGTTCCTATTGTACGAGATTTTACTGAAGTGTTTCCTAGTGAGTTGCCAGGGTTACCTCCAGAAAGAGAAGTTGAATTTAGTATCGAATTAGCACCGGGGACAACCCTTATTTCTATGGCACCGTATAGAATGGCACCTGTTGAGTTGAAAGAACTCAAGATTCAGTTGCAAGATTTACTTGATAGGGGGTTCATATAGCCTAGTGTATCTCCATGGGGTGCCCCAGTTTTATTTGTGAAGAAGAAAGATGGTACCATGCGTTTGTGTATTGATTATAGGCAACTGAATAAAGCTACAATTAAGAAAAAATACCCTTTACCTCGTATAGATGATTTGTTTGATCAGTTACAGGGTGCTAAAGTGTTTTCAAAAATAGACTTACGATCGGGTTATCATCAGTTGAGGGTCAAGGAGAGTGATATTTCTAAAACTGCTTTTCGAACTCGGTATGGTCATTTTGAATTTCTGGTGATGCCTTTTGGGGTGACTAATGCTCCCGCTGTATTTATGGATCTTATGAACCGGGTACTTCATCCTTTTGTTGATTCATTTGTGATAGTTTTTATTGATGATATTCTGATTTATTCACGTGATATGGTTGAACATGAAAATCATCTCACAACTATTTTGAATATGTTGAAAGATAAGAATTTGTATGCCAAGTTTAGTAAGTGTGAATTTTGGCTATCACAAGTTGCATTTTTAGGCCATGTTATTTCGGGAGATGGTATATGTGTTGATCCTAAAAAGGTAGAGGCTATTGTAAAATGGTAGAGGCCTAATAACGTGACTGAGGTGAGGAGTTTTCTGGGTTTAGCTGGGTATTATAGGAGGTTTATAAAGGGATTTTATTCAATTGCCTTGCCGATGACTAAACTAACCCGGAAAGATGTTAAGTTTGAATGGAATTCTGATTGTGAAAATAGTTTTGATGAATTGAAAAAGAGCTTGGTAACTGCCCCTGTTCTTACTATTCCACATGGTGGAGATGGTTTTGTTATTTATACTGATGCTTCACACCAGGGGTTGGGTTGTGTTTTTATGCAGCATGGTAGAGTTATTGCTTATGCTTCTAGGCAGTTGCGTACACATGAACGTAATTATCCTACACATGATTTGGAACTTGCTGCTATTGTGTTTGCTTTGAAATTATGGCGTCATTATCTATATGGTGAGGTATGTGAAATTTTTACCGACCATCAAAGCCTTAAGTATTTATTTACTCAAAAGGAGTTGAATTTGAGGCAAAGGCGATGGATGGAGTTAATTAAAGACTATGATTGTACAATTCACTACCACCTAGGGAAGGCAAATGTAGTTGCAGATGCTTTGAGTAGAAAGGCTTCAGGAAGGTTATCTTGTATTCGATGTGCTAGAGTTGCTCATATTATGGAGTTGATATTGATGGGAGTAGAATTGCAGCTAGTAGATGGGGATAGATTCTTTTCTTATGTAAGCGTGAGGCCTTTGTTAGCTACCCGTATTCGTGATTTGCAAAGTCAAGATCCTTTCCTTGAGAAGGAACGACAAGATGTCCAAGATGGTAAGTCTGAAGATTTTTGTATTGTGAATGATGGCACTTTATTGTATAAGCAGCGGTTGTGTGTGCCTAATGTGTGTGGATTGAAAGAGGAAATTTTAGATGAGGCTCATAATTCCATTTATACTATGCATTCTGGTAGCACTAAAATGTATAGGGATTTAAAGGAGCATTATTGGTGGAATAATATGAAGAAGGAAATAGCTGATTTTGTTGCGAGGTGCCTTATATGTCAGCAAGTGAAAGTGGAGCATCAGAAACCTACTGGTCTGCTTCAGCCACTGCCAATACCGGAATGGAAATGGGATCATGTAATGATGGATTTTGTGGTTGGGCTTCCTCGATCTCAGAAGGGGTCAGATTTGATTTGGGTAGTGGTGGATAGATTGATGAAGTCCACTCATTTTCTAGCAGTCAAGACTGCGTATATAGTTGATAGGTATGCTAGATTGTATGTTAATGAAATTATTCGATTGCATGGATCACCAGTATCTATTTTTTCAGATAGGGACCCTACTTTTACATCCAGATTTTGGGATAGCTTGCAGTATGCTATGGTTACGAACTTGAAGTTTAGTACGGCTTTTCATCCCCAGACAGATGGGCAATCTGAAAGGACAATACAGATTTTGGAAGATATGCTTAGAGCTTGTGTGCTTGATTTTAAAGGTAATTGGGATGAATATTTGCTTTTGATAGAATTTGCATATAACAATAGTTTTCAGTCTACTATTGGTATGGCTCCATATGAAGCATTGTACGGTAGACGATGTCGTACACCAATATGTTGGAGTGAAGTTGGTGAATGGAAGATAGAGGGTCCAGAATTAATTGAAGTCACCACTGAAAAAGTGAAGATTATTCAAGATAGAATGAGAATCGCTCAAAGCAGACGGAAAAGTTATGCGGATAAACGACAAAAAGATTTGGAATTCCAGAAAGGGGATTATGGGTTTCTTCGAATATCGCCATGGAGAGGAGTTATGAGGTTTGGAAAGAAAGGGAAATTAAGTCCACGCTACATTGGACCTTATTAAATCCTTGAGAAAGTCGGGATGGTTGCCTACAAGTTAGAATTACCACCAGAGTTATCTCAGTTACATGATGTTTTCCATGTTTCTATGTTGAGAAAGTATGTAGCTGACCCTACACATGTATTGGTGGAACAACCTATTGAGTTGAAGGAAGATTTGAGCTACGTGGAAGAACCGCTTGCTATCGTCGATAGGAAAGAACAAATATCGAGATCAAAGGTGATCCCACTTGTGAAAGTTGTGTGGAGAAGGCATTCCATGGAAGAAGCTACATTGGAGAGTGAGGATATCATGAAAATGCGTTATCCATATTTGTTTGATTCGGACAACCAAGGTATGTCAATTTCGAGGACGAAATTTCCTAACAGGGGGAGAATTGTGACAACCCGAATATAATTATGATTAATTATGCTTAAATCATGCCTAGCTTATGTGATATGATTAGTATGTTATTAATATATGTGATGTTAAGTTATTATGTTTAGTCTAATCCAACCTTCAAAAAGCATGAAATGTCGAATTAGTTACAAATACAAAATTTTGAAGGTTTCGATAGGAATGTTCATGTTTAAGGCTAGTTTTGACCTTTATGACATAACAATTGACTTGAGGTGAAAACTATATAGTTGTATACAAGTCAGTTATGGTTGTAACACAATAAACGGTGTGTGAAACGGAGGTTCGAGTGAGAAGTTATACCAAAATTACGAAATAAGGGCAAAATAGTCCATCCGTTAAGTAGTATTTTGTCTTATTATGGCAACAAATGTTTTATTCTCATTGGTTGGGAAGGGTGGTGGCTTTGGCCGACCTTAAACCCTTAGAATTACCTCTTTATTCATCCAATATTCAGCCATGAGAGATTTTAAGCTTAAGGAAAGAGAAGTAGGAAGTTAGGAAGAAAAAGTGAGGAGAAAATTGAAAAAAATTCATAGAAAATTACGTAAAAGCCCCGAAGGTAATTATAACTGCAAATCTTATTGTTTTTCTTATATTTATGTTTTATATGATAGAAACCATCATTTGTTTACTAAACTTTCAGCCCTTCATATATATGTTTGGTTAGATGAAAGTTTAAGTTAAGTTGAATGTACAAAACCCTAAAATTGCTTTGTTTAGAAACTTTGTTTATTCAAACTTCCATATATTTTTGTATAGTTACTGGAATTGATTGATTCCAATCGTAGATTAACCTGGACTCATATATGTATGACATATCCGAAAATCATGCGAAAATACCAAGAAATTAGTATTTGGTGAGAGTTTGAAATTCGGGTATGAAATCTGCCCTAAGGGTGAAAATATGACCGCCATGTGTTCGGTGTTTTTCTTGACATAGCAAACGAACCTTAAAAATTATGAAACTTTAATTTTGTATTTTTCAACATGTTTACGGATTTTGGGTGAAATATCATATAAATTTATGATGTAGAAAAATTATGGAAATTCGTGGAAGTTGAATGAACGATAAGAGGACCTATAGGGCAGATTTGCCATGTGGTAAAGAAATGAGCATATCTTGCTCTATGAGACCTAAAATGATGTACCGTCTTTTGTATTGGAATACTAATATGACAAGGATTGAATTTCCAAGAATAAATGAATTTATATTTGGTCTATGATTTGGATATGTTAAATATACTAGCATGGATTTGGATGGAACTTCACTTGTGATAAATGATTTGAATGGAATCATATGATGCTTATGGATTGAATTATGTTTAAATCGTTCTTTGGATTATTGATATTATTATGATGATACTAATATTTTAAGAATGATAGGAAGGGAAGAAGAGATGATTGAACAAGTATAGATAAAGGCAAGGACAAAGCCAGTTAAACTGCCAAGGTGAGTGTACTTATGATTTGTTTCATATATAAATATGAATATAGCTCTAAGAGCGGATTTGTTTGAATACTTCGGTATTCCGGATTTGTTTGGATATTAAAATATCCAGGATGTTTTTGGGTCTCATGATCCAGGATTGGTTTGAATACTTCGGTATTCAGGATTTGTTTGGATATTAAAATATCCAGGATTTGTTTGGGTGTTATGATCCAGGATTGGAATTGGACAAAAATCCAATGATTTGTTGGAACTAATGTTCCACGATTTGTTATTGCCAATGGGCAGAATTGTTTGGATCTTATGATCCAAGATTTGTTATTGCCAATGGGCAGAATTGTTTGGATCTTATGATCCAGGATTTGTTATTGCCAATGGGCAGAATTATTTGGATCTTATGATCCATGATTTGTTATTGACAATGGGCAGGATTGTTCGGAGTTTATATCTACATATTCGATATAGAATTTTTATTCTATTGCAGGGAAGGAGTATCTCACTAAGCTTAATGCTTACGGTTTATATTTTAACAATTTCAGGTTCATATGCTGCCAGCTAGGATACCATATGACCGGTAGCTTTGAGAGTTGCACCATTGGAGAGAGCTGGGGTTTAAAAATGGGATTTTACCTTTGTCACACTGAAGATTTTAATATACTCACACATTGTATATATTGATTTGGTATGGATTGGGTTGATCATAGTTAATCACGGTATTGTATGTTCGCTTAATTATGACTCTGATATTGAATTTTATGATACAAGAATAATATTATGTTCAGTATGCACATTATGTAGGAAAATATTGATGAATGAATCATATTTCCAATGGGCTCAAGATTATGATCTAATTATTCCAATAACAAATGATTAGTATGGATATTGGGGTTTGGGGTGTGACAATCCTCTCCTCAATCTCATCCTTGAAACCATCAGTAAGCACATGTCCTCCCATGTAAGGCAGGGCGAGCAGCACCCAGATATCTTCCATGGTAATAGTGAACTCACCCAACCCGGTGACAAAAGTATATGAAGCTCTACTTCAATGAGAAGCCAATAAAGTAAAGGTGTTACCATGTTTGGAAATTAAGAAAGACTTCAAAATGTTGATAGTAGTGGGTAGTGGTAAGCCCCAGTCCCTCAATAACAGCCTTTTATGAGGGATTGGCCAAGACATGGTCTACCCAAAGCCCCCACTCATCTGAGGAACCTCCAATAACCTTAACCTTAATGTTTGAATGGGTAAAATCACCCCTATCCACTAGCACCATAAGAATAGAATCAAGTAAGATACTAGGAAAGTCGGAGGACTCACTCAAGTCCACACGGGGTTGATCCTTGATCTTGGCTATGAACTCCTGCTCAAAATTGGTGAGGGAGGACATAAAAGTATCCTCATCACCAAAATAGGGGTAAGACGATAGAGGCCAAATTCCCTCTTCGAGTGATTAGCTAAGTACTCCTTTTGGGATTTGGAGTAGTTGATGGACGAGGGACCCTCTGGTGATGACCTCACCAGACAAACCACCAAAGGTAGAGGTGGTGGAATCCAAAATGGTGGAAGTGATGGTGGTGGCTTTGGTGGCCAAAACCATATAAACAGTGACGAAAATAGGCACCATACCTATTAGCACCTCATTAGTGGTGGTAGCAACAATTGAAATAGGGTTTACAAAGGAGGAAGTAGCCTTTTTTGTTCAAACGGAGAAAAAAGATGACGAATAAAGGCAGCGATAATGGAGATTTTAGGTTTTATTTTCTCTCTCTCTCTCTCTAAAAAAACTCAACCTAAAGGAAATGAAGAAGTAAAAGGAGAAGATAGTTTAAAAACCCTTTTATATTGTATTAGGTCCACACACTCCTTCCAATCAAAAGGGGAATAAATCATTTCCCAAATGATGGGATTCATATTCTCTCTTTAACACATGTCACCTTGAGACCCTCAATGTGGGATTATGTGACACGCCTATTTAATGCCAATAGTGCCATGATGAGACTGAAATAAATTATTCATATTCTGAGATAAATTGAATCATTGTGTATAAAAAAACCTTTGGTCTACCCAACATAAATCTTTTGTATGAGGGGACTAATATAGAGAGGTGTTCATTCATTTGACAAAACACACTAGCAAGAAAGCCCACATGAAGGGGTTACCTCTGCTCAAAATTATCAATAAAGGTTTAAAGAGAGGGGGCTTACCTGGATTGAGACCTATTAACAAATGGGATACTTCAATAAGGTGGCCTCATCATGATTATCCCCCTCCAAAAGATGCTAAGGCTAAAGTTAAAGGCCAATTGAATGACGGGGCCCATCACGAGGGGCTCCTCTTTCCAAATCTCAAGATACAAAAATAAAGCATGGATAAGGGGGATCACCAGGAGCAGACCCACATCGCAAAGCCTAAGTCACATCGATTAACAAGGACGAGGATGGCCCATCACAAGCAACCCCTCATCCCAGGATTAAAGCCATAGAAAAGGGCAAGTTTGAGAGGACTCAGCATAAGAAGCCTCTCCAAATAAGTTGAGGCCATAGAAAAAGTCCAATGCAAGGGGACTCATTGTGAGCAACCCTCTCTACCCTAGTTCACATATCACATAAATGGAGGAAGGGAGAGGAGGCCTACCTAGAGCAGCCCCTCTGCCCCAAATAACTTACCACATAAATGACAGAGGGTGAGAAGGTCCACCTAGAGTGGCTTCCTCCCCAAGTTTTTTACCAAGATAATGACAAAGTACTAATATTTACTTTCTTTTATAGGTAGCCTAGTTGAGCACACATGGATAAAAAAGGCCAATTGGGATCTCCTAGGAGTTTTGGCCTAGTGGCTGAGAGACAAGGTTTGTTGAGAAAGCTTAATCACTTATCACTTTAAGATAGAGAGAATACTAGTAGAGATACCCTTGGAGTCACTCAAGTCCTTACACACTCACACTTAGTTGTAACTAAAGTGAGTATCCAAGAGGCGATTCACAAGAAATAAGCTTTTTACAAAACAATTTTATAGAGGGTGATCCTCGAGGCCACTCTCAATTTTACAAAGTTTATATAACAAGTTACCATTTACAAAGATATTTAGGAAATTAGATATTTATCTCCAATAGGATACATATTTACTTTTGGACTTTGGTTTACACCAGGTGTTGTCTGTCAGAAAGGGCAGGCGACTCCAGACCTAGAAGGGACAAAAGGTACATTACAGACCTTGTCCCTCTAAATTTTTCCTATTGTTTTTGGTACCGAAAAGGCCCAAACCAACCTTAGTATTCACCTATAAATAGGACCACTGGTAAGGTTAAATCATAGATCATAAACTCAAGTTAAGACATTACTCTGTCAAAATCATACCAGACCACCTAGTATTCTCTCCCTGCTCTCTGTAAGTGTAGAGTGGCTCTCTATAAGTGCTGAGTGCTTGTTTCTTCACTCCCGCCTTGACAGCCATCGTTCTCAGGGGATTATTTTCTCAAAGTTACTATTATTTTTTATGAATTTCATCATCTTGCAAGGAGTGGTTCTAGTTTGACTCCATTTCTACTAGAAAGGGAAGGTTTTACTAGATGCTTCTTTTGAAACTTCTTAAAGACCTTAGAGGCAGAGTTCATTGAGGTGGGTCATGCCTCGCCCATTCTAGTTTCTTATCAGACCCCATTCACACTACCCTCCTACAGTATTCATGTGCATGTGAGTATATATATTTGTGAAATTGTGTATGTGTGATTATATGTTTTAATTGAAGAGAGAGAAATAACCATAGAGGGCTACTGATTTTTTTACTAATGATGATTTTGTATGTTATGTAATTAATATGCACTCTTAGTAAATATTTACTTATACTGAAAATATTTACCTTTGAACTCAAAGAGTGAATATATACACTCCAAGTAGATATTTTCTAAGAAGAGATGGAGATAAATAAAAATGGATAATAAGAACATTTTTGGCAATGTAGTTAGTGTTAGTTTCTTATGATAGTGAATATTTTCATTGGAAGTACATATTTACTTTCACTTGATTTTATTATGTTGGTAAATATGTACACTAACAGTAAATATTTATTATGCATATTCAGTGTGTATATATTTATTCGGTGTATATATGTGTGTGCGCTCTCATGAGAGAAAGACATACTGGTGAGTATGTATGTTTTGTTGGTTTTTGGATTGTGGTGTGCATAGAAAAATATTGAGTAAATATTTACTTTAGGATGTAAATATTTACTCCACTATAGGAGAGTGATTATCTGCTCTTTAAATTAGATATTTAATAAGAGAAGAACATTGAGAAAAAAAAAAGAAAAATAAGGAAAAAAAATATCCATATCAATAGTTATGCTAATGATAATAGTTTTTGTTACCAAATATTTACGCTAAAGTAAATATTTATTACTAGTGAATTTCAGTTGTAATAGTATATGTGGTGTCAAAAAATCTAGGATATGGGGGGGCCGATATACCACGATGTATGCACTATAATTAATACGAGAGAGACAAAGATTTACATGGTTAGACCATGAATGGCCTACGTCCACGGGGCTACTGTTGTGTTCAATTTGAATGATGACAGAGTTTTACATGAGAGTGTTTCTCTAGCCTCTAAGCCCCCTTTCACAATGGGGGTGTCCCCTTTATATAGAGTTAGGGGTTACATTAGGGTTACAAATATGGATGAGTAACAAATATGGATGAGTCCTATCTTTGTGGAGTTTGATTCCAATCAGACACTGCTCCTCGGTCTTCTAGTTTATCAAGGACTCTAGTCATCCCTATCTTGTTGGAGCGTCTGTTGCCCGCCATCTTGATCGGGGTTCTCTCCATGTGTCATGATATTATGTAGGCATATTTTTTGCCCCCACAATAGCCCCACAGGTCGCATTTCAGCTGAGTTGATTTTGAGATGAGTTGGGAGTTGGTCCATAGTCTCTTTAAACATATACAATTATCATTGTGAACTGGACTGGCATTCTTTATGTTATCGTTCAACTTTTAGGCCTTATTTGGTTGATCTTCTTGCCATTATAGGTTATTAGATGAATGCTTGGATTAAGTTGAGAGACGTTCAATTGATATGGGAACTTAAATCGAGAGTGTCAAGCTGCCTACATACCCTCTTCGGATCAGGTCAAACGTAGTTCATTGTTCTGTTTTATTGCATGGCCCAATTTGTGAGTCTGACCACAGGCCTATTCAAAATTCGTTTGCTGAGGATTTTTCTAGAGTGCATTAAGTTTAGGGCATCTCCCTGTATTTTGGTCTTATATGGTCCATTTGCTGAGGATGACCACAGGCCTATGTGTCAAGCCTTTCTCGAGCATGTACCTAGTCGGGGTAAGACCCTTCATTAGGATTTTCATATGGTCCAATTGGGGAGGCCGACCAAAAGCATATGCATCAAGCCTTTCTCAAGCATGTAACTAGTAGGGGTGAGACCTTGCATTAGGTTTTTCATATGGTCCAATTGGAAAGGCCGACCAGAAGCCTATGTGTCGAGCCTTGCTCGAGCATGTACCTAGTAGGGGTAAGACCCTACATTAGGTTTTCCATATGGTCCAATTGGAGAGGCCGACCAAAATCCTATACGTCGAGCCTTGCTCGAGCATGTACCTAGTAGGGGTAAGAACCTGCATTAGGTTTTTCATATGGTCTAATTGGAAAGGCCGACCAAAATCCTATGCGTCGAGACTTGCTCGAGCATGTACCTAGTAGGTGTAAGACCCTGCATTAGGTTTTTCATATAGTCCAATTGGAAAGGCCGACCAGAAGCCTATGCATTCAGCCTTGCTCGAGCATGTACCTAGTAGGGGTAAGACCCTGCATTAGGTTTTTCAGATGGTCTAATTGGAAAGTCTGACCAGAAGCCTATGCGTCGAGCATTGCTCGAGCATGTACCTAGTAAGGGTAAGACCCTGCATTAGGTTTTTCATATGGTCCAATTGGAGATGCCGACCAAAAGCCTATGCATCGAGCCTTTCTCAAGCTTTTACCTAGTAGGGGTAAGACCCTTCATTAGGTTTCATAACATGTGATATGTAATCAGTATGCTTATTATACTTAGGCTTTTCCCGCAAGTCAATGTAATACCAATTATGTTTGCATTTTTCCATATTCTAATGCATCGCATGTAAATATCCGCCTATTTTACATTTTAGGTTGTGCCGTCACACTTCCTTAGGCCTCAAACGCGATGAAAAAAATGAACATGGTTTAAGGGCCATCCACCCGTTCAGGATTTTAACCGACCAACATAGTTGGCGACCAACCTAAGTTAAATTTTTGCCTAGGGATCCCCCGCAGGGCTTTTATTGTTGTCGGGGCAACTTGTGAGGCCATTTGTGTTTGGAGATGACAAAGTTCAGTGGACGTACTTAATTTAATTGGAACAAGCGACAAGGATGTTTTAATTAAATGAAGATTAGTCTTGGTCGTCATTTCAAAGACTAATTCTGGTGTTAAACATGTTGGCATCAATCCTAAGTTGACCTATTTTATTTTGCTTTAAATATTGCAGTGAATCTATTCGCATGTCATCGTTGCCATGGAGCCCCCAATCAGGCTGTGAAGAGAAGATTTACCGACCATACATTGAGTTATTTTATCTATATAACCGAGATGATAAGTGTGCTTGATCGTTCCTCGGGGCTTTATTGTGTCGAAGAGTGTCGCGTTGGTCCTTCGTCGAGCTGGATATAATTAAGGATTGTCTTGTTCATATAGCTCCATGTAATGTATCGTTCCTCGGGGCACACTTGTTCGTTGACCATGCATGGTGGTTCCAAGAGACTGTGGAAAACTCCATATAGCTCGTGCACCTAAAGAAATTGATATGAGCTCAAAGCATCTTTTCACATAAATGCATTGATTTGATATGGCGCTCAAGAAACACCATTACTTTGGAGTGGATATCTTAGTGTTGATGATGCGTTAATTTGTTTTTTAGTGATCGCCGATCACCATGGGTTATCTAACGATGTTTCTTGATATACATTCAGGGTGGTCTAGTGTTGTTATCAACATATTTTATTCGTTAACTGTGATTTTGGTGGATATATGATTTCTTATATGTTGGATTCATCCTTATTGATAAATATGGTTGATCGTTGCCCTCCATACTGCTTTATGTGTTATTTGATCTTTGTTCTACAGATCTCCCAACTTCTCATTCACCGCGGTTGAATTAAATCAGAATTGTATTGCCCAACTGTCCATTGGAGCTTGAGACGTGATCACATAATGTCGACTATCCATCGAAGCTGATGGTCCATCGTGGAAAAATTACAAAAGACCAAGTAGAGTTGTGAACGATCCATGCTCGAGCATCTGTCAAAGCATTGATAAGATAAATGATGCCTGAATGCCTGTCGGGGAAAAAATTATAGAGGATCTGGTTGATATTGTGAGTGATCCATGCTCGAACATCCGTCGAGGTAAAAAGGACCGATCAAGTATTACAAACGATCCTGCAGTGTTAGTGAAAACTAAATTTCCAAACCCTTTATTAGGGTTGAATAACAATAATAGATGTGGAGTTGATCATTAATCGATTGTGTCAACCATTTGTCGGGACTGAATATAAGAATTATCCTAATCAACCATTTGTTGGGGATAAAATGCGATCTGTGTAGCAAATATCTTTAGGACTAAATATATAGAAATATTTTTCCGATCATTTGCCGAGATGAACCTTGAATATGCCTGATCATCCTTCAGGTCAAGAATCATAGATCTAGATAATAAATACTGAAATTGAAGAAATATCAACGTCAGAGCATCCGTCGGTTGTCACAAATAATATTGCCCAAGTATTTGTTGGATCCAAAGTGGTGTAACGTGCTCGACCATCCGTCGGAGTATTAACAAAATAAGTGGTGTCGGGCTCGTCTGTCGGGGCAAAGTTGTATAGGCCCAAGTAGATATAGAGAGCGATCCATGCTCCACCATCTATCAATTAGATCCAACAATGATTTTAATATGACAGTTATTACAACGATTTTAGTTAGCACTTTTTATGCGATCTCATTACAAATTATTTTGATCACATAAATAGTGGGGCGCACTTATAGAGCACTCACGTCATTTATTCAATCAATTTAATTTTCAATATTGTCATTCATCCACAACACTTTAATCTCACTAGAAGGATATTATTAGTTGTTTAGCTCAACCTCGACGGATGCTCGAGCACGATTATCTCAGTAGGATTTTTTCATAAAAATCATTGGATCATTTATTACATTCATACGCTACTACGAATTTTTTTCTTGGCAAGTGTCCGAGAGGATGCATATCATATATACTTTGTTGAATATATCATTTTCATGATAACTTCTATTTTGATTTAGCCTCAACAGATGGTCGAGGAATTTACTAACTTCCACAGGTACCAGATTCAGTCCCGACGGATGGTCGGCAGCAATCTTAAGTCCCTGGAAATCTTATGGATGTTTCGACAGATGCTCGAGCACGGATTCATTCCATATCTACTCTGTATTGTACAACTTTGACCCGGTGGACTATCCAGGCACCATTCATTTTATTTATTCTCCGACGGATGGTCGAGCACACTTTATCACTTTAGACCCAAAGAAATGCTTGGGAAAAATTATTGTTACTCCGACGGATGCTCGGATTCTATGATTCTTGACCTGAAGGATGATCAGGCACATTCAAGATTCATCTCGGCAGATGATCGGCAAAATATTTCTATATATTTAGTCCTGAAGATATTTGCCACACATGCCTCACTTTATCCCCAATGGATGGTTGGTCAGGATAATTCTTATATTTAGCACAACCCGAGTCGATGGATGCCCACATTTATTTGTGCATTGTTCATTTCTGTCTCATAACATTTTATTTGCTCACAAATTATGCTCACTATTTTTATCATCATAAATTTGTTAGCAGGGGGCTATCTATACTTTATACTTCACATGTGAAAAACAATTGGCACTATAAAATTTTCTGTGAGAATAAATTTTTGAAACCAACTTGCAATTGGGCATTTGCTTTGAGCCATTCACAGAAATTCCAAATTAACTCCTGTGTCGTACATCTAAATATATTTGATAAATTTTGCATCTTTTATTCGACTTTATTAAAATTATTTTTTTCACATAAATATTGGGGCGCACTTAGGGAGCACTCATGTCATTTATTTGATTATTTAATTTTCCATATTATCTTCTAGTTACTATTGGTTATACCAATGGATGGTCGCTGTAATATTTTTACTAATAATTAGCCTAGCCCTGACGGATGCTCGGGCATGGCCATCCTCGTAAGACTTCACCATAAAATTATGGGATCATTTATGTCATTCATTCAATACTATGAATCTTTTCCTCGACACGTGGTCGAGTAGAGGCACATCATATATTCCTTAACTGAATAAACGAATTGCATGATGATTTCTATTAGAATTAGCCTCGACAAATGGTCGAGCAACTCATTAACTTCCACAGGTACAAGATTCAATCCCGACGAATGCTCGGCCATAATCTTAGGCTCTTGGAAATTGTATGGTAATAAAAATCGCGAAAATATTTTCATGGACAAATGAATATCATGGTATAATGAGACCCCTCTTATATTTTAGAGGGAACCGAATAATGCAAAATTTGTCAAATATATTCCAATGTGAAAAGAGTTGGTGTAAGAAACCAAAGCTCTTAACAACAAGGGTTTTATTTTTTATTTTTCTAAAAAGTAAAAATGCTTGGACAAGACCACAACTTTCCATCCAAATATACACGCGAGACAGCGGTGTAAAAGATCTCAGTGGTGGTAACGTCCTCTTACCTTCGACCAGTGTAATCGTTGTTGCACAGTGGTTGCCGACCACCATAGCGATGCTACTGATACACCCAGGGCAGTCCAGTATCGCTGCCAACATAAACTGTTCGCTGAAGGCCGACTAGAGGTCTTGCTGGTGCTAGATCAAAGAGAGTGATACATGCTTAATTGAGGAGATACAGTTGGGCGAGGACTTATGGCTTGTCCCGAATCGTAGCTTTGGTACAGTGGTCGCTGATGTACGTTGTTCGCTGAGTGGTTATCTGCTTGCTGATAGTGTGAGGCTCGTTATATAGTTGTCGCCAGCCCTCAAACCTTGTCGGGTGCCATCAATCAGAAAACCTAGTGCCTAAGGCAGATAGATCGGATGAGATAACCACACGTTCTTTCGTGATTACACCCTTTAGGCGCAAATCTGGTGGATGGATATTAAATCTAGGACTGCTCATATGCCCCGATCATGATCCATGTTCTTGATGGTGCTCGACTGATTGTCTTCCCCAAATTGTAGATCGGTGAGGACTTTTGGTTGTAGAAAATCCAACGCCCCTTGTATATGTAGATTTAGAACAAGTCGCTTTAATGGAGATAATGTTTTTCGGCATGATCGTGTACCAAAAATTTGTAAATCTCTATCTATATTTGTTGGATTAGATATGTTTTGTAAAGATGTGGTCAACACTTCTTAGGCGAGGGAACGGTCTTTTCGGGCTTCTCCTTGGCCACAGAATCTCAGATCTGAGAATCAAGATATGATGTAACCCAGTAAACATGTTTGCCCATAAAAATATCAACAGAATCCATACTTTTAAGGGCTTGTTTAAAACTCATAATCATGAAACTCAACGTTATGCAGATTCGTTAATAACAAATTGCGGTTATGCAGATTCATAGATAAATATATGTCCAGTATAAGGCTTATGAACATAAATGTTCGAAAATCATAAACCAATGAAATGATGAATGTGCAGAACAAATAATTTTGTATAAAACATATAACTATTAGTGCACAGATTAAAAGAAGAAAACTTATCTCTTGATTATGTGCGTGTAAACCATTGCGTCATAACGTAAATCTTTGTCTCGACAACAATAAGGAAAGACTTTTTGTGTCATTTTCCACAGACGGCGCTAATTGTGGTGTCAAAAAATCTAGGATATGGGGGGTGCCCATATACCACGATGTATGCACAATAATTAATACGAGAGAGACAAAGATTTATGTGGTTCGACCATGAATGGCTTACGTCCACGGGGCTGCTACTGTGTTCCATTAGAATGATGAGAGAGTTTTACATGAGAGTGTTTCTCTAGCCTCCAAGCCCCTTTTCACAATGGGGGGTGTCCCCTTTATATAGATTTAGGGGTTAAATTAGGGTTACAAATATGGATGAGTAACAAATATGGATGAGTCCTATCTTCGTGGAGTTTAATTCCAATCAGACACTGCTCCTCGGTCTTCTAGTTTATCAAGGACTCTAGTCGTCCCTATCTTGTTGGAGCGTTTGTTGCTCGCCATCTTGATCGGGGTTCTCATCACGTGTCATGCTATTATGTAGGTATATTTTTCCCCCATAGTATATATTTACACTTATAGTAAAGAGTCACCTTGAATGGAGTAAGTATTTATAGTAAATCTTCTTATTCCTCCTCCTCATCATCATCATCATCATCGTGATTCTTCTTCTTATTTTTCTTCTTCTTCTTCTTATTCTTCTAATCTTCTAGTAAATATTAATATGGTGGAAATTATGGCAGCGGTGGTGTAAAGGTTATGGTGGTTGTATGAACAACGATGGTCATTGTACAGTGGTAGTGACGGTGGTGATGGCAGCGGTGGATTTGGTGGTGGTGGTAATGGAAAGGGTAGATGGCGGATCTGGTGGTGTTTGATGGTGGTGATGGATATAGTGGCAATGATAACAAATCATGGTAGCAGCTGCATGAGATGTTGGTGGTGGTGGTGGTGGTCGTAATGTTGATAGATAATCCAGGGTTTAGTGTTTTTTAAAATTTTCGGGGTACTTTTATCATATGTATTTTCAAATGTAAGCTAATAAGACTATTACAATAGTTTGCACATTAATAGGACTAATATGATGAAAACTCTCTTAAATGAAATTAATATATAAGAGCCCTAATTTTTAAACATTACTAACTTCTCTTAATAGCATAACAAGACGATAGTAGATAAAATCTTTGGAAATAACTCTAATAAGAGAAAACTAACACAAACATAAGAAAATGTGTCTTTTTCTTATTCCAATGGAATATATTTTTATCGCAATCATAATTAGATAATGTCTACTAAAAAAGAAAAAATATATATAATACTATATACACTAGACACATACTTACACCCTCATAAAATGATAAAAATTTTAAATCTCAATATCGCAATCATAATTAGTAGAAGATAATTTTTCAAAAGTTAATTTATTATATAGTTAAACCCTTGGTTATTATTATTTGATATCTCATTAGGAGAAAGACCTTTCTACCCTTTTTCTCTTTCTTCTATATTTAAGTATATTTCTCTATTATTCAGATCCACCGCTTCCAAATCAACAAGATTGGATAGTAAAAAAAAAAATCTAATGGTTATGATTTGGGGTAATGAATGTCGAAAATGGGTATTTCGACATCATTTTGAGAAAATTTGAGCTCAAATTTAGATGGGACCCACACCACGATATTTATAGGACCATATACGAATGCATACTCCTTCACCAGGAGATTAATGTGTTACATTCATAAGTCCAATTCCATTAAGTTATGAATGATAAATATGTCTTCAAAGTGACTCATAAAGCAATGAAAGTTAATGAATTAGGCGTGTATTACTCTTGTCCCACATAGGAAGAATAGTGGGAATTTAAAGATTTAATAAAATCCCAAATGTGCACTAAAGTTTTGATACCTTTGGGGTATCTCAACTCTTTGAAAGGGAGATGTCCTACAATGTACAAGTGTTGGACTTGGGTCTAAAAGCCCACACGCGCCCACCTACTGTCCGTTCGGCCGGCCGACTTGGCTCATCTCGAGTCGGGTCGAGTTTGGTCTCGGGGTTGGGCTTGGGCTTATAAAAATCCCTTTCTATTGTTGACCAAATTTAATTAACTTTCTGGGCTGAAATTAATTAATTAAAGGATTAAATCGAAATTAAATGTTTGATAGTTAAAAACAGTTTTTCCCCAAAAGTCAATTCATACGCTATATATACCTATGACTGATGAAAAAAAATCTGAAAAATTCAATGTCATTTTCTCAACCGAAATATTTCCTCTACTATTACTTCATTTCATCCATATTATTTATGTTGTTTGGTTGAGTAGGAAATACAGAGTTGTGGTCGCTGGGATTAATCATTGTTGTGCTACTTGATTAATTTGGATTTGTTCTATCTTAGGAGACAATTATTCAAAAACCTTGAAGAACATTGGAGGGAATAAATTTGTCTTAAGGAGACTATTCTAAATAGGGTTCGAATTATTTTCTGCCAAATATCATTCTTATATTCTGCAAATTTATTCTACAATAAGTAAATTTCTGAATTTTATTTATTTTTGCAATTTCTGTAATTACTGAAATAAAGAGTATGTTTTTCTATTTTGAATTTATAATATCAATGAAAAACAATCTTAAGACAAATTTATAGTTTTACTATTTTATAAATTCTTACAGAAATATTATTTTACTGTTACAAAATTTTGTTTTCATATCGTTTATAATTTGTATACTGTTTCGGAAAATAAAATTTCTTTTCTTAAATTTGTTTTGCATATACTTTTTTTTAAACTCTTTGAATTTTTATTCTCAAAATCTATTTTGTACATATTTTTTTAAACTTCTTTAAAACCAGTTTTACACAAATTTCTTACTTATTTTAGACTAGTTTAAATAGTGTTTAATATTTTAGTTTGATTCTGTGTTATATAATTTAGAATATTATTTATAATTCTCGTTAGAATTCATTTAGTGTTAATTAAAATTTTAGAAAATTAGTGTACGGAATTTTGTATTATGTTTTGATAAATTCATTACAAATGAATACTATAATTAATAAAAGTTATGTTTTGTAATAGAAATAGAATCACAAAGTACGAACACAGTCCCACCAACCATGAATGTGACACGGGCGACTATTGTTGCCCCTATGAACATGCTACATGGGGAGAAACCAAAAAAATTAATGGGGATGATTTCAAACACTGGCAAGGGCAGATGTACTTCTATCTCACAACCTTCCAATTGGAAAGGTTTGTATATGAAGATTACCCCCCTTTGCAAGAGGGAGATAAAACTGAGAAAGTTGTTGTCGTTGAAGCATGGAAATATTCTGAGTTTTTGTGTCCAAATTACATCTTGATATACTTGGACAAGATATTGTACTATGTGTTCAGCACCATGACAACCGCCAAGGAATTATGGAATTTTTTAGAGAAAAAACACAAAACAAAATATGCGGGTATGAAGAAATTCATAGTGGGACATTTTCTATACTTCAAAATGGTTGACTTCAAGATCGTTATTGTACAAGTTTAGGAACTACAAGTTATTCTTCATGACATTCATGTTGAAGGAATGTCAATCACTGACACTTTTCAAGTGGCGACGATAATTGAAAAGTTGCCTCCATCTAGAAACCTATTCAAAAATTATCCCAAGCATAAACGCAAGGAGATGAACGTTGAAAAATTGGTAATGTGACTGTGAATTGAATAAGACAATCATGAATCTCAAAATAAGAGTGGGAAGAACGTCCTGGATTCCAAGGCTAATGTGATGAAGGACCAAAGAATTAAAGGAAGCGTGACGGCAAAGGTACATCAAAACAAACGAAAAAGTTCAAGGGCAAATGCTACAATTGCGGCAAGACAGGACATCGCTCAAGAGAATATCGCAAACCAAAGAACCCTAAGACACAGAATGCACAAGCTAATGTGACGGAGGGTGAAAAAATTTCGATAGTATCACAGACATAAATATTTATGTTGTTGTCCCTAAATGCAATCTGGTAGGAAATACCAAGGAATGGTGGGTGGACTGATGTGGTGGAAACCGTGCATCCATGTAGATATGAAAATCATCATTATCGGCTTTCGGCCGCAATAAAAAAACCTAAACTCTAACTACACTAGAGAAAGGGAGTGTAGCGGCCAGCCCGAATATCGAAAATCCACAGGGAATGTTTGACAAATTATAATTGATTTATCACTTGAAGAATAAAACTGTAAAAGATGATGGGTGTAAAAAGAGAAATGGGGAAAATAAGAAGTTAACTATGCTAAATAAGAATAATAAAACGAGGGTAGGGTCACATCCCGTCCATGGGCTAAACAACGCATAATTAGGATTTCGATTCGATAACATTTAATCGAGCATAATCAATTAATTATAAACATCACCCATGAAGGAATTTAATCCAAAAATACGAGATAAAATATTTAATAAAAAATGGTCACACGTGGATTAATTTTGGAATATCGCTTTAAACACTAACATTTCGTGGCAAAGAAAGTTGAAAACATAATATTCCAACTTTAATACACGAGGTTTTAATTAAACGCAATGTTACACGAAAACTAACTTTCGGAGCTCAAGACCCGTTAATGGCAGACACATGACCCCATCCCTTAAACTAAGTACAACTCATGAAGAAAACTAATTAAACAACTAATTAACAAAAGCATAAGAAATAAATGAAATACAACTAATTAACAAGCATGGAAATGAAAGACAAAGCAGGAAATAAAGGAAATTAAGTTTGGATTAAACAAAAAAGATGATGAATAGTATGATACTTACATAAAAATGGTGAAAGCCTTAAAGAGAGAAGATCCTAAAGATAAACCCTCAAAAACTAACTTAAAATCTAATCTAACAAGTGTGAAAATTATGTCCCCCACTTAAAGGAATTGTTGATACCAAAATTAATGTGCTGATGTGGACGAATAAGATGAAGACACGTGTCAATCTACATGGCACAATAGCAACGAGGAAGATCATTTCCCGACCAACCGTGCTTCTTTCCGAACAACGAGAATACACCGAGAAACTCTATCACACCGAGGAACTCTATCATACCGAGGAACTCTATCATCCCGAGATACACTAAGTATTCCGAGGAACTCTTGATCAACAAGCAACTAAGGCGGTCCGAACTGCATCTCGGCCGTATCATTAATTACCAGACGGACAACTGTTCAACTATTCATTATATTCTTGACGCACACGCTGCATTAAATGTATTACCCTTTCATATGTATATCATTTAATGTATTGGACCTTTCATGTACAGCCTAAAGGCTATAAATACCTTGTATCATCCTCAATTCAAGGAGGACCGGAATTTCTTGAGAGAACTTGTAATCAAGAATTCCACAAACACTCAGCAATAACATAACAGTGGACGTAGGCTTTATTCCTAGCCGAACCACTTTAAAAATCTTTGTCTTATTTATTTATCTGTGATTGAATAATTAGAGCAATCTAGTTTTTTTACATCAACAGATTGGCGCCGTCTGTGGGAAACGACTGTTATTATCGTTTTTCATAAAAATCATTTGTCACCAATGGCAGATAATCCAGAATCCAGTAATCGAAATGTTGGAAATACTGGAAATCATCCAAATCCATCTGCATCCCCAGATCTGGCTGGAATTATGACGAATCTGGCTCAAGGACAAACCGCCATGCAAGAATCTATGAGGAAACTCATTCAAACTCTTCAGGGCGGTGCACCTACCTATTCAGGGCAAAGGAGTGATCATAGGCAATCGCAATCTAGACGTACTGGGTCATATCGCAATGAGGAGTCTAATGATTTTTCTTATCAACATGGGCGAACTTCATCGATACGGGCTTCGGATACAGATCAACGTATCACTCTCTCTCCGGAGAGAACTAGCGCTTTGGAAAGATTAAGCAGGGTGTCTCCTTTCAGTCGGTTAGGACCAAGGAGGAACATGAGTCCACCGAGGGCTCCATCAAGAAGTTTTCGACCACCACCAGGTTTAAGAGAAGGATCTGCGCAATCGCGACCAACCACTCGTCGAGATAAATCTCAGGAAGCTACGTCAGAGCAATCAGTTGCTCGGACTAAACGGTCCGAGGAAGGGAATGAAGCATGGAAAGGTTCCATTCAACGGTTGGAGGATAGACTGGGAGAAATGGCTAAGGCGAGAAACCCCTTACAGAGAACTTTTGTTCAAGGAACACCTTTTGTGCAAGCCATTGTGGATTTCCCTACACCGTCGAAATTCAAAGCACCCGTAGTGACTCCCAAGTACGATGGAAAGACAGATCCCGTACTTCATATAGAACAGTACCAAGCTGCTGCAGATATCTATGCTGTCCCCGACGAGATGAGGTGTAGAGCATTCTCGGGAACTCTTACCGGATATGCACAGATATGGTACAATAATCTTCCTCGGGGTAAGATTTCAACTTTTGTTCAGTTAGCCGAGCTGTTTATTGGAAATTTTTGTTTTGGAGCAAAGCCGGTAAAGCGAGTAGCACACTTGCTAAGTGTTAGACAAAAATCAGGTGAAAGTACTAGAGATTACATAACTCGTTTCAATAACGAAAAGTTGGAAGTCATAGATTATGAAGAAAAGACAGCAATCACTGCTCTGATGAGTGGTTTGCTGCCTAACAAGCTGTATTACACTTTGGCCAAAGATCCACCTAAAAATATGTCGGAGTTGATGGCAAAGGCGGCCAAAATCATGAATGCCGAGGAGGCTATGGCTGCGAAGAAGAATATGGATAAAGAAGTTAAAGTGGAGGTCGACAATTCTAAGAAGAAAGATCAGAAAAGTAATGGTGGTGACAAATATTCCAAGAATAACAGGATGAAGTTGGAAGCCCTAAAGAAGTATGATAATTATACTCCATTGAAAGTGGGTATTAATCATGTTTTGGAAGAAATCAGGAATAACGAGGAAATCAAATGGCCAGAGAAACTGAAGACAGATCCCGACCTGAGGAATAAGACCAAATATTGCGAGTTTCACAAAGATCATGGCCATATGACCAAAAATTGTATAGCCCTTCAGAACGAGATTGAAACACTTATCCGAAGAGGAAAATTATCAAAGTACGTAGATCGCAGGAGTGAGAGGAAGAATGATGATAGAACTAGAGAGAGATCTAGATCTCCTCGTCGTGCAGAGGAGAAAAAGAGGAGGGAGCATGAAGAGGATCCAGATGATGACCCCGATCTTCCCAAAAAGCCAAGAAAACCCGAACGAGAGGTATTTTCCATACGTTTTGGGTCATTTGATTGTAATGTTATTACAGGAGGAGATGCAGGAGGAGGAGACCTTACTGCAGAAAGAAAAGCTTATCTCGGAGAGGCTTAAGCTTGTTCATACATTCAGCGAATAAACCTGGCCGAGGATGATCGTCCGAGGAAGGTAAACAAAGAGAAGCTAGTGATTGGTTTTTCAAAAAACGACCTGGCAGGTGTTCTCTACCCTCATGATGATCCTCTGGTGATCAAAATGAGGATGAAGGATGTGGTCATTTCAAGGGTGTTAGTAGACAATGGTAGTTCGGCAGACATCATGTATTATTCATGCTTTGATAGCTTGAATTTAAAATTATCTCAATTAGAACCTTATCACAGACCCCTTCTGGGTTTTGCTGGCGAAAAAGTTTTTCCACTTGGGACGATCAAGTTGGATATACTCATTGGAACTTGGCCTGCTTGTCGAACAGAAAGAATACGCTTTTTTGTAATGGATAAGAATGTGCAGTCCGCCTACAACATCATCATGGGAAGAGTTGGATTGAAGAAGTTCGAAGCAGTTCCATCTACAGTTCATCAGTGTTTGAAATTCCCAACGAATTTTGGAGTAGGAATTATGAAAGGTGATCAAAAAGTAGCTCGGGAATGCTATTATTCGTCTGCCGAGCAAGAGGAACTTGAAGAATCACAGAAAAAGACTACTACTTACCAAGTGGAGGAAGGCACAGAAATTGAAACTCTTGACCCTAGGGATGAATCTCAACTCGTAAAAGGACAGGTTGTGGAATCTACAGAAATTGTTATCCTGGACGACGAGCATCCTGAACGAATAACTCAGATAGGGTCGTCGTTGGATTTTTCAATAAAACAGGAGTTGATAACTTTCTTGAGAAACAGGAAGAATACTTTTGCTTGGAGTCATGAAGACATGCCAGGAATAGATCCAAACTTCTTATGTCATGAACTCAATGTGAATAAGGAGATCAAGCCTGTGAAGCAAAGAAGAAGAGTGTTTAGTCCCGAGAAGAACCAGGCCATACAAGAGGAGGTCGAGAAACTCCAGAAAGCCCAATTCATTGAAGACGTGAAATATCCAGATTGGTTGGCGAATGTGGTGATGGTAAAGAAGAAGAACAACAAATGGAGAATGTGTGTTGATTTTACTGATCTCAACAAGGCATGTCCAAAAGATCATTTTCCATTGCCCAGAATTGATCAACTAGTGGATGCTACTTCGGGACACGAGCTACTCAGCTTCATGGATGCTTATTCTGGCTACAACCAAATCAAAATGAAACCTGAAGACAGGGAAAGTACTTCTTTTATTACCCCAAGGGGAACTTATTGTTATAATGTTATGCCTTTTGGTTTAAAAAATGCAGGTGCAACATATCAGCGGTTGATGAACAAGGTTTTCACCGAACAAATCAGCCGTAATATGGAGGTCTATGTCGACGACATGCTCACCAAAAGCAAAAGAGCTGCAGATCATTTGGTTGACTTGAGTCAAACTTTTGATCAACTGGATAAATACCAGATGAAGCTTAACCCGATGAAATGTACCTTTGGAGTACGAGAAGGAATGTTCCTCGGATACATCGTCAACCAACGAGGCATTGAGGCAAATCCAGAAAAGATCAAGGCTCTTTTAGGGCTACGATCCCCGACGATGAAGAAAGAAGTGCAAAGTCTTACCGGACGAGTTGCAGCACTCAACAGATTTGTATCTCGAGCAACTGATAAATGCCTCCTATTCTTCAAAACACTACGAAAAAGTTTTGAGTGGACTGATGAATGTGAGAAAGCCTTTCAAGATTTGAAGAAGTATTTGGGAGCCCCACCATTGTTATCTAGGCCAATAACGGGAGAGAAGCTGTACTTGTATTTGGCAGTATCAGAAAATGCAGTTAGCTCAGCGTTGATCAGATTGGAGAATGGAGTCCAGAAGCCAATTTATTACACAAGCAAGGCCTTCCGAGGTGCAGAAATCAGATACCCAAAGCTGGAAAAATTGGCACTGGCATTAATTGAAGCAAGTAGAAGAATGAGACCATACTTCCAGGCCCATACCATCATTGTGTATACCGACATGCCGTTAAGACAAGCCCTTCACAAGCCAGAAAAATCAGGAAGATTGATGTACTGGGCAATAGAGCTCGGTGAATATGATATTGTGTATGAACCCCAATCATCGTTGAAAGGGCAAGCCGTGGCAGATTTTATAGCAGAGTTCACATACCCTGATACCCCCGAGGAGCAAAAGATGCTTGCTGACCTACCTGTGGACGATACAGGATCGACAGACACAAATCCAAACCAACCAAGGTTGGTAAAAGGACTTGTGGATGTAGAAAAATCATCATATTTAAACCCCGACCAACTCCGGTTGGTAGAGGGGCGCGAACAAATGACCGACGAGGAACGAAGGATACCCGGGGATGATGAAAGAAAACAGATGATATTTCACCGAGGAACTCTAACAGATAAGAAATTTGAAAACGAGTTACATACATGGAGATTATATGTAGATGGATCATCTTGCACGGCTGGTTGTGGAGCAG
Source organism: Sambucus nigra (assembly GCA_949130495.1). NCBI lineage: Eukaryota > Viridiplantae > Streptophyta > Magnoliopsida > Dipsacales > Adoxaceae > Sambucus > Sambucus nigra. The sequence continues at coordinate 24,035,457 of OX422218.1, read as the reverse complement.
GGATTGTTTTAAATTCTCCAGATGATATTGACATGGAGTACGCCTTGAGATTCCAATTCAAAGCTTCCAATAATGAGGCTGAATATGAGGCTATGATAGCAGGTTTTCATTTGGCGAAAGTTATGGAGGCACGTCAAGTAATTGTTTTCAGTGATTCTCAGTTAATTGTGAATCAAATGATGGGAATATATACAGTGAAGGGAGAGTTAATGGTGAAGTACCATGCAAAAGTGATGGAATTATTGAAAGAATTTGATGCTATTCAATTGGTGAAGATACCGAGAATGGAGAATGCTAGAGCAGACGCATTGGCCCGACTAGCGTCAGCTACGCGCACCGAGTTGCGAAGAACAATACCAATTGAAGTACTAGAAAGTCGGAGCATAGAAGAAGATCTGACGGTGAAGATTATTACCCTTGATTTAGGACCATCTTGGATGGATCCTATCAGAGCATACATTGAAGAAGGAGTACTACCGGAGGACAAACTAGCTGCCAAGAAATTGAAGTATAAAGTCGCTCGGTATGTGTTAACTAATGGTGTTTTGTATAGACGAGGAATTATGGCAGGTTTGCAGAGATGTGTGCATCCATCAGAAGTCAAAGAATTGATTGAAGAAATCCATGAAGGATCTTGTGGAGCTCATGTAGCAGGTCGGACTCTACTGCAAAGGGTGATGACACAGGGATACTACTGGCCGACGATGAGAGCTGATTGTATAGCCTATGCTAAGAAGTGTGACAAGTGCCAACGCTTTTCTTCCATCCGAAGAACTCCACAGGCATTGTTGACACCCATAACATCACCTTGGCCATTTGCCATGTGGGGGATTGATCTGGTTGGACCACTGCCGACGACCCGAGGAAGGTTCAAGTATCTCGTCGTGGCAGTAGACTATTTTACTAAGTGGGTGAAAGCTGAACCACTAATTGATATGACGTACGAGAAAGTGTATCAGTTCATATGGAAGAATATCATTTGTCGGTATGGTCTCCCCCACGCTTTCATCACAGACCATGGAACGCAATTTGATAATGAAGAATTTGCTGCCTATTGTCATCAGTCAAACGTCTTGAAGTTTCATTCAGCACCAAGCCATCCCCAAAGCAATGGGCAGACTGAAGTGACGAACAGAACATTACTAAATGGGTTGAAGAAGAGGTTAAGTGAGGCTAAAGCAAATTGGATTAATGAGCTACAGTCAGTTTTGTGGGCTTACCGAACAACTCCCCGAGCAGCAACAGGAGAATCACCATATATGCTAGCATTTGGAAGTAAGGCTGTGATACCTGCCGAGTTGGGCCTACCAACACATAGGGTGTTAAATTTCAATTCTCCGATCAATGATCTGATGAGAAGGATGGATTTGGATATGCTCGAGGAAGTCAGAGAAGAGGCAGCCATTAGGAATGCTGCTTATCAACAACGAACAGCTCTGTTTTACAACAAAAGGGTAAAGAAATGTGATTTAAAAGAAGGGGATTATGTGCTAAAGAAGGTCATTCAGAAGCAGAATAAACTGGAAGCAAACTGGCATGGACCTTACCGAGTTACAGAAGTTGTTCGACCAGGAACTTACAGAATAGCAACTCTAGAAGGAGAGGAATTTAAAAATGCATGGAATGCTGAACACCTGCGCAAGTATTATCAATGATGTCAAATGTAAAGCATCTCTTTCATTATGAATAAAACGAAGATGTTTCACCATTTTTCTTTCTGGATGAAAGTTTTTCGGGGAATACTAGTGTAATACACTACACAACAAAAGTGCTCTAAGGAGCCAACCTCCTTGTTAGGAGAACAGCTCTACGGAGCAAAAGTGCTATAAGTAGCCAACCTCCTTTGGTTAGGAGGACATGCTCTAAGGAGCCAAAAAATGCAGCTCTACGGAGCAAAAGTGCTCTAAGGAGCCAACCTCCTTTGGTTAGGAGGACAGCTCTACGGAGCAAAAGTGCTCTAAGGAGCCAACCTCCTTTGGTTAGGAGGACAGCTCTATGGAGCAAAAAGTGTTATAAGTAGCCAACCTCCTTTGGTTAGGAGGACATGCTCTACGGAGCCATAAAATGCTCTAAGGAGCCAAAAAGCTTTAAGGAGCCAGAAAGTGTACACCAGCAGGATCAACCACGGTTGGTAAGATAAAAATATACTCTCATATTACAACTTATGTTGGTCGGGAGGTAATATTATTATAATGAGTTTTTTGAAAAAAAAAATGTTCAAAAAATACACCAAGTATAGTTGGTCGGGGCAAAAAACCCAATAACTGTAGTTGGTCGGCGAGGACAACTTATTGATCTTAGTTGGTCGGACGCAATTTTATAATCAAACCAAGTATAGTTCGTCGGAGCTGTAATTAGTCGACAAACATTATTCACCCACCTTGGTTGGTTGGAAACAGTTTGAACATTTTTACTCATTACTTTATTATTAAGTGATCGAGAAACATTACTAATACTTGTAACTTTTTATTAAGTTGCTTATTGAACAATAGTATTGTTATCTTTTTAACAGATACATAGATACATATGTACAAATATAAATGTGCTTGATAAACACAAGATTAACAAAATTGGCAAACAGAAAATGAAAATCTTTTCATCAATCTAGAATAAATTACAAATTACAAGAAGGTACTAAATTGTTACATGGATATTACTATTCTATTGGTTTTTTGCCCTGTGCTTTAGAAACAGGTTCCTCGCCGGCAGGAGGGTCTTCTAGGTAAAGGGGAGAATTGATGAAATTAACATTTCTGAGCATTCTGACGTTCATAACAGAAGGTGTATCCAAAAGATGCTCAGGACGAGATAATTCAGCTTGGGAGTGAAGGCTATAATCACCAAGATATTTTGAAATTAGACTGCGAGGAATGGAACGAGCTGGAATCCATGCCATATCCAATTTGAAAGGTGGTACAGGCAGGTCTAATAATGATGGAGCATGATAGTCCCATAAAAAATGCCCTTTCTCCAACTTTAATACACCCAATGCATTTAACCATCCTTGCTTGTAACCTTCATTATTAGCATGTTCAATGCGAGCATCCAGATGAACGAGAGCTTCATTGTATCCTGCCATCCAGAATTCTCTTGGTTGTTTATGGAATTGGAAGGTTAATCTATCCAATTGTTCATGAAGGCTTTTGGCAAAGAGATCTTTGTTATGCAAGGTAGATTTCGTTGATGCCAGCTGATCTTCCAGAGACAGATTTTTATTGGACATTTCAGTCAGAGCACGGTCTTTTACTTTCAACTGGAATGCTTGAGTTTCCAGAGTAGACTGAGTGCGAGCCTCTTCAACATTTTGGCTGACTCTTCCTCGCCCCCGAGAACCTCTTCCTCGTCCCCGAGCAGTTCCAGAAATGGCAGATCTTCTTAAATCCTCCAGCTCTTGCCTCAGTTTGGCATTTTCGACCTCTAAGAACGAGAAGCCTTCATCAGTAACTGGTATTAATGCAGTAGAGGATGAAGCAGCAGATTCATATTGAGCTAATTTCTTCTGCAAATTATTATTTTCTTGCTCCAGGATCTTGGCGATTTGTCTACAGGCTTCAATTTCACCTTTTAGGGTCCTCTCCCTGACGTCATACCCAGCAATGATCTTCTTGTGGCCTGTTTCTGAAGAGAGCTGCTGGTATCTATTTTCATAATCTTTATGTAACAAAGCCATTGATTCGTTGTGTTGATTTTGAAGATCCTCTAAGGAACCATGAAGCTCTTCAATCAACTCATAGTAAGCGACATTGTTGGCCACTGCTCGGTCGAGTAAAGCTTTCAAGTACTGATAAGCTTCAATAGCCTGCTCTGAAGCACCGTGACCAAGGATATCAACAATTTCCGATGTACTAAGATCTGTATGACCAGCTTTATAGTATTGATGACATTGCTGCATCAGCTCAGTATCATGAGAAGAGATCAATTCCATTCTAGCAACAAACTAATGACAAGAAAAAGACAACAGAGATAAGCAAAGATATATTTTATTAGATCATCAAAAAGTTACATCGTTCGATTACAAGGAAATACAGAAATGCTACCGAACAACTTCACACCTTTTCCTTGTCTCCCAAGACTTTCTCGGGAGGCTGGGACGAGGAGCTCGGTTGCTCGGTGGTAACTACAGCTTGATCGGTAGGAATCTTCTCGGGAGGAGGAGGCATGGAGGAAACGTCCTCGGTGGCAGAGGGTTGAGAGGCAGAAACTTGATCGCCCATAGCCATGGAAGACTCATCTGAAGCAGGTTCATCTTCTTCTTCTTCCACAATTGGTGGAGGAGGACCAGGGAGATGCCGTTGGAATAGCTCAGAATCGTCTTGGACTTTTAGCTCTTGCAGAGCAGCTACCCAACCATCATAGAAGTATTTCAACTCCCCATATTGGACTTGGGACGTCATTGCAACTATCCCTCTCTCCCATCCTTTCTCCCAACCAACGCTGAAATGTTTCTTGATTGCAACTTTTCTCCTCGACTTCTCCGAGGAGAGCTTCACCTCCAGTTCCTCTTTCTTAACCTTAATATCTCGCAGAGTAGATAATTCTTCTTCTGCCTTCTTCAATTTATCATCAGATTCCTGATGTTTAACCTCCAAATCTTTAATTTTCTCCTCCAAATTCTTGGAGGTTTCAGCCATCTTCATCTTATCAGCCTCAGCCACAGCCAATTTTTTCTCCCAAACAGTTTTCTCCTCGATGTACTGTTGGCGATATTCCTTCACAGATTGGGTTAAACCCAACAAAGCATCGTCAACATCGGACGAGGAAGTAGAAGCTTTAATAACTTGATCTTTCTTCACGATGGTATTGAAGCAGTTCACCAGCTGAAAGATAAGAAAAACAATAGAGTCAACACAAATACAAGAATTCAAGAAAAAGAAAGAAAGACCAAAGGTATGAGAAATTTACTGAAGAAAGATGGCGAGCAGCTAGGGATGTCAGTGTATCCCTAGGAATTTTTTCATCAACCCCGAGAACCTCGGGTATAACTGAGCTCGTTGAAGAACTCGGAAGAATGATTTTTGAGACACTACTACCACCAGCGGGTAGAGAAGATGTAGTTCCAGCAAGATTAACTGAGGATGATTTCCTAAATCTCTTCAAAGGACGGTCAGCAGCATCAACCAAGGAAGAAGTCTTGGTCGGAGAGATGGCAATTACATCAGCAGGAGCATCTTTCTTGCTCGGGGCCACTGGGGGCTTCTCGGCAACTTTGGAGGAACCAGCATCTACTTTTTTGGTCCCCTCTGGGACATCAATTTTTCCTTTCTGGGCTCCAACAGCAGAAGAAGTGTCACCAAATAGAGCAGGAGGAGCTCTTTTCTTGCCCATTCTCTGAGATAGGGGGATATGAGAATCTGAAGATGAACTTTCTGGTGTTGAAGCTGGTTCAACAGGGCGAGCAATATAAGAGGTTGTGTAACTCTTATACTGTAGTAAATATGAAGCAGATCTAATATGCTCGTCAGCAATGGTCTTATGCAAATTCCAGATAAGTTTCAAATGCCTGATATTCACTTCTGACTCTTTTGGAGTTTTTCTTTTGCTATCAACTGCAAATAAATACATAATGGAATATCAGTCATACATTTTGTCAAACATGATGAAAGCATAATTTCATAAGTAAATTAAAATGAAAAATAAACCTATCCCATTGCCGTATGGGGGGCATCTGGGACCGTTGTATACTTGATTCCCAGATAATGGCGCATGTTGCCAATTTTTTATGACTAACCCATGCTCAAAATAATCCCTATTTGAGTCAGGGAGATTAACCACAAGAGCCCTATTCAAATACCTAGTTTTTAAATAATAAATATTATCTAGAACAGCCCATTTATAACAAAACATAATTTCAGGGATCCCAATACGAGTCCCATGAGTTAGATTTAACTTGTGCACCCCGTTAATTATTCTCCATGAATTGGGGGCTATTTTTGCAGGAACAAGATCAAAATATTGACAAAACTCAAGACATAATGGGTTTGGTGGAAAAGAAAAACCGCATTCAGCAACAAAAAGACTGGGGAACCAATGTCCCTCAGCCAATCGAAAATAATCTAAAGGCTCAGAAAGAACCTCTAGAGTTACCCACGAAGGAATGGAAAAATCAGAACGGAATTTCTCAACAGACTCCACAATATAAACCATATTGAATAAAAGAGATACAGAAGAAAGAAAGAAGATCTTACAAAAAGAAAGAAGATGTGTTGACAACGAACGGAAACAAGGATGAACGCACAAGAGAAGAAGAGAAGAGAAAGCTTGAATGCAGAGAATGAAAAACGTAGACGACGGTATGGTTACCAAAGAAGTTTAAATACTTTGCATTGGGAAGCGGCGAAAGAAATGATTATCAAAAAGAAACTACTAAACTTCCGGCGGCTAAAAGGACAAAATTTGCACGAATATCAAAGCGCTTTATCAAAAAGGCGGAAACTGCGAAATAAGAAGGAAATTTGAATACAATGTTCCTGAAACCCGGGAAGTACATTTAATATTGCCATATACCGAGAAAGAATGTTCCATACTCTTCAAAGTTCAAAATATGAAACATTGGGGGCTTCTGTTGATACCAAAATTAATGTGCTGATGTGGACGAATAAGATGAAGACACGTGTCAATCTACATGGCACAATAGCAACGAGGAAGATCATTTCCCGACCAACCGTGCTTCTTTCCGAACAACGAGAATACATCGAGAAACTCTATCACACCGAGGAACTCTATCATACCGAGGAACTCTATCATCCCGAGATACACTAAGTATTCCGAGGAACTCTTGATCAACAAGCAACTAAGGCGGTCCGAACTGCATCTCGGCCGTATCATTAATTACCAGACGGACAACTGTTCAACTATTCATTATATTCTTGACGCACACGCTGCATTAAATGTATTACCCTTTCATATGTATATCATTTAATGTATTGGACCTTTCATGTACAGCCTAAAGGCTATAAATACCTTGTATCATCCTCAATTCAAGGAGGACCGGAATTTCTTGAGAGAACTTGTAATCAAGAATTCCACAAACACTCAGCAATAACATAACAGTGGACGTAGGCTTTATTCCTAGCCGAACCACTTTAAAAATCTTTGTCTTATTTATTTATCTGTGATTGAATAATTAGAGCAATCTAGTTTTTTACATCAACAACAATGTTTTCCCATAAATACCTCCCCAAAAACCCACTTAAAAATGCAAATTTGCGGACTTTCAGACACTACAAATCGATTAAAAAAAATCTGAATCGATTTGGAATCTGACAGTCCTAATTCTTCTCTGATCCAATTCTTGGTACGTCGATAACTTCTTGATACTGAATCTGAATGATACGTGGTCGGAACCGATGCGAAGATAATTCAATTATCTAATTGATTCTATTTTGAAACTCTAAATTGTGTAGTATGAAATTACCCAAATTCCCTTAAATTATAAGAAAATGCCAAAATATTTCGGAAATCAACATAACTTCCTCATTCTGGGGTCAGAATGATGCACAGTCAGTGGCCATGCAAAGATAATTTGATGATATACATGTTGGTAACTTCATTACATATAAAATAGTGAGTTTGAAAAGACAAAAATGCCCTTGAAGTTCCCTTTTGTGACGAAACAATCCCAAAATGCATCCAACTTCACACAATGCATCCATAATACCTACAAAAGCTCAAATATACCACATAAAACATATAGAAAAAGGTTATCCAATATATGAACTTAAATATAGGAATTAATGGACACGAGAATGCTAGAATGTGCAAGAATAAAGGGTAGTAAATGCAATATTCACGACTTATCACACTCCCTAACTTACACATTGCTAGTACCTAGCCATAAAGATGAATGAAAATGAGAAAAATAGGTAGACCAGCCAGAATATATATATATATATATATATATATATATATATATATATATATATATATATATATATATATATATATATATATAGAGAGAGAGAGAGAGAGAGAGAGTCAGGCTCTCCAACATACCTATTTTTTTTAAATGGTAGAAAAAAAAATATTTTGAATTGATATTTTTATATGGGTTTATGATAATTCAATGTGCCGCTGTAAAAATATTCAACTCAAAATAATGCGTTTTGTTATTTTTAAAAAATAGGTAAAAAACTCACAGTTTTAAAGGGTAAAAATTGTGAGTTTTTTTTATCTATATTGTAAAAATAATTAAAAAAAAACATTATTTTTAGTTGATTTTTTTTATAGGGGCACATTGGAATATCATGAACCCATATAAAAAATATCATCTCAAAATTATTTTATTTACTATTTTAAAAAATGGGTATGTTCATAGGTAAGTTGGTAGGAGGTATGTTGGAGAGCCTGACTATATATATATCATAAAAAGTCATTTTTATCGGGAACATGATTTCATTTAGCAGATGAAAAAAGACACTAAACCCCTAGGTTACTCTAGTAGACGAGTGTTGTCTCGTGAGGGTTTTCAGGGATGAAACCCACAAACATCAAAGTTTTCTCAAAAAGATGCTCAACTAACATGCGACAAACCCAACAATACGAAAAAAGATTTCAAGCACGTTAGCATTATGAATAAATTCACTCAAAAGTCCGTAGTTATTAAATGTATAGAACGAACTTCATAAAATTGAAACCTTAAACGTGGGAGGAGAGTGAGCACATGCAAAGTATGATTTGGCAAAAACTTATATAAACCGGATAAGCATTAAAGTGTAAATAATTGCAATCTTCACCGGATATTATACTCAACAAATGAAATCACTATGAAAAGGGAGGTAATACACAGGACATGTGGGCATAAAGAGTAAATGTAAATGAAAACTAGGTCGCGCACATATCACTAACAAAGAACGTTATATATAAAATGAAAAATTGTAATCTCAATGAAAGATACCGCTCATTAAAGGAGGGTAAATGTATTTTCAAAGATTATAAAAAATTATTTGAACTATTAAATTAAATTCACCCTAGGTTCACATAGGACTTTATAGGGTTATAATGTGGGTTTCGGGTTAAGGTTATGAAACAAAATTTATATGTACGGATTCAAAGATGTTAGGGGATGAAACACTCGGGATAATGTAAAATTGCGGACAATTTCAAAATAGAAAAATAATTTCCATAACAAGCATTAAATATGAAATAGGAGAGAAACAAGAATTATTTAACACTATATACATCATATACGACTTTCTTTTCCTTTTTCTTTTCTTCTTTTACTCATGTTTTCTTTTGTTTTCTATTTCTCACTACACTTTTTTCTTCATTTTTCTCACTCTCATATGCTTATCTGCAACCACAAGACAATATCATCAATTAATCCCAAGTATCATTCCAAACAAAGGTATGGAAAGTAATATGTATGGTTTATAACTCAAGTGTGGAGTTGGTTATCGAATTTTGGGTAATGAAACGAAAGGCTATACTAAGGCTCGAAGGGGTTGACTAGGGAAATATATAAGGTGTGGTAAAGGTCAATATAAGTGATATAACAAAGATGGCCTACGATCATTTCCTAAATTTTACGCAATTCTTGAGTCAAAATAACTTTAAAAATCATGCTCAAGTAACACATTTCATAAATGAACTTAATTAATGAACGATCAAATGAAGGAATAGTGAGATTACCGGTGAAATTAACTTTTTCAAGGAGAAAAAAGTACTTTATAACACAAAAAATGAAGAAGAGCACAAAGCTCACTAGATGTAAGTATATACAATGCAACAAAAGATTACTGAGTTATAAAAATCTTAAACCAAATTAATAGAATAAGAAAAGCGTGTGTGCTCATGGGTTAAAGTTTAATGCATGAAGTTATTCATAATATCAAGGATTTCAGGACTAAAGTCTAATAACTTCTAAAATCGAGAACATTCATCATTGAATTGCCATTTGGATCGGGCATTTATTAAAATTTATCATCGAAAACCAAGGCAAAAATACCAACAAAAGTGAAAAAAGAAAGAAAATATTTATAAAATTTTTAATTTTTTAAAGAAAAGCATGCTTAGTAACTAACATGTGATCAAATCAATGAAAATAAAGAATGAATGGATAGAATATCCCGCACCCCCTAACTTAAATGTTGCATTGTCCTCAATTCAAATCAGTAACACAACATAAAAAGAGGAAAAGAAAGATCTTACCCAAAGTGGAGCAATCCTCGATAAGTACAAGGGCATTGAATCTACAAAACATGTTAGTAACAAGCATAAAAAAGAAGAAGAATAAAAAGTTTAACTAATTACACTAGACTAAAAGTAAAAAGAAAGAAAAATAAGAAAAAAAAAAAAAACTAACAATTTACAACCTACTATTTTAACTCATATTTAACTATACATTAGAAGTCAAACATTTTGAGGGTCAGCCCAAAATACAATTTGGCTTTGAAGGATCAACAGTGGACCCTCCTTTGAAAGCATGCCTCCCAAAAAAATATGAATTTCATTTGAACAACAGAAGGCATGTGTAAGTCGGGAGAAATAAACCTCCGCCAATTAAAAATTTGAGAGGGATGATGGGGGATTTGGTTGCTAAGGTCGACAAGTAGAATTGGAATCCGAAAAAAATAGAATCACCTTCCAAAGTTTTTTCAAGTAGAATGGGAGGTGGGGCACACAAAGAGGAAAATTCCATCTTGAAAAATAATTCAAGCAAAGAGTCCTCAACGGTAAAAGGTTTAAAAGTTTCAAGAGTTTCAATCGACTCATGGGAATTAAAAGGTACTTTTAATGGTTCAAAAATGGTAGACAAATATGGTGATGAAATAAATTCAATCTCAAGTAATTCATCATCACAAAGAGATTGAATTTTAGGGGAGAAAGCTTCACTCTCAATGAAATGTTCTTTACAAATTTGAGGTGAAACATAAGCCTCAACCTCCTCGTTGAATTCCACAAAAGAATTAATCTCATTGCAAAAGTGGTTCGATTCTCAAACCAGCACCAATAACGTTATCCAAAGTTTGGGTGAAAAAAAGGAATGTTTCTTCACAAGTAGGCTTCCTTGGCTCTAGAACCTCGAATGCCTCTGTAATACCCCGTAATTTTAAATGACTTTTAAAATGTGTTATATTTTAAATTAATGGATTAATTAGATTTTATTATTAATTAATTCATTTGGGTTTTATCCGGACTATGGATATGGATGATTTTTAATATTACTTAAAGATATTTAGGTAATATATGAATGTGATGTCATTGAGATGACCGTATGATATAAATTCGGTAATTTATATTTTTAGTCAGACGCGGTATGGGACGTGTCGGGACTAGTTTAGTAAATTAAAAAGGGAATTTTATTTTCTATCGATCTAATAGTCATTTCGACTGCGTAGCTGCGTCCGGAAGGTTCGAAATAGTCAGAAAAGTCTATTTGGATGTCAATTTTGAGTCTCGGGTCATTTGGGAATGAATAGACAACCCGAAAGGGCATTTTGGTCATTTTTCTAGGGGGGATGAATAGTGTTTCGGATTTGGCACTATTATAAGAATAGGTAGATTAAGTGAATGGGAGTTATTCATCTCCTCTTCACAAATAAGAGCAGCTACCTTCTTAGAGTAAGAGTAAGAGTGCTTGGGAAGGGAAAAGTCATTTGGGAAGGTGTAGAACAAGAGTCAAGGTTCACCACCACCAACCACCACCAACCACCACCGGAGTTTGATCGGAGAAGGGACAACCAACTGAGATAAACTACACCAAAGGATCAGACCTACACTAAAGGCAAGTGTTTAATAATAGCAATTGAAGTTTGTATATTGTCCATGTTAAAATATATCAAAAGAGAAGATTATTCATGTTTGGAAGAGATAATGGATCATTAAATGGATTTCTGGAAAACTGAAATGATATAGGAATTTAACTCATGTGTTAGGATGATAATAATCCACAAATTAGTCATGAATCTGTTGAAGAAATGATAGAAACCATTGATGTGTTCTTGAAGAAGTTATGTTAATAAATTTCTGGGAATAAGTAGAATAACATGCTTTTTAATCCAATCCTTTGATGATTCTAGGATGTTTAGAGTAATGGAAATCGTTCATCTATGTTGTTATAACATGTAGTAAAGTTTATAAGACATTTGGGATGTTTAGATGAAGGTTCAAATGATCAAAAGTTGTTAAACCCGTAGTTGCAGAAAATGCAGAAAATGCAGGCCTGGACCTGAGGGATCGATCGATCGACCCCCACCTTCGATCGATCGACCTCCCCAGTTTAAGTAATGTTGTTTTTTTTTAAATGTTGATTCTTATCCCGAAACTTTTATGGATCTTTGGTGATTATTATGTGCATATTTTGGGACTTAGAAAATATCAGTAAACCCTTGTTAAGATTTGAATTAATTGGATTTAGATTCAAATGATTTTAAATGATGAAAATTATATCGAATGAAATTTCGGTTTCTAAATTCGTTTGTTAATCTCCGAATGGTGATGTATGAGGATTTAAGATAGGACCAGTAGGGGTGATTTTATATATTATCTGGGTATCCTTAAGTTTACAAGAAGAAGTGAAAGAATACGTGTTTATAAGAGATTTGAAACTATCGATTTTAACCTTAATTAAAAAGGAGAACTAAACTCGTAGTAGTTCGGGAGAAATAATGTTATGGACCAGTAGGATATTAGTAATTTCTTACTGAATATAAGATGAGGAAAAACCTATTTGAATCTTATGAGATGGGAGCTTAGGATACATTTGGTTGAAAGAGGTTATGAGATTATCCCGATCGCATAGTTTAAGTTTTCGGACCTCCTCGATCGACAAAGTTAAGTAGTAGTGTATTGGAGGGGTTCCTTGTTTGGATTTCGCTTTGCGAGACGTTCCGCGCATGAACCTTAACGACGTCGGTAGTGGAGAGATGTTATAGGATGCGAGGATAATTAATTTATGAAGTAAAGATTTGATATTTTAAAAGAGAGTTAATGCTACGTATGGGAAATATCTTAGGGTAGTAATAATTACCTTTTTGTTATTATATTATAGGTATGATAATACCTATTTGATTGATTGATAAGTTATGTGTATGACATACCTAGCTTACTTGCTATCGGTGGGAGGTTTGCGCGTGAGGGCATTCATATCCTGATGAATCCATGGGATCTTTGATTTGTCGCTCGAGAACATAGGTCTATGAAAGACTTATCGAGGAAGTTGATAAGTCCGCTGACTGTGGGTGCGTAGGTATGTGCGTGACCCATGGATACGAGAACTATGTTCGCCTCCAATTTGTTTGTTGTTTGTGGTTCGTGGAATCTTACCGAACCTGTAGTCCCCTATTCAGCGACATGCGATGACGGGACATGATAGCAGAGTAATGCATTGCACCACAGCTGTGACTCGGGGTGCTGTATTATATATGAATATATATATATAATGGATTAAATGGTTACATAATGATTTATCTATCTACGGTGATAATTGTAGATAACGGTGAATAGAGAAAGATAATGGAATTAAGTTAATAGATGTTTATTCTTTAAGAATTGAAAAGCTTAACTCATATTAATGAGTAATGATTCATGTTAATGAGAAACTAATAAAGGAGAAATGTAAATGGATAATAATGGGACGTATGGTATGGGACATACGGGGATTATGATATGGGAGTGGAACTGTAATATGATGATTAGAAAAGAGGAACCATTAACTAGGAGGTTAGTAGGAAACGTTAAGTGTGCACTCTAGTTGAGAGGCGAGAATTGCAAGTGAGTGTTGGATTTAACATGTACATAATAAATGCTTTATTGCACTTGTTAAATACTTGCTGTTTTAAAAATACTCTACACATTCGGGCTCTGACCCATTTCCTTGCATATTTTTCTCTTCTATTGTATCTCTATATCAGGTGTCCAGCAACAGGGACGCCAACCATAGTTGATTTTGACGAGCTATGGAGCTATGGATGTTTTGCTTAGACGCTTATCATCGTTTTGATTCACAGTATTCTTAGTTAGGGCATGTCGCCCAAAAGGATTTCAGTTATCATTCTCTGTTGGAGTTAAATATTGTTGTAATCAGGTTTCTTTATACATTTTACATTGTTGGGATTATTGTAAAGGATTTATATTACTTGGGAATGTTTATTCCAGTTTCATTTAAACTACTTTGTGATACTTATTGTGTTACCAAATTTGTAGAATAAATGTGTTGTGTTATTCTTAAAAATGAAAAAAATGGTTTTGTTGAAAATTAAATTGGAAAGTTTTTTACACCTGCTTAATTGAGTATTGGGTGAGTTGTAAATGTTTTCGACAGTGATGCTAAGAATGAGCCAACTGTATATTCTGTTTTAATTTGGTATGGGACCGGCCACCCGGTATTTAATTTGGCGGGGTGTTACAGGTGGTATCAGAGCATCAGGTTCTAGTGTCCTTTAGGATCTGTACGGCTTATTGTGTCTTCAGCCTAGCGTTCTTTGATGTAGAGCCCTATGGGTAGGATTATTGCTTTTCTATTTACGCCTACGATCTTCAGCTATTTTGTGTTATCAAATACTGATAGTGTTCTCTCGTTTCAGATGCCTCCTCGACGTGCACCTCAGCCCGCCCCAGCTCAGGGAATAATGACTGCAGCCGAAGTTGCTGCAATCGTCGCCCAGGCAGTCAATGCTGCCGTGGCTGCTGTTCAACAGGCTCCCGCGCCGGCACCGGTTGTGCCACCCGCGCAAGGGCAAGTGTTTCCTACTGCATGGGAACGAGCAAGGGATGCCTTTCAGAAAGCACACCCACCCAAGTTTCAGGGAGGATCAGATGTTGTGACTGCTAGCCAATGGAAGAAAGATATCCAACGGCACTTGAGGATGATCGAATGCACTGAGGTGCAACGTCAGATACTAGCCACATTCAAGCTAGTAGGGGCAGTTTTGCAATGGTGGGAAGCTACGACCACTATGGAGGAGAGGGACACAATGACTATCCAAGACTTTTGGATACGGTTTGATGGGAAGTATTTTCCTTCCGCCATCCAGACAGAGATGAGGCGGAAACTACTTGATTTGAGGCAGGGTGAGAAAACTGTGGCGGAATATGAGGAAGATTTTACGCGATTAACTAATTTGGTACCAGCTGAAGTACCTACTGAGGAGAGGAGAGTCCTAATGTTCACTGATGGGTTGAACTATAAAATTCGCCAACATTTATTGGGAAATCTTTCACTACGTACGTATGCAGATGTTCTTAATGCTGCAATGCTCCACTGTCAAGATAACCGCTTCCATAATCAGGGTGTCAAGCGGGGGTTTGGGACAGGCCTGCAAGGCAAGACTATTGGGGGCAGTTCTAGTGGGACTCAGCTAGGGCAGAGTCATCAGCGTCAGAGTGAGCAGGGTTCCCAGGCAGGGGACTATGCTAAGCGTTTGCGATCTGGAGATTCTCGATTTGAGGATAGAGGTGTGGGGCAAGGACAACAGGGCCACCAGGGCCAAAGACAGGCTCATCAGGGCCAAGGGAAGGGAGGTAATGGCCAGCAGGTTCGGGGTCAACAAGGGCAAGGTAGTGGAAAGTTTGTGGGAAAATGTTTCGTGTGTGGCAAGTATGGCCATAAACGTCAAGATTGTCCTGAGAAAGACAAATTCCCTCAGCAACAACATGCTCGACAGGAGCCACAGATACCAGCATTTCCACCAGCTGCTCTTCCAGCTCCACCTCCAGTGTTAGCACTACCTCCCATTCCAGCAGCACCCGCGCAGCAGGGTCAGTACGGGCGAGTATACAACATTCATCAGGCAGTGAATCAACAGCCACCACCCGCGAATGAGGGTATGTTTTCTATCTAAGGATAATAAAGCATATATTGATTTTGTTATAATTAATGTTGTGTGGGAAATAGGGTTGCTAAACTTAGTCTATAGCACTGTGATTTATGTAGACTCGCTGAGGGGTGTGGGACACCTTTATATTACATGTTATCACGTGGGTTTGATTTTTTATCATGGGATTACTTACCTTGAGCATGTCCGAGTGTGATTTGACTAGCGGCGTGCATTGACTTGTGGTATATGAGAGCTTATGTCTGCATCTTGTCTTCTAAGAGAGTAAATGCGTAGAATCTATTTGAAATCGAAGAAAAACCAAATTTTTGATTAAATCATAACCTGATATTTTTATAATTTTTTTTATACATTATTGACTAAGGACCTTAGGAGTTTCGATGACCGACTACTTTAGGTAGTAGTGTATCGGGGTGGTTCCTTGTTTGGATTTCGCTTGCGAGACACCCCACGCACGAAACTATTAACCGTTGGGAGTCGAAATAAGTTAGGTCTTTAGTATATGAGTTTAAAACCTTTGCGAAACTTTTAATATTGAAAGAGGTACGACAGGGTGTATGGGCGCCCTGGATAATTGGATTGTAGTAATTTTCAAAATTGTGAAAAGGTAAGAAATTGAGACTTCAGGATTTATTTGTTCACTACGAGAGGATCGTTTTTCCCAAAGTTTGTCACGAGGACGGTATAGGGAAGATTAGGAATAATCTAAATTTGATTCAGTTGCGACTATATGGTGAGGCTTGGCGTATAACATCGATAGGGACTTTGTTAATGTATTGTATGGGCGGTACATCTTGGGTTTCTTGCGATGTGAGATTTATACTCGGAGTTGACCTTACCGTTATAACTTATATTCCTGAATTTCGGGACGAAATTCTGTTATAAGGGGGGGAGTATGTAATACCCCGTAATTTTAAATGACTTTTAAAATGTGTTATATTTTAAATTAATGGATTAATTAGATTTTATTATTAATTAATTCATTTGGGTTTTATCCGGACTATGGATATGGATGATTTTTAATATTACTTAAAGATATTTAGGTAATATATGAATGTGATGTCATTGAGATGACCGTATGATATAAATTCGATAATTTATATTTTTAGTCAGACGCGGTATGGGACGTGTCGGGACTAGTTTAGTAAATTAAAAAGGGAATTTTATTTTCTATTGATCTAATAGTCATTTCGACTGCGTAGTTGCGTCCGGAAGGTTCGAAATAGTCAGAAAAGTCTATTTGGATGTCAATTTTGAGTCTCGGGTCATTTGGGAATGAATAGACAACCCGAAAGGGCATTTTGGTCATTTTTCTAGGGGGGATGAATAGTGTTTCGGATTTGGCACTATTATAAGAATAGGTAGATTAAGTGAATGGGAGTTATTCATCTCCTCTTCACAAATAAGAGCAGCCACCTTCTTAGAGTAAGAGTAAGAGTGCTTGGGAAGGGAAAAGTCATTTGGGAAGGTGTAGAACAAGAGTCAAGGTTCACCACCACCAACCACCACCAACCACCACCGGAGTTTGATCGGAGAAGGGACAACCAACTGAGATAAACTACACCAAAGGATCAGACCTACACTAAAGGCAAGTGTTTAATAATAGCAATTGAAGTTTGTATATTGTCCATGTTAAAATATATCAAAAGAGAAGATTATTCATGTTTGGAAGAGATAATGGATCATTAAATGGATTTCTGGAAAACTGAAATGATATAGGAATTTAACTCATGTGTTAGGATGATAATAATCCACAAATTAGTCATGAATCTGTTGAAGAAATGATAGAAACCATTGATGTGTTCTTGAAGAAGTTATGTTAATAAATTTCTGGGAATAAGTAGAATAACATGCTTTTTAATCCAATCCTTTGATGATTCTAGGATGTTTAGAGTAATGGAAATCGTTCATCTATGTTGTTATAACATGTAGTAAAGTTTATAAGACATTTGGGATGTTTAGATGAAGGTTCAAATGATCAAAAGTTGTTAAACCCGTAGTTGCAGAAAATGCAGAAAATGCAGGCCTGGACCTGAGGGATCGATCGATCGACCCCCACCTTCGATCGATCGACCTCCCCAGTTTAAGTAATGTTGTTTTTTTTTAAATGTTTATTCTTATCCCGAAACTTTTATGGATCTTTGGTGATTATTATGTGCATATTTTGGGACTTAGAAAATATCAGTAAACCCTTGTTAAGATTTGAATTAATTGGATTTAGATTCAAATGATTTTAAATGATGAAAATTATATCGAATGAAATTTCGGTTTCTAAATTCGTTTGTTAATCTCCGAATGGTGATGTATGAGGATTTAAGATAGGACCAGTAGGGGTGATTTTATATATTATCTGGGTATCCTTAAGTTTACAAGAAGAAGTGAAAGAATACGTGTTTATAAGATATTTGAAACTATCGATTTTAACCTTAATTAAAAAGGAGAACTAAACTCGTAGTAGTTCGGGAGAAATAATGTTATGGACCACTATGATATTAGTAATTTCTTACTGAATATAAGATGAGGAAAAACCTATTTGAATCTTATGAGATGGGAGCTTAGGATACATTTGGTTGAAAGAGGTTATGAGATTATCCCGATCGCATAGTTTAAGTTTTCGGACCTCCTCGATCGACAAAGTTAAGTAGTAGTGTATTGGAGGGGTTCCTTGTTTGGATTTCGCTTTGCGAGACGTTCCGCGCATGAACCTTAACGACGTCGGTAGTGGAGAGATGTTATAGGATGCGAGGATAATTAATTTATGAAGTAAAGATTTGATATTTTAAAAGAGAGTTAATGCTACGTATGGGAAATATCTTAGGGTAGTAATAATTACCTTTTTGTTATTATATTATAGGTATGATAATACCTATTTGATTGATTGATAAGTTATGTGTATGACATACCTAGCTTACTTGCTATCGGTGGGAGGTTTGCGCGTGAGGGCATTCATATCCTGATGAATCCATGGGATCTTTGATTTGTCGCTCGAGAACATAGGTCTATGAAAGACTTATCGAGGAAGTTGATAAGTCCGCTGACTGTGGGTGCGTAGGTATGTGCGTGACCCATGGATACGAGAACTATGTTCGCCTCCAATTTGTTTGTTGTTTGTGGTTCGTGGAATCTTACCGAACCTGTAGTCCCCTATTCAGCGACATGCGATGACGGGACATGATAGCAGAGTAATGCATTGCACCACAGCTGTGACTCGGGGTGCTGTATTATATATGAATATATATATATATAATGGATTAAATGGTTACATAATGATTTATCTATCTACGGTGATAATTATAGATAACGGTGAATAGAGAAAGATAATGGAATTAAGTTAATAGATGTTTATTCTTTAAGAATTGAAAAGCTTAACTCATATTAATGAGTAATGATTCATGTTAATGAGAAACTAATAAAGGAGAAATGTAAATGGATAATAATGGGACGTATGGTATGGGACATACGGGGATTATGATATGGGAGTGGAACTGTAATATGATGATTAGAAAAGAGGAACCATTAACTAGGAGGTTAGTAGGAAACGTTAAGTGTGCACTCTAGTTGAGAGGCGAGAATTGCAAGTGAGTGTTGGATTTAACATGTACATAATAAATGCTTTATTGCACTTGTTAAATACTTGCTGTTTTAAAAATACTCTACACATTCGGGCTCTGACCCATTTCCTTGCATATTTTTCTCTTCTATTGTATCTCTATATCAGGTGTCCAGCAACAGGGACGCCAACCATAGTTGATTTTGACGAGCTATGGAGCTATGGATGTTTTGCTTAGACGCTTATCATCGTTTTGATTCACAGTATTCTTAGTTAGGGCATGTCGCCCAAAAGGATTTCAGTTATCATTCTCTGTTGGAGTTAAATATTGTTGTAATCAGGTTTCTTTATACATTTTACATTGTTGGGATTATTGTAAAGGATTTATATTACTTGGGAATGTTTATTCCAGTTTCATTTAAACTACTTTGTGATACTTATTGTGTTACCAAATTTGTAGAATAAATGTGTTGTGTTATTCTTAAAAATGAAAAAAATGGTTTTGTTGAAAATTAAATTGGAAAGTTTTTTACACCTGCTTAATTGAGTATTGGGTGAGTTGTAAATGTTTTCGACAGTGATGCTAAGAATGAGCCAACTGTATATTCTGTTTTAATTTGGTATGGTACTGGCCACCCGGTATTTAATTTGGCGGGGTGTTACAGCCTCATTTGGTTGAAACTCTTCTTCAACTTCAAAAATATCAAAAGAAAAATTATCGTTGGATTCGAATATTGCATCCAACTCAAGCTCCCAAGAACAATTTTCTTCCCGATATATGTTTTCAAGCCTTTCATTCTCAAGAATTCGAAGGTCCTCACGCAAAGTAATAGGTGGAGGTGTGGATTCTTGAGAATGGAAAGTTTGAGAACTACTCCCAAATAAAGAACCATTAAAATTACCGACATTACTATAAAAATACATGACTACCGAATGGGTTTATATGGAAAATTCACGTAAAAAGGTGTGCAGACAAGAATTCAATGTTTCTTAGCACTCAAATGTGTGGTCCTGAAAACAAAGGTTAAAATAAAGAATACAAATACAAAAGAAAAAATATTACGAAATAATAAAAGAATTACAATCTATAAAACAATCCCCGACAACGGTGCCATTTTTTATGAGCACGATCCGCGTGTTCGTGTAAGGACATCGTCGTTGTTTTCGGTTCACCATCGCAATACAAGAAAAAACTAAACTATGACTACACTCGACAAAGGGAGTATAGAGGCTACTACGGGTATCAAAAATCCATAGGGAATGTTCGACATATTGTAATCGATTTATTACTTCAAGAATCAAAGTGTAAAAGGTGATGGGTTGGAAGTAAAGAAAGTGGAAAATAAGAATTTAACACCAAACACGAATTAATAAAATGAGAGTTGGGGTCACATCCCCGCCATGGGAAAAACAACGCGTAATTAGAATCCCGGTTCGAAAGCATTTAACCAAGAATTTTCAATTAATTATAAACATCACCCATGAAGGAATTTAATCCAAAAATGCCAGATAAAATATTTAATCAAAAATGGTCACATGTGGATTAATTTCATAATATCGCTTTAAACACTAACGTTCCGTGACAACTTTAATATACGAGGTTTCAATTAAACGCATTTTTATACAAAACCTAACTTTCAAAGCTCAAGACCCATTAATAGCGGACATATGAGCCCAACCCTTAAACTAAGTACAACACATGAAGAAAACTAATTAAACAACTAATTAACTAGAGCACACAAGAAATAAATGAACTACAACTAATTAACAAGCATGGAAATGAAAGATAAGGCAAGAAATAAAGGAAATAAATCTTAAATTAAACAAAGAAGATGATGAATAGTACAATACTTATATAAAATGGTGAAACCCTTAGAGAGAGAAGCACCCAAAGAGAAAGCCCAAAAAACTAACCTAAAATCTTGTCTAAGAAGTGTGAAAATGATGTCCCCCACTTAAGGGAATTGTTTTTCCATAAATACCCCATAAAAAAACACTTAAAAATAAAAATTTACGAACTTTCAGACATTCCAAATCGAATCGGAAAAATTTTGAATCGATTTGAAATTTGGCAGTCTTAATTCTGGTCTGATCCAATTCTTGGTACGTCGCACGAAAACGGCTATAACTTCTTCATGTGAAATTGAAATAATGGGTAGTCAAAATCGACGTGAAGATAATTCAATTATCTACTTCATTCTATTTTGAAACACTCCTAATTGTGTAGTATGAAATTACCAAAATTCCCTTGCGGTAGAAGAAAATGCCAAAACCTTTCAAAAACGAGCATAACTTCCATATTTGCTGTCAGAATGATGCACGATTAGTGGCCATGCAATGATAATTTGATGATATACATCTTGGTAACTTCATTCCATAAAAATAGTGAGTTGAAAGACCAAAATGTCCTTAAAGTACCCTTTTGCGAAACAATCCTGAAATGTTTCCAACTTTACACTATGCATCCATAATACCAACAAAAGCTCAAATATACCTCATGAAACATATAAACATATAGAATAAAGATTATCCAATATATGAGCTTAAATATATGAATTAATGGACACAAGAATGCTAGAATGTGCAAGAATAATGGGTACTAAATGCAATATTCACGACTTGTCATGGACACTGGAGCCTCACGCCACATTTGTGCAAACAAATGGATGTCTACTACTTACAAGGCTTTGAAAAATGAGGAGAACCTCTTTATGGGGAAATCTTCGAGTTTTAAAGTAAAGGGACAAGGAAAGATCATTTTGAAAATGACATCAGGAAAGGAACTTACTCTGAACAATGTGTTGCACGTGCCTGACATCCGCAAGAATCTGATTCCTGGATTGCTTTTAAGCAAGAATGGGCTTAAATTAGTGTTTGTTTCTGATAAATTTTTGTTGTGTAAAAATAATGTGTATGTGGGAAAGGGCTACCTATCTAATGGGTTCTTTAAAATGAATGTAATGGCATTGATGCCAAAGGCATCCCAAGTGAATGAAATTGCTAGTTCTACTTACTTGACTGAGTCTTCGAATATTTGGCATGCTAGATTAGGACATGTTAATATTGATACTTTAAGTAGATTAATTAACTTGGATTTTTTTACCAAAATTTGACATAAATAAAATTCATAAATGTGATATATGTGTGGAATCTAAATTAGCAAGATTACCTTTTCATTTTATTGAAAGGATCATTTAACCATTAGATTTAATTCACACGGATATTTATGATTCAAAATTTGTACAAACTAAAGGTAGAAAAAAGTACCTTATTACTTTTATTGACGATTGCACAAAAAATTACTATGTATATTTATTACGTAATAAGAATGAGGCTATTGATGTATTTAACTAATATAAGAATGAAGTTGAGAATCAATTAAACAAAAAGATAAAAGATATTAGGATTGATAGGGGAGGTGAATACGTATTTTTTTTTTAGGAATTTTAATCTGAACATAGAATTATACATCAAACAACGGCTCCTTATTCTCCTCAATCAAATGGCATTACTAAACGCAAAAACTGTACTTTGAAGGAGATGATGACCTCTATGTTAACAAGTTCGGGAAATAGCCTTTATCACTAAGGAAATCCGATAGTATATCACTAAGAAAAGTTCAAGGTCACTGGGCTAATTCTTCCGATGCAATAAATATCCAATGTTACTCCACCTCTGTCTGCATATGCATCTTACATATCTTTATATATAGCAATATATCATTCACGTAGGGGATTGTTGGGAATGGGTATTTGGATAGTATTTTGATCAACTTTGAGCTCAAATTTAGATGGGATCCACATAACGATATTTGTGGGACCATATATGAACGCGTTCTCCTTTACAAGGAGATTAACGTGGTATATTCACATGTTCAATTTCATTAAGTTGTGAATGATAAATATGTTCCCAAATTGACTCATAAAGAAAAAAAAAAGTTAATGAATATAGTGTGTATTACTCTTGTCCCACATAGGAAAGTAAGAATTTGAAGAGTTTATAAAACCCAAAATGTGCACCAAAACTTGGATGCCTTTAGGGTATCCAAGCTCTTTAAAGGGGAGATGGCGTACACTATGCAAGTTTTGGGCTTAGGTCGAAAGTCGATACTCACGCGCGCGCCCTCCGTCTGTCCGGCTCGGTTCGAACTTGGACTTATAAAAATTCCTTTTTTGGGGGGGCGAATTTAATTAACTTTCTTGGCCAAAATTAATTAATCTCCAAATTAGTTAATTAAAGGATTAAATAGAAATTAACTGTTTGACAATTAAAAATAATTTATGTCCAACAGTCAACTTCATATGTTATATATACCCATTATCCCTCTTATTTTGACTAATGAAAAAACAAATTGAAAAATCCAATGTCATTTTCTTAACCGAAATATTTCTTCTACTAGTGCTTCATTTCATCCACATTATTTATGTTGTTTGGTTAAGTATAAAACACAGAATTGTGTTCGCAGGGATTAATCATTACTCTGCTTCTTGATTAATTCGAAAATTCGTTCTATCTCGGGAGACAATTATTCATTGACCTTCAAACACATTAGAGGGAATAAATTTATCTTAAGGAGACTCTTCTAAACAGGGTTCGAATTATTTTATGTCAAATATCATTCTTATATATTGCAAATTTAGCCTATTATAAGTAAGTTTCTGAATTTTATTTGTTTTAACAATATTTGAAATTACTGAAATAAAGAATATGTTTTTTATTTGGAATTTATAATATCAGTGAAAAATAATGAATGCATGTTACAAGATAGAGAACAAGAAAGCTATCTTTCCGGTGAGGGGAAGACGTTTGGACTGTCCAAAGAGTGTTCGGATAACAGTTATGAGTTTAGATTTGGTGAAAGAGGTAGAGGTTAAAAACAAGAAGAGTATTTGGAGAAAAGGGAGATCTTTTGGTTGAGTGTTTGTTTATGGGAGGCAGCGAATAATATAAATAGGGTTTAAAAAAAAAGATGAGGTAAGAACAGAGAGTTAATTGCCTATACTAGTTTTAGAAGAAAAGTAGCTTCCTTTAACATTGTTGTGAAGAAGGAGAGGAGTCAAACGTACTTTAAGATGTGGAAAGTGGTTGAAGGTAGGGGTTGGGGTCAAGTGGGAGATGTGAGAGATGTGTTCAAGAAAATGGAATTGTTGGTATTGTGTGTTGAACAAAAGTGGCATGCAGGAGGTGTTGCTGGGCTTGAGAAGATGGGGTGAAGAAGGACATATCTTAAATCTGCCTTGGTCGAGCCTTGGCCATTATCTGCCATAAACGCCCAGATGTGTCACTGCTGTCATTAGAGATGATGAAGATGGAAAGCAAATGGTGACGTCCAAGTGCATAGCCTTCACTCATTTATCTTTCTATTCGTGTTTGCGTCAGTTCCGATGGCGGAAAAAATATTGAATGAGAAGCAATGGTCCTTCAATGGAGACATTTTATAGTTACAAATGTGGCATCCATTGTTAGACTAATATTTAATATATGGGCTTATATATAAAATAAATATAAATTATAGGTTATCAAATAAAAGTAGGTCAATTAAAGTGATTAATTTTAAGTTTTGGAGCTTTACTAATGTATTATTAAAGTGTGGGTTTTATTGTGTAGAGACAAGCGTAATTTCTATTTTTATGATGGGTTAAAATAGAAATATACGAAATATGAAAATACACGATTGTGTTATAAATAGGGGTCATGGTCCCCGGATCACACAACACCGATCTTCTGATTCCCATTGTCAGAGAGAATTTCAGAGAGGAAATAAAAGTGTTGATCTGGAAGAGCATAAGACCTCAAACTCAGATATTTTAACTTTCTGTCATGGATTCAGGTACGCTGCCGCAAAATCAATATTTATATTTCTTCATAATTCAATATGAATTTTCTTGTTTGTGTGATGGTTTTCACAAAATAGAAATTAATCCATCATGTGGTATCAGAGCTATTTCATGTTGAATTGTTGAGAATATATTAGGAAGGTATTGATATTAATTTTCGGCTGCAAATATTTTTTCAAAAAGGTTTAATATTTCAGAAAAAATTTGGATTCAGAAATATTCTCGTTTCATTATGATTCCAACGATATAAAATTCATGAAATTTGGACTAGCGGTTGATTTGATGGTAGTGGAAGGTTAAAGGTTCGACTCTTGGTATTTCATATTTAAGCCTCTTAATTGATGAAAATTATGAAGGATCTCAAGAGGTTTTTCAACCCATGACCTTTCAAGTCTGGAGCCAAAGGGGTTTTGAACCCATGACCTTTCAAATTTAAATTCAAATTTTGGTGTATTTATATATATATTTCGAGATAAATTAATTTAAACAATATGTCACCAAAGTGACCTCTTTTGTTCAAAAAATTAATTTTATTTCGAAATATAAAAAGAATTATGTGCATGTAATTTATGTGAATATTAATCGGCCCAAAGGAAGATTATTTTTTAACAAAATTACATGTGCCACTTTAATAATAAGCACGTGATAATTATTTAATTTTACATATGAATAATAAATCGGTACAAAGAAAGAATTATTATTCAATATGTTCTTATTATCAGTGTTTGATTATTACGGCAAGATATCACTTACAAGTTAATATTTTTTCCAAAGATCAAATATTAATAGAGTGTCCGATATCTTAAAATGGGATTTGTCCTTTATTTGTATTTATTTTTTATTTAAGAGTTATATGAGCTAGTTTTATTTGTTTATTGTTCTTTGATTCAGCTATCCGTTCTGCTTCCAACATTACTGCCAGTATTAATTCTATTCCCATGCTTAATGGCACAAACTTTAAGTCATGGCAAGAGAACCTTCATATAGTTCTCGGTGTCATGGATCTGGACCTTGCATTAAGGGTTCCTTCTCCTGCACCTCTTACGGATAAAAGTTCCTCTGATGACAAAAAGGACTTTGAAAGGTGGGAGAAGTCAAATCGCGTGTGTTTGATGATCATAAAGAAGGCCATTCCAGAAGCATTCAGGGGCACAATATCTGAAACGATAAAGACAGCCAAAGAGTTCCTAGAAGAAATTAAGAACATATTTGCCAAAAATGAAAAGACTGAAACAAGTACACTTTTGGCAAGTCTCATCTCAATGAAATATAAAGGTAATGGGAACATTAGGGAGTACATTATGGAACGCTTCAAAGTTAAGATCACTTAAGCTTGATCTCTCTAAGGATTTGCGTGTGCATTTGGTTCTGATATCTCTTCCCACACAATTCAGTCAATTTAAGGTGAGATACAACTGCTAAAAGGAGACTTGGTCTCTTAATGAGCTCATCTCACATTATGTGCAAGAAGAGGAAAGACTGAAGCAAGATAAGACAGAAAGTGTTCATTCGGCTAGTACTTCCAAGGACAAGGGGAAGAGAAGAAAGAAGGATAAATAAGCTCCAGTGGTTCCATATCCAAAGAAACAACATAAAGAAAAAAAACTGTTGATGGTTGTTTCTTCTGTGGAGCTGCGGGACATAGGAAGAAGCAATGTACCAACCATCACGCTTGGCGTGTGAAGAAAGGTACACTTCTTAACCTAGTTTGTTCTGAGGTTAATTTAACTTCGGTACCTAAACACACTTGGTGGATAGATTCTGGTGAAACCACTCACATCAGTATGTCTAGGCAGGGTTGCTTGAGTTGCCGAAAGCCAAATGATGGTGAAAGATACATTTTTTAGGGCAATGCCAAGAAGGTTGAAGTAGAAGCAATTGGGATATTTAGGTTATTATTGAAGTCTAGTAATTATTTGGATTTGAATGAGACATTTATCGTACCGTCATTTAGATGAAATTTGGTTTCTATTTCTGTATTGGACAAATTTGGTTATACTTGTGTAACAACTCGCATAATTTTGGGCTATTTTAATTAATTTTTGGAAAATGGAGGAAAATAAAGTTTTTGATAAAATTATTTTTATTTCTCAAATATGTTGGTTATTATTTTTAAAGGCGAGAATTTCAAACGGTTTCGAAAACGAAGTTAAAACGGATTTTAAAATGATTTTTAAATG
Source organism: Sambucus nigra (assembly GCA_949130495.1). NCBI lineage: Eukaryota > Viridiplantae > Streptophyta > Magnoliopsida > Dipsacales > Adoxaceae > Sambucus > Sambucus nigra. The sequence goes on along the minus strand of OX422218.1, from coordinate 24,008,117 downwards.
TTTTTAACTCTTGGAATTCTAACTCTTCATTTCTTTGCCTTATTTAAAGGAGTCTTTTGGATTTCAACTCTTCATTTCTTTGCATTATAAAAGGGAGTCGTGGGCAACCCTTTTAACATATTTTTGGCATAAATTTTGGCGGCAAATATATTTTATATTCCTCTTATTTTTAAATATACATTGGCCTTTGAGATTTGTGAGTTCCAACCTTATATTAGAGGTGTTCTTGGGGCTATTTTTGTTGGAGGTTCTTGGAGGAGCTTCTGTAGATCTTTTGTGTTGATCTTGAGGATGTGATCATTGGTTTCTCATCATGGTTTGAGGTATGGGGTTTTACACAATATGCTCCTTAAATTTCGCGAGTGTCATTCTCTTTGAATTCTTTTTAATTGAACTCATATTTGAATTGATAAATTCATTGAAATCTGGAAAATAATTGTTGAAATTATTTTGATTCATGTGGTATCATTATATTGTTGATGAGCACGTTGTCATGAGATTTTAATATGGCACGGATGTTGGGCACCCGCCAAAATTCCTGTTTCCCGGGCTATGGCTTGATAAAGCATATACGGATGTGGTGAGGCCTGGTGACCCAGTTAAAATGTTGTTGAGAAATTAAATTGATAAATGCTTTGAGATTTGCATTTTGATTTGAATATTCGTACTCGCGTTGTTACGTTTTATTCATCGCTAACATATATTTGTTGAGCATCTTTCCTGTCGTATTGTGTACTTCCCCATATTTTCTTTTAGTGGCAGGTTAGCGCGGAGTTTGGGGCGCTATGGAGATTGATTTTAGCGAGGATTTTTTGGGAAACATTTGTATTATTTTGATGTATAGAGCTTTGGAGATTTGTATTTTTATTCGAGTTAGATAGTTGTATTTTATTATTCGAGAGACGTTGTATTTTATTTGAAGAGATTTGAGATTAGTGGTTTCCTCTATTGTTATTGTGGGTTTATTTAGATGCTCTATACCTTGTTATTTGTGGAATTGAATTATTTTATCGCATTAGCGCTCCGTCCGCTCTCCCCGGGCGGGTGGGGTGTTACAACTTGTTCCTTTGGAAATAATAAATTTTGTCTTCTTCATAATTCAAATTTGGTTGGTACTGGTTCTTTATCTTATGTAGATAACCTTTATGTGCTTGATATTATTGCTTCATATCATGAAACCTTGCAATTAAGTACTCGAGGTATTAAAAGAAAATTAACCAATGAGAATTCTGCATCATTATGGCATAAGAGATTAGGTCACATCTCCCAAAGGAGAAGAAAGACTTGTGTCAGATGGAATTCTAGATGCCCTTGATTTTTCAAATTTTAAAATTTGCAAAAAATTTCATAAAGGGAAAACAGACAAACATAAGGAGATCTGGTACTAATAGGGCTACAAACGTCTTAGAACTGATACAAACAAATATTTCTGGGCCATTCTCTACGGTTTCATGGAACGGTCAACAATATTTTATCACATTCATAGACGATTTTTCACGTTATGGCTACCTTTATCTCATCCATGAAAAGTCCCAATCTCTGGACATGTTCAAGTCATTCAAGGCGGAAGTTGAAAATCAACTCAGCAAAAGGATTAAAAGCGTCAGATCTGATCGTGGTGGTGAATACTACGGTAGGTATGACGGTTCAGGTGAACAACGCCCAGGACCATTTGCTAAATTCGTAGAGGAGTGCGGTATCGTCCCGCAGTACACCATGCCACGTTCTCCAAGCATGAATGGTGTTGGTGAAAGGCGAAACAGAATGCTTAAAGACATGGTAAGGAGTATGATCAGTTACTCTGACTTACCAGTTTACTCTGGGGTGAAGCATTAAAGACTGCAGTGTATATCCTTAACAGAGTACCAATTAAAGCAACTACTAAAACTCCTATTGAACTTTGGCCAGGCAAGAAACCTAGTCTGAAGCACCTTCATATTTGGGGATGTCCAGCTGAAGCGAGGCCTTATAGGCGACATGAAAAGAAACTGGATTCCAAATTAGTTAGTTATTTTTTTGTTGGATACTCTGAAAGATCTAGGAGTTACAAATTTTATGATCCTACTACCAAAATAATTTTTGAGACTGGAAATGCCCGGTCCTTTGAGGATGTTGACTTTGCTGAGGGGGATAAGGTTAAGGATTTTGGTTTTAAAGAGGAATATGTTGATATTCCCACAGTTGTTATTAACATTGATCAGGATCCAATTCCTGACATTGTTCAAGAAGCAGATCCTAATCAAAACAATATCCAAGAATCTCCCATTCTGGAAGAACAAACTCTACCACCTCCAGAACCTATGCCATTAAGGAGATCCACTAGATAAAGAAGAAGTGTTGTGCTAGATGATTACATTGTATTTCTCCAAGAACATGAGTTTGACATTGGTGCGGTGGAAGATGATCCGATCACCTTCCTTCAAGCTATGGAAAGTTTTAAATCTCAAGAGTGGATTGATGCCATGAATGAGGAGATAAAGTCCATGAAGGACAATGACGTTTGGGATCTTGTCCCATTACCTGAAGGTAAAAAAAAAACCATTGGTTGCAAATGGATATTTAAAACCAAGAGGGATTCGAAAGGTGATGTGGAGACATACAAAGCCCGTCTTGTCGCTAAAGGCTTTACACAGAAAAAAGGCATCGAGTATAAAGAGACTTTCTCTCCGGTTTCATCGAAAGACTCTTTTAGGATAATAATAATGGCACTTGTGGCGCACTTTGACGTTGAGCTTCATCAGATGGATGTTAAGACTACGTTTCTCAATGGTGACATTGATGAAACAATATATATGGTGCAACCAGAAAACTTTGTGTCAGGAGATGCAAAGAAAACAGTTTGCAAATTAAAGAAATCCATTTATGGGCTTAAGCAAGCTTCTCGTCAATTTTATTACAATTTTCATCAAGTTGTCATCTCGTTTGGTTTTGAGATGAATCTGTTTGATGATTGTATATACCACAAGTTCAGTGGGAGTAAGCATATTTACTTGGTTTTATATGTTGATGAAACATTTTGCTTGCCACCAACGATATAGGTATGTTGCACGAAACCAAGAGATTTCTTTCAAAGAAATTTGAGATGAAAGATCTTGGTAACTCTTCTTTTGTGTTGGGTATACAAATACACCGAGATCGCTCTCGGAGTACACTTATTTTATCACAAAAGAGCTATATCGAGAAAGTTCTTAAAATATTTGGCATGCATGATTATAAACCAGGTGACACCCCTGTAGCTAAAGGAGATAAATTTAGTCTCAGTCAATGTCCCAAGAATGATTTTGAGATTCGGGAGATGCAAAAGATTCCGTATGCGTCAGCAGTAGGAAGTCTTATGTATGCTCAAGTATGTACGCATCCGGATATTGTGTACATTGTTGGCATGTTGGGAAGATACTTAAGTAATCCTGGAAAGGATCATTAGATAGCAGCCGAGCGAGCCATGAGGTACTTACAGAGAACAAAAGACTACATGCTCACCTATCGGAAGTCAGAACAGTTAGAGATCATCGGATATTCTGACTCCGATTTTGCTGGATGCCAAGATAGCATGAAATCTACTTCAGGTTATATCTACTTATTTTCTAGGGGTGTTGTATCGTGGAAGAGTGTTAAGCAGTCTATTATTGCTTCTTCCACCATGGAAGCTGAGTTTATAGCTTGTTATGAGGCGTCCAATCAAGGAATATGGTTGCAAAATTTTATCGCGGGGCTGCGTATTGTGGATAGCATTGAAAGACCACTTAAGTTATTTTGTGACAATAAATCAGCAGTACTGTATTCCAACAACAACAGGAGTTCTACGAAGTCAAAGTTTATTGACATTAAGTTCCTAGTTGGAAAAGAAAGAGTTCAGAGTGGACTTATATCTATAGAGCACATTGGGACAAACTCCATGATTGCGGATCCGCTGACTAAGGTATTACCATCCAAGGTCTTTCATGAGCACACTGCTCATATGGGTGTAATTTCTTTTCAGGATATGTCATTTTAGTGGGAGTTTGTATTTTATATGCTTTCATAGACATATTTGATTTAATGGATATTATATGGTTATTTACTGCAGTAAAGTATCAAGTTTATATTCACTCTGACTTTATATGGTTTGATCTTACTAAGGTTTTAGGAGGACCAGTTGGAAATAGGCATGTTAAGATCACATTGCATGAAATTTTCATGCTACACATCCACACTTGATCTTTGTCATTAGTTGCATTGATATATGTGATCGTTGATGGGTCTACTTACGAAATACGTAATGACGATCGCTTTGATTCTATATTGGTGCAATTAATGGACAAGATTGTTAAGATACATAAAGTATTGATAGTTAAAACTCATGAGCTCATAAAGTATAATTCAAATTTATAAAGTTACATATATATATATATATATATAGCCCAAGTGGGAGATTGTTAGAGTAATATTTAATATATGGGCTTATATATAAAATAAATATGAATTATAGGCTATCAAATAAAAGTAGGCCAATTAAAGTGATTAATTTAAGTTTTGGGGGCTTACTAATGTATTATTAAAGTGTGAGTTTTATTGTGTAGAGACAAGCATAATTTTTATTTTTACGATGGGTTAAAATAGAAATATACGGAATATGAAAAGACGCGATAGTGTTATAAATAGGGGTCATGGTCCCCAGATCACACAACACCAATCTTTTGATTCTCATTGTCAGAGAGAAATTTAGCGAGGAAATAAAAGTGTTGATCTGGAAGAGTATAAGACCTCAAACTCAGATATTTTAACTTTTTGTCATGGATTTAGGTACACTTTCGCAAAATCAATATTTATATTTCTTGATAATTTAATATGAATGTTCCTGTTTGTGTGATAGTTTTCACAAAATAGAAATTAATCCATCATCCGTTGACATGCTCCATTAGGACACCATGATCACCATCACTGTCGGGAAGTCGTTGGATCCGGGGTATGGGCCTCCCTCTCCAATTATCGGTGTTTAAAGCCATTGGGGATTAATGTAGAGGTTCTATAAAAGTTGACAATATTACTCAGGTGGGCAAAGAGCTACCGTAGGAAAGACTAGTTAAATGGAGTGAACAGTTGTTGACAAAACTCACGATCAAAGTGGGACTGGGTTTTCAAAGGTGCGGTCTAGACAGAAACACAACCGTGTTATATGGTGAAAGCTTTCTATATCCACTTAAGACTTAAAATTACAAACATCGTGCATTTTTATGATTCAAAATAATATTAATTATAAATATAGGATAATAAATATTTTGCTTTTATTTTTTAATTTCTATTTTTGAATAAAGTCGTGACCCATATTCATAAAACTTTAACCAATCACATCATATCACGTCAATCGATAATTTAAAAATCAAGATTAAAAATGAAACCAAAATGTTTGTAATGTGTATTTTGAAAATAGGAAAATGAATATTTTATTTATAATTTTAAACCTTATTTTTGAATAAAACCATTCCCCGGATTCATATCCATAAAACGTCAATTAATTATAGAATGTCACGTTAGTCAATAATTCAAAAATAGAAATTAAAAATAAAAATAAAATATTTATTGTCCTCCAAAATACGTATTACAACATATCATAAATTTACAAAGCAAAAATGCCTTATTTGCATGGAAAGAATAAGAAGGTTCCACCGAAGACAACTATAAGAGAAATGGAAGCCTTGTCAAAGAAAACCATACAAGAACTGGAGGGGTTGACTGCTGATTTACCAAAACAGGTGCGAGTGGGTAACCTGAGGCTCGCCGGAGGCCAAAAACCCAATAAATCCATACTTGTAATGTAAAAGGTGATATTTGAATGAGCTGGTGACCCGAGGGTCGTTGAAGGCCCAACAAAAGGACAACAAGGAAGCAAACAACGTGAAAGAAGGAAGGAAACACATGGGATAAGCAAGTGGGTCGGGGCAGCACGCTTGGAGCCTATACTCAGTCCCACACAAGTACGTATAACAACGATAGTAAACGAAGAGAATAAAAGAGACTCAACGAGTGCGGGGGATAACACACCTAAATGAAATGCCGGACCAGCATGCATGTGAGCGTGAAAGCGTGGGAAAAAGGAGTAGAGCAAAAATGTGGGTATTAAAGAAAACTGTGAGAATGTGATTGTAAATGAGAAAACCCACATGTGCTCCTAGGTGAACACTCTATCCGAGAATAATAAGTTTGAGAAACGCCAGTTGGGATATTTGGGTGGGCAAGAGGTCGAAGAGTTTGCCGACGCTAAAAAAAGTGAATATAAAAAACGGACTTCGTAAATTTAGGGTTGATTGTAATATGTATTTTAAAAATGTATTAATAAATATTTCATTTATAATCTTAGTCTTTATTTTTTAATAAAATTGTTGACACGAATTCATATTTATAAAACGTCAATCAATCATAGCGTGTCACGTTAGCTGATAATTTGAAAATAGGATATAAAAATGAAAATTAAATATTTGTTGTCCTGTATTCATAATCAATATTATTTTAAGTCCTAAAAATATATAATCTATATAAACAAATGTCAATTATGAGAAGTCAATGTTCATCTCTAAAAATGAAATCAGTTTATCTTTTAAACCGGGTGGAGATAAATAAAAGGCGTAGGTGAAAGTACTTAAGGGTATGTGGTCGGGGGACAAAGTTGTAGAGCATACTCAAATGGGTATTTGTAATAGTATACATGGGGACGATCTACGTTGGGAAATCCATGTTGGGCTTAAAAAATATCAAGGCACTCATAAATTCGGTTAAAGAAGATAGAAAGGGGTGGGAAGGGGTAAGAGTAAAAGATTGAGTAAAATCAACTAAATAAAACAAAGTAAAGCGGATGCGGAAGTTGAAGAATGGGCAGGAGGTCAAAATGCAAATAAAATGGCTATTTTGATTGCTAGTGAAAATGCAAAAAAATGTTTCGAGGGGGGTTATCCCATGCTTGACACATGTGAAACAAGTGAGGTGGGAGGAGGGAAAAGAACATTAATTTTACAGAATTGAACGATTCCAAATTGTGGGTAGAAATTGAACTCTCAAGGCAGGATGAGTATTATTTGGAAAGAGAAGAGGAGGAGGGGTGGGTAGGGGACCCGAAAAGATGGGAAGAAAATATGATAAAAGGCTTTAGTAAGATTACAAGGATATGATAAAAGGCAGGAGGTAATGGGATTGATGGAGGGGCAGCTTTGGAATTCTCGGAAGATGTGGAGATTAATGATATGATTGATTTGGGCTTTAGTGGCTCTAATTTCACTTGGTTCAACAAAAGGGAAAGGATGATGAGAGTGCGCGTTATTCTCTGACGGCTTAAACTTATTTAATTAGATGTTAATCTTCAAACGAATTTTAATTAACCCAAGAGAATGAAACTATGTGATTCAAAATAATCACGTAAAGAAATCACAATTTCAAGAAAAATCCTCGCAGGACAAAATCTTTTATTTCACTAAAGTTTGCAAATCGCAACTTACAATACAATAGATAAATACAACAATGATTCCCTCGAGAACCACAAATATCACAATCTTCTTTTAGCAATGAATTCCCTCGAGAACCCATAATGACTGCAGTCGTCAACAATGATTCCCACAAGAATCACAAGATCAGAAGTAAAGACTCCTTCTCTAAAAGGTCAACAGTGAAGACTCCTTCTTCATAAGAGAAACTTCAATATATAAGTACTTTGAGCTTCAAAGATTATTCACAAAAGTTTTTGGGATTGATTATGTGAATCAAAAAGTGTTTTTGTCTTATAAAAAGTGAAGACTAAATGCAGCAAGTCTGCGGTTTTCGTAAATCAAAGGTTTTAATAAATTTCTTCACGAAAGCAGGCATTTAGGTGCGGACACAAATTTTGAGGCGACGAAAAGTCGTTCGAATGAGTTAAATAGGTCGTTCAAACGAGATGTCAATCTTTCTAGAAGTGACCATCTAACGACCTATCAAATGCCTTCAAAAACTAAAACAGTACGCCCTCGTTTGAACAATATTAGAAGTAGGCCATCATATGATATATCAAATGACATAGGAATGTCGTTCGAATGATTTGTGCATGTCATTCTAACAATTGCAGCCGAATTTATATTTTAAGTTAAAACGCTGTTCAAAAAACTGTTTGAAAACTCCTCATTTTGATAAAAATTAGTTTATAAAAATATCCCAATACTTAGGAAAAAAATTCATGAAACACAAAACAAAATCCATACCAAATTTACGTCAAGTCATGGATCATGTTGAAGTTTCTTGATAATCGGATCCGTCTTCTTGAAATTGTGAACTTGAATTTCCATGACCGATGTAACGAAATATGCCATACTCCATGTAAACTAGACATTATAGACAAGTCCTAGAAATGATGAAAATTTTACCCTTACAAATCTCCCCCTATTTCTATTCCAGTACGAAATAAAAAATACAAATTATCCAACAAATCCTATACAAATTTAATACCATCCCAGAAATCCATAAATGGAAAGATACTAAACATGTGCAAGTCTTCAAAAATCTTAAACTTTTCAAATCTCTTTTCTTTCTCTTGATCTTTTTTTTGGGAGCTTTGTCAAATGTGTGCTTTTCATATGCTCCACAAAGTGTACCTACACACAATAGCCAAAAAACTACCTTTGTGACGTATCAAGTTTAAAATAAAATAAATCTCATAAATCACACCAATTATCACCCATAATTGAAACTCTCACACCCCCATAATTCATATTTCATTCTCTCCCTTTTTATATGTCTGAAATAGACGAGAAACAAAATAAAAACATAATCAACCAAAGTGTGTCACAATAAGCATATCAAATCATCACAAACATAAATCAAATAAGCTCATGCAAGGATAATCTCAAAAGGCTCCACAAAATATTTTTGATTTTTCAAATATTTTTCAAGAGAAACGAAATTTTATAAAAACAACACACCATGAATTAACACTAAGATAACCAAATTATGGAAATGAAATGAATGGGTGTGAACAAATTCGATTGGAAAATCAACTCAAATAATCATAACATATGTGCATGATGAATTTTGGATACTCCTAACGAATGAACTCAAAATCATTCTTAGGTGTAAAAAATATTGAATTCATATGATATCGACTCAATATAATCAATAAATCAAAGTTTAAAATGAATTCCAAACTAATAACGCCCAAAACTACAAAATGCTTTTACGAGACTTTTTCAGAAAAAATCCATTGATCTTCAACTTAACTCCCTCAAAACTCACATAAAGAATATTTTTATCAAATCATTTTATTTGAAGAAATAAATACTCATATGTAGCAAAGCATCAATATTCTTTTGAATTTGGCCTAGCACTCTATATTTTTTTTTGAGTGCTTTTAATCTTTTAGACTCTTTTATTTTTGCAAATGGTGGTTATTCACGTAACGATCTTTTTACTTTCGTAGCCTGAGTCATTGCATTAAAATTAACACATTTATCGGAGATATAAATTTTAATTTTTCCAATCCGTACAATGGTTCTTGCAAGCACTACTTTTATTATCTCGTGTTATCGCATATAGCTCGTTTTGAAGACAAGATTGAGATGAAAACACTTTGGCCAACATGTGATATACAAGTACAATACTCAAATAAATTTGTACATGTGTGCATTAAAGGATACAATGAATCAAACATGTAGAAAGTAATCACTATTCATATCTTAATGACTCCGAACATTATAAAGCACTGGACGAAATGAAGTTGCATCTCAAAACACTATCAAAAAATCACATGGATAATAGAATGATATTGTGACTTGGTTATCCTAAATGTCCATCCATATATGGTGTAAAAAGAAATACAAAAATCTTTTGTGTTTTCCAAAAAATTTATCAAAAATAAAATCATTTTAGCTTTCATTTTTTCTAAAAAATATAAAATCTTTTTGTATTTTTCCAAAATTATTCAAGAAAAACAAACTCTTTTTGCATTTTTCGAGAAATATATCAAAATGGAAAAAAATATATAATAATATTACATACTATCAATAGGCGTGAATGATATGAACATGAAAAACATCTGATTCTAGCAAACAAGTCTAAACCTCAATCATTAGGTCCAGGGGTGTTCCCTAAAGGAGATGACATCCTCTGAAAAACATCCATAAAATCATGTTAAGTTGACCAAATACTCAACTTGCTCTCGAAAATGCTCATGTGATGTCTAGTAGCATGCGCATTAATATGCGTGAAAGTGCATGCGGGAACACGTGTAATAGCATATCGTTGAAGATATCTATGAGACGCACTACCCAACTTAAAGCAAAATTCTCTAAGGTGTCCTCTTTACTTGCAATGGTAATAAACATAAATGATCTTAGGAACACCTCTCTCAAAACATCTAGGATGCGCTCTCCTATGGAGAAACGGATGCCTAGGTGGGTTAGGTTGAGAGCCATATGTATCTGTAACAAACTTGAGAATCTGTTCGGGTGAACTATGGAAAGTGGATGCACCATCATAACCTATTCTTAGTCTCTCAATATTACCCAAAGCGGGACCAAGGAGCATATTTCGACCTTCTAAGATGTGTCCTCTAAAGTGACTTTGACCTTTCGGGCACATTCGAGATCTCTCTCGAGTTAGGATACATAGGCTTCAAGTTTCTCATGAGTCTCCAATGAAGATTGAATATCTCTCGTAAGACTAGACATAATGTTGGTCAATTCACTCTTTTCTCGGCCTAAGATGATCAACTACTCACACAAAGAAGATCTCACCTTCTCGAGTTGAATCGTCGACACCTCACACCCCCTCAAGACTTCTCTCTCTCTCTCCAAATCTAACACTTTAAGGGAAAACTCCTTATTCAACTTTTTCGTCTTCAAAGTCTCGATGTATAAATCACTAAATGCCTTTTAGATATCACTTTTACCCTCACTTGAAATCTCATCCTCACACTCACTCGAATGGCTCGTAACATCATCGAGACTCTCACATTTACTAGAGTCCTCGTCATCGTGGGACAAACTAAATGTCAACACATGACTAACCATGAAAGCAATGCATTTTTCATGTGGTAATTATCCCCCCTGAATCATCCAATTCGATGTCACTATTGCTAAGAGTGGCCTTATTAGCAATTGTTTTACCCTTTGTTTTGCTCTTTTCTCTTTAGCATAATGGGACACTCAAAAGTCTTGTGCCCTTTTTTCCTCATACTTAAAACATCTTACCTCTTCCTCTTTATCACCGTTATCCTTGACCTCATCTTTCTTTTTGTTTTTCTCAAAACTCTTTTTATTGGAAAGATTATCTTTGGAAATTTTGAGAAACTATTTTTTAAAAATCGCAAATACGGCCAAGTCATCGAAATCAACCTCATCCTCAGATTCAGAATCTTAAACTTTCTCTTTTTTCTTTTTCTTAAATTGAGTTTTTAAAGCTATCCCTCTATCCTTAGTCTTAATGGTTTGGGAAAACATATCGATCTCATAAGCTTGAAGGTCTCCTACAAGTTATTCTAACCTAAGAGGGACTAAGACCCTTAAAAAGTAAATTACAGTGACCTTAAGAATAAATCGGGGAGGGAGTGACCTCGAAATATTTTTCACAACTCTCAACTCCTCAATTCTCTCACCCAAATTAAAACTCATGTTAACAATGTCCAACAAACTAGCATAAAACTCATCGAAACTCTTAGACTTTAACATAGTGATAGTATAAAACTGGGCAATAAAATTTTGAAGCTTACACGCCTTGACAGCATTGGTACCCTCATATGTTAACTAGAGGATATCCCATGCCTCCCTAGACGTAGTTCACATCATGATGCATCGAAACTCATCAAGGGTGACGACATCAGAAATATCACTCAGTCCGCGAGAGTTGTAGGTACTCCACTTAAACCCATCATCAGTCCAATCAGAAATGGGTTAGGGATTCGTGATATTACCAACGGTAATAGTGGGAGGAGTCCACCGTCTTTCACACATAAACCAGACTCTTTCATTAATAGCCTTTAAAGTATATATCATACGAGATTTCCAATAGGCATAATTAGATCCATCGAAAATTAGCATCCTATTATATAAGTTCCCCATCAGAAAGTTTGCGATTTTTCAAAACAATTGATATCTCAAAAAAATTTGCGGAAAAAGTATCGCACAGTAAATTTATGCAACAAACTCTGATAACAATTTAAGAGTGCACGTTATTCTCTAACATATTAAACTTATTTAATTAGATGTCAATTTTTAAACAAATTTAATTCACCCTAGATCATGTAGCTATGTGATTCAAAATCATCATGTAAAGAAACCACAATTTCAGGAAAAATCCCCACATGGTAAAACCGTTTATTTCACAAAAGTTTGAAAATCACAACTTACAATACAATTAAGAAATACAGTAATGATTCCCTCAAGAACTACAAAGATAGCAATCTTCCTTCAGAAATGAATTCCCTCGAGAACCCATAATGACTGCAGTCGTCAGCAATTATTCTCGTAAGAATCATGAGATCAGTCGTAGAGACTCCTTTTCTACAAGGTCACCGTGAAGACTCCTTCTTTACAAGAGAAACTTGAATATAGAAGTGTTTTGGGTTTTAAAGATGATTCACAAAAGTATTTTGGATTGATTGTGAAATTCAAAAAGTGTTTTCTCCTATAAAAAAGTGAAGACTAAATGTAACAGGTCTACAGTTTTTGTAAATCAAAAGTCTTAATAATTTTCTATACAAAAGTGGGTATCTATAGACGGACACAAACTTCGAGGCAGTAAAAATTTGTTCAAAATGAGTTAGATAGGTCGTTCAAATGAGATGTTAATCTCAGTAGAAGCAACCATCTAACGACCTATCAAATGACCTTCAAAAACTAAAATAGTATGCCCTCATTTGAACCATATTAGAAGTAGGCCATCAAATTACATATCAAACGGCATAGGCAGGTCGATCGAATGATTTGTGCATGTCGTTCTAAAAACTGCATGCAAAAATTATATTTTAAGTTAAAACGCTATTCGAAAAACTGTTTAAAAATACCTCATTTTGATAAATATCAGTTTAGAAAAAAAATCCCAGTACTTAGCAAAAAATCCACGAAACATAAAACAAAATCCATACCAAATATACGTCTAATCATAGATCATGTTGAAGTTTCTTAATAATCGGATCCGTATTCTTGAACTTCTTAACTTGAATTTCCTTGACGGATATAACGGGATATGCCATACTCAAATTAAACTAGACTCTATGGACAAGTCCTAGAAGCTAAGGGCAATGATGAAAAATTTTCCCTTACAGATGGATAGAATTTGGTGTAGACTGGACAAAGTATCTAGTAATCAGGCTGCTCATAATCTAGGTGTTTGGGAAGTTCAACATCTTAATAGACTAATATCAGATTATAGCCCTCTTTTACTTTGTACTAAAACTCCTCTTCAATTGAGACCTAAAGCCTTTAATTTCAGAAATTCTGGTTAAATAATCCTGATATCTATAATGTGGAGGCCCATTATTGGAGTTCTACTTCTCATCCAAATCCTTTTGTCTCCATAGGATTAAAATTCAAAGCCCTTAAATCTAATTTATTTAGCTAGAGTGGGTAAGTTTTTAAGTATATATTTCAAGAAGCTAGGTTGGCTAAAGATCATCTTTTAGATATGAAAATTTCTTTTGACATAGATCCATCTTAATTGAATAGAGAAAATCTTTCTCTTACTCAGGCTAATAGAATTAAGAAGTTACAGATTAAAGACCTATATTGGAGTCAAAAAGCTCTGGAGAAATGTCTGAAAGAAGGAGAATCGAACACATCTGTTTTCACAACTATGTTAAATAAAAAAATACATTTGGTGATATGTGAAATCAAAAATCAAAATGGGAATACTCATAATATAGAGGAAAACATTCAAAGGGATACAATCTAATTCTTTGAAGATCAATTCATTCAAGAGGATATCTAAATCATCTTAATACATGATCATTTTTTTAAGGTAATCCCAAATTTAATTACACCAAAAATAAATTTTACCTTGCCATCCATCCCTGATAAGAAGGAAATATTTGAAGTGGTTAAACAACTGAGTCCAAATAGTTGTCCTGGTACCGATGGCTTTCATGGACTCTTTTTTATGAAATTTTGGAACGTAATTAAAAGTGAAATGGTAGCTATTGTTTAAAGTTTTTTCTAGGTATGTCCATACCTGTAAATGTCTCATCTCGCTTTCTTTAATCCATAAATGTCAATCTCCTAAAAGTTTTTCATACATCAGACTTGTAAGCTTAGTGAACTTCATCAACAAAATTACCTCTAAAACACTTTCTAATAATTAAGTGAGACTTTTCCTTTGATTATTTCTCATAATCATAGTGATTTTATTAAAGATAGAGATATGATTAAACATGGTATGATGGCTCAAGAAATGGTGAAATGATCAATAATAAATTTTTTGAAGGAAATATGGTCCTAAAGTTAGATTAGCTAAAGCTTATGACAAAGTCTCTTGGATATTTTTAATCCATGTTCTTAGGAGCTTTAGTTTCTCGGAACATTAAATTGATATGGTTTGGAGGTTAATCTCTAATTATAATTTTTCTATATTCATTAATATATATCCTTATAACTTTTTCAAGTTCATTAGAGGTTTGAGGCAAGGTGATCATTTATCACCTAGCCCTTTCATCATAATGGCTTAAGCTTTCTCTAGATATCTAAACAATCTCATTCCAAAATTAATTGGTTCAAAATTCCAATTGTTTGTCCCAAAATCAATCACCTTTACCTATGCAGATGATGTTATCATATTCTCTTCTGGCACTATAATGGATCTAAAGTTGATCATGGAAGTTATAAGAGATTATGTGACGGCTACTGGTCAAAAAATTAACATCTCCAAATCCCAGATGTTTCTGTCCAAAAAGATTTCTCTAGCTATGGCCAAGAAAATCAAAATAGCCAATGGTTTTACTAAAAAAAAATTCCATACTCTTTATTTGGGTTGTCATTTATTTGTAGGTAGAAAGAAAACATCTCATTTTGAGCATCTTGTTCAAAAGATTATAGTGGCTCTCATTGGATGGAAATCTAGGTTATTATCTATGGGGGAAATCTTGTCATCATTAAGAGTGTTCTTGTTGCCATTCCCATGTATACTATAGCAGCTTTTAACACTCCCAAGCAAGTTATCTAAAGAATTGAGGCTACATTTTCTAGGGTTTTTTGGGGTCCACTACAAATTCTCTGAAGCATCATTGGTGTAAATGGAATCATATTACAAATCCAATTAAAAAAGGTGGATTTGGCATCAAGAAATTCTCTGATATTAGTAATTCTATATTCATCAAGCTATGGTGGAAATTTAGGTCCTCTGATTCTGTTTGGTCTATATTCATTAAGGCTGAGTACTATAGAATATATCATCCTCTTACTATAGCTCCTAAAACCCTCTCAAACACTTGGGGAAGGTTGTGAAGTATTAGACATGTAACTGAGGATAATATGAAGGGGAATAGTAATATAGGAGAAATAGATTTTTGTTGGGATAATTGGTTATAGTCGGGTCCGATAAGGGATTATTTTAATATTCAAAAAAACTATAAAGTGATATACTTTTGGGATGAAGACAGAACATGGGATTTAAACAAGCTTAAATAATTTCTGCCTCTGAAAATAATCAATTAGGTTAGCAACGTTCAAATTTGTGTAAACTGCTTCTAATTCTGGATTATTTACCTTCTCCTCTACTTGGGAATCAGTTAGGACTCATAGTTCTCATATAAGGTCTCCTCAATTCATCTCGGACCCTTTTATACCCGCTAAAATGTCTGTTCTAGTCTAGAAACTCCTCAAATGGATTCTTCCAACTGATGAAAATGTCAATAGAGTTTGGATCAAAGGTCCTTTTAAATGCTTATGTTGCAAAGCTAATCAAGAAGAAACATCAGAACAATTATTCTCATTTAGTGAAATAGCTACTTAAGTATGTAATTTCTTTGGATCAAAGTATATGATAATTGGTCAAGATGATTCATTAAGGCAGAGGCTAATTTCTTAGTGGTTGTGTTCAAAATCCTCATTAAAATCCATCTTCATTTTGATTCTAATCTTAATTATTAGCACATTTGTATCAATAGAAATTTGGCCAGATTTGAAAACTATTCAATCTTCATAAATATAATTATTAGTAACATCCAAGACACTTACTCTATGTGTTATAAAGGGCATAAAAAATCTAGTAACAACTTTATCCTGGTGCATTGGTCCTTTCCTCACAAAGGTATTTTGAAGTTCAATGTAAATGGAAGCTATTTGGGTAATCTTAAATGCAGTGGTGGAGGTGGAGTCTTAAGAAATCACTTGGGTGAAGTTATATGGTTCTTCTGCAATTATTTAGGGTTTAAAACCAGTTTAGAAGCCGAGGCTACTCCTATGTTTCATGGTCTTTTATATTTTCAAGATATCAAAGATTATGAACGGATCATTGATTATGATTCCAAACTCTTAATATATGTTTTTCATAGCATAGCTTCCCTGCCCTTGGAGAATTAAATGTCTTGTGGATTAAGCTCTTTTAATTGTTTCCAACATAAAATGAAAATCCATCGATATTCATAGAGAGGAAATGATGTTGTTGATTTCTTGTCCAAGATGGGTAGCTCTTCAAATAAATCTTCAATGTCTCACAACATAGATCTTCTCCCCAAGTATTTCAAGGGCATTTTTAGATTAGATTATATTCAAACTCCATATATTAGGAAAATATCATGATATTATTTATAAGTTACTTTTAGTTTTCTTTTAGTTTCCTTTTATTATTTTGTACGTCATGGTGAAGGCTTTCTCCTGTATATATCAATAAAATCCTATATTCCTTTAAAAATAGATTTCAAGGATAGACTATGAGGGGGTGAAAATAAGGCCCTATGTTTATTCGAGAAAATTGGCAGATATAAGAGGGGGAAATAACGAGACCTAGGGGGAGTTTTCTCCTTCAGGGAAAATAAGAAGGTGCGAGAGAACTTAAGAGACTATTGTGGTCTATTAATTATGAGGGAACGAAAGGGTGTAAGGGGGACAAGGGAGTGGGGGAAGATAAAAGTATTTAAAGATGCTATGATTAATTTCATGGAATGTGAGGGGTTTAACTAACCCTGAGAAATATGGCATTATGATCAAAGCCATCTTTAGGTGGAAACTAGACATCTTATTCCTACAAGATTTAAGGTTGTGGCATGTGGATGGTGGGATAGCTAGTTCTATCTGGGGAGGATGTATGGTTAAATGGAGTAGTATGGATGCAGTGGGTGCTTCAGGAGGAATGATTATAATGTGGGATTATAGAGTCATTGAAATGTTACAAAGCATGGAAGGCGCTTGTTCTTCGCTTTTTTGTTCATGAATATAAAGGATGGGTTTATTTACTGCTTCTAAGGGATTTATGGGCCAGTGAAAGACTCAAGTAGATGGGAGTTTTGGGAAGAGATAGCGGACATTAATGAGGTTTGGGGTATCGCTTGGTGTATGGGGAATATAATAATGAGTTGAGATTTTCTTCAGAATGAAGTTGGGGAGGGAGAACCAACAGATTCATGAGGGAATTCTCGAAGTTTATTGATGAGATGGAGTTGAGGGATCTAGCCTTAGAATATGGTCTGTTCACATGGTCTAGCAATAGATATATTCCGTACATGTCTCTTCTAAATCGCTTTTTTATTTCTTGGGGGTGGGAAGAACATTTTTTAGGGGTGATACAGTCTTGTTTGCCTAGGGTAACATCTGATTATAACCCAATTCTGTTAGAGTGTGGAGGCTGGAGAGAAGGTAGGAACCCATTCAAATTTAAAAATATGTGGCTCAAAGTGGTGGATTTTGTAGACATAGTTAAGGAATGGTGGCGAAGTTATGAGGTGGAGGGAAATTCTAGCTTCAGGTTGGTAATGAAGATGTGACGTCTCAAGGAAAATGTCAAACAATGGAATAGAAAGGTGTTTGGGAAAATGAGTGAGAATACCACAAGGTATATGGAGGAATTAAGGCGTATAAATAAAAAGGAAGGGAGATGCGGGATTTTAGGGTAGGAGAAGAGGTTGAGAGAGGAAAGGAAGGGGGGGGTCGATTGAAGGCTTATTTAAGAAGAAATCGGTTGTAGGAAGAAATCGCAAGTGCTATGGTTAAGTGAGAGAGATAAGAATAATAAATTCTTTCATAAAGTGGTTAACTCACATCGACGATCTAACCATATCGAGAAAATTTAAGTGAGTACTATAAAGTTTAAAGAGGTCAATGAGGTGAGCGGGTCATCTCTTACTTTTTTGAGGACTTGTTTAGAGAGGAGGATGAGTGGCTCCCATATCTAGAAGGGGCCATGTTGGGAAGAATTTTGGGGGATGATGTTGGGATGTTAAAAGGGCAGTTCACAGAGGAGGAAATCATTCAGGTGTTAAAATCCATGAGTGGGGATAAGGCCCATGGCCCAAATGTATTCACGATGGCGTTCTTTCAGCAATGATGGTTAGTTGTCAGAGGGGAGGTGATGGCATTATTTTTTAAGTTCTATGATAAAGGTCACTTTTTTAGGGGAATTAATGCGATGTTCATAACTTTGCCAAGAATGGGGGTAGGTAAAATTTCGGGATTTCAGACCAATCGGTCCAATTTGGAGTACTTATAAGCTTATTGCCAAGGATTTGTCAATTAGTCTCAAGAAAGTCATTGATCCCCTATTTTTGAATCCCAAAATTCTTTTATCAATGGAAGGTGAATTCTCGATGAACTTCTGGTGGCTAATGAGTGTGTGAAATATAGGCCTAAAAGTGAGGAGATAGGTATGGCCTGCAAATTAGAAATTGAGAAGGCTTATAACCATTTCAACTAGGGTTTTCTTTTCTACTTGATGAGGAGGATGGGTTTTGAAGAAATTAGGTAACAATGGATAAAGAGGCGCATTTCTACTGTCAGGTTCTCTATGTTGATTAAAGGGTTCGAGAGGGGGGGTTTCCTAGCTTTTGTAGACTTCGACAAAGATACCTATTTTCCCATTTCTATTCATATTATTGATGGAGGCATTTAGTCAGATGATGGAATACGTGGTTGAGGTAGGGTGGATCAACGGATTTAAGATTAGGCACATAAATGTGAACTTGGTTATGATATCCCATATTCTATTTTTTAATGATACAATAGTCTTTTATAAGGCATAAGAGGACCATGGGAGAGCAATAAGATTATTCCTTATATGCTTTAAGGCAGTGTCAAGTCTTCACATTAATGTGAGTAAATGTGATATGATTCTGATTGGGGTAAAGTAATATGGAGGGTCTAACCGAGACGATTGGTTGTAGGATTGGCGCACTATCCTCAATATATCTCAAATTTTCATTAGGGGCTAAGTTTAAGACTAAAGCTATATGGGATCCAATTATTGAGAGAATGAAAAGGGTGTTGGCAGGGTGGAATAATTGTTATCAATCGCAAGGTGGGAGGTTAACTTTGATAAAAAAAAAAAGTATGTTGTTTAGTCTGCCCACTTACTTCTTATCCATCTTGCCAGTTTTGTGTTCAGTGCACAAGAAGATTGTGAAGATGGATGAGAGACTTTTTATGAAGAGATAATGAAGACAGTTTTAAGTACTGTCTACTAGGGTGGGAGGAGTTTTTTAAGCCAATCAAGTGTGGGGAGCGGGAGTGAAGAACCTACAATACTTTATGAATTTAGTGTGTTCTTTTACTGATTTGAATATCATGTTTGGGAAGGATACTGAATATTCTAATGTGTATAATTTTAGCATTAGATTATTGTTTTAATACATGCTTAAAGAGTTTCATTTCAGGCAAAACATAGTCGGATCCAAATTTTTGGTGTGGTTTGGGTGGTAGTCTAGACAGAGCATCAAGAAAACGCACTTTGTTTACATTCTTCCCCCCATTAATTATTCACTGGTAATGTCAATTTATTTATTAAATTAGATGTTGGGTGTCTACATTTAAAATGCATCTCTTTTCAAAAAAGTAATTTCTTATTTATAGCCATAGCTAACAACTGGTAAAGACTTTACCACAGTGAGTAATATGTCAATTCTTTATTGGTCTTTTATTAAATACTTCTCACGTCATAGTGTGAATTTGTTAGTAAATCATTTATTTGACATTCTAAAAATGTAGATATTAACATTTTTTCAACAATACCTTGGCCTTAGCTAACAACACTATCTTGAAGCAATGATGTCTTGGACTGTTTGAGATCATTTGGCATCCTCATTTAGTGAAGGTCCTTGATTATTTTACTATCGGTGCATTTCAACACCAAATTATGCTTCTAAAAAATCTTGTGTTGTGCATACTAGACCGATAGTAAAAAACATTCCCAACTATGCTCCAGCATAGTTCTACATTGACAATGTGTTGCCTCGAATCAAGGAGTGGAAGATAATGTCCCTAAAACCTTTTGTTGATTGCCTTGGGTAAGTTTAAAGATGTCATTCAGACCTGCATTGTATTTAGCTTTCATTGAGGTTAAATTTTGGAATTGTTTTGATTTTTTTTCATGAATGTAAATAGGACGGTTTCCATACATTTTCTTGACATACTACAATAGTTCTTGCGGACCCGGTGTATTTATAAGAAATTGATTTAAAAACAGATACAATGAAAAATAGAGAAGAAAAAATACTCTTATGAAGTTGTATTTCATCCCTAACCTGTATTTATAATGTGTTCAACTAATAGGAAGCTGCAATGCTAAAATCAAACATGAGCTAGTCTTTAGTTAACATATGTGTAGACTCTATGGCCATGTCTGCCTCTAAGTCCCTATTATCCATATCGTGGAAGGTAATCTAATTAATTTAATAAGTATCTATTATCTAATAATCATGACATTCCATTCCCCTTTAAGACATCCTTGTTCGAAGGATGGAATTTAAAACAATCAACTACCACCTGGCTCAAACACAACCAATAGAAATTTTCCTTGTTTTTTCTGTGGTTGAGTCATTTTATCAAACAATATGTATGGCTTATTCATCTTTACTATCCGGGGGTGGGGAGGTGGGGTGGGGGCATTTAGAGAAATGAAACACTATGTGATTCATTTTGATAATTGGTTGCCTACTCAGACAATTAGGTAGACGTTTATATTATTGCATGTCTCCTAGTATCATCCTATTATAAATGTTTCTCTAGGAGAGTATGATAGCAAAGACCTACATGTCTGAGGCCCATCCGGTGTTATGTACATGCTATTATAAATAAAACTTTTTTGACTTCAAATGTTCTGTGTTCACGTGGCATGCTTTCTTATCAGTTATTAAAAATTGTACATGTTTGCTAAAAGATATTTGATATTTAATAGGCGATAAATATCTTGTGGAAACAATTGCTAATGTGCTTACATCCATTCCTTATATTGTTCTTGGAATTAAGGCCCAAAGGCCAACTATCTTATTTTATTTTCATAATAACTACCCAATGTATATAATTTTCATGTCTGACCACTTTCTTTTCTAATGATGTAGAAAGAATATGAACTGTAAGCTTTATGCTAATTCGTAAATTGGAGTTGGTGTTGCCTCAAGTTTGTACTATGCTTCCAGGGGAAAAATGAGGAAGTATCTGAGGTGGGTTAACAATACAATGATAGCCATAACAACAGTGGTAAGCTATAATCTGTTATGACATAGTAAAAGTTAAAACAGACGCATGTCAATGGATTTTCAATAATATCTTAATAGCAATTTTCATCATGCTTGGTGACAAACAGAATACATGTGTGTTATTTTTCTTGATAAGTTCCATGACTATAATTCAAATTAATATGATTCGGATTCATTATGATATACAAGCACTGACCCCTAATGTTTGTAATTATATATTTTCCATATGTAGATTCTATCGGAGATGCACAAGACGATGGAATCTGTAGGCATTTTTCAAATAGACACACCGGTTCCACATGTTTGTAAATTTCTTTATGTTCATGTTTCATTGATTAATCTTGTGGTTATAGTTATCTGATTAAAAGAGCTAGAAATATTTTTCTTATAAACAAGCCATTAAATGGTGAAAACCAAAACAACCCCATAAAAGGCATGAACACCTCGCACGGGACCAATGTAACATGTAGGAACTGACTGTATAGTCCCGGGTCTCCTGGTTTGATAATATGACGATAATTTGAAAATATGTAGATTATGCTTAAAAGCAAGTCGTTAAAGGGTGAAAACCCAAACCAACTACCAAACGGCCCCGTAAGAGGCATGAACACCTCGCACGAGACTAATGTAACTAGTAGGAACTGATCGTGTAGTCACAAATCTCCCGGTTGGAGAATATGATGACAATTTGAAAATATGTAGATTATGTTTAAAAACAAGCCATTAAAGGATGAAAGCATAAACTAGCACCCAAATAATCCCATAAGAGGCATGAACACCTCGCACGGGACTAATGTAACTTGTAGGAACTGACATCATAGTCACGGGTCTCCTGATTTGAGAATATGATGATAATTTGAAAATATGTAGATAAGGATAAAAAATAAGGTGTTTTAGGGTGAAAACCCAAACTACCCCAAACGGCCCCGTAAGAGCCACAGATTCCTCGCATGGGACTAATGTAACTTATAGGAACTGACCGTGTAGTCGCAGGCCTCCCAGTTTGAGAATATGAACATTATTTGAAAATATATAGATTATGCTTAAAAACAAGTCGTTAAACGGTAAAAACCCAAACCATCTCCTAAACGGCCCGACGAGGGGCACGAACACCTCGCACAGGACAAATGTAACTTGTAGGAACTGACCGCGTTGTCGCGGACCCCCAATTTGAGAATATGAAGATAATTTGAAAATATCTAGATTAGGCTTAAAAAAAAACCATTTGAGGGTGAAAACCCAAACCAACCCCCAAACGGCCCCATAAGAGGTACGAACACCTCGCACGGGACCAATGTAACTTGTAGGAAATAATCGTGTAGTCACGAGTCTCCTGGTTTGAGAATATGAAGATAATTTGAAAATATGTAGATTAAGCTTAAAAATAATCCATTAAATGGTGAAAACAAAAACCAGCTCCCAAACAACCCCATAAGAGGCACGAACACCTCGCACTGGACCAATGTAACATGTAGGAACTAACCATGTAGTCACGGGTTTCCCAATTTGAGAATATGATGATAATTTGAAAATATGTAGACCAACTCCTAAACGGCCCCATAAGAGGCACAAACACTTCGCATGTTACTAATGTAACCTGTAGGAACTGACCTAGTAGTCACGGATCTCCCGGTTTGAGAATATGATGATAATTTGAAAATATATAGATTAGGCTTAAAAATAAGACGTTAAATGGTGAAAACCCAAACCAGCTCAAAAACGGCCCTGTAAGAGGCACAAACACCTCGCACGTCACCAATGTAACTTGTAGGAACTGATCGGGTAGTCATGGGTTTCTTGGTTTAAGAATATGACAATAATTTGTAAATATCTATATTAGGCTTAAAAACAAGCCATTTAAGGGTTAAAACGCAAACAAATCTCCAAACGGCCTCGTAAGAGGCACGAACACCTCTTACGGGACCAATGTAACTTATAGGAACTGATCGTGTAGTCACGGGTCTCCCGATTAGGGAATACGAAGATAATTTATAAATATGTTTATAAGGCTTAAAAATAAGACATTAAATGGAGAAAACCCAAACCAACTCGCAAATGACATCGTAAGAGGCACGGACACCTCGCACATGACCAATGTAACATGCAGGAACTGACTGCGTAGTTGCAGGTCTCCCGATTTGAGAATATGATAATAATTTGAAAATATGTAGATTATGATTCAAAACAAGTCGTTAAAGTGTGAAAACCAAAACCATCTCCAAGACGACCCCGTAAGAGGCATGAACACCTCGCACGGGACTAATGTAATTTGTAGGAACTGGCTATATAGTCATGGGTCTCCCAATTTGAGAATATGATGATAATTTGAAACTATGTAGATTATGCTTAAAAATAAGCCTTAAAGGGTGAAAACCTAAACCAACTCCAAGACGACCCTGTAAGAGGCAGGAACACCTCGCATAGGACTAATGTAATAGGTAGGAACTGACCGTGTAGTCACGGGTCTCCCGATTTCAGAATATGACGATAATTAGAAAATATGTAGATTATGCTTAAGAACAAGTCATTAAAGGGTGAAAACCCAAACCAGCTCCCAAACGGCCCTATAAGAGGCACGAACACCTCGCACGAGACTAATATAACTTGTAGGAACTGACCGTGTAGTCACGGGTCTCCCAATTTGAGAATATGATGATAATTTAAATATATATAGATTAGGCTTAAAAATAAGTCGTTTGAGGGTAAAAACCAAAACCAGCCCCCAAACGGCCCCGTAAGTGGCACGAACACCTCGCTCGGGACTAATGTGACTAGTAGGAAATGATCGCATAGTCGTGAGTCTTCTGATTTGGGAATATGACAATAATTTGAAAATATCTAGATTAGGATTAAAAATAAGCCATTTGAGGGTGAAAACCCAAACCAGCCCCCAAACGTCCCCGTAAGAGGCACGAACACCTCGCATGGGTCCAATGTGACTTGTAGGGACTGATCGCATTGTTGTGTGTCTCTCGATTTGAGAATATGATGATAATTTGAAAATATGTAGATTATGCTTAAAAATAAGCCGTCCAAAGGTGAAAACACAAACCAGCTCCCAAACGGACCGGTAAGAGGCACGAACACTTCGCATGGTACTAATATAACTTGTAGGAACTGACCTTGTGGTCACGGATCTCCCGATCTGAGAATATGATGATAATTTGAAAATATGTAGATTATGCTTAAAAATAAGTCATTAAATGGTGAAAACCTAAGCAAGCTCCAAAACGACATGTAAGAGGCACGGACACTTGCGCGGGACCAATGTAACTTGTAGGAACTGACCTTGTGGTCACGGGTTTCTCGATTTGAGAATATGACGATAGTTTACAAATATCTAGATTTCGCTTAAAAATAAGCCATTTGAGGGTTAAAACCCAAACCAATCCCCAAACGGCCCAATAAGAGGCACGAACACCTCGTACGGGACCAATGTACCTTGTAGGAACTTACCGTGTAGTAATGGGTCTCCCTATTAGAGAATATGAAGATAATTTGAAAATATGTAGATTATGCTTCAAAATAAGACGTTAAAGGGTGAAAACCCAAACCAGCTCCAAGACGACCCCATAAGAGGCAAGAACACCTTGCACAGGACTAATGTAACAGGTAGGAACTGGCCGTGTAGTCACGGGTCTCCTGGTTTGAGAATATGATGATAATTTGAAAATATGTATATTATGCTTAAAAACAAGTCGTTAAAGGGTGAAAACCCAAACCATCTCCCAAACAGCCCCGTAAGAGGCCCGAACACTTCGCACGGGACTAATGTAACTTGTCGGAACTGACTGTATAGTCACGGGTCTCCCAGTTTGAGAATATGATGATAACTTGAAAATATGGAGATTATGCTTAAAAATAAGCCATTAAAGGTGAAAGCCCAAACCAGCTCTAAGATGACCCCATAAAAGGCAGGAACACCTCGGACAGGACTAATGTCATATGTAGGAACTGATCGTGTAGTCACGGGTCTCCCTCTTTGAGAATATGGCGATAATTTGAAACTATGTAGATTATGCTTAAAAACAAGTCGTTAAAGGGTGAAAACCCTAACCATCTCCCAAACGGCCCCGTAAGAGGGTCGAAAATCTCGCACGGGACTAATGTAACTTGTAGGAACTGACCGCGTAGTCAGGGGTCTCTTGATTTGAGAATATGATGATAATTTGAAAATATGTAGATTATGCTTAAAAATAAGCCGTTAAAGGAGGAAACCCAAACTAGCTCCCAAACGGCCCCGTAAGAGGCATGAACACCTCGCACGGGACTAATGTAACTTGTAGGAACTGGCCGTGTAGTCATGGGTCTCCCGATTTGAGAATATGATGATAATTTAAATATATCTAGATTAGGCATAAAAATAAGATATTTGAGGGTGAACACCCAAACCAGCCCCCAAACGGCCCCGTAAGTGGCACGAACACCTCGCTCAGGACTAATGTGACTAGTAGGAACTAACCGCGTAGTCGTGCGTCTTCCAATTTGGGAATATGACAATAGTTTGAAAATATCTAGATTAGGATTAAAAACAAGCCGTTTGGGGGTGAAAACCCAAACTAGTCCCCAACCGACCCCATAAGAGGCACGAACACCTCGCATGGGTCCAATGTGACTTGCAGGGATTGATCGAATAGTCGCTTGTCTCCCGATCTGAGAATATCACGATAATTTGAAAATATATAAATTAGGCTTAAAAACAAGCCATTTGAGGGTGAAAACTAAAACCAGGTCCCAAACAGCCCCATAAGAGGCATGAACACCTCGCTTGAGACTAATGTAACTTGTAGGAACTGATCGTGTAGTTAAGGATCTCCCAGTTTGAGAATATGATGATAATTTGAAAATATATAGATTAGGCTTAAAAATAAGTCGTTGGACGGTGAAAACCCAAATTAGCTCCCAAATAGCCCCGTGAAAGGCACAAACACGTTGCAGGGGACTAATGTAACTTTTACGAACTAACCACTTTGTCGTAGGTCTCCTAGTTTGAGAATATGATGATAATTTCAAAATATCTAGATTAGGCTTAAACATAAGTCATTTAATGGTAAAAACCCAAACTACCCCCAAATGACCCTGTAAGAGGTACAGACACCTTGCACGGGACCAATGTAACTTGTAGGAGCTGTCCATGGAGTAACCGGTCTCCCGATTTGATAATATCAATATAATTTAAAAATATGTAGATTAGACTTAAAAATGAGCCGTTTGAGGGTGAAAACCCAAACCAGCCCCTAAAAGGCCCCGTAAGAGGCACGAACACCTCGCACAAGACTAATGTGACTTCTAGGAACTAACTGTGTAGTCACGGGTCTCCTGGTTTGAGGATATGATGATAATTTGAAAATATCTAGATTAGGCTTAAAAACAAGCCATTTGAAGGCAAAAAGCAAAGCCCGCCCCCAAACGGCCCCGTCAGAGGCACGAACACTTCGCACGGGTCCAATGTAACTTGTAGGAACTGACCACGTAGTCACGGGTCTCCCAATTTGAGAATATGACAATGAATTTAAAATATCTAGATCAGACATAAAAATAAGCCATTTGAGGATGATAACCTAAACCAGTCCCCAAAGGACCCCGTAAGAGGCATGAACACCTCGCACGGGACCAATGTAACTTGTAGGAATTGACCTTGTAATCACGGGTCTCCCAATTTAAGAATATGAAGATAATTCGAAATTATCTAGATTAGGCTTAAAAATAAGCCGTTTGAGGATGAAAACCCAAACCAGCTCCCAAACGGCCCCTAAAGTGGCACAAACACCTCGCACGGGTCCAATGTGTAACACCCCGCCCGCCCGGGGAGAACGAACGGAGTGCTAATGCGATAAAATAAATCCAAATCCACAAATAACAAAGTATAGAGCATCTAAATAAACCAACAATAATATAAATCCACTAATCTCAATCTTCAAATAAAATACAACAAGTCTCTCGAATAAATACAACATCTAACTCGAAAAATAAAATACAAATCTCCAATGCTCTATACAACAAAATAAATATTAAAAATCTTTCCCAAACAATCCTTGCTAAAATAAATCTCCATAGCGCCCCAAAATTTGTGCTAACCTGCCACTAAAAGAAAATATAGTGAAGTACACAATACGACAGGAATTATGCTCAACAAATACGGATTAGCAACGAATAAAACGTAACAACACGAGTACGGATATTCAAATCAAAATGCAAATCTCAAAGCATTTATCAATATAATTTCTCAACAACACTTTAACCGGGTCACCAGGCCTCACCACATCCGTATATGCTTTATCAAGCCATAGCCCGGGAAACAGGAATTTTGGCGGGTGCCCAACATCCGTGCCATATTAAAATCTCATGACAACGTGCTTAACAACAATATAATGATACCACATGAATAAAAATATTTCAACAATTATTTTTCAGATTTCAATGAATTTAACAATTCGAATATGAGTTCAATAATTGCAAGAATTCAAAGGGAATAACTCTCGAGAGATTTAAAGAGAGTATTGCGTAAAACCCCATACCTCAAACCATGATGAGAAACCAACGATCACATCCTCAAGATCAACTCAAAAGATCTACAAAATCTCCTCCAAGAACCTTCAACAAAAATAGCCCCAAGAACACCTCTAATCGAAGGTTGGAACTCACAAATCTCAAGGGCCAATGTGCATATAAAAAGAAGAGGAATATAAAATATATTTGCTGCCAAAATTTGTGCCAAAAGTATGTTAAAAGGCTTGCCCACGACTCCCTTTTATAATGTACCTATAATCTCACCATATCAACTACATGAGAAGATCCTTGGGGATACTCTTCCATTTTCTAGTGGAAGGAGCCCCTACTGGTTTTGAATTGTCCACCATTTTTCAATCCGTCAGGTGACCCACTGCAAGACTATCCTTGCAATATTAACCTACATCGTAACTCATCACCACTGTTGTTTGTATTCTGATACATTTCATCTTTCTTGAATAAATTTCAATTTATCTTAAAACGTAAGTCTGACAAAACTTCATTAATAAGCTTCGGCTTACCCGACTACATGTTATCGAATTCGCATGATAATCATAATCCACTACTTGACTTAATCACCCAGGGCGCCCATACACCCTATGCCTCGCGCATCATTATACAACAACATAAAATTTTCTTACCTCAATTCTTTCACACTCGGTATGATGATGTGGTAGGGGTACACTCAACCACCCCACTAGTCAAAACTTAATCAATCCTTCAATGGCATCATTCATCTATTCCGAAAAATACTAAGGCCGGGTTACTCTATTGGCCTTAAGTTATAAAAGAATTATCAACTCTCCAATATATTCTCCTATAGGTACAATAACCAACATACAAAACTTATGTACTATCGACCATACTTCTCTCCAACTCCCGACGTTCGCTAGTTTCATGTGTGGGATGTATCGTAAAGAGAAATCCAAACAAGGAACCCCCCCGATACACTACTATCTAACCTAGTCAGTTGTTGAGGTCCGTAAGGCCTTCAGTGCCTACCATGTACTTTCCCACAATCTACGTATTGTGATATAAAAGTTTACTCGTCCACTCTCATGTCTCTAAAAATGTAACATGAAGCATGGCACCCTCACTATCCCAAGTACTTAGCGCTATAAATATATAACGAGCTATTTTTCGCCGCTCGATAAGAACACAATGTATTCGAAGTCTTAACAGACAAATAAATTCCTATGCTCGGGAATCACATATAATTAGACACTATACTCGCTGAGGTCTATAATACCATGAAAGTTTCATATATATACTCATATCTAGGCCCAACCCTATTTCAGGTGGCGCCGTACAAAACTAAGATCACTCCTCCCGGAGTATTTGGCACGACAGTCATAACACTACATATTTACTATCGTTTAACCATACGGTAATTAATCACTACACATTACCATAATAAACTCTAGTAAAGTTGACTCAATGCAGTAGTAAAGTATAACAACAAAACATATTCTTAGGGCCCGCCCGGTTCCCTCACGAGCAATCATCAAAATGCCCTGCTAACAATGAGAAATACGTTTGTAACAAGACTGTTAAAACTAACGTTCCCACTAAACTCGACCCGCACGCGAAGTTTAGGGTTTCCAATTTACATAAAAGTTATGGCACACCCATGTCACTAGAATCTATCCTTTACTCACAAGGAATAAGCAAAACCTCACCAGTCTCGTCCAATCACAGGGTCTCAGCACGTGGCTGCCGTCACGACCCATGAACATCTGCAAACGTCATATATCCTAGGATTTCATCCTATAGTTGTCCTCTTTCATTATGGACAATTTATTCCATCTTGTGGATTTCAAGCCCATTATTAAAATGTTGGCCCAAACTCTCCAGGCCTCAATTATAGCTTTATAAAACTCCCGTTTACATCTCGGGTCCCGTAGACCCTGACATACTATATACTACTATTAACGAGGACTCTACTGGTCCAGCCTGAACCCATCATTATCGAATTATCAATTGTGGATACCTTCAATACTTGTACTTCTACTTCCTTCACATAAGGAAAACTTTACGAACTATTTCCCGTCACTGGTCCCACTGACCATTTTGGGAATGTCCTTCTCTCAGACCGATAGTCTCAACTCACTATTATTCTTCCATTGTCTCTTTGGCTACGCTAGCTATTCGGAACTATGGTTGGCCTCTACAGCCTGATTGACTTCATTGTCCTCTTGAAGTTAATCACTTAAATCATCTAACCGAGTTCCCTATCGGGTATACTCCCATGTGGTGTTTCACTAACACCGTTATGTTCAATTCTGCCCTTCAGACAGATTCTCTAACCTTCTTGGCTTGCTTCTTCTGGAAAGAATGCAAGAACTAGTCATCGTATAACCTTGATGACATCAACATTAGTCATCCTTGCTGGATTTCTCATCCATACTTGTATTCTACTCACGGGTCCCTTATCATCTATAGACCCTTTGGATAATTTATGTCCCTCTACTAGGCACGAAGTTCATTATGCAATTCAACCTCTCTCTCACGATCGTTTTCTATCTTACCCATTGTGCTAAACATCAAAATTTCACTCACATTTTGTTACCACACCGAATGGAAGACTTCACAGTCAAATCGTACTCAGATATCTCTCTAAATTTCAAACACACTTCTTCATATATGGTGATTGCCTCTAATCACTACATGATGCTCCTAAGAGTTATAGCTTTTAACTCCAAATTTAATTATGAGTGCCGTCCCCACTCTACACAATTGCCTTTGGATTTTCCACTTCCGCTGGTCTGTTACACTTTCTCATTTTTTTTTCCGCATCTTCACCGATGGGTTTTCAAAGGATTCCCTCTGATTTCCCCTTTATCGACTATGCTAGGTGGCCCTAGATTCATTCCACCGTTATCTATGATTGTGTCCTGGGAACCCACAGTTCACGAGTGACAATTTTACTATCTCTTACTTAAGTAATTCTCGTGGGGATTTTTATCCCAATCACTCTTATCCGATTGCTCAATGTCTTCTGTTGAGCTTCTCCTCCTGCAGTTCTTCTTACGACCCTCGCTGGTCATTCTAAAATGTTCAGGGTTCGAATCACACCGAATTTCGTATAATGAGTCACCTCCATTATGATTCATAGCAGGAGAACGTAAGTCGTATGCGTAAGGGGACACAACAAATCCTATCATAAGGCTCTACATCAAAGAACGATACGTTGAAACGTAATAAGCCGCACAGATCCTAAGGACACTAGAACCTGATGCTCTGATACCACCTGTGGCACCCCGCCCAATTAAATATAGGGTGATCAGTCCTCTACCAATTTAAAATAGGATATTCAGTTGGTTCATTCTCAGCATCACTGTCGAAAAACACTTTTTAACATATTAATCACCTGATATAAAATTAAACTAGGCGTTAAAACACTTCCAATTTAATAAAACCAATTAAATCCATTTCTTTCCATCTTAAAATATAAACCATTCACCACACATAGGAATGTAAATAAATACTGAACATGAATCAAGTACTGAAATAAATAATACTGGATAAAACCTCCCAGTTCAAAACTCCAAACCATACAATAAACTGAATACAATATCTCTGATGAAAGAACTAGAAGTGGGCGACATATGCCCTAAATAAGAAGTCTAGATGAAACTGAATGGAAATGATAAATGCGTCTACTGCAAGGACCTACAGCTTCCACAACAGCTGCAGCACGTCAAGAAATACAAATCTCTAAATCTGATACTCCTGTGGCTGAGCACCTGATATAATACACATATATAGCAAAAGAGAGAAGAGATACAAGAAACGGGTCAGAGCCCGATGTGTAAAAAATGATTTAGCAAGTATTTAAAATTGGTTCTTAAAACAAGTCTTATACGCATGTTAGTTATCGAACTCTCACATGAGTTTCTCACCTCTCGTCTATTGTGCACGCCTAACGTACATCTAATCTCCCCTAGTTATACCTCCCAGTCTAACTAGTCAGAAACCATACTAATACTAACTATGCTCACTAGTAGTATTCCCGTATCGCCCATACAATACGCTATTCAGATAGTTTATCTCACATACTGAATTACATTATTTACCATTTGAATGGTTAATCTTTTATTCACTATGATTATTATGCTTCTCATTTTCATTTTATTTACTAGTCTCATAAAGTAGAAAGTTACCCAAGTACACTCATACATATATATAGTCTCATCATCCCTATATATATACACTAATCCTACACTCTTAGGTTAAGACCACTTGGTGCAATGAAATGATTATTATTTTTACCAAGTCTACTAATTTCACACAGTAGCAATATTCACAAGTCCATATATATATATATATAGTACCATCATCCCTATACATATATATACTAATCCTGCACCCCCGGTTAAGCCCCATTAGTGCATATCTCTAGAAAATCATGCATCCCCGGGTTAGCACCCATTAATGAACCTATCAATAATAATTCAGCACCCCCGGGTTATCACCCATTGGTGCGCCTAAAAATAAAATATTGTATCCCTGGGTTAGCACCCATTAATGCACCTATAATTAATAATTCAGCACCCCCGGGTTATCACCCATTAGTGCGCTAAACAATAATCATCTTTGTACCCCCGGGTTATTACCCATTAGTACACTTAATAATAGAGTTTCTGCATCCCCGAGTTATCACTCATTAGTGCTCTTAACTATAAGGTTCTTGCACCCCCGGTTTATCACCCATTAGTGCTCTTAATAATAATATCACATAATAGGCATACACACATCCTATTATAATTTATAGGTATTTCTCCAACCTACATATATACTCTTCATACGTATTTTAACCTCATTACTACGTATAGTATAAATAATTAGATTACTATCTCTCTCGTAATCTCCAAGGTACATTCCCTCTATATCAAAATAATTAAACTATTAATTCCCACATACTTTTTCCAAAATTCCTTCTTATTTGAATTTACTATTTGGTAGTTTCTCTCACTCCAATAAACCAATAAACTCCAAACTGGGCCCTAAGCAAATTTCCAGAAATTCACCCCGTGGTTTGAACCAGAATGACATGTCGTTCGAACCAGAATGACATGTCATTCGAACGACTTCCAATGTCGTTCGAGCCACTTCCACATGTCATTCGAACCAGTTCGCGCGAGATCCCCATCTCGTTTGAACCACTTCGCGCGAGATTGCACTGTTCGTCTTCTTCACCAAACTTTAGCGTTTTCACCATTTTTAAACCTAAAAACCTCTATGATTCGATTCCCAACAACTCATCATCAATACCCATCAACACCTAACAGGTTATAAATCATCCCTAACCTCCTAGGATCATTAATTCGTCATAAATCATCATAAATATATAAAAATCCCCAAAACAATTCATATGAACCCTAGTTTCCAAATTTTCAATTAAAGAACCCAATCAACCAAGATTCATTCATCAGTATATAATAAAATTCCGTGATTAAGCCTCTACATACATGAAGGAAATCCATCCACTAATTAAACCAATCCTTAATGAAAGAGTTGGCGCTTGCGTTCAATTAAGAAATAATACAATAACTTCCATTTTTAACCCAAATTAACCCTAAGCATGCAACTAGGTGTGATTGAAACAATATGAAATCATGCACAAGATATTCAACACACAAAGTTAAGGAAAAATCCCCCACAGGGGCAAAACCATTTGTATATTCACTATAATTTGTAAAAGACGGTTTACAATCGGATTACAATGAAATACAGGTTGACTAAGAATTACCCTCGGGTATCGGATTCTGTAGTCGCGGCTGGAAGAAACCCTTTCCAGTAGGGCTGGCGGCTGGAACTATCCCTGTCCAGTAGGGCTGCAATGAAGAGGAAGAAGCGGTCCACTTCACAAAGGGTTGAACATCAATGGTGTTCTTGGGTTACCAAAAGTGACTCACAAATGTATGGAATTTGTGTGAATCAAGGGTATGAATCAATGGACTCAAATACCATGAAGACTTAAGAGTTATGGAACTCAGAAAATCGTGTGTAAGTCTTATGAAACCACTTCCCGATCGTGGTTTAAATAAGGAGTCAAAACCCTGAAAAATCTGAAACACGATCTGGGAAATTCTATCCAGGGCGGACCGGTCCGGGCCTTAGGCGGATCGGTCCGATGCGGATCGGTTCTTTTTATTTGAAGAAGATTCGGTTCTCATTCGATCCGGGGCTCTCTGGACTTATGCAAGGCGGACCGGTCCGGGGCTGGGCGGATCGGTTCGCTGCGGATCGGTTCTTTTTATTTTGAGGCGGACCGGTCCGGTATTCTGGATTTCTGAATTCTTCTTTCTTGATTCGATACTCGGATTCCGTTGATGACGATATGAACTTAAATTTCTTCAACGGTGTTACGGCTAATGACATATATAACTATGTTGGACAAAAATGTCCTTACAAATCTCCCCCTATGTCTATGCCGGCACAAACATAAAAAATTCGAATAATCAAGTATGAAACAATGCCTATACAAATCTACCCTTCCATGAACCCAAAACTGAAAGTGGTACAAATGACTAAGGCTGCATCGTTTGTTCTTCGAATCTTCAGAAATCTCACCGCTTTTCTCATCAGGGTGTGTAACATGGGATTATCAAAAGATGTACCTACACACATGAGACAAAGCAAATACCAAGTGACATATCGAGTTTGAAATGAGATAAACATAAGCATTAAGCATTTTCACAATTCTCAGAATTTCAAAACTCCCCCATAATCAGATAATTCATTCTCCCCCTTTTTATGATGTCCCCAAATAGACAAATGAGAGAAGTAAATCAAGCAATCAAGTACCGGGGAGACACAAGGTATAAAATCACACCATGAATGAACATACAACAACCAAGTCGATGATGGCGTAAATGAATGGGTGTGATCAAAATTCGATAGGAAAATCAAAGCATACAAACATGACATATGTGCACGATGAATATTGGATATTCCTAACGAATGAACTCAAATGCTTCCTTTGGTGTAAGAGATTGACAGGATAAGATATTGACTCAATCAAATCAACAAATCAAAGCTCAAAGTGATTTCTACACCAATAACGTCCAAAATGATTTCCATGCTTTTTCAGGACTTTCAAGGAAGTGCAAACCCGTTTTCAATCTCCAACCAAACTCCCTCAGATTTATATTTTGAATAGAGGTATACTAAATTCTCAAACTTTGGAGAATTGATGGTGAAAACCTAAATGGCCCATATATGGCATGTATTGCTTTTTATTGCCTTTTCAATTTTTTCGGGCTCTTTATCCTCTTAGGACCTCGGATAATAAAATTCCTCAATTTTTTAGGTCCATTTTAACGGTGGCTTTTGCGCAAAGGATAAGAATCAACTTTCGCAGCCCCTCCCCGTTATGCAAATTATCACACAGTCTCACCAAAACGGTTTTTACATGCAATCCAATCTTGTCAAGTTTTATCGCATTTTATACATTGTATAGACAGGATTGAGATGGAAACACTCAAGCCAACATGAGATTGACAAGTGCAATAATCAAATATAGCCGTGCATGTGTGCAATAAAGGATATAGGAGTCAAGCATGTAGGAAATATCACTAATTACATCTCAAGGACTCCAATCAATGTTAAGCACATGGATGAAATGATGTAGCCTCTCAAATCTCTATCAAACAGTCACATGGATATATGGAATGAAGTTGTGACTTGGCTATCTTAAATGCTCATCCATAAAAGGCAAATCTCTTTTTGAATTTTTCAAAAATTTTATCAAAATAAAATCTTTTTGAGTTTTTCTGAAAATTTTTCTAAACAGAAAATCTTTTTGTATTTTTTTTTTTAAAAAATGAAAAACTAATTAATGATACATGCTAGCAATAGGTTTAAAAAATGACATGATAAACAACCTATGCTAGCAATCAAGACTAGATCTCAACCGGGAGTAACGGTGGAGTTTTCTAAAGATGGTGACATCTTTTGAACCAACTCCACTAGATCATGTGTAGTCTTGATCAAAAACTTCACTTGCTCGCGAATATGTGCAAACTCTCTATCAAAATGAGCAGGCAAAGTATCATGAGTGGGTGCATGTGCATGAATGTGAGAAGTGGCATGATATGGCACAATACCCAACTTAGAACAAAATTCCCTAAGATGTCCTCGCTTCTTGCAGTGGGAGCAAACATAAACTGGTCTAGGAAGTAATTTATCAACAATTTTGGGGTGAATATTCCTAGACGGACACCCATGAGGCTCACTCACAACGGTGGATATAGGCTCGGGAGCATTCTTTAATGTGACTTGGACCTCCTGTGCTTGTTTGAGGTCATCCTCGAGATGGGATACACGTGTCGTCAGACTAGACACCGTGTTGGACAGGTCACCCTTTTCTCTTTTTAGCTCATCACTTTCTACCTTTAACTCACGAATTTGAAGACCTAGGATCCTATTTGACCTTTTTGTTTCCATGGTCTCGATGAACAACTTTCTGAAGGCATTTTGGATCAACCTATCATCACCATTCTCATCCTCACTATCGCTTGGAGAAGTGGTCATGGCAATCTTCTTGCGCTTTCTCCTACGAATAGTGGGACACTCAAATTTCTTGTGCCCTATCCCATCGCACTTAAAACACCTTATCTCTCCATTTTTTTTCTCTCTCTCCTTTTGATTCTCACAACCCTTCTCTCTCTCTTCAAACTCTTTCTCTAAGGCGGTGATCCTAAGAACTAACGCTTTGTAACACCTCTTGGTTTCAAGAAACTCAGAATTTAACTCAACGTATGTATGTTGAAGATCATTCTCACTCTCACTTCCTTCATCCTTCCCCTCACTTTCTTCGCTCTCACTGTCGAGGAATCCATGTGAAGAAGCATCCTCATAGTCGTGAGAAGCATTGGAGGTGCTCACATGACTTGCCATGAACGCGGTGAAGTTACGCTCATGCGGTGACTTATCTCCACAGTCCACCGACTCGACATCACTGTCATCACTGAGGGTAGCATTTAGGACAGTTTTACCTTTCTCTCTATTCAGACGATTGGCACACTCAAACGCTCTATGACCCCTACCATCACATTCAAAACATCTCTCACTGTCTTTCTTAGGAGGGTCTTTGGAATCTTTCTCATTTTCCTTTTCAGAAGTATTTTTCTCAACATTCTTTTTATCATTGAAATTTCCACTTTTCTTGAATTTGAGAATTCTTTTGAAATTTTTTGCAAACAGGGCCAAGTCATCTAAGTCAAAATCACATTCAGACTTGGATTCAAAAGCTTTTTCTTTCTTTTTCTGAAAATGAGTCTTTAAAGCAATCCCATTATCCTTAGCCTTAATGGTTTTGGGAAACATGTCAATCTCATAGGTTTGAAGATCTCCTACAAGTTCTTCCAACTTAAGTGATTTCAGATTTCCCAAAGAGTTCAAAACAGTGACTTTAGGAATAAAGCGTTTTGGGAGAGATCTCAAAATCTTTTTAACGATACGCGTGTTATCAATTACCTCACCCAAATTAAAACTAGTGTTAACGATGTCCGACAAGTGTGCAAAAAACTCATCAAAACAATCGGACTCAGACATGGTGATAGTCTCAAATTGGGTGGCCAAATTTTGTAATTTAGACTCTTTAACAGCATTCGTACCATCATGGGTAAGTTGCAAAACATCCCATGCCTCCTTTGACGTGGTGCACGTCATTATGCGTTTGAACTCATCAGGTGTGACAGACCCAGAAATAGCACTCAATCCCTTAGAATTAAAGGAAGACCATCTAAATTCATCATCGGTCCATGTCGTGACAGGTTTCAAATTTGTCACGTTATCAACAGTCACGGTGGGAGGAGTCCACCCTCGTTCAACCAAAATCCAGACACGTTCGTCAATGGCTTTTAAAGCCGACCTCATACGGGCTTTCCAATAAGCATAATTTGACCCGTCAAAAATAGGCATTTTATAATATGACTTCTCCATTTGAACACGCTCTTTTCAAAAATCAATTTATTCAGAAAATTGATATCTTTTAGAAAAATTTTGCGGAAGTAAGGAATACGCAATAAAATGGCGTAACCTGCTCTGATACCAATTTGAAAGAGTTGGCGCTTGCGTTCAATTAAGAAATAATACAATAACTGCCATTTTTAACCCAAATTAACCCTAAGCATGCAACTAGGTGTGATTGAAACAATATGAAATCATGCACAAGATATTCAACACACAAAGTTAAGGAAAAATCCCCCACAGGGGCAAAACCATTTGTATATTCACTATAATTTGTAAAAGACGGTTTACAATCGGATTACAATGAAATACAGGTTGACTAAGAATTACCCTCGGGTATCGGATTCTGTAGTCGCGGCTGGAAGAAACCCTTTCCAGTAGGGCTGGCGGCTGGAACTATCCCTGTCCAGTAGGGCTGCAATGAAGAGGAAGAAGCGGTCCACTTCACAAAGGGTTGAACATCAATGGTGTTCTTGGGTTACCAAAAGTGACTCACAAATGTATGGAATTTGTGTGAATCAAGGGTATGAATCAATGGACTCAAATACCATGAAGACTTAAGAGTTATGGAACTCAGAAAATCGTGTGTAAGTCTTATGAAACCACTTCCCGATCGTGGTTTAAATAAGGAGTCAAAACCCTGAAAAATCTGAAACACGATCTGGGAAATTCTATCCAGGGCGGACCGGTCCG
Source organism: Sambucus nigra (assembly GCA_949130495.1). NCBI lineage: Eukaryota > Viridiplantae > Streptophyta > Magnoliopsida > Dipsacales > Adoxaceae > Sambucus > Sambucus nigra. The sequence goes on along the minus strand of OX422218.1, from coordinate 23,969,332 downwards.
GGCCTTAGGCGGATCGGTCCGATGCGGATCGGTTCTTTTTATTTGAAGCAGATTCAGTTCTCATTCGATCCGGGGCTCTCTGGACTTATGCAAGGTGGACCGGTCCGGGGCTGGGCGGATCGGTTCGCTGCGGATCGGTTCTTTTTATTTTGAGGCGGACCGGTCCGGTATTCTGGATTTCTGAATTCTTCTTTCTTGATTCGATACTCGGATTCCGTTGATGACGATATGAACTTAAATTTCTTCAACGTTGTTACGGCTAATGACATATATAACTATGTTGGACAAAAATGTCCTTACACTTAATCATAATTTAAATCTCCAATTTTAACCCAATTAACATATAAATCATGATTAACTCCACCTATACTAACATGAGAATGATTATTGATAAAAGAAAGAAAGTAATAAACACTTGCCTCGAATATGACGGTCTGATCCGTTGGTGATGTTGGTATATGAGCGTTCGTCTCCTCTCGATCTACGCGTTGGTGGTCACGGTTATGCAAGGTGATGCCAAATGAGTCTTCTCTCTTGGAATTTGGTTCTCCCTCACACCCTCCATGGCCGTTCTTGTTTTGTGTAACTAAACCCTAATTGAAACTCCCATAGATGATATAATTATTCTCTAATTTTCATCCATTTAATTATTCAAAAATCTAAATTACCAAACTACCCCTACGGGGTGCCGGTTTGCTCTAAAATCTTCTGGAGTTCAAATAAAATACCCGGGTAGTGTTTTCTGACTATCTCAACCCTCCCGGACTCAACGGCACACTCAAAATGACCATAAGAGTTAATAAAAATAAATTCTCTTTTTATTCCATTCAATTAGTCCCGACACAACTCACACGCGTGACAGACTTAAATTACCAAACTGCCGTATTTCTCACTTCCGATAATTTATCAAATATCATAATTCCATATTACATATCACATAGTAATATTCAATAGTTCACAACAATAAGTATTAACCCTTGGCACCCTAGTTAATAATTGTTTTAATCCGGATTGATAACAAATTAATTTCTCACATTTTAATTTAATTAATCCAACAACAATAATTAATCGCATACTTATTCCCATAATAATAATTAATCACGTAATTATTTAAATCGTCAAAAATACGGGGTGTTATAGTGGGCTTGGACTTCTTGAACTGTAGGTTGATGTGCCATCGCAGAAATAACAGCAGTTACTGCTTGTGCCACAATATTGGCAGCTTCGGCTGTGGTCATAGTCCCTTGAGGCATCTGGGATTCCATATTCTCGGTGCCTTTATTTGCCCTAATTGGACGACCTCTCTTCGGTGGCATCTGAAACAAGAACAAGTGTATCAAATGCCTTTTAAATCTTTTCTCATCGCAGAAGAAAATATAGACGTGTGAACACAACAGTCCTAATAATAGGGCTCTACATCAAGAACGCTGACGAAAGATCGCAGAAAACCCACACAGATCCTAAAGAAATTAGAACCTGATTCTTTGATACCACCTGTGATACCCCGCTTAAATTAATAACGGGTGGACAGTCCTATACTAAAATAATCAGAAATCTCAAGTGGATCATTATCAGCATCTACAGACGATAGTAAAATAAACACAGCTAACTACCCATTACTACAAAAAGAGGGTGCCAAAAATTTTAAAACATACAAAGAAATTACCAACCAACAACATAACAACTACTGAACATGATATCATATGCTCACGATGATAATAAAAAGAAGTAATTCTAAATTACAACATAATTTCACAAAATAAAATACCCGAATATGCTGTCGGGTCACAGACAATACAATAATCAGAGAAAGAAATATAAAAGTGCTACACTTACAACTCTTGGGTGTAAACCCGATATACAAACTGAATCCTAATCTAGATATACAAAAGATAGGAATCGGCTATATCAAAATCCCGCAACAATCCTCTACTGCCATAGCTTCCTCTAATGCACTGGATAGACAACATCAATGGTGTCCTTGCGGAGGAACACCTAAAATAATACAATATATATGTAGCAAGAAGAAAATATAAACGGGTCAGAGCCCGAGGTGTGAAAACATTTTAGCAAGTGCATTAAAATGCATAATAATTATAAATGCATTATAACATGATTAAAGTGCAGTCGCACTCTCCATAAAAATCCAACTCACCTCTCAACTAAAGTGCGCACCTAAACGTATGCACATGATCCTCAAATATCTGCTCAACACTATCTAGGGGAAAAATAATCTAACCTACACCCAAAATTTATACTCACTTAAACTTCCATCTAAAACCTAACCGTAACTTCCAATTCTACCATAATCCCCAAATGTGCGTCACTTACTTAACATATAATTATACACATATGTATTCTCTTGCTAGAATTTCTCATATTCTAGCTATTGACATAAATGAGTTAATAGTACCGAATGCTAAGGACTAAACTTCTCCCAATTCTCAATACAACACTGTGTTTCGTGCGTGGGACGTCTCGCAAGCGAAATCCAAACAAGGTAACCCCCGATACACTACTCCTTGACAATATTGATTATCAAGATTCATTATGCCCTCAATGCATGACGCATATACCAATTACTATATTAATATAAATAATTAAACTATTCCTAACTCTCAACAGTGCACTGCGTTTTGTGCGTCGGACGTCTCACAAAGCGAAATCCAAACAAGGAACCCCCCAAAACACTACTCCTTGACACTGTCGATCGTCGAGATATACTAATATATAAATTTGAGTACTAAGGACTAAACTTCTCCCCACTCCCAATATTGTACTGCGTTTCGTGCGTGGGATGTCTCGCAAGCGAAATCCAAACAATGAACCCCCCGATACACTACTCCTTGACAATGTTGGTTGTTGGGGTCCATTATGCCCTCGATACCCAACGTAATATATACTCCTTTTGATATATACATTCATATTCACTTTAATATATTCATCATAATTTAGTCTGGATAAAAATCCCTCGGAATGAGATTCAATCATTATTCTTATGTCTCTTTACATTAGAGACAGATATATGATAGCTCATAATCATATACAAATAGTATACTATTCACACAAGTATAATAATAACCATCCCAGCGAGCTATAACTCGAGGACGCAGGTTCTCAATGCTATCATCTACTAGGGAATCGCTCACGTATCATCCTGGGTACCAACGGTCAGAATCTCACACCGCCTTGGTAAAGACAAAATTACAACGTATGGGAAGCGGTCATAGTTTCTCCCCGAAAGTGAGACGAAACATACCCACCACGTCTCACCCCTAATAAAAGTCACACAATTATAATGGACGCTATGACCTGGGGACTATACGCTCCATGCTCCTCAAGCCAGGGGCCTCACCCATATCGCGCAACTTCCCATGATTGCATAGAGGGGGTATGCTTCACATAAATATATATATCATACACACTAGATATACATATACCATCACATTATATAAATGTATACCATCACACAAGGTATATATAATTCACGCCATATAAGTATACATACTCTTATTACGCTCATATGCGTAAATGAATTAATTTCATTTATATAAGTATATTTCTTTCTCTCGATATACTAACCACAACCAACTCGCACAATTTCCCACTTTATATACACGATACGATCCCTCACTTGAAATTTACTCATCCATCACTTCTATTTATATGAATAATCTCCCGATTCAATTAAGGTTGAGGATATTCTATATATCCGTACGCACATCGATCAACATTCGTTATTATAAATCCATAATATGTTCAATTGATCATAGGAGCCCATAACGTTATCATATTTGTGATTCAATCCAAAAATCCAATATCACTAAGTGCATCCTACCTCTCTCTTATAGACCCATAATTATGTCCAAATCAAAATCTCAATAATAGTGGGCTTTCCCACTAGTCGGTACGATAATCTCTAATCGATATTCTCTCGGAATAAGTCAATATGACCCCAATAATTTATCATAAGGAAAACTCCCTAAAAGTCTCCAAAACATACTTCTCCTAAGTCGTATAGAGGTTCCAAATCGATAAACTCAAACGAAACGGGACGAAACTCGTTTTAGAAAACCTCGCCCAAAACTGCCTTGTTTCCGAATCGATTCGGGCCCAATCCGAATCGATTCGCCCTTCAATGTAAACTGATTCGGTCCAAAAGACCTGGGCAACTGTCTTAGGCCGAATCGATTCGTCTTTGGGTCCGAATCGATTCGGTCACTCAGACCTTGAAAGTTGGAGCATTTCGAATCGATTCGAGTTGAGGGCCGAGTCGATTCGGCCAGTTCAGAAGTTACGAAAATGGCTATTTTCTTCAAAAGCCGAAATTTCCAAAACTCATATTAATCATCTTCTCTCCGTTTCTCTTCAACCCAAACATATATATAACACCAAAACTCATTATATAACTCAACCCAATTAATTTTATACCCTCAAATCCATATATACACCTCAAATGCAAGATTTTCCCAAAAATCTAGGTTTTGACATTTTAAACCCAAAATCCACAATTTTATCCACAAATCATGAAATAAAAGATGCACAAGAATTATTTAGCAAGTTTAATCACTTGACTCAAAGTTGTAGAGGTTGAATCTTCATCAAAATCACGTAATGGCCGGAATCTCCAAGTTTTTCTCATCGTTATCTTCTTCCTTTCCTCTCTCTCTCTCTCTCTCTCTCTCTCTAGGGCTTTTCTCTTTCTCTTAAGTGAGAATGACTTCTCACGTAGGCTTTTAAGCCTTAAATCTAAGATACCCAACTTTAAATGATAATACACACTTTAAATGACTCGGTTACTCCTATTCGAGCCAAAAGAACTTAAAATATTTCAGAACCCAAATAAGACCCAAGTACAGTCATTTTGACTATTTCGGCCCTTCCGAAATCAATCCCACACTCATAATCGTTATTTGAATTACTTTCTTACATCCTCAAATTTTGACCTCAAGTGCCAATTTAATTATTCTCTAATTAAAATGATATTTACTTCTCCCAAAAATAATTAATTTATTGGTCCAAAAACCTCGGGGTATTGCAGACTTCCCCACTTACAAGAATTTTGCCCTCGAAATTAAGCTTATCCTAATACTCCGAATCTCAACTAGTTTCTACGACACTTATCCCTATATTTATTCCTCCCTCTTCTCATGGCGAAACATTTTAATTTATAAAATTAAATCTACCAACTAGGGCGCCCATACACCCTATATTCGAGCTTTATTGGTATAAACATAATTTGGCATCCTTAGCCTCAAATTGTACAATAACTCGAAATAGATTAAATCATACTAATTATAAAAGAAATTTTTTGAAATGATCAATGATTTAACTCCTCTCAATTCCTGACATTCGCTAATTTCATGCGGGAGAGGTCTCGTAAGAGAAATCCAAACAAGGAACCTTCCCAATACACAACTATATAGCTCTGTCGGGGATTGAGAGTTAGCTAGATCGGGACTTGAGTTTTTTTCTAAAAAAATATTTTTGTGTAAATCATTTTTAATATAGCCCGAAGGCCAATATAAAATCTTAGTTTGAAAACAGTTTATGTCTTTTGACATTCAAATAAAAAAATACCTTATGCCCACGGCACAAGGTGTTAACAATTATCATACTCTTACTAACATAAAATTCTTAAAACTATCATAATTATGATCTAAATCCCTCGCTCAACAATAATCCACTAAATTCTGAATCATTTCAGTAAAAATAATCTCTTATATCATAATAAAATATTACCATACACTTGGCTCTTCCATAGCTGGAATATAAAAAACATATAAGTCTAGCACAACCATAAAACAATAGCTTTACCATCACAACTCAACATGTTACAACAATTCCTACGTTCAAAACAAAATCATAGCTCTCTACTAGCATAACACACGAGAATCTATTCTCCCAAAAGATAATCATATAAGAGCCTTACTTGCTCAATACACCCTTCCGGGTCATTCCATACATAATAGGGTTATAGCACCAACCACTCATTTCAATCTTACCTACGATACTCCCAAAGCCTCATAAAGCATAATCCTAATCACAAAGGAAAATAATTTGCACCATACCTCTCTAGTTCGACTGCATCTCTTCATCAATGGGTTCCCACTCAAAGTCCCCCGACCTAAAATGGCCTCGAACCTGCTGTAAGGGTTTCACATTCAAAACTTCCTCAAAACGGGTCCCTCTATGACACACCCCAACCCAGTTACTTATAATTATATCTGAAGGTCAAAGTGAGTCAAACCATAATTAATCTAACCAAACCATAAACACGGTCATCATTGTAAATCCATATAACTGGAAGCCTTTTTACAACATCAGAGTAGTTATGTCCATAAAAATTTTCTTGAAGGTTAACTTAATTACATCATTTACATTTACACAAAATCATTATTTCTTCCGTTCCTGACTAACCCAACCCGACCTCCTAGATTTGGCAGTGACATCCCGTTACCTGAAAAATGTGAACATAGGAACCGTGAGCAAAATAGCCCAGTGAATGCATCACTACTATACTACTGCATGAATTTAAATGCAATAAATCATGTCCATATAATTATGTATTAACTTATCCATCTTATTCATAATGAATGACCAACTTTTCCGAATCATTATTCACATATCCTGTCTAAATAGACAATTCTCCCCCGTTCCTGGTCGAGGAGTAACCCCTTGTCATTAATAGACAAATCTCCCCCATTACGGGTCGAGGAGTAACCTCCCATTTCGGTAAACCTAAATGAACAATTTGATATTCATAACATTATGATCATATTCGTAACAGTATACAAATACATCATTCCAGTGAGTACACTCACCTTGGTTGACAACTATGTATTCACGTTTCCTTCGGGTGGAGCTGAATTGGGTTGATTTGACCTTACACCTGTCAATCCAACTAAATCAGTACTGAATCTCAATAATAAGTATTATCCTAACATAATTATGTAACTTTCAAGACTATAAAACAATAATATAATTCCACATAAGTTACGTTCCATAAAACATACGTAAAGACAAAATAATGTTATACATGTTCATAAAGTTATGAACATTCAACCGTAAGAAACACCTCATAAGGAATTTATCACCAAAATCAAGTAACATGAAAGTATACTTCTCAATGTATATACACATGAAACAAGTACTCAAAATACTCTTTGGAAAGAGGAGATAACAATATTCTTTCATGTGGTATTTAGTATGGCCTCAGATTATTGCCCTCTATACTCAACCATCCTATATTCCTAAATTGTATAAATACAGGGGTCCAACCTTATCAATATGAAAACATATATGAATATACTTTCCAGTACAAGTGACGGTGTAATTTTTCAAGCTTCCTCGAGCAAGTTATGCCATTTCTTTACAACATAAGAAATCCGCCCAACAAGCTCCTCTATTGTTCCTTCGAATTCCCAGAATTTTCATAATTTTTCTACAACATAACTTTCCATGTTTTTCAATCCATTTTCAGTACACATACTGAATAGTACAGAATTAAAGTTTCATAAATTTTTTACTTCATTTGCTATGTCAAAAGCTTGACAAAACTCAGGGCATACCGAAATGAAATATACAAACAACAACTATATACCAACTTGAAATCATCATTACGGCCTAACCACACGGAGATAAATTCTAATTTTCGGATATGATATGAATATATGAGTCTACGTTCATATAAAATTGGAATTTATCAATTATAGTAAGCACACAAAGAGATATTCAAGTTTGAATACAAGGGGTTTCAATACAAAGCAATTTTAAAGGTTTATGCATTCAACCTAACTTAAACTTGCATATATCCATACATATGCACCCAATCATGAAAGGTCAATAAACAAATCAAGGATTTATATCATATAAATCATAAATATATGAAAAATAACAAGATTTGCAATTAGGATTACCTTCGGGACTTTTACGTAATTTCTATGGATTTTTTTACACTTTTTCTCCTCACTTTTTCTTCCTAAACTTCTACTTTCTCCTTCCTCACCCTAACAACACTTCAAACTGAACCTAGGGCTTAATTTGCTGAAGCAATAAGTTAGAGGGAGATTTTTAAGTCGGCCAAGGCTACCTCCCAAGCCAACCAATCAAATTAAACCATTTGGTTTAATAAAAGACAATTTACCACTTAGAGGGAATTGACAGATTTGCCCCTTGTTTGTAATTTTGGCCTAACGTCTTACTCGTACATCCGTTTGATGTACCGTTTGCTGTGTTACAACCCTAACTCATATGTCTACACTTATATAGTTTGCACCTAAAGTCAATGGTTAATTTATAGAGGTCAAAACTAATCTTAAACAGGGACATTTCTATAGAAAACAACAAAAATTTGTGTTTGTAAATAATTCGACATTTCATGATTTATGAAAGTAGGATTAGACTAAACATAATTACTTAACATTAGATATACTAATAACACATTATTAATAACACCTAAGGAAAGCATGATTTAAATATAATTTATCATAATTATATTCGAGTTGTCACACTCTACCTCTTTCAGGACAATCTCTCTTCCTATGTCATAATTCTTTACAAAAGAAACATCTACCCGTAAATCTTCTCTGCTCATCCTGAGGAAAAAAATGTTGTTGCACCCCTCAGTAATCTTGCTTATACCCTCTGGTATTACTGGCATTCTCTTCGCCAAACCTACTTGATGAACCCGAGTCTCTAAGTTCTTACCCCATTGCGAACGAAGACGATATTCATGACACTATAACCGTGTCGCATTCACTACCTCGGTGAAAGTCACTAACACTGGGTTTCCTGACAAATGTTACCGAATTCGCCAATCTAAACCTCCTATAAATCTCGCTATTCGCTTATCCTCCATGTTTACCTCATCAGGTACTAAATTTTCCAATCGAGTAAGTTCTTCTTCGTACTCGGTCACCGTTTGATCACCTTGAAACACATCCAATAATTTCCTTCTTATTTCCTTTTGGAGAGCGGAAGGAAAATACTTTTGGTCAAAAAGTTCCCAAAAATCTGTTATGGGCAATGTATCTCTCTGTTCCAATGTGGTGATTGCCTCCCACCAATGGAGAGCGGCTCTCGTTAACTTAAAGGTGGCGAGAAATTACTTCTGCACCTAGATACATTCAACAATGCGAAGGTGCCTCTGTATACTATTCTTCCATTGATTTGCAGCCATCACATCAGATCCTCCTAAAAACTCTGGAGGATGCCCCTTCCTAAAATCTTCCCGTACTCTCTCCCACGTAGACAACCCTGAGTGGGCTTGGGCTGCTTGAACTGTTGGTTGATGTGCCATCGCAGAAATAGCAGCAGTTACTACTTGTGCGACAATATTAGCAACTTTGACTATGGTCATAGTCCCTTGAGGCATTTGGGGTTCCATATTCTCAGCCCCTTTATTTTCCCTACTTGTACGACCTCTCTTCGGTGGCATGTGAAACAAGAACAAGTGTATCATAATGCCTCTCAAATGTTTTCTCATCGCAGAAGAAAATATAAACGTGTGAACAAAATAGTCATAATAATAGAGCTCTACTTAAAGAATGCTCACGGAAGATCGCAGAAAACCCACACAGATCCTAAAGATATTAGAACCTGATGCTCTGATACCACCTGTGACAACCCTCTTAAAATAATAACGGGTGGCCAGCCATATACTAAAACAATCAGGAATGTCAAGTGGATCAATCTCAGCATCTACTGATGATACTAAAATAAACACAACTAACTATCCATTACTACAAAAAGAGGGTGCCAAAAATTTTAAAGCATACAAAGCAATAACCAACCAACAACATAACAACTACTGAACATGATATCATATGCTCACGATGATAATAAAAAGAAGTAATTCTAAATTACAACATAAGTTCACAAAATAAAATACCCGAATATGCTGTCGGGTCACAGACAATACAATAATCAGAGAAAGAAATATAAAAGTGCTACACTTACAACTCTTGGGTGTAAACCCGATATACAAACTGAATCCTAATCTAGATATACAAAAGATAGGAATCGGCTATATCAAAATCCCGCAACAGTCCTCTACTGCCACAGCTTCCTCTAATGCACTGGATAGACAACATCAATGGTGTCCTTGCGGAGGAACACCTAAAATAATACAATATATATGTAGCAAGAAGAAAATATAAACGGGTCAGAGCCCGAGGTGTGAAAACATTTTAGCAAGTGCATTAAAATGCATAATAATTATAAATGCATTACAACATGATTAAAGTGGAGTAGCACTCTCCATAAAAATCCAACTCACTTGTCAGCTAAAGCGCGCACCTAAACGTATGCACATGATCCTCAAATATCTGCTCAACACTATCTAAGGGCAAAATAATCTAACCTACACCCAAAATTTATACTCACTTAAACTTCCATCTAAAACCTAACCGTAACTTCCAATTCTACCATAATCCCCAAATGTGCGTCACCTACTGAACATATAATTATACGTATGCTCTTGCTAGAATTTCTCATATTTTAGCTATTGACATAAATGAGTTAATAGCATTGAACACTAAGGACTAAACTTCTCCCAATTCTCAATACAACACTGTGTTTCGTGTGTGGGACGTCTCGCAAGCGAAATCCAAACAAGAAACCCCCCGATACACTACTCCTTGACAGTATTGATTATCGAGATTCATTATCCCCTCAATGCATGATGCATATACCAATTACTATATTAATATAAATAATTAAATTATTTCCAACTCTCAACAGTGCACTGTGTTTCCTGCGTGGGACGTATCGTAAAGAGAAATTCAAACAAGGAACCCCCCGATACACTACTCCTTGACACTGTTGATCACCGAGATATACTAATATATAAATCTGAGTACTAAGGACTAAACTTCTACCCACTCCTAATATTGTACTGTGTTTCGTGCGTGGGACGTCTCACAAGCGAAATCCAAACAAGGAACCCCCCGATACACTACTCCTTGACAATGTTGGTTGTTGGGGTCCAATATGCCCTCGGTACCCAACCTAATATATACTCTTTTTGATATATACGTTCATATTCACTTTAATACATTCATCACAATTTAGTCCGAATAAAAATCTCCTGGAATGAGATTCAATCATTATTCTTATGTCTCTTTACATTAGAGAGATATATATGATAGCTCATAATCATATACAAATAATATACTATTCACACAAGTATAATAATAACCATCCCAGCGAGCTATAACTCGAGGACGCAGGTTCTCAATGCTATCATCTACCAGGGAATCGCTCACGTATCATCCTGGGTACCAACGGTCGGAATCTCACACCGCCTTGGTAAAGACAAAATCACAACGTATGGAAAGCGATCATAGTTTCTCCCCGAAAGTGAGACGAAACATACCCATCACGTCTTGCCCCTAATAAAAGTCACACAATAATAATGGACGCTATGACCTGGGGACTATACGCTCCCTGCTCCTCAAGCCAGGGGCCTCACCCACATCGCGTAACTTCCCATGATAGCATAGAGGGGGTATGCTTCACATAAATATATATATCATACACACTAGATATACATATACCATCACATCATATAAATGTATACCATCACACAAGGTATATATAATTCATGCCATATAAGTATACATACTCTTATTACGCTCGTGTGCGTAAATGAATTAATTTCATTTATATAAGTATATTTATTTCTCTCGATATACTAACCGTTGCTAACTCGCACACTTTCCCACTTTATATACACGATACGATCCCTCACTTGAAATTTACTCATCCATCACTTCTATTTGTATGAATAATCTCCCAATTCAATTAAGGTTGAGGATATTCTCTATATCCGTATGCACATCGATCAACATTCGTTATTCTCAATCCATAATATGGTTCAATTGATCATATGAACCCTTAACGTTATCATATTTGTGATTCAATCCAAAAATCCAATATCACTAAGTTCATCTTACCTCTCTCTTATAGACCCATAATTATCTCCAAATCAAAATCTCAATAATAGTGGGCTTCCCCACTAGTCGGTACGATAATCTCTAATCGGTATTCTCTCGGAATAAGTCAATATGACGCCAATAATTTATCATAAGGGAAACTCCCTAAAAGTCTCTAAAGATACTTCTCCTAAGTCGTATAGAAGTTACTAATTGATAAACTCAAACGAAACGGGACGAAACTCGCTCTAGAAAACCTCACCCCAAAACTGCCCTGTTTCCGAATCGATTCAGCCCAGCGAATCGATTCGCCCTTCAATGCAAATCGATTCGGTCCAAAAGTCCTGGGCAACTTTCTTAGGCCGAATCGATTCGGCTTTGGGTTTGAATCAATTCGGTCACTCAGAGCTTGAAATCTTGAACATTCCGAATCGATTCGGGTTGGGAGCCGAATCGATTCGGCCTGTTCAGAAGTTACGAAAATGGCTATTTTATTCAAAAGCCAAAATTCCCCAAACTCATATTAATCATCTTCTCACCATTTCTCTTTAACCCACTTTAACCCAAACATATATATAACACCAAAACTCATTATATAACTCAATTCAATTAATTTTATACCTTCAAATCCATATATACACCTCAAATGCAAGATTTTCCCAAAAATCTAGGTTTTGACATTTTAAACCTAAATCCCCAATTTTATCCACAAATCATGAAATATAAGATGCACAAGAATTATTTAGCAAGTCTAATCACTTGCCTCAAAGTTGTAGAGGTTGAATCTTCCTTGAAATCGCGTAATGGCCGGAATCTCCAAGTTTTTCTCTTTTTCCTTTTCTCCTCTCTCTCTCTAGGGCTTTTCTCTTTCTCTTAAGTGAGAATGACTTCTCACGTAGGCTTTTAAGCCTTAAATCCAAGATACCCAACTTTAAATGATAAAACACACTTAAATGACTCGGTTACTCCTATTCGAGCCAAATGAACTTAAAATTTTTTGGAACCCAAATAAGACCCAAGTACAGTCATTTTGACTATCTCGATCCTTCCGGAATCAACCACACACTCAGAATCATCATTCGAATTACTTTATAACATCCTCAAATTTTGACCTCAAGTGTCAATTTAATTATTCTCCAATTAAAATGATATTTATTTCTCCAAAAAATAGTTAATTTATTGGTCCAAAAACCTCGGGGTATTACAGCTTGGTCTTTCAGGAGAGAAATAATGGCCATCATAGAACTCTGAGACTCTAATTGATGAATTGACTCCTGGGTGATAAGTCCTATTATTACATGATCTTGAATAGCTGTGTCGGCTATGCTTAGGAAGTGGAGGCGACTTTTCTCTCCTTGGTGATGGAATTACCTGCTCCCTGGATAGGGCTAGAGATATGGCTTGTATTGACTGTGCCAATTATCTCATTGTTTCCTGTATAGCATCTTGACCCCTAACAATACTGGTAAGAATCCTATTTACGTCGGCTACTATAGGCAGAGCAGATGGAACGGTTGAATTGCCTTCGTTCCTGGCACTAGGCTCTGGATCATTCATTTTTTCCTTGAACAAGGATGCACGAGATTGAGAACGACGATTAGACACATGTTCCCACAGACGGCGCCAATCTGTTGATGTCAAAAATAGATTTGATCCAATTTTATAATCACAAATAAAATATAGAATTGTAATGAGATAATTAAAAGAAAGACACAAGATTTTAAAGTGGTTCGGTTATTTAAGAAAGCCTACATCCACTATCATAGTATTGATTTAAGAGATTATAGAAAGCCAAGTACTCTTGTCAATAAGAATATCCCATAATTCGTTCTATCTTACCTTTAATGAAATGAATAAAATGTATTTATAGTAACTCGGAGATCAAGGGTTGGAATGCCTTTATACATTTCAGCATTTACACCCACATATAATAAGTATGTTGGTTGGTTGGATGAACCACATGTTACACGTCCTTTGGTTGTACTTTGCATATGGTGGCTCTGCATTCTTCCCGTTGGTCGGCATACCTGCCGAGCTACTATCTGCTGATTTGGATTTTTGCCACGTAGGAAGACATTTGTCCATTTTTGATTGGTCCACGTAGGTGGATAATTTTTTATATCAACAATTAGTTTAACAAACGATTTTTCATTTTTATAAAACAGTTAACCCGGTATAAAAATAGATTTATCTATATAGAAAAAAATTATTTTTTAATTAAAAAATATTTTTTTTTGTAAGAAACAGTTTTTAAAAACAAAAAAAATGTAATGATCTTAACGATTTTTTAATTGTTTTAAGTTTTTCCCCGTTTTTATTTATAGAAAAAAATTATTTTTTTTAATTGTAGCACAATTTTTTGAAGTCATATACATTGTTTTATACCATTTTTAACTTTTTTTTATATAAAAAATGAATGTTTGTTATAAAACCAATCTTTATTTATATATAACTTTTAAACTATTTTCTATAAATAAAAATTGGGTACAGTTTATTAATGTAAAATTATAATAAAAAGTCATTTTTTAATATCACAATGGCTATTTTATTGAAAAATATCTTTTTATAATGGACATGTATTTTAACATATTTTACTTATTTGAATTTATAATATTTTGATTTTTTAGTAGACGTCGATTAGAAATTTTTCTTTTTTATTTTTTCGACTTTTTTAAAAAAAAGTTTTGAATTTTTAAAACATATTATGAGGAAAATTCTTTATATAAAAAAATTAAACTACTACTAATTTGGCGCTGATTTTTTTTAAATGGGGGTCTTTAGCAAAACTGATAAAAAAAGTGGAGGAAAACACAAAATGTAAATAATACTAACGTTTTGGATGGAAAATTAACAAAACGAGAGTGTATTACAATATTTTAAAAAAGTGGAGATGTATTCCAAAACTGATCATAAAAGCAAGGAAAACTCAAAATAATCCTAAAATAAAAGCCTTAGAGTGTGTTTAGTTGTGAAAAATAGTTTTCTATTTCCATTTTCTATATTTTGTTATAATTTGACAAAGTATACCCTCTAAATGGGAATAAAAACGCGGTTTCATGAAAAATTGTTTGCAGCTTAAACTAATCTGGAAATCATAAAATACATGTTTTCTAGAATTACTTAAATTGAAAAACAATTTTTCACTCCTCCTTCCCATCTTAATGGCTTATTGACAAAGATATATAGCAAAAAGAGACATGAACGGTTATGAAAGATTACATATAAGTTTAGTAAAGCTTCAAACGGTTATAGAACCTAAAACGATTTAAAAAACACTAAGACTGTAAAACAAACCATGCTATTCGACCTCGATTCATGTTCGTTCAGATAAAAGTTCGTTCAAGCTCGACTCGCAAGGTAAACAAACCAAGCTTGAATAAAATTTTAAGCTCGTAACGTTATTGAGATCGACTCGAATTCGGCTCGATTACAAATAATCATATGAAAATAGTGTAAAAAATTCAATGTACTCGAGTTCGGCTGGTGTTCATTTCGATTAAAGCTCGTTTGAGCTCGATTCGTGAAGTAAACTAACCAAACTTGAACCGATTTCTCAGCTCGTTAATCTTTTCAAACCAAGATTGAGCATCTTACTATTCGGCTCCGCTCGACTCGTTTACACCACTAAAAAACACACGGGATGGAAGACTAAAACCGAAAAGCTATAAATTTTAAGGGTAGTTTTTTACCGTGACTGCCACGCGCTCCTCCTCTCAACACTCGCAAGACTGTAGAGAGCTAAGCTTGTGGACTCACCCAGATCGAAGTTACAAATGAAACCAAAAAACCCAACACAATTGTGGCCAAATCTTTGATTACTTAAACAACCCATTTCCAATTTCACTCCTCTTTTTTTTTTTTGCTCTCTCTTTCCTCATCAGGTACGATCTTCTCTCAATTTTTTATTTCCCCAATAACAACAAAAATAAAAACCAAGATTTATTATCACTACCCTTTTGTTCTAAACTTAATTTACTCTCTTTATTGTTAGATTGTCTTGAATTGTTCTTTTTAGGGTTTTACCCATTTTTTAGTTTGGAAAGGTGAAATCTTGGTGCTTCTTTTGTTGGGTATGAGATTATTTATTCAATTATTGAATTGGGTTTTAAGCAAAAGTTATATTTTTACTTTTTTTGGGATTTGAGGTGCCTATGCTAAAATTTGATCTATGTGTTTGATTTTAGTTGTGGAAATCAATGAAAATGCAAACAAACTATACATTTTGGGTGGTTGGATATATATATATATATATGTGTGTGTGTGTGGGGGGGGGGGGGGGTGAATTGAGTTTTTAAAATTATTAATTATGACCCATTTGTTGAAAAGGTAATTCAGTATTTTTATTGTTAGATTTCTTAATTTAGAGGGTGAGGATTATCTTGAATGATTCTTTTTAGGGTTTTGATTAAATCCATTTGTTTTTAGTTTGGAAAGGTGAAATCTTGGTGCTTCTTTTGTTGGGGTATGGGATTATTTATTCAATTATTCGAATTGAGTTTTAAGCAAAAGTTATTTTTTTTACTTTTTTTTTTGGGATTTTAGGCACCTAAGTTAAAATTTGATTTTAGGGTTTGTTTTGGCTAAATCAATGAAATTTGCCTTGGGAGGGGAGGTAAGAAATAAAAATTGGAAAATGCAATTTTTCATGCTTTAACAAGTTGTACATTTTGGGTGTGTGTGTGTGTATATATATATGCTCTTGTGCGGACTAGTCCGCATTTTAAGAATGCGGACCGGACATGTGTCACCTAACGGTGCGCCTAGAAATTATTGCCTAAATTATAGGCACACTCTCTCTTTTCTGGGTTCACCGCCATCCGCACTCTTAAAATGCGGACTAGTCGGCACAAGAGTAGGACTGTGTATATATATATATATATATATATATATATATATAGTGAAGTGGGTTTGATAAACTTATTAATTAGGACCCTTTTGTTCTAAAGTTAATTACTTTTTTTATTGTTAGATTTCTTAATTTGGAGTACAGGAAAGATGATCTTGAATTATACCATTTAGGGTTTTGATCAGAATTGTGTTTTGTATGTAGAATTGAAGGTGTTCTTTGGAAAGGTGAAATCTTGGTGCTTCTTTTTTGTTGGTTATGGGATTTTTTTTACCATAACTTTGAATTGAAACAAAGCATGTTCTTGTTTAATTATCTGAAATTTTAGGTCATAGGGTTTTACTTGGCCAACGATGCATTTCGAAAGTGAAATTTCTTCAAAGTAATAAGTTACATCCTGTGGCATTTAACAAAAAGCCAATGATATATTATGTATTTAAATTTTAGTCCAACATATTTTTAGTAGTGACATTAGCATGACATTAACGTTAAATGAGACAATTTTTAGGGAGTATGCATTACTTTTGAGAATATACATTCAACTAAACATCAAATGAAGCTATTTTTTTTGGGACTAAAAATTATTTTTGAAAATATATTGGAATACATTAAATAGAACATTTTTTAGGGACTAAACATTAATTAACCCTAAAATTTGCTCTTTTATGTGTTTGATTGTAGTTGTGTATAAGAAGATGAAAAAATATGGTTTATTTAGGATGGGTGTGTTTGATTGGCAATATTTTCCGTGGAAAATTAGAAGATGTGTTTGGTGCCTAAAGTACAACCTGATTATGGATTTCCATTGAATTTTTTCCGTTGGGCGGAGAGGTAAGAAAAGTTTTCCATGAAAAAAAATTCATTTGAAATCTTACCCTCTCCAATCAAACAGAAATGAAAATTTTCCTTGGAATTTTATTTTTTCGGGGGAGGGTGTGGGGTTAAGAAATTAGAAGTTGGAAATTGCAAATTTTCACGCTTTAACAAGTTGTACATTGTGGGTTGGTGGAAAAAAATTCAAGACGAATTTGTGCAATTGAGTACACTATAAGATAGAAATATAGGCCAACTTCCATATTTTCCATATTAGTGTCAATCCAATCAAACACATTGGCACATCAGGATTTATAAAGATTTCGTTTAATGATGAGTGAACTTGATTTAGTATGAGAATTCAATAATTTACTCGATTAAAATTTTAAAACAATCGAATTTCTTGTTCTTTATTTTCTCTTTTAGAATTTTCATTTGAGTCTCAGTAAGTACAACTTAAATCACATGAGACCCAAAGGGGCATCATTCAAAGCCTCACGCTTGGCCTTCCTGTCCGGGCTACTTTTACATTTTTTTACTCAAACTACTCAAATTTAATTTCGTGATTTGTGTAAAAGTACAAGTAAACATAAGTTTGACATGAGAATAATGAATTAGATCTATTTTAAATGTTTACACTTTATTTTGATAAATTCAAGATGTTTTTTAAGGTTTACATCATTGTCGTCATTCATCAATAGACCTTGACAAAGTGAGAAACGACGAGGCACGATAACACGACACAAAATTTCCCTTAATGATTTTTCTGGTTATAATTACTCAAATGGGTGATATAAATCTAAGTACACAAACACGATAGGTATAGCAAATACACGACTGAAACACGACACGAATCATACGCGTTTTTGACCCCAACGAACACGACGCTTTAGCATCATCTAACACAAATGGGTGATATGAACCTGGTCATACACGACACGAACATTATATATATATAGCGAGTACACGACTGGAACACGACACAAACATGATACGGATGTAATATGTCATGAAACAAACTATGCTTGACTCTTAACAACTAGGATTTCGGTTGAGGAGTTTTTGACATGAACCCTATCCGACAAACACAACATGTTTCTGGGTTTAGCCATCACCATCATCATTTCTTAGTTGATAATATTTTAGTTACAAGCACCATGTATCTTCTTTTAATTGGGTGATATTTTGATTTCTTCTTGTTATTTTCAGGAATTTTGGTAGTAAGGCCGAGGGTTCTTGTGCAAAATTTGAACCTCCAATGGCCAACCCACAACACCATTCACTTGGATACCCTGTTACCACCACCTCTTCAAACCCTGAAACAACACCACCTCCTCTCCATTTATCAACACCACCAAGATTTCCTCCACTGGTAGTACCACCCACTCAAATTCCCTCACCATCTTTGAAGACCCCAAATTTACCTTCACCTGCAAATGGGATTAGAACTGGGAGCCCTGTTCCACATTTCAGCACCCCTCCTGGCCCTCCTATATTTTCTTCGCCATTACAACCTGCCGCTGTGCCGTTTCGAACTTCTCCGGCAACTCCTCAGCCGGTTGCTTTCTCTTCGGGTTCTTCTTTGCCAACATCCTCTCCTCCGCAGTTTTCAAACGGGTTGGTTGAGTCCCAGCACCGCTTTTCCGATGATGCTACCGAGGAGTTGGTTCCTGTTGCTGAATCGCCATATGTTTTGTTCTCAGCTAATAAGGTATACCTCTCTCTCTCTCTCTCTCTCTCTCTCTCTATATATATATATATATATATATATATATATATATATATATATATATAGCGTAGAACAATGGATGCTCCGTAAGGAAAAGTGATTTAGTTAGTATTGATGGTAACGTAAGGGTTAGAGGTAGGCCTAAATTGACTTGGTGGGATATTGTAAAAAAGGACATGATATCACGTGGCTTAACCGAAGATGTTGCACCGAACATAATGAAATGGAAAAATAGGATTCATGTAGCCGACCTCAAATAATTGGGAAAAAGCTTTGTTGAGTTGAGTTAAGTTAAGTTGAGTGTGTGTCATATATATAAGAAGGTTTCCACCATGTTCGATGCCACAGCCGCAGCAAGTTTTGTAGTTTATTTGGATAAATCCCTGAATTTTCCAAGAAAATTCAGAAATTTTCCCTTGAAACCTAAATCCACAGGAATTTTTCTCAGAAATTCTCTCTGATCTTTTAATGTCACTGTTTATATATATATATATGTATATATGTATGTATGTGTATATATATATATATATATATATATATATATATATATATATATATATATATGTATGTATGTATTAATTAGTTATATATGAAAAGATGGGGACTAGAGGTCTGAGGCACATGATCAGCTGGGAGTTTTTTGTGGTCTGTCTTAAGAATGTTTGCCTGTGTTTTCCCCAAAATTGTAAAAATGTAATGTGATATGATTATGACATTGAAAATGAGGCAGTGTTTGGTCTTTTCAGTTTTTGACATACTGAAAACCTGTTTACAGATTTTTTTTGGGAGTTTTCGGCTTCTTTTTTTTTTTACTCCCTGAATTTGAAAACAGATGACAAATGCTAAACATGACTTCAAATGTTTTGTGCATTTCCTGCGTTTAAAAACTTGTATTATGAAAGCCTTGCAAATCCTACTGACTCTGATTACATATCCATTTCACTGTTGTATAATCAGTCAATTTCTCTCTCTCTCTCTCTCTCTCTCTCTCTCTCAAGCACTTGAGTCGATGACCAATTATTCGGGGGCTTAATTGGATTATGATATTGAAAACAAGGCTGTTTTTGATAGACTTAAAACTTGTTTAAAGAGTTTGTTTTCTACATTTTCATTTTTTTTTCCTCTTCAAATTTGAAGACAGATTGCAAATACTAAACAAAACTTTAAATGTTTGGTTGCATTTCCTGTTTTTTAAACGTGTGTATTATGAAAGCTTTGCAAACCCTTCTATGACCGATTACATACCCATTTCTTTGTTGTATTATACTTTTTTGTAATGCATAGATTATTAGTTTAGAGTTTAAATAATTACATTCCTATTCTGTTAGTATTTACATAATCTTGCCCTTTTGCCTTTCTCTTCTATAGGTATTGAAACAGAAGAAGCTAGCAAATGTACCCAGTTTGGGGTTTGGGGCATTGGTTTCCTCAGGGAGGGATATCTCATCAGGTCCTCAAATAATACAACGCGACCCTCATCGCTGCCAAAATTGTGGGTCCTACTCAAATTTTTATTGCAACATTTTAATAGGCTCGGGCCAGTGGCAGTGTGTAATTTGCCGTAATTTGAATGGAAGTGAAGGTGAATACATAGCTCCCGGCAAAGAAGAGCTTCGCAATTTCCCCGAATTGTCATCCCCTTTTGTTGATTATGTCCAAACAGGGAACAAGACCCCTGGTTTTATACCCGTCTCTGATTCAAGGGTTTCAGCGCCCATTGTTCTCGTAATCGACGAGTGCTTAGATGAACCTCACCTCCAACACTTACAAAGTTCCCTGCACGCCTTTGTAGATTCACTTTCCCCAACAACTAGAATAGGAATTATATTGTATGGCCGAACAGTATCGGTATATGATTTTTCAGAAGAATCGGTTGCATCGGCCGATGTACTACTCGGTAACAAGTCACCAACTCAAGATGCTCTAAAAGCATTGATTTACGGGACTGGGATATACTTGTCTCCGATTCACGCTTCACTACCCGTGGCTCACTCCATATTTTCATCATTGAGGCCGTATAAAATGAATCTTCCAGAAGCTTCTAGAGACCGCTGCTTGGGTTCGGCAATTGAGGTCGCTCTGGCGATAATTCAAGGGCCATCGGCTGAAATATCGCGAGGGGTTGTTAAAAGATTTGGGGGCAATAGTAGAATAGTTGTATGTGCTGGGGGACCAAATACTTATGGGCCCGGGTCGGTCCCACATTCTTTTAGTCATCCAAATTACCCGCATATGGAAAAGTCAGCATTGAAGTGGATGGAGAATATGGGTCGTGAGGCACATCGACGAAATACAGTGGTTGACATTTTATGCGCGGGAACATGCCCGGTTAGGGTTCCGGTTTTGCAGCCTCTAGCAAGAGCATCTGGTGGTGCCCTAATTCTTCATGATGATTTTGGAGAGGCATTTGGTGTAAATTTGCAAAGGGCCTCTATAAGAGCAGCAGGTTCTCATGGGTTTTTGGAGATTCGATGTTCTGATAATGTTTCGGTTACCCAGGTAATAGGCCCCGGCGAGGAGGCACATGTAGATAATCATGAAAGTTTTAAAAATGACAGCTCTCTTTGTGTACAAATGTTAAGCGTTGAAGAGACACAGAGCTTTGCGATTTCCATGGAAATACGAGAAGACATTAAGAGCGATTATGTGTATTTTCAGTTTGCAATTCAATACTCGAATGTTTACCAAGCTGATATATCGAGAGTTATTACAGTGAGGTTGCCCACGGTTGATAGCATCTCGGCTTATCTCGAGAGTGTTCAAGATGAAGTGGCTGCGGTTCTTATTGCGAAGCGGACCCTCTTGCGAGCCAAAACGTCTTCCGATGCGCTTGCTGCGCGAGAAACGGTTGATGAGAGAGTTAAAGATATTGCTAGTAAGTTTGGTTCACAAATGTCAAAGTCAAAGCTTTATCGGTTCCCTAAGGAGGTGTCCTTATTGCCGGAGCTTTTATTTCATCTTAGACGGGGCCCTCTTTTGGGAAGCATTGTGGGTCATGAAGATGAGAGGTCTGTTTTGCGGAATTTGTTTTTGAATGCGACGTTAGATTTATCTCTTCGTATGGTGGCACCTCGGTGTCTTATGCATCGGGAAGGTGGTACTTTTGAGGAGCTTCCGGCACATGACCTTGCTATGCAATCTGATGCAGCGGTTGTTCTTGACCATGGCACAGATGTCTTCATTTGGTTGGTATGTCACCAGCTTATCTTTTATTGCTGTTTTAATCGGGGATATTTTGTGGTTATGCTATTGCTTCATTGATAATTGATTTCTTTGTGTTTTATCTTGAATATTTGTCTTTTGAAGCAAAGACCCCACATGCTTAATCTAGCTCTATTTGACCTTTGATTTGCACCTCACGGTCTTTCAATTTCGTCATTAGAAAGAACTTTTAGAAGAAGATTGCCGATATAGTGCAAGAAGCATTTTGAAGTAAATCTATCAGGGCCTAGCACTTTGTTTGTGAATTAGAAAAACCACAAGAAAATAACAAATGTCATTATTGAGAATATACTGTTACCATTGGACAATGTAAGCATTGGATCTTAATATGTAGAATCAAATGGGTTGCTCCATTTTCAGGCAACTAATTTTATTTTATTTTATTTATGTTGTTATAAAACATAGAAAAATACAGTAGTATGTGGATCAACAGTAACACCTACAAAAAGAAACTAAACAAAATTATACTGGAAAACCATTGGCAACTAAATTTAAGTCGGTTATTTTAATGTGGTATTAGAGCATGCAGTTTCAACCACATGTTTGATCCAGTTTGGCCACACCCAATAAATCTTGTCCGTATGTTTAGTTTAGCTAAGCTACATTTGTGAGACATTAGATAGTATAACTGTACAAGGCTCAACATTGACAATGTAAGCCTTGCATCTCAATGTACGAATAAACTAAAGCATTGAATGCTATTAAATTTGGGAACGCCGTTTTTGAAGATTCAGATCGAGAACCCATCATATTTGGATCGGGCGACCCTGGATCACGTTGTGTAGGGGGATGTAGTGATCCTCGTGACTATGTCACGATCTCCTACACCTCTAATATACATACATTATATGATCATCTGTACTTCATTATCGCCATGGCACACATACATCATGAAACTGTCTCCACCATCATGAGTACGGCGTACACCTCGAATCCCAGAAATTTTGCTAAAATCTATCACACCCACGATTACCATCACGATCATTGCAACAATCAGATGCCATCACCCTGTCATAATCGTCTATCCAAGCAGTTGTTTGAGATTAACTTCTGTGATAATTGAAGCAAACCCATATCCCATTTGAAGCTCCAATTATTATTTCGACAAGGTCTCAGTTAATAAAGTGGAGTGCGTCTAAAAGCTAGATAGAGTTAACCAAATTTTTATATATTTTTAATTTCTATTATTATGTAAATGCTACTTGAGCTTCTAAGATTGACTTTTGAGATTATAATTAAAAAAAGGATCAATAACAAAGATGTCCCTCAAATATTTTTTAATACACATTTAGTCCAAACCTTTTTATTTTGCTCCAAAAAGTCCCTCAAACACCCATTTAACCAATATTCTCTTATTTTCAAAGGTCCGCACTTTCGGCACCCCCGCCCTACCTCCACCCCCGCCCTCACCCCCCCACTACTAGAGCTCTGGTAACTGGGGCTCTGTTTTTTGAGTGTTTTTATATGGTGAGGGACTTTTTGGAACAAAATAAAAAACTTGGACTAAACGTGTATTAAAAAATGTTCGAGGAACTTTTTGTATATGCCCCCCCCCCCCCCCCCCCCACCACCCCACCCAACCCAACCCAAAAAAAAAAAGAAAGAAAGAAAGAGTGATAAACACAGTGAGTGGAATAAGGATATGCTTAAAGCAATGTAACTTAAAATGTGGATTGTTTGGGTACTCGTGGAAAGGGAACGGGAGTGGGGTGCACCATGCCCCCTAAAATGTGGTACGATAGAGGAAGGCTTATGAAAATTATTTTGTTCAAATGAGTTGGGCTCTTTCCGAACACTAGTCATTAAAATGTCACTAGATATCTTCTAATATTTTTAATACACATAAGTATATTGTTCACCTTTGATATTTATAATATTATAAAAATTTATATAAACACTTTGAATAAGTATATCATAGACTAAATCATATTTGAGGGAAGTAATCTGTTAATATTTCTTGGATTGCTAACTTTACCTATACGTAAATCGCTAGGGTGTTGTAGTTCCTTGGTAACTATGGTATAAAGAGTCTGGTGGAAGGTCTCACCGCAATAAATAAAGAGAAGTTTTAAATCTGAGAGGGAAGGAATAAAAATACATGGAAATCTATTAGGAAGATTTCAGAAATCTAGGGCAATGATCTTCTCATACAGAACTTATAGAGCTTCATGAACTACTTAAAAACATTCCAGATGTCTTATCTCTAAAGTCCTTAAAGCAGGGATATCTTGTCAAAGTGCTGCTTTTCCCTAGATGGATCTATGATTAATATTGTTTGTTTGGAACTTAGGTTAGAACTTGCAAAGAAAATCCTTTCAAAAAGTGATGCTTCCGAGAACGAGATGCTACCCAGTACCAGTACCAAGAATTCGATTTGTTTCTAATGAATTTAGATAGTTTTTTAGCCAAAGATGTAATTAGAGTACTCAACAGAGAACTACACACATAAAAGGCTCAATCTCAAAAAATAATTCTCCCTCAATGATATCCAATAAATAATAATGAGAATATATGGCCCAATATATAGGGGAAAAAACTAGAGTCCTAAACTAGTAAAATAACACACACACAAAGAAGAACCCATCCACGAGCCCATAATTGAATGCCATTGGTTTTGGTGGAACCAGCATGTTTTGTCAAATCTATCACTGGTTTGTCTAGTTCCGTGCCATCTGCTATGGGTACCATTCACCTTTTTTTTTTTCTCTGGAAAGTCTGATCGGTGACCATTTAGTCCACCATAATAACATTTAAAATTGACTGGGGGAATGGGTTTTCTCCGCACTATTTGAGGCTGTTGAAATTGGAGAATCATTGTAATTGTTGTCCACTGCTCTGGCTGATTTGAAGTATTCTTCCACCTTTTGGGTGTATTTGATAACCTGGATCAATGAGGTGATTTGCGGCAAAGTAAGGTCTGGTCGGTACCGGTTCCAAACTATTGTTCTTTTGCTATCCCTCAACTTGGCTCTAGTTCATTGGAGTTGGAACTGTTCAGAATACTCGTTTACGGTATTTGGCCTTAAGACTCGTATTTTTCTTGAATAAAGGTCAACTTGAGCTGCTCTTTCGTTTCCGGCCAGCTGCATGCTGGTGGCAATTGTTGCTCCTCCCGGTGAAGAACAAGTTGATTTCACCACGCCGTGAAGTTCCCCTTCAATTTTGTTTCCACTAGCGTTACACATTTATACTCTGTCAAAGATCTTTTCAATTAAATTAATTTAGTCTACGAAGGCCTATATGACCATTGAACATGGATATATCCAATCGAATATCCCCCTGCAATGCTTTCTTGAGGATGCGTAGCATAAGGGCCATGTAGTCGTTTTCCTCCATGTTGTCGTCAACCATCCTCCCTTATGTTAATGGCATTGAGGGCACATGCCATTGGTTGGGTGTGGATTTTCTTTATACAAAACATAAATATATTGATATAAAGAAATGTATACGCATGAAGAAGAGAAGTCAACACAAGGACCTTAGAATTGAAAAGAAGACGGCAAAAGAAAAATCTTTACTCACGAGAGCCAGCCCTTGAAATGTCTATCAAGCAAATCAGTCCCGAAGAGCAAGATGTGATTCCTTAAATTAATTCCCACTAGACATTGATGATGTCTGAAACCCCTATACTTGAGAAATCCCAGATGTTGACACTGATAAAGAGGCTACAAATTTAGTTTCTTCACATAGATTTTCCTTAGCATTTTCCTTCTCTATAAAAAGTGTGGAATTCTTCTCCAACCAGACTTGCCAAGCAACTGAAAACACAATACATCTCTAAAGGCAATTAAATCTTTTTTTAATTGTTTCCCCCACAATCAAGGGATTACAATAAACTCCCCGTGAGTTTGGGGGATTATATTGAAATTCTATGTCGATCTATTGGTTACTCCCCTTTAGCTCCCATTTTGGTTCCTAGAAAATGATTTAGAGGGTTGGGATTCCTTTGAAAGCCCAAGTGTTTGCATGGTTGGCACTTGTGACTTAACCCAACAAAAGATCCTGGAAATGTTTGTTTCTGCATTATTGCACCCTAAATATGGGACACTGGTAGACCAATAAGATTGTGACGCTTGTCATCATAAAGTGTTTGGATTATTCTAGTCATTCTAGTCGGCTCGTAATTATTCTGCTCAGCTGGACAACTAATGAAGCTAGTTGACACCGTTAATCTATGGATTCTATCAGGGCACACATGTGTCACGTGGGAGAATGTACAGAGTCCCACTCACACGAGTCCCACTCACACCAGTGTACAAGTGGGGTATTATACACGATAGCCCACCTTTTCGTAAATAGTAACCAACTCACAATGTCTCGTTCTATAACATATAACTGTCTAGCCTATAAAGGCACTCCACCTGTCCCACTACTCTCTCTTTAATAACTATTTATAAATAACACTCAATCCCATAGAATAAGGGATCCAAAAATATTTCACCAAGCGTCCATAGGCAAAACCCTAAAGAGAATCTTGAGAGCTTGTAATTATTCCTTTCATGGCTGTTGCCCACTGAAATGAGTATAACCAACACTGCATCTATGGATGTAGGCGCCCTATTGGGCCGAACCACGATAATCTCTGATTTCCTTCGTTGTCTCTCATCCCTCTCTATACATTATAATATGGCAAGTTAGTAGCAATAATTTCTTTATTTGTTATTATTTATTATTGGTATATTATAGTTACGTCCAAAAATACATATACCAGTTTTAGATGATAATAGATTGGCGACGTCTGTGGGAATTTTGACGAGCTGTTTATTGTTTTCTACCATTTTTTATTCACGAATCCAATTTTTGTGAAATTACCTCAACTCGATTTTTCCCAATTTTGGATTTGTTCCATTGTTTCTCTCGTCTCTATTTAGATACTCTGTTTTTGTTTTGGGAAATGGGAAAAAATCTAGAGAGTAGTTGTGCGGTAGAAGTAAACCCTCCCTCAAAGCTAGTTGGAATGGGCGTCATACATAGAATTTTGATGAGCTTGATCAAGTGCCAGGAGGCAATGCAGGAGAGCATGAAACAACTGAAGCAGACGCTCCAAGCAGGGCAAGTCAAACCCGGAGTAGATCTAGTCACTGCAGTTGGGGGCAAGCATTATGGGAGGGGCATAATGCCACCTCTTGCCCCTACAGAAAGGGGTACAAGCTTACCACGATCGAGCACCGAAAAACTCAAGAAGGCTGAGTTTGGGTTCGCAAGGCGAAGTAAGTAGATCCAGGAATTCTGGGTCACAGGATGATAAGTCATATCGTCCAAGGGCCACCTCTTCCCTCAGGACAACTGGTTACGATGGCGAATAGTCTTTCTCTGAGGAGAGGCCAAGTGTATTGTAAAGGTTGAGCGGAGTTTCTGCATTTGATCATCTAGGCCCATGTAAACACACGATGACAACATCACAGAGAGCCTGAATTACGTAGAGAAAAGCCAAGAAGGTGTGTCACCAGAAGAACAGAATGTTGGGACAAATTTAAGACGAGCGTGCGAGGGTTGACCAGAGTCGAGTAGACTTCCAAAAAAGAGAGCCCGTCAGAAAGTCGAGGCCGATCAGGCAAGACCATTGTAGTTAAAGCTGAGCAGGAGGACCAACCCTGAAATGGATCAATTCAACAACTGGAGGATAGTTTGGGAGAAATTGCCAGATCAAGGAACCTCTTACGCAGAGGTTTTGTGAAGTTTTGTGAAGGGATCTCCATTCACTCCGTCAATTGTGGGTTATCCTACTCATGTAAAGTTCAAGTCCCCTGTAATAACATCAAGGTACGTTGGCAAAACTGACCCAGTACTGTATGTAGAGCAATACCAAGCTGTTGTTGATATTTACTTGGTTCCGAATGAGATGTGTTGCCAAAGATTTTCCAGTACGACCACTGGGTTGACATAGATCTGGTTCAACAGTTTACCGTGGGGGACAAATCTCAAACTTTAAGCAGTTGATCGATCTTTTCATCAGTAACTTGTGTTTTGGGACCGAGCTTGGCAAAAGGGTGGTTCATCTGCTAAACTTCTCTAGAAAGTCGACGAGACTACTTGCGAATTTATCACTTGCTTGAACAATGAGAAGTTGGAAGTAATTGACTATGATGAGAAGACAACAATGACTGCGTTAATGAGTGGTTTGCTACCTGGGGAGTTATATTGGGCGCTGGGCTAAGGAGTCACCGAGGACTATGATCGAATTATTTGCCAAGGTAAGTAAGATTATGAATGTAGATGAGACTATGGTTGTCAAGGAGTCCAGCCACTCCAAGGCTAATGTCAGCAAGAACTCGGAGAAGAAAGAGCAAAAAGATAAGACGATGGACAAGCCGAAGAAATACGACGAGTATACTCCTCTAACCATTGGCGTTCACCATATCCTTGAAGAGATTCGTGGGAGTAGGGACCTGGGATTGCCTGAAAAGTAGAAAGCTCCAGCGAACAGGAGAGATAAAGGCAAATATTGTGAGTTCCATAAGAATCACGACCACAACACAAATAATTGTTTGGCCCTGAAGAACATGATTGAAAACTTGATCAGACTGGGTAAGTTGTCAAAATTTGTGGATATTGGAGGCCGAGCAGATCACAGTGATGAGCAGAAATCCAAGAGACGATTAGAATCCCCTTGTAGGAAGGCATATGAGAAGAAAAGGAGCCCATACATGAGGTTAAAATGATCTCTTTTGGGTGTAACTTTATTGCAGGTGGAAAGGAGGAGACGCTGGAAGTGAAGACGAACCTGCGGAGAGGAAATCCTACCTCAGTGTGGCAAAGGCTTGTGCTCACATCAGACATATCAATCTGACAGGCGCTGTGAACACTCGCTCCAGGAAGGTGGATCGAGATCGTTTAGTGGTTGGCTTCTCCAAAGATGACTTATCTGGCGTACTTTACCCACACGACGATCCTTTGCTCGTTACGATGATGGTACGTGAGGGTAAGGTGGCGGGAATCCTAGTTGACAACGGCGGCTCAGTTGTTGTCTTGTTTTATAACTGTTTCAAGAACTTGAGATTGAGGGACAACAAATTGGAGGCTTGTTATAGGCCTCTCATTGGTTTCTCGGGGGATAAGTTGTACCTAATCGGATTGGAAGTTGTGGTCGGCACTTGGCAAACATGTTGGTAAAAAAGATCATTTTTTTCCGTCCTGGATAAGAACGTTCATTCGGCGTATAACATCATAGCAGAGTTGGTGTACCTACTGTGCACCAGTGTTTAAAGTTCCCCACTCATTACGGGTCGGCGTGGTTAAAGGGAGCCAAGTCGAAGCTAAAGAATGCTATAATACATCGGCCGAGTAGGAGGAATAGAAGAAACTGACAACAACCTACTAGATCGAGATGTTGGATTTGCGAGACGAGGAAAAACTGCTTAAAGGACAAGTTGTTGTGGAGATTTGAGTCAATTATCTTAGACGACGAGCACTCAGTCTCATATCGGCTCATTGTTTGATCCTGCCCTCGAGAAAGATTTGGCTGATTTTCTAGGTTATGGAAAAGTGTGTTTGCCTAGAGCCACGAGGATATGTCTGGGATTGATCCAGAATTCATTTGTCACAAGTTAAGCATAATGAAGGATGCTAAACCCGTGAAATAGAAACACCGTGTCTTCAGTCAAGAAAAGAATATGGCTGTGCAAGAAGAGGTAGAAAAATTGCAGAAGGCGAACTTTATAGAAGACATTAAGTACCCATGATATCTTTCCAACATGGTTGTGGTCAAGAAGAAAAACGACAAGTGGCGCATGTGTGTTGACGTCACCGATATAATAAAAGCGTGCCCTAAAGATCGTTATCCTCTGTCCAGGATTGACCAGTCGATGCTACTTCAAGGCATGAGCTGCTCAATTTCATGGATGCCTATTCAGGGTATCACCAATCAAGATGAAGTTAGAAAATCGGGAGAAGACTTCGTTCATCACCCGTTGTGGTACCTACTGCTACAGTGTTATGCCTTTTAGGCTAAAAAACGCTAGAGTAACGTACTAAAGAGTGGTGAACGAAGTATTTTAAGATCAAATTGGCAAGAATATGGAGGTGTGTGTTGATAATATGCTCACAAGAGTAAAAAAGCCGCTGACGACATTAGAGATTTGGGTCAATCTTTTGACAAGTTTGAGAAATACTAGATGAAGTTGAACCCGACAAATTGTATCGTCGGGATGAAGTAACTTAACGTTCCTGGGATTCATAGTGAACTGAAGAGGGATTAAG
Organism: Sambucus nigra; assembly: GCA_949130495.1. NCBI lineage: Eukaryota > Viridiplantae > Streptophyta > Magnoliopsida > Dipsacales > Adoxaceae > Sambucus > Sambucus nigra. The sequence continues at coordinate 23,938,587 of OX422218.1, read as the reverse complement.
GGGTGTTGCGAAAAACTTTTGAATGGAATGACGAGTGCGAAGCTGCATTCCTGGAGTTAAAATGGTATTTGGGGTCTGCCCCATTACTTTCAAGACCAGTTTTGGGTGAGAAGTTTTATTAGTACTTTAGCCGTATTTGAATCCGCGATTAGTTCGACTCTGGTCCGACAAGAAGACGGGGTACAAAGGTCGGTGTATTATACTAGGAAGACATACCGTGGAGTAGAAATCCAGTATCTTAGATTGGAGAAGCTAGCATTGACCCTAATTGAAGCTTCTAGAAGGATGAAGCTGTACTTCCAGGCCCATACCATTGTCGTCTATACGGACTTGCCTTTGAGCAAAGCCGTTCATAAACTTGAGAAATCAGGCAGACTGATGGCTTGGGTCGTAGAATTAGGATAGATGGCATTCAGTACGAACCAAGAACGACAATCAAAGGTCAGCCCATGGCAGATTTATCACTGAATTCACTTACAAAGAAGAACTTATCGAGCAAACTTTTACGGAAGAGAGCTCAACAGCAAAAGTGGCCAAGCAGACTTCTACGGAAGAGAGCTCTGCCCCAAAGCAAACCGAGCAGACTTCTTCAGAAGAGAGCTCACCAGTTCAACCAAATGAGTAAACTCCTACGGGAGATAGCTCAGTCGTTGATTCGATCGATTAGGATACTGATATACTAGAGTCATCGGTCAAGCATGAAAAAATTACTTATGACTTAGAGCAAATGAAAAAGTTATTTAAACATGGAAACTTGGTCGAAGGAGATTTCGAAGAGGAGCCTCTTGTCTGGCAAATGTTCATAGATGGCTTATCCTGTGCCATTAGCAGCGGAGCGGGTTTAATAATTACAACGCCAGATGACATTGATGTGGAATATGGCCGTAAATTCCAATTTGATGCCTCCAACAATGAGGCAGAGCAATAGGATTTGCATTGGCATCATCTCTTGGCTCTGAACATATACTGGCATACAGTGACTCTTAACTCATAGTAAACCAAGTACTGGTAATTTATGAGGCAAGAGAGGTGTCAATGACAAAATACTTGGCCAAAATCAAGGGGTGGTCAACAAAATTTCCCGCGGTCAGGATGGTTAGAATTCCAAGGGCTAAAAATGGAAGAGCAGACGCACTTGCTCGATTGACGTCCGCTATAAGGACAGAGCTGAGAAGAATAGTTATAGTGGAAATCCTCCTTCACCGGAGCACCAACGAGGAGATTGTTAATGTGATGGAGCTGGACTTGGGACCATCTTGGATGGATTCAATATGAGCATACCTAGAGACCGGTGTCGTCCAAGCAGACCCTAAATCATAGCCTCAGTATTCCTTTAAATCAAAGAAATACTCTACACGTTTCAATCAATCCATAAACAAGGAAATGTGTTGGGTTTTTTGTGGGGGAGGGACGAATCGGAGCGACGCAGGGCTGAATCTCAGTGGATCGTGGCAGCAAGGCCACTCTGCCACTTACAATACCCCGTCGCGTATTTAAGTCGTCTGCAAAGGATTCTACCCACCGCTCGGTGGGAATGGTACTTCAAGGCGGCCCGCACGGCTCGTCCGCCGCGAGGATCCATTTTTCCATCAAACATACTCACGTCAATACGGACATCACCATGCCTTGCCTAATAATTAAATTACGAGACTGCCCTCCATCAGTCCCCAATCCCGTAACACATCCTCGGGGTCCTCATCATAGCCCATTTGGGCTCCTCAGGGTTGCCTAACGTGGTTGTTTATGGGGCTGATTTTTCAGGCCCGTATTATGCGGTTTCCTCTTAGTTGTTTTGAAGGGGCAATTGCTGTTCATGTGCCCCTTTATTCCTGCACCTATGACACAAACATTCGTGGGGTGGAATGTAGAGGGGTGGGCCGCCATACCTCACACCGTTGTGTAAACCGTCACGATAAGTTTCCATTCGTTTCACCTGGCGTACGACGAACGGCGGGTGAGGGTAATACCAACCTCTTCATCATTTTCTTCTTCGCCCACTCTTAATTTTAACGGGTTGGGTTGAATTGTTTGGACCCATTGTGATACATCTTTTTTGGCCCCTTTGTAACTCCACGACACCGATCGAGGGGCTGAATGAATAGAACGCTTTTCCCTGCGTTTGTCAAATATTTGAGGGGGCAGCCCCAATAAGGATCACCTCCTTTTCCGGGTGCAATTGATGTTTACCCAAGGCCTTTTCCACCAGGGCTCGCTCCCAAATCTCCATTTCGCATCAAACACATCAACGGACTCTTTTACGTTGTTTCAAAAGTCCCCGTGGGCCGTTTGGACCATTTGTTTTTTCTTAAATCAGCTCGTGCCTTTTCAAAAAGTTGTCAAAAATCCTTTCGGTGGACTCATGTGGGTGGGCCGCCCCACCCACTTACTAGGCAGCCCTTGGGGTGGTGCTTGAGGGGTTGCGACTCCTCTCTGGCATGCTATAATCCTCGCAGGGGCCCCATGTGGCACGTGGAGACCGTCGGTGCTGTCGGTGCTGTCTGCGGCCTTGGCCGGCTGACCCATGCTGGTGGCTACATTGCCGGGATGGTGGGGGTGCGCGACGATACTTTGATTGGGGCCGCGGTCCCGCCGGCTTCCAGTTTTTTGAATTTCTCATTGATGTGATTCTACTTTTGTTGTTGGATACTTTCGACTTGAGTTGCCATGTTAGATAACATCAATTATATGTTTTCTAAGGCAACTTCTTGGGCCTTGGATTGTTTCGTTGCTTTGGGAGGCATTTTTGCGTTTTGATTACACACGGGTAGTATACACACTAGGATTCTGATCATCAAAAGCGAGCGCGGCTTTGATTATAATTTGATATGAAATGCAGCGGAAATATCACAAATAAACAATTCTCTCCAATTTCTAAGAACTCAAAATATCATAAATAGCGGAAGTGAGTACAAGAGGGCGCCTTGGGTCATTATTTATGCTAAACCTAAGATTTGGGGATCGAGCCTCCTAATTAAAAATGAGTTTTTTTTCTAAAAAACAGCTATCTAAAGATAATTACTAACAATTAAAAATAACTTGCTGAAATAAAAAATAAAAATAAGAAAGAGAAAAAAAAAAGAGTTGCCGCCGAGGGGGATTGTTCCATGTGACACTATATACACGTCTATATTAATACTTGCCTTCGAAATATATGTGGGAAACGATAAGATTATTGTGTTTGGTTCAAAATTGAGTGAGTAATCAAAATCCAACCACTATAGGTGGGATTCTTGTTTTCCCATGGGAATCTATAAAAATATTTGTTGCGAGACAAATGGTCATCGAAAAATATATTAAATTATAAAAAAGTATCCTTAAAATCTAAGTATGTTACTTTTGAAATTTATGAGGAAAGGGTACCTTTATAGGTTTTCTCCAACCAGGGAGAGCCTATTTACGCCATATCCACATTTTTTTTTGTGCCTAAAGTTTATTTAATAATTTTGTGTACATTGTTTGTTCTGTTTATGTATAATAATTAGGCATTTAATCCTAGAATATGATTCTCTACTACTTGTATGCTTGTTCCTCCCATTTGATACTCTATTAAGCTTTTTCCTACATGGTGATTTTCAGGGTGCTGAACTTGCTGCTCAGGAAGTAAAAAATGCGGCAGCATTAGCAGCATGTAGGACATTGGCCGAAGAACTCACTGAAACACGATTTCCAGCTCCTCGGATCCTTGCATTCAAAGTAAATTATAATATTTTGTTTACGTGTTTGTATAAAGTAACAATTTTTTAAGATAATTGCATAATTAGACTTTGTCCTCCTAGAGGTTGAAAAATTAGGCTTACCCCCGGCGCATGTGCATTACGCCACTTGTACCTTATGTGTTCTATGTTGCATGTGGGGTGGTAAGTCTGATTATGTAATTATCTTGGGTTATAAAGTAAAAAAAACACTTGAAAAAAAAAAAAGAATCTTACGTGACTGGTTTGTGACAGGAGGGGAGCTCTCAAGCTCGATATTTTGTTTCTCGGCTTATTCCAGCACACAAGGATCCTCCATATGAGCAAGTAAGTCCTCTTATGCAGTTAGCTTAAAGGGATATTTTGAATTTACACCCCATGTTTTGCACCCTTCATTCTCAAACCTTCAAGTTTGCACCCTATGTTTTTTGATTTTCAGCTGTTGGATTTTAACTTCCAGCTGAACGAAAGGGTGTAAACTCAAAGGATTTAAAGTATGAGGGGAAAACTCAGATTATGATGCAACCCCAAAGATTTTCTAGTTTAAATGGTAGTTGGACGTGTTTTCAGTTGTAAATAAAGTGAATATAACTCGATGTGATTGTACAGGTTTATAATTATGTACAAGTAAATTGCAAAAGACCCCTGAACTACCACAGAGATTGCAAATTCCTCCCTGGACTAATAATTTTGCAAAAACCTCCTTGAACTATGTCTATTGTTCGCAATTTCCTTCCGTGTTGCTTAAAAATGTCTTTAGCAACACAAGGAGATATCTTTAACTTTTTCATAGTTGAGGGTGTTTTTTGCAACAGCTTGGAGGGGGATATTTTCCGTTAGCCCCCCCCCCTCGTAATTATAAATCCATTTGCAGTATATTTATATGAGTTTTAGTGACACTAAGCAATTATCTTTTGTGAAGCTTTTTTAACTTTTGCAACACTTGTGGGGTGTATATTGCAAATAATTACTCCCTCTATCTCAAATTAAGAGTCCATGTTTGAAAGTCAAATAATAAAAAAAAAATATTACCTACCCATAATTATGAATACCCTTGAATGCAACACATGCACGTGGATCATCGCTTTTTTACGGGAAATGCTCAGATAGGTAACTTTGTAACCTCATCGAGTTTTATATACTTTTTCGAAGAGAGTCTTAATTCGTGACGATCAAATGTGGTGTATGACTCAAAATCGGTTATAAAATTGAGGGTTAATTTAAACTAGAAATAACCCTTTCACTTATTTATGGAGAAAACACGCTGCAAAATTTGTAACGTTTACGCGAAATTCATTGTATATGGCTTGCAGGAGGCAAGATTTCCGCAGCTTCGAACTTTGAGTACAGAACAAAGAACAAAGCTGAAAAGCAGTTTTCTTCACTTTGACGATCCTAGTTTCTGCGAATGGATGCGCAGTTTGAAAGTTTCACCACCCGAGCCAAGCTAGGAAGTTTGAGGCCTCTTTTCGGCTTTCTTGTTTTTCTTGGTTAAATGGATAACGTATCCCCCTTTTGTTTATTTTATTTTTTACTTTAAATATATATTTGTTTTCTTTTGACTAGCATTTAAACTTTCTGTAACCGAAATTTAGAGGTTTTGTTTCTTCACATTTGATTTCTGATCTGAAATGATTGGCAGAGCAATAAACATCTCCCCCCTATTTGGTCAATATCGTTACATTTTAACGCAGCAGAAGCTATATGTTTCATTGGTTTGGTGAAAACTCCGCATTTTTTTTAGAGATATTTGGACTTTTCACCCCATTCTTAATTAGTTTGGGGAGATAGAAAATAGAAAACTTGGGGTGCAAATGTAAATACAACAATAATGACATATTGGTCAAGTTCTTAAAACTTGAGGTGCGAATTCTACTTCTTGAAACTTGGGGCAAAAAGTTAAAGAATACCGAAACTTGGGGATTGAAAAGTAAATTTCTCTAATTTTCACACTTTGGTGTAGGGTACGCATTCCAAAAAAGTTATTTTAGATTTGTGCCGTTATTTATAGTTTGACGCTTATATTTTATGCCACGATGATATTGCATTAGAAACTTTTTACAAATCAAGGTTGGCTCTTTTTTTTTTTTTTTTTTGAGTGATTTTAGGGAGATCCTTAAGAGTGTTTGGGAACTTCATTTCCATGACTTAGAATTTGAATTGTAGAATTTTTATACAAATTTTGAAAAAATTGAACTGAAAATTCTAAATCCAATTTCAAGGCAAGGAATTGGGTTTTTCCAAATGCATCCTAATTGATATCCAAAAATCAGACCCAACAATGTGTCACACATAGTAGAGGGAAAACTATGGGTTGAGCCAAATATGGACGGATCAAATATGAGTTGAATTAAATATGAGTTGGCTCAAATATAGGTGGATCAAATATCGGTTGGGTCAACCTTTTTTTCTTTATATTCATGTAAGTATTACAATTTCAAGTAATTGTAAAAAAAAACATATTGTACTCATAACTTTTAAAGATGAATTCTATATTTAACTCATATTTTTTTTAATAAGATTTATATTTGACTCATAGCTTTTAAATACGGGTTGCTCTATATTTAAATGTATGGACTAATAATGCTTGATTTATTATTTGCGACTCATTTTGCCACTGCTAGTTACACATTGATTAATGTGTGGAGTTTAAATGGGGTTCATTTGAAACATTAACCTATGCATGTTTGATATATCATTGGATTTAGTTTTTTAATATCATTTTGAGGGTCTCTTTAGAATTACTCTTTATTTTTTGTGTTTTATTTCTTTTTCCTTTTCGGGTGTGTTGGGAGACTTGGGTGTAAATGATTCTAGTCAATGGGGCAACTAGCAGTAACCTATTGCTTTTTTTTTTTACTAAGCCCTTGAATTGATCTTAACTTCACTTTTTCTTATAGAAATTGTTGTTGGAGGATGTAATCAAACTCTAGTAATGCAATCTATATTTATATTTATACTAACTTAAAATGTGGCTTAAAAAAATTGGTCACTTTAGATGTTTATAAAGAAACTCCACCTTCTCTCATTTTTCACTTTTATTGGTTTCTCTTCATTTTCCCCTCCCCGTTATTTTAAGGGTTAATTACATTTGGGCCTTCCAACTTTATCCCCTCTTTCACCCAAATTCTCAATTTCTGTACTTAAACTTCCTAAACTTGTAGAATGATTGCAAATTGCCTCATAACGTTAACACCGCTAACTTTTTGGATGGAAAGTTTAGTCATGTGCACTGCACATGATCACTTTTGAGGGTATTTTTATCCAAACCAACATAAAACTTTAAATAAATAAAAATTACATAATAATTCATTTAAAAATCCAAAAATTGTAAAAAACATTTAAAAAAAGATTTTTAATAATAATAAAAAATTCTGATAGGCAAAAAAATTCCAATAACAAAAAAAAAATTTGCAATTAAAAAAATAGATTTCCAATTAAAGATAGAAAAATACTTATAAAAAATCTAGTTAAAAATATGGATAATACTGGATTTAAAATAATAGATAAAATATTTTAAAACTGATTAAACTTTAAAAAAAATTGAAAATTACATAAAATCTCATTATTATAGAAAAACATTTTAAATATATCGAAAATCACAGAAAATATTCTTAAAATCTGGATATTACAAAAAAAACAATATTTTAGAAATTATAAAAAACTGAAAAAATAATAAAATATTGAAAATTACTGAAAAAATAAAAAATAAAAAACTAAATATTATAGGAAATTAAAAACTGAAAATTACAGAAAATTTAAAAAACTGAAATTTGTAGAAAATTAGAAAACTGAGATTTACAGAAAGTTAAAAAATTATAAAAACTGTTGTTAAGCATGTATATGGTCTAGGATTTGTAAGTGAACAGGACATACACAGCCCTATGGTCGTCCTTCCTAGGGGCGGACCCACCCCATCCCGAGTGGGGGCGGCCGCACCCGTGACTTTCTTCAAAAGTTCTCGAGTTCATAGTGTAATTTTTTTTTATAGATCTATGTGAGTTTTAATATTTTGAGCATGTTTTTATTTTTTTTCAATATGTTGCTCAAATATACGTTAGTTAATTTTTTGTTGAAATTTTAATTGGTTGTTAAAAAATAACTTGTGTTGCTGAAATTTTAATTTTCCCCAAAATTTGTTGTTATTGAAAATTTAATTTTTCCACCAAGTTTGTTGTTGCTGAAATTTGTATGAAATTTCAATTGTAATTAGTAGCTGAAAATTTAATTTGAAATAATGTTTCAGATTTAGGCAATTATGTTGATAGTTAATTTGTATGAAATTTTATGGATATTGATAGTTAATTTTTTTTTTGTTAAAAAATGTTGGTTTATTACTTATGGGCCAAAAATTAGTGAATGTTAATTCCAAATTTTTTCGGATTAAAAATTGCAAAACAAGTAAAACTAATCGAAAAAATTGCCTCGTGGGTACTCGTCCCCAAAGCCTTTTTAAGTTGGTGATATTTACCTCATTAGGATGATTTTTTTCTTCTTTTGATCAACTGAAAGACCACAATATAGATTACGGATTAAAATTCAATTCAAGCCATAACAGGATTCATATAAAATTACAAAATTCAATTCAAGCCATAACAAAATTACAAAAACTGTTGTTACAAAAATGAAAAATTACAGAAAATACTGAAATAAAAGCTTTTCAAAATTCTTGAAATAATAGATTTTTTTTAAAGTTTGAAAAAAAAACTGAAAATATTGGAAGTTTTAAAAAATCATTTTCGGGAAAAAAATATTTACAAAAACCTCAAAAAATAAAAATAAAAATTGGCAAAAGACATATTTATGGAACCTCGAAAAATTAACTGAACAAAAAATATCAACAAAACTAACTCCAAATCAAAAAACCCAAACTCCAAATCAACAAACCCAACTCCAACTCCCCCTCCACCCGAACACCCCAAAAAACCCAACTCCAAATCAAAAATCCGAACAGGCGAGTGTGTGTGTGTGTGTGTTGGGGGTTGGGGGGGGGGGGGGGGGTTGGGTTGGGTTGGGGAGGTGGGGGGAGGGGGCAGTGGGTTGAAGCTCCATGGGAGAGTGAGGTGGGCAATGGTAGTGCGCAACAGGTGAGAGAGAAAAAAAAATATGGGGATGGGGTGGGGGTGGGTTTGTGCGTATTAGGTGAGTGGAGGGAGGTTCTTGGGTGTAGCCTGTCAATGGATCGAATTTTATCCGAATCCGAATCCAATCCGTTTAAGCGGATATGGATGATGCCTAAAATTCGATTATCCAATTACTTGATTATCCGTTTATTAAATGGAGCAGATTTGGATTCTTATACTCCGATCCGTTAATAATCCAATCCGATTAATATTTTTAATATATATATGTAAATTATATATAATATATTTTTAACTCATATATATTGTATTTAATAATATTTTAAATATTTATTATAATAGTTCTTTATTTGATTATTTGTTTTTTTGGAATATTTGCAAAATAAATTTATGAAATAAGAGTTGAAAATAAAAATGTTGCAAATCAAGTTTAACATAAACGGATAATCGGATCTAATCCGAATACGCTTAACATAAACGGATATGGATTTGAATTTACCTGATCCGATCCGATTAATAAATGGATCGGATCCGAATCCGTTTAACATAAAGGGATATAGATTTGGATTTACCTGATCCGGTCCGAATCCAATCCATTTGCAGGCCTACTTGGGTGGAGATGGGGTGGGCAACAGGTGAGAGGTGTAAGAGAGAGAGAAATAGATAGAGAATAAAGATTAAAATTTTATTTTCTTAAATGTAAAATAACTTTAAAAAGTCACATGCCATCCACGTGCCACTATTCCATACAAAATGTTAACAGTGTTAACGTTATGGGGGCAGTTTACAGTCGTTTTGAGAGTTTATGGGCTTAAGAACAAAAAATGAAAGTTTGGGAGGCGAAGTGAAAGGGAGGGCAATGCTTGGGGGGGGGGGGGGGGGGGGGGGAGGTGTAATTAACCCTTATCTTAATGGTGGTATTAAATGGAGTCTGATTCCTACCCTCCCCAAACGCCTATAAAAATCGACTCACACCAATTCTCAATATATACTCTCTCTCGCCATCTATGGCACTTTGTTATAGGAAGTGGTAGCAACAATTATTAGCATACTTTTTGTCAGTGCCGGTATGTGTGTTCTTTGCTCTCTCTCTCTCTCTCTCTCTCCCTCTTCTCCCCGATATGTAGTCTGAAGTTTTATACTTCGAAGTTTCTTTCATTCGTGGGGATGTGGATTTTAAATTTTGAAAATGTATATTGAGGTTTGTTTCATTTATTTTTCTTGATTCCAAGTTAAAGCGTTTGTAATTGGTTACTTGTCTAATTTATTTACTTTTTGCATTGGGTTTTTGGTGTTTGGACAATATGTGAGTAATGATTTGTGGAGAAATCATTGTAATTGTTTGGTCTTTCACTTTAACATTTTGCAATCTTCACTTTACCAATATTTTTTTCCAAAATTGGAGCTTTGTTCAAAGGAAAGGCATTTTACACGTGATGTTGCTTGTTGCTGACTGGACGACAGTACACTGACTCTGATCATGACGCAAAAAGGGAAATAAAAAACTGGAGACATATATAAAAACCGAAGAAAAAAAATGATTGGACACTGAAAAAATAGCAAGTACATATGCACACATATTAGCTTCTCGGAAATACAAACCAGGGCTACATGCTGGAACCTATGGAGGATCATGGATTGCTTGGCTCAAATCCACGTGGACTGGATGGTGCGCTATGTTTCTGAAAATCATATGGAATGCAGTTTGACAATCCGTTTCTATTTCAATACATATTATTCCTGCATGAAAAGATAATTCTACTCCTATTTTTAAGGCCCAAAGGTCGGCGATCAGAGGCGACACATATCCAATATTGTGGTAATATACTAAGATAATGTCACCATAATAGTCTCTAATAAGACTTCCAATGGACGCAAGACCCGTAATGTGGGATTTCGCTCCATCAGTATTACACTTATAGAACAGTTGTACTGGAGGAGACCGAGCAATCTGAAAGTGCCTATTAGCCAACTTTGACTACGAGGCCTGTGGTCAGTGAGCGTGAATGAACTGCATTACCTGGTCTGAATGAGTGGACGATCATAGATTTAACGATTGGTTTGTGTCTAAAAAGGGCTTCATTGCGAGCAAGTCATAAGGATCGAAGAGAGAAAAATGGTCTAATAGCTTGACACGTTAGATCAGAGGTCCCGTAGCGCCCCGCCAGTCGCCTTAACTTGGCGATCGTCGAGAACTCAGTTTCTTCATACAGCATGCTAACATGAGAAAATGTCGAACATTCAGTAAAGATGTGGGTATTTGAGTCCAGCCGGTCGCATAAAGGACATACATAAGGGGGGATTTTATGGTAGTAGAAAAGTCAATTAGTCGTAGGCAAAGCCTGGTGGGTGAGGAACCACATGAATATTTTTAGTTTAGGAGGGATCCCATTCCTCCAGAGCCATAGCCATGGTAGGGCCAGGGTATGTTGTTGATGACTCTTGTTATTGACCATCTGCAGGTGTCTTTCAAAGAGAAAGAGACCGTTTTTCTAGGCCACTAATAAGGCTTGCCTTGTCCCGTTTTAGGTGAGATATGTATGTCTTGGATATAAATCAAGAAATCATATGGAAGATATTGGGATAACATGGACAAATTCCATTGACGGTTATGGATAAATCTAGATAACGCAGCGTTAAGAATGGTCGGAGGTAGGGAGGAAAATCGTTGCCCTAGAGTATCATGCAGAACCCAGATGTGTCGGCCAAAGGATATATTCCTAGGCTTAATTTGCCATTTAATTCCCTGTTGAAACACATGAATAAGCTTTAAAGTTCGAGTCCAAAACCAGGATGCTTGGTTAGCGCTGTTTGCCTCCACCAACACGGAGTGACGATAGTATTTATGCTTTATTACGTGGGCCCAAGATCAGCTAGCTCGGTGAACACCTTCCGTAGGAGTTTAATTATGAATGCGGTGTTGAGCGTGTGTAAGTTCTTAACGTCCAGTCTGCTGTATTGTTTTGGAAGGGTGATGATAGACCAGAGGAGAGTTGGGGTTTTATTTGAGGTGGTGGTGGCATTCTAGAAGAATGATTTAATATTTTTAGTGAGTGTATTGAGAATATGCTTGGGTAGCGGATAAGCCGACATATTATATGCAAGTTGGGACGTGCATACGACATTAATGAGAGGTGCTCGACCCACATAAGAGAGAGTGTGAATACCAAATTTGCAGTTTGGCCTCTTAGTCCGCGATAAGATCAAGAAAGAGACTATGTGTGACCCGTCCAGTAATAAGGGGAAGACCAAGGTATTTTTCCTGACCTTGGTTACGATGAAAATCTAACATGATCTGCATTATACGCATGACTAAGTGTGGAGTTAAGGGGTTTACCCAATTAATAACTTACCCCTAGGAGGTGGAGAATTCCTCTAGGACCATTCTGAAGCAACATATCATGTGAGGGCTTGGTCAAAGGAAAAAGATGCAGTCATAAGAAAACGCAAGCCCTGGGATCTTAGGACCTGTTAAAGAGGGGAGAAGGGCGAAAATAGATTTCAGGTGGCATTCCTGCTCAATTTTTCATAGAAGGACATCTAGGCCAAGAATAAATAAGATTGGAGACAATTGGTCTCCTTGCTGAAGGCCTCTTGATGGCCTAAAATTGGCCCTAATGTGTCCATTAATCAGTGTTTGAAAGGAAGTAGTGGAGATACATGCCGAGAGGTATGTAATCCATTGTTATGTGTAAGGACAAATTTCCAAATTGTGTCAATTTGTATGTATTGGCATTCTTACGCACAAAAACCAATTTGAGTCATAGATAGACTTTACTTGTCACGATTTCCATTTAATCTATGACATTGTGTTGAAGATGTAGCGGACAAGATTCAAAGATAGATCATGCCGTAGTTTTGGTGCATGTTTCACGTCTTCATTACTTTGGTTTTTTGAGAATCTCTAAGGTATGGATGCATATTAGTTTATGTATACTCGGTATATATTTTCTAAGAATGTATTTTATTTAAATAAGAGTTTTTGTAAAATGATTTTTCTGAGATATATTTCGTTTAGAGTCGTATGTAACTTTCCCTTGACTTTTGAAAGTTCAAACGACTTTAACAGTCGTTCTAACGAGATGTGTAATTCTAACGACATGCCAATATCGTTCTAACGATGCACCGCCTCAAAGTTTTTATTTAAGGTGTCTTTTTCTCAGAAAATCAGGAGTGTAGAACATACAGAATTACACAGAACCCGTACATTTTTCTGCACTTGTTTATTAAATGTTTCCAAAGTTCAAAACATCCTTCTTTTTTACAAGTTCCGAGTTTACATATCACATGTTTTAGAGATCTTATGTTTGCACCACAGTTTCATTCTTTATAATTCGAAGAACATGTTTCGTGCGACGGACTCCGTACTTACCGATTGAAAGTTGCTGGCTGTATCGGAGGACACCGAGGCAGGCATGGAATCATGTGTTGTGAACTTGGCATATGTGGACTCCTATGTTGCATTGTGGAGGAGAGATTAAAGAGAAAAAGAGGCGTCAAGGATTGTACGGATCGATTCGTTGTGTAAGACTGAAATCTTCCTTTGTAAAATCGTATCATAGTGATTGTTTGGCTTAGGCCGTCTGAGGTTTGTGATTTCCTCGTACATCGGCGTGTTTTGTGAGCATTCTTTACTTTATCTTTCTTAATCACACTAGATGATTGTTTAAGTTTAAGAAGATATAATCGGCTTAATTAGTTTAGTTCACAAAATTGGTGCTTAATAAAATTGGAAAAAGATTTTTGAAAAGAAAAATTATTTTCACATAATGGACACACATAGAGGGACAGTCATCGCGTTTACAAATTGGTATCAGATCTATAAACACTATTTTACCGTGTGAGTGATTCCACGTGTCATTAGGTATGAATTTCGATATTTATGAAGGTTTTAAAACATCGGTTTTTGATGGGTCAAATTATGATTTTTGGAAGGTGTGAATGAAGAGTGCACTTAAGGACATAAAGGAGCATGTTTGGTTAGTGGTAAAAAAGAGTGGACACCACTAGTCACGAGAGAGGGTGAATCCACACATTTAAAACCTGTTGAGTCATGGACAAAAGCCAAACATAGAATTGCACAATAAAATTCCAAAGGTTTAAATGCTATTTTTTCATCTGTCACACCAAAAGAGTATAATCGTATAATGATGTGTGAAACGTCTAAAGAGGCATGGGATGCCATTACACTTACTCACGAGGGAATTAGCACGGTTAGTGTGTCTAAACTTCAAAACCTCACTACCTAATTTGAGATGATTAAGATGTTAGAGAGTGAGACGTTTGATGATTTTTACACTAGATTGTCCCATATTGTCAACTTGTCATTTAACTTGTGAGAGAAAATACGTGACAACCGAGTCATAAAGAAAATATCAAGGTCGTTGCCTATTAGATTTGATCCAAAGGTGACCAATTTGAACTCGTTGGGTTTGCTTGACTCAACGAAACTAGAAGAGTTTGTAGGCGACCTACAGACCTATTATCTTGACATGTTTACCTCCAAGCAAGTGCCAAAGAAAGAAATGGGCATCGCTTTGAAAGCTCGGAAGGAGGAAACAAAAGTTTCGGAGGATGATGAATCTGTCACCGATTCTGAACAAATTTATGTTCTGTATATATATATATATATATATATATATATATATATATATATATACACACACACACACACACACAATACCTCTTATCAATATACCTATGACCATACTAACTTTTTAAAATAGTAAAAAAAATTAATTTTGAGTTGATATTATTTATATGGGTTCATGATATTTCAATGTGGCCTTCTAAAAATATTCAGCTCAAAATAATGTGTTTTGTTATTTTTAAAAAATAGGAAAAGACTGACAGTTTTAAAAGGTAAAAACTATCAATTTTTTGACCTTTTTTTTAAAAAAAAACAAAAGACATTATTTTCAGTGGATTTTTTTTATAGAGGCATACTGAAACATCATGAACCCATATAAAAAATTTCATCTCAAAATTATTTTTTTTACTATTGTAAAAAAAATGGGTATGTTCATAAGTATGTTTAATGAGGTATGTTGGAGAGCCTGACTCTCTCTCTCTCTCTCTCTCTATATATATATATATTATGGTAGTTTAGAGGGCCTCATATCATTGGATCATGTCGAACAATTAGACTAGATTAAAATGTTAAGTAGTGGAGAAATTGGGAAATTGAGATGTACGGAATTTTTACACTATTAGCCCTTAGTAGCTTTGGTTATGCCATAAAGTTATAAAGATGCATTTAGGATTTAGAGGAAAATGGATACATAGGAAGCGTGAATTATCGTAACTGTGGTATATGGACAAAATAAATAATCCTCATATTAAAGAAGAGTTTTTACGAGCAATACCCAGTCAAAAAGGGTACGTGTGAAGCCCAATAGTTACTTGGGCATTATGCAATAAATTATCAACAAGGAAAGTTGGGAGAGTAGGTCCAAACCATTTGCATGTCACACGAGCAGTAACTAATAGAACTTATTGAACGAAAACGTCCAAACCACTAACAAGTCACACGAGTAGTGACTAACATAACTTCTTGGACAAATAAGTTCAAGTCACTAGCAAGTCACACGAGTAGTGACTAACAAAACTTATTAGATGAGCATGTTCAAGTCACCAATAAGTCACACAAGTAGTGACAAACAAGGCGGCTTTATGAGCAACCCCAAGTTACTAGATATTAATGCTATCAATAATGAAGCTCCTCAAGCAATCCTAAGTCACTAGGATCTTAAACAGAAGTAAGTACACGAGAAGTACTGCCTGCCAAGTAAAGTAAAGTTACGAGTAGTTGCACAAGAAACACAAAAGCATGTGTTTGAGAAACTCATTTACTCAAACTTACTCTTGTTATTTGAACACATGTTTATTTAGCCAGATGCGTTGGACAAGCATGCAGAGCTTGAGTGGATGGCCAATTTGGACCTTTTGAGAGTTTTGATTTGGAGACTAAGAGGTATGTTTTGTTGATCAAGCTAAGTCTTAACCACTTCCTTAACCACTTCAAAATCTTAGGAATAATAAAATACTGAAGCGAGGGACCTAAGAGGTCACTTACACTCACATGCATCACACAATACACAAATACTAATTAGCAATCAGTCATTGACTTTCTCGCAATAAATTTAGTTTCATTAATAAGTTTTCAAAATTGTTCACCAAGCAACCATTTACAAACATATAAAATAGTATTTTTTGTCACTAAGGCCGACAACACTAGTTTTTTCCCACTATTACACTATGCATCATTCCACAACAGATAAATTGTGGTACATAATGACAAATAGTGGTATCAACAAAAGTATTTTCCAATATTTGGCACATGAGAATACTCCTTTGGCAGCACATGTCACATTAGCCCTAAGGTTTCACTATAAGTAAAGCACATGGGGAACAGTCGTGATGATCTCCTCATTAGCCCTATTACTATGTACAAATCCCCACAGACATTCTCTCCCTGCTCTCTCTTAGATATTAAAGTGCTTATCTCTTCACTCTCAGAGAATCACTACTCCCAAGTGGTTCATTCCTTCCTTAATTATCGATAAGTTGATTCAAACACTGTCTTCTCATTATTGTAATAAGAAGTTTAGTTAATATATTAAAAAGGTGGATTTTTGGTCTCGATTTTGTTCTTGCAATATTATTTCCTTAAATATAGTTTCCATTGGAGTGGGTCACACCTCACCCATTTATAGTTATTCATAGACTATCACAACATTCCTATACCAAAGAAGCATCTCCAATATTTTTCGGATTTGGAAGAACCAGGTTTTTCTTTAGAAAACTTATAGCAACCACAACCATGCTTTTAAAATCCAGAATGGCAGTCACGAATGAGCGATCTTCCCTCAAGGAATCACACTTGGGATTCCTTAGTCAAAACCAAATTGTCTGGAACCCCTACGTGGTTATATGATTCACTTTCAAATTTCCACTCAGTGTGTGAGGGAAGACAAATGGGGGGTAACGAGAAGAAATAAATTAAGAGACAAGTCCTTCTTAACATCTTCCTCACCTCTTACAAGAACTTTCACTAATGAAGCTATTGGTTTTAAAAACAACCATTTTTTAGCATTAGTCTTGTTATTTTAAGGACGCCGTTCAAAACAATTGAGTTATCAATCAAAGGAAAGAAATACCTTTTTCTTTGATTCTTGTTCCTTTGATTTATGTATGGTTTTTCTAGAGGAAGAATAATAATGTCCACAAGAGAAGGGGCTAGCTCGAAGAACTGTGCATAGTGGAACTCCATTAACAAGATTGTATTGATAAAGTTTAACAGATCAAAATGGCCAACTAATCATGTCATATCTAGATGGCATTCATACAGTCATGCATACAAAGAACCTAGCATTATATCTTCTAGATGGATGTTGACTCCACTAGATAACCTAATAGTAATATTTACCAAGTCCCTGCGGGGTTGATCATTTGGCTTACTAGGGATAAAAAATCGAGAAAGTAGACAAAGGATGTACATTACTAATTTTGAGTCACCGCCATAATGTAGATCAAAATCAATATCATATTTAAAATTTTGATTATTTTCCTCCAATGTGATCTTAACAAGAGGTTGATAAAAGTACATGATCAACTGGCCAAAAGTGGCCTTCGTGGAAACACCTATACATTCATGAATAAGTTGATTAAATGTTGTACATTCCTCTTCCTCTTTGGTATCCAGTGCTGAGGGATCAAAGGGGACTTGGAAACATGTATCCACACTAGAAAACTCATAAGAATCTTCCATGTAATAGATAACTCTCCTAAAGCTACCACAAAATTATGCGTGATAACACTCCATCAAGAGGCTAACAAGTGAAGTGCAGGATTGTTTTTGGGTCATGTGAAGTCTCCAAAACCCTAGTAGCATGAGAAATACCAATATCTTGAAGTTTTTTCTTATATTTATCATAAATATAGTGGGAACATTTTAAAAAACAATCAATATGACCACTTGGTCCTTCAAAATCAATGTTAAAATAGATGAAATCGCCTCGATCAAGCCTAAAATGGAGAATAGAGAAATATGTGACATATTATTTGGTAGTGTTTTCTTATGATTCCTCCGCCACCAAAGTGGGTTTATCAACACCCTCAATAGTTTTTTTTGAATGATTGGGCCTCTAGGTAAAATTTATCATTTTCTCAAAAGTAAGGAGCATGATGGTAGGAGGAGAAGAATAACTCTTTATGCTCAGCCAACTAACGACGCTTTCTTGGCTGAAAACTACACTGGTTTTGCTTGAAGAGGCCATTTACAGTACTAGTACTATTTCATGGTGGAAATTAGTGGGAAATGGTTTAGAAATGGTGAAGATGAGTAATGATCTGCAAAATTGGATTTAAATAATATTTTTAGGCAAGATTTATGCTATAGTGGTACTTTCTCTCTCTAAAAAGCTTCGAGCTCTGAGTTTCTATGAAATTTGGGGGAAAATGATGATTACTTGTCATGATAGAGTGCACAATAAACCCCATGCCATCATGTGTTAAAAAGGCAAAAAAGTTGTCAAACAATTGGCCTCCAGTATTTAATGCTAGAGATATGTATAGATCTTGCTTACACGTCTAATGACCAGTTACAACAGGTTGAGTTATTTTAACCCAAGTGGTTTACAACTTTTGTTTCACTATTGAACATGGATCAAACTAAGGTTTGTCGGCACACGATCGTCTTCGAGTTATGGTTTGTTGAAGAAAGGTGTTTTGTACATAAATTTCCTCCACAAATAAATTTCTCTATGGGGGAAAATTGTAATAAGGGCTTATAGGTTATCCCCTTACTTAGAGATAAAACTCCTCATGAAGAAACTAGATGAGAAACTAAATAAGGATTCATAACAAAATAGTGACATAATAAATGAGTGCGAGAAGTCAACTAAGTTGATTTGGGATTATGGAAAAAAAGGAACTCAATTGAAGACTGAGGAAGTTTGCCATAGGAAGCTAATTAGATTAACCATATGAGTTTTTTGACGTATTTATGAGATTTATTGTAAGTTTGAGCTATGTTGTAATATTGACATGAGGTTCCTCGGTACCACCAATGGATTAGGTCCAGTTGGACTCGGGAGATCTTTCATGCTTTTTTGAGGAGCCTCACTTTTGGAACCTTTGAGGCAAATGGTTTGGAGGATTGATAAGAAAGGAAATGTTAATGCATGACTTAACCAATTTATATACACCGAGTAAAACATCCAATTTTTACAGATATAGTACAATAACACCTGTTTTTTCTGAGAGAGCACATTCAATTAACCTTGTGCTTTCTCGATTTTGTACCACTAAGTTTTAGTAACAAATTGAGTATCTTATCCTTGAAATATCTGAGTGACATTATACCATACCCATCCACATCAAATAAGCTTACCTCAGTAGTTGGATGGTTCAGTGATGACACACTATGGTGCCTCCTGACATAGTAGCTGGTCACTAGAGATTTCATTCATCATTTAATGAATTAGACATGTTGGGTATGGTAGGCTGACAAAAAATTTAACACATTTGAGGTTACTATGGTGTATTTCTGAGCCTATATCTACCCCAGTTATCCTTTGAGAAGAGAGGAAGTTTTAAGAGAAAGAGAGCAGCCGTGATCTTTGAGTCAAAAGACCACTTTAAGAGAATTATTACAAACCATAGAGTCATGTAATTAATGCTTTACCTAATTCTTTTCAAGAATATAATCATTTATTGAACTTTGATAATTATTTCTTCATACCTTAGTTTTTGAGCTGCGTACCGAGGTGTATCTATAGTGCTTTCTTTTCTCTCTCTTTAAATTGTTGTTTCATTGGTTCATTTATTATTCTAAATAGATTGTGTTTATTGCTTATCATTGAGCTGCACAAGAGAGTTTATGAGTTATATATATTTGAGTTTATTCCTCATCATTTGGGAGTGCATTTATTCTTGGTTATCTCCATCAATAAAAGTCATGCCTCAGTTTATCCGTAAACACCGTAGCACTTACAGAACTACTCTCTTACACTCTTATTCTAAAATTTTTGAGTTACGTGATTACTATTGATACTTTCTACTTTTAGTTTTATATTGATATTGATGGTGTCACTTGTCATATTAAGATATGGATATCATGCTTCTTATTGATATATACTTTATATGTCACTTATCTTGGAACATGTGTTAATTATTTATAGTTGTTTTCTTAATTTTATTGATTGGTGATAGACATTTGTTTGATTTTTTCCTTTGTCAATTTGACACAAAAGGGGGGAGAAATTTTAGGATTCGGTGGTGGTTTATATTTTGGGGGAGTAGTTTAGTTCATGTATTGCATCTTATAATTCTTATAGATTTATATACGTGTCTTTTATCTTTTGTACATCACGTGGTGTTTGTTTAAGGGTGAATGACTTACATAGCCCGTGATGTTGAACAACTGTTGATTAAAGAATCCATACATCTTTATGGAGTGTCGTGGGGAATAGGATTGGGTCGATAAATGTAGATGAATTTTTATAAACCATTTTTTTGGATCTTTTTCATTTTTGGTTTTGTTTTTGAATGGATAAAGTAGGAGAATTGTAAGGACATGTTGTACACTTCCTATAGTTTTTTTTTTGGCTAAGTTATGAAATAAACCTTTGAGTCATTGCATCCTTGTATCGAGTGTATTGATCTGTAATGCTAGATCATACGAAGACAAAGGCTAAAACATCATGATTGAGATTGGCGAACTAAATTGAGCAACTTCATTCCATATACGAGATTTAGCAAAAGTAATGATTTTCAAAGTTTTGTAATTCCTTGTGGTTTATTTTATTGTTAGTAAGTGAGAGGACAAGACTTTAATGAGAACAAATTTTAGAAAAGGTACTTAATATTATTTTTTACCAAATTTTCTCTGGGGTAAATTTTGAGTGATCTCGTTCGAATGAGGTCACCCTCAATCGAAGAGATTATTGATCGAGAACCTATTTTTAGGTAGTGGACCTCAATCAAAAGTAGTTTTCAAATGAGGAACCCTAGATCTAACATTGTTTTGAATGAGGTCCCACTGACTACCAAAAATGACCCTCGACCGAAAGTTTTATCGATTGATAATCCTGGATCGAAAGTTCTCATTCAAACGGGGTCTCCTTCATTAGAACGATGATGTTCATCTTTGGAAAAATTATTTCATTGGACCCCTTTCACTATAAACTAATTAAACACTTCTAGACGCATATTCCAATCGATAAGGAATATTTTTTTTAAACCTAAGGTTTTCTAGAGTCATTTTCTTTGCGAGAGCATATTAACTCCATGTAAATAAAGTATACTCTAGGTTTAGAAATCCATTTGACTATACTACATTAAATATGATATCACACGTGATACATGTGGACTAGTTGTCCACCAATAGAGATTGGTGGATACCAAGGCATTGGACGTTATGTTATTTTTTCCTGTATTGGACATTATACATACAGATGTACAAAATGTGAGGAGGGACATCATGGCATGTATTGTTGTCGTATATATATGTCATGTATGAGTCCTTGTTAAGTCATTAAACATATTTCAATACCAAAGGACATTATGTGGGTTAGGCCTGATAGTGAGTTTTCCAGCTAGTGTAATAACCCATGTATTTGAACATTGGGGTTGATCACTTTCTAATATGAAAATACAACTCCATTCAAAACAATTTAAATATCATTCTTAATATGCATAAAATCAAATAAAAGAAGTGACAAGATAAGAATACGATATGATAAACTTCAAATACTCAACTCATAAATGCCTCATAAACTAAACAATGTAAGCGATATCTTTATAACTACAACCACAAGTCTCAAATGAAACATTCCACTATACAGTCTCACTACAACACAAACCCGATTGATAGTATGAAATTCACATGCCAAACTATCGTACCAATATACAAGTCAATTAAATCTAGAATACTCAACTCACACAAGTGAAAATGAAAGATTGTTCATCATGGAGATGAACCTACATCAAAGCTCCAGATGATGACTAAAATAGATAGGATAGATGATATGTGCTAGTTTGATAAGAGTTTACTCGCGTGGACCAACCCTAGCACCTGAAAGGTTTCCATGAATATAACTGGGTCAAAATTCAATAAGGTACCAAATTTATGTGCTCAAAATCAATTATGTATACATGTGATAAGCCCATAGTTATCAAGCCTACAATGAAAACCAACCAAATGACATGGAACCTTGCATACCATTTTAATTAACTCAATAGTTTCAATAGAGAAATTATCTCTTAATTAATTAAACTATAACCAACATGCTCCCCTTCACCCCAAACATCTTAAGAACAACTGATAGGCACAAATAAAGACCATCACACAACCGGCCACCACCTTCTTTCATGTGGCCTGAACTAAAACCATGAATAAAACTTTGTGACACATAAATAAATCTCATCACACAACCGAGAACCACTGTTATCTCGCATAGCCAAGAATATACTCATAAACAAACCATGTGATGCTCCAATGGAAGATATCATCACGCAGACTGGGTAACACCTCTTGATAGTGTAGTTGAAATGAACAAAATCTTGCATGACCCACAGATAAAATTGTACTCCCTAACATGCAATAAGTAAGAGTGTTCTCTGTTGACACACACCCATTTATCCAACTAGATTAACTAATATCGTTTTCATTTTATTAAGGTTCCATAATCCTCATTTGGATTTAATCTTATCATAACATCATTATATTCCATCTCTGCCCTTCCTACCATTATAAACTCATTCCTAAATTAATCGTTACATTATTCCATTAATTTCTAAGGGAATTCTCAATGCACTCATTAAAAAACAATACTATTTGGGGATTCCTAAAAAATTGAGGCATTATTGTAAAATAAATAGGTTAATTATATGATTCCTAAAGTCCTTAATCTTATCCATTAGTAGATTACATGCACGAGATGTCTCATAAATGAAATCAAAATAATGAACACCCCGATACACTCTTGTATATATAAGGTAGTCGTTAAGACACTAAAGTTAGTAAAGGAATTGTTAATGAAAATTAATTTAAGGGTTAAATGAATTAAACAATCAATTTCCATTTTATAACACAACCATCCAACATAAAACAACCACCACAAACCAACATAAACCAAAAATGTGTATCTCGTAGTCCATCTAATCCAACTACACAAGTATTTTGATTCCAATAATATAAGGAAAGTAATTAAGGGCTTAATTTTAGTTCAAATGTAACCAGGCCAAAGTTCTAATTTTCAAGACTATTGATCAATTAAAGGGATTTTAGTTATATTTTAAGAATATAAACATGGGGATATTCACTATTCATGCATTTACATGTGGAATTAAACTCTAATTATATTATTTGGAATTATACTTATAGGTATCACCAATAAATCTAAATGTACACCTCTATTTAACACATAAATTCTCAATAATAGTTAAACGCCAATTAGGTCTTAATTACCCATTATTACTTCAAATTAACATAAGTCTAATATTCCATATCAAACCCTAATATGAAAGTCTACAACCAAAGGTACAATTTCACAACTTACAAATCAACTAAAGCCAAATTCTAATTAAAACCCTTTGAGATTGTCTAATTTTACCAACATAGGGGAAATGCATAACGGATCTCAAAACCATTAGGGTAAATAACCATTAAGGTAAATAACCAATTTTAGCGTAACAACCCCCATTTTCTCACGTAAAGGATGGCCAGGCACGATACGCCGAAGATGGGGCTTATCAACAATTTATATTATTCTCAGCACCGAAGAAATAAATTTTTCTTTATTTTATAACAAAATCTTTAATGAATAAAACATTTGAATACAACTGATTTAATGCATGAATAATAAAAACTGAATCATCATACAATGTCCATAATGTAAAACTGAATACAACTAACATAGGCAAACACTTGGGCTTATGCCCATTCAAATCCCAGTAAGAAATAAAATGACAAAGAGACTGAATTATAATTTATACTAGAGTCAATGGAGCGGAATCCACTACATCCAATGCAACTGCAAGCCTGATCCATTATTAATCATGCTTTCCCTGTCATTTAGAATACCTAGGGGGGGGATATTTATAATTTGGGTCAGAGCTCGAGGTGTGCAAGGATATCCATTGTCAGTCATCCTTTCACCAGTAAATATGCAATTTGTTACTAACTCATACTTCATGTCTCCCCATTGACACTCACATGTAACGAGTACCTCACCTCGCATCTAGAAGTAGTCCTACTTGTATCCTCAAATGAATATCAACTGTAAACTTCCATTATTTAATCTATCCTCAAATGAATATCATCCAAGTAAAAAATAAACCATTTCCATTAGGCACTAACTACAAGTGGTTCCTCATGTTTGACACCCTCATCCCCGAATAGATTTCATGATATAAATTTCTCAATATACTTAAACTAAGTGCATTTCCTTAGAATTCATACCCTTTGATCCTCATCATCTCTTCAAATCATTTAATAATTAAATTCATATTCCTTGTCGTCTACCCCGTTAGACCATCAGTTTCACTCTATTTAATTTCCAAATTATTATTCTCATTTAATTATTCCGTTACACCGTTACTCATTCTATTTAATGTTTGCCTACTTCCTTAGACTATCCAATTATTATTCTTATTAATAATTGTTTGTTGCATTATTCATTAGGACTCATCTTCGTCCTTAATTAGCCGCATCATTTTATTTACCCAACTATATTATCAATCAAAACAATGTCTACATCTTTACACAAAAATGGGGCACTATCCCATGTAAGGTATACCACAATATATAAATGGGTATATATATATATATATATATATATATATATATATACGTACATGACACACAAGGGCATCTACCGTTGGTGTCTCATTCGTACTCTATCGGCAAGTCCGGAGGAATCCCTTATCCTAAACGGACACCACAAAATGCACACAAGTTGGGGGCGGTCCGTATGCAGGACACCTGTATACGGCCCATACCCAGCGGTAATACAAGAATGGTAAGAGCCACACCTACCCCTCGAGGGTGGAGCTTCCACGTAGTACCTATATGGACTACACATTGTCAAGCCCACCTGTGCCGACGTGTGGCACGTGGCCTGATGCACGAACCACTAAGCCGATAGAACGGTCCACTGGTATGTCCACACATATACATATAAATACAGATTATCACCCAATATGTATAAGTAGTTACTCTATAACCACTTTAATTATATGACATCTCAATTCATATAAATTATAGTTTTCTTGTCTTAACTATATAATTTTAGCCAATTATTCCATAACTCATTTTAAGCCATTATCCTACGACTATTTTCAATTTATTATTAAGTCTCATAAAATCCTCTTTGGACTTAAATCATATTTTCTTCATAATTTATTACTCCTTAATGTGACAACCCGCATATCACAATAAGAGGTGGCCAGCTCTATACTCCAATATTTACAGGAATTATAGATTGTCCATTCTTAGCATCACCATAAATACAATAATTATACGAGGTAACCACACATTATTTTAAAAACGGATTGTCAAAATTTATTTAGTAAGTTGAAGTAAGCATTTAAACAACCAAATGGAAAAGAAGGTGGATAAAATAACTACATGAATTAAATTGAACAGTACATATATAACACAATAACCGAATAAGCTGT
This sequence comes from Sambucus nigra, assembly GCA_949130495.1. Lineage (NCBI taxonomy): Eukaryota > Viridiplantae > Streptophyta > Magnoliopsida > Dipsacales > Adoxaceae > Sambucus > Sambucus nigra. Next base: position 23,913,131 of record OX422218.1, on the reverse strand, counting down.
CGGTAAACAGACCCAAAAAATAGGAAAGTCAATACGTAATTATTGTATTTATGGAAGAGTCTACATCAAAATATCCCGTAACATCCGCAAGGTGTTACATCTCCCAGACACTGGAATAGGAAAGTCAATACGGGCGTCCTTGCGGCAGGGCACCTGAGCGAATATCAGATTCATATAACACAAGAAATATGAACGGGTCAGGGCCCAGTTTTATATAATCACCAGATGAATAAAGAGTATGACAGTTATGAGCAATTAATCATCATTGATAATGATAAGAATCTACCTGCCCAATCTTAGAGCATAAACTAAAACAATTATAATGACCATAATTTTAATTCCATTATACAAGAGGGCATGAATAAATATTACAAACTAAGAATCATCATCCTTTATACACCGTTTCATTGCACCGTTTCATATCTCATTAGGAAACCTATTTAAAGCCGTTTAATTCTTAGAGAACTTTGTCATAAATTAAATCCCACATGAATAAGAGTAGTTATATTAAACAATATATAACGATTCTAAGACCGTCCTTCCGAGTTTCCCCACCGGACGCGCCCCTAAATAGCTATCATCTTCCAGGGCCTATCGCACAAGACAACCTGGGCATCCTACAACGCAACGTCAGGAAGTGGCCATACACCTTCGATAGTGAGTTATAACCACACCCGGAATTACCTCACTTCGAACAATAATCGCATAATATACAATAACTGGTCCCATGGCCGAGGAATATATTCTCCCTGCATTCACTAGACAGGGGACTTCACCTCATGCGCGCACTTCCCCTACGATAGCATTTAGAGAGGTGTGTATATACCAATTTATCATTCACAATTTTAATCTCATTTTAAAATATACCTCACATTTTATCCGGAGCCATACGTAATTAATATTATCATTATAAACCTCAATGAATAATAAGTCCCTAAATTAATCTCCGAGAATTAATGTTGTTACCATAAGCCACCAAGCCTAGTATACCTCACTAATGTCTCTCAAATTTCCCTGACTATAATCCTACATCTCCTAATCTCAAACTAACTTCCTAAGAGAAGAAACTACCCTATCATCCATGTGCAATTTCCTGGAATAAACCCCATCCACTCCCTTTCTAATACAGGGTTGTAACCTAACTAATATAAGACTCTAGGACACTAAGTTTACTTCACACGGGAAGGTTCCTAGGTCCTAAGCCTAAAAGAAAAGGGTTAAGACTAAGTTAGAAAAATCACTTAAGACAGCAGGAATTCTGAATCGATTCAACCCTGGACGAATCGATTCGTTCTTGGAGCGAATCGATTCGGATGGTCTGAATCGATTCGGTCAAGAGAACCCAACATTCTGCAAACTTCTGAATCGATTCGGAGGTACCGAATCGATTTGCTTGTCCCAGACCTGTAGCCTACCCCTTTAACGAATCGATTCGCTATGGGCAAATCGATTCGCCCAGCTCATAATTCCCAGTTTCGGCTATGGTGTTTAATGCCCTACTTTTCCCCATATTCATTTATCCTCCATAATTACCCACAACTACCACCATTAATTCAACCAAAACCCTCCTACATAATTACTAACTACTATACTCAACATAAAAATCATCTAGACAACATGTAAGGGTTCAAACACCACAAATCCATTAAAATCCCCATTTGTTCAATTGATTCACATACACAATAATCACTACAATTTATTCACCCTAAATCATATATTAGCAAGTAAGAAACTTGCCTTAAACTGAAATCTCTGATTCTTGGAAGATGAATGCAAGATCAAACCCTAAATCTTCAATTCTTCTCCTTTCTCTTCTTTTCTCCACAATTCTTTTCTTCTCTCTTTCTTTCTAGGTTTAGAAATACACCCTTAAGAAAATAAAAAGGGTTTGTAAGACTTAAACTTGCCTCTATCCTTAATTCCCATCTTTAAATGTCAATACCCCATTAAAATGACTCGTAACTACATATATAAGTCATAATATGTAAAAAGTGCCCGGAACCCAAATATACAATATGGCACTGATTTTGACTATCTCGACTATTTTGGGACTAGCTACGCCCTCTAAATTGGCATCCGGAAGAATATATCTCATTTCCATTTTTAACTTCATTTAAACCATAATTGTTCATGTAAAGTACAACAACACCCTATCTCATAACGTAATGCCATTTACATTCACATAACGGTAAATAAGCACAACTTGATAAATATTATCTTTTAATTCACTTAAAACAATATTTATCCCATTTACCAATATTTTATATAATTATCTCACATAGCAAATTAATATAAAATAAATCACTCAAAAGCAAGGGTTATTACACTCTTCCCCCTTATAAGAGAATTTTGCCCTCAAAATTCAGGCGTACCTTGCAAAAAGAGACGTGGATACTTCTCTCGCATATCATCTCACGTTCCCATGTTGACTCCTCGGCGTTGTGATGACCTCATTGAACCCGGACCAAGGGTACCACTCGAAATCTCAGCCTGCGCTCCATGTGATATAAGATTGCAACTGGTAGTTCTTCATATGAAATGTTGGGTTGTAATTCGATGTCATCCAAAGGAATATGACAATGAGATCCTTTACACCTCTTGTACTTTTTCAAAGATGAAACATGAAACACATCATGAATTTGTTGTAAGTGTTCCGGTAAGGCAAGTTGATACGCCACTGGGCCTGCCTTGGCAATAATGGGAAAAGGTCCAACATAGCACGACGCAAGCTTTCCTTTCTTCCCAAATCGCTTAATACCTTTTATCGGCGAAACTCGTACCAACACATGATCTCCATCCTCCAATTCTAAATGCCTCCTATTAACATCAGCATAACTCTTTTGTCGATCATGAGCTATTCCGATGTGACTACGAATAAGTTCAATCTTAGAAGAAGTATCTTGGATTATTTTAGGTCTAAGAAATTTATTATCCCCTACTTCCAACCAACAAGTAGGTGACCTACACGGCCTTCCATAAAGTGCTTCGTAGGGTTCCATCCCGATAGTGAATTGGTACGAGTTATTATAAGCAAATTCGACCAAAGGGAGATATTGTTCCTAACCTCCTTTGAAATCAAGTACACACATTCTTAGCATGTCCTCCAACATTTGGTTGACTCTTTTTGTCTGCCCATCCGTTTAAGGGTGATAGGAGGTACTTAACTTCAATTCGGTTCCCATAGCTTATTGGAAACTTCGCTAAAAATGGGAAACAAAAATTCTGTCTCGATCGGAGACTATATTTATGGGCACCTCATGGAGTCTAACAACCTCCGCAATAAATAGCCAGGAATAATGAGTAGCATTGTAATCTGTGCGTACGGGTAGGAAATGTGTCGACTTGGTCAAACGATCGACAATCACCCAAATAGAATCGTGACCGCTTTGTGATGTTGGCAATCCCGTGATGAAATCCATCGAGATACTTTCCCACTTCCATACCGGTATTTCCAAGGGTTGTAATAAACCCGTTGGTCTTTGATGATCTACCTTCACCAGTTGACAAGTAGTGCATTGGGAAACAAATTTAGAAATCTCCCGTTTCATGCCTGGCCACCAATACTGCCGGCGCATGTCTTGGTATATTTTGTCCCCACCAGGATGTACTGTAAACTTAGATCCATGAGATTCTGTCATCACGACCCATCTTAAATCCCCTTCGTCCGGGACAATGAGTCTCCCATGGAAATGCACCCAACCCTTAGAACTTATAGAGTAGGATTCTGCTCCCTCGGTCAACAATTGGCGTATACGGTCCTGACAACTTTTGTCCCTTCCTTGAGCTTCAACAACCCTTGCTACTATCGTAGGCATAACGATCAATATCGATATAAACGATCTAGCAACCGCATCTTCTTGGCTAAGTTCACTCCATTTAGCTTTCCATATCTGCGCTAACTCCCCCTCGGGCTTATCAACAATTTATATTATTCTCAGCACCGAAGAAATAAATGTTTCTTTATTTTATAACAAAATCTTTAATGAATAAAACATTTGAATACAACTGATTTAATGCATGAATAATAAAAACTGAATCATCATACAATGTCCATAATGTAAAACTGAATACAACTAACATAGGCAAACACTTGGGCTTATGCCCATTCAAATCCCAGTAAGAAATAAAATGACAAAGAGACTGAATTATAATTTATACTAGAGTCAATGGAGCGGAATCCACTACATCCAATGCAACTGCAAGCCTGATCCATTATTAATCATGCTTTCCCTGTCATTTAGAATACCTAGGGGGGGGGGGGGATATTTATAATTTGGGTCAGAGCTCGAGGTGTGCAAGGATATCCATTGTCAGTCATCCTTTCACCAGTAAATATGCAATTTGTTACTAACTCATACTTCATGTCTCCCCATTGACACTCACATGTAACGAGTACCTCACCTCGCATCTAGAAGTAGTCCTACTTGTATCCTCAAATGAATATCAACTGTAAACTTCCATTATTTAATCTATCCTCAAATGAATATCATCCAAGTAAAGAATAAACCATTTCCATTAGGCACTAACTACAAGTGGTTCCTCATGTTTGACACCCCCATCCCCGAATAGATTTCATGATATAAATTTCTCAATATACTTAAACTAAGTGCATTTCCTTAGAATTCATACCCTTTGATCCTCATCATCTCTTCAAATCATTTAATAATTAAATTCATATTCCTTGTCGTCTACCCCGTTAGACCATCAGTTTCACTCTATTTAATTTCCAAATTATTATTCTCATTTAATTATTCCGTTACACCGTTACTCATTCTATTTAATGTTTGCCTACTTCCTTAGACTATCCAATTATTATTCTTATTAATAATTGTTTGTTGCATTATTCATTAGGACTCATCTTCGTCCTTAATTAGCCGCATCATTTTATTTACCCAACTATATTATCAATCAAAACAATGTCTACATCTTTACACAAAAATGGGGCACTATCCCATGTAAGGTATACCACAATATATAAATGGGTATATATATATATATATATATATATATATATATATATATATATATATATATATATATATATATATATATATATATATATATATATATATACGTACATGACACACAAGGGCATCTACCGTTGGTGTCTCATTCGTACTCTATCGGCAAGTCCGGAGGAATCCCTTATCCTAAACGGACACCATAAAATGCACACAAGTTGGGGGCGGTCCGTATGCAGGACACCTGTATACGGCCCATACCCAGCGGTAATACAAGAATGGTAAGAGCCACACCTACCCCTCGAGGGTGGAGCTTCCACGTAGTACCTATATGGACTACACATTGTCAAGCCCACCCGTGCCGACGTGTGGCACGTGGCCTGATGCACGAACCACTAAGCCGATAGAACGGTCCACTGGTATGTCCACACATATACATATAAATACAGATTATCACCCAATATGTATAAGTAGTTACTCTATAACCACTTTAATTATATGACATCTCAATTCATATAAATTATAGTTTTCTTGTCTTAACTATATAATTTTAGCCAATTATTCCATAACTCATTTTAAGCCATTATCCTACGACTATTTTCAATTTATTATTAAGTCTCATAAAATCCTCTTTGGACTTAAATCATATTTTCTTCATAATTTATTACTCCTTAATGTGACAACCCGCATATCACAATAAGAGGTGGCCAGCTCTATACTCCAATATTTACAGGAATTATAGATTGTCCATTCTTAGCATCACCATAAATACAATAATTATACGAGGTAACCACACATTATTTTAAAAACGGATTGTCAAAATTTATTTAGTAAGTTGAAGTAAGCATTTAAACAACCAAATGGAAAAGAAGGTGGATAAAATAACTACATGAATTAAATTGAACAGTACATATATAACACAATAACCGAATAAGCTGTCGGTAAACAGACCCAAAAAATAGGAAAGTCAATACGTAATTATTGTATTTATGGAAGAGTCTACATCAAAATATCCCGTAACATCTGCAAGGTGTTACATCTCCCAGACACTGGAATAGAAAAGTCAATACGGGCGTCCTTGCGGCAGGGCACCTGAGCGAATATCAGATTCATATAACACAAGAAATATGAACGGGTCAGGGCCCAGTTTTATATAATCACCAGATGAATAAAGAGTATGACAGTTATGAGCAATTAATCATCATTGATAATGATAAGAATCTACCTGCCCAATCTTAGAGCATAAACTAAAACAATTATAATGACCATAATTTTAATTCCATTATACAAGAGGGCATGAATAAATATTACAAACTAAGAATCATCATCCTTTATACACCGTTTCATTGCACCGTTTCATATCTCATTAGGAAACCTATTTAAAGCCGTTTAATTCTTAGAGAACTTTGTCATAAATTAAATCCCACATGAATAAGAATAGTTATATTAAACAATATATAACGATTATAAGACCGTCCTTCCGAGTTTCCCCACCGGACGCGCCCCTAAATAGCTATCATCTTCCAGGGCCTATCGCACAAGACAACCTGGGCATCCTACAACGCAACGTCAGGAAGTGGCCATACACCTTCGATAGTGAGTCATAACCACACCCGGAATTACCTCACTTCGAACAATAATCGCATAATATACAATAACTGGTCCCATGGCCGAGGAATATATTCTCCCTGCATTCACTAGACAGGGGACTTCACCTCATGCGCGCACTTCCCCTACGATAGCATTTAGAGAGGTGTGTATATACCAATTTATCATTCACAATTTTAATCTCATTTTAAAATATACCTCACATTTTATCCGGAGCCATACGTAATTAATATTATCATTATAAACCTCAATGAATAATAAGTCCCTAAATTAATCTCCGAGAATTAATGTTGTTACCATAAGCCACCAAGCCTAGTATACCTCACTAATGTCTCTCAAATTTCCCTGACTATAATCCTACATCTCCTAATCTCAAACTAACTTCCTAAGAGAAGAAACTACCCTATCATCCATGTGCAATTTCCTGGAATAAACCCCATCCACTCCCTTTCTAATACAGGGTTGTAACCTAACTAATATAAGACTCTAGGACACTAAGTTTACTTCACACGGGAAGGTTCCTAGGTCCTAAGCCTAAAAGAAAAGGGTTAAGACTAAGTTAGAAAAATCACTTAAGACAGCAGGAATTCTGAATCGATTCAACCCTGGACGAATCGATTCGTTCTTGGAGCGAATCGATTCGGATGGTCTGAATCGATTCGGTCAAGAGAACCCAACATTCTGCAAACTTCTGAATCGATTCGGAGGTACCGAATCGATTTGCTTGTTCCAGACCTGTAGCCTACCCCTTTAACGAATCGATTCGCTATGGGCAAATCGATTCGCCCAGCTCATAATTCCCAGTTTCGGCTATGGTGTTTAATGCCCTACTTTTCCCCATATTCATTTATCCTCCATAATTACCCACAACTACCACCATTAATTCAACCAAAACCCTCCTACATAATTACTAACTACTATACTCAACATAAAAATCATCTAGACAACATGTAAGGGTTCAAACACCACAAATCCATTAAAATCCCCATTTGTTCAATTGATTCACATACACAATAATCACTACAATTTATTCACCCTAAATCATATATTAGCAAGTAAGAAACTTGCCTTAAACTGAAATCTCTGATTCTTGGAAGATGAATGCAAGATCAAACCCTAAATCTTCAATTCTTCTCCTTTCTCTTCTTTTCTCCACAATTCTTTTCTTCTCTCTTTCTTTCTAGGTTTAGAAATACACCCTTAAGAAAATAAAAAGGGTTTGTAAGACTTAAACTTGCCTCTATCCTTAATTCCCATCTTTAAATGTCAATACCCCATTAAAATGACTCGTAACTACATATATAAGTCATAATATGTAAAAAGTGCCCGGAACCCAAATATACAATATGACACTTATTTTGACTATCTCGACTATTTTGGGACTAGCTACGCCCTCTAAATTGGCATCCGGAAGAATATATCTCATTTCCATTTTTAACTTCATTTAAACCATAATTGTTCATGTAAAGTACAACAACACCCTATCTCATAACGTAATGCCATTTACATTCACATAACGGTAAATAAGCACAACTTGATAAATATTATCTTTTAATTCACTTAAAACAATATTTATCCCATTTACCAATATTTTATATAATTATCTCACATAGCAAATTAATATAAAATAAATCACTCAAAAGCAAGGGTTATTACACTCTTCCCCCTTATAAGAGAATTTTGCCCTCAAAATTCAGGCGTACCTTGCAAAAAGAGACGTGGATACTTCTCTCGCATATCATCTCACGTTCCCATGTTGACTCCTCGGCGTTGTGATGACCTCATTGAACCCGGACCAAGGGTACCACTCGAAATCTCAGCCTGCGCTCCATGTGATATAAGATTGCAACTGGTAGTTCTTCATATGAAATGTTGGGTTGTAATTCGATGTCATCCAAAGGAATATGACAATGAGATCCTTTACACCTCTTGTACTTTTTCAAAGATGAAACATGAAACACATCATGAATTTGTTGTAAGTGTTCCGGTAAGGCAAGTTGATACGCCACTGGGCCTGCCTTGGCAATAATGGGAAAAGGTCCAACATAGCACGACGCAAGCTTTCCTTTCTTCCCAAATCGCTTAATACCTTTTATCGGCGAAACTCGTACCAACACATGATCTCCATCCTCCAATTCTAAATGCCTCCTATTAACATCAGCATAACTCTTTTGTCGATCATGAGCTATTCCGATGTGACTACGAATAAGTTCAATCTTAGAAGAAGTATCTTGGATTATTTTAGGTCTAAGAAATTTATTATCCCCTACTTCCAACCAACAAGTAGGTGACCTACACGGCCTTCCATAAAGTGCTTCGTAGGGTTCCATCCCGATAGTGAATTGGTACGAGTTATTATAAGCAAATTCGACCAAAGGGAGATATTGTTCCTAACCTCCTTTGAAATCAAGTACACACATTCTTAGCATGTCCTCCAACATTTGGTTGACTCTTTTTGTCTGCCCATCCGTTTAAGGGTGATAGGAGGTACTTAACTTCAATTCGGTTCCCATAGCTTATTGGAAACTTCGCTAAAAATGGGAAACAAAAATTCTGTCTCGATCGGAGACTATATTTATGGGCACCTCATGGAGTCTAACAACCTCCGCAATAAATAGCCAGGAATAATGAGTAGCATTGTAATCTGTGCGTACGGGTAGGAAATGTGTCGACTTGGTCAAACGATCGACAATCACCCAAATAGAATCGTGACCGCTTTGTGATGTTGGCAATCCCGTGATGAAATCCATCGAGATACTTTCCCACTTCCATACCGGTATTTCCAAGGGTTGTAATAAACCCGTTGGTCTTTGATGATCTACCTTCACCAGTTGACAAGTAGTGCATTGGGAAACAAATTTAGAAATCTCCCGTTTCATGCCTGGCCACCAATACTGCCGGCGCATGTCTTGGTATATTTTGTCCCCACCAGGATGTACTGTAAACTTAGATCCATGAGATTCTGTCATCACGACCCATCTTAAATCCCCTTCGTCCGGGACAATGAGTCTCCCATGGAAATGCACCCAACCCTTAGAACTTATAGAGTAGGATTCTGCTCCCTCGGTCAACAATTGGCGTATACGGTCCTGACAACTTTTGTCCCTTCCTTGAGCTTCAACAACCCTTGCTACTATCGTAGGCATAACGATCAATATCGATATAAACGATCTAGCAACCGCATCTTCTTGGCTAAGTTCACTCCATTTAGCTTTCCATATCTGCGCTAACTCCCCCTCGGGTTTCTGACTCAACGCATCCGCCACCACATTCGCCTTGCCCGGGTGATAGTGAATATCAAATTGGTAGTCTTTCACAAACTCTAACCACCAACATTGTCGCATATTTAAATCTTTCTGTGAAAACAAATATTTCAACGATTTGTGGTCCGTGAAAAGACTAAATTTCTCCCCCAGGAGGTAATGTCTCCAAATCTTCAAGGAAAAAACTACTGCAACATGTTCCAAATCATGCACCGGATAATTCTTTTCATGGGGCTTTAGCTTGAGAGAAGTATAAGCAATAGCCTGCTGCTCTTGTTGTAGTACACCTCCCAACCCTTGTAGAGATGCGTTGGTGAAGACCAAATATTTCAACCCTGGCCTCGATAATGCAAGGACTGGAGCAGAAGTCAACCTATCCTTGAGCTCATCAAAAGCTAACTGACAAGAATCGTCCCAAACAAACCTCACCCATTTCCGGGTTAAATTTATCAAAGGGCTAGCAATTTTAGAAAAACCCTTGATAAATCTGCGGTAATAACCAGCCAAACCCAGAAAACTACGAATCTCGGTAGGTGTCGTGGGCTGACCCCATTCCCTCAACAACTTTACTCGGGTCCATCGAAATACCCTGAGCGGTCACAATCTGACCCAGAAATTGTACTTTCTATAGCCAAAAACCACACTTTTTTAATTTAGCATACAAGTGATTATCCCTTAACGTCTGCAGGACCAACTGTAGATGCGTAGCATGATCAGCTTCTGACTGAGAATAGATGAGGATGCCATCAATAAACACAATAACAAACTGGTCCAGGAAGTCTCCAAACACTCTATTCATAAGGTCTATAAACACTGCAGGAGTGTTGGTTAGCCCAAAAGGCATAACCAAAAATTCGTAGGACCCATATCTAGTTAGGAATGCAGTTTTGGACACATTTGGCTCTAATATCCGCAACTGGTGATACCCCGTCCTCAAATCTATTTTAGAGAAGTACGATGATCCCCTAAGTTGATCAAACAAATCATCAATTCGAGGTAATGGGTATTTGTTCCGAATGGTGAATCTATTCAACTCCCTGTAGTCAACACACAACCAGAGAGAACCGTCTCTTTTCTTCACAAATAACACTGGAGCGCCCCACGGTAACGTACTACGCCTAATAAACCCTTGTTCTAACAACTTCTGAATCTATCTCTTAATTCCCCCATCTCAACAAGAGCCATACAGTACGGTGTTCTAGCAATCGGTCGCGTTCTCGGTGCTAAATCAGTCACAAACTCAATTTCCCTACTTGGAGGCAAACCCGGTATTTCCCGAAAAACATCATCGAATTCTTTAACAATCGTAATCTAATCTAAGGAAACGACTACATCCCGAGAAGTCTCCTCCGTGATACAATACAAGTAAGTGCTAGAACCTCCCACCGAACGAGGCATAGCCACTAAAAACATCTCTTTCCCCGGAATGGCAAAAACTATAATTTTCCCATAGCAATTAACGATCGCACGATACTTCACTAGCTAATCCATACCCAGAATTACATCATACCCGACCATAGCAAGGACGAGTAAATCGGCCTCAAAACACAAATTACCAAGGTTTATTCCTACTTGTCTACAAACAAAGAAAATGAGTGAACCATCACCCATAGAAGATTCAACACTAGTGAAAGTACTTTCCGCATATTTAATTAACTCTATAGACTGAGCAAAGCTTCTAGAAATAAACGAGTGTGTCGCACCCGTATCAAATAATACACTACCCATGTGCCCATGAATGGGAAACTTACCCTCAATAGCTGGTGACGCTGGCGGGGCTGGAGGAAGCATAGCATCCTGTATATGGTAAACATGCCCATACTGTAGTTGTCCCTGTTGTGGAGGGACAACTGGGTTAGGCACTTGTGGCAGTAACTGGGTCTGTGGATGCTGTGGAACCCTAGGAAACTATCCACCAATCAACTGTGGACACGACTTCTTATAATTCCCCAAGCCCCCACATTGAAAGCAAGGACCCGTCATGTTCTCTTGATTTTGGCCCCGGCTATTTCTAAACCGCCCAAAGCCTTAGCCTGGATGGCCTCTACCCCCATTACCACCCCGACCTGCTTGTTGTTGGGCACCCTGATCATTCCTAATATTACTGCCACCAAAATTAAATCCACCAAAATGCTGCCTTTTGGACAAGTCCCCTTGCTGGGTGTCCCTTTCTTTTTGTTTACTCCCAGATGATTGGGACGGGGTTGTGCTCCTCCTCCTGCCCCATTGCCTCCTGGTTTACCCGCTTGTCCCAAAACTGAAGCCTTCTTACTACTTTGAACATGTAACCGATGATATTGACAATGGAGTAACGCGGCATTCATTTCATCCCCAAAAGTTTGTAAAGCGGGATTGCCCAATAAATGTTGCCGTATCGTCGAATGTAAACCTCCAATAAATTTGGATATCCTCCTCTCTTTGGGAGTTACCTCATCTGGCACAAAACTAGCTAATCGAGTGAATTCCTTCTCATACTTCGCAACTGAACATTCACCTTGCACTACATCTTGAATTATTCTTCTCATCTCCCTTTAAACTATGGGAGGAAAATACTTCCTATAAAACAAAACCCAAAAGTCGGTGATAGTCATGGTATTTCTTTGCTCTAGCGTAGTCATCGATTCCCACCAATGTAAGGCTGCTCCAACTAGCTTAAAAGTAGCAAGTATTTGTTTCCTTTCCTCACTACACTCCACCATGCGAAGATGGTGCTGTATATCCTTCTTCCATTGATTAGCTACTATAACGTCGAAACCTCCTTGAAATTCTGGGGGATGGCCCTTTAAAAAGGATTCTCTGACTCTTTCCCACAGAGAAGGTCCCGCAGGGGCTTGTACTTCCTGAGCTCATGGTTGTTGGGCTTGTGGAAATTGCTTAACTATGGCAGTCATCGCAGCATTGACCGCTTGGGCCAAAATATTGGCCACTTCAGCAGCATTTATCGCTCCTTGCGGTGGCGGTGGAGGACCTACATCATCATCTACAACTCTATTCCTTCTAGCGGGGCGACCTCTCTTAGGTGGCATCTGAGACGAAGAAATAATAGAATTAGAATACTACAATAGCAATTTATTTTGTAGAAGATCGCATATATAGGCAAACAAAACAGTCCTAATAATTAGGCTCTATACCAAAGAACCCTACAGCAAAACATGACAAGTCCACATAGACCCTAAAGACTCTAGAACCTGATGCTCTGATACCATCTGTGATAACCCGCATATCAAAATAAGAGGTGTCCAGCCCGATACTCCAATATTTATAGGAATCATAGATTGTCCATTCTTAGCATCACCATAAATATAATAATTATACGAGGTAACCACCCATTATTTTAAAAACGGATTGTCAAAATTTATTTAGTAAGTTGAAGAAAGCATTTAAACAACCAAATTGAAAAGAAGGTGGATAAAATAACTACAGGAATTAAATTAAACAGTACATATATAACACAATAACCGAATAAGCCGTCGATTAACAGACCTAAATATTGAGGAAAGCCAATACGTAATTATTATATTTATGGAAGCGTTTACATCAAAATATCCCATAACATCCGCAAGGTGTTACAGCTCCCAGACACTGGAATAGGAAAGTCAATACGGGCGTCCTTGCGGCGGGGCACCTGAGCGAATATTAGATTCATACAACACAAGAAATATAAACGGGTCAGGGCTCGGTTTTATATAATCACCAGATGAATAAAGAGTATGACAGTTATGAGAAATTAATTATCATTAATAATGATAAGAATCTACCTACTCAATCTTAGAGCATAAACTAAAACAATTATAATGACCATAATTTTAATTCCATTACACAAGAGGGTATGAATAAATATTATTAACTAAGAATCACCATCCTTTATACACCGTTTCATTGCACCATTCCATATTTCAAAGCCGTTTAATTCTTAGAGCACTTTGTCATAAATTAAATCCCATATAAATAAGAATAGTTATATTAAATAATATATATCGATTCTAAGCCTGTCCTTCCGAGTTTCCCCACTGGACGCGCACCTAAATAGCTATCATCTTCTAGGGCCTATCGTATAAGACAACCTGGGCATCCTACAACGCAACGTCGGTAAATGTCCATACACCTTCGACAGTGAGTCATAACCACACCCGGAATTACCTCACTTCGAACAATAATCGCACAATATACAATAATCGGTCCCATGGCCGAGAAATATATTCTCCATGCATTCACTATCCAGGGGACTTCACCTCATGCGAGTACTTCCCCTATGATAGCATTTAGAGAGGTGTGTATATACCAATTTTCCATTCACAATTTTAATCTCATTTTAAAATATACCTCACATTTTATCCGGAGCCATACGTAATTAATATTATCATTATAAACCTCAATGAATAGTAAGTCCTTAAATTAATTTTCGAGAATTAATGTTGTTACCATAAGCCACCAAGCCTAGTATACCTCACTCATGTCTCTCAAATTTCCCTGACTATAATCCTACATCTCCTAATCTCAAACTATCTTCCTAAGAGAAGAAACTACCCTATCATCCATCTGCAATTTCCTGGAATAAACCCCATCCACTCCCTTTCTAATATAGGGTTGTAACCTAACTAATATAAGACTCTAGGACACTAAGTTTACTTCATAAGGGAAGGTTCCTAGGTCCTAAGCCTAAAGGAAAAGGGTTAAGACTAAGTTAGAAAAATCACTTAAGACAGCAGGAATTTTGAATCGATTCGCCCTGGCCGAATCGATTCGGTCAAGAGAACCAAACATTTTGCAAATTGCTGAATCGATTTAGAGATACCGAATTGATTCGCTTGTCCCAGACCTATAGCGTACCCCTTTAGCGAATCGATTCGCTATAGGCGAATCGATTCGCCTAGCCCAGAATTCCCAGTTTGGCTACGGTGTTTAATGCCCTACTTTTCCCAGTATTAATTTCTCCTCGATAATTACCCATAACAACCACCATTAATTCAACCAAACCCCTCCTACATGATTACTGACTACTATACTCAACATAAAAATCATCTAGACAACATTTAAGGGTTCAAACACCACAAATCCATTAAAATCCCAATTTGTTCAATTGATTCACATACACAACAATCACTACAATTTATTCACTCTAAATCATATGTTAGCAAGTAAGAAACTTGCCTTAAACTGAAATCTCATATTCTTGGAAGATGAATGCAAGATCAAACCCCAAATCTTCAATTCTTCTCCTTTCTCTTCTTTTCTCCATAATTCTTTTCTTCTCTCTTTCTTTCTAGGTTTAGAAATACACCCTCAAGAAAATAAAAAGGGTTTGTAAGACTTAAACGTGCCTCTATCCTTAATTCCCATCTTTAAATGTCAATACCCCATTAAAATGACTTGTAACTACATATATAAGTCATAATCTATAAAAAGTGCCCGGAACCCAAAAATACAACATGACACTTATTTTGACTATCTCAACTATTTCGGGACTAGCTACGCCCTCTAAATTGGCATCCGAAATAATATATCTCATTTCCATTTTTAACTTCATTTAAACCATAATTGTCGTGTAAAGTACAACGACACCTTATCTCATAACGTAATGCCATTTACATTCACATAACGGTAAATAGGTACAACTTGATAAATATTATCTTTTAATTCACTTAAAACAATATTTATCCCATTTACCAATATTGTATATCATTATCTCACATAGCAAATTAATATAAAATAAATCACTCAAAAGCAAGGGTTATTACACTTAAATACCTAGGCATAGTTATTTTCCCAAACTAACCTTTCCCACACATTTAATAATCTAAGCATGTTGTCCTCTTGTCTCAATTTTAATCATTTAGATTATTAATATTTGTTCTTTTTCTGATAACTTTTCAATAACGTTTATATGTACATATATAAGGAGTTAACTAATCCAAAAAGGGTTATATGTACATATATAAGGAATCCTCTAATATGGTTAAGTAGTATCACCCAACTACAATACCCAGTCTCACTCATTTGGTCCGTATCTACACCCCTTCAGAATTTATTACCCAAAATCCCACTATTAGGTCAAACACCCTTTAATAAATTCGATATTTGATAATTTATTATATCCATAAAAGATTAAATCGGCTACCCCGTGCCGAACCCTCGTAGCACTATCCCTCAATACCCGAGTCTGTTGCCCCGACTCTAAATTTAATTAATTACACATCAATTAATTTATTAAAGTAGTGTCACTCATTTATAATGAACAAAATTATTCACTCACCCCGTAATTTAACCCTTTAGAATTATTTTACTAAATTGCGTTAGTGAGTTTGACACCCTAATTAAATTTAATATTACTTAATACTCATCTCATAAGACTCTAAGTATTAGATTCCATTTAATTTCTAGCAATTAAATTCCACCTTAAGATACAAGCCCGTATGCTAGATTCATCTGAAATTCCCATCCGAATACATTCATATATTTTCGAGTAATATTACTTAATACTCATCTCATAAGACTCTAAGTATTAGATTCCATTTAATTTCTATCAATTAAATTCCACCTTAAGATACAAGCCCGTATGCTAGATTCATCTGAAATTTCCATCCGAATACATTCATATATTTTCGAGTGTTATTCATCCTAAAAACTCTATGTCCATATCCCGAATTCATTACCATCAAATTCTAAGGTAAATATAATGTTCCTCAATATATTTCTAGAGGCCTACGCTCATCTACAGACATCCCTAAGTAATCCATATTTGATTTCTCACAAAGGATTTTTGTTTCGGACACCCTTTTGTAGTAAATTCATAACTAATTAAAAAAAAATCAGAAAAATACGAAACTGGAAGCCACGCGTTCTTAACAAAAAGATATATCTCCATGTCCAAAGCCATGGTCGTTTGAATGAGATAGCTATCTCTTTCAAATGAGATACTAATCTCGTTTGAATGAGATAAATGTCGTTTGAACTACTTTCTATGTTGTTTGAGCAACTTTGATGGTCGTTTGAGTGACTTTGATGGTCGTTTAAGCGACCTTTATTCTCTTTCTTTACACCATTCTCAATTACAGTTCATTCAGTTTTGTGATTTATAAACCTAAGAACAGGTATGCTATCCAGATTTTACACCCCTCACACGACAACATGAATTCCTACCTAATAACTATCAAAGATTTACATTTGGATTATCTCCCAGCTTTCAACCATATTAAATTCATCATAAGGGTTATTTAATTAGGGGATCTATATCCAGATTTTAGTCCATAAATTTATGTAAAAATCCCTACATTTAATCATTTACTTTATTCCCAATTGGTCATCAAACTTGAATAAATCTAACATCAAATCTGATTCTCAATACCAAATTTCTAAGACTGTTCCTACATATTAATTCCTTCCTCTACATATATCATTCCTCATCAACAAATCAAATATAATAAGCCCTAAATTCCAAAAGTCTCAAAATATGATTTAACTTTAAATCTAAGCATGGAGGTAACATTCATATGAAAATAACACAAATTGAATAAGAATGGCGAGAAAATCCTTTCATGGGATTGTGTAGAAATGTCACTGTTCCTCCTCCTAGGGTGCTCTTCCTCCTCATAAGAATTTGTTCCTGTCTCTCTTGAAGTGGATCTTCTAGGGTTAGGTTTTGATAGGAGTGGGTGGGTGGGGGGGGGGGGGGGGGGGGGTTATTCCCCTTTTTCCCATCTTCTATTTTTTTCCAATTCCCGAGTTTGGCTTTAGGACCCAACTTTGGACCCCCAAATGAGCCCAAATACAAAATCTAATTACCCCGATAACTACCCAAATCATATATATATATATATATATATATATATATATATATATATATATACACACACACACCGGGACCATTTCTAAGGGTCTAAAATACCCAAACGAGCCCGTAATACCTCTCAAAATGCATCCCAAATATTTTATTCCAAAAATATGTTAATTGTGTCGTGACACACCCAAATACTTTAAAAAATAATAATACATAAATCCCGTTTGATTTATTCCAAATCATTAAAGTCAAATTCCGAACTTTATAAGTAATATTGAGTTTGAATACTCGTAATCCCAGACTAATTAATTTCACCGAATAAATATAATCCTTATTAAATTTTATTTTATTCCAAAAATATACGGGGTATTACATTCTCCCCCCCTACAACGGAATTCTGTCTTCGAAATTCAAGGTAGCATAAAGTCATATTTTATTTTGCACCGTTAACCTATGTATATTCCTAATTAGTCAATACTAATATCCTATGAGATAAATAAAAAAGGCTCATCTATGCCTATCATAACATCACTGAGGTGCCCATATATTTCACATTACATACATCCATACAAGTACCATTAACAAATATGAATGCCACGTATAGATCAAATATGTACCATTAATACCAAGCATATCCATAGCACAAGTATACCACCACATATATACATAAAATAACCACCCTAATATCCAACTTCCCTCAACTCCCGACTTTTGCCAATTTCATGCGTGGGACATCTCGCAAGTGAAATCCAAACAAGGAACCCTCCCGATACACTACTATACGTCTTAGTCAGTCATCGAGGTCCAATGGCCCAAGGCAAAGGAAAAATAAAAATAACCATTTATTCTATTTATATAATTTTCAATATTTTCTATTTTTCAAACCAACCAATTATTTCGTTATAAGAGTTATACCAAACTCCTCTAGAGTCAACCGCTCTTCCATGACCGATATCAGAATTACCACAATCTAGGGCACACATTCCCTGCTCATATTTACTTTATAAAGTAATTAGTCGTCTCTAAGTCTCCAAAAGCATACCCATTCTGATTAGGTCTACCATCTCCACTTCAGTAACAACATCGCGATACAAACATTAAATATGATCATATAAAATCTTAACGATCAAACCTATCACTAGCCTTACTTATACTTTGTTGCCTATACTCGCTAAGGCAATACTTTCCAAAATTATACCATCACGTTATCATGCAAATGATTTTCCCCCTCATAAAACACTTTTGCTCCCACCTGGGCATTGCCCGATTTATTCCATAAATTTGAGTTTATTCACGCGTATATACCTCCTTGAGTTATTCAATATTTTTTAAAATCGTACTCACATGTTGCTTCCCAATGCATATTCAACTTCCTAAAGGATCTTACATGACCAAATTTCACATGACATTTGTTGTTTCAAAACTAGGATCACCCATAAAAATAATCCCATAATAATCCTCACGACGTGGTGAACACCAATTTCTATCCAACCTTACCTCTTAGACATGACCACAACTCGTAGCAATCCACATAAAATTTACATATTCCAAGTAACTATAAATACATTCCTAGGACAAATATCATACTTCAACATAGCTAATAAATAGGTCTAAAATAAACATAAGTCTCCAAGTGTACGTTGTCTGTACATCTACACACCAAAGTGATAATGTCCTTTCTCACCCACGGTGCTCTAACGTAAAATGCTCTCCCAAATATGAAGTCTATTTTCTCTAATGTATTAACAAAATAAAAGTGAACACTAAGTCCCAATATCAACCTAAACATATCCCACATACTCCAAAGTACGAAAACACCTTATTTATCACCGATGCTATCATTAGTCTCTTTCTCCGCTAAAAAATTCATCTATACTCCGATGCCCATCTCACTGTGGGCCCTAGTCAAAACGAACACTGGTGCATTATTAGACATGACCACATCCTCAAATTCTTTAAATGTGTTACGTTAAATTACTAGGCACCAAATTTTCTGAACTTCTCGAAATTCTCGCAAGTGAACGACCCACACAAAGGTCTCCGTGGCCCTCACTCCAAAACTAACCCCTTCCCAAATGGGTAATAATGATTCATAAAGAAGACAATGATTTCTAATCATAGGGCTCTACATTAAAGGACTTAACGCAGAATGTAACGAACTCAAACATAGATCCTAAGGATACTAGAACCGTGCTTTGATACCAACTGTAATAACCCCCATTTTCTCACGTAAAGACTGGCCAGGTACGATACGCCGAAGATGGGGCTTGTCAATAATTTATATCATTCTCAGCACTGAAGAAATAAAATTTTCTTTATTTTATAACAAAATCAACAATGAATAAAACATTTGAATACAACTGATTTAATGCATGAATAATAACAACTGAATCATCATACAATGTCCATATTGTAAAACTAAATACAACTAACATAGGTAAACACTTGGGCTTATGCCCATACAAATACCAGTATGAAATAAAATGACAGAGAGACTGAATTACATCATGTACAAGAGTCAATCGAGTGGAATCCACTACAACTAATGCAACTGCAAGACTGATTCATCGTCAGTCCTGCTTTCCCTGTCATTTTGAATACCTGGGGGGAAAACACTTATAATTTGGGTCACAGCCCGAGGTGTGCAAGGATTCTTCACCAGTAAATATGCAATTTGTTACTAACTCATACTTCACCTCTCCTCATCGACACTCACATGTAACGAGTACCTCACCTCTCATCTAGAAGCAGTCGTACTCGTTTCCTCAAATGAATATCGATTGTAAACTTCCATTATTTAATCATCCAAGTAAAGAATAAACCATTTACTTTACGCACTAACTACAAGTGGTTCCTCATGTTTGACACCCCCATCCACTAATAGATTTCATGATATAAATTTCTCAATATACTTAAACTAAGTGCATTTCCTTATAATTCATACCCTTTGATCCTCGACATATCTTAAAATCATTTGATAATTAAATTCATATTCCTTGTCATCTACCCCGTTAGACCATCAGTTTCACACTATTAAATTACAAAATTATTATTCTCATTTAATTATTTCGTTCCACCGTTACTCATTCTATTTAATGTTTGTCTACTTCCTTAGACTATCCAATTATTATTCTTATTAATAATTGTTTGTTGCATTTTTATTAGGACTCATCTTCGTCCTTAATTATCCGCATCATTTTATTTACCCAACTATATTATCAATCAAAACAATGTCTACATCTTTACACAAAAATGGAGCACTATACCATGTAAGGTATACCACAATGTATAAATGGGTATATATATGCCCGTTTATATGTATATGACACAGAAGGGCATCTGCCGTTGGTGTCTTATTCATGTTCTATCGGCAAGTCCGGAGGAATTCCTTATCCCAAATGGACACCTCAAAAGACACACAAGTTGGGGGAAGTCCCTATGCAAGACACCTGTATACGGCCCATACCTAGCTGTAATACAGGAACGGTCAGCGCCACACCTACCCTTCGAGGGTGGAGCATACACATAGTACCTATATGGCCTACACATCGTCAAGCCCACCTGTGCCGACGTGTGGTACGCGACCCGATGTGCGAACCCCTAAGCTGATAGGACGGTCCACCGGTATGTCAACACAAATACTTATAAATACATATTATCACTCAATACGTATAAGTAGTTAATCTATAACCACTTTAATCTAAGGATATCTCATTTCATATAAATTATTGCCTTCTTGGCTTAACCATAGCATTTTATCCAATTATTCCATAACTCATTTTAAGACGTTATCCTAAGACTATTTCCCAATTCAATATTAAGTCTCATAAAATCCTCTTTGGACTTAAATCATATTTGCTTCATAATTTTTAACTCCTTAAATACGTAGGCATAGTTATTTTCCCAAACTAACCTTTCCCACACATATAATAATCTTAGCACGTTGTCCTCCTGAGAAAATTTTAATCATTCAGAATATTAATATTTATTCGCTTCCTGAAACCTTTCAATAAGGTTTATATGTACATATATAAGGAGTTAACTAATTCAAAAAGGTATATAAGGAATCCTCTAATATGGTTAAGTAGTATCAACCAACTACAATACCCAGTCTCACTCATTTGGTCCGTATCTACACCCCTTTAGAATTTATTACACAAAATCCCACTATTAGGTCAAACACCCTTATAAATTTGATATTTGATAATTTATTATATCCATAATAAATTAAACCGGCTACCCCGTGCCTAACCCCCGTAGCACTATCCCTGAATTCCTGATTCTGTTGCCCCGACTCTAAATTTAATTAATTACCCATCAATTAATTTATTAATGTAGTGTCACTTAATTATAATGTCCAGACGTATTCACTCGGCCCGTAATTTAACCCTTTAGAATTTATTTCACCAAATTTCGTTAGTGAGTTTGACACCCTAATTAAATTTAATATTACTTAATACTCATCCCATAAGACTCTAAGTAATAGGTTCCATTTAATTTCTATCAATTAAATTCCACCTTAAGATACAAGCCCGTATGCTAAATTCATCTGAAATTCCCATCCGAATACTTTTTATATATTTTTGAGTGTTATTCATGCTAAACACTCTAAGTCCATACCCCGAATTCATTCCCATCAAATTCCATGGTAAACATAATGTTCCTTAATATTTTTCTGGAGTTCTACGCACATCTACAGACATCTAATCCAAATTTGATTTGTCACAAAGAATTTTGGTTTCGGACACCCTTCCGTAATAAATTCATAACTAATTAAAAAAAATCAAAAAAATACAAAACGGACGGCCACACGTTCTTAACAAAAAGATCTATCTACATGTTCAAAGCCACGGCCGTTTGAATGAGATACCTATCTCGTTTGAATGATATACTAATCTCATTTGAACGAGATACATGTCGTTTGAACTACTTTCTATGTCGTTTGAACGACTTTTCTTCTCTTTCTTTAAACCATTGTCAATTACAGTTCATTCATTTTTGTGATTTCTAAACCCAAGAACAGGTATGTTACCCAAATTTTACACCCCTCACATGACAACATGAGTTCCCATTTAATAACTTTTAAAGATTAATGTTTGGATTATCTCCCATCCCAGCTTTCAACCATATTAATTTCATTATAAGGGTTGTTTAATTAGGGGATCTATATCCAGATTTTAGTCCATAAATTTATGTAAAAATCCCTACATTTAATCGTTTACTTTTTTCCCAATTTTTCATTAAACCTGAATAAATCTAACATCAAATCGGATTCTCAATACCAAATTTCTAAGACTGTTCCTACATATTAATTCCTTCCTCTACATGTGTCATTACTCATCAACAAATCATATATAATAAGCCCAAAATCCCAAAAATCTCAAAATATGATTTAACTTTATATCTAAGCATGGAGTTAACATTCATATGAAAACATCACAAATTGAATAAGAATGGATAAAGAATCCTTGCCTGGGGTGGTGTAGAAATGCCTCTGTTCCTCCTCCTAGGGTGTTCTTCCTCTTCATAAGCCTTTGTTCCTCTCTCTCTTGAAGTGGGGTTGCTAGGGTTAGGTTTTGATAGGAGTGGGGGGTTTATTCCTCTTTCTTCCAATCTTATATTTTTTTCCAATTCCCGAGTTGGGCTTTAGGCCCCAACTTTGGATCCCCAAATGAGCCTAAATACAAAATCTAATTAGCCCGATAACTACCCAACTCATATATATATACCCCGAGACCATTTCTAAGGGTCGAAAATACCCAAACGAGCCCGTAATACCTCTCAAAGTGCATCCCAAATTTTTTATCCCAAAAATATATTAATTGTGTCGCGACACACCCAAATACTTTATAAAATAATAATAAATAAATCCCTTTTGATTTGTTCCAAATCATTAAAGTCAAATTCTGACCTTTATAAATAATATTGAGTTTAATTACTCATAATACCAGATTAATTAATTTGACCGAATTAATTTAATCCTTATTAAATTATATTTTATTTCAAAAATATATGGCGTATTACATTTAGGTGAAAAGAACAATTATAATTCAGACTGAGTGACACCTATTCGACTGTATATGATAGAGGAATAAAATTTGAGATAAGAGCAATGGAGAGCTCGATCATCTAGATACTCGGGGCAAGATCAATTTAACCTCATCATAATTGCACCAAGAAGTTTTCAAGATTTTATGGAGTAATCTCCTAATGTTCTCTTTAAATGTAACCCTCATTCCTAGGAAAAGGGGCATGCAATTCTTATTATTACTAGTTAATTAGTAAGAAAGAAAGAAACACCTCGTGAACTTAGGCACATTGCTATACCACGTATATTCCAGTGTGTATGATTGTGTGATTTATTTTCCTTATTAGGTTCTAGTTGTTTGGAATTATTCTTTGTAGGATTTATGCCCCTACAACTGGCGTTGTTTTCGGGAAGAGTTTTTTCTTGTTCCCAGTGAATAGAGACAACAAACAACCATATCTCATCTGCACATCTCTTCTCTGCCATTCAAAGGTAATCGTGATAATATCCCCCTGACGTCTAGGGTTAGTTAGTAATCTACCCCAACATTAGTCGCAATACTCCTGACGCACGTTATGGACCTTAAGAGGAACACTCTGAGCAAAGTAATGACCCCTAGATATAATCAAATCTCATGATTAGTTGACACTTATGAGAAAAAATGCATCAGCAGTAGTAGTAGGGGAACACTCGTCTACAATGTCACCTAGAGAGAATGGAGTGAGAGCTCCATGGAGACGAATGAAGCATCACATTTAAACACGCGAGTAAAATTATCAGCCGATAAAGGAGTTAACATTGTGATCAGGAGATCTTTATGTATAGGCGTCCTCCAAATAGACAAAATCAGAATGAAAGGCATCACAGAGATAAGCTTTGTGACCTCATACGAAAATAAATGGACCAATATCCCGCTCATCGTTAGGGAAGATCCACCATGGAACTGGTCAGGAGGTTCCTCGTCACTTAAATAAAGTCCTTTTTTTCAAAAGTGATTGAAGAGCTAGAACCTCATAAAAAATTACAACTCCTAAGTTCAAAATACATGATGGTAAGCGTGACCCCATTGATGATGTCCGTAAGAATAGGAAAGCTATGATCTTTTGGAATAATATTCATGCTCTTATGTTCCATATATTCACTTCCATCTTAGGGGATATTGCATAGAAATTATTTAAAAAGCTTCAACATAGGTCAGTCAAATTTTTTAAGCAACTCACTAAATCAGTTACTTCTAAGTTCATCACCAGCATTGCTCATCCGAAGATAATTTATTCTCTCCTTACTATGAAGAAAAATCCCTAGAAACCTTGCAAGAACACATAGGGCGATATTGGGAAACTTACAATGAAGTAGAAGATTGTTATGAATATGTCGTTGTGGACTTATTCAAGATCGATTTACCTTGAGGCTCTATCTTGTAGCAGTTTTTCATTAAGAAATAGAACAAAACCATCAATCATCTCATGTAATGCATAAAAATATATGCAATAGTCGAGGATGTGGTCACCGGTGCCTAAAGCGATAATGGTTGCATGATGGGGACCAAAAATAATAAAAAGGACAATTCCACTATTAAAAGGGGAAACAATTAGAATGGATGGTCTAAGAATGGTGACAAGGAAATCCCTTCCAAAGCTTTCTAGGAGATCAACACCATTTTTAAAGAACCAATTTACAAGATCTTAAGTAAAATCAAGGATCAACAATTCCTTAAATGGATAAAGAATAGGATGGAGGATCCATCAAAGATAAACATTGTTATAAGGTGCTCCTATCGCAAACAGCACAAACATAACATGAGAATTGTAAGGCCCGTTTAGAAGAGTTGGCCCAAGTGTTCCACTTAGATAAGTGTGTGAAGAAAAAGGTCACCAAAGCCATTGTAGATGCCGATCATAAGCCCAAAAATGTCTTAGATAATAATGAAGTAGTACACAACTTCGCATTCATTCATAGTGCTTTAATACAAAAACAAATCCAAGGCAATGATGTTCTAATGGACTTAAAAAGGATAACTGCATTCATGCAAGCCCTTCAAATTAACCCTTCCAAGACTGAAGTTTGCAAGCATTAATTTCCATAAGATATAAATTATAATAAGAACATAGTCTTCATAAAGGGCGACATGGTTGGAGTTAGAACTCCATATCACGATGAAATAGTAATTGTGCTGAGGATTTCCAACCGGGATGTTTATAAATTACTATATAACCAAGGGAGTTCCATAGAGGTTATATACCTGAGACTGTTCAACCAACCTAATCTTAATATGGAAGACCTCAAACAAGAGATGACTATTTGCTCATCTTTGCAGGAAGGATGACCATGATAGTGGGGAAAGTGGTCCTGCCTGTTTGAGTGTGAAGTATCACAAAGATGATCGAGTTCCTAGTTATGGATAGTAATTCTCCTTACAGTGCAATCCTTGGATGAGGATGGATTCATGTTATGCAAGTTGTCCCCTCCACTTATCACCAAAATCTTAAATGAATACTGGATGGGGAATAATGGATATTAGGGGAAGTTAGGACATTGCTTGGCAATGCTTTATCATTGCAATTAGGCCTAAGCTGGAGAATACGAAAGAAAAACTGGGAGCCACTAAATCAACTAAGGATGGAGCCATAATATCCAAATATAAATTAAAGTATTGATAATCGGGGGGTAGAAGAAACAAGGATGGCCCCTATCGATAGGGTAGTGGAACCATAATGATAAGTAGTATTTGATGATTCATACATGGAGAACAAATTCATGATCAATAAATCAGTTACTGACTAAGAGAAAGAAGAATTTATTCAATTACTTAAGAAAAACCAAGACATTTTTGCTTGGCAGCCTTATAATATGCTTGGGAAAGATCCTGCAGTCATGTGCCATCGATTTCATGTGGACCTAGTGTAGTTTCCAATTACACAGAAGACTCGTCAAATAATCCCAGAAGTGGCTAAAGGTATAGAAGAGAAAGTAATATTACTTTGGTAGGTAAGGTCCATTAAAGAGGTGCAATTACCTAAATGGCTCTCCAGCGCAATGGTCATAAAGAAATGTAAAATAAATGGAGAGTCTATATAGATTTCATTGATCTTAAAAAAGACTGTCCCAAAGACAAATTTTCTTTTCCAAAGAATGACCACTTGGACGATGCCACAACCAGTCAACAAGATATATTTTTCTTCATGCATACTTGGAAGTATCACCAAACCCCCCTATTTTCCACCAATCAGAATAAAACCTCTTTCATAACCACACTTGGCATATACTACTTCAAGGTCATTCCATTTGGTCTCGATAATGTAGGAGAAGTGTACCATCAGTTAGTTAACAAGATGTATAAGGATCAGTTAGGTGATACTATGGAAGTGTACATAGACAATATGCTTGTGGAGAGAAATCATATACCGACCATCTTTAATACTTAACGAATATGTTTAAGGTCCTCAAGTACTATAAAATAAAGCCTAATGGAGCCAAGTGCTCCTTTCGAGATCAGTTTGGAAAATTCCTGGGATATTTAGTCATCCAAAGGGGGATAAAGGCGAACCCCGATTCGATTAAAGTAATAAATAATGTTCGGTCATCAAAGATGTTTAGGGACATTTAAAGGTTAATAAGAATGTTAGTGTGTGTGTATGTGGGTGGGGGGATTAAATATAAAACTTGATTATAAATAATTACCACCATTAATAAACTAGAGGAAGATTCAACAAATATTAGTGAGATTACAAAGGAGTATGATGAGTCAAGCGAGCTTGCTCATAATCAAACTCCATCAGTGGAAAGTAATGCTATCAACCTCCCTTAAAATCGAATATACACAATGTGAGCATGTACTCTAACATTAAATTAACTCGCTTAGTCTATCCATCCATCTACGAATGATATGCCGTACTCGATCGTAAATCAGTGCCCATCGCCTCCTAAAAGTTCTGCCAAAAGCGGGGCACATAAATCTTGCCCCTATTGGAAATGATATTAATCAGTTTCCCCTGTAACCTCACTATCTTGGCAATAAAAAACTTGGCGTATTGTCTCGTCTCAAAATCTATATGAACTGGGAGGAAGTGGGACACCTTGGTCAAACGATCAAATATAACCCAGATGGAATCATGAATCCTCTATGACGTTGATAACCTAGTGATGAAATCCATGGAGATACTCTCCTATTTCCAGACCAGAACCTCAAACGGTTATAACATCCGTGTTGGTCACTGGTGATCTATCTTCACTACTTCGAGACAAACTCTTTTATGTTCTTCTTCATCCCCGACCACTAATACAGTCTATGCATATCCTAGTAAATCTTATCCATATCGGGATGTACCACAAACCTCAACCCGTGAGACTCAATTATCACTGCTGTCTCGAATCCTCATCCTCTGGAATAGCGAGTCTATTGGTGAAGTGTAAGCCCCCCTCAGAACCGATCGAGTAGGGCTCCACCCCATTTACTAATAATTGTCACACCGTATCCTGACACTTATGATCACCGGCCTGTGCTTTCACCACTCGCATAATGAACTCAAGAATGATAGCTAATATTGCCATACATGCTCTAGCGATCTCGTCATCATGCCAAAGATCATCCCATTTTGCCTTCCAAACCTCTTTTATCTCCCCCGTAGGTTGTTGGATCAACACTTCTTCCACCACGCTAGCCTTCTCAGGATGATACTGAATATCAAACTAGTAATCCTTCACAAACTCTAACCACTTTTGCTACTGCATATTAAGATCCTTATGCGTGAACAAATACAGTAGCAACTTATGGTCAGTGAATAAATTGAACCGCTCACCCAAAAGCTAGTGCCTCCAAATCCTTAAGAAAACACAACCATTGCTAACTCCAGGTCATGTGTGGGGTAATTCCTCTTATGGGGCTTAAGCTTGTGAGATGCATAAGCCATAGCCCTATCCTTCTGCTGTAATACACCCCTAAGTCCCTATACGGATGCATCGATGAAAACACTCTACTCCACTCCTCCCCTCGACATTGAAAGTACAGGTGTTGAAGTCAATTTTTCCTTTAGCTCATCAAAAGCTAACTGAAAACGATCATCCCAAACAAATAACACCCATAAGTCCCGAGTCATATTTGTCAGAAGAGCCCCAATCTTCAAAAATCCCTTTATAAAGTGACAATAATACCAGACTAACCTTAAGAAGCAATGAATGTTCGTCAGTGTCATGGGATGTCCGCACTTCCTCGCCGCTAATACCTTACTCAGATCCACTGAAATACATCTGTCAAACACAATATGGCCCAGAAGCTATACCTCCCTCAGTTAAAATCCGCACTTCTCGAACTTGGTGTGTAGATGATGATCCTGTAATGTCTGTAAAACCATACGTAGGTGATCCACGTGCTCTCCATCCATTCGAGAATACACCAGAATATCATTTATGAACACTATAACAAGATAGTTCAAAAAGTCTGTAAACACCTGTTCATGAGATCCATGAACATAGCTGGTGTATTAGTCATCCCAAATGGTATCACCCTAAACTCATATAATCCATATTACGTTAGGAATGAACTCTTAGGAACGTCCTCCTCCCTGATGCGCAACTGATGATACCTAGTTCTCAGGTCTATCTTTGAAAAGAACACTGCTCCTCTCAACCGGTCGAACATGTCATCGATCCGAGGCAATAAATACTTATTCCATATCATGACCTGATTCATCTCCTTATAGTCTACACTCAGACGAAGAGACCCATCTCCCTTCTTCATAAAGAATACTAGTTCACCTCATGATGACGTACTCCTCCAGATAATGCCCTATCCCAAGATCTACAGAATTTGATCCCTCGACTCTGGCATATCTAGCGGGGACATGTGATACGGTGCTCTTATAATCGGAATAGTCCCAGTTGTTAAGTCAATAACCAAATCTACCTCCCAACTGGGTGGTAACTCGAGTATCTCCTGGAAAACATCTGTGAACTCCCTCAATACCAGAATCAAATCTAAGGAAATAATGTGACGTATCCACCTCAATGTAACAAAGATGCATGGTTGACCCTCCCTTAAGAAGAGGAATCACCATGAGGAACATCTCCTATCCTGGGATAGAGAAGACAATAGTCCTATCACTATAATGTACCATTTCCCGATACCCTACCAACTAATCCATATGCAAAATGACATCATAACCCACCATATCCAAAATAAGCAAGTCAACTGCTAAACATAATCTACCGATGTCTATATCTACTCCCCTATAAATGAAATTTATAAGGGCTCCACTGCCGAACGATGAGTCTACCCACATAATGGTACTGTCGGCTGTCTCTAGTAGGCCAACCGTACGTGTAACTGTAGTAGCTATGAATGAATGGTAGTCTCCCGTATCAAACAACACCGTACCCATATGTCCATGAATAGAAAATGTAACCTCAACGAATTGTGGTACCTACTACGCCTGTGGTATGATTGCATCTCAAATGTTGTAGACACGTACATACTGTAACTTATCCTATGGCGGTAGGGCTGGAGGAGCTGGTGGAGCTGGTGATGTCGATGGTAACTAGGCCTGTTAGGCACCCTATTAAGGACCTTTGCCTAGCTACGGGTAGTCCCTCTTCTGGTGTCCCATATTACCCTAAGTAAAGCATTGTCTGGTGAAGTCCCCCTATCTCTAGACCAGGTTGCCCTATCGAGGCTATCCCGACTGTTGGCCCCGATGGCCTCGGCTATGCTGGCCTCTCCCATTGTTCCCTTGGCCGTGGAGGCCTTGGGGAATATGCTGCTGGTGGTGGTAAGGATACTGAGGGCCTTAATGACCCTTTATGAACCCACTACCCTCTAGTTGAAAACCGCATAAACAAAACCTCTTAGCCGAATCCCCTTTCGGGAATCCCGTTCCTACTGTCTCCCCTGTGTAGTTGTGGTGATCCACCGGCACCATTATGTCCTTCTCTAGATACCTGGATAGTATTTCCCGCTCTCTTGATTCCCTTAATATGGAAGCGATGGTCCTAGTAGTGATGTAGTGCAACATTGATGACCTTAGAGTAAGTGGTTAATGCCGGATTACCAAGTAAGTGCTGCCTGATTGTCCAAGTGAGTCCATCCTTGAACTTCAGTATCTTATTCTCCTCCATGTTCTCCTCGCCAGGCATAAAATTGGCCAAACAGGTAAAGTCCCCCTCGTGTTCAACCATGAACCTATCTCCCTGATTAACATCCAGAAATATCCACCGCATCTCTGTCTGGATTGGTGATGAAAAATATTTACAGTCAAAATGCACCCATAACTTTTCTATACTCATAACGTCCCTCTCCTCTGCCGTGGTAATCGACTCCCACCACTGCTGTGCTGCAACTACAAGCTTGAAAGTCGCCACTATCTGATTCTAGGTTGTACTCCAAAAGGAGAAGATGGCGTGTAATGTTCTTCCTCCACTCGGCGCCCGAGCTTCCCTAAAACTCTGGTGGATGCCCTTTTAGAAAGGCCTCCCTTATTCTCTTCTAAGCTGATGGGCCCGGGTTAGTCTGAATGACTGGTGTCACTTGCAGCTGAGGTTGGGCCTGTGGAAAGTGTTATTCCATTGCACTCATCCTTGCAGTTATCTCTTGTGCAATTATATTGGATACCTTTACGGTTATAATGATCCCCTATGGGGCTTCCTCCCCAGCACCTCATCTGACGGGTTCTCTTTGGCGGCATATGAAGTGAAATTAAAGTTTATATAAGTTCCCAGTAAAATACAAAAAAATAGCAGAATAATGTAAGCCTGAAAATGCGTAGGTATCAATGCAACAGTCCTAAAATAGGATTCTATATCAAAGAATGCTACGCTAAAATCATGGTAAGCTGAACATATCGTAAAAGACCCTAGAACATGATGCTCTGATACCATCCATGACACCCCGCCTATTAAATTAATGGGTGGCCAGCCTTCTATCAAAATAAAATGATAGTCTCATATGGCTCATTCTTAGCATCATTGTCCAAACATCATTAATTTCTTACCACCTAATTAGTTTAACAAGGAGTGTTAATATTATCTTCCATTAACACACAAAAATATTAACCATTCGACCATAATTCCATACACAATAATCAATATAACTAAAATCACAAATAATGACCCGGAATAAACCATCGAGTAAAAATCCAATACATTCAATCCAATTGACTAAAATAATCATAAATACATAAGTTTGAATAAAATGGGCAACATGCCCAACCAATGACTGAAATAGAGAACCTTATCAAGATAGCAATAAATGAATATGCTACTCTTAATCCTGCAAGCCTCCACATTAGCTGTAGCTACATGTCCCTAGGAAAGAATAAACATCCTTGGGGTTGCTGTGGTTGGAAACCTAAAAGTTTTTGAAGTATTTGATAGGAGTAAAAAACCAAAACCTTAAAATATTTAGCAAGTATATAAGTTGTAGTATTGAAAATGTAAAACAATTTTCATATTTAAAGTGGTAGCGCACTCACATGAGATAATCCTCGCCCATCATCTAATGTGCCAACCTAATGTATACCCTTATCCCTCACAGTTATGCTACCTCGCCTAACTAGTCTCATCACTAATTTCAATGCAACGTATTATCCTACCATGAGTATTGTTTTTCATTGACTTATTAATTAACTAATTAACCATTATCTCATTATTAATCATTATCATAACCTTACTCCAGTTATTAATAATATGCACAAATAACCTTACTCATATTTACATACTATCCCTGTACTCTTATATATATTTATCGAGTCTTGCTAATCCATGCCCGATGCCCGAAGCACTAGCATATAAGTCTTGAGTCTGTCCCTAACTCTTAAATATTTAATTATTCACTCATTAAATGAAATTTCATTACATAACCTTTCACAAATACTCGAACTTTCCCAAATAGCCCATAAATAATAATAATACTCCCCGAATTCTTCCATCTCAAATTCGTAATTTATGTTCCGAGTGTGACCCCTCCTAAACACCCATTATCACAATCCGACTCCATCTCTCCTACTCGAGGTCGTATAACTATGTACAAACTTTGCAGAAGTCCTACAACACCACTATAAAACTTTTATAATTTATAATTTCCCAAAAGTCCCTCGAATTACATTAAAAGACCTAACTATCCCTCACAGCAGGTTCGAATCGATTCGAGTTCATAGACGAATCGATTTGCCCGTTATTCGATTCTGGGCAAGAGCCCACTTTTTGAACAAAAGTGATGGGTTTTCTTATTTCACAACATTCAATTCCAAAACCTTCACAACCTTAACAATATTTTTAGTCCGCCAAGGGTTCTATACATAAAATATAATCTAAATCCCTCCTAAGATTCATCAATCCCATAATCATCATCCTAATTTCATCAATTCAACATATTTAATGATTTCATCCAATTTGTAGATTTCGTCCTGTTTTAATTACTTATCTAATGCGCTTAATTTTCCAAATCGGTTTTCACACAAATAAGATTAACAGTAGTATTAAATCTCACATAAATCAAGATTATTTTCACATAAATCAAGATTATTTTCATCATATAATTCATATGTAAATCTTCTCCCAAATTCCATTTTACATGTGAATCCCCATCCCCAAATCGGTTTTACTCTACCAATATTGATATGAATCTAAGCAATGCAAAATCAGCAAGTAAGTTATACATTTGCTTTGAATGGTGATTGAGTATTTGTCTGCTCCTTGTATTAGGTTGAATCCAATTAAGAATCCCATAGTTGACCTCCAAATGAGTTCTAATTTAGCCTTTTCCCAACCTTCCTTGTGTTTTTTCCTCCCTCTTTTCTCACCAAAAGACTCTCAGAGGTCTAAATTGTGTAAAGTGGATGCCTCCTAACCCTAATTTTAATGTGAAATGGCTTAAATGTCCCCGAATGGGTCTCGACCAGTCTAAAAAGCCCTCGGGGCACAATTACTACCACCGAGTATTTAGTTTTGACTATTTCAACCCATTCTAGATCAACTATGCACTCGAAATCACCATCTGAGTCACCAAACATAAATTTCCTATCTCAATCCAAAAATAGTCTACTCGTATGTCCCGATTGAGATATCGTCAATCGCTGTCGTTATTACCCACTACAAAGTACTAATAATTTATCGAATTTAATTTACGTAATCACACTTAGTATATTTTATTTCCATATAAATATCAATTTTATTCTCACAAATTAATATCTATTAATATTGCAATATTTCTTATTAAATTATGGCACACATGTAATTTAAAATGATAGAAATAATTATTCAAAAATACAGGGTGTTACATATGGACCCGAACTCGTTCATAACTCCCGTGGCATCTTCTGCAGTTCCTTTGAGTGGAATCTCTATCTATTTAACAAGATTCATTGGTCTTTCAGTGAGCAATCTTACTTCTTTTGTTACACCTGTTATTGGAATACATGTAGATGCTAATATTACACCTGTGGTTGCTCGGTCAACAACTCTATTTGCGGGGACAATTTCCCCACCCTTTTTAATCATTGAGGAGATAAAGAAGTGGATATTAAAGATGATGGTATATTCCTCGCAAAGTTCTATTGAGACTTCCTCTATTTATGATTACTTTCTGGCTCCTTATCCAGACGAGTTTAATAATGAACCATATCCTAAATATTATATTCCCTTCAGTTTTTAGAACTACACAGAGAATAGGGGATCCAAAGGAACACATCAAGAGGTTTGTGGAGCATTTGGGTTATCACATCAAGTGGTTTGTGGAGCATGTGGAACACATCAAAATCTACACCTAAGGTAGTTTTCTAACTCCCTTAGGGATCAATCTTATATGTGGTACTCCCACTTAACTCTATGGAGTGTGGATACGTGGGAGGACATGAACGTTTTGTTTGTTCAGAAGTTCTTTTTGGTTGAGGATGAGTTCACTCTAACCCAGCTATTGATGTAAAAAACTAGACTTGATCTAATTTAATAATCACGGATAAAATATGCAATAGTAAATAAAGAGAGAGATTTTTAAAGTGGTTCAGCTATGTAAGAAAGCGTACATCCACTGTTATTTTATTATTTTTTGTGGTTATCGAAAGCTAGGTACTCTTGTAGATAAGAACACCCCAGAATCCGTTCGACCGTGCCTTTGATAAAAGGGATATAATGTATTTATAGTGACCCGAAGGTCAAGGGTTGGAATGCCAAGGGATGGAATGCTTTTATATTAATTAAGCATTTACATCTTTACATAATAACTATGACGATTGGTTGTATAAACTAGGTGTAGTATGATCCTTGGTATGATGATTCTTGATTATCTTGTTGTTCGACCTTCTTTCTATTGGTCGGCATTCCATTTATTAGTCGAAAAGTTTACTTCTTGCTGAATAGAACTTTGGCCACGTAGGAGGACACCTATTCACTTCTGATTGGTCCACGTAGGTGGATAATTTTTGGCATCAACAGAAGCCCCCAATGTTCCATGCTTGGTGCTTGGTGAAAGTATGGAGGAATTGATTCAAGAAATACTTCGAAGTATTTTCATGATGCTTAGTCGACAACCGACCTCCCACACTTGTAAAATTTAATGGCACTATTTGAAAATGGCATTTTTGTAAATAATTTGAATTTTAGCGAATTGCCAAAGGGCAAATAGGTATTTTTAACCTTGTGATTCGTGAAGCCGTCGAAATGTCAATCGTTAGTACATTTAATCAGTTTATTCACTATTTTTGAGGAAACCTATAAAAGGCAGAAGCTTTTCCAGGTTCTTCCTTACCCCCAAATTTTCAAATTGTAGTAGCTACCTCTGAGCTTTTGTGCGATCGTTTGCCATTATTCCTCATTTATTTTGACAGTTCTTACTGAATCCTTAATAATCTCTAAGAATTCTTTCTTTTCTTTATTTTTCCTCGTTTACGTATTTTGAACCATGGTTTATAAAGTTTATGACGAGTCTTTAGAGGAATTTAGGGAAGATCATAAAATTCCCTCTTAGGTCGACTTAGAAGCCCCTCATGGACCTTTAGATGTATATTCCTTGGATGAAGGTTATTAGATTTCCACTTTGTTTATATCAACGTGTGGTTTTTCCCCACCAAACCCTTTTTCCTTGATTTTTCCCAATATTTTGACGTTGTCCCAGCACGAGTGGCTCCCAACACCTAGAGAATTGTCAATGGTGTAAATAGATTAAACGAACTCTATGGTACCCATATTGGGATTCCAGAGATTATGTTTTGTTATAAATGGTCCATTGTAGGGGAAAATACATATTACTTGAAAACCAGAGCTGCTAATAAAACTTTAGTGTTGAATTTGCCTTACTCTAATAAAGATTATTGGAGTCATGCTCTAGTAGTTAAGAATTGGCAACATGCCTCCCTCGATGCTGGAGTAGCCTATCATGGTCCCAGATGCCCTCAATTGAGGAATGGGATAGGTTGTTATTTGAATTTTTCTCTTCTTTTCAGATATCTCTTCTGATGTGTACTAAATATCACTGCTTGTTGCTTTATTGCAAATGATCATAAGAGAATTACCCTAAGGTGGGTGAATTTAATTTGGAAGAAATAAAATTCTCGCGGGTCCTAAACTACAGAACATGAGAAGATCACCCCCGATTAGCTTCTACATTACTGAAATATAAGACCTCCATCACTTCCTTTGTAGCCTGACCAACAACTGGCTTCTATCAATTGTGATTGATTTGGAGGAATACCCAATATCTACTTCCTTTGCCAGTGAGTCTACTGGGGTTGTTGCTAAAATCAGTACTTCTACCTCTCTTGACTCCAATCTTCCACTTGCTATCAGTATGGCCAAGAGAAAAATTCCTAACCGTTTAGGGGATGATTCTACAACTAGTGCTAAGAAACCAATTAATACTTCTTCCCAAAATAAGAAGATTAATGTTGGTAAAAAGCCCCCAACCAACAAGGGTGATGAGTCTCCTTTAAAGAGATTGAGCAGGGTTCTGTCGATAAGCAAGTTGAGAAAGTGATTGATGCTGATCAACAAGATTTTATTAGTGCGGTCCCATCTATTTCTGGCTCATTTGTAGCCCTTAGTCCTAGCCTAGCTATGAAGTTGATCAAGTATGGCACACTCCAAGACCACAGAGCTATTGATACATCCCTGTCCCGATCATAACTATTGATAAAAGATACCCAAAGCTTGGCCTTGGTAAGTTTCCATGTTTGAAGTTGGTTGAATACTTTTCATGTTTTCTTTGACTTGTATTGATTTGACTTTTTCTTGTACTTCTTAGTTGATTACAACCAAATTCTAGAGAAGGACGATTTTCTACGTTCTTCTTTGGGAGAAGTAGAGAAGGACTTTAAAGGTCTTAGAAAGTTTGTTCTGGATTCCCAATAAGCTTTGGAGATAGATACGAAGTCCCAGGAAGAGAAGATCAAGGCTGTTAAAGAAGCTCGATAAAAAGCTAAAAATGCCTTGTCTGTGGCTTCTTTGGCCTCTGCTCAAGCATAAGGCAAAGGCTGCTGAAGGTCAAGTAGCCAAGATGACAACAAACCTATCTGCCGAGAAGTCAAAAAGGAATAAGTCTAGGGAATAATACTTCAACAAGGGTTGAGATAAAGCCATATCCACTATCTCTGCACAAATTGGGTATGCAAAGAAAAAATTCTTTAAGGAGGGTTGGTCGGCAGCGTTGATGGAGTTGGTACTACTGAGGACTCTGAACTTTTGCATGACCCTGGATCTCCCCCCAACTTTGATGATGAAATTGAGTATGATGTTGGTTCTGGGGAATCCTATTTGGTGGTTGAGTCTACTTCCCCTTCTACCGACCAAGACAAAATTACTATGGACTCAGCTATTCCCCCTTCTAAACAAGAAAAAGTTCCTATGGACTCAGCTACTCCTTCTGAAGTTGAAAAGGATAAGAATTAGGTGCAAAATTGTTCAGCTTTTGGTCTTTTGATTTTGTACTCTTCTTTAGTTTCCTTTTTGTCTCTATTTTGATGTATTTGTAACATCTCTTATTTATCAATGAAAGAACCTTTCCTTCAATTCACATGTCGTTTATTGTTGCTGGGCTGTTGCTCTGTCCTTTTCTTTTGTTATTGATCCGTTATTTCTTTATCTTTCTAGTTTATGGCCAAGGTGGAACACATTGCCTCCAATTATTCTGACCTAATCAAGATCTGTAACAATCTATTCAAAGCTGGTCACCTGGACTTAACTGATGAATAATTAACAAAGTTTCTTGGCACAGATGCTTCTGATCAGTCAAAGGATGAATACACTTATCTCAAGTTTCTTCTTGATAAAGCTATGGACAATAATATTTCATACTTTGAAATGATTGAAGATTTATAGATAGAGTATAATGAAATAAAATATCTTCTGCGTGATGACTATGAAGTCAAATATAAGGCCTTGAGTGAAGGTTGGGGTTCTAAGGAGAAACTAGAAAAATATGCCTTTGCATTTAGGAAGAAGGAGTTCCTATTGAACCGTGAAGTTAATGAATCCAGTGAGATTGCTAAACTTTTGTAAGAGGAAAATAATAGGCTGAGCAATGAACTTGGGGCTTTAAAATAGTCTTCTACTCCTGGTGCCGATAAAGGTGTCTCTTTTCTAGAGGACGAAAATGCCAAATAAAGGTAAGAGATTGAAGCTTTGACAAAATCCAAACCTGCATCATCTTCTAGACAAAGATCTAGTCGACCAACTGTATAAGAGACTAGGACCAAGAAAACTTTATCTATTCAAGCTGCCCAGCGAAAGACGAAGAGTTAAGCTATTATCGATTTGTTCATAAGACTGAAATCTAAAGACAAAGCCCTTGCCTACCAATCCTCTCATTTGAAGGTGAAGGATGAGGTTTTGAAGAAACTTTAACATCAAGTTGAAAGATTAACCTTCCAATTTCATAAATAACCTAGAAAGGTATGGATGGATGGTTACAATGAAGCTTTGGGCCGTATAAATGATCAACTCTCCAAACTCAGCATGAAGGTTATAAATGGGGTTGAACCAATTTCTTAACTGTGATGAAGGTTGATCAAGATAGAAAAATATGGTATTGGCATGATCCTAGTTTCTCAAATTTCCAACAACCTTCGTTCAAGTGGGATGTTAGATGGATTCCCATTGAATCGATTCCCCAATGCTTGATATTGAAATACTTAGGGGATTATGAGTTATATGATGATCTTGAAATAGTTTGACCTCCTTATTTGACCAACACGCCGAGCATCGGTAACAGAAAGATGCGTTAAGATTTCAATTTTATCAATTCTCCTTATATGCTGGATGATCCTCCTGCTGGTATGGAAAGAGTGCAATCATCTTCCAAAGCTGAGGTTAAACATCCAATTGAATGATTATACTTCATTTTATAATATAGTTTGTATGAATAAAATATGTTTGTTTTTATCAACGTATGATTATTTTAATCATTCAGTTAACTTGTGATTGTAATGTCACTGGTTCTACTAATACACTTAGATATATCAATCCAAATTTAATATTACTTACCAATAGTTATGTCACTGATTCTACTAATTCACTTAGATATATTGATCCAAATTTAGCATTAGTTATTAGTGGTGACCAAGTGTATGAGGAATGTATGTTTATATTCCAGTATCTAGGAATTTTTACATGTCTTCGTACATTTAACTTAGTCGGATAAAACTTGTTTGTAACCTTTTTAATTTTATACGAAGTGTTGTTGTAAAAACTCAGATTATCTCTAATTTATCAATCACAGATAAAATAAATAAGACAAAAAGAATTTTAAATTGGTTTAGCCTTGTAAGAACGGCATACGTCCATTGTTTTTGTTATTGCTGACTGTTTGCTTGGAATTCTCGATAATAGATTTATCGAGAAATTCCGATTCCCCCTCTAATGAGGAGGTTACAATGTATTTATAGCCTTGAGGCTGTAAATGTGAAAGGACAATGCGCTGTTATCTAGTAGACATATACATCTGTACGATAATAATGAGAATTTAATGCATAGTCGTCTCTTTGATTTTCTTGTTCTGCACGCTAAGTTACTCGGGCCACCTGAGTTGCTCGGACCGCTTTAGTTACTCGGTATGCATGAGTTGCTCGGGCGCT
Organism: Sambucus nigra; assembly: GCA_949130495.1. Classification (NCBI taxonomy): domain Eukaryota; kingdom Viridiplantae; phylum Streptophyta; class Magnoliopsida; order Dipsacales; family Adoxaceae; genus Sambucus; species Sambucus nigra. The sequence goes on along the minus strand of OX422218.1, from coordinate 23,873,442 downwards.
TGAGTAGCTCGATGGCAGTGGATTGATCGGTAGATATATTTGTAATGGCCACGTTGGTTGACACGCGTCTTCAAATGATCGGTCCATGTCAGCAGATTAAATTTGGTATCAACAGAAGCCCCCAATGTTTCATAGTTTGATGTTGAAGAAAAGTATGGAACATTCTTCTTGAAAACTGCATAGATTATTGGTTTGCATGTTTGTTAGGAAAGCATTCGTTGTACCTAACTCCTTTTTGAGTGCATAGTATCAGGCCTCATAAATATTTTTAATTTTCATGACCGCTTCGATATTTGTGCTCCTTTTCTTCTTTTAGCCGCCGGGTATGCAAACGTCCTCCTTTGTAATCATTGCTGTTCTCTATTCCCGAATTAAAGTATTTAAGCATGACATAAATCCTGTCGTTTTTCACTTTTCAAATCTGTATCTTTGAACTCTTTATTTTCTCTCTATCTTGTGCCTTCGTTCTTTCCATCGTTCATTATCACCTGATCTCTTTTTCTCTGTAAGATTTTCTTCCCTTTCTTTTATTTACATTGTTCATCATGGTTTATCTTGTTTAGTCACTGGACAAATTTCGGTCTAAATTTTCAATCCCTTCATGGCTTATTTTGGAAGAACTTTCTGATTATTTTTCTTTGGCTGAGGGACATTGGTTCCTAAGTCTCTTTGTGGCCGAATGTGGCATTTCTTTTCCTCCAAATCCCTTATGTTTGGAATTTTGTCAATATTTTGACGTTGTTCCTGTAAGAATAGCTCCAAATATCTGGAGGATAGTTAATGGTGTACATAGATTGAATCAAATCCATGGAACCCGTTTAGGGATTCCCGAGATTATGTACTGCTATAGATGGGTTGTTAGTGATTCGACATTCTATTTAAAAAATAGGTTTTTGAATAGGTCTTTAGTTGTTAATCTTCCAGATGCCAATAGGGATTATTTTGAACATGGGGTTGTTATGAAAAATTGGCAACATGCTCCATTAAATGGAGATGATGTATATCAAGGTCCCAGGTGTCCCCCTTATGGCAATGGAATAGGTTGTTTTTATTGTTTGAAATATTGTTTTCTTTGTGTTTGATAAAATGTATCACTGACATTTTCTTTTGTTCGTTACAGTTGACAGTAAAAGAAAACCTCCAAAATAAGCTGATGTTAATTTAAAGCATTTGAAACTTATCTGGGATTTGCACCAATCTATTGTCGAGGAACATATTAGATCTGCTTCCTACTTATTGCAATACAAAAGCTGTACTTCCTCTTTTATTGCTCGTCCTCGTCCAGTGGTGGTTAATTTTGACCAAGTGCCAGCCTCTAAGACTAGTGTGGAAGGTTCTTCATCTGAGTCAAGTGTTCCCATCAGCAACTTAATGAAGAGAAGAAGAGCTTCTGCCTTTTTTGACAAGTCTGCCTCTACGTCTGGAGAGGCAAAGAAAAGTAAACAAGATGTCCCAGAAGAAGGGATAAGAAACATTGATGCACCCCCTCCTGCTACTACCAAGAAAGTTCCTGAGAAGCCACCTGTGGCTCCGAGCAAGGTTGTTTCTATCTCTCCTCCAAGTGAGGTTATTATCATTTCACCAACCAAGACAATGTCTTTAGTTGAAAATGTTGGTGCTACTCCAAGGAGGTTAAAGAAAAGTTCTTCTGAGAGACCTGCTGAACTTGTCTCTCAACCTTCAAATGTTGAAGGTGGTGTTCCAATTTTTGTGGATCCGAGCTCTGCTGTAAGTTTGGTGAGATCCTAGACTGTACCAAAAGTCCAAGGTATTGAAGACTCCCTTTCTCGTCAGAGAATTACTACCCTTACTGCTCAACACATCGCCTCAGTAAGTTTTGTTAATTTGAATCATTCACTTTCTAATACTACGTTCATATATTGACCTAATGTTATTTCTTTTTTTAGTTGGTGACGTGTTTCAACAGAATCTTGAAGAAGGATGAAGCTATCAAGGCTTCAAGCTCCTCGGGAGGTATAGAGGAAGCTTTTGTTAGGCTGACCCAATCCCTGAAAGATTCTCGTTAGAAATACGAGGAAAATAAAGTTGCTTGGGAGAAGCAGTTCCAGTCCATTGAGCAAGAAATAAATCAAGATGTGAATGCCTCCAAGGATTTAGAGAAAAAGTTGACGGAGTCTGAGCAGATCAACAAAGTTTTTGAACAAAACAATAAGGAGCTGGAAGTTAAGCTCAAGTCTGCTGAAGAGGAAGTTGTTAGACTTCAAGATGTTGGGCGTCAGAAACTGGAGGTAGGAGAAATTGAAAGCTGCCGAGGAGATCCTTAGGGAAAGGACCTCCTCGGAGAAGGCAAAAAGGAAGAAGGAAGTTAAAAAGACTTTCAGTGCTGGTTGGGACAAGGGCTGGAACAAGGGTCTAGCTGCCATGTCCTCTCAAATGGAGTACGCAGGTGTAAAATTCTTTAGGGATGGATGGGTGACTGCATTGAAAGAGATGAAAGTTGCTGAGAATTTTAAATTATTCCAGCAACACACTCATGGCCCTCCTCCCTCTCCTGGATAAGAAGAGGATGAAGCTACCTCAAATGAATCTTCAATGATGACTGGAGATCAAGTCCTTGCTGTTCCTATTGTTCATCTTTCCGAGCAACCCCAACCAGCCAGTACTTCTGCCGAGCAGCTAATCCTGCCTTTCGAGCAACCAACCTCTTCCTCAAAACCTTCTGAGGAAATCATAGGAAACAAATAGAAGGTGTAGAGTTGCTCGGGTTTTTATTTTGTTATTCTATGACTTGTAACTTCAGATTTTGTATATTCCCCTTATGATGAAATAAAAATTTGAACTTTGGTTATTTTTCTTGGTTTTCTCTTTTACTTGTTCTGTCTGTACCCTTATTGATTCTTTTTATTTCTTCTCTTTGTTAGTTTATGGCCAGGATGGAGCTCTTATCACCTCATGACACAGAATTAATGAAGAAATGCAACGACTATTTTAAAGCTTGTCTTGCTGATCTAAATGAGGCCCAAATACTTGACATCCTTGGTTCAGATGCTTTTGACTGAGTAGTAGAATCTTACCAATACCTGAAATGTTTGCTTGATCGTGCAGTTGCCAACAATGTGGCTTACTATGAGATGATTGAAGATCTCCATGGAAAGATCGAGGAACTTCAGTTGCAGTAAAAAGAGTCCTCTAAAATTTTACATCAGGGATATGAGAGGAAATATCAGCAATTGAGTGCTGATAAAGGATATGATAAATTTATCTCTGCTTATGAGAAGAAAGAGAGCGTTCTGAAGCTTGAGGTTGAAGAACACATAAAATATTGCTAAGTTGTTGGAACAGGAAAACATCGCCTTGCAGGAAGAAATAAAACAACTGAAATCTGCTGCATCTTCCTCGGGGGCCTTGGTCCCTGTTAATGATGAGGGTTTCTCTTTCTTGGAGGTAGAAAATGCCAACTTGCGAGATGAGTTGGAAACTTTGAAAAGAGCTGGACCCTCCACCTTTACTCGTGGACGAGCAAGATCGTCTTCTCGGGGACGAGTAAGGGCTGGTCGGGTTTCTATTGAAGAAGCAAGAACTCAAGCAGCCTTGGAGAATCATGCATTTCAGTTGGTGGCGAAGAATCAAGCTTTGGCAGAGATGTCCAATAAAATCTTGAACCTCAACGAATAACTCTTTACCCAGAGCTCTGTCTTGGAAAATAAAGAACTTCTGGTGAAGAATCTCCACGAGCAACTGGAGAGGTTAACTTTCCAATTTCATAAACAACCCAGAGAGTTTTGGATGGTTGGATACAATGAAGCCCTTTATCATCTTGATGCTCGGATCCAGTAGTCAAATAACGAAGGGTACAAGCAGGGATGGTTGAATGCCACGTGTGTGCTTCAATTGGAGCAGGGTCATTACTTATGGGATTATTATGACCCTGGAGTGCTCGATTTTTCCATGCCTCATTTTACGCTCGATTTTAGTTGGATTCCTGCTCGTGCAATTCCTCGATGCTTGATTTCCAAGTATCTCGCCGACTATAGTCTTCATGCTAACTTTGAGATATCTCGCCCAGAATATTTACTTGATCGACCATCTGTAATGAATGTTAGAATGCTAAGAGATGTAAATTTTATAAATTCTCCTTATGCCTTAGATGATCCTCCTGCTGGAGTAGAACCTGTTTCAAAGGCAGATTGGAAAAAACCAATAGAATAGGATTTTTATGTAATGAAGTGTACAACATATGTAATTCTACTTGATCTAAATGAAGAAATTTTTAGTCTTTTGCCATTTTATTTGCTTCTAAGTAATTTGTAGAATGTCTTTGCATCTTTTGATATGTACATTCTGTTTTATATTTGGATAATAGAACTTGTCCTATCTATTATTTGATTATAGTGACTTGTCACTTTTTGGGCCTAAGCAATGAAATGATTTGCATCCTATGTTTCTGCTTAATTTAACCAACCGAAGTTGATTATAATTGACTTCAAACCAACCGGAGTTGGTGGTAATTGATTTACCGACTAACCTGAGTTGGTGGTAATTTGTTTGCCGACCAACTTGAGTTGGTGGTAATTTGTTCCCGACCAACCGGAGTTAGAGGAGATTGATTCCCGACCAACCGGAGTTGGAGGAGATTGATTCCTGACCAACCGGAGTCGGTGGTAATTGATTTGCTGACCAACCTGAGTTGGTGGTAATTGATTTGCCGACCAACCTGAGTTGGAGGTAATTTGTTCCCGACCAATCGGAGTTGGAGGAGATTGATTCCCGACCAACCAAAGTTGGAGGAGATTGATTCCCGACCAACCGGAGTTGGAGGAGATTGATTTGCCGACCAACCTGAGTTGGTGGTAATTGATTTGCTGACCAACCGGAGTTGGAGGAGATTGATTCCCGACCAATCGGAGTTGGAGGTAATTTTTTCCCGACCAACCGGAGTTGGAGGAGATTGATTCCCGACCAACCGGAGTTGGAGGTAATTGATTTGCCAACCAACCGGAGTTGAGGTAATTTATTTGTCGACCAACCGGAGTTGAAGGTAATTTGTTCCCGACCAACCGGAGTTGGAGGAGAGTGATTCCCGACCAACCGGAGTTGGAGGAGATTGATTCTGAACTTGATGTGTAATGTGTAGCACTAATACTCCGAAAAATTTCAACAAAAGAGAGAAACTGGGTAAAACATTCAATACTTTATTCATACTGAAGCAACTGCATTACATAGGAATTTCAATTACTGATAATACTTGCACAGATGCTCTACATTCCGTGCATTCTTGAATTCTTCTCCTTCCAATGTTTCGATCCTGTATGTCCCTGGATGAACAACTTCTGTTACTCTGTAGGGCCCATGCCAGTTGGCTTCTAATTTGTTATTCTTTTGTATTACTTTCTTCATCACATAATCCCCTTCTTTCAAATTACACTTTTTCACTCTTTTGTTATAGAAAAAGTTGTTTGTTATTGATATGCTACGTTCCTGATTGCTGCTTCCTCTCTAACTTCTTCGAGCATATCCAGGTCTAATCTTCTCATCAAATCACTGACAGGAGAATTGAAATTAAGCACCCTATGCGCGGGTAGACCTAATTCAGCAGGTATGACATCCTCACTCCCGAACGCTAGCATGTATGGAGATTCTCCTGTTGGTGTTCATGGGGTGGTACGATAAGCCCACAGCACAGAATGTAGCTCGTTAATCCAGTTTCCTTTTGCATCATTTTGTCATTTTTTCAAACCGTTCAGCAGCGTTCTATTTGTCACTTCAGTTTGCTCATTGCTTTGGGGATGGCCTGGTGCAGAGTGGATCTTCAACACATTGGATTGATGAGAATACGTAGCAAACTCCTCATTATCAAACTGGGTTCCATGGTCGGTAATGAATGCATATGGGAGACCATATCTGCAGATGATATTCTTGCAAATGAATTGATAGACTTTGTCGTATGTAATATCAATGAGAGGCTCAGCTTCCACCCATTTTGTACAATAATCTACAGCAACCACAAGGTATTTAAATCTTCCCCTGGTCGTTGGAAGTGGCCCGACCAAGTCTATCCCCGACATGGCAAATGGCCAAGGGAAGGTGATGGGTGTTAAAAATGCCTGGGGAGTTCTTCGGATAGAAGAGAAACGTTGACATTTATCACACTTCTTGGCATAATCTACACAATCAGCTCTCATTGTCGCCCAGTAATACCCCTGTGTTGTTATTCTTCGTAAAAGTGTCCGACCTGCCACATGGGCTCCACAAGATCCTTCATGAACCTCTTCGATCAAATCTTTTACTTCGGAGGGGTGGACACATCTTTGTAGCCCTGTTATGATTCCTCTTATATATAAAATGCCATTTGTCAATACATAATGAGCAGCTTTAAACTTCAGTTTTTCGGCTGCAAGTTTATCAGTTGACAAAGCCCCCTCTTCAATATAGGCCCTGATGGGGTCCATCCAAGATGGTCCCAAGTCGAGGGCAATAAAGTTCACCATCAAATCCTCGTCTATACTCCGATCAACCAAGATTTCTATTGGGATTGTTATTCATATCTCGATGCGTGTGGCTGATGCTAACCGAGCTAATGCGTCTGCTCTTGCATTCTCCAGTCTTGGTATTCTGATCAACTAAATTGCAATAAAGCTCGATACAACCTCCATTGCTTTTGCATGATACTTGATCATTAATTCTCCTTTTGCTGAATACACCCCTAAAATTTGATTTACGATTAACTGCGAGTCACTGAATACAATGACCTGCTCTGCCTTCATGGTTTTTGCCAAATTGAGACCCACGATCATAGCTTCATATTCAGCCTCATTATTAAAAGCCTTAAATTGAAAGCGCAGAGCATACTCCACATCAATTTCATCTGGGCTGTTTAAAACAATCCCTGCTCCACTGCCTGTAGTGCAAGAAGAGCCATCCACATATAAATTCCATATAGGTACTTCATCATCAGATTTTTAATCAGATAGAGTTCCTCGGTGGAATATCTGGTGCTTCCTTTTGTCCTCCTTCAGCACTTCTCGTTGCTCGTTGAACATCCTCTCTTGCTCGTCCCTCGACGTAAGTTGGTCGGGGTTTAAATTTGATGATCCTGTAACATCCATAGGCTGGTCGGTATTCAACTTCTGCTCTTCGGAGGTGTCTTCTTGAGTAAACTCTGTAATAAAGTCCGCTACTGCCTACCCTTTGAGCGATGATCTAGGTTCATAAATTATATCATATTCACCCAGTTCTACTGCCCAGTACATCAATCTTCCCAAAATCTATGGTTTATCCAGAGCTTGCCTTAATGGCATATATGTATACACCACTATAGTATGTGCTTGAAAGTATGGCCTCATCCTTCTGCTTGCTTCGATTAGTGCCAATGGCAATTTCTCCAACCTTGGATATCTGATCTCTGCTCCTCGAAAAGCCTTGCTAGTGTAATAGATTGGTTTTTTCACTCCATCCTCCAATCTTATCAATGCCAATCTCATCGCATTTGCTGAAACTGCTAGGTATAAGTATAGTTTTTCTCCCATCACTGGTCTGGACAACAATGGAGGTGTCCCCAAATATTTCTTCAATTCTTGAAAAGCCTCCTCGCATTCTTCATTACATCCAAAAGTTTTTCGAAGTGTTTTAAAGAATGGTAGGCATCTATCAGTTGCTCGTGACAAACACCTATTAAGTGCTGCAACTCGTCCTGTGAGACTTTGTACTTCCTTCTTCGTCGTTGGAGATCGTAGCTCCAATAGAGCTTTGATCTTTTCAAGGTTCGCCTCAATTCCTCGTTGATTAATAATATATCCGAGAAATATGCCTTCTCATACTCCGAATATGCATTTGGTGGGATTAAACTTCATTTGATATTTCTCTAGTTGATCAAAGGTCTGACCTATGTCAACTAGATGATCAGCATCTTTCTTGCTGTTCGTTAGCATATCGTCAACATAAACCTCCATGTTATGACTGATTTGCTCCGCAAACACCTTATTCATCAGCCGCTGATATGTTGCACCTGCATTTTTAAGTCCAAAAGGCATAACATTATAGCAATAAGTTCCCCTAGGGGTGATAAAAGAGGTACTCTCCCTGTCCTCAGGCTTCATTTTAATCTGGTTGTACCCAGAATAAGAATCCATGAAACTCAACAATTCATGCCCCGAGGTAGCATCTACCAGTTGATCGATTCGAGGCAAAGGAAAATGATCTTTTGGGCAGTCTTTATTAAGATCAGTGAAGTCCACACACATCCTCCACTTGTTGTTTTTCTTCTTCACCATTACTACATTTGCTAGCCAATCAGGATATTGGCATCCTCAATAAAAGAGGCTTTTTGTAGTTTCTCTACTTCTTCCTGTATAGCTTGGTTCTTTTCAAGACTGAACACTATTCTTCGCTGCTTTAATGTCTTGATTTACTTATTCACATTGAGCTCGTGACACAAGAAATTCAGATCTATCACTGGCATGTCTTCATGACTCCATGCAAAAGTCTGCTTTCTACACCTTAGAAATGCTATTAGTTCTTGCCTTATCGATGCATCCAGTGAAGCACCAATTTGAGTTGTTCGTTCTGGATGCTCGTCGTCCAGAATAATATTTTCAGTAGCCGCCACGACCTGAACTTTAACTAGTTGAGACTTATCTCTAGGGTCTAAAGTTTCAGTCTTCGCGTCTTTTACTTCATCCACCTGATAAGTAATAGTCTTCTTCCTGGATTCTTCACGCTCCTCCTGCTCAGCAGATGAATAGTGGCATTTTTGAGCTATTTTTTGGTTGCCTTTCACCACTCCTACTCCAAAGTTGGTTGGGAATTTTAGACATTGATATACAGTTGATGGTACTTCTTCAAACTTCTTTAAATCCACCCTTCCCACGATGATATTGTAAGCCGATTGGACATTTTTATCCATTACGAAAAAGCGTACTCTTTCTATTCGACAAGCAGGCCATATACCGATAAGCATATCCAACTTGATCGTCCCAAGTGGAAAAAATTTCTCGCCAGTAAAACCAAGGAGGGGCATATGATATGGCTCCAACTGGGCTAGCTTTAGATTCAAATTGTCAAAGCATGAATGAAACATAATGTTTGATGAGCTACCATTATCCACCAGTACTCGCGAAATCAGCACTTCCTTCATTCTCATCATGATCACCAATGGGTCATCATGAGGACATAATACACCCTCCAGGTCATTCTTGGAGAAACTAATGACCAACTTGTCTTTATTCACCTTCCTCGGGCGATCATCTTCAGTCAGATTTATTCGCTGAATGTACAAGAAAGCTTGAGCCTCATTGAGGTAAGCTTTCCTCTCTGCAGTCATATCCCCACCTCCTGCATCTCCACCTGTAATTACATTATATTCAAATGATCCAAAATGGATTGAAAATACCTCACATTCTGGATGCTTTGGTCTTTTGTGGATATCGAGATCATCTTGGTCATCTTCTGGGTCTTCTTCATGACTTATCTTCTTGCCTTCTTTTGCTCGTCGAGGAGATCTAGACCTCTGCCTTGTTGGGTCGTTGACCTTTCCACCATTTCAGCGATCAACATACTTGGTGAATTTTCCCCGCTTGATGAGCTCCTCAATTTCATTCGGAGAGCTATGTAATTTTTGGTCGTGTGGAACTCGCAATATTTGGATTTATTCCTCTTGTCAGGATCTGCCTTCATTTTTTCTGGCCAGTTTAGTTCCTCGCTGTTCTTGATCTCTTCCAGAATGTGGTTTATATCTACCTTTAAAGGAGTATAGTTTCCAAATTTCTTCAACTGTTCCAATGCTTGCTTTGATTTCGATGGCCTGTTGCCACCATTATTCTTCTGATCCTTCTCTTCAGTCTTACCATCTTCAACTTTGACCTCCTTATTATCTGCATTCTTCTTCGCAACCATAACTTCCTCGGCATTCATGATTTTGGCTGCTTTTGCCATCAGTTCCGCCATGGTTCTGGGTGGATCTTTGGCTAAAGTGTAGTACAATTTATTTGGCAATAACCCACTCATCAGAGCAGCAATTGCTGTCTTCTCCTCATAATCAATTACCTCGAGCTTCTCATTATTGAAACGAGTAATATAATCCCTGGTGCTTTCACCTATCTTCTGTCTAACACTCAACAAATGTGCTACTCCTTTGACTGGTTTTGCTCCAAAACAGAAGTTCCCTATAAATAGCTCTGCCAGTTGAAGGAAAGTTGCAATCTTCCCCCGAGGAAGGTTGTTATACCATATATGAGCTGATCTGGTAAGAGTTCCTGAGAATGCCCTGCATCTCATCTCGTCTAGAACTGCATAAATGTCAGCAGCAGCTTGGTATTGTTCTATATGAAGGACAAGATCAGTTTTTCCATCATACTTAGGCGTTACTACAGGAGCTTTGAATTTTGACGGTTTGGGAAAATCCACAATTGCCTGTACAAATGGTGTCCCTTGGACAAAAGTTCTTTGTAGAGGATTCTTGTCCTTAGCCATTTCTCCTAGTCTATCTTCCAACCTCTGAATAGAGCCTTTCCATGCATCATTTCCCTCCTCGAGCCTATTTGTTCGAGCGACTGATCGCGTTGAATTAGCCTCTTGGATCTTTCATTACGAGCCGTTGGTCGTGATTGGGCAGAGCCTTCTCTTAGATCGGATGGTCGTTGAGATTTCCTCGACACAATCCTAAGGGGACTTTTATTCCTCCTAGGTCCTAAATGATCAAAAGGAGAGACTCTACTCAACCTTTCAAGAGCACTGATCCTTTCTGGAGATAAAGCGACATTTTATTGAGTATCTGTAGCTCGTACTGAGGAAGTTCGACCAGGCTGATAAGAAGGATCATTAGATCTCTTAGTTCGATATGAATTGGTGCGTCTGGATCGATATTCCTCAGGGAATAATCTTCTCCTAGTTCGCGAAGAGGGTAAACGAGTATTTCTCTAAACACTTCGTTGTCCTGATTGAGCAGGCGCTCCTCCTTGAATAGTTTGAATAAGTTGTCGCATGGTTTCTTGCATGTCCGTTTGTCCTTGGGCTAAACTAGCCATTATGCCAGCCAGATCTGACACATTTCGGGGAATGGATGAATTTGGAGGGATCCCAGCATTTTGATTACTGGATTCCGAATTATCAGCCATTGATGATGAATTATTTTGGTGAAAAATGATAAGTACAGTCGATTCCCACAGACGATGCCAATCTGTTGATTAAAAAATTAGATTATCTCTAATTTATCAATCACAGATAAAATAAATAAGACAAAAAGATTTTTAAAGTGGTTCAGCCTTGTAAGAATGGCCTACGTCCACTGTTTTTGTTATTGCTGACTGTTTGCTTGGAATTATCGATAATAGATTTACCAAGAAATTTTGAGTCCCCCTCTAATGAGGAGGTTACAATGTATTTATAGCCTTGAGGCTGTAAATGTGAAAGGACAATGCGCTGTTATCTAGTAGACATATACATCTGTACGATAATAATGAGCATTTAATGCACAGTCATCTCTTTAATTTTCTTGTTCTGCACGCTAAGTTACTCGGGCCGCCTGAGTTGCTCGGACTGCTTTAGTTGCTCGGTATGCATGAGTTGCTCGGGGCCCATGAGTTACTCGGGGCGCTTGAGTAGCTCGGTGGCAGTGGATTAATTGGTAGATATATTTGTAATAGCCACGTTGGTTGACACGCGTCTTCAAATGATGGGTCCACATCAGCAGATTAAATTTGGTATCAACACGAAGTTTTACACTTCTTGTTCTTGACTTGTTTATACAAAATCATACATGAAGTAATCAAACTCTTGTCCGTGCTTTTATTTTTACAAAGTAATCTATGAAGTAAATTATTGTTGCCTACCAAGTGTTGAGGATTATAATCCTATTTTGACTTGGTTGGTTATTGTTTTTCTTATTGCCAACCAATTACTGAGGGTTGTAATCATGTTAGAGCTAAAGATCAAAAGTTGCCTTTATTTAAAACATCAAAAAATTGAAGAGACTGAAATAAGATTTTTATTGACACTGAAATAAAATCAACAGAGATACAATAATGGATATCCTTTGAATTACTAATAATACTTTCGAAAATATTCGACATTCCAAGGATTTTTGAATTCTTCACCTTCCAAAGTCTTTATCCGATATGTCCCTGGTCGGATGATAACTGATATGTGCTATGGTCCATGATAGTTGGCCTCGAGCTTATTATTCTCCTGGATAACTTTCTTGATAACATAATCTCCCTCTTTTAGGTTAGTCGACTTGACCCTTTTATTATAAAAGTGAGAAGTGCGATGTTGGTAGGCAACATTTCTCAGAGCTGCATCTCTCGTACCTCTTCCAACATGTCGCGATCTAATTGCCTCATCAAGTCACTAGCTTGGGAAATAAAGTTCAGTACCTGTGGGTAGGTAGGATAATCTCTACTGGTACCATTACTTCAGTCCCAAACGCAAGTATGTATGGTGTTTCTCCAGTTTCTATTCTCGGCGTTGTTCTGTAAGCCCAAAGAACATAGTGTATCTCGTTAATCCAGTTTCCCTTGGTAGCATCAAGTCTCTTTTTTATTCCATTAAACAAAGTTCGGTTAGTAACTTATGTTTTACCATTACTTTGTGGATGGCCTGGTGCATAATGCAACCTTTGGATTTTGGACTGGGCACAATATGCTTCAAACTCCTCATTGTCGAACTGTGTGCCATGATATGTAATGAAAGATTATGGTAAGCCATATCGACAGATGATATTCTTCCAGATGAACTGATACACTTTCTCATAAGGCATATCAATCAGTGGCTCTGCCTCCACTAATTTGGTGAAGTAAGCCACCACAACAACTAAGTATTTGAACCTGCCTTTGGTGGTTAGTAGTGGGCCGACCAATTCAATTCCCCAAATAGAAAACGACCAAAGTGATGTTATTAGTGTTAAAGCAACACTAGGTGTTCGATGAACGGTAGAGAATCTCTAGCACTTATCACACTTTCTTGCAAAGGCTGTACAATCGGCCCGTATGGTTGGCCATTAATATCCCTGAGTGTTGATGTGTTGGAGTAATGATCTTTCAGCTGAATGAGCTCCACAAGATACTTCATGCTCTTTTTGATCAAATCTTCCACCTCCATTGGATGAACACAATGCTGCATGGAGATTGCCAATCCCCTTATGTATAAAACTCCTTAATCCAACACATACTTCGCTGCTTTATATCGGAGATTCTTGGCCTCTTTAGGATCAGGTGGTAGGGTTCCATCTTCAATATAATCTTTAATGGGATCCATCCGGGAAGGTTCCACATCTATAATAATGAAACTAACCATCGGGTCTTCATCAATACTTCGATTAGCCAGGAGCTCGATTGGGATTGTTCTTAGAAGCTCAATTCTTATTGCTATTGTTAGCCGAGAAAGTGCATCATCTCGGGCATTATATATTCTTGGGATCCTATTCATTTGGAAGGCTTGAAATTTGGCAATAACTTCCATGGCCTTGGAAAGATACCTGCTCATCAATTCTCGTTTGGCTCTACAAAATTTCAACAATTGGTTAACAACCAGCTGTGAATCACTATAAGCCACTACTTTCTCGGCGCCTAATGAATGAGATAAATTTAGCCCAACTATTAAGGCTTCATATTTTTCCTCGTTGTTTGATGTTTTGAACTAAAACTTGAGAGCATAGTTAATATCAATACTATCAGGAGTATGAAGTATTATACCTGATCCACTGCCGATAGAACATGAAGATCCATCCACGTATAAATTCCATACCGGAACGTCTTCATTAAAGTTTTTTTCTATCAATCATCCATGCTATAATATCTTTTTACTCTCCTCAGCATATTTCGGGGACGTTTCCTGAATTCTGGATGACTTGGGATGGTCGGCAGCTACTTCGGCTTGCTTTTGAGCTGAGCTCTCTTCTTTTGAAGTCTGCTGGGCAGGCAAGCCCCGTTGGCCAGGAACCTCTAGATAAGTAAATTCAGCAATGAAATCTTCCAAAGCTTGGCTTTTCAATGAAGATCTTGGTTCATAGACTATTTCATGCTCTCCCAATTCTATTACCAAGTACATCAATCTTGTTGACTTCTTCGGTTTGTTGAGATCTTTTCGAAGAGGCAGATCAGTGTACATAACTATGGTGTGTGCTTGGAAATAAGGTTTCGTTTGTCTTGAAGCCTCAATAAGTGCTAGGGCTAATTTTTCCAAATGTGGGTACCTAATTTCAGATCTGCTGAATGCTTTACTCGTATAGTAGACTGGTTTTTGGATTCCATTATCCTGTCTGACCAATGTCGAGTTCATTGCTGACTCAAAAACAACTAAATACGAGTACATTTCTCTCCTAATACTGGTCGAGAAAGAAATGGTGGTGACTCCAGATACTTCTTTTTAACTCCTGGAATGTTTCCTCACAATCCGCATTCCACTCAAAAGATTTTCTCAACACTTTGAAAAATGGCAAGCACCTGTCTGTTGCTCAGGACACAAATCTGCTTAAGACTGCCACTCTTCCAGTGAGCCTCTGTACGTCTTTCTTATAATTTGGTGACTGCATTTTGATTAAAGATTTTATCTTTGCTGAATTGGCTTCAATTCCCCTTTGATTAACAATGAAGCCGAGGAACATCCCACTTGTACTCCAAACACACACTTGGTCAGCTTCAGCTTCAATTGATGCTTTTCCAACTGATCAAAAGTCTAACTGAGGTCAGCGATATGATATGAAACTTTTTTGTTCTTCTTCAACATATCATCCACATAAATCTCCATGTTTTTGCCTATCTGTTCTTCAAAGACCTTGTTCACCAACCTTTGATATGTTGCACCTGCATTTTTGAGACCAAAACGCATTACATTATAGCAATAAGTTCCTCGGGGGGTGGGGTGATGAAGGCTGTACTTTTCCTATTTTCAGGTTTCATTTTTATCTAGTTATAACCAGAATAGGCATCCATAAAGCTTAAAAGCTCATGTCTGAATGTAGCATCCACCAGTTGATCAATTATGGGCAAGGGAAAATGGTCTTTTGGGAACGCCTTTTTTAAATCAGTGAAATCTACACACATCCTCCATTTATTCTTCTTCTTTTTGACCATTTTAATGTTGGCCAATCAGTCTGGATACTTCACATCTTTAATAAATCAGAATTTTTGAAGCTTCTTTACTTCCTCTTGGATAGCTTGATTTTTTTCAGGACTGAAAACTCGACGTCTCTACGTTATTAGCTTCGTATCCTTGCTGACGTTGAGCTCGTGATAATGGAATGCAATCAGATTCATCACTAGACTCAGTAGTATCCATCTGGTAAGTTGTAGTCTTTTTCTTTAATTTAATCAGATCTTCTTGCTCGGTTGGTGAGTAGTAACACTCTCTAGCCACTTTTTGGTTGCCTTTAACAACACCTACACCAAAATGAGTTGAAAATTTCAAGCAATGATGGACTATTGATGGTATGGCTTCAAACTTCTTCAATCCTACCCTATCGAGGATCATATTATAAGAAGATAGAATCCATCATGACAAAATGTATTTTCTCCGTGTGACTTACTAGCCAAGTGCCGATCAACACTTCTAGCTTGATTATTCCCAAAGTGTGAACTTTTTTACTAGAAAATCCTATTGATGGCCTATGCCAGGGTTTCACCTGGTTGAGCTTCAAGTCCAAACTCTGAAAGTAAGGATAAAACATAATATCGACTAAACTCTCATTATCAATCAAAACTCTGGCAATAATAATATCCTGGATTCTGAATTTGATAACCAATGGGTCATCATAGGGATAAAGTACCCCAGAGAGATCATTTTTTGAAAACCCAATCACCAATTTTTCTTTGTTGACTTTCCTTGGCCGATCGTCTTCATTCAGATTAATCCTCTGGATACAGGAGCAAGCCTGGGCTTCATTCAAGTAAGTTTTTCTTTCAGCAGTATGATCACCTCCTCCTGCATCCCCACCTGTAATCAGATGACAATCAAATGAACAAAATTGATCATAGTGACCTCACGTTTTGGTTGCTTAGGCTTCTTCGACAGGTGTGGATCAGCGTCATAGTCATCCTCATGATTTCTCTTCCTGTCATCTCTAGGCTTGCATGGAGAATTTAACCTTCTTTTAGGTTCTCTGCCATTGTGTCGATGAATTTTTTTATTGAGTTTTCCTCGACAGATGAGGGATTCAATGTCATTTTATAAAGAGATCCACTTATTTGTTGTATGACCATGATCCTTATGTAATTCACAATATTTGGATCTATCCCTCTTGTTAGGAGACGTCCTTAACTTCTTAGTCCATCATAAATCCTTTGTGCTTGATTTCGTCCAGGATATGGTGAATGTTAACACTCAATGTAGTGTAGTTTCCGTACTTTTTGAGCTTGTCTTGTTTCTTCAGCCTTTGCTCCTTTTACTCCTTTTTATTAGGATTCATGTCAAGCTTCGTGGCTGGACTCTATTTTGTGTCCATAACTTCCTCGACATTCATTATTTTTGTTGCCTTTGCCATGAGTTCAACCATAGTTTTGGGAGGATCTTTAGCCAAAGTATAATATAGTGTCTCTAAAAGCAAGCCACTCATAAGAGCAGTGATGGCTGTTTTATCCTCATAATCAATCAACTCCAATTTTTCATTATTAAAATGCGTAATGTATTCCCTGGTACTTTCCCCCACTTGTTGCCTTACACTTATAAGATGCGCTACTATTTTTACTGGATTTTCTCCAAAATTGAAGTTGTTAATGAATAGCTTGGCAAGATGATTTAAGGTGGCAATTTGTCCCAGGGGCAGGTTATTATACCATATTTGGGCTGAATCCATCATGGTTCTTGAAAATGATCTACATCTCATTTCATCAGAGACTGAAGAAATATCAGTTACATCTTGATATTGCTCAATATAGAGAACTAGATTTGTCTTACCGTCATATTTGGGAGTGACCACTCGGGCTTTAAATTTTTATGGAGTAGGAAAATCCACAATTGGCTGAACAAATGGGGATCCTTTAACAAAACTCCGCTCCAAAGGATTCTTTGCTTTTTCCATTCAAACAACTGATCTTTGAATATCTGGATTGACCCTTTCCAGGATGGATTGCCTGCTTTAGATCTATACGAAGCATCTCGGCTGTGCCAACAATGTGTATGCACTAAACTCTCCTCCTGAGAGGTCTTCTCAGCATGTATAGATCATCAAACGCTTGATTTTGATTTGACTGAGGCCTCATGTTGGTCAGTTGAGTGTTGAGTGTTCTTAGATAATGCCCTGGGAGGATTTCTATTTTATCGCGGCCTCAATCGATCAAATGGCGAAGCTCTGCTTAGCCTTTCTAAGACACTTAGTCTTTCAGGAGAAAAATAATGGATATCATAGAGTTTTGTGGACCTTAGAAATGAACTTGCTCCTGGACGATAAGAGGTGTCTTGTGAAGATCAGGAATAACTATGTCTGATGGATCTTAGAGGTGGAGGCGGCATTTATCTTCTAAACAAGGGTTATCGGGAGAAGGATGGAGACCTAACTTGTAACGACTGAGACAATTGCCTCACCGTATCCTGCATGGCTTCTTGTCCTCTGACAATACTTTCCAGGAATCCAGTTAGGTGTATCGCCATAGGTGGAGCAGACGGAACAGACGGATTACCTTCATTTTTGAGATTGGACTCAGGGTCAGTCATCGTGCTTTGAACAAGAGTATGTAAGAGTAAGAACGATGATTAGAAACACATTCCCACATACGACACCAATCTGTTGATGTAAAAAACTAGGCTTGATCTAATTTAATAATCATAGATAAAATATGCAATAGTAAATAAAAAGAGAGATTTTTAAAGTGGTTCATCTATGTAAGAAAGCCTACGCCCACTGTTATTTTATTAGTTTTTGTGGTTACAGAAAGCTAGGTACTCTTGTAGACAAGAATATCCCAAAATTCATTCAACCGTGCCTTTGATGAAAGGGATAAAATGTGTTTATAATGACCCATAGGTCAAGGGTTGGAATGTCAAGGGATGGAATGCTTTTATATTAATTAAGCATTTACATCTTTACATAATAACTGTGATAATTGGTTGTATAAACCACTTATAGTATGACCCTTGGTATGATGACGCTTCACTATCTTGTTGGGCATCCTTCTTTGTGTTGGTTGGTATTCCATGTATTGGTCGTCAGATTTACTTCTTGCTAACTAGGAATTTGGCCACGTAGAAGGACACGTGTTCACTTTTGATTGGTTCACGTAGGTGGATAATTTTTGGCGTCAACACCCAGCTTTCATGGGAGAGGCCACATCTGGGTGAATATAATGGCATATATACAAAAATTTAGGTAGACATATCTCGACATGCGAGAGGAGGCCAAAGAGTCAAAACTACTTCAGCTTTGTGCAAAAGGATTTCTCCTTGAGTATATTTTTCATTTGATAAATGAGACGCCTGAGGGAACATTTGAAGCTTTCTTGAAGTCTGCACATAATATTTCTTTGGTTTTTTGTCCACACCCAATCTCGACAAATATAGTGTCTAAACCACATGCTGGAACTAAAAAAGGCCAAACTTCATGGGTCAGTTACGTAGATGGAGTCGTTGAAGCTGGAATAGAGAAGAAGAAGGAAAATAAGAGGAAGTTTAAGAGAGATAGATTGTACACTCCACCATTTCCTTGCACCGTTGAGGAATCCATTAATTGTTATAATGAAATTCCTCGTGATGGGATAGTTTATGCACTAAAGAATGCTCCCTAATATGCACCGGGAGCCGACGTTCAAAATGATCGCAAATGTTGTCATATGAATTGGTGTGTTTTCCACCCAACCAACTCGTGTTTAAAGTTAAGAAGGAACGAACCAAGGTACCTCTGAAGGTGCAACATGCTCCCTCATAGGCTGGAAAAAAAAGAGAGATATCATAATAGGAATTAGACACAATTTCAATTTTTTTTTTATTATTACTAGATAGGCAACTTCAGAAAATATCTTCTCAAAGAGTTTGCTAAGTCACTAAGAAGGTGTGAGATTTAATAATAATCTTAGCAAAGCGATTGATAAGTCACCAAGCAATTGTAATTTGAATTTTTTTGTGTGAGATTTAGTAACAATCCTAGGAAAGCGATTGCTAAGTCACCAAGCAATTGCAATTTGAATTTTTTTACTAGAGAGTTTGATAAGTCCGAGATTTGAAAACAAATCTTACCAAATAGATTGCTAAGTCACCAAACAGGTGTGAGATTTGAAAAAAAAACTTAGCAAAGAGTTTGCTAGGTTAGCAAGAAGGTGTGATATTTTTAAAAAACCTTAGCAAAGAGTTTTCTAAGTCACCCAGCAAGTGTCAGATTTTGAAAAAATATTATAGCAATAGTTTGCTAAGTCACCAAGAAGGTCTGAGCTTTGAAAACAATTATTTAGCACAGATATAGCTAAGTCATCAAGCATGTGTATTTGTAAGCACAATTTAGGAAGAAAATACACAAACCCGAGATACACCTCCGTAGCTTGAACAACCAGATTTAAAGCTAAGGGGGTGCTTGCACCCCTAGGCTCAACAACATGATTTAGGCAGAGGTAACTTCCTCTTGAGATGGAGAAGGATACTACATTTAGACAGATACAAAATCTAGGGAAGAATTGAGCTCTGATGATGAAGTACAACTCTCAATGTTTGGAGGGGCAGCTTCCACCAAGGCCAGAGGAACCTCAGTGGAAGAAATCGGTGGTTCACTCGTAGAAAACTGTATCGATGCAAGAAGATAAATATTTTGAATAGTTAACATACGAGAAAGAAAGGAAAAAATTAGATATGTTTTTAAATTAACTCAAAATTTATCTCTTTAGAGGTCTCTCATGAGGTCCAACCCAAAATTTGCCTCAAGATTTTTTGAGGAAGCACGGACTCACTTAGAGCAGCCATAATGGCTAGAACTTCCACCTGGGAGAACACATATCACTTCAGTTTCATCAACACAATAGTTTGAGGAGGCATACTTAGAATTTTTCAAGTAAAAAAGACAAGTTACCTATAAAAAGTTTACTGGAGGAATCACAACTAGTGGTTAAATACTAGAAGATGGTGAGTCATATGTCATTGAAGATGGTAAGTCAGGTGTTATTGAATCCTCATAAACATTACCTGCTGGACCAACCATTTCATATTCCATTGAAAATATTTATGCTATATCACTCACATGACTAGAGGAAGCATGCCTTGAGTACATAAGTTGAATCATTGATGAACAGTGAGCTGGAGCTAGATCAGAGATAGGTTTATCGATGATTGGGTTTGGAGGGTTCTTTGGAGGTGATAGGGAATAACCGAGAGATGGAGATTACTAAAGAGTAAAGAGCGAAAGATAAAGTTTCAAAGGGAGTACATCAACAGAAACAAACTTGTAAAAAAATAAATAATAAAGAGTTACTTCTGGAGTAGTATAAATGGGTCGAATTAGAGCAGGTTGCATTGGAACATCCACTACGTCCTCATATACATGACTATCCTCTAAAATAATGCATTCAGAGGAACCAAAGTTGGTTTTTTCCTCAAGGTTTGGGTGTCCATGTTAAGGAGAAGCAGTTGAAAGTTTATTTTTGGACTGACGAAAGTTAGAACTTTTCCTGCGAGGAACTTGAGAAGCAACATCATTATAAACAGGGTGTTTCCTAGGTACCCTGGCTAAATCATTAGGGAGAATAATTGGAAAGGGATTGAATCCACATAAAACTTCATCACCTACTAAGATCACCTTTTCTACAAATTCTGGATTAGTTTATCTAACGACTTTAGAGGTACCCCAACTAATGTTGTGGCACTTGTCTTGGTTTTGTATTTCTTTAGAGCTATAAGGGAAGCCTCCTTCATTTATGAACCAACTATAAGGGAAGTTTTCCTTTTGTAGCAACAATACTGGGGGAAGTAGTCTTCTTCTTTCCCTTTTGACGCACATCGCTTGATGGTTCCAACGTAAGTAACTCCTATAATGTACTCTTGTTCGTGGTGCTTAACTTAAATTCCACTCCTATTACTGAGTTATTTTTAAGCCCTAGATTATTTGGGGCATACGATTTCACAATGGGTAGGCATGTGGAGTTTTGAGACACTTCCTGATTTTGTTAAGTTGAGATGGCCAAAAATGCATAAGTCAGCAATATGATACATCACCCTTATGCATCACCCTTAAGCTTTTCCTAAAACTCAAAATAGAGAGCTGCAATGACATATGTTGTAAAGATCGAGCAAAATGTGGGAAATAAACATCGACTCTGCTGCTTTGGCAGCCATATGGGGCACATTGGTGTTACCCAAACTGTTTAGTTGAACTATGGGGGGGGGGGGATGATATTCCTCACTTTCAATGTCCCACTCATTGAATAAGGTAAGACGTCCAGGAGTAAGAACATGAACAACAGATAAAGCAGTTTTCTTGATAATCATTTCTTTTGTTACTGCTTCAACTGAAATATTCACCACATCAAAGAATGAGCATGTTTGGGATTGAGTTTTTCCATAGTTATGCCTAGAAACAAAGGTAGAGTAGTTGGTCACCAAAGGAAGTAAGTACTTCCATCTTTGATTCTTATTTCAATGAAGAAGCCTTTAATATCTCATGGAAAAATTATTGATAGGAAGCTCTGAAAGGGAACAACTAGTAACTTGAATAAAGGAACACCGTTAAAAGAACTGTGTTTGAAAAATTGGAGACATCATACCTCCCCAAAGATCGTTCCATGTTAGTATGAGCCATATCTTACCAGGTGTAGAGGGGCCCAAGAGTAATGGCAACAAGAGGAATATTGACACCTCATTAGACAACCTCACAGAAATGTTGACCAAGTATCTATGAGGTTGATCACTGGGCTTGCTTGTTAAAAATAAGCAAGAGATCAAGCATAAGATATAAGAAGGTAGCTTCAACAAGGAGCCTTTCCCACCTCCAAAAGATGGATCAGGGATGATACCTTTGGCCTTCTCATCTTTAGTGGGTTTTGGGGGAACCTTGTAATAAAATTTTGTGAGTTTCGTGAAGGAAACTTTGTTTAAATCCCCAACGCATTCAGGACATATTTTTATCCAAGTATTATCGCGCTCTAGCTTCATTGGCATCAAGGGCTTCATCGCTGTAAGAAAAGGGCACCATAAAGTTCAAGGCCTATCAACTCAAAAAATATTAAAGGGTTATCATGATTCACCCCAAGCTATAAAAAAGTGTGGGACACTTTTTTCCGTCGAAAGGCCAATACCCGGAGGGCTACGTTATTGTTGGACAAAGTGAAGTGCCCAAACAAACAAGCGATGAGAAAATACACCTTTTTGAGGATCACAAAGTAGGTTTGGTGAATATAGGTTGAACAGGGAGGAAATCCTTATGGGGAACCTCCAGGTTCTTTGAAATCAACATGGGAGTAAATCAATTCCCCAGAGTCTAACCTAAAATAAAGAATGCAAGTTAGGGCAATATACCCCCAATCTTCTCTTTCCTCCGGTTCTTCCACCAGTGTCAGAGTATCAGCTTTGGCTTCTGACTAACTACAAAATGATTTACATTCTTTCGTAAACATATCATTTTCCCCAAAGTACGATCACGGAGGTATAACTACAATTAGGTTTGACGTGACACTATTTGGGCATCTAGGGCTTAGCCAAAAACTTTATGTTGATGATAGGAAGAAGCCATTATATCTAAGTGAAGGTTTCCATAAAAGAAATAATGTTCAAAAAACATAGAAAGGGAGATGATAAGAAATTCCTGGTGGGTATGGGACTTTGTGGTGGTTTTCGGTGAGATTCAAAGGAAAATGACACTTTCACTCTTTCGAAAATCTTGAGCTCTGAGTTTAAAGGTAGAAAGTTTGAAGGTTTGGAAAAAAGATTAAGTGTTTGATTTTAAATGACTGAGAAGTAGCCATTTGGGACACTAACGTATTGATTTCCCATGCATGGGTATTGAAAAAAAATATTGGTTTTGGGTAAACGGGATCAACCCAACTCACCACATGGAAAATTGCAGCAAAAATATCAGACGATTAGCCTTTAGCATTAATTGTTCACATGCTCCAAAAAGAGGGAAACTTGTTTACAAAGGAAGAGTTTCGCGATCGTTTAAAATGCAAATTTTTCAAAACAATTATCATCCAAGGTTATTTGCGACAAGCTCCCATGGATCGATTTTGTTCTCAATGGGTTCCCATGGATCAAGTTTGTTCGCAAAGAGTTCTCGTGGATCAAGTTTGTTTGCAATGAGTCCCCATAATTCAAATTTATTCATAATGAGGTCCCACGGATCAAGTTAGTTCGCAAGGAGAGGCCACATAATTTTTTTTCTCAAGAGTAGTATTTTTTCTCAATTATTTTCCTTTAAGTTCATATAAGGAGAAGATTTTTGGAATGGAGGTTTTAGGAGAAAGGTGTTTCGTACAAATATTTTACCCACACAACAAATTTCTCTACGAAGAGTAAATGTATGGGGATTAAATATAAACATATGATTGGATATAATTCCCCTCATTAAGAAACTAGAGAAGGATTTAATAAATATTAGTGAGATTACAAAGGTGTATGAGGAGTTAAGAGAAATTACGCATAAGCCAACTCGAACAAAGATAGAGGAAGATGGAGCAAGCATAGAGGAAGCTGGAATAAAAACAAAGGAAGCTAGAAGAAAGCAAACCAGTCCAAACGATAGAAGGAGTCACAAAGGAATCCTTCCCAAGGGAGTTGTTCGAATAACCTTTGTATTTTATTTAAACTTACGTTATGTGTTATGAGACATATTGTAATATTTGG
This sequence comes from Sambucus nigra, assembly GCA_949130495.1. Classification (NCBI taxonomy): domain Eukaryota; kingdom Viridiplantae; phylum Streptophyta; class Magnoliopsida; order Dipsacales; family Adoxaceae; genus Sambucus; species Sambucus nigra. The sequence continues at coordinate 23,849,745 of OX422218.1, read as the reverse complement.
TGAGGTAACTCGTTATCTGCGAGGGACCAGGATTAGCAGAACTTGGGATGGCTTTCATGCTTTATCGAACAACTTTACTTAGGGAACCTATGGGGGAACTAAACATGAGGATTGAAAAGCAAGGCAATATTAAGGCATGACTAAACCTCTTTAGATACACTAAATAAAATATCATCTCATTCAATCATTCGAGCAACCACAAGCTTCAATGACCGAGAGTGTTCATGAACGACAAAGAGATGCTATCATAGAAAGAATTATATAACATAAAGAATATTCCTTTCCCTCATGATTACATGATGGAAGACTTTATATAATGTTTTAGGAAGTGCGCTCATTACTTTTTAGAAAGTGGAATGTGATACCAATTTGAGAGTTCAATTTTTTTTAATGGATTACACTTATTTAATTTAAGGTAAATCTCAAACAAACCAAATTCCAATTATTAAACCCTAAACATGAAACTACGTGATTAAAAGCATTAAATCAATAACCATGCAAATTTCAAGAAAAATCCTCTCAAGGAAAAACCTTTATTTCACTAATAAAATGTAAATTGCAACTTACAAACTTACAAGTGAAACACTACAATGAATTCCCACAAGAACCAACAAAGAACTCAACCTTGAACCATCAATGACTCCCTCGAGAATCACAAGAATCACAGTTCCTTCTTCAGTAGTGAATACCCTCGAGTATCCCCAAGTACAGCAGTAGAGACAACATTCCACAGGAATAAACTTCATTACAAAAGTGTTTGTGTTCCAAAGAATATTTACAAAAGTATATGAGAATGTTTTGGTGAATCTAAAAAGTGTTTTAGCCCTAAAAAGTGAACACTTAATTGCAGTAGTTCTGCAGTTTGCATAAAATAAATGTCGTAATTGAAAAGCTTCACAGAATAGGAATTTATAGGCTAACAAAAAAAATTAAGGCGGCGCATGTCTCATTCAAATGACTTCCTCATGTCGTTTGAATGACAAAAAAAAATACCTATTAAAGAACAAAGCAATACCCCATCGTTTGATCCAGGACATCAAACAATATATTTAACTGACAAGTTAATGTCGTTAGAATGACTTAGCCATGTCATTTGAATGAGAGGAGCGAAGAACATATTTTTTAAAGTCTGCCTCTAGGTATTTAAAAAAACCTTTTAAGTTCGAAAAATGCCTCATTTTGACAAAAAAAAAATTTGTATAAAACTATCCAAGTACTTAGTAAAAAATCAAAGTAACTCAAAACAAAATCCCTACTAAAGTATACCTCATGTCGCGTACATGTTGAAGATGAGTGATATTGGGATTCGTCTTCTTGAAAGCGTGAAAATGAATGCCTTTACGGTTGTAATGGGATACAACATACTCAATGTAAATTAGGGATGATGGAAAATATGTTCTTATAAATCTCCCCCCATGTCTATTCAGGTACAAATTAAAAATATCCGAATTATCAACAAATGTCCTATACGAATCTAATACCCTCCCATAAACCTAAAAGTTGAAAGATACTGAAATATTCAAATCTCTTCCTCTTGCTCTTGTTTTCGTGTGCTTTTCAAATGATCATCAAAGTCCTACTCACAATAAAAAAAGAAAATACCTTCGTGATGTATCGAGTTTAAAATGAGATAAATATAAATCAACTATCAAATCAAATCAAGTCTCCCCCATAATTCAAACTCTCACTCCCTTATAATTCCTAATTCGTTCTTCCCCTTCTTATTTGTATGAAATAGACAAGGAAAAGAATAAAACAATAAAAAACCAGAGTGGGTCACAACAAGCAAATCAAGTCATCACAAACATATATCAATTAAGCTCATTCAAGGATAAACTCAAAAGGATCCACAAAATAGTTTTGATTTTTCAAGAATAAACAATTTTACAAAAACAACACACCATGAATTTACAGTAAGATAATCAAATCGTGGAAACAGAATGAATGGGTGTGAACAAATTCGATAGGAAAATTAACTCAAACAATCATAACTTATTTGCATGATGAATTTTGGATACTCCTAACGAATGAACTCAAAGTTATCCTTAGGTGTAAAAAATATCGAATTCAAATGATATCGACTCAAGATAATCAACAAATCAAATTCTAAAATGATTTTCATACCAATAACGTCTAAAACTATGTAATCCTTTTTCAAGACTTTGTTTGGGCGTAAAAGCCTGTTGATTTTAACCAAACTACCTCATAAATAATAATGCATTTTTTTAATTTTTCTAATGAGGTGCTAAATTCTCTTTTTAAGAGATTTCCTTCTGGCCCCATTTTGTCATATTTTTCTTTTTATTTCCTTAATTTTTTTGGGCTCTTTTCAAATGGTGGCTTTCATGACGAGTTCACTTGCTCCTCATAGACCTTTTCCGTGTTCACTCATCACTTTTTCAATAATAAATAAACTCTCACGGGCAACAGTTCATATATGCACTACTTTCATTGTCTCGTTTTATCGCATTTGGTTTATTTTAAAGACTAGATTGAGATGAAAACACTTCGATCAACATGTGATAGACAAGTACAATAATCAAATAAATCTGTGCACGTGTGCTTTAAAGAAAATCATGAGTCAAACATATAGGAAGTAATAACTAATCACATCTCAATGAGTCCAAACATTGTAAAACACATAAATGAAATGACGTAGCATCTCAAAACACTATCAAATAGCCACATCGATAATGGAATGATATTGTGGCTTGGTCATCCTAAATGTCCATCCATATATGGTGTAAAAAAATAAAAAAATCTTTTTGCGTTTTTCTAAAAATTTGATCAAAAATAAAATCTTTTTGAATTTTCAATTTTTTCTCAAAAAAATAGAAACTCTTTTTGTATTTTTTCCAAAATTTTTCAAAAACAATAGATTTTTGGGTTTTTCGAAAAATATGTCAAAATGAAAAAAGTAAATACAATGGTAGTACACACTAGAAATAGGCATGATAATCATCCTATGCAAGCAAACAAATCTAAACTTCAATCAGTAGGTCTATAGGAGTTTTTCAAAGGTGGTGACATCCTATGAAATGCATCCAACAAATCATGTTAAGTCTTAACTAAATACTCAACTTGCTCTCGAAAGTGATCAAAATCTCTTATGTGATTTACGAGAGCATGGGGAGAAACATGAGTGGGAGTGTGTAATGGTAAACATGTAGTAGCATTACGAGATAAAAATCTATGAGACACACTACCCAACCTAAGGCAAAATTCCCTAAGGTGTCCTCTTTTCTTGCAATGGGAACACACATAAACGAGTCTAGGAACACCTGTCTCAAAACGTCTAGGATGCGCTCTTCTATGGGAAAATGGACGCCTAGGTGCGTTAGGTTGAGTGCCATATGGATCTATCACAAACTCAAAAATCGGATCGGGTGCAACATGGGAAGTAGACGCACCGTAATAACCTATCCCTAGTCTATCAACATTGCCCAAAGTGGGATCGAGCAGCATCTTTCCAACCTTCTTAGATGTGTCCTCAATAGTTACCTTAACCTCCCGGGCACGTTCAAGATCTCTCTCGAGTTGGTATATAAGGGCTTCAAGTTTCTCACGAGTGTCCAATGAGGATTAAATATCTCTTGTAAGACTAGCCATAATGTTGGTCAATTCACTTTTTCCTGGCCTAAAACGATCAATTCTCACATAAAGAAACTCTCATCTTCTCGATTTGACTCGCTAATGCCTCACACACCCTCAAAACTTCTATCTTTCTCTCTCCAAATATAACACCTTAAGACCTAACTCTTTATTCAAATTTTTGGTTTTCAATGTCTTGGTGTACAAATCTCTAAACGCCTTTTGGAGATACCTTTCTCCCCGACTTCCAATCTCAATCTCACACTCACTATCCCTCGAATGGCTTGAAACATCATCGAGGCTCTCATGTTTGCATGTGCCCTCATCGTCATGGGACAAACTAGATGTACTCACGTGACTAGCCATGAAAGCAACACATTTTCCATGTGGTGATTCATTCCTGAAACCATCCAACTCGATTTCATTATAGCTAAGAGTGGTTGTATTAGCAATCTTCTTTCCCTTTCTCTTTATCATAGTTGGACACTCAAACGCCTTGTGCCCTAGCACTCATAACATCTCACCTCTTCCTATTTCTTATAACTTTACTTGGCCTCATCTTTCTTTATGTTTTTCTTAAAAATCTTTTTATTGGAAGAATTTTCTTTTGAATGTTTGAGAAACTTTTTAAAAATTTTCAAAAATAAGGCCAAGTCATCTAAATCAACCTCACCCTCAGAATCAGATTCCTAAACTTTCCCCTTTTTTTTCGCAACCTAAGTATTTAAAGCTATCCCTTTATCCTTAGGCTTACAGATTTTGAAAAACATGTCGATTTCATAAGTTTGAAGGTTTCATACGAGTTCTTCTAACCTAAGTGTATCTAATATCTTCAATGAGTTTAAAACAGTGACCTTAGGAATAAAATTTGATGGGAGTGACCTAATTTTTTTTTAATAACTCTTGACTCCTCAATTTTCTCACCCAAAGTAAAGATCGTGTTAACAATGTTCGACAACCTAGCATAAAAGTCATCAAAACACTCATACTCTAAAAGTCTTAATTGAAAAGCTTCACGAAATAGGTATTTATAGGCTAAGAAAAAAAATTTAAGGCAGTTCAAGTCATTCGAACAACTCCTTCATGTCGTTTGAACGACATTAAGATGTCGTGCGAACGAACAAAAAAATAACCTATTAAAAAACAAACTAGTACACCATCGTTTGATCCAAATTCGATCCTGGACATCAAACGACTTATATAATGACATTCTAATGTCGTTAGAACGACTTAGCCATGCCGTTTGAACGACAAGAGTAAAAAAATATTTTTTAAAGTTCGTTTACTAGTATTTCAAAATACTTTTGAAGTTCAAAAAATGCCTCGTTTTGATATATAAAATTTCATAAAAGTAGCCCAATACTTAGTAAAAAATCTAAGTAACTCAAAACGAGATCCTTACCAAAGTATACCTCATGTCGTGTAGATGTTAAAGTTGCATGATATACGAATCCGTCTTCTTGAACATGTGAACGTGAATGCCTTGATGGTTGTAACGGAATATGACATACTCAATGTAAATTAAAGACGATGGAAAATATGTCCTTACGATTTTTCATTAAATTAATACTTTTGTCTATTCTTTAAGGCAATTGTATACCATGCTAAACTGGTTTGTCCCCTATTAGATGGTTGACGGAGGACCAACAGGGGACGTGCTAAAAGAGTAAAATGGATTCATGGTCTCCGAGGATTGGGACTGAGACTATATATACTACGTTTTTCGTTGAAGAAGGGGGGTTAATAGAACATAAAGGATCACCCTTTAGAGAGAGATATATTTATGAGAGGGTTATGGCAAGAACCAGAGCTTTTATCCTTCACCATTAATACTTTTATCCACACTTTCGACCAAAAATATAAGCATTTATCGATCTTTAACCATTATTCCTTTGTACCATAGTGTTGGAGTTGCCTACCTACGGTTTATCTATAGTTCTTGATTTTCTCTCCTTCTTACTAGTTGTTTCAAGGGATCATTTATTGTTCTAAATACTTCATATTTATTATTTGTCGTTGAGTTATACACGAGAGTTTCTTAGTTTATACTAAAGAGTTTTTTACATTCCAACTGAGTTTATTCCTTAATTATCAATATCATCTCATCTGTTAAATTATTGCCATTAATTGAAGTTACGCTTCAGTTTATATTTAAGCCCTTATCACTAAGAGAACTGCTCTCTTACATTTAGAAATGCTTAACCGCATCATTTCAAGATCTTTTGAGAAGTCCCAACAATTATTTCAGTTTTAAATAAAGTGAAGGTCCAAACATAGAATGAGGAATTCTCAAAAGGACTTGATGAAATTAAATCTTATCTAGGCCGGCCACCTTTCATCGTATCCCAAATTCAGGAGATCAGGAATACATGTACCTAACAGTGTTCGATCATGCAATCAGTTTAGGCTTGATGTGGGTGAAGGAAGGGCACCAAGCCCCAATTTACTATGTTAGTAAAATGATCTTGGATGCCAAGAAATTCTACCTTTAACTTGAGAAGCTATCCTATTCTCTGGTTATTACTTTGTGAAAGCTGAAGAACTACTTTGAATCCCACTCAGTCATAGTCATCATATCTTTCCTGCTTAAAGAAATACTTAGTAAGGTCGACCTATTTGAACAAGTGTCGAAATGGCCGATTGAATTAGGAATATTTGACATCCTCTATCTACCTAGGACTGTAAATAAAGGGAAAGTGCTAGAAAATTTCATTGCTAAATTCACGGGGGAGGAGAAACCTGATGACAACGAATTCACTGACCAATTACTTAACCTAGAATTTGTCCAACTCAAAAAGTGGACTCTCTATGTCAACGGAGTATCTAATTAAAAGGGGTGCATTAGGTATCATCCTCATTACTCCATAGAAGACTTTGATTTTAAAAATAGATCAAACTCATCCTCGAAGCATCCAACAACAAAGCTGAATACGAAGCTCTCATCGTCAAATTGCAGAAAGCCACATCTCTTGGCCTAAGTCACCTTGACGTCTACCATAACTCAAGGTCGATATTCAATCAAGTATCTAGATACTATAATGCCAAAGATGAGAGAATGAGGGAATATTTGCAGATCGTCCAAAGTTTGATCGCCAGGTTTGAAAAAGTCCACATTCAATATTGAAATAATCTAATCACCCTAATGTGTTTTAGTTATTAAATAAAAATTCTTTTAACTATTTATAAACCAATTTTAAAAGTTTTTTGTGATGATATTGCCTAAATAAAAATAAATTAGAATGGGATGAGAAAAAGTAAATAGGCATACAATATTTGTTCATGAGGATACCAGTAAAGTGGAAAATACTGGGACCCTTAATTCTAGTACCACGCACACACCCAAGTCCACCAATACCAATGTTCAAATACAGATTACAGAGATACAAGTGTAAATGAATGAGTTTGGCCAATACAAACAAGTATACCAAGTCACAAACTACACAACCCCACAACAACTAAATCTAACTAAATAATCAAGCTAGCGATAACTTGGAACTCACACAACTCCACACACAACACTAGTGAATCATTGAATAAGTAAACACCAAAAACAAAATGAATATTTAAGGTTTTTGATTAACAACTCACATAGAGAGATTAGATCCACTAATAAAATGAACAAACAAAAATGTTCAACTTAGAGGATACAAACAGATATATGTAGGATAACAAAAAAAAGTTGATTACACTAAACCTATTAAAAATGAACCTAAATCAGTTTTACGAGTTAAGGCCTGGATTTTAATTAAATTCAAATTAAGTCTGAATATGTTACTGATTAAACAACAAACTTACAAGCCGCTAAAATCACCCACGCACACCAAGTGTGTAAATCACAGATTTTAGTTAGGTCCAAATTTTAAGGGAGGAGGAAAAATTAACATGCAAATGATCTAAACATGTAAGATTCACGATCTTACTAAACACAAAAAAACTAAACTTAGATTAAAACCCCTCAAAACCTAGATCTGATTTTGATTAAAAAAAACTCATTAATTTGATTTGTCATTTAAGCAAAAGAAATAAATAGTCCCAACACCTAGATCTAAACATGCAACCCTAGATCTAAAAAAGTAACTCCAATATATATATATATATATATATATATATATATATATATATATATATATATATATATATATATATACACACATATATATAGATAGATAGAGAGAGAGAGAGAGCCCCTCCTATAAGGACTCCTTATGGTACAGACCCCGGTACATACCATTTTTTTAAAATAGTAAAAAAATGAATTTTTTGATGAAACTTCAGGGATATGATCTCCACGGTGAGAAGATCATATCCAACTATTTTCATCAAAAAATTCAATAAATATATATATATATATATATATATATACACATATATATAGATAGATAGAGAGAGAGAGAGAGCCCCTCCTATAAGGACTCCTTATGGTACAGACCCCGGTACATACCATTTTTTTAAAATAGTAAAAAAATGAATTTTTTGATGAAACTTCAGGGATATGATCTCCACGGTGAGAAGATCATATCCAACTATTTTCATCAAAAAATTCAATAAAAAAACCGTTGAGATGAGGTGATATGTAAAAAAATGGTATATGAATGCATTTTCGACCGTTGAAATTTTGGCGATCATCTCATGCACCTAGATCTAAACATGCAACCTTAGATCTAAAAAAGTAACTCCAATATATATATATGTATATATATATATACATATATATATATATATATATATATATATATATACATATATACATATATATATATACATATATATATATACATATATATATATATACACATATATATAGATAGATAGAGAGAGAGAGAGAGCCCCTCCTATAAGGACTCCTTATGGTACAGACCCCGGTACATACCATTTTTTTAAAATAGTAAAAAAATGAATTTTTTGATGAAACTTCAGGGATGTGATCTCCACGGTGAGAAGATCATATCCAACTATTTTCATCAAAAAATTCAATAAAAAAACCGTTGAGATGAGGTGATATGTAAAAAAATGGTATATGAATGCATTTTCGACCGTTGAAATTTTGGCGATCATCTCATGCACGTTTTGATTGAATTTTTTAATGAAACTTCATGGATATGATCTCCACAATAAGAAGATAATATCCATGAAGTTTCATCAAAAAATTCAATCAATTAAGTGGATGGCTCATACCCAAAATTTCAATGGTCGAAAATGCATATTTATACCATTGTTTGACATATCACCTCATCTCAACGGTTTTTATATTGAATTTTTTGATTAAAAAAATTGGGGACGATTTATCACCGTGGAGATCATATCCATGAAGTTTAATAAAAAAAACATCTTTTACTATTTTAAAAAAAATGGTATGTATAGAAGTCTTCACCATAAGGAGTCCTTATAAGAGACTTTATATATATATATATATATATATATATATATATATATATATATATATATAGTGAGAGTCTCTTGTACATACTAAACAGTAAATACCAATTTTTTAAAATAGTAAAAAAAATATTTTTTGACTGAATTTTTTATATGATGTTTAAAAATTTCAATAGACCCATATAAAACAAATCAACTCAAAATAACGTTTTTTGCTATTTTAAAAAAATCGATTAAACTTTCGCAGTTTTTAAAGCACTTTAAAATATGCAAAAGTTTGACATATTTTTTTAAAATAGCAAAAAGAAGTTTTTTTTTCTGATTTTTTTATATGGCTCCCCCGAAATGTTTAAATACCACATAAAAAAACTCAACTCAAAATTATTTATAAAATGGGTCCACGACAGCGGTATGCACCATTGGTATGTACCGTTTAGTATGTACATGAGTCTGACTCTCTCTCTCTCTCTCTCTCTCTCTCTCTCTCTCTCTCTCTATATATATATATATATATATATATATATATATATATATATATATATATATATATATATATATATATATATATGTAAGAGTATATATAATTATAATTATATATATGTATTATAGTGAAGGAATGATTCTTACAAGGAGAGTAAAAGTCTCCTCAAATGAACCCAAAAAAGCCACACCAAATCCTCTTCTTAACCCATAAAGTTTAAGGATAATAAACTTTCAAATCTTAAATAAGATTTCAAAAGGCCAACACAGAAATTTCAAACAACCCTAAAATCTTAAAATTGAAAATGCAAAGCTGAACTCTCAAAGTGTATATGAAAAAATTTGGGGTAACAAATATCGGTGAAGGAAGATCTCTCAAAATATAAGGATGAACGCTTGGAAATTAGAGAGAAATTAAAGAGAAATTTTGGCAACATTTCTGTAGGGTTTGTCAAATAAAAAATCTCTGAATTTTTTTAATAGCCCACACCATCTATTTATAGGCACAAATGAATTTCATAGGTTCGTAATTAAGTACTAAGAACCATAAGGGTATAATTGTAAACAACCACGGTCAGATGAGGGTATAAAAGGAATCACATAACCAAGGGTATATGACCTATTTACCACAATAAACGGAGGGGAAAAAGAGTAAAATAGTTAGAGACAAAGGAGTAAAACATGATTAGGAATGTTAGTTACATGATTAAGTATAAGTTATGATTGATAAGTTTGGTGATCGATATTGAACATTTTAATTATCATGTTTAGGGGATGCATACTCACGTGATATATGTATATTGCTTGCATTAGATTCTAATTGACCTTATGATCGGTGATGACATGTTTATACCATATGATTATCTATATGGTGAAATGAATTATAGGGTATGTTTTTAATGCATCATTATTTCTATAAAAATAAACTAGGGTGGTTGTGGGAAATTGGTAATGTTTCGTCGCCAAATGTGAAAGTTTTGAGATTTTCGGTACCTTGCTACTCTCCTGTTCGAGCCCAAATTAGGCATAATAGCTTTATGAATTTGGAAAAACATAAAATATGAAATTTTTATATATATAAGTTATCCATGCGTAGATAACTTATATAGTGAGTTATGATGATTTTACAACTGCAATACAAATCCGTCATTCGTGGAAATGTTTTATTGGACCTTTTGTCTAACCAATCACACATTACCACAAGCTTTATGACCATTGGACCCCTTATAATGCATTTTATAACTATAAATCAGATTTTTAGCTTCTTCCTCATAATAAATGACAAGAATTGAAGAAATAAGACTAAGGACAGAGAAAAAGGAGGTTAATAAAGAATTATTTCTAAAAATTACAATAAATCAAGGATTACTTATAAGATAATTATCTATTTGTTAAAGTTGGTCACATGAATGAGTTTTACACTTTGTATGTTTTTTTTCTTCTAATTTTGATAAAGATTTTAACGATGCCCATATTTCCTAATTGTATTAAAACAAGGATGGCTTAAGAACATAAATAACAACTTCTGCTAGGATAGTAAATGTTAACTTTAAAGTCCTTGTTATGAATCACCTTCTTGCAAAGCATTTTAATTAGGAAATTTATGTATATGATGTGTGTATATGTTAAAACACGTTTAGTATATATTTCCATGATTGATGCCCGAGGTAGAGATTATGTATGCTTAATCATTTTAGGTTTTTCTTTAATAGTCTATTCCGTCATAGTTGTGTTAAAAATGGAATAAATCATTGAATACTTATTGGAATCAATAAATTCCAGTTGTAACATACTCGAAGATGAGAATAAACTACCTTCTAGTTTGTCTTTGGGGTGTTGTTTTGAAGTTGATGTTTCGTTACTATTTTTTGGTAGAAACAACTTGAAAAATGTTATAGTAAAACATGTACAACTTTCTCTAGAGAATTCGTAATTTTATACTATAAATTGTGTTAGAACCCAAATGAATAGGGGGTTACGAAAATGTGAAGTATCATATTTAATTCCGTTTAAGATAATTCAGATTAACCAGCTGATGTGATGTGCTACTGAGTTTAATGTTATTTGGTGTATTCAAATACTAATGATGTTAAATTGATAGGTAGGGAAGTGGTTGATACTACCATACAAAGGAAGTAGATTTTGGTATTAATTTTATTACCTACTATAAGGTGAGTAACCTCCCCTATGAAATATAGATGCTTATATTTTCATATGGAAATGCATAACTTAAATACATGTGTTGAGATGCTTGTGTAATGATATGGTGTTTATGAGGCATATGCATTTGCTAAAAATGTTAAGTGAAGTTATCTAATGTTATGGACCGTGGTAGGTCCTTTACATAATGTTAAGGACTATGGTGGGTCTTACGGGATGTGGTGGTCTTGTTAGTCCAGCTTAAGGTTTGTGTACTCGGGCCAAATAAAGGGATATGGTGGTCCCTATTAACTGTGGAGGGTTAATTGGACTGTGGTGGGTCCAGGCTTGCGAGAGTTTCACAATTCCTACTTGGACTGTGGAGGATATATAACATGGGTTGAATATCAACAAGCTTTTTGTGTAAATGTTAAACCAAAAACTTGTGTAAGTAAATTTGGGTCGAATATCAACAAGTATTTTGTGTAAATGCTAAACTAAGAAACTTGTGCAAGTAAATTTGTTTAGTACTTGTAAGTTATATGTAAAGGTAGTTATGTTTTCATCTAAACATGCCTTCGAAAAAAAAATCTGGTGCTATTTTTCGAGAGATTAAAGTAAAGTATTGTTTAAGGGAATTTATCTCAAAATAAAAGGATGATTTTAACTTAATTAAGTCAAGGTGCAACACCCAAAACTCAAAACGACATCAAACACAAAAGAAATGCCAACCGTTTTAATGTTTGATAAAATGTTTAAATTAAAAAAAATGCTTAATCAAATAATATTTTATCAATTTAAAAATAATAAAAAATAAATTAACATTATAAAATTAATTAAAAATTATGGGAAGATTTTAAAACTCATAATTTATAATATAAAAATTATTTAAACAAAAAATACACATTAAAGGTATTTTTTTTGATTGAAAATAGTATCTATATCAATATAAAATGAGAAAATACGATTTAAGGTATATCAAGATATGTAAAATGTATTTTTAAATAGAAAAAATGCAGTACAATAAGAGATACACAAAAATTATTTGTCTAAAAATTGAGCCAATTTAGATGGAGAATTTTCAAATAATTCCCTCTAGGAAACAACGGTCATGTCGAAACTTTAGCCACTTTGGGTTTAATGGTAGATTCAAATCTTAAAAGAACCATTGAAGTGGAGTACCTCCCCTAGTCGATCATAACACGACTAAGGGCTGTTGAGCAAGTCCTCACCATATAAAGAGCTACCAGCTGAATGGATGCGAACATAGCCTATTTGCAAGAACATGTTTTTCCAACTGATAAAAAATAGGCCCATCAAGTTAAACTCTACAATCGATCTTTCACTTGTCCTTACCTTCAATATGTGCACCCAAATGATGTCGACCAAGTCCTGTACGAACTTCATGACGGGATATGTTGGAGTCATACAGAAAAAATATATTAGGCATTCAGAGCGATCAAAAAAGGTTATTGGTGGCTATATTTGCAAAATAATATAGTCTCCTAGTTAAAAAGTCCAAGAAGTTCAAAGAGTTCTCGCCAATGTTGCACTAGTGACCTAAAATCATTGACTAGACCATAGTGCTTCACTCACTGGGGTTTGGACATCATGGTCCATTGCCTATAACTTCAAGAAATTATAAATATATCATGGTCAACATAGATTCTTTCACTAAGTTGGTTGAAGACGAACCTTTGCCAAACATCAGAGACACTAATATGATAAGATTCATCTAGAAAAAACATCATAACTCGCTTTGGCATACTGAGAACGATCATTTCTAACAATGGAACTCAATTTAAAAGCATGTCGTTTCAGGACTTAGGCAAAAAACACAACCTCAAGAACTATTTCAGCTCAGCGGGCTACCTCCAAAGCAATGGGAAGTTCGATGCTTCCAATAAGACAATGCTTGATGGCATGCAAGAAAGGTTAGAGAAGGCTAAAAGAACTTGGGATAAGAGCTTCCCCACGTCCTCTGGGAATACCGTACTACATACCAGAAGGTCAATCCGGGAAAAGCCATTAGACTTAGCCTATAGGATGTGTAAAAACCCCCATTTTCCCACGTAAAGGTTAGCCAGACACAGTACGCCGAAGATGGGGCTTGTCATACAATCTATATCATTATTAGAAAATAAAAATTTATATAATGAACCACATTTAAAATAAAATTTGATTAAATTAAATAATAGTAAGTAATAATGAACCAACATCCACATCGAACAAAATAAAAACTAATATGAACAAATACGATCTCGACTAATAAATAAATTGCCTCCGGGCTTATGCCCTTACAATAATCCAAAATAAGCAAATACGGGAAGAAGTAGCAACCTAATAAAGATTCGATAAGATGATCTTCGAGAAGCCACACGAGACAACAAGTCTGATATTCCTTCAGCCCTCCTATCCCTATCTAAGCAAACCTGGGGTGAAAAATATTTAAAATTTTGGGTCAGCGCCTTAAAGTGTGTGTTGATGTAAAAAATTAGATTGTATCTAATTATTTAATCACAGATAAAATAAATGAGACAAAGAATTTTTAACGTGGTTCAGCCTTATAAGAATGGCCTACGTCCACTGTTTATGCTATTGATGACTGTTTGGGAATTCTCGATTACATGTTCAATCAAGAAATTCCGGTCCCTTTACAATGAAGGTAATACAATGTTTTTATAGACTTAAGGCTGTAATGTGAAAGGGTAATACATTTAATGCTGTTCAAGTGAAAGGGTAGTATATTAAATGCCCCTTAAGCGTATACATCTGTGCTAAATAAGCATTTAATGAACAATCAAACTGTTGGTTATCCTGCTATTAATGCTTTGTTCGAGGTGCAACTCGGACCGCCTAAGCTGCTCGGACCACCTAAGCTCCTCGGTGCTCAAAGGTTCCTCAGTGCTCAAAGTTCCTCGGAGAGTTCTTGTAAGTCGGAGCGTATGAGTTACTCGGGGAAGCAGTGTTCCTCGTTGTAGTATGGTTCCTCGGAGAGTCTGAGTTCCTCAGAAGTATTTGTTGTTGCCATGTAGATTGCCACGTGTCTTCACCCAATTGAGCCATGTCAGCAGACTAATTTTGGTATCAACAGAAGCCCCCAATGTTTCATAGTTTGAAATTTGAGGAGTGTGCAACATTCTTTCTCGGAATATGATAGTTTTAAATCGTCCTCCTGATTTTTAGGAGTGTTTTGTATTTATTTCTCCTTCCAAATTCGTAGAATCGGCCTTTTTTGAAATTTTCTAACCGCTTCGATTCCCGCGTCCCTTTTGTCTGTTTAGCCGCCGGTAGCGTAATCGTCTCTTTTTGTAATCATTAACTTTACCGTTTTCCAAGGCAAAGTATTTAAAGTTGTAGAAAATCCCATCGTCTTCTACTTTTTTTGAATTTGTATCTTCGAGTTTTCCATTGTCTCTCTCTCCTGTGCGTTCATCTCTTCCATCGTTCGTTGTCAACAGATCCATTATTTTTCTGTAAGATCTTCTTCCTTCTTCTTCATTTCCTTTATTCATCATGGTTTACCTTATTGAATCTGTAGATAAATTTCGTTCTGGTTTTTCTATTCCTCCATGGGTTGTTCTGGAGGAACTTTCTGAACCTTCTGATTATTTCCGTTTGGCTGAGGGACATTGGTTCCATAGTCTCTTTGTTGCTGAGTGTGGATTTTCTTTTCCCCCAAATCCTCTATGTCTGGAATTCTGTCAATACTTTGATGTGGTTCCTGCCAGAATAGCCCCCAATACATGGAGAATAGTTAATGGGGTTCATAGACTAAATCAAATTCATGGAACTCGCATAGGAATTGCAGAAATCATGTTTTGTTATAGATGGGCTATTGGGAATAATACTTTTTATTTAAAAACTAGATTTTTAAATAGGGCTTTAGTGGTCAATCTCCCGGATGCCAATAGGGACTATTTTGAGCACGGGGTTGTTATAAAAAATTGGCAATATGCTCCTTTATCTGGAGATGAAGTGTATCAGGGTCCCTGATGCCCTCCCTATGGCAATGGGATAGGTTATTTTTATTTCATTTTATTTTCAAAATTATGCTTCCTTTATGTTTGATAAAATGTGCCACTGATGTTTTAATGTTGATTTATTTGCAGTTGATAACAAAAGAAAGTGTCCAAAAGAAGCAGACGTTAATATAAGGCACTTGAAACTTATCTGGAGTTTTCATCAAACTGTTGCTGACGAGCACATTAGGTCAGCTTCATACCTGCTTGAGTACAAGAGTTACACAACTTCTTTTACTGCTCGTCTGGTGATAAGCGACGCAGAGCCGGTACTAGCTTCTACCAGTTCTTCGCCTGAGTCACACGTTCCTTTAAGTGAAAGGATGAAGAAAAGAAGACCTCATACTCTCTTCGAGAAACCTGCCTCTGGTGCTGGAGAGGCAAAGAGAAGTAAACACGATGTCCCAGAAGGGACAAAGAAAATTGATGCAGCCCCTCCTGCTGCTCCTGTGAAGGTTGCCGAGAAGCTCCCAATGGCCCCGAGCAAGGCTGCTGCTCCAGGGGAGGTGATTGTCATATCACCGATCAAGAGTTCTTCCTTGATCGAAACTGTTCCTGTTCCTCCGAGGAGGCTGAAGAAGAGCTCCTCGGTCAATTTGGCTGACACCGTCTCTCAGCCCCCGACTAGTGGAGTTCCAACTTTTGTTCCCCCGAGCTCTGCCATGAGCTCGGTGAAGACTTGGATCATTCCCGAGATCCAAGGTGTCGAAGAAAACCTTTCTCGGGACATGGTCACCTCATTGGCTGCTCGTCATATTGCTTCTGTAAGTCTCATTATTTTGAATTTTTCATCTTTCCCTTGCTATATTTGTCTCTGACTTGCTTTTATTTTCTTTTCACAGTTGGTGAGCTGTTTTAACACAATTTTGAAGAAGGATGAATCTATTAAAGCTTCCAGCTCCTCGTCTGGTGTGGAGGAAGCTCTGATGGGTATGACCCGATCTTTAGAATATTCTCGTCAGAAGCATGATGCTGACAAGGCTGCTTGGGAGAAGAAACTTGCCTCCACCGAGCAGGAGAAAACTCAAATTGTTGAAGTCTCCAAGGAGTTGGAAAAGAAAATAAAGGAATTGGAAGAGAAAAATAAAGAGCTCGACAAGAATCTCCAAAATGCTGAAGAGCTTGAGAATAAACTCAAGGTTGCTGAGGAAGAATTAATCCAACTTCACGAAGTAAGTCGCCAGAAGGAAAAAGTTGAGAATAAATTGAAGATTGCTAAAAATATTCTGTCCGAGAAGCTTTCCTCGGAGAAGTTAAAGAGGAAATTGGCTGTGAAGAAGTCTTTCAGCGCTGGCTGGGATAAAGGGTGGAACAAGGGGTTGGCTGCCATGATGTCGCAAGTCGAATATGGCAGTCTAAAATACTTTAGAGATGGGTGGGTCGCAGCTCTTCAGGAGATGAAGGTTGATGAAACTTCTGAACTCTTCCAGCGACACATCCCTGGTCCCCCTCCAACTCCTGAGGATGAAGAAGAGGACGAAGCTTCCTCCGAAGAGTCTTCCATGGTGATGGGAGATCAATTTTCTCATCCCCCAGCCATCTAGCCTACAAACGAGGAACTTCAGCAACTCGCGTCTTCCTCCGAGCAACCTCTAGAACTTACCCAACTGCTATCTGCTCCATCCGAGCAACCTACTTCTTCATCCCAGCCTCCCGAGAAAATTTTGGGAGATAAGGAAAAGGTGTAGAGTTGTTAGGGTTTCTCTCTATATTTTCTTTGTCAAGTGTGACTTCTGAACATGTGACTCTGAACCTTGTGATCTAATAAAACTTGAACTTTTGTTTATGCATACTGTTGTTTCTCTTCTTCATATTCTATTTGAATTCTTATTGATTATTGCTTTTTCTTCCTCTACTAGTTTCTGGCCAGGATGGAATTATTATCTACTCACGATACAAAGCTATTGAGGCAATGCAATGATTATTTTAAAGCTGGTCACACAGATCTGAGTGCATCACAAATTGTCGACATCCTCGGCCAAGATGCTTCGGAACAGGCAATTGAAGCCTACCAATATTTGAAGTGTTTGCTTGATCATGTAGTGGCCAATAATGTAGCTTATTATGAAATGATTGAAGATCTACAAGGTACTCTTGACGAGCTTCAACAATAATATAAAGAATCCACTGCCCTCTTGCACGAGGGGTACGAGAAGAAGTATCAGCAAATCATTGCCGACAAGGGATACGAGAAGCGTTTTGCTGCTTACGACGTGCGGGAAAGAACTTTGAAAGCCGAGGTCGAGGAGCATAGGCAAATAGCCGAGTTTTTGGAGAAAGAAAATAATAACTTGCAAAGAGAAGTATCTCAATTAAAATCTGCTACCTCCACCTCAAATGCTTTGATCCCAGTGACTGACGAGGGATTATCATTCTTGGAGGTCGAGAACACCAACTTAAGAGATGAGTTGGAAACCTTGAAAAGAGCTGGCCCTTCTACGTCTTCTCGTGGACGAGCAAGAGATCCTCGAGGAAGAGCAAGAGCTGCTCGAATTCCTATCGAGGAACAGAGGACTCAATCTGCTTTAGAGAACCAGGCCTTCCAGCTGATGGCGAAGAACCAGGCATTGGTTGAGATGTCTAAGAAAATTAGGGACCTGGAAGAGCAACTTTCAGCGTAGAAATCTATCTCGGAGAATAAAGAACTCTTCATCAAAAACCTCCACGAGCAGCTGGAAAGATTAACCTATCAATTTCACAAGCAGCCCAGGGAGTTCTGGATGGCTGGCTACAACGAGGCTCTCTACCACTTGGACGGCCGTATCCAGAATGCCAATAATGAGGGCTACAAACAGGGATGGCTAAATGCCCTAGGTGTGCTGCAACTCGAACAGGCTCATTACCTGTGGGATTACCATAATCCTGGGCTGCTCGACCTACCCGTGCCACCATTCAATCTCAACATGAGTTGGATCCCTGCTCGGGCTTTCCCTCGGTGTTTAATTTCTAAGTACCTTGGTGATTACAATCTGCATTCCAATGTGGAAATATATCATCTCGAGCATCTACTGAATCGACCATCCGTGATGAATATCAGGATGTTAAATGATCTTAACTTCATAAATTCTCCTCTTGCTTTAAATGATCCGCCTGCTGGCGAGGAACCTGTTTCAAAAGCAGAGGGGAAAAACCAATAGAATAGGAATATTGATGTAATAAATTTGTACTTCATTCCTGATGTATTTCATTCTACATTTAATGCAATAATTTTATTTGCAAATCTTGACTACTATTGTTTTGTAACACTTTATTTGCGCTTGTGTATCTGTTAAAAAGATAACAATATTGTGTTATTTGTCGACCAACTTATTGTCGAGTAGTTTGAATTTGTGGTAGTCATTTTAAAAAGTTACTAAGTTGTTTCTCGACCAACTTACTAAGTTGTTTCTCGACCAACTTACTAAGTTGTTTCTCGACTAACTTAGTAATAATTTTAAAAAGTCACGAGTTATCAATAATTTTACTTGATCATTTTCTCGTGTTCATAAAATGTTTCCGACCAACCAAGGTCGGTAAATTTTCCTTTTCGACTAACTACAGTTAGTGGGTTTTTATCCCCGACCAGCCATAATTAGTGGATTTTTCCTGTACGAGAAGCTTTGGCACTTTCTGGAACAATTTTACCTCCCGACCAACTTTAGTTGGCGTTTTCGAGAATATATTTACTTCCTAACCAACATAAGTTGGCATTTTTAGGAATACATTATTTTACTTCCCGTAGGAATACACTGTTTTACTTCCCGGAGGAATACCGTTTTACTTCCCGGAGGAATACAAGTTTTACTTCCCGAAGGAATACAAGTTTTACTTCCCGGAGGAATACATTTGTTTCTCGACCAACCTTAGTTGGCGTTTTCGAGAAATTTTTTGAGTAGTCCGAGTTTTGCCGAGTTTTGTGTAGCACTAGTATTCCCCGAAAAACTTTCAATAAAAGGAGAATATACATTACTGATAATACTTGCGCAGGTGCTCTGCGTTCCATGCATTCTTAAACTCCTCCCCTTCTAAAGTTGCTATTCGGTAAGTTCCTGGTCGAACAACTTCTGTAACTCGGAATGGTCCATGCCAGTTTGCCTCCAATTTGTTGTGCTTTTGAATCACCTTTTTTAGCACATAGTCTCCTTCTTTCAAATCACACTTCTTCACTCTCTTGTTGTAGAACAGAGCTGTTCGCTGCTGGTAAGCAGCATTTCTAATGGCTGCTTCTTCTCTAACTTCCTCGAGCATGTCTAAATCCAATCTTCTCATTAAGTCGCTGACACGGGAATTGAAATTCAGTATCTTGTGTGTTGGGAGGCCCAACTCGACAGGTATAACAGCTTCACTTCCAAATGCTAGCATATATGGAGATTCTCCAGTTGCTGCTCGGGGAGTAGTACGATAAGCCCACAATACTAACTGTAACTCGTTGATCCAATTTTCTTTCGCATTGTCTAGTCTTTTCTTCAAGCCATTCAGCAGTGTTCTATTTGTCACTTCAGTTTGTCCATTGCTTTGAGGATGGCCTGGTGCTGAGTGGATCTTCAAAATATTTGATTGATGACAATAGGCAGGGAACTCCTCATTGTCAAGTTGTGTTCCATGGTCTGTGATGAAGGCATGAGGAAGACCATATCGACAAATGATGTTCTTCCAAATAAATTGGTACACCTTGTCGTACGTCATATCAATGAGTGGCTCAGCTTCAACCCATTTAGCAAAATAATCCACAGCAACCACGAGATACTTAAACCTTCCCCTGGTCGTCGACAGTGGCCCAACCAAATCTATTACCCACATGGCAAATGGCCAGGGGGAAGTGATGGGTGTTAATAATGCTTGGGGAGTTCTTCGGATAGAGGAGAAGCGCTGACACTTGTCATATTTCTTAGCATATGCTATGCAATCAGCTCTCATCGTCGGCCAGTAGTATCCTTGCGTCATCACCGTTTGCAAAAGTGTCCGACCTGCTACATGGGCTCCACAGGACCCTTCATGGATCTCCTCAATCAAATCTTTCACCTCGGTGGGATGCACACATCTTTGCAAACCTGCTATAATTCCTCCTCTATATAGAATACCATTAGTTAATACATACCGAGCAGCTTTAAACTTCAATTTCTTGGCTGCGAGCTTGTCAATTGGTAATTCTCCCTCCTCAATATATGCCCTGATGGGATCCATCCAAGATGGTCCTAAATCAAGGGTAATAACATTCATCGTCAGATCTTCATCTATACTCCGACCAGCTAAAACTTCAATTGGAATTATTCTTCATAGCTCGGTATGAGTAGCTGATGCTAATCGAGCTAAGGCGTCTGCTCTTGCATTCTCCATTCTTGGTATTCTGACCAGCTGAACAGCAGTAAACTCTGATACCAATTCCTTCGCCTTTGTATGATATCTGATCATTAATTCTCCTTTGGCTGCATATACTCCCATCATTTGATTTATAACCAATTGCGAATCACCGAAGACAATAACTTGTTGTGCCTCCATAATTTTTGCCAAATTAAGACCTGCAATCATGGCCTCATACTCAGCCTCATTATTCGGAGCTTTGAATTGGAAACGTAAGGCGTATTCTATGTCGACCTCATCCGGACTGCTCAAAACTATCCCTGCACCACATCCTGTAGCACAAGATGAACCATCCACATACAGACTCCATATAGGCAACTCGTCTTTTAATTGCTGATCTGACAGAGTTCCTCGATGGAATATTTGCTGCTTCCTTTCACCATCTCCTGATATTTCTTGCTGTTCGTCGATCATCTTTTCTTGCCCTTTTACCAACCTGAGCTGGTCTGGGCGTGAATTTGATGATCTTGTAACATCCACAGGTTGATCAGCGAGCAACTTTTGCTCCTCGGGAGTATCAGGATAGGTGAAATCTGCTATAAAATCTGCTACTGCTTGCCCTTTTAGCGACGATCTGGGTTCATAAACTATATCATATTCACCAAGTTCTATTTCCCAGCACATCAATCTTCCTGACTTTTCTGGTTTGTGAAGGTCTTGCCTCAATGGAATATCAGTATATACTACTATGGTATGAGCTTGAAAGTATGGATTCATTCTTCTACTTGCCTCGATCAATGCTAGTGCCAGTTTTTCCAGCTTTGGATATCTGATCTCTGCTCCTCGGAAGGCCTTACTTGTGTAGTAGATTGGTTTTTGTACTCTATTCTCAACTCTGATCAACGCCGAGCTAACTGCATTCTCCGATACTGCTAGATACAAGTATAATTTTTCTCCCATCACCAGCCTGGACAATAGTGGAGGTGCTCCCAAGTATTTCTTCAAGTCTTGAAAAGCCTTTTCATATTCATCATTCCACTCAAAAGTCTTTTAGAGTGTCTTGAAGAATGGGAGACATCGATCAGTTGCTCGCGATACAAATCTGTTGAGCGCTGCTACCCGTCCTGTAAGACTCTGCACCTCTTTCTTCGTCGTTGGAGATCGCAGCCCTAATAGAGCTTTGATCTTTTCAGGATTTGCTTCAATGCCTCGTTGATTGACAATGTACCCGAGAAACATGCCTTCTCGTACTCCAAATATGCACTTCATCGGGTTCAACTTCATTTGATATTTATCTAGTTGATCAAAAGTCTGACTTAAGTCAACTAGATGATCGACAGCTTTCTTGCTCTTTGTCAGCATATCGTCAACATAGACTTCCATATTGCAACTGATTTGTTCAGCAAAGACCTTATTCATCAGTCGCTGATATGTCGCACCTGCATTTTTCAAACCAAAAGGCATAACATTATAACAATAAGTTCCCCTAGGGGTAATGAAAGAAGTACTCTCACTGTCTTCAGGTTTCATTTTAATCTAATTGTAACCAGAATAAGCATCCATAAAGCTCAGCAACTCGTGTCCCGAGGTAGCATCAACCAGTTGATCAATTCAGGGCAGTGGAAAATGATCCTTTGGGCATGCTTTGTTGAGGTCGGTGAAGTCTACACACATCCTCCATTTGTTGTTCTTCTTCTTTACCATCACCTCATTTGCTAACCAGTCTGGATATTTAACATCTTCAATAAAACAAGCTTTCTGGAGCTTCTCGACTTCCTCCTATATAGTTTGATTCTTCTCGGGACTGAATACTCTTCTTCTCTGCTTCACAGGCTTGATCTCCTTATTCACATTGAGTTCGTGACATAAGAATATTGGGTCTATCCCAGGCATATCCTCATGACTCCATGCAAAAGTTTGCTTTATGTTTCTTAGGAAAGTTATCAATTCCTATTTTAGTGAGGCTTCCAACGATGAACCTAGTTGAGTAGTTCGTTCAGGGTGCTCGTCGTCCAGAATGATGTTTTCAGTAGTTTCCACCACTTGACCCTTCACGAGTTGCGACTCATTTCTAGGATCCAATGTTTCAATCTCTACACCCTCATCCACTTGATAGGTAGTAGTCTTTTTCCTTCATTCCTCCAGTTCCTCTTGCTCGGCGGATGAATAATTGCATTCCCGAGCTACTTTCTGATCACCTTTAACAACTCCTACTCCAAAATTTGTTGGAAATTTTAGGCACTGATGCACCGTAGATGGTATAGCCTCGAACTTCTTCAATCCTACTCTTCCCATGATGATATTGTATGATGATTGAACATTCTTATCCATCACAAAAAGTGTATTCTTTCTGTCCGACAAGCAGGCCACGTACCAATGAATATATCCAACTTGATCATCCCAAGTGGAAATACTTTCTCGCCAGCAAATCCGAGGAGGGGTCTATGCTAAGGTTCCAGTTGAGATAGATTTAGATTTAAACTATTGAAACACGAGTAGAACATGATGTCTGCCGAGCTACCATTATCGACCAGTACTCTTGAAATCATTACCTCCTTCATCCTCATTTTGATCACCAATGGGTCATCATGAGGATATAGAACATCTGCGAGGTCATTCTTTGAGAAACCAATGACCAATTTCTCTTTGTTCACCTTTCTTGGGTGATCTTCCTCAGCTAGATATATTCATTGAATGTACGAGCAAGCTTGAGCCTCATAGAGGTAAGCTTTTCTCTCGACAGTAAGGTCTCCTCCTCCTGCATCACCACCTGTAATAACATTACAATCAAATGACCCAAAGCGTATTGAAAATACCTCACGTTCTGGCTACTTTGGTCTCTTAGGAAGATCGGGATCATCTTTTGGATCAACTTCATGGGTTCTCTTCTTGTTCTCCTCTGCTCGACGAGGAGATCTATACCTCTCTCTTGCTCGGTCGTTGTTTCTTCTATCATCTCCCCGATCAATATACTTTGCCAGTTTTCCTCAATCTCATTCTGAAGAGCTATGCAATTTTTGGTCATATGGCCATGATCTTTGTGAAACTCGCAATAATTTGCTTTATTCCTCCTATCAGGATCTGACTTCATTTTCTCTGGCCAATTTAATTCCTCGTTGTTCTTGATTTCTTCTAAAACATGATTGATGTCTTTCTTCAGAGGAGTATAATTATCAAATTTCTTCACTACTTCCCAAGTCTACCTTGTTTTTGATTGTTTGTCATTACCATTGTTCTTATGCTCTTTCTTCTTAGCTTTATCACCTTCCACCTTGGCTTCTTTGGCATCCATATTCTTCTTCGCAGCCATAGCCTCCTCGGCATTCATAATCTTGGATGCTTTTCCCATCAGGTCTGACATGGTTCTAAGTGGATCTTTAGCCAAAGTGTAGTACAACTTGTTAGGCAATAGTCCACTCATCAAGGCAGTAATCGTTGTCTTTTCCTCATAGTCAATGACTTCGAGCTTCTCGTTATTAAAACGAGTTATATAATCTTTGGTACTCTCACCAGCCTTTTGTCTAACACTTAACAAATGTGCTACTCGTTTAACTGCCTTTACCCCAAAACAGAAATTCCCAATGAATAACTCGGCCAGTTGAAAGAAAGTTGAGATCTTACCCCAAGGAAGATTATTTTACCATATTTGAGCAGATCCGTTAAGAGTTCCCGAGAATGCTCTGCATCTCATTTCATCTCATCTGGAACAGCATAGATGTCGGTTACAGCTTGGTATTGTTCTATATGAAGGACAGGGTCTGTCTTTCCATTATATTTGGGGGTCACAACAGGTGCTTTGAACTTTGATGGTGTTGGAAAATCTACAATGGCCTAGACAAAAGGTGTTCCTGGAACAAAAGTTCATTGTAGAGGGTTCTTGGCTTTAGCCATTTCCCCTAATCTATCCTCCATCCTCTGAATAGAACCTTTCCATGCATCATTTCCTTCCTCGGGCATGTTAGTTCGAGCAACTGATCGTGTTGATGTGGCTTCCTGGGATCTATCTTGACGAGCAGCTGGTCGCGACTGGGCAGATCCTTCCCTTAAATATGATGGTCGTCGAAAACTCCTCGACACGACTTTAGGAGGACTTCTACTCCTTCTAGGTCCTAATCGATCAAAAGGCAATACCCTGCTTAATCTCTCTAGCCCACTAGTCCTTTCTGGAGAGAGAGTGATACGTTGTTCAGTATCTGTGACTCGCACTGACGAAGTTCGTCCAGGTTGATAAGAAAAATCTTCAGATTCTTCATCACGATATGAATCAGTACGCCTAGTACGCAAAGAAGGTGCACAGGTATTTCTTTGAATACTTCACAGTCTTGAATGGGTTGGTGCACCGCCATGGAGGGTTTGTATGAGTTGTCGCATAGTTTCTTGCATGACGGTCTGGCCCTGGGCCAGATTTGTCATTATTCCAGCCAGATCTGGAATATTTGGCGGAGCAGATGGATTTGGAGGGCTTCCAACGTTTCGATTGCTGGATTCTGGAATATCAGCCATTTGGGATGAATTGTTTTTGATGGAAAACAATATTACCAGTCTTTTCCCACAGACGGCGCCAATCTGTTGATGTAAAAAATTAGATTGTATCTAATTATTTAATCACTGATAAAATAAATGAGACAAAGAATTTTGAAAGTGGTTCAGCCTTATAAGAATGGCCTACGTCCACTGTTTATGCTATTGATGACTGTTTGGGAATTCTCGATTACATGTTCAATCAAGAAATTCCGGTCCCTTTACAATGAGGGTAACACAATGTATTTATAGCCTTAAGGCTGTAATGTGAAAGGGTAATACATTTAATGCTGTTCATGTGAAAGGGTAGTATATTAAATTCCCCTTAAGCGTATACATCTGTATGATAATAAGCATTTAATGAATAGTCAAACTGTTGGTTATCCTGCTATTAATGCTTTGTTCGAGGTGCAGCTCGGACCGCCTAAGCTCCTCGGTGCTCAAAGGTTCCTCGGTGCTCAAAGTTCCTCGGAGAGTTCTTGTAAGTCGGAGCATATGAGTTCCTTGGGGAAGCAGTGTTCCTCGTTGTAGTATGGTTCCTCGGAGCGTCTGAGTTCCTCGGAAGTATTTGTTGTTGCCATGTAGATTGCCACGTGTCTTCACCCAATTGAGCCATGTCAGCAGACTAATTTTGGTATCAACAGTGTGCAAGAATTAATTTACCAAATTTAAAGTGCAAAAATATAGCTAATTCAAAGTAAGTAACCTCCATCATCACTCACTTGTGTCAAGTACCTCACCCCTCATCTAAGTGTGGTATTTCACGTATAATCGAACAAATTCCAAATAAGAAATACTAACTGTGCCAATATGATATAAGATGCATTAAGTAATAACCAACATACTGAAATATAATCATCTATCTTCATATCACCATTTCCCCAAAGTATCATAGTTATATTACTCATAAAAATGATAAAAACATCTATTATGCACACTACACGGTATTGGGTCTATAACCTATTGTATACATTCTTAAACAATTGGATTAATCTCATATAATTTGTGTAATAATATATATATATATATATATATATATATATATATATATATATATATATATATATATATATATGTGTGTGTGTGTGTGTGTGTGTGTGTGTGTCCTTTCATGTGTGCAATGCTCAAAGGCATCTACCAGTGGTGTCTCGTTTGTGCTATATGGACAATTTCGAATGAATCTCTATCCAATCAGACAACACAAAACACACACAAGTGGGGTGATCCCTACGCGGTACACCAGTTCACAGACCATACCCAGTGGTAACTAAGGATCCCAACATCAAAACCTATCTCTCGTAAGTTTCATTGGTACACAGTGCCTATAATAATGATCTACACAACATCTGTGTTAGGGTTCCAAAAATGCATAACCCCAACTGATAAGACCGTCCATGAACATAGGTATGTTCACTCAATAAGTATAAGAACATATTATTCTCATATACTATGCATAGGTAATTACTTTATAATCACCCAAGATATTCCAAATGATAACCCATAAATAATTACGCCTTTATAATTAACCATCTAGCTACTTATTAATTTCCTCCTCTTTATAAGTATATTTAACCATCTAGTCAAGTATAGTCCCCCGTTTTATATTTGAACCACATAAACATTTTTAATGAAATCCTCGTTTACCCAAACACCGTCCCAACCAATCGTATGGGTTCTTAAAAATATCCTGGATCAAACCCTGATCCCATTTTAACCTACCTAGGGGATGAATCGATTCGGGTCTTGAGCCGAATCAATTCCTAGGGGGCCGAATTGATTTTCCCAGGAGGCTAAATCTACTCGAATCTAGGCAGAAGCCTTGATATGCTACGTTTCCATAACACGCAAATTCCCATTTCTCATTCATCTCCCATCCCAATGGTTTATACATTTATATGAACATTAAAGAAGGTCTTTAGGACTTAGTTAATAATCTTAGGTTAATTATTTTCATAAATTGAAATTGATTAGTCCCCAAAATCCTATAATTTACCCCTTAACATGTCTACACAAATCAGATCTTATTTATATACTCCCACCATGTTCTACCATTATACAGGTGCCCCAATTATCCAAATTTCCATAAATTCTTAAACATGAATACAAATTCGCTACATTTGAATAAATCTTTTCCAATTTCATCAAGATTCTAAGGCATGAATTTTATCATTTAAAATCACATATTCTCATCCTAGTTTTTGGATTTAACTATCCTATTGTCTACATACATGCGATTCAACATAACTTTCCATCAATAATTTCCTATGAAATCCAAAATCTAAATGCAAGAAAGCTTCAATGAGTTAAGAAGTAATTTGGACATTTAAATTAAACAAGAGAATTCTTGCCTGATTATAATGGTTTGATGATTTGTTCTTGATTCCTTTGCTTCCTCTCCTTTTTGGCCTTTGTTCTTGTCTCCCTTGAGGTATGGCTGCTAGGTTTAGGTCTTGATTATTTGTGGGAAGTTATTAATCCTACTCTTAAACTTATATTAGTATAAAATCCCGAGTTAAGCCTTATATCCCATTTTGGAACCCATAATTAAATGAGACCAATAACCTCCCAACTCATATACATATACCCCGGGACCATTTCTAAAAGTCTAAAACACCTAAACGATCCCATAAAGCCTTTCAAAATGCGTTCCATTTATTTTTATTCAATTTAGACCTTTTTATTGTGTTTAAACGACACACACTCATAAGTTTATTAACATATGATTTATTTTCACTTGTGAACTCATGACACCTAATTTAGTCATGTAATTATATAGTAATGAATAAACATTTATTTTTTAATTAAAATCTTACCCCTTTAATTTTAAATCCATTCGATTTAATTTATTTCCAAAATTAATTCAAAATTATTAAATTTATTTATGTAGTAGTATTTTATTATGAAAATACGAGGTATTACATTCTTCCCCTTATAACAAAATTCCATCCTTAGAATTCACTAAAGCTTACCCTCACACTTTAATCTGCATCATTAACCTAAGTTTTATACCCAATTAGTTCATACTCATATCCCATGAAATAAAAGAAAAGGCTCACCTATGCCTATCATAACATCACCGGGGTGTCCATTTATCCACATTACATGCACAGACACGCATAAATTTTAAATCTAGATGATATCTATACATCTAACCCAAACCATACATACCATGCATATCCAGAAAGCAAAGTATATCTTCACATATGTAAGATGTAAAAAAAATAAAATAAACATCTTGGTATCCCATTTCTCTCAACTCTCGACTTTTGCCAATTTCATACATGGGATATCTCGCAAGCGAAATCCAAATAAGGATCCCCCTGATACACTACTACGCGTCTTAGTCAGTTATTGAGATTTGTCGGCCCAAGACTAAAAAAATTAAAATAATTGTTTATTCTAATTACATAAATTCTAGTTTACGACCATTCTCAACAAAAGTTTTGTAATACCACGTATTTCTAAGGATATATAAATTAATTCAATAGGAGATTTAATTGATGATTTTGAATTTATTTAATTCAGAGAAATTAATTAATTTTGGTGATTTAGATTTAATTAATTCGATTTATCATTAAATTTGACGTGTGCGATATTTTGAGGTGAAAATAAGAAAATTGTGTAAAACAACTCGGATAATGATTTCGAGGTCACGGTTGGTTCCGAATGGGTTGAAATAGTCGGAATAGTATACTCAAGTGTATAGTTTGGGTCCCGGGATGATTTTAAACCAAACCGACACCATTTAAGGGCATTTTGGTCATTTGAGAATTTTGGGTTTGTGGAACTCTGAAAACTGCAAGTTTATACCTGGACGTTTGAGAGAGAGAGGCTAGGGTTAACACAAAGCTCAAGGAAGGGAGGCCATGGGAGAGGAAGAGGAGGAGAAAACCAATCTTCCTACACCATATTTCACCCCAAACACAACGGAATCAAGATCAGAGCGAGGGGAGAACAACCAGAGCATCAAACCAAAGAGATCATATATGTTATTGAGAGGAAGTGTTTATCTTGCATTTATTTCAAGCATGTTATAATACCCATGTAGAGTAGAGTTTGATTTACATGCTTTCAGATGAATTTATAGAATTTTGGGTGGGTTTAGGATTTGCATGTAGTACGAATTTATATATGTGAGTGGTATTGTCATATCCCGTGATTTTAATGATTTTTAAAATGGGTTATATTTTAAATTAATGGATTAATTGGATTTTATCCGAATTGGGATATTAAAATATATGATTCTGAATATTACATAAAGATATTTAGGTAATATATGAATGTGATGTTATTGATATTACTGTGAGTTATTAATTCAGTAATTTAAATTTTTAGTCGGACGCGGTATGGGACGTGTTGGGACTAATTTGTTAAATTAAAAAGGGAGTTTATTTTCTATCGACCATATAGTCATTTCGACCGTGTCGTTACATTCGGAAGGGTTGAGATAGTCAGAAAAGTCTATTTGGATGTTGGATTTGGGTCTCGGGTCATTTGGAAATGAAAAGACAACCCCAAAGGGCATTTTGGTCATTTTTATAGGGGGGATGAATAGTGATTTAGGATTTTGTCCTATTATAAGTATTTGGAGATTAAGTGTACGTGGGTTATTCATCTCTTCTACACAAAACAGAGAAGTCATCTTCTTAGAGAGAGTGAAAGGTTGCTTGGGAAGAGAAAAGCTTACTTGGGAAGGAGAAGAACAAAGAACAAAGGTCACCTTTACCAACAACCACCGAAAGTTGGCCGGAGAAGGGAGAACCACCTATGATATACTACACCAAAGGATCAGACCTTCATTAGAGGCAAGTGTTTGATACTGGCAATATAAGTTTGTATATTGTCCATGTTAGAATAGTTATAAAAAGAGATGATTTTTCATGTTTGGAAGATAAAGATGGAGTTGTAATGGATTTCTGGAAATATGAACATATATAGGAATCAAACTCATGCGGTAGGTAGTTAGTAATACACGAAATAATCATAAATCTGTTGAAGAAATTATGAAAACCATTGATGTGTTCTTGAAGATATTATGTTGATAATTTTCTGGAAAAAGAGGATATAAACATTCTTTTAATTCAATCTCTTGATGATTCTAGGATGTTTAGATGATTAGAAATCATTTATATATGTTGATATATCATGTAGTAAGGATTATAAGTCATTCGGGTTGTTAATATAAAGGTTTGAATGATCAAAAATGGTTAAACCCGTAGTTGCAGAAATGCAGAAAAACTAGGCTGTTACCTGGGAGATCGATCGATCGACCCCTTGCCTTCGATCGATCGACCTCCCCAGAATTCCTAAATTTGTTCCTTTTTAATGTTTATTCTTATCCCAAACCTTTTGTAGATCTTTGGTGATTATTAATTGGATATTATGGTACTTAGATAAGATCAGTAAAACCTAGATAAGATTTGAATTAATTTGATTGGGATTTAATTGATTAGAATAATGATAATCAAATTTAAAGGAATTTCGGTTTCTAGATTCAATTGTTAGATTCTAATTGGTATGCATGAGGATTAAAGATAGGACCAGTACTGGTGATTGAATATAACACCTGGGTAGCCTTAGGTTTACAAGAGGGTTTAATTCTATGTGATAGAAGATGTGTTTGTAAGAGATTTGAAACTATCGATTTTAACCCTAATTAAAGGGAGAGTTTAATTCGTAGTAATTCGGGAGATATGATGATATGAACCAGTAGAGTATTAGTGACTTCTTACTGAATATATGTTGACGAAAAACCTATTTGAACCTTGAGTATTGAGTGAGGCACGGGGATAACTAAATTAAGAAGTAAAGTTATGATATTTTAATACCTGGGATTTAAAGAGATATAATGCTACGTATGGGAATAATCTAAGGTTAATGTGAGTACCTTGTTGATAGTATATTATAAGTATGATAATTCCTATTTGATTGATTGATGATTATGTGTATGACATACCTAGCTTACTTGCTATCGACAGGAGGTTTGCGCGTGAGGGCAGTTATATCCTGATGAATCCATGTGATCTTTGATTTGTCGCTCAAGAACATAAGTCTATGAAAGACTTATCGGGGAGTTGATAAGTCCGCTGACTGTGGGAACGTAGGTATGTGCGTGAC
This sequence comes from Sambucus nigra, assembly GCA_949130495.1. NCBI lineage: Eukaryota > Viridiplantae > Streptophyta > Magnoliopsida > Dipsacales > Adoxaceae > Sambucus > Sambucus nigra. The sequence goes on along the minus strand of OX422218.1, from coordinate 23,818,219 downwards.
CCGTGGGTATGAGAACTATGTTTGCCTCCAATTTGTATGTTGATGTTTGGGGTTTGAGAAATCCTTACCGAACCTTATGTCCCCTATTCAGCGACCAGCGATGATGGGACATGATAGCAGAGTAATGCATTGCACCGCAGCTGTGACTCGGGGTGCCGTATTATATATATATATATATATATATATATATATAATGAATTAAATATATGTGTATATTGTGGTTAAATCATCTACTGTGTGATAATTGCAGATAACGGTGAATTGAGATAAGAATTGAAATAAGTTAATGAATATTTATTGAAGAGCTTAATTCATATTAATGAGAAATGATTCATGTTAATGGGAAATGTATATGAATAATTATATGACGTATGGTATGGTATATACGGGATTATGTTATGGGATGGAATCATATTATGGAAACTAGTAAAGAGGAACCATTAACTAGGAGGTTAATATGAAACGTTAAGTGTGCACTCTAGATGAGATGTGAGAATAGAAAGTGAGAGTTGGATACTAACATGTACATAATAAATGCTTTATTGCACTTGCTAAATACTTGCTGTTTTCAAAAATAATTTTCACAATCGGGCTCTGACCCGTTTTCGTGCATATTTTCTTTTCTATTGTACCTTCTATATCAGGTGTCCAGCAGCAGGGACGCCAACCTTAGTATATTATGACGAGCTATGGACCTATGGAGTATTGCTTATACGCCTATCTTCATTTGATTCACAATATTCTTTTAGTTAGGTCATGTCGCCTAAAGGAACTCAATTATCTCTTTTCTATCTAAGTCAAATACTCTTGTACTCGTGTCATTTTAATACATTTACTATTGTTGGGTTACTGTATTGGATTATTATGTGGGAATGTTTATTTCAATTGCATTTAAATTCTTTTGTGTTATCTATTTGGTTATTCGTGTTGTAGAATAAAATGTGTAGTGTTATTCTTAAACTAAAAATGTATTTTGTTGAATTAAAATTTGGAAAGTTTTTAACACCAGCTTAATTGGGTATTGGGTATTGGGTGATTAGTAAATGTTTTCGACAGTGATGCTAAGAATGAGCCAACTGTATATTCTGTTTTAATTTGGTATGGGACTGGCCACCCGGTATTTAATTAGGCGGGGTGTTACAGGTATGAAATCAATTGACATGGGAAGAATAATAATAAAGAAATTTGGGTTTTTGACAAAGAACACATGGACACAAGAATCTAGGGTTTTGATAATTTAAATGTTTAATCGGTTCTTGAATGGATTTTGTATAGTTTTGATGTGTCATTTACATTAGAAATCATCCCTATACATATATTAGATGTTTGATTATGCTGGGTAAGAATTTCAGAAGGTTTAATGAACCTTTGAGGTGTCAAAAATGGAGGAAAAATGAGTCAGAGAAGAAAAAGGTTTGCAAGTCTGGTACGGAGAACTAGTTTGATTTTGAGGCCAAACCAGTTTAATTTACCTATTTGTCAAAAATGAAACTTTTAGAACATTTTGTTACGATCGCGTGGGCCCAACCTCATATTTTTTGATTTTTTTAAATTTGTTATGATTTTTCTACGGAAGGGTGTCTGAGATGGAAATTTGAAGTCAGAAATTAAATCGGGGTATAAAATCAGTTATGAACTATATGGGTAACTTTGGTGATGTCATTATAACTCTATAGGTACTTAGAGATGATCAAAGGGCATATGGTTAAGTCCCGAGTAAATGTCAATGAGGATAAAATGGTGTATAAAACCTCAGGTAAGGGGATGATATACGATAACCTAAGATTAATACTAGTAGGTTAGTGTGAGTTTAAATACTAAAATAACTTAACAGTTTTGAATCTTCGAGTAGCAATAGGCAGAGTTTATACCTATCCGGATGATTATTATAGGTTATGCATATGCCTATATTGAATATACATATGAATAGGTTATGTGTATGCCTAGTATGTACATTTTTCATGTTAACGTACCTATGATGCTTGCTATCACGGGATTTGTTTGTAAGAAGGCCAATCCTACCTTGGTGATGCCAGCGAGGCTTTCGATTTGTGCCCAAGGGCATGGAACTTAGGGCGGTCCACTATGTGCCGTGTATTAGTGGGCTTGGTAGGTAATTTGGGTACGTTTGGTATGTTCATATTCCAAATGCCTAGAACTATGTCCGCCTCCATTATATGAAATAAATGTTGGGGTCGAGATAACATTCCGATCAGATAATGAAATAAATGTCGGGGTCGAGATAACATTCTGAACCAATGTATGAAATAAATGTTGGGGTCTAGCTAACTTTTTCGAACCAATATATAAAAATAAATATTGGGGTCGAGGTAACATTCTGAAACAATATAAGAAATAAATTTTGGGTTCAAGGTAACATTCTGAGCCAATAGTCCTCAATGTGTGATATGGGGACTTGATAACAAAGTATGGACTTATGGTATATATTGTGTGTGAAATATATACCGTATGAATAATATTAATGATGTGTAATAGTAAGAAGACTATATAGTGTATATCTAAAATAAATAATAATCATACTAATGTGTGATAGTAAGAAGACCAGATAGTGTATATCTAAAATAAAGAATAATCTTACTAATGTGTGATAGTAAGAAGATTAGATAGTGTACATCAAAACCATGATGAATCTAGCAAGGTGTAAATAATTGAAAAGATAAATAGGATATATCTAAAATAAAAATTTAAAAAGATAAACTTAATGAAGTGATTTGAACGATAACATATGTAATGTTAACTTGAATTAATAATAACATAAGTGAAGTGTTAATTATTAACTAAATCGATAGAGTATTGTATGGGTGCTACGAGAGAAGTTAAAGAGAAAACTTAACAATGGACTTAATGATAATTAAGGGTATTCCGTAGCGGACTATATGGTCGGTACGGGTGAGACAATTTGGCAAATGGTTAGTTAGGTACTTGAGGCCTAGTTAGATTGGGTAGTATGACTAGGTGGGAACGTTAGCTGTGCACTACAGATGAAAGGTGAGGTACTCAAGTGAACGATGCTGCCTAACATGTGTATATAATAATTGGTTATTTAAACTGTAATTTAAATAATTGCAAAATGTTTTTCAAATGGGTTTTACTTGGGATCTGAACCGTATGCAAAATATTTTCAAAACCTTTAAGGTGAGCAGCTACAAGGACGCCCAACTTGATGACATTTTCCAGGGATGCGTAGCTGCAACACTTGTGGTTGCATGCAGGACTTCATTAGACACTTCAGTTGTCCATTCCTAGAGGACGATCTATTTATTCAGTATTTCATTTGGACGTGTTGGCCCTCAGCCATTTATTTTATTTCAGTCTGATTTCGTATTCAGGTTATTATTCATATTGGACTTTTATATTGGATTTGTGAACCGATGTTTTATTCAGTATTAGTTTATTTCAATGTTTGATTTAGATTCTTATTTACTACATGAATGGTTTAGTTATGGTATTTTTCTCGCATGTGGTTTGTTAATAAAAAAGATAAAAAATTTCACCGCCCTTTTGAATACTAGGTGGTTAGTAAAGTTAAAAAAGTTTTTGAAAGTGATGCTAAGAATGAACCGTATGGGAATACTATTTTAATTTAATAAAGTCCTAATCACCTGATATTTAATTAGGCGAGATGTTATAGATGGTATCAGAGCATTAGGTTCTAGAGTCATTAGGATCTGTGCAACTTTTCTACACTTTAGGTTAGCATTCTTTGATGTATCACCTTATGGTAGGATTGTTGTATTCGTCTACGTACGTGACTTACATTCTCCTATTATTATGAATAGTTGATGTGAATTCTATACAAATTCGGTTGGGCTTCGTGCACCAAATAATTTGGGACGACCAGTAAGGGATGTTAAAAGGACTGCAGGAGTAGAGGCTCAACAGAAAACATAGAGTATTCTGGAAATGGTGATTGCGATTGAAGTCACCATGCTTTTGTTTAGGCAGGCAACAATAGGAAAATCCCTCAGGAACAATAGTTTCCCCAAGCGCCATCGTAGATAACGGTGGCATAATTTCACACTCTCCCATCATAGTCGACTAAGGGAGGTAGTCAGGGAAACTGTTTTGAAGAACCATCTATAAGAATTCAATGTAGAGAGGATGTGTTATGGTCTAGTGGAAGGAGAGAATCCATAGGCAATTACGTAGGGTGGAGTGCAACAACACCCATGCCTAGCTTTCGAGCTAGAAGTTTTAGCTCATCGAAGTAACGTTAAGTAATGAGAGTCAGTCTCCACATATAGATAAGTATGTTTGAAGTTAAACGAGAAATTTGGGTACAGATTGATCGCAAGATCTTCCATCTACTGTTCAGACACATATGTGAATGGAGTTTTAGAACTTATCATATAGGTAAGATGGAGAACGATCTTAAGAAAAGTTGACTAGTTTAATGATCATCGTACTCGACGAAAGGGATATGGAGAATATAAAAAAGGTTCGTAAGTTTATAATGGACTCATGAGTAGAACACTCAAACATGGATGGAAATTCGACTAGGATAACTAGTGTCAATTTCATCAAGATCGTATGTTTATAAGTTATATCAACGCCTCCAAAAGAAGGGAGCTAAGAGTGTTGGAGAATCTATCCGAAAAGAAAGAGTGAGTTAAAAATGATGCTAGCAAACCATCCAAGATGGTGTACTGGGTAGAGGACCCATATATATGATTGGAACCAATTTAATTCCTACCAAGTAATGGTGGATTAAGCCAGTACCGTCAAGTCCAGCAATGAGTTCCATATGGCCCGCGAAGCCAATGGTACAATATGGGTAGCAATCCGGGTCAAAGCTACCAAGTTTGAGAAAAGGACACCCTGACATGGTCAGTGGAACCATAGATAGGGGGATTGAATTGAGAGGTGTCCTATGTGTGGATAATTAGACCACAATAAGAAAGTGAGACTAATCAAACTATGAAGATAAGTCGTAAAAATGCTAGTGAAGCACAATAATAGCACGAGCGGAATTTTTGACAGGGGATGTCTGGCTAAGAGAGTTAGATTTATGTCCATAGTTGCAAAAACCAAGAATAGTGGGTTCAGGCAGGACCAATAGGGTCCTTAACAGCAGCACTATCCCATTGCTTAGGATCGTTAGGGCCAAGGGAATAATTGGGGGGGGGGGGCAGTAGGTCCATGAGAAGAGGCAAAGATATTTTTGGGCAGATATTCCATATGTGGGGGTGTAGGCCATAAATTAAGGGATTGCCCAAAGTGAGGCGGGGGGAAAACATAAGATAAGGTCCTAGAGGTACGACCATCGCAATAGATCTTGGACTAGTTCTGACTCAAGAATTACGATCAGGAACCTATCGACCAAGAGATGCCATTAGCACTGGAAGGTAAATTGCTTTTATTATCCTATGAGTATGGGGTAGATTATTTTTGACATGGGGTGTCACAATGTCATATCTTCATCACTATAATTCGCGAGTGAGTCGGATTTAGTGGGTGCATTGTTCGTAATAGCATTATTATGTATTTATATAATTAATTACCATGGGATATCAAGGCTTTTAAGTTCTGCCAACGAGAGAGTGGGTGCGTACACTAAGAGAATGGTTACATTAAGAGTAGTTTACTTATTTCGAGAGTTATGAGAATAAAGTAGAATACTTTCGAGTTTCATCTGGCTAGCAATAGTTTTAATGATAATGGGCTATGTTAGTAATATCTTGTGTTCGCTGTTCCAGGGTATGATTTACTTTGCTAGGTATAACTTAAAAGAGGGTCTACCCTATATATACGTGTATATATGTTATAGTGTGATGCATAATAGACTAATGAGAAATTGTTTGTATGGTTATATTTGATCCTTGTGAGTTGGGACGTGTACTGATGTGATTTAGGGTATATTGGCTTATTATCGAGCGGAGAGATATAGCTCGTGATTTATTTTGATAAGAAACTAGTGATAGTAAGAGCATCGTGATGTAAGTTATCTTTGGTAACATGGAAGTGGGAAAATTTACTTTTTATGTTAAGAGACAGGGATTTTGGGGTACATGCTATGGACTAAGGCCTAACAGATCTCGACGACCGATAATGTTGGGTAGTAGTGTATTGGGGGGTTCCTTATTTGGATTTTTCTTTGCGAGACATCCCACACATGAAATTTAGTACAACATTGGAAGTGGGGAGATGTTTGATCATTAGGACATGAGTTTATTACCTTAGTTATTGTTTGTTTATGTAGTTATATCCGGGGGATGATAGTTGATGATGCATAAAATAGCACCACCCTTCAAGGTGTTTGTAAGCTCAATTCAATGTTAACAATGGTAGCATAAGAGTACATACACATATAGTAGATGGAGGTGAGGAGAAGAGGATTCACACCGGAATATAAGTGGTTCATCCAATCAGGCTTACGTCCACTGTGCAAGTGTATGATGTGTATCACTGTATGAGGGCTCTAATGGCCATAGATATAATCTCTCAAGATTTCTCTCTCTACTGTGTATTTGAACAGAGCTTCAGCCATGGTTGCTAATTTTGGATCCCCTTTAAGAAGGAGAAGACAAGTATATATAGTAGCTGGGAGGTGTAGTGTACCCCCATGCATGCAATGAGCATGTGTGTGTTGATCTAGCCAATGCGATAAAGACAACTGTCCCTGTCACATGTAGAGAATGATGATGAAATATTCCCCCCACATGGGGGGAATGATTTGTTATAACTGATTTGTGTCCACGTGTCCTTATCCACACATATGCCAATAAGAGCTCGGCCATCTGAGCTTGGTCACAACCTCGGCCTGGAAGAGTTCGAGGTTGGTAAGGTCTAGCTGTTTATTCAATCTGAGATGGGATATAATGGTCTCGTCTTATGTGAAGCTTAGGTGAGGTAAGTGAAGGTAAAAGTTCGGCTTGGGCCGAGGCTAAGATGGAATATGTGAGGAACATCGGCTGATTCCCTGCTGAAGTTGGCCTTGATGGAGGTTAAGCTTCTGTAACCTCGACCCACTCCTAGCCTAGGTTGTCAGTCCCTGAATGATCTGATGAATAACTATTCCATGTGTCATGAGGACTTCTCTTGATGAGGTTGGTAGTAACCTCGGCCATGGCCGACCTTGCTATGACCGAGGCTGTTGGTCATTGATCCATGGCCCTTCCAATGTCGACCATGTCCTTGGTCGAGGTTGATGTATGAGAGCCAAGGTGGTGCATTTAGGGCATATCAATCACCCATAGCCCTTAGTTACTTGTATGGCCAGGTATCTAAGGGGTGTATCGGTCCGAGGTTGGATTTCTTCAGGTGTCAAATATCATCTTGACAAGTGTCAACCATTGGAGTAGGTAGCGTGCTTGACAGGTTTGATGATGGCTGTCTTTTGGACTCCCAAGGCAATGATGGGCCTTGGGATGTGTGCTCCCATACTTAAGGTTTAAACCCATAATCTTCTATTTCTTCCTCATTTCTCTCCTTTTCCAGCCTCGAGTAACTTCTGCAACTCTCTCTCTGGAAGAACTTTATTTCGAAGTGTGTTTTGGTGCCCCTTCCCCTGCTTCTCTTCGCTCTCCTTCAGGTACCTCTTACCATCCATTCTTCTTCATTTTTCTACCTTGTATTGTTTTTAATTTTTTTGGTGAGCTTTAAGATATTTTCGGTGAGATCCTCATTTTTTCTGGCGAACTGTTCTTGTGTGTTCTTCGTGGTTATTGCTCAAAATTTGATAGTTTGATCCTTAATTGCATCATTCCATTTGCCAGTCTTTATTTGTTATTTAGGAGAGTTGTAAGTGTAGGGTTTGCCTCTTATGCTCAGACCCCTTTACCAAATCTTAGAGGAGTTCCCCTCTCTCAGAGAGAAGACTTTAGAGAAAATCAGGCAAATAGAAAAAGCGCAGAAGGAAGCTCGTAGGTCAGAGGAATTCCCCCTCAGACCTATCTTTCCACCACCTCTGAAGGTCGTATATCCTGAACCATCCGAACCAGCTAACCAAGCAAAGGTCCCTGCTGAACCCTCGCCAATGTCTGAGTCTAAGTCATCCTCCTCAAACCCTATGTCTGTGGACTCTTTTCAAGAGGCTATGGATTTCTCAACTCGGCAAGATCAGGCCCCTGATCTAGCGGAGGTTTCTAGTCGAGCCTCATCCCACAAAAGTTCAAGCACATCAACCTCTTCCTTTGAGGTTAAAATTGTTGGGCCGAGTATGGCGGTTTCGCCAATCCTTGAAGTCATACCCTTATCGGCTGTCACAGGGGTTGAGTTCGCTCAGAGGTTTCCAAGTGGTTCCCCATCGTCTGCTCAGGCCGACGCTGAGTTAGATGATGCTGCTGCTGCTGAGAGCGATGCTGACATCTCTGAGGCAGCTAAGATTGAGAGTACAGTCAGTGAGGTCGACCTTCTTTGCTTTAGATACTTATATTCTATAATCCCCTCCATAAATCTCAGGAGACCTCTGAGGGAAGAGAGGGATTATCACGACCGAGATGGTGAGATCTGCTTGTACGAGCAGATGTTTAAGTTGGGGTTTTGTCTGCCCATCCATCCCATCATCAGGTCTATATTGGCCTATATCAACTTGGCCCCTTCCCAATTATCACCCAATGCTTGGAGGGTGATAATTGGAGCTATTGTCTTATGGAGGACTGTTCATCACTCAGACCTTCCTGACCAAGTCTTTACAGGATGCTATGTCCCTTCATCTGCCAGAAACCATCCGAGCTATTATCATTTTGTAGCTCAGAAACCTGAAAAGAATATGCTTCAGATAACTCAAACCTCTAACCATAACTGGAAGCCACGCTATTTCTTTGCCTCGGGGCCATGGGAATTTATCCCATGTACCCCTCTTCCTCACTAGAGCCGAGGATGCCTATAAAATGGGGAAATGTTACGATGGTTGCTAAGGCCGACCCTGGTCTAAGCCAGCAAAATCTTCAGAAGGTCAAAGACCTTTAGGATCAGGGGGCGCATGGTCTGTTCGTAAGATTTAAACACCTGATGACCCCCCACTACCTCTCTAAGACTGATTTAGGGGGAAGTCCTCTTATAGAGCTTGGTAAGTTTCTTATTTTAATAAGTTATACCTATGAATATACGTATATTTGATTCTCTAACTCAGACCTTTCTATTTTACAGAGCGTCCGAAGGGAATATCTGACGAGGTGTGGGAAATGGCAGCACTAAGTTTAATGAGGCTCGTAAAAAAGGCAGGTCTGACTGCTCCCCCTCCCCCTCCATCTTCCTCAAGGGCTGAGGCCACTAAGAAGAGGAAGGTTTCTAACCCTACCCCTGAGGATCAGAGGCAAAAGAAGAAATGGGGAGATCGTACTGTCCCCATTTCCTCTGAGGATGCATTGGCTGCTCGTATAGAGCAGCTGAAAATTAATGATAGCATCATAGGCCACAGTTTGCAAGGGTTGGATGCCATCGGCTCTGATGATGCTTGGATTTAGCACCACCAGATAAGTGATAGTGAGCTCAAACAGTAGCATCCATGGCAGCCATAGAGATGTATAAGTGTAAAAGTATGAAGAAGGGGATGAGTATAAGAGGAAATAAGACAATAATGTATAGTGGTTCAGCCAATTTAGCCTACATCCACTGTGAGTGTGTGATCCACTAAGTATGGGCACTAATGGCCTTGGATACAATGCACATAACCCTCACTCTCTCTCCACTGTGTGTACAAGCAGAGTTTTAGCTAGGGCTACAGTTCATGGATCGATCCCCTGTAGGGTTGTAGGTGACAAGTATATATAGGTCTTGGGGGGTGTAGTGTACCCCCCCCCCCAAGTAAGCATGGTGCATGTGAATGATGATCTAACCAATCCCCTGTTGACACCTGTAGATGCCAAATGATGACATAATATTCCCTCACGTGAGGGTGTGATTCGGTTATAACGGTCTGCCACGTGTCGTATGAGCCTGACGCGCACTGTTCCACGCGTGTCCCAAACCACGCGCTGCCATGATGTCACCCTCGGCCTATGAGCCGAGGCCGAGGGCGAAGTTTCTTCCGGTAGTGAGTCTGGCTTGATTCTGGCCTCGTACTGTCGTACCCTCGTAGTGTCGTCCGGAGCCTGGGGAAGGGTCGTACCCTCGTAGGGTCGTCCAGAGCCTAGGGAAGGGTCGTATCCTCGTAGGGTCGTCCGGAGCCTAAGGAAGGGTCGCCCCCCGTAGGGTCGTCTAGAGTTTGGTGGAGGGTCGGCCCCTCTTAGGGTCGTCTGGACCTGGTGGTGGCCAGCTGGGGCCTGTTGAAGGGTCGGCCCATCGTAGGGTCATCCGTATTGGAGGTAATCCTCATCCAGGCTGAGGGTATAAACGGGTATATCAATCACCCCCCAGCCCTTAGACATAGGTGTCATTGAGATGGCTGAGGGATATTTGCTGAAATTGAGACACGTGTGATCGGTTAGGTGAGTGACACCTGTGCAGATACTCATTGCTGTTCCAGTTTCCAAGGCAGGGCGGCTGTGCAGTGTGCTTGGGGCCTTGTGCCCTAATTATACCTTTCTTTGGTAAATGGGTCCACTCATTATGAAAGTATTTAAGAGATTTTCAAACTCTCTCTTCCTTCTTCTTCTTCTTCGCGCCTAAGCATTCTCTCTCTAGAACCAGTCGCCATTTGTAGCCTTCAACCCTTCAGACCTAGCAGCATTCTTGTTCTCTCCTCATCAGGTAACCTTTTTCTCCTCGCGCCTTCCTTTGTCTTCATTTCTATGTATTTTTTAGGGTTGTAGGTCGACACTTTCTTAGAGTTCCCCCATAGCCTTTTCCGGTGTCTTCTCCGGTTGTTAGTTCTTGAGCGTTCTTGACAAAAACTTTTTAGTTCTTTGGTTTAATCCAGAAGTCAAACCTGGTCAATCCCCCAAGTGTTTGTAGTTGAATTAGCCAAGTCTAGTGTAATTTCTCCAAGTGTAGGATCTTCCCTTTAATGCTTAGAAGGCTTTACAACTTAGTATCTGAATTCCCATCTTTGAGAGAGAAACTATTTACCGAGATCAGACGAATAGAGGAAGAGGAAGAGAGGAGACGAGGGGCCGACCCTAATTGGGTACGACCCATCTTCCCCATTCCTCTTGCCACCATAAGACCATCTGAACCCTCTGAGTCTTGTGGGTCGTCATCTCGTCCGGACGAGACACCCAAATCAAGTGAAATGGACGAGAGAGCTTCCTCTTCAACTGGTGCTGGAACGTCCGATAGAAGGGACACGTCTGACCTTAGCCCTCCCCGAGAGGCCGAAGGTACGACCCCTTCTGAGGCTATCCCTGTGATAACCCTATCCCCCAATGCCTTCCAAGTGGCTTTTCCCCAGGGTCCTCTTGTAGGAGATGAAGGGGAAGGAGATGAGGACGAGGATGATGGTACAGATGATGAGGTTGACACCTCCCACGCCTCGTCCTTTATCTCCTCCGTTAGGGATAGAGACCTCCTGATATGGAGGCATATTTACGGAGTGCCCTCTGGGGTAACTATGAGGGTTCCCTCTGATACTGAGAGGGTTTTTGACTGTCAAGAGGGAGAGGTTGCAGTTTATGAGCAGATGTTCAAGGTAGGGGTCAGACTTCCCTTCCACCCTGCCATTGTAGCTATTCTGTCGGCTCTGGGCGTCTCTCCCTCTCAACTTCCACCCAATTCTTGGAGGACGATCCCGGGTTACATTTCCCTGTGGAAAAACGCTTTCACTGATGAGCCCTCATCCGACGTATTCTTGGCCTGTTACAACATCACCTCTTCATCTAAACAGCCCGGATATTATCATCTAGGGGCGAGAAGGTCTGAGAAGAAACTTCTTCACTGAGGGATCAAGCTCAGTCTTTGTTGCAGGCAGAGCTAGGTCAGACCCCGGACTTAGCCTGGAGGAAAGGGATATTGTTGAGTATCTGAGGGGACGAGGGAGAGGGGGTGAGATCCCAAAGTTTGAAGATTTGATGACCCCTCGATACCTCAAAGAAGCTGGTCTGAGGGTCGGCCCTCTGACGGAACTATGTGAGTTATACAGCACGTTTTCCATTCTTTACTTTTTTAAAGTGTTTCCTGTTTATCTCTGTATTTTTCTGATGCATGGTACCCTTTTCAGGTCGTCCTGTAGGTGTGTCAGATTACCTATGGGAAATGACTGCTCCAAGCCTACTCGCTGGTTTGTCAAAGAAGAAGGGGAAGGAGCCTCAGCAAGCTCCAAAGAAGACGAGGGCCTCAGGGCCGACGGTTGTTGAGCCGACAGCCTATAGCCACAAAAGGAAGGAGCCTGAGGCTCCGGTTGAGCATCGGCCTGACCCTAAGACAAGGGCTAGGGTCGAGGCCTCTGAGGGGGCAACCTCTTCGTCGAGCATGGGGGCCTTCTGGTCTCAAAATCTAGCCCATCTGAGGGCCGACACCTCGTCGCTGATCACAAACTTGAGGGCAGCCAAGGCCTCGATGTTCTCTGCACCGTCGGCCTCTGACTTCGAGTTCTTGGCGAAGATGCCCCCTGCCAAAGTGTACGACTATGGTCTGCACTCCCTTGCTCAGGTATTGGTCTTGACCTTTTAATTTCTCTTACAAACTGTTACCTCGGCCCATCTTGATGTTTGTTCATTTTTTCTTGCAGTCTGTTTGTGCCTTGACCTCAGCCACCAAGTGGATGGCCGAGAATCAACAAAAGTTTCACGAAGCTGAGAGGGCCATTCAACATGAGGCTGAGTTGCAGGCAGAGCTAGATACAACAAAGACTGAGCTTGATACTGCGAGGGTTGAGCTTGAGAGTGCTAGGACCGAGCATGCTAGGGTCCTAGATGAGCTGATGAGGCAGCACGATGCCGACCTGCAAGCCAAGGACTTGATCATCAAGGATAGGGATGAGGCTCTGATCAACCTGGAGGCCCAGCATAAGACTGATCTGGAAGCAGCCATCAAGAAAGCTGAGGCTGATGCTGTTGAGGCATACGACTTCAGATGAATTTCAGGGCTTCGGCCTTAAATATCTAGAAAGGGGGATTAGGACGGCCTGCCGATGGGTCGTCCTCAAATTTGGCGATGTCGTCTCCTCTGTTCGTCCTTCATTGGAGGGTGTTCAACTGGACGACCCCCTAATTGCCGAGGCCCTCAACCAAGTGGAGTCCCAAGTCCAGATCGAGGGGGTCGGTACATCTGAAGATCATCCAGTGCTGGTAACTGAGGAGACCATTCCCATTGATGTTGAGGCCCTGCCCTCTGATGTCGTCCCATAGGGTGGCTGCCTGTAGCCCATACCCTTCAAGTGTATTTTTGTTCAACGGTCTTGTAAAACACTTAATATTTTGTTTTATTAATACCAGTCTCTTCCATAATTGCTGTCTTCCATACTTAATTCTATTATGGCTTGCTCATTGTTGATGCTACTAACCCCTCCCTCGTCTTTTTTGAGGACCACTGTGGGTCGTCCCTCATGTGGCCTCATTATGGCCGAGGGTTCAAGTAACCAAATTAATGATTTTTTAAATAAAGTCTTCCCTCATCTTTTTTGAGGACAATGGTGGGGTCGTCCCCTCCACTGGTCCCCATTATAGCCGAGGGATCAACTTTCCAAATTAATGGATTTTGATGTCTTCCCTCGTCTTTTTTGAGGACAGTGGTGGGGTCGTCCCCTCCACTGGTCCCCATTACAGCCGAGGGACCAACTTTTCAATTTAATGGATTTTAAAGTCTTCCCTCATCTTTTTTGAGGACAGTGGTGGGGTCGTCCCCTCCACTGGTCCCCATTATAGCCGAGGGATCAACTTTCCAATTTAATGGATTTTAGTGTCTTCCTTCGTCTTTCTTGAGGATAGTGGTGGGGTCGTCCCCTCCACTGGTCCCCATTATAGCCGAGGGATCAACTTTCCAATTTAATGGATTTTCAAGTCTTCCCTCATCTTTCTTGAGGACAGTGGTGGGGTCGTCCCCTCCACTGGTCCCCATTATAGCCGAGGGATCAACTTTCCAATTTAATGGATTTTAATGTCTTCCCTCGTCTTTCTTGAGGACAGTGGTGGGGTCGTCCCCTCCACTGGTCCCCATTATAGCCGAGGGATCAACTTTCCAATTTAATGGTTTTTCGAGTCTTCCCTCGTCTTTCTTGAGGACAGTGGTGGGGTCGTCCCCTCCACTGGTCCCCATTATAGCCGAGGGATCAACTTTCCAATTTAATGTATTTTAATGTCTTCCCTCGTCTTTCTTGAGGACAGTGGTGGGGTCGTCCCCTCCACTGGTCCCCATTACAGCCGAGGGATCAACTTTCCAAATTAATGGATTTTGATGTCTTCCCTCGTCTTTTTTGAGGACAGTGGTGGGGTCGTCCCCTCCACTGGTCCCCATTATAGCCGAGGGATCAACTTTCCAATTTGATGGATTTTAAAGTCTTCCCTCGTCTTTTTTGAGGACAGTGGTGGGGTCATCCCCTCCACTGGTCCCCATTATAGCCGAGGGATCAACTTTCCAATTTAATGGATTTCTGTAGATGTTTCCATGCATGCTAGGACTGACAATCAGGATGAAGGAAACACTGATATTTCTCATTAATTTTCCGAGTGTTCTGTTGGAGCAACTCTCATTACAATTATGGCCTTTCAAGACCTTACAACACTACGGATAGTATTTCTTCAAATGATCTGCATTCCAGGGGTTTGAAAAAGGTTCCCCCTCTAGGTTTTCTAGCCTGTAGGTTCCAGGGATGACTTCATCGATGACCCTATATGGGCCATGCCAATTAGGGTGAAGCTTGTTGGGCTTTTGCCAAGTCTTCTTGAGGACCAAGTCCCCCACTGCGATGGGCCTCTGTTTCACCCTCTGATTATAGAACCTTGCGGTCCTCTGTTGGTAGGAAGCCTGCCTTATCTCAGCATCCTCCCTTCTTTCCTCAATCAAGTCCAGGTCAAGTCTCCTCTCTTCCGTATTTCCCTGGGGGTCGTACATTTGGACTCGATGCGTAGGAAACTCAATCTCGGTGGGGATGACGGCTTCTGATCCATATGCTAGCATGAATGGGGTCTCCCCGGTGGAGGTCCTCACTGTCGTCCTGTATGCCCACAGCACGGCATATAAATCCTCGACCCATCTCCCATTTGCCTCCTCAAGCCTCTTCTTAATCCCATCTAAGATTGTCCTGTTCGTAACTTCGGTTTGCCCATTGGCCCGAGGTCGGCCTGGGGTGGAGAAAAATTGTTTGATACTTACCCTCTTACAATATTTCTGTAGAGAGGCATTCTTGAACTGAGTCCCGTTATCCGAGATGAGGGTGTTGGGGAGACCGTATCTGCATATGATGTTTTTCCAGATGAACTGGAAGGTCTTCTTCTCTATGATTGTCACCATTGGCTCCGCCTCCACCCATTTTGAAAAATAATTAATGGCTACGATGAGGAATCGATAGTTATTGATGGCCCTAGGCAAGGGTCCTACTAGGTCGATCCCCCACACTGCAAATGGCCATGGGGATGTAATGGAAGTAAGAGGCTGATGGGGTTGGTGAGGGATGGTGGCAAATCTTTGACATTTGTCGCACTTTTTTACGTATGCCGTTGCGTCCTTCCCCAAGGTCGGCCACCAGTACCCCTGTGTGATTACCCTCTTCGCTAGGGATCTACCCCCAATGTGGCTTGAGCACGACCCTTCATGCACATCTTGCAAAATGGAAGGGACTTCTGAGGGATGCACACACCTAAGTAAGGGGAGCAGAAGCCCCTTTTTGTACAAGGTGTCTCCGATGACAATGAATTTTGCCGCCCTGTACCTCAGCTTCTTCCTTTCTTACCTTGCTTCTGGCATTTCACCCTCTTTAATGTATCTGATAAGGGGGTCCATCCACGAAGCTTCTTGGGAAACACTTAGGCAATTTCAAGGTGTTCCCTCAGCGTCCTCAATAGTCGGTCGGAGCAAAATTTCTACTGGGACCGTCCTCCTGATGTCTGTTCTTATTGCCGAGGCCAGCCTAGGAAGGGCATCAGCGCGGCCAATATTAAGCCTAGGTACCCTCCATAATTTCACTTCTCTGAAGCCCTTCAGTAATGACCTCACCTTCTCGAGGTACCTAGCCATCCTTTCGTCCTTAGCCTCGTAGGCTCCTAGTATCTGATTCACGACTAGTCTTGAATCACTATGGACCAAAATCTAGCCGACACTAAGAAACTTGGCCAAGGAGAGGCCTGCTACTAAGGCCTCATATCCAGCCTCGTTATTGGAGGCTTTGAAGTTAAACCTTAGGGCGTATTCGACGTCTGTGCCATCGGGTGCTGACAGTATCAGTCCAGCACCACTTCCGCTATCACAGGAGGACCCATCAACGAAGAGGCTCCACGGAGTCTTTCCTTCTGAAAAATTTCCCTCAGAGAGGGACCCCTGTCTAAAGATGTATCTTCCCTCTTCGTTTTCTGTCGCTTTCCTTCTAGCGATGCTCATCCCAGCCCTATCTGCGGGTGTGTCTGCGGGTCTGTCTTCTGTATCCGTCTTCCCGAGGGTCTCACCCTCGGCCTCATCATCTTCCCAGGTGAACTCAGCCACAAAGTCTGCCAATGCCTGCCCCTTAATGGCTGTCTTAGGCTGATACACAATATCGAACTCCCCCAGCTCTATAGCCCAGGTCATTAGCCTTCCTGATTTTTCAGGCTTGTGTAGGACCTGCCTAAGAGGAGAGTCAGTAAGGATGACCATAGTATGGGACTGGAAGTACGATTTCATCTTCCTTGAGGCATGGATCAAGGCGTAGGCCAACTTTTCCATCCTCGGGTATATTTGCTCTGCCCCCTGGAGTGCCTTGCTGTTAAAGTATACATGCTTCTGTATACCATCCTCGTCTCTCACAATGGCTGCGCTGATGGCAGACTCTGAGACGGCGAGGTACACGTAAAGTCGTTCACCCTGCACGGGTCGTGACAGCAGCAAGGGAGACCCTAAGTATGATTTTAGCTCCTTGAAAGCCTCATCACACTCTTCACTCCATTCAAAGGCCTTCCTGAGGATCTTGAAAAATGGTAGACACCTGTCTGTAGCCCTCGACACAAATCTGTTCAAGGCAGCCACTCTCCCTGTGAGCCTTTGAACGTCTTTGATGGACTTGGGGGTCTTCATCTCAATAAGGGCCTTTATCTTTTCAGGATTGGCCTCGATGCCTCCTTGATTGACAATGAACCCCAAGAACTTCCCCGCTCCGACCCCGAATACACACTTGGCCAAGCTTCATCTGGTACTTGTCCATCGTATTAAAGGTCCTCTCCAGGTCTGCCACATGATCCTCTGCTTTCAAACTCTTGGTCAGCATGTCATCCACGTAGACCTCCATAGACTTCCCAATTTGGTCTTCGAACATTTTATTTACGAGGCGCTGGTATGTTGCCCCCGTGTTTTTTATACCAAAGGGCATGACCCTATAGCAGTATGTACCCTTGTCAGTGATGAAGGCAGTCCTCTCCGAGTCTTCGGGGTTCATGAAGATCTGGTTGTACCCTGAGTAGGCATCCATAAAACTCATGAGCTCGTGGCCTGCAGTAGCGTCTACCATCTGGTCAATGCGGGGGAGAGGGAAGCTGTCTTTGGGGCAGTGCTTGTTGAGGTCTGTGAAGTCCACACACATTTGCCACTTCCCGTTGGCCTTTGGGACAATGACTGCATTGGACAGCCATTCAGGGTAGATGACCTCTCTGATAAATTCAGCGTCTTCTAATTTTTTGACCTCGTCCCTGATGACCTCATATTTTTCTCTGGAGTAAATTCTCCTCTTCTGCTTCACCGGCTTCACTCCCTCTACCACATTGAGCTTGTGGCACATGATTTCAGGGTCAATCCCTGGCATATCTACATGACTCCAGGCGAAGACACTTCGCCTTCTCCTCAGCAGTTTAATGAGGTCTTCCTTGATTTTGGGCTTCGGAGACTTGCCAACTTGGACGGTTTTTTCCGTTTCATCCTCATCGAGGATGATGAATTCTACCTCTTCCGCAGCCTCTCCTTTTTTCAGCTTCGTTTCATCTCTGGGGTCTAGGGTATCAATATTATAAGTGGTTGTAACCCTCTTGTGTGCCTCCCTCTCTTTAGCGGAGTTGTAGTAACATTCTCTCGCCGTCGTCTGGTCTCCTTGAACTTCCCCCACCCCGTAAGGGGTTGGAAATTTGATCATCTGGTGGACCGTAGACGGCACGGCTTCAAACTCCTTGAGGGCCACTCGCCCCAGTATGATGTTATAGGCCGAAAACACCTGCTCATCCATCACAAAGAAACTGACCTTTTTGGTGAGCCATCTCGGCCACTCGTCTCCCATCCTCACGTCGGCCTCATATACCCCAAGGGGGTGAACCCTTTCCCCACTGAACCCAATCAGTGGATGATGGTAGGGGACGAGTCTAGCATGGCTGCGACCCAATGCCTTGAAGCATGGCCAGAACATGACATCTGCAGAGCTACCCCCATCTACCAAGATCCTTGGCACCTCGCATCCGTGCACCCTAGTAGTGATGACGAGAGGGTCATCGTGTGGGGCTAAGAGGCCTTTGAAGTCCAACCTTGAAAACCCTACTATCAGTGTGTCCATATCAACCTTCTTCCTCTTTACTGACTTGACCTCCAGGGAGGTTGGGTGCACCGTCTTCGTCAATGCCTTTGCTTCAGCCACATGGGCCTTCCTGTCGGCGACCTCAGACCCTCCTCCTGCGAGTCCCCCGGAGATCATTCCCACTTCGAGGGAGATCATATTGAGCCTCTTGACAGGGCCGTGGTCGTCTCTCGGCAGGAGGTCAGGGTCATCCTCATCATAAGAGGGGTCGTCCCCTCTTTTTTGAGGACCTTCTCTGCAGGCATCAACTCGCTTCTTTCTGGGGTCGTCCCCTCGGCCCCTCTTGAAGTCGGCTTTGTCGACATACTTTCTGAGCTTCCCTTCCTTCAGCATCTTCTCAATCTCGTCTTTCAGAGCAAAGCATTTATGCGTCACGTGGCCGTGGTCTTGGTGAAATTCGCACCACAGGTTCTTATTCCTCTTGCCGGGGGCTTCCCTCAGCTTCTCAGGCCACTTCAGTGTCCGGTCACTCTTTATCTCATTGTGGATCCGTTCACAACTGACCGTCAGAGGGGTGTACCCCGCGAACTTATCATCCATGGTTCTCTTCTTCCCCTCTTTGTTCTTCTTGGGGTATTTACTCCCACTTGCACCTCCTCTTTCGTCCTCATATTTTGCAGCCATCGCCTCTTCGGCGTTCATCACCTTTCCTGCTGTTGACAACAGCTCGGCCATCGTCCTCGGAGGGTCTTCAGCAAGCTTCCATAACAGCTTCCCCTTTTGGAGTCCTCCAATCAGGGCTGTCATAGCTATGCTCTCCTCATAGTCTTCCACCTCCAGCTTCTCTTTATTGAATTTAGCTATATAGTCCCTCAGACTTTCACTCTTCCCCTGCTTAACATAGAGCAGGTGGGTGGTCTTCTTCTGTGGCCTCACCCCAAAGCAGAAATTATGGATGAACAGGTCGGCCATCTTCTTAAAGTTTTCAATGGAATTTTTTGGAAGAGACGTGTACCAGACATGCGCAGCCCCTGTCAAGGTACCAGAGAAGGCACGACACCTCATCTCATCTGAGATAGAGTATATGTCTGCCGCCCACTGATACATCTCCACATGGTGGACGGGGTTGGTACTCCCGTCATACCTTGGGGTGACCATAGGTGGCTTGAATTTTGATGGCGTGGGGAAGTTGACTATCTTTGCCACAAAGGGTGAGCCTATGGTGTATCCCCTCTGAAGTGGGTCTCGGCTCTTCAATATATCACCAATCTTATCCTCTAGCCGCTGGATTGAGTCGTTCCAGGGCCTCACAGGGTCGGCCTGGCCGATGTTATCCCCTGCTGCCTCTCCGAGGTGGACGGAGGGTTCTGCTGCAGCAGGCCTGTGTCGGCTGTTTACTTCCCTTTGGCCATCATCTCGTCCTCGGGGTCGGCCATCTGCTGCCTCCCTCCTGGATCTTGCAGCACTCCTTGGCCTGGACAACTGCTCTCGTAGGTCATTTACTGGGCCTAGCCTCTCGAAGGCCGACCCCCTGCTCAAGCGATCAAAAGTAGAGCCTCTTGGGCGATCATCAGGGTTCGGTCTCCCGCACTTTCCCCTACTGTCCTGGAGGGGTTGTACAGTGTTGTTAGAGACCTCGTAAGGTTCCCAGCACTCTACAGGAGCCTCCTCTCCCTCCAGATCTCCATACCTATCCTCAGGGCAAGGGTTTTCTTGCCTCCCCAGGCGTAGACGCCGGGGATCAGCAATATCCCTACGCCGCTGAGGGGGTGGAAGGTCTTTGCGGGGTGCCTGGGGTGGTCCCCTGGCCTCATGCTGTCCTGGAGCTGCTGCCGGAGTAATCATCTCAGGGGAAACCCCTGGTGCTCTTAGTATGTTCTGGCTTAGAGCTGTGAACTGCTCCTGCATCATCCTCTGGCTTGCTGCCAGAGACTTTAGGGCTGCTTCCACATCAGCCATCTCAGACTGAGGCGGCGGCTGACTGGAACTGGGTCTTCCCCCCTCATCCGGCGGGGGAAGTGGTGGCGGTGGCATCTCAGGTGCCATGTGCTTGAGTTATGAAAAGTTGAACTGAAGAAAATACTGGTTAGCTTGGGAACCTTAGTGGGTCTCTTTCAATGGTGAAACACCTCCTCTCAGGGGGAGTGTTGTTTCACCACCAGAGTGCCCAGTGAGGTCAAGCTGTACAAAGGAAGAGATGTCTTCTCGTTCCCACAGACGACGCCAAACTGATGATGCTTGGATTTAGCACCACCAGATAAGTGATAGTGAGCTCAAACAGTAGCATCCATGGCAGCCATAGAGATGTATAAGTGTAAAAGTATGAAGAAGGGGATGAGTATAAGAGGAAATAAGACAATAATGTATAGTGGTTCAGCCAATTTGGCCTACATCCACTGTGAGTGTATGATCCACTAAGTATGGGCACTAATGGCCTTGGATACAATGCACATAACCCTCACTCTCTCTCCACTGTGTGTACAAGCAGAGTTTTAGCTAGGGCTACAGTTCATGGATCGATCCCCTGTAGGGTTGTAGGTGACAAGTATATATAGGTCTTGGGGAGTGTAGTGTACCCCCCCCCAAGTAAGCATGGTGCATGTGAATGATGATCTAACTAATCCCCTGTTGACACCTGTAGATGCCAAATGATGACATAATATTCCCTCACGTGAGGGTGTGATTCGGTTATAACGGTCTGCCACGTGTCGTATGAGCCTGACGCGCACTGTTCCACTCATGTCCCAAACCACGCGCTGCCATGATGTCACCCTCGGCCTATGAGCCGAGGCCGAGGGCGAAGTTTCTTCCCGTAGTGAGTCTGGCTTGATTCTGGCCTCGTACTGTCGTACCCTCGTAGTGTCGTCCGGAGCCTGGGGAAGGGTCGTACCCTCGTAGGGTCGTCCGTAGCCTGGGGAAGGGTCGTATCCTCGTAGGGTCGTCCGGAGCCTAGGGAAGGGTCGCCCCCCCGTAGGGTCGTCTAGAGTTTGGTGGAGGGTCGGCCCCTCTTAGGGTCGTCTGGACCTGGTGGTGGCCAGCTGGGGCCTGTTAAAGGGTCGGCCCATCGTAGGGTCGTCCGTATTGGAGGTAATCCTCATCCAGGATGAGGGTATAAACGG